>JAVUPR010000061.1:3732500-5135000 GCA_036785695.1 Gentiana straminea
ATTGTTAGTGATCACAAAGAAACCACTACTTTTTGCACTTTAAACATTATATATATACTTTATGTTTGTTGAATATGATATAATAACATACTTGGTAATACTCTGGACCAGGAAATGGAAAATCTATAGGCCTTGATGCCCATTTTCTTCATCAATTGGATATCTTCCTGCAATCATTACAATCGTTAATCAATAATTGTTTTTAAGTTATTACACTCGATCTTCCCTCCCTTAACCAAATCATTTGAAGCTTAAATAAAAAGGATGGCTTTTGGAACTAATAATTAATTAAGATCAATAATGTATAGTACCTTGTAGAAACCGTATTGATTAATAGCTACGTTTCCATTGCTACCGTCACTCACCTTGTCTGCCAAATCATAAGCCATTGCATTACACAGTTAGTTAAGATTTTGGCAAGATTACAGTTTAATTCTTGATGCCATATAAAAAGAAAGTAAACCTGGAAACTGCTGAGTAAAAGTATCCCATATACTAGGGCCCCTGCCTCCTTCTTGTGCAGCACCTTCATTCTATACCCACACACAGAATATAATCAAATCTCAAATTAATTAGCTTTGAAACAACATTCATTAATAAACGCAGCTTGTAAGTAAAATTATCAAATATCTTCTCCTTCACGGAATTTGACATGCAAAAATAGTGGCGGAACCAGAATATTATTATGGGGTGGTCTTGGTTTTTCACTTTTCAAATGAATAGATATATCACTCAAAAAAAATTACCGAACCATAAAAAAATGTAAAGGACATATGGTCTAAAGCACGTAGTAAGTATTGTCCTTTAAATACGTAACAAGAGAAAGACAAAACTAACTAAATTTAACTCTACGATTCCCAAGAGTTTCAAAGTCTTTGATCACTTGATCATTATCAATAGACACTGCATATTCCCTCTCAATATGAAGAATCATACAATCACCTCTCAATATGTACAAGGTGTGGTATATGTATAAGGTGTTAGGGTATTCATATCAATCACCCTATCTCTATCCCCACAAATACTATTAAAAAATACATATCCCTACTTTACAGCAACTAAATTCACAATACTCTACATCAGCATCCCTATCTCTATCCTTACAACATTAAAATATTCATTTTTCAACTAATTTTTAAATTCAAATTTTACTCCAACGGCTATATTTCAACGGTTATATTTCAGCGGCTATATTCGAACACACACATTTTTTCCAAAATTATTTTTAAAATTTAAAATTTTACTCCAACGGCTATATTTGAACACACACATTTTTCAAAACTTACTTTTTAAATTCAAATTTTACTCCAATGGCTATATTTCAACGGCTATATTTCAACAGAGGGAAAAAAAAAAAATCGTTTCAAAAAAAAAAAAAAAAAAAAAAAAAAAAAAAAAATGTAAGGATAGCTACAGTGTCACCCCAGATTTGGGGTGACACTGTTCATCCACCCCAATGTAGGGTGGGGATAAAGTATACGATGCGGGGAGAGTTTTTGCTTCTTCCCTATTTTTTTCCCTACATGTAGGGATAAAGGTGGAGATAAAGACTCTGATGCTAATACCCTTAAGATGTTAAAAATATTGGTATATTTAAAAGGTGTTAATATGTTGAAAAAATATTGATATATTTATAATTAAGGTGTTAATATGTTAAAATTTTGCAAGTCATTTTAAAAATAAAAAAAAATGACTTGCAACCTTACTCACACCTCTTCCCACTACAAAAAAGCATTCTATTGCTACACTAGTTTTTGCCACAAAAAAAAATGTGGCTAATATATATTTGGTTAGACTTGTTGCCACGCCCCTGTGGCTAAAAATAAATATATAGCAACAGTTTTTTTGTTATGTGACAAGTACTAATAGTGTAGCAAAAAAGTGTTTTTCTTGTAGTGTCCAATGAACCATCATTCATTGTTGTCATAAAAAGAGCAAACAAATATAACAGCTACTATTACTAAAACAATTATACAAATAAAAAATTTGCTGCAAAAATGCATCCAAATCGACAATGGTATACGGTATACCCATCAGTTGTTTGATAAAAGTTCTCTTTCAGAAAACTACCTGATAAGCAGAAGATGCACCACCGAAAATGAAGTCTTCACCAAAGTCTGCACGGCTGATCACGCTAGTGTTACCTGCTGCCATATCGGATAGTCTATACCTTGCTTGGATCAGATCTTTCTACAATTAAGTTGAGAGAATTTAAAATTATGCTTTGAGCAAATGCAATAATGTATTTATTGTGAAGATGATATTGTTGTTTTGTAAGACGAGAATGCATGCATGGCAGCAGCTATATATTTATAGGCTGAGGGCCATATGCTTTCTGCTTACTTTTCTAAAGCTAATTACTAATACTACTTGAATATTCTTATGAAGTTCATATTTCATAGCATGCAGCAGATAACGTGCGCGATTGTTTACTACTTATCCTTTTGTTTATTCTTACCACGGTACTACATTTGTACTTTTCCACGTTTGAGTTTTTGACTTCTTTTTTTTCACGGAATAGCTACGTCATTTTAACTACAGACATGATTACTAATTCATACCGTCTATTTATCAGGAGTAATGATACAGGCACAACGATTGTGTCACTTCGAGTGACATAATGATATTCTTCACCGTTGATTATGTTGGACTTACATCATGATCAATTTCGACTAATTATAATCAACGGTGAATATCACTGTTGTATCATTCATTGTCGCACGACCGTTGTGCATGTATCATTACTCATTTATCAAGATGGGTCCTCCAAAAGAAAATAAATGATTTTAAAGAATCTAATACATATTTAGAATAAAAAATATATATATAATAATAATAGACTTATTGAACAAATAAAAATTTAGTCCCTAAACTTTTGTAATTTTCGGGAATAAACTTGTTAATTGGCCTATGCCTTGGTACGGGTCTGGGCGGATAAAAGTGTTGGAGAGAAAGCCCATTTAATGGCTTTGTTCAAGCAATGCATTGTCAATTTTAGCACTAATTCCGGATCGGCTCCGATATCTGTCATCAAGAATTAATGATATCATTATATACTACTTACGGAGTAGTTTTTTTTTTTTTTTTTTTTTTTTTTGAGTGGCCTTACGGAGTAGTTGATGATGGGTTTTTGAATCAATCGATTCAGATATTGGATGAATGAAAAATTAATACTTAAAGTTGATAGAACATATGTGTGGGAGATGAGTTAGGATAAACTCAAATTCTCACGTTGGTTTCTAGAGCATGGGAAGCTCGTGTAATAAGTGTACGGCTTGCTCTTATGGATGTGCACAAAGGGCAAGTGTATTTTTGTGCAATATGAAGGATCTAGATGGCTCTTAGTTCACCACACGCGCGCGCCGCCTATCATCTGGCTCGGCTTGAGTTCGAGTTTGAGTTGTTAATTACTATGAATTATTGGTCAATATTTCTTTAAGAAATTAACATTAATTAAGGCGGTTCTAAACAATCCAAAAGTTTGTATGAACATGAATATTGGCTGTGTGACTTAATTAAGTAGGCCAATGTGATTAGGCGGCCTAATTACTTCCCTTAGGGAAAAGTAAGTCGGTCTAATTAGCTTGCACAGAAAGTCAGTTTAGCCGACTTAATTGTCTTGTGAAGAGGGTTGCAAGCTCTTCCTCTCTAGTATATAAAGAACACATATGATAAAGAGCTAAAATATCGATTTGTTGCCATATATTCTCCACTGCAAAGAGTCGCCATACTAGTCGGAGTTCTTGAGTCGTGTGGAAGAGAAGTCAGACCACTATGTAGTGTAGGTGATTTAAGTGTTACCATGTTCATTTATGTAATCGGGGTTTGGTACAAAGATGGGTGAACTCGGAATGCTATAATATGAGTTTGGAGGTACGGAGTGTACGCTCATATAAGTATTTATGAGTTTGCGGATTTAAATGATCAAGTATAGTTCGGGAAAAACACTTAAAGGACTGAAAATCCACTTAAAGGACCAAAATTCAGAATTTGGAGAAACGGGTGACGGGCGGCCGCCTGTCACCATAGTCGCCCGCTTTGTGGGAAATTTTTGTACGAAATTTGATCGAAAGTTTTGGTCGATTTTTGGTTTTCACAGCCGGCCACAGGCGCCGCCTATGGCCCGAAATTCTGAAGTGGTGTGTCTTTTCATCCTTTTCAACTGTTTTATGTATGTAACTTGTTTCCAAAGGTTGCATACATAAAAAGGTCGGTTTTTCAACCTATATATCTGATCTTTTGGAGTGCTTTAAACACAGAGAAAAAATAGCACATTCATCTTTGAGAGAAAAAACATCTTGCAAACTATCTCCAAGAGTACTCTTCATCTTTTGTGCCTAAATTTGAAGGGAAAACGTAGTCTTATCTCAAAAAAGTATTTGTGACACCCTAGGCATTCAATAAGGGGCAAATAACTTTTGTAGGAAAGTGTATACACGATTCTACGTTCATATCAAGCAAACCAATTTTCTGCAGTTTTAGTTTTCCTGCGTTTTCGACATTGTTGTTGTTGTCCAAACCTCAATCTCTCTAACAATCTACAAAAGTTATTAGTTTAACAATGTCGAGTGTCAAAGAAATGACTGCAAATTTTGGGAAGTTGGAAAAGTTCGATGGAGTAAATTTCAGAAGATGGCAGAGAAAGATGCATTTCTTGTTGACAACTTTGAAGGTGGTGTATGTACTAAGCACACCGATGCCGGAAGTGTTGGAGGACGGACCTCTGGAAGAATTGAGGAAGAAGAACAAGTGGGAGAATGATGACTACATTTGTAGAGGCCACATTCTAAACAGTATGTCTGATGCTCTGTTCGATATTTACCAAAATGTTGAATCTGCCAAAGAACTTTGGGATTCTTTAGAATCAAAATACATTGATGAAGATGCATCCAGTAAAAAGTTCTTGGTTGGAAACTTCATGAAATATAATATGGTGGATTCACGTTCGGTAATGGAACAGTACAATGAACTTCTTCGCATTTTGGGTCAATTTGCACAGCATAAAATGGAAATGGATGAGTCTATTTCGTTTCAAGTATAATTGATAAATTGCCACCATCTTGGAAATATTTTAAACATTTTCTGAAACATAAGAAAGAAGAATTATCTATGGTAGAACTTGGTAGTCACTTGCGTATAGAGGAATCTCTAAGGGCGCAAGAGAACGGTAAAACCAATGGTAAGGAGGTAATGGATTCGACTTTCATAAATATGGTGGAAACCGGGGAAAGTTCTCAAAAGAACCGGAGAAGAAAAGAAAAGGGCAATCATCTAAAAACAACGGCAAAGATGCCAACAAGAAACCGAAAGGTGCTTGTTGGGTCGCGGGAAAGTTGGGCATTTTAAGGTTGATTGTCGATTTGGCAAAAATCGAAAGGGCCAAACAACGAGTTCGGGGCAAGGGTCTAAGGACCAAGGTGCTCCTAAACATCAAGGTCGAATATTGTTTGTGGATTTAATTCGATATGAATTATGTACCACTAATTTTCGAGGCATTATATGTGCGGGATGATGATGTTGCTTGGTGGATTGACTCGGGTGCGACAAGGCATGTCCGCAAGGATCAACGTTGGTTTAAAGATTATGAACCCGTTAACGATGGATCCATGCTTTTTATGGGAAACGAGTCAAAGGCCGCCATTCGTGGAAGAGGAGCTGTTATTTTACCTTTTAGTTACGGCAAATTTGTAACTTTAAAACATGTACTATTTGTTCCGGGGATCCGGAAAAACATGGTTTCGGGAAGTTTGTTATGTAAATATGGCTTTAAACAAGTCTTTGAGTCGACAAATACATTTTAAGTAAATTTGGTGTATTCATAGGATTTGGTTATCTTTGTAATGGTATGTTTATGCTTAACATCCAGCATGATGTTGTGAATAATGTTTGTATGAATCATGATGTTAATGTTTCTGCTTTATGGCATGCTCGGTTAGGACATGTTCATTACAAACGCATGTTATTAATGTCTAAACATGATTTGATCTCATCTTTTGATATGAATGTAAATAAATGTGAAACATGTATGTTGAACAAAATTGTTAGACAACCTTTTCATAGTGTTGAAAGGTCATCTTCAGTTTTGGATCTTGTCCATAGCGATCTATGTGATTTTTGTGCTACACCTTCTTTTGGCAACAAAAGATATGTAGTGACTTTTATAGGTGATTGCACTCGGTTCTATTATGTGTTTTTACTTCATTCTAAAGATGATGCAATCGATAAATTCAAAATCTATAAAAGTGAAGTTGAGTTGCAATTAATCTCTAAAATTAAAAAGTTGCGTACCGATCGAGGTGGTGAATATTTTGATCCAACCTTTTTCGGGTCATGTGGGATTATACATGAGGTTACGGCGCCTTACACACCACAGCAAAACGGTATAGCGGAAAGGAAAAACCGTACTCTTAAAGAGATGGTTAATTCCATGCTATCTTACTCAGGCTTGAGTGAGGGATTTTGGGGAGAAGCCATGTTAACGGCTTGTTATTTGCTGAATAGAGTTCCTAATAAAAGGAATCCTATTACCCCATATGAACTTTGGTTCAAAAAGAAGCCAAACTTGATTTATCTACGAGTTTGGGGATGTAGGGCTGTTGTAAGGCTCACCATGCCTAAGATTAAAACCTTGGGTGAGAGAGGCATTGATTGTATATTTATTGGATATGCTATGCATTCCAAGGCTTATAGGTTCTATGTTATAGAGCCTAATGATTCAGTTGCTATTCATTCTGTGATTGAATCAAGAGATGCTATCTTTGATGAATATCGGTTTTCGTCTATACAAAGACCGAAGGATATAATTCCTATTAATGTTGGAGTAGAGAACGATAATGATATTAATTCTCAAGATGAGCCTTTGGAGCTTCGTAGAAGCAAAAGGGCTAGAAAAGCAAAGTCTTTTGGATCCGACTATCAAACTTATTTGGTAGAAGGAACAAGAGATGAAGTAGGATTCCAATATTCATATTGTTATAATATTGATGAGGATCCTAAGACTTTTAAGGAGGCTATGGAGTCTCGAGACATGTCATTTTGGAAAGAAGCCGTCAATGATGAGATGGATTCCATAATGGGAAATAACATGTGGATCCTTGCGGATCTTCCGCGTGGTTGCAAACCTTTGGGTTGCAAGTGGATCTTTAAAAGAAAGATGAAAGTTGACGGCACTGTCGACGGGTATAAAGCCGATTGGTAATTCAAGGCTTTAGACAAAAGGAAGGTATTGATTATTTTGATACCTATGCACCGGTTGCTAGAATCTCCACAATTAGATTGTTGATTGCCCTAGATGCTATTAACAATCTGGTGATCCATCAAATGGATGTTAAAACAGCCTTCTTAAATGGAGATTTAGAAGAAGAAATTTATATGAAACAACCGGAAGGTTTTCTTTTGCCTGAAAATGAGCATAAGGTTTGTAAGCTTGTTAAATCTTTGTATGGTCTTAAACAAGCACCTAAACAATGGCATCATAAATTTGATGAAGTTATCTTGTCTCATGGATTTATTATTAATCAATCAGACAAGTGTATATATAGCAAATTTGACGATACCGGTAATGGTGTGATAATCTGCTTATATGTTGATGACATGTTGATCTTTGGAACTAACCAAGATCAAGTTGATCTTTGCAAAGCATTTTTGTCATCAAGCTTTTCTATGAAAGACATGGGGGAGGCGGATGTGATTCTAGGAATCAAGATAAAACGGAGTGACAAAGGGTTCTCTTTGACACAATCTCATTACATTGAGAAAGTGTTGAAGAAGTTCAATTGTGAAAACTCCGCTCCGGCTAATACTCCCATGGATCCTAATGAGAAACTCATGCCTAATACGGGAAATCCGATATCACAACTTGAGTATTCTCGGGTGATAAGATGTTTGATGTATGCTATGACTAGCACACGTCCGGATATTGCTTATGCGGTTGGAAAGCTAAGCAGGTTTACGAGTAATCCGAGTAGTCATCATTGGCGTGCGGTAACTCGTGTACTAAGGTATCTTAAGTTGACCAAGGATTTTGGCTTGACTTATGTTGGACATCCTTCAGTAATAGAAGGATATTCAGATGCTAGTTGGATATCCAATGTAGAGGATCATTCTTCTACTAGTGGTTGGGTGTTTTTACTTGGAGGAGGTGCCATTTCGTGGGCTTCCAAAAAGCAAACATGTATTACTAGCTCGACTATGGAGTCCGAGTTTGTTGCCTTAGCTGCAGCCGGAAAAGAGGTTGAGTGGCTTAGGAATTTGATTTATGAAATTCCATTGTGGCCGAAACCAATATCACTCATACAATGTTGGGGAGATTTTGCATCAATAAAAACAAAAGAAAATTTATAAAACCTATAACCTATATGCAAAACTAACTCCTAACCGACCAAAACATCGGGTTGTTGCTAGTAAAGCGTAATGAGTAAGGGGTCGATCCTCGGGGAAAGGTATGTTGAATCTAATTTATTAATCCTACCAATTTACTACTCTAAAAACGAAAAGCAAAAACATAAAAACATAAAAACATAAAGAACAATCAAAATAAATCTAACCTAGGAAACAAAATAAACAATCTAAACTAAGGGACATGGAAACAACCAATATACAAACCTATGTGATCTCAATCCTAGTTCAATTCATGATTTTAATTCAAGTTGTGGTTTCACCTTTTCACGAGACATAAACCCCTAATTCCTTAGTGAATTTATTTCTCAAGCTACGGATTCCTAATTCCTTAGTAAATCCAATTTATCAATCTCTCATCTTCCGAATGTTGAGACCGATTTTCAATACAAAACTCGGTGTAGATTCAAGTTACTCTCGTATAATCGAATCTAACAACCTAGAAATCTAACCAATTAATTTGTCATCATTAATGATTAAAGATCCTATCTTTCTATGGTGATCTAACGTTACGCAACTTCCGTATGTTGTAACTATCAATAGAGAACTAATTTTCCAATCTATTCTCATGGCATCATAAGCACAAAGAAAGATACAAAATAAATCAAGATCATGGAAATAAAAAGGATTGAATAAATTGAAAGAAAACAAACTCACATAGTTTAATACATTGGATGAACTCCATGGATGAAAAACAAAATAAAAACGATCCTAATCTAACCTCGGTTCACCCGAGCACAAGGCTCGGGTGACCGGCCTTCAAACTCCCAAGATGCGGCCGTCGCTCCTCGAAAATTCGAGTATCAAAAGTATATCCTTAGGGTTGGGGATATGGCTCTATTTATAGAGATAAGAGGCGGTTTAGGCAATGGCGGTCGTGGACGCCCGTTCACCCTTTATGGACGCTCGTTCAGGATGCTTTGAACTTTCGAATCGGGTCGAGTCTTCTTCAGACGCCCGTCCATTCTGCGTCCAAGCTCCGTCCAAACTCTCTGGAATGAACTTTTCTCTTCTGGACGCTAGTCCACGTCTTCAAACGCTCGTCCACTATGGACGCTCGTTCACTTATTCTGGACGCCAGTCCAGTGTCGAAATCTTGATATTTCCATCTTTATCTTCATTGATTTCTTTCCTTATCTCTTTTATTCTCCCATATCTTTGATTGATCCTTTCTCATCTCGAAATTAGCTCTTTAGGATCACCCTTTTCCATCATCAATGAGTATCTACAAACATCAAAAACATACCAAAACGTAATAATTTCCAAAATAACATAAATTAATCAAATAAGCATTTAAATCGATACGTTTTCATATTTAACCCTTAAAAACAACATTTACTCAATATTTAACTATAAGGCTCGATATCTATGAAAATCATACATATATGGGGGAAATTGATATAAAATATATCTTAATAAATCGTATAATTTCACCCTAAACAACACCCCCACACTTAAACTTTTGCTCGTCCTCGAGTAAAACAAAACAAGAACATACCATCAAGAATCCACATAACCTGATACGAGATATAGTCAAAATCATGACAAGCTAGTATTCAGCAAATCGACCCCACTCGGTGATGTGTGTGCAGAACCTACTAAACTTCCACCGATCCTCTCTTGATATAATACATCAAGCACTAACGTTATCCGGTCAACTAAACGAAAACTTCATTCTATCTACAAGCACTTACCTAACAAAAACTAATTACCAAGAACATAGTAACTAACTCACAACTAAACTCCTTTACTTAGTACCAAGAAAATACCTCTCGGGTCTCTCTACCGGGTTTAGATCAACTTGACTTAGAATTCCAAAAAAAAACGTATATTTTATATTTCCTATCGTCGCGTCTCAAAAGTATAACACACTCCCCTACATTAGAGGCAGTCACCCTGAGATCACTCGAACCCTTACTGTCCAAGGTAAACCACACTCCCCAATTGGGGCAGTATCCAAATGGACTCGAGGTGATAGATATAAACAAAATTCCCGCAAAGAAATTCTATTCATTTATTATTATTCATATGTATATATATATTTAAATCTCCTTGGAAACTCTCGGTCAAATATATTTCTAACACATTCAAGACTCTTAAAGTTTTCAAGAACACTAAGGTACTGAGATTCTAACTGTGAGTATAGCACAAGTTCTTAACTTTCATTAATGCTAAATAAGTGTTATCGTATCGAGAATTAACTTTCCTTTAACTAACCGGAAACTATTCTATATTTGGCTCTTCATCTAATAGGTTCGTGAAATGAAGTTCAAGTGAGTATCGATCTACCAAACCTATTCTTAGAACATGATATGACTACTGATAACAACTAAAGGGTGCCAGATTATAAAACTAGCATGCAATTGAAATGTTACTCGGGACGAAACAAAATTTTGAAAATTTTAGCACTTTTTCATAGAAATATAACAGATTAAGCAAATGACTGTAGATACACATAAACCATCCCCTCCCCCACACTTAAATTGCAACTTGTCCTCAAGTTGTGCGAATTAAAGAAAAGATAAAAGAACTTAGCTGATTTGGTAATGAAATGAAGATAAAGTTTGAAGAAGGATAGATAATCGATCCGCGTTTCCGAGGCACGAGATGTCATAGGTATTCTCTGGACCATTCACTTCCAAGGCTAGCTTAACAAGAAACTCACAAAAAAAATGTACCTGCACCACTTGAAAAACATGGAAGTATCTCGGGGACAAGGAGGAATATAATATATAAAGCACAAGGAAGAGAAGTCAAAGAACTTTCAGATTAAGCTCAAATAAAGATGGAACATATACATGAAATATTACAAAATAGTAGGCTAGGTGCGACTACATGAAATTATACTACAATGCAACCTACATGATATGCGATCCTAAAAATAAAATAAATAAAAATAAATTCGAAAAGGTTTCGAACAACCCTACGAGGTAGACTACGGAAATAAAATAAAAAGCCGGCAAGCCGACGACGAAACTAAAAAAAACGAGGTAGTATTACGGAAACCGACAGATTAACTACGCTCAAAAAAAGAAAAAAAAACTAGGTGGTATTACGAAACCGACGGTGACCACACTTAAGAAAAATAAAAGGAAAAATAGAAAAACAATGCAACTATATGAAATGCAACTAAATGAAATGCATTTAAATGATATGCAAAAAGAAAAGAAAATAAAAGAAAGAAAACTAGCCCACTATATGCAACACGACATATATATAAACGTCTACCACATAATGACGGGTTACGATAAACGACGAGTCTTGTTCATTAGTGCGTGTAGACGCGCTTTAAGACTCGTCAAAGGTGATAGCATTATGGAAACCAACAATTAGCTATACTAAACGAGATATAACTCATATGGCCTAAGATGGTAGCATTACGGAAAACCGACGGTAGCTACCCATATGAGTTATAAAAACAAAGGAAGCACATAAGTCTCAAAGCTTAAAAGATTCATCACAGCGGTATGTAGCATACGGAAACCGACATTAGCTACTAATTAACAAATAGACCAGTTATAGCATACGAGAACCGACAGTAACTATAACATGCCTAGATGAATCATGCATATAAAAATTAATCAGTTATTTAACATGGATTCATAGATGGAAAGGTGTAAACATGCAAGTTCAGATCATCTACGGAAAAACAATTAGCCACAGAAGCTCATATTAAAAATATCCAAGTTAAATTAAAGCATTAAAAATTGGAACCTGGACTGCCGGACGAGCGTTCAATAGTTCAGACGCTCGTTTGCAATAAAAACAGGTCGGACGGGCGTTCAGTGAGTCAGACGCCCGTCTGATTCTTGAAACCAGAGCAGAGTTGATATGTTTTGGGACGGACGAACGTCCAACATACCAGACGTGCGTTCACCTGCAGATTATGAACTGGACGGGCGTTCCACCTTGCGGCTTATGGCGGACGGGCGTTCACTTACTTGAACGCTCGTCCATACAACGAATTTGTACGACAATGCGGGAGAGACACACGAAACCCTAAATCTCATAAGCACAACGCATCATGAAGCACGGACAACAACCACTTATAAATTTTAGCACGGGGTTAGACTAGGTAACAACTAAACACAAACTTCACGTAAAACAAGTTGAGTAAAAAACTTTTGCACATTCTTAACCTAACGGTCATCGAAACACGGCAAAATAAAAACTCTCAACTTGGTATACGCTACTTTTATTAAAAACGAAAAATAAATCGTAACAAAATCGAAGAATTAACTCAATTAAATTCAACAAAACACCGATTCCCCGGCAACGGCGCCACTTTTGTTGGGGAGATTTTGCATCAATAACAAAAGAAAATTTATAACCCTAACCTATATGCAAAACTAACTCCTAACCGACCAAAACATCGGGTAGTTGCTAGTAAAGCGTAAGTACGGGGTCGATCCTCGGGGAAAGGTATGTTGAATCTAATTTCACTAATCCTACCAATTACTACTCTAAAAACGAAAAGCAAAAACATAAAAACATAAAAACATAAAGAACAATCAAAATAAATCTAACCTAGGAAACAAAATAAACAATCTAAACTAAGGGACATGGAAACAACCAATATACAAACCTATGTGATCTCAATCCTAGTTCAATTCATGATTTTAATTCAAGTTGTGGTTTCACCTTTTCACGAGACATAAACCCCTAATTCCTTAGTGAATTTATTTCTCAAGCTACGGATTCCTAATTCCTTAGTAAATCCAATTTATCAATCTCTCATCTTCCGAATGTTGAGACTGATTTTCAATACAAAACTCGGTGTAGATTCAAGTTACTCTCGTATAATCGAATCTAACAACCTAGAAATCTAACCAATTAATTTGTCATCATTAATGATTAAAGATCCTATCTTTCTATGGTGATCTAACGTTACGCAACTTCCGTATGTTGTAACTATCAATAGAGAACTAATTTTCCAATCTATTCTCATGGCATCATAAGCACAAAGAAAGATACAAAATAAATCAAGATCATGGAAATAAAAAGGATTGAATAAATTGAAAGAAAACAAACTCACATAGTTTAATACATTGGATGAACTCCATGGATGAAAAACAAAATAAAAACGATCCTAATCTAACCTCGGTTCACCCGAGCACAAGGCTCGGGTGACCGGCCTTCAAACTCCCAAGATGCGGCTGCTGCTCCTCAGAAAATTCGAGTATCAAAAGTATATCCTTAGGGTTGGGGATATGGCTCTATTTATAGAGATAAGAGGCGGTTTAGGCAATGGCGGTCGTGGACGCCCGTTCACCCTTTATGGACGCTCGTTCAGGATGCTTTGAACTTTCGAATCGGGTCGAGTCTTCTTCAGACGCCCGTCCATTCTGCGTCCAAGCTCCGTCCAAACTCTCTGAATGAACTTTTCTCTTCTGGACGCTAGTCCACGTCTTCAAACGCTCGTCCACTATGGACGCTCGTTCACTTATTCTCGGACGCCCGGTCCGTGTCGAAATCTTGATATTTCCATCTTTATCTTCATTGATTTCTTTCCTTATCTCTTTTATTCTCCCATATCTTTGATTGATCCTTTCTCATCTCGAAATTAGCTCTTTAGGATCACCCTTTTCCATCATCAATGAGTATCTACAAACATCAAAAACATACCAAAACGTAATAATTTCCAAAATAACATAAATTAATCAAATAAGCATTTAAATCGATACGTTTTCATATTTAACCCTTAAAAACAACATTTACTCAATATTTAACTATAAGGCTCGATATCTATGAAAATCATACATATATGGGGGAAATTGATATAAAATATATCTTAATAAATCGTATAATTTCACCAATAAACATGTGTAATATTACTAAGTGATAATTCAATCTTCGTGACATTATCATTGATGCATGAGTTGTTATGTTTTGACTGTTCTTGACTAAACCAAGGATTACACTTAAATGGGGGAGGATTGTTGGTGATTTAAGTGTTACCATGTTCATTTATGTAATCGGGGTTTGGTACAAAGATGGGTGAACTCGGAATGCTATAATATGAGTTTGGAGGTACGGAGTGTACGCTCATATAAGTATTTACGAGTTTGCGGGTTTAAATGATCAAGTATAGTTCGGGAAAAACACTTAAAGGACTCGAAAATCCACTTAAAGGACCAAAATTCAGAATTTGGAGAAACGGGTGATAGGCGGCCGCACCCGTGGGAAATTTTTGTACGAAATTTGATCAGAAAGTTTTGGTCGATTTTTGGTTTTCACAGGCTGGCCACAGGCGCCCGCCCGTGGCCCGAAATTCTGAAGTGGTGTGTTTTTTCATCCTTTTCAACTGTTTTATGTATGTAACTTGTTTCCAAAGGTTGCATACATAAAAAGGTCGGTTTTTCAACCTATATATCTGATCTTTTGGAGTGCTTTAAACACAGAGAAAAAATAGTACATTCATCTTTGAGAGAAAAAACATCTTGCAAACTATCTCCAAGAGTACTCTTCATCTTTTGTGCCCAAATTTGAAGGGAAAACGTAGTCTTATCTCACAAAAGTATTTGTGACACCCTAGGCATTCAGTAAGGGGCAAATAACTTTTGTAGGAAAGTGTATACACGATTCTACGTTCATATCAAGCAAACCAATTTTCGCAGTTTTAGTTTTCTGCGTTTTCGACATTGTTGTTGTTGTCCAAACCTCAAGCTCTCTAACATGTAGTTTGCTGGAGCTCGGATTTTTGAAGTGTCTCTAAATCCAAGACGTGAAAACGTTGTATCTTCGGAGACAGTTGCTATAAGTACAACCGTTGGCACGATATCGGGGCAATTTGTTTTAAGAAAATAGTGTTTACATTCATTTCGGTTTGATTTTTATTCCGTTATTTATTCGTCGTTTGATTTTATTTTCTCTTTTCTTTATTTTGTAATTAGTGCCGGTAACTACGAGTTTTTTACGTTAATCAATCCACACGCGATACATTTTTCCGATTAAAATAAAAAGCAAAAAGAGTATACGAAAAGTTATGGAAATCAATATTAAAACTTAAAAAATTCGTGTTAAATGATATTTTCTGCAAATTTTTGTACAATTTTCTTTTCAACAATCATTTTTGAAATAACCACCACTAATCCATCATCAAACGGTAGCTGCAAAATGTCAACAGCCATAAGTGCACGTTTAATGCATCATACTTATCTTTTATCGGAAATTGCCATTAGGGCATCTCCAAGGTAGGATGATCCGTCACCATCCCCCAATTTAGTGTAATAGTATTGCTCCATCTTCAACATCATTTTGGTGGAAATGTTTTCTCTCACAACCAATTTGGTGTTGGGTCGACCTGGCATCAAATATCCGTTTAACCTTTTCTTTCTTTCTTTTTCTTCTTTTTTTCCTTTCGTTTTATAAAACCAAATATCTTGACAACATTTTTTTTGGTTATATTTTTTATTTTATTTCCTTTTATTATAAAATGTGATATTCTTCATAAAGTGTTACTTCATTTGCATTTGCATTTGATAATTGTCACTTTATATACAATTGTCATAGTATCATTAATTTTGTTTGCTCTTTGTGAAATGTCACTTAAGATGAAGTGACTTATATTTTGGTCTTAGTGTCACCGAAGATACGGTGACAAACTATTATTGTCATTGCATCTTCAATTGTAATTGCATCAAATGTTTAGATGTTTAACACTTCAAGTGCACATTCACCTCTCACTTTGTATATTTAGATGTCATCGCATCTTCACTTGTCACATATCTTTGCATCTTCAATTAAAACGGTGAAATCACACGTCACGCATTCAAAACCGAAATGTGAGAATTCACTTGTCACCTTCGCTTGATTTTCTCTTTGTAAAGTGTCATTTAAGGTACGGTAACACAAGATTTAATATTCATTAAATGTTACTTAAGATGTAGTGGCTTTGATTTGCTTTTTGTTAAACGTCACTTAAGATGAAGCGACACTTGTTTAACTCTTCAAAAAGTATCATCGAAGATACGGTGACAATATGTTATTGTCACCGCACCTTCAATCGTCACGCATCAAATATTTAGATGTTTAGTACTTCAAGTGTATCTTCACATGTCACTGCATTTTTAAATGTCACTACATCTTCACATGTCACTGCATCGCGTCAATTTTTATGAAGAATATTTTGATTTTTGAAAATTAAGTCATAAAATATTAAGGGATATATCAAAATAAAGAAGACGAAAAAATATGAATTATAATGAAAAAATTGGCGATTGGATGTGTATATTAAAAGTTACGGATGGTTGGAAAATTAAGTATGAAAGAAAAATAATATATGTTTTTCTTTTTTAACGATATTGTAGAAATTTCCCCCAATGCACACGCCTCTTCCTGTTCTTGTTTTTGTTTTTTTAATTGAGGTTATGTTTGTCCATCTATTATTATTTTTGTCCTTTTAGACAATGAAAAGTTGGGTGTATCATATTTGCATATTTAAGTTTATTTTGTGTTCTTTTGGCCTTTTACCTCATATATCTAATGGGTTATATATTCAATTTGTCGTCAAATCAAAGTATTGGCTCGGTTTCTTAATTAGTGTTGTTTTTTACAACCCTGTCAGTTAAATATGAGTAGAAGAAGTATATCAAATTACTCCAAATGCAACCCTGAGCTTTGGTTAACCCGTCTAGAAATCGAGTCCACAACTGAAACAAGACGTTCGGCACGCATTATAAGCTAATTTTACGGAACATGTCTCTTTGAATAAAATTTTCAAAATAAAAAGGCTAGATAAAAATAATAGAACGGAACATGAAAATTAAAAGCTAAACATGTTTGGTCAGAGACACCGTACGAAGCAACACTGCAACCACGAAAGATCAAACAATACTAATGGTAAAGTCGAACATTGTAACGCCCCCAAACCCTGGGCCTGGTAGCGCTAAATGAGTCATAAATGTCCGGTCAACTGCTTAGACCGCCGTCCTCGCTAGGTTTAAAATGGCTAACCCGAGTTGACAAAACCTTTATGTCTCACACTTATATGGGGGTGAGCATTCATTTACTTTATCGATGTGGGATATCACATTCTCCCCCTTATAAGGGACCGGTGTCCTCGCCAAGACGGCCAAGACTTGTCCCTGTTCGTCTCTACCAGAGGACTCTAGAGGTGGCCGGTGGCACTTGGGTTCGTCTAGAGGTGGCCTGTGGCACTTAGATCCGTCTGATAGTCGGCTCTGATACCATTCTGTAACGCCCCCAGACCCCGAGCACGATAGCATTAAATGAGTCATAAATGTCCGATCAAGCCTTTGAGACCGCCGTCCTCGCTTGGTCTAAAAGGGCTAACCCGAGTTGACAAGACTTTATGTCTCACACTTATATGGGGGGTGAGTATTCACTTAATTTATCGATGTGGGATATCACAAACATCTATATTCTCTAGAAATAAAACGACTCTTGCACTAATCTCAATAAAAAGAAATGATAAGGGTCTTAAATGACACAATATGAAAGATGTCATGCAAAAAAGACTATAAGAAAGAATTTTTGTCAAAAATGACATTTGATCAGTGAGAGTGAATTACGTTGGTTTTCAGCAAACCAACGTAATTTACTTTCATTTTCATTCCTTTGTTGAAATATCTTTTTTGACAAAAATCTTTATTTTATAGTTATAAAATCACGACATTTTTCTAAATGCATAATTGACATGATTAACTATAAAAAGAAATACATATCCAACACAGATAGTAACAAGGTTGTACTAAAAAGTGCTTACAATGCCCTTATTCTTATCCTAGAAGCATAAAAAGCACTACCCGTCCCAAAATATAAGTATGTTTAGACTTTTTCACATATATTAAGAAAGTTGATAAATTTGTTATGTGTCATTAATTTTTACATTAAAAAATCTAAAATGGTCTTTCATTGTTATTAATGCAAAGTAATGAAAAGTATATGAGTATATAATAAATGAGGGTTAAAATAAGAAAAATGTAATAAATATTGTATTGGTTTTCTAAATAGCCTTACATTATGAGACAAAACGAAAAATCTAAATTGACTTACATCTTGGGACGGAGATAGTAATGATAATAAATATTATCTCCGTTCTAAAATGTAAGTTCATTCGTCTTTTTGGTTTTGTCCCATAACGCAAGTCCATTTAGATAACTAATGAAACATTTATTATATTTTTCTCCTTTTACCCCTCATTTATTGTATACTCACTCATTTTTCACTACTTTGCATTAATAACGATCAAATGTCATACATTTTAGTCTTTTTTTTATTAAAATTAATGACACATAATCAATTTAATCAACTTTCTTGATTTGTGTGGAAAAATTCAAACGAGTTTACATTTTGGAACGGAGTTAGTAAATAAATAGCCGTTCAAACATTAAATTTAGTGCTCTTCATCTTGGGACGGAGGGCTAAACAACTCCTGGAAATCATCATTTTCCTGCATGTCTTTTTTGGGAAAAGGAAATCAAGAAATAAGGATGATCTTCCGTATGATTTTTCCCAATAGTGATTAGGATCATCAATATGGTTAATCATGAATACCAACCGAAAGAAAAGAAAAAAAGGAGGAGAGCCAAAATGACAAGATAAGATACAAAATGGTTGAGAAACATAACATGTAGTAACACATCTACAAAAATATAGTAACACATATAATAACTGTCTCTCTCAACCATTTTTAGATTTAAACTGTCTTTCACAGCATTTAACTTAAGAAAAAACTATGAGAGGCCGGGGTTAGTTCATAGATATCTACTTTAAATAATTAATATTAAAATAAACCTTGAAATAGAAATTTAATACTAATAAAAATATAAGTGCAAATGCAATTAAATTGTAGAATCAATTCTCCGGTTTACTTTTCTATATATTCAAGTGTTAGATGAAATGCATGAGATCCAGCACTATTCTACATGACTCGAAAGTCGTAAGCCTAATACCTCATGAGTCAAGGGTTCCAATTAGGAATAGTAATTTCGATCGTGTATATCCATCCTACCCAACCATTAAGAATCAAATGTTTTTAAGAAATTATCATCAATCTACTCATCAAGTAGATTTTATTGATATATCATTATCTTTAAATTAATCATAATAGAGTATAATCGAAATTGACATCAAAATCAAATTATGGTAAACACATTTCTTTACTCTCTTTTTTCCCAGTATTTCCAACGGAACACAATTTTACACCATATGCACATTTTCATCATGATTTCAAAGTGATAATAGTTGTTTATAAATTTGTTTAGCAAAGCTTAGATGAGCTATTAAACCTACATATTTATTTACAGAAAGAAAAATAAAAATAAAAATAAAAGTTCCTAAAAAAAAAAGTAGAAACATAATCCAAAGGTAAAAAGGGGACAATTTAAGAAATTTCTTTTATTCAACTTGTTGGACATATTTAAGTTTTAATGATGAGTGTCAGACTAGCTGTTATAGAGCAAAGACAAAAAGATGTCTAGATCAAATGTATAGGTTTATTAGAGTTTGATCTTTGTATAGGTTTGATCAAACAAGCAGCCGTAAGTAGGTCGGTGACTTTATCGCGGACTGTCTAGGTCATTAGAGTGTCTAGGTCGGTAGACTTACTAGGAACCCGCCGAAGGCGAAGAAGGCGAAGGCTGAGGGTTCAAACTCAGTTATTGAAGGCTAAGGGATCAGACTTAGTATTTAAAGTCAAGGATATGGAATTAGAATTTAGGGAAGTCTATGATGACCTAAACTGATTACATATACCTTATGTACAAGGTCTAAGTTCCATATGTTAAGTGGTGATTGGAACTTAGTTATGTTCAGAATGGTGTACTCTAACTTCACAATAAAAAAATTAGATGAAAAACAGTCAGCTGAAGTGTTATCAAAACACATCAGACTCAAACCAGCTGACAGATATGTACTTCAGCAGAATGATATACTTCATATATCTGCTTAGCATAATTCTCGATTTAATCAAAGGTTACATTGGAAGATTAAAAGGATAAGTATGGATTACAAGCCTTGATTTTGTCAACAAATCAATGGTCAAGATAAAAGGAATGTTGGAAAGATTCAGAGCTTTATCCAATGGACATAAGTCAACGGGGGACAATGCGAAAGCGACAAAAAACTAGCGACGAGTGTCGATCCTATGAACAGAGACAAAAATCAAGTCAAGATGGAGACAAGTCCGAAACGGCTATGTTTGAAATTAAACACAAGTCACGGGATTCTCACCTATATAAATAGAAGACTCGATTCGGATATAAGTGGTGAAAAATAGAAAAAAAATTAAGAAGCACAAATAATCTATTCGAAGGTATCAAGATCTTAATCAAGAAAATCACCCCGCCGACATACACCGAGCTTAAACTTGCGATCAAGTAATTTCTTCAAGTGTAAACCTTGCTATCAAGTTACATCAAGTATACACACTTGAAGACATCAAGCTTGTGAAAAGCTGAATCATTTATTTGATTCAATCTTTCTTTTACAAGAAACCTGCCGAAGACGAGAGAAGCATCTTTTGAGTGTCAGAAGCTGTTGTGTGTGTGGTGGAAGCGATGATGAGGCAATCCTACCCTTCAAAGACCAGTGGAATACTTTGGAGCAGCAATCCTACATGTTTTAAGTGTTCAGTTTGTGAAGCCATAGTCATTGGTGAAGGACAAACGGCTTAGGGATTTTTGTAAGCGTAACTTCAAGGATCTCTAGTGAATTTCCTCCAACATCACGGGAGAAGAGTGGGTGATAGGATTACACCACCTGGAACCACTATAAAATTTGCCTACTTACTTTACGCACTTACTTTCTACATTTAGTATACCGATCACATCAACCTACGAAACTAGCAACTGAATCACACACTTACACTGCGAGTATCCATTACTTAGTATAATTCTTTTAACAACAAGTAATAAGGCTTAAACTAAATATATTCCGCTGCAACAAATTCAATTACATCAGTCAGAAGGCTACTGACCTTGCCGAGTTTGTCAACTCCAAAAGTTTTAAGTGTTAAGTTTATTCACACACCCCCCCCCCCCCCTCTAAACATAACCAAAGCATTTTCAAGGGACCAACACAAGCGATTATGAAATTGCCTATATGTGACACAAATGCGATACGGTGTTCGGACCAAAAAAAAAATTGAAAGGAAAAAACAACATACATAAAAAATGACAAAATAAAAGTCCAAACGAGACTTCCATTGTACAAGTGCTAGTTTACTTGATTATCAAAGACAACGAACATTATTTGTCGGATAAATGCTACGGTCAAATTCAAAACCTATATTTGCACTATTGATTACGATGAATCTACATCATGATCAATGAATGTTATATCGTGATCAGGGGTATAAAAGTAATTTGCATCACTCATTGTTGATGAGTGATTGTGATTTGTGGCGATGTCAATGCAATGAAGTTATTGTAAAATAATATGATGTATTTCATTGAATAATAATGAGAGTACAAGGTTCTTATATAGACATTGTCTAACTTAGCCAACAAGACAATAGAAATAATAAATGATCAATACAACCAAATATAATTAATTATGCTTTATTAATAGTATCCTCAACATGCCCCCGCAATCCCGTCAGAAGGTCAGCAAGTTGATCTTTCGAGCTTAAAAAGGAAATGTTTAGGCGTTTCGAAGCGATCAGTTCCCGAACATGATGAAAATCTATCTCAATATGTTTGCTGCGAGCGTGAAACATCATATTATGGGCAAGGTACGTGGCCCGATGTTGTCATATGTGGAGAAGAGAGAGGAACCCGCATCTCGAGAGAGAAGGCGCACACGACCATTGGACCTCCGTGTTAGGAAATCTACGCGGGAACGCAAGCGGAATTCAAAAAATTATTTTCTTTAACCGGGATCGACTTCATTTAAGCAATAAACAAATAAGCTAGTAGACGGTGGTTACCTTGGTTGATCTAAAAGATCGACGCTTTGACCGTCTAAGGAGAGTAGAGATGTACGGAGCCGCCCAAGTGTTCGGCCTCTACCGGTGATCCACACGAACAGCCCACCGGAATCCCATCATGGATTGCTACCAGAAAACTCGGCTGCTAGACCGGCCTTTTCTCTCTCAAAACTCTCTCTAAGAAGCTCTCTATTTTTCACAAGAACAATTAGCTCTTGGAATTGTGATGTGCAAAAGAGCTTGACACCCACACTATATTTATAGTGCATGTGGCGCCATCTAGTAGAGTGCAGAGGAAGAAAACCTTTTACTAGTAAAATAAAGAAAATATATTAGATTGATTTATCTTATTAATATTCAATATCTTATATTAAATATTTCCAATATATTGTCAATATCTTATATTGACTATATTTATCTTATTACCATAAATCAATTTACACATGTGTGCAAATCTATATTCATTTAT
Organism: Gentiana straminea; assembly: GCA_036785695.1. Classification (NCBI taxonomy): domain Eukaryota; kingdom Viridiplantae; phylum Streptophyta; class Magnoliopsida; order Gentianales; family Gentianaceae; genus Gentiana; species Gentiana straminea. The sequence continues at coordinate 3,755,258 of JAVUPR010000061.1, forward strand.
ATTTAATATTAATATAATGTAATACTATTTATATTATTAATTGATGTGCACAAACCAAACATATCTTATATAGTTGGAATGTGGGGCCTATTCACATATATACCCAAATATATGTTTAATAAATTAATATAATACTATGATTAATTAATTTGCAAAATACACGTGTATCATTATACACATAAATTTCGCATTCATATCTAATATATGTATATTCAATTAATCAACATAATTAATATATTGTATTTAATTTATTCATAATAAATAAATACCACCATATTAATTTACTACTATAACCTTTATAGTCTCGAGATAAACTTTTCTTATTTGGTTATCAACTATAACCACATTTTAATCCGGCTAGATGTTCTTATGTGTGTGGCCCGATAGACTTCCGAATATGTTGGCCGTAGACACAAAGTGCAAATTACGAAAATGCCCTTCATACCTAACGATCAAGGGATAGCGTCTAGCAACACACCGTACCGTGACCCCCAATCATCAGAAGAGTCAAATGCAATGACTACTACCTTTCATGTGAAACAGTTACCGTGTAACTTACAATCCTATCGCTGTAATAATATCCATACGGTCGTACGTCGAGTGTCAAACATTAACGACCGTATCTTATAATCTGGATATCATGATCTCCTTCTAAGTAACTCATTTACTTCCACTTTGCAAAGATTCACGAGAGTAAGACATTCCTTATAAGAAGGCCCTTTCGGATATTCACCCTACTGATAGGGTACGCGATTTCCGGATGACCAAATATGTATACTCCGCATGCTTCAGTATCACACCCAATCACTACCGCATGATCACCCCATGGCTAGGGGAAACCTCAATAGTGTCAAAGCATGACAATCCACACCGTGATGCCATGTAGACTCCGGTCCTAAGGATAATTAAACAACCGCCACATAGTGTGACACTTATCAGTGTAAGTGGGTCAGTCTAACGTACGCATTCTCTAATACACATCCACGTACAGTCCAAGTGTCTCTACACTTCGATAGACGAGATCTATCCCTGCCCTAAAGACAGAAGACATATAATACGTGCTAGCCTGTTCGTACTATCAATGCCCTGTTTAATAGTACATCAGCCTAGAGACATTTAAGTATCAAACTCATTAAAGTGATTAGAGATCTCCTCAACCATAATCGCCTATCATGGTTTCTCTATCACAGTTTAATACTAAGGATGTTATCATATAAAAATTCATAATTGGTTCTTTAAAAAGAACATATATATGACAACATAAAAGCCATTTAATATATGCATAAACATAAAGAAATAGTAGAAATGATCCGACCCGGTCGGATCCGGTCCAACCCGATTGGGTTTAGGACACTATTTCAACACTCCGCAGCAGTGTTGGAAAGTGTTTTGTATTCAACTTCAGTGCTACTTTTGGAGACGGTGAGATGCTGTTTAGAGCGCCAGCTGATGAGATATATTGTTGCCCAGAAATCATAGTATTCCCCGACTGACCGGCGGTTATCAAGATCCGTAGCCCAGTCGGAGTCAGAATATGCCTGAAGAGAGATAGGAGAGTGGCGAGAGAGGAATAAGCTATCAGTGATTGTCAACTTGAGATAACGAAGTATCCTTTTTACGGCGAGCCAGTGGTCATCAGTAGGAGAGTGCATGAACTTGCTGACCTTATGAACAGCAAAGGCAATATCTGGACGAGTGAAGCTGAGGTACTGGAGGCCCCCAACAATAGTCCTGTATAATGAGGGATAGGAGAATAAAGAGGCCGAGCCTGAGCCAATACGAGAAGAAGTCGACATAGGTGTTGGGCACGGCTTTGATTTGTCCATGCCTACCCATTGCAGAAGTTGAAGAATATATTTTCGCGGAGTAAGATATAAGCCATCAGGAGTGGGAAGAGCCTCAACACCCAAAAAAATATGACAACGTACCAAGATTTTTGACAGGAAACTGTGAGCCAAGAAAGGTGATAACCTGCGAGATAAGAGACTGAGAAGTACCTGTAATAATAACATCATCAACATAAACAAGAAGATAAATGCGATGTCCATCACGATTGTAAATAAATAGAGAGGTCTCGACTTTGGAGCTTGCAAAGCCGAACTTAGTCAAGACTTCTGTGTGGCGGGAGAACCATGCACGGGGTGCCTGGCGAAGACCATAGAGACTGCGTTTGAGATGACAAACATAGTCGGGGTAATCTGGATGAATGGATCCATGTAGCTGTTGCATGTAGACAGGTTCGGTGAGATTGCCATGGAGAAAAGCATTATGTATGTCAACTTGACGGAGGGACAAACCCTGAGAGACAGCAAGAGCAAGTAAGAGGCGGATAGTAACCAGTTTAACCACCGGGTTAAAAGTATCTGTGAAATCTACTCCTTCGGTCGGGTGAAAGCCTTTAGCAACAAGGTGAGCTTTATGACGTTCAAATGTACCATCAGCTTGGTGCTTCGTGCGAAAAACCCATTTGTTCCCTACAATATTCATATGAGGCTGAAATGGCACAAGATCCCAAGTATAAGTGCATAACAGAGCATTAATCTCCTCTCTCATAGCATTACGCCAAATACGGTGTTTGGAAGCTGTATGATGTGGGATCGGTGGTGGCTACAGTGTTAATGAGAGCACGAGATATCGGATAACAGATGTAATCGGGCATTTGTGTGGGTTTTAAGGTGTTTGTTTTAGTGCGATTTATCATATGATGGTCCGTTTGGGTATCATTACCAGATGAAGAAGGAGCTGGATTTCTTGAGGTGGGGGAGGGAGGGGGCCGAGATAGGAGTGCTTGGGCCCGGTGTGGGGGGTGGGTCATTTTGAGGAAAGAGAGCCGAGGATGGTGGGGCCAGTTGATTGGAAGGCGGCGGGGAGAGGGAGGCCTATAAAGGAACGGTAATAAGGTTAGGTATCATTGGAGTAGGTGGATGAGTGTATGGAAAGGTAGTTTCATCAAAAACAACGTGACGCGAGAGATACACACGTACGGTGGAGAGGTCAAGGCACTTATATCCATGGTGATTGGGGCTATAGCCCAAGAAGATGCAAGACTTGGAACAAAAGTCGGTTTTATGGTGGTTATAGGGGCGGAGGTGAGGCCGCATGCACAACCATAAACGCGAGAGGAAGGAGTAGTCCGGGAGCGTCCATACACCATTTCATACGGGGATTTACAATTGAGGACCCGGGTAGGAAGACGATTGACGAGGTAGGTGACGGTTAAAAAGGCATCCTCCCAATATGGAAGGGTTAAGTTAGGGCGAGCAAGGAGGGAGAGACCGACTTCGACTATATGGCGGTGATGCCTTTCGATGCCGCCGACTTGTTCGTGAGTGTGTGGGCAAGATAGACGGTGGATAATACCAAGAGTAGTTGATGACGGTTAAAATATACCTATTTATGTCATCAATTATAACCTTAAATCGGAGTTAATTATATATATTTCATATTTAATCACGTGTTTATATTTATTATTTAATGATAAGTGATTATTAATATGATAATTGGTATTTAGCTGTTTTTATTATAAAAGAGCAATTAATTGTGTGATAAATGCTGATTTTGCAGATCATGATAAATCGGGAAGATAATTATCACACAATCGGGAGATCTCAAGATAAAAGAGAAGAAAATCGGAGCATTGAAGAAAAGATTAATCGATCAAGCACAAACGAGTGAAGTGGGGAACAAGTCAGACGGAGCCAAATTGAAAACGCGTAGAGAAGGTGGCTCGGTCGACCGAGCCATGCTATTCGGTCGACCGAGCGTAACGGTTCGGTCACCCAAGCCTAAGGTGATAAATGCGTGTCAATCTTCTCGGATTCTCCCTATGTCGGCTACAACTCCTATATAAAAACGGCGGCTACGAAATTGAGAAGACACTCCACTACAACACAAAACAATTTATGCAATTTAAGTTTTAGTTTTCTTTTCTTTTCTTTATGTTCGTACATTGTGGATTCGTCGGATTCTCCGATTAGGGAGCGCATTAAAGAGTGGGAGTCACTCTCGTCTTCGAGGGTATGACTATTCAATTATGCAATCTTTATTCGTAGATCCGTTATATTTTATTATGAAGTAGTTTTTCTTGTATTGATTGCGTGATGTAGATTTATTTACGAACCCATGTGCTTAGGTTAGAAACGTTAAGAAGTAATCATGATTTGTTCCGGCACGGAAGCGTGTTCGGTAGACCTAGACATGTCACTCGGTCGCCCGAGTGCTGTCATTCGGTCGACCGAGTGTGGTAAGGTGTAGGGCAATATCATGATCGGCTTCGACTACGTCAGATTCTCTGATTTGGAATTAAAACGAGCAATTAAACCTGATCAACTTAATTATTCGTCATCATAATTTAACATGAAACTCAAAAAGTGATTGTTACTTAGGATATAGATTGAATCGGCATCTAAGAAGTACGCCTAACCATAGGAATGTTGCTTAGATGAGGTTACGGTTTATACCGGCATCCCTAGTTAAATAATTGTGTCAGAAGTTATATGAGATGGAGGCATTAAAAGGCGAAGTCACGTAATGGAGGCACGATGATTTAGATGACCTAACCGGAGCTAAATCTACCTTAGGGGATGACTCCCGTAGTCATAATAATTAATCTTTAACGTTTGTTCTGTCTCGTTATCAACCTAATTTACATGGGGGAGTTATGATCTACTAGCGTAATCAATACTATTTGTTTAGATAATATCAACCGTATTACCCGTGTTTTAGTAGTCTTTAATTTGTCTTTGTGGTATTTTGTGTCTTGTGGTTGTCACTATTTTATTTACAGCATTTAGTTGGTCGTAGACCGCCCTTTCAATTTAGGTCTGATAAAGTAAGTTGTGTTTTATTTGTGCCGAGTCTCTGTGGGATCGACCTCGACTCTATCTGGCTATACTACAATTGAACCTAGTTCTCTTGCTAGTGGGTTAGTAGGTCTCGAGTTAATGATTTAACTTGACCTCCATCAAGTTTTTGGCGCCGTTGCCGGGGACTCGAGTCATTAAATTGAGATATAGCTTATTTTGTTGGAACTGGATTCGTGAATATTCTGTGAATAAGAGCACGTATATTAAAACAAGTAGATCAAATAGATCAAAAAAAAAAAAAAAAAAAAAAAAAAAAAAAAAAAAAAAAAAAAAAAAAACGTTCGGTCGACCGAACCACAGCTCTCGGTCGACCGAGAATTTATTTTCTTTTCTGTTTCTGATTCTGTCTTAGTTTTAAAACATTCTGCTTCTGTTTTATTTACGTTTTCTTTTCTCAAACTTATTTCGAGTCTGTTTTTTGTTTTATTTGGTTAGTTAAAGGCCTAGCCTTTACTAATGATTAATTGTTTTATTGTTGTTTATTATTTTATAGTACGCTACTCGGAAGTCGAAGGAGCCGCTTGAGCCTTATAATCCTGAAATAGAGAAATTTGCAAGGCGAAATAGGAAGTTAGCTAAAGAAGCGGCCAAGCAAGGAGAAGAGGATCCAAATCTTGAGGAAAGTGAGCAAGGAGTAGAAGAAGGACATACAACCGATCATTCGAGCATTCGAATGCGAAACGAAATGGCGGGAAATCCGGTCAATCCAAACCAGGTACCTAATCCCTGTTATTAATCCGATTGTCAATAATGCCAATAATGTAAATGCAAATGTTAATAATGAGAACCAAGCCCTAGTCCAAGGAGCGAGGCGCACTTTGCAAAGTTATGCAACGCCCACTATTGAACAATTCATTCCCGCTATCGTAGCACCGCAGGATGCTGCGGAAGTCTATCACCCTAGGCCTAATGTAATTCAAATGGTGACCAATTATTCTACTTTTCATGGAGTCCAAAACGAGGATCCTGGTGTTCACGTGACGAATTTCTTGGAAATCGTTAGCACTGTGAAACCAGAATTAATCCCGGAAGGGAACATTCGTCTTAAGCTTTTCCCTTTCACTTTGAAAGATAAAGCTAAGCAATGGCTTCTCTCTTTAGAGGCTGGATCTATCACTACTTGGGAACAATTGTTGCAAAAATTCATGAATAAGTATTTCCCCTTGGGAAAAACCTTTAAGTTACGCCAAGACATCTTAGGATTTAAGCAACAACCTGGGGAGAGTTTTGATCAAGCTTGGGAGCGTTTCAAGGAAGCTATGAGGAAGTGTCCTCATCATGACATCTCTCTTTGGCTTTTAATGCAAACTTTTTACCATGGGTTGAGAGAGGCGAGAAAATTAGGGTAGACGCCTCCAAAGCAATGGAGCGTTTGTTCTTTTATCTCCTGAGGAGGCACAAGGAAAGATGGAACAAATAGCAATGAATAGTCAATGGGGAGGCAATGACATAGCTACTGTGAAGATGGCCGCTGATATATTTGATGATAGTGCATCCACCAAAATCTTAGAACAACTTTTTCGTTATCAATAATAAGGTAGATGGGATGCAAGAGAGGATGACAAGAGTAGAAAAAGGGGTGGAATCGAGGTAGCACCTCAAGGTGAGAATCGGTACCGAAGAAGCCAATTATGTCGGGGGAGGGTATAGACCTAATCATAACCATCCTGGATTCCGATATAGTGACATTAACGCGGGGAGAAAGGCCTAAACCGCCTACCCCTTATGTACCACGGCAAACTAAAACTTTTGGTTGGGAAGCTGCGATAGAAAAATTGAGTAATGTCGTCAACGACAATATGGGACAACTTTCAAAATCTATGGCTGAGTTAGCCACTAACTTTAGCCAATATTGTCGAAGAGGCGATGCCAAGGTAACCAATCGGGAAGCTCTAGTCCAAAATCTCACGCACCGGGTAGGACAACTAGGCCGAGCAAGTCTCAACAAGACCTCTGGAGGGTTGCCAAGCAACACCGAGAAGAACCCTAAAGACTTGAATGCGATCATGACAAGAAGTGGAAAAGAAGTAACTCCACCATCCCTGAAAGAGAAAGAGAAAGTCACAAAGAATAAGGATGGTGAGCCAAGCAATGAGACCAATATTTCCGAGTCTTTGCCTAAGCAAAGAACCTATAAAGAACCTGCTGGCCCTAGAGTTGAACTTTTTGATAATAAGTACCCAATTTTCAACGATGTCGATCCTTCAACTCTACCTTATCCTCCACCAAAGCCGAAACCTAAGTTTGATAATAAGAGGTATAAGAAGTTCGTGGATATGTTCGGTAAGTTACAAATCAATATACCCCTAGTTGAAGCACTAGGCCGAAATGCTGAGTACACCAAGTTTTTGAAAGACGCCGTCTCAACTAAAAGGAAACTCCTAGATTTAGAGACCATATGCCTCAATGAGGAGTGCTCACCATTCTTCAACATAAGTTACCCCCAAAATGCAAAGATCCGGGAAGCTTTCTCATTCCCCGCACCATAGGTAACGTATGTTTAAACAAAGCTTTGTGTGATCTAGGAGCAAGCGTGAACGATGCCACTATCTATTTTTCGGAAACTAGGCATGAAAGATCTTAAGAAGACCTCAATCACATTGCAATTAGTGACCGTTCGTCAAAGAACCGTGTGGAGTGGTTGAGGATGTGCTAGTAAGAGTTGAAAAGTTTGTATTCCCTGTCGACTTTGTGGTATTAGATATGGAAGCTAACTACGAGGTACCATTGATATTAGGGAGACCTTTCATGGCTACCAGTAGAACACTAATTGATGTTTACAAAGGCGAGTTGGTGTTGAGAGTGAACGAAGAAAGAGTTGCATTCAATGTCTTTGACACGATGAAGCAACCTGATGATGGAGAGGATGCATGTTTCATGTTAGATTCCATTGACAGGATCGTTCAAGAATTTCAACAACATGAAAATATCAAGGATTTTCTAGATGCTATCTTAGAAGAAGAAGATGAAGTCAAGTACGTGAGTAGTGAGGAGGAAAAGATGATATGGCCCGGATGTAGTAGAGGGACCCCAAGACCGGTAGAGGAAGTAAGTCTTTGCGAGAGATTGAAAGATTCTATCATAGACCAACGTGGCATAAGTACTTCGAACTTAAACTCACCGGTCAAAAATTGAAAACCTCTTTGGAAGAACCTCCCACAAATTTGACTTTAAAACCTCTTCCCGCGAATTTGAAGTATGTATTTCTTCAAGATGAGACTTTGCCGCTAATTATATCTTCATCCTTGACGGACTTACAAGAGGAGAAAGCGATGAGAGTTTTGAGAGAGTACCGCGGAGCATTTGGATGGACTATAGCGGACGTCAAGGGCATTAGTCCTAGCGTATGTATGCACAAGATCTCCGTGGACCACGAAAAGAAAGCGGTTGCACAACCTCGAGGCGTTTAACCCCGCAATTAAAGGACGTGGTTAGGGATGAGGTTATAAAAATGCTAGAAATGGGAATTATATTTCCAATTGCGATAGCGAATGGGTAAGCCCTATCCACGTAGTTCCCAAGAAGGGAGGATTGACGGTGCAAGCCAATGAGTTGAATGAGTTAATTCTGTGAGGCTAATCACCGGTCATCGAGTGTGCATAGACTTTAGGAAACTAAATGACGCAACTCGTAAGGACCACTTTCCTCTTCCCTTCATCGATCAAATGCTCGAGGCGAGCGGGCATGCTTTCTATTGTTTTCTTGACGGGTATTCGGGATACTATCAAATCCACATCTCACCCGAGGATCGTGAGAAAACGACATTTACATGCCCATATGGGACATTTGCTTATAATCGAATGCCATTTGGATTGTGCAACGCCCCCGCGACATTTCAACGGTGTATGATGTCACCTTTGTTTGCGGACATGGTGGAAGATTTCTTGGAAATCTTTATGGATGATTTCTCCGTATTTGGAGACGATTTCGATTCATGTCTCACACATCTAGCACGAGTGTTGAAGAGATGTGAAGAGACTAATCTTGTGCTTAAGCGGGAGAAGTGTCATTTGATGGTTACGGAAGGTATAGTACTAGGTCACCGCATATCCAAGAACGGTATAGAGGTGGATAGAGCTAAAGTCGAGGTGATCGAGAAACTACCTCCACCTACTAATCTTAAAACTTTGCGAGGTTTTTTAGGCCACGCCGGATTTTATCGTAGGTTTATCAAGGACTTTTCCCTAATCTCAGACCTCTTACCGAATTATTGGCCAAGGATGTACCATTCGTGTTTTCTAATGAGTGCATAAAAGCCTTCAACGAAATAAAAAGTAGATTGATTACCGCACCCGTTCTAGTCGCACCGGATTGGGATCTTCCGTTTGAACCGATGTGTGATGCAAGTGATCTTTTTGTTGGCGCCGCTTTGGGTCAACGAAAGGATAAGATTTTTAGGCCCATTTATTATGCAAGCCGGACTTTGAATGCGCCCAAAGAAATTACGCCACAACGGAGAAAGAACTTTTGGCCGTTATCTTTGCTTTTGACAAGTTTAGATCGTACTTAGTAGGATCTAAAGTCATTGTACGGATCGACCATGCGGCTCTTAAGTATCTCCTAGCAAAGCAAGATTCAAAGCCGAGATGTTGAGATGGATTCTCGCCGCAAGAATTTGACGTAGAAATCCGAGATAAGAAAGGAAGTGAGAACGTGGTGGCCGATCATCGTCGCGCTTACAATTAGAGGATGGTGAGGAATTGCACGAGATAGGAGAATCTTTTCACGATGAACAACTTTTCTCCATCACCACCATCGGAGGACATGATGATTGTGCTGCAGTTTCTTCGCGAATAGAGGTTGTGAAGGAGAAGAAACAACCATGGTTTAGTTTGTTTGTTAATTATCTATCCGCGAAGTATCTACCACCAAATCTCACTGTCCAAGAGAGGAAGAAATTCTTCAAAGATATTAGACACTATTATTGGGATGAGCCTTATTTGTTTAATCTAGGATCTGATAATGTTTTTCGAAGATGTGTGCCAGAGGAAGAGTATAATGATATCCTGAAGCATTGTCATTCTTATGAAGTTGGAGGACACTACGGGGGAGATAAAACTGCGGCCAAAGTCCTCCAATGCGGTTTTTATTGGCCGACATTGTTTAAGGATGCACACCAATATGCAAAGGCATGTCATGCCTGTCAAATGACAGGTAATATTTCAAGGAGGAATGAGATGCCACTCAAGAGTATCTTAGAAGTAGAACTTTTTGATGTTTGGGGAATAGATTTCGTTGGACCCTTCACTTCATCATTATCTAACCGATACATCTTAGTTGCTGTTGATTATGTATCCAAATGGGTTGAGGCCATTGCTTCCCCTACTAACGATGCTAGGGTTGTGGTTAGATTCTTGAAAAAGAATATTTTTACAAGGTTTGGGACGCCGAGGGCGATTATAAGCGACAATGGTAGTCATTTTTGTAATAAACCTTTTGAAAGGTGATGATTAAGTATGGGGTTCGACATAAGCTAGCAACCGCATATCACCCCCGGACTAGTGGACGGGTAGAAGTCACCAATCGAGAAATAAAGCGTATCCTGGAGAAAAGCTGTCAATACAACTAGGAAGGATTGGTCGTTACGTTTAGACGACGCTTTATGGGCATATAGGATTTCGCATATAAAACTTCGATTGGAATGTCACCATATAGGATTGTTTTTGGAAAGGCATGTCATCTACCGGTGGGCGGAGCACCGGGCCATGTGGGCAACACGAATGCTAAATTTTGATGAGACGTTGGCCGGTGAGAAGAGGATGTTAGAATTAACTCGCCTGGAGGAGTTTCGTTTAGAGGCATACGAGAATGCCAAGATTTTCAAGGAGCGCACGAAGAAGTTCCATGACAAAAAGATTCTAGATAGGACCTTTCAAGAGGGTGATGCGGTTCTCTCTGTACAACTCGCGCTTAAGGCTCTTTCCGGGCAAGTTAAAATCAAGATGATGTGGCCCATTTCAAGTACAACGAGTTTTTCCTTCTGGAGCGGTGGAACTATTCAATTTCAAAGACGAGTCCAGATTTGTGGTCAATGGACATCGTATTAAGCATTATCACGGGCTGCCGCCAGAGGCTGAGGAGGAAGTCTTGTACCTCGATGACCCTGTCTATGAATAAACCATCTTGAGCTGAGTCGAGCTAGCGACTTTAAATTTAGAACTACTACTTATAACTATCTTTTTGTTTTTCTTTTTAATAAAGTAGCATGCGCCTATCACGGTTTTTTTCATCTCGCCATGTTCCGAGTCTAAGTTCGGAATAAACGAGGTTTTTTCCTTGATAGCCGTCACGTGAGTTTTTTATTTAGGTTTAAATCCCTTTTGGTCTTGTCCATGGCAGTATAAAGTAAAGTGGCTTAAACTGTTTTTAGATATCTATATCTAATTACTGCCACATTATTTTATAACTTCCATAGACATGGTATTTGACGATTTCGTGGAGCTTGTTTGTTTATATAGGATGTGTCTCTCTCTCCACGCTGTGCCGATGATTACTCCGATATTGTTCCTTTACTTGGGAGCCGTTTCCAGAGCTAAGTCTTTCATCTTGAACTCTCATTTATTTTTGTCATTGAGGACAATGCCATGTTTAAGTGGGGGCGGGGGACTTAGCTATATATATGTATATTGTGTGCTATATATGTTGCGGTCAAGGGAAACGGTATATGCGAGACAATATTGAGCCAAATTTTAAAATTTTTATGGATAAATGCCAAGTTGTTTAACTCGTACCCTTAAACTTGTGAAGTTCTTATACTTAGAATTAATAGGACATGAACCAAGTTGCGTGAGTACGTGGTCATATTATACTTTTGCGATAAATTGTTAGTAGACTTAAGGATATTCATGCCAACAATTGCACGTAGTTAGGTATTGTTCAATTACTCGACATGTGAATCGCTTAGTACCGCATGAGTTATAATAATTGAAAGAAGTATGTGTACAATGCGTAGATAAGTGGTTATGAGGACCTAATGTCGATATTTGTCGACTAATGTATTCGATCTTCTAGCCAACAAGAGCGGAGTAATAAGCTTGGGACGTACTGTGTTTTGACAATGCATTAAAACACTTTGGGCTTGTAGAAAAATTACCAAAGTAGCCCTGCGCTTGTGGTAATATTCGGTGCTATGCATGATCTAAGATAGGAGATACTCATTAAAAAGTTTTCTTCCTTGAGATTAGTAGTATTCGAAACATATGCAAAAATTGAAAATATTAATTTTTAGAGGCTTCGAGTAGTACTCGGTCTCCAAGTCCAAAAACCCTATAGATACGCTCTTGCTTATTGTTCTAGTGCTTTAACCATTGCGAGGCATAAGAAGTATGAATGCGATGTTGGTGAATTTAGATATGAAGTCCGCATAAACTCTAAATCTGGTTACATTTATATAAAACCAACGCACATGCACACAATCACTTCGATTCATAGCGAGTAGTGGATAATGCTTATCTTGTGAGCATGGCTGGTATGAGTTGACTCGGGTTTCTTGTGTAAGTATGAGTTGACCACGAGAAAATGTTGTCTTGGGAAATAAGCTGGTTGATGCTTTGTTCGGGACGAAGCAAAGTTTAAGTGGGGGCATTTTGATGACGGTTAAAATATACCTATTTATGTCATCAATTATAACCTTAAATCGGAGTTAATTATATATATTTCATATTTAATCACGTGTTTATATTTATTATTTAATGATAAGTGATTATTAATATGATAATTGGTATTTATTTGTTTTTATTATAAAAGAGCAATTAATTGTGTGATAAATGCGATTTGCGAGATCATGATAAATCGGGAAGATAATTATCACACAATCGGGAGATCTCAAGATAAAAGAGAAGAAAATCGGAGCATTGAAGAAAAGATTAATCAGATCAGCACAAACGAGTGAAGTGGGGAACAAGTCAGACGGAGCCAAATTGAAAACGCGTAGAGAAGGTGGCTCGGTCGACCGAGCCATGCTATTCGGTCGACCGAGCGTAACGGTTCGGTCACCCAAGCCTAAGGTGATAAATGCGTGTCAATCTTCTGGATTCTCCCTATGTCGGCTACAACTCCTATATAAACAGCAGCTACGAAATTGAGAAGACACTCCACTACAACACAAAACAATTTATGCAATTTAAGTTTTAGTTTTCTTTTCTTTTCTTTATGTTCGTACATTGTGGATTCGTCGGATTCTCCGATTAGGGAGCGCATTAAAGAGTGGGAGTCACTCTCGTCTTCGAGGGTATGACTATTCAATTATGCAATCTTTATTCGTAGATCGTTATATTTTATTATGAAGTAGTTTTTCTTGTATTGATTGCGTGATGTAGATTTATTTACGAACCCATGTGCTTAGGTTAGAAACGTTAAGAAGTAATCATGATTTGTTCCGGCACGGAAGCGTGTTCGGTAGACCTAGACATGTCACTCGGTCGCCCGAGTCGTCATTCGGTCGACCGAGTGTGGTAAGGTGTAGGGCAATATCATGATCGGCTTCGACTACGTCGATTCTACGATTTGGAATTAAAACGAGCAATTAAACCCGATCAACTTAATTATTCGTCATCATAATTTAACATGAAACTCAAAAAGTGATTGTTACTTAGGATATAGATTGAATCGGCATCTAAGAAGTACGCCTAACCATAGGAATGTTGCTTAGATGAGGTTACGGTTTATACCGGCATCCCTAGTTAAATAATTGTGTCAGAAGTTATATGAGATGGAGGCATTAAAAGGCGAAGTCACGTAATGGAGGCACGATGATTTAGATGACCTAACCGGAGCTAAATCTACCTTAAGGGATGACTCCCGTAGTCATAATAATTAATCTTTAACGTTTGTTACGTCTCGTTATCAACCTAATTTACATGGGGGAGTTATGATCTACTAGCGTAATCAATACTATTTGTTTAGATAATATCAACCGTATTACCCGTGTTTTAGTAGTCTTTAATTTGTCTTTGTGGTATTTTGTGTCTTGTGGTTGTCACTATTTTATTTACAGCATTTAGTTGGTCGTAGACCGCCCTTTCAATTTAGGTCTGATAAAGTAAGTTGTGTTTTATTTGTGCCGAGTCTCTGTGGGATCGACCTCGACTCTATCTGGCTATACTACAATTGAACCTAGTTCTCTTGCTAGTGGGTTAGTAGGTCTCGAGTTAATGATTTAACTTGACCTCCATCAGTAGTGTTATAGTGCGTAAGTTGACGATACTCGGCCCCCCAATCGTTTGAAGAGCTTTTAGCTTAGTGTTAAATTGTCGTTCAATCATAGTGAGAAAATCACGGAAAACATTTTCAACATCGATTTGCGTTTAAGAGGAAACAACCATAAAAATTTCGTGAAGTCATCAATAAAACTAACATAATATACGGAACCATAAATTGAAGATTCAGTACAAGGACCCCAAACATCCGAATAAAGTAAATCTAAAGGTGCAGAAGACGTAAAATCCGAAACATACAAAGGCTGACGATGACTCTTAGCTAATTGACAAGGAACCCACACAGTAGATGGTGCTTTATTTGATAACCTAATAGATAGACGACCTAAAACTTCACGAAGCATGGGAAAAGAACAGTGACCAAGGCGTTGATGCTAGGTGGTGGATGAGCGGGAGGTGGCTGATAGTGCTTGAGCTGAGGGACGTTGGAAGGTGGAGGATAAGCGATAGAGACAATCTTTGACAAATCCCCTATGATGGACGCGGCCCAAGTAATCCTTCACGAGAAAATAATTAGTATGAAACTCAAAATATACAGTATTATCATGAGCAAACTGGCGTACAGACAGTAAATTATTTGTGAGGGAGGGAGTAACTAAAACATTATGCAACAGATAAGTATGGGAAGGGGAATTAATTGAAGAAGAGCCAAGATGAGAAATTGGTAAACCTGTTCCATCACCAACGTGGACTTTGTCAGGGCCGTCATAAGGCTCATAGGAGAGATTCAAATTTTGAAGGTCGTTTGTCATGTGATGAGTGGCACCGGTGTCGGGGATCCAGTCATGTGTGTATGGTGGCGGTTGTAGTAGCTGTAATTTGCATGGGGTGGACGAGGGGTTGGGGGGACGGTAATTGGGGTAGAGCTGTTGAGGAGGGGTTGTATACATGTAATAGCAATTTTAGGCTGTATGACCAAAACGTGAGCATATCTGGCAAGTAGAAGTTGTATCCGAGTTATATGAGGGTCAGAGTGAGCCACGACCACTGCCTCCCCCCGTCCTCGATAATTATTCGATCCACGCCTTTGATAACCAATGGATTGCTGAGATGGGGCCGAAGCAAGATTGGCTGTTAGGGAGGCTGTCGGAGAAGGATAAGGCGGCGTGCTTGAAGCGGAGTAGGACGGTGGTGTAGTTGCCGAGCCTCGGTTTGTTAAAAGTCGTGAAAAACACTCATCAATCATTATGGATGTGAGAGAGCCGATCATAGTGACGAAGGGATCATAATCAGGGCCGAGTCCGGCTAAGAGATACGCATTAAAATCATCATCATTAAGGGGATGACCGGCTAGGGCTAACTCATCGGCAATACGTTTAAGCTTAAAATAGTAGTCCGAGTCCGTAAGATCTTGTTTGTGTGTGGATGCAAGATCGGTCCGAAGTCGTACGAGTTTTGATCGGTGGTGGAAGCAAACGACGTTTGCAAGGCATTCCGATTTCTACGATTGAGGAGGTTGAGAACGACGTTTGCAAGGCATTCCGTATATACTTGCATAAGAACATCATCGAGATTGAGGAGGTGATGGTGCTAAGAATTAGGTTGTCCTTTTTAACCCACTCATTGTAAGCCAGATTGGGGGAAGTCGTGCCGGCAGTGGTGGTGATCGTCTTCTCCGGTTGGAGAATACTACCATCGAGATATCCAAAGACGTCTTGACCCTTAAGATATGGAAGAATTTGAGGACGCCAAAGATTGTAATTTTGACAAGTTAGTTTAGAGATTCAAGTTACTCTCGTATAATCGAATCTAACAACCTAGAAATCTAACCAATTAATTTGTCATCATTAATGATTAAAGATCCTATCTTTCTATGGTGATCTAACGTTACGCAACTTCCGTATGTTGTAACTATCAATAGAGAACTAATTTTCCAATCTATTCTCATGGCATCATAAGCACAAAGAAAGATACAAAATAAATCAAGATCATGGAAATAAAAAGGATTGAATAAATTGAAAGAAAACAAACTCACATAGTTTAATACATTGGATGAACTCCATGGATGAAAAACAAAATAAAAACGATCCTAATCTAACCTCGGTTCACCCGAGCACAAGGCTCGGGTGACCGGCCTTCAAACTCCCAAGATGCGGCTGCTGCTCCTCAGAAAATTCGAGTATCAAAAGTATATCCTTAGGGTTGGGGATATGGCTCTATTTATAGAGATAAGAGGCGGTTTAGGCAATGGCGGTCGTGAACGCCCGTTCACCCTTTATGGACGCTCGTTCAGGATGCTTTGAACTTTCGAATCGGGTCGAGTCTTCTTCAGACGCCCGTCCATTCTGCGTCCAAGCTCCGTCCAAACTCTCTGAATGAACTTTTCTCTTTCGGACGCTAGTCCACGTCTTCAAACGCTCGTCCACTATGGACGCTCGTTCACTTATTCTGGACGCCAGTCCGTGTCGAAATCTTGATATTTCCATCTTTATCTTCATTGATTTCTTTCCTTATCTCTTTTATTCTCCCATATCTATGATTGATCCTTTCTCATCTCGAAATTAGCTCTTTAGGATCACCCTTTTCCATCATCAATGAGTATCTACAAACATCAAAAACATACCAAAACGTAATAATTTCCAAAATAACATAAATTAATCAAATAAGCATTTAAATCGATACGTTTTCATATTTAACCCTTAAAAACAACATTTACTCAATATTTAACTATAAGGCTCGATATCTATGAAAATCATACATATATGGGGGAAATTGATATAAAATATATCTTAATAAATCGTATAATTTCACCCTAAACATACAATGTTAGAGGCAGAATTCAATGTGGAAGGCCTATTATCTAGATTTGAGCACACGATATAATCCCGAGGTATGTGCTATTACCTGTAAGTTAAGGATGAAGGGTTTCTTCTTCTTAATGAGTCTTTGACAAAGTGCAATTGCAGGTGCATGATTATATAAAGGCTCACCTATATGAGTATGAAGTTTGGCCACTTCAAGAAAGTTCGAGAGTTGGCTTTCTATATGCTCATGAATGGATATGGACACAAGGCCTGAATAATTAGTGTCAAGAATAAGCTTTTGGAGTTATATTAACTCATGTGTATGTTATCTTCATGTATTCAAAACGTGTAAAGGGGTGTTCAATGCATAGACACACCCCGATACTCGAATATTTGAAATGTGTAATATTACTAAGTGATAATTCAATCTTCGTGACATTATCATTGATGCATGAGTTGTTATGTTTTGACTGTTCTTCAGCTAAACCAAGGATTACACTTAAATGGGGGAGGATTGTTGGTGATTTAAGTGTTACCATGTTCATTTATGTAATCGGGGTTTGGTACAAAGATGGGTGAACTCGGAATGCTATAATATGAGTTTGGAGGTACGGAGTGTACGCTCATATAAGTATTTACGAGTTTGCGGGTTTAAATGATCAAGTATAGTTCGGGAAAAACACTTAAAGGACTCGAAAATCCACTTAAAGGACCAAAATTCAGAATTTGGAGAAACAGGTGATAGGCGGCCGCCCGTGGGAAATTTTTGTACGAAATTTGATCGAAAGTTTTGGTCGATTTTTGGTTTTCACAGTGGCCACGGGCGCCCGCCCGTGGCCCGAAATTACGAAGTGGTGTGTTTTTTCATCCTTTTCAACGTTTTATGTATGTAACTTGTTTCCAAAGGTTGCATACATAAAAAGGTCGGTTTTTCAACCTATATATCTGATCTTTTGGAGTGCTTTAAACACAGAGAAAAAATAGTACATTCATCTTTGAGAGAAAAAACATCTTGCAAACTATCTCCAAGAGTACTCTTCATCTTTTGTGCCCAAATTTGAAGGGAAAACGTAGTCTTATCTCACAAAAGTATTTGTGACACCCTAGGCATTCAAGTAAGGGGCAAATAACTTTTGTAGGAAAGTGTATACACGATTCTACGTTCATATCAAGCAAACCAATTTTCTCAGTTTTAGTTTTCTGCGTTTTCGACATTGTTGTTGTTGTCCAAACCTCAAGCTCTCTAACATGTAGTTTGTCGGAGCTCGGATTTTTGAAGTGCCTCTAAATCCAAGACGTGAAAACGTTGTATCTTCGGAGACAGTTGCTATAAGTACAACCGTTGGCACGATATCGGGGCAATTTGTTTTAAGAAAATAGTGTTTACATTCATTTCGGTTTGATTTTTATTCCGTTATTTATTCGTCGTTTGATTT
Organism: Gentiana straminea; assembly: GCA_036785695.1. Classification (NCBI taxonomy): domain Eukaryota; kingdom Viridiplantae; phylum Streptophyta; class Magnoliopsida; order Gentianales; family Gentianaceae; genus Gentiana; species Gentiana straminea. The sequence goes on from JAVUPR010000061.1 coordinate 3,773,518, forward strand.
TATTTTCTCTTTTCTTTATTTTGTAATTAGTGCCGGTAACTACGAGTTTTTTACGTTAATCAATCCACACGCGATACATTTTTCCGATTAAAATAAAAAGCAAAAAGAGTATACGAAAAGTTATGGAAATCAATATTAAAACTTAAAAAATTCGTGTTAAATGATATTTTCTGCAAATTTTTGTACAATTTTCTTTTCAACAATCATTTTTGAAATAACCACCACTAATCCATCATCAAACGGTAGCTGCAAAATGTCAACGTACCATAAGTGCACGTTTAATGCATCATACTTATCTTTTATCGGAAATTGCCATTAGGGCATCTCCAAGGTAGGATGATCCGTCACCATCCCCCAATTTAGTGTAATAGTATTGCTCCATCTTCAACATCATTTTGGTGGAAATGTTTTCTCTCACAACCAATTTGGTGTTGGGTCGACCTGGCATCAAATATCCGTTTAACCTTTTCTTTCTTTCTTTTTCTTCTTTTTTTCCTTTCGTTTTATAAAACCAAATATCTTGACAACATTTTTTTTGGTTATATTTTTTATTTTATTTCCTTTTATTATAAAATGTGATATTCTTCATAAAGTGTTACTTCATTTGCATTTGCATTTGATAATTGTCACTTTATATACAATTGTCATAGTATCATTAATTTTGTTTGCTCTTTGTGAAATGTCACTTAAGATGAAGTGACTTATATTTTGGTCTTAGTGTCACCGAAGATACGGTGACAAACTATTATTGTCATTGCATCTTCAATTGTAATTGCATCAAATGTTTAGATGTTTAACACTTCAAGTGCACATTCACCTCTCATCGTATATTTAGATGTCATCGCATCTTCACTTGTCACATATCACTGCATCTTCAATTAAAACAGGTGAAATCACACGTCACTGCATTCAAAACCGAAATGTGAGAATTCACTTGTCACCTTCGCCAGATTTTCTCTTTGTAAAGTGTCATTTAAGGTACAGTAACACAAGATTTAATATTCATTAAATGTTACTTAAGATGTAGTGGCACCTGATTTGCTTTTTGTTAAACGTCACTTAAGATGAAGCGACACTTGTTTAACTCTTCAAAAGTATCATCGAAGATACGGTGACAATATGTTATTGTCACTGCACCTTCAATCGTCACTGCATCAAATATTTAGATGTTTAGTACTTCAAGTGTATCTTCACATGTCACTGCATTTTTAAATGTCACTACATCTTCACATGTCACTGCATCGCGTCAATTTTTATGAAGAATATTTTGATTTTTGAAAATTAAGTCATAAAATATTAAGGGATATATCAAAATAAAGAAGACGAAAAAATATGAATTATAATGAAAAAATTGGCGATTGGATGTGTATATTAAAAGTTACGGATGGTTGGAAAATTAAGTATGAAAGAAAAATAATATATGTTTTTCTTTTTTAACGATATTGTAGAAATTTCCCCCAATGCACACGCCTCTTCCTGTTCTTGTTTTTGTTTTTTTAATTGAGGTTATGTTTGTCCATCTATTATTATTTTTGTCCTTTTAGACAATGAAAAGTTGGGTGTATCATATTTGCATATTTAAGTTTATTTTGTGTTCTTTTGGCCTTTTACCTCATATATCTAATGGGTTATATATTCAATTTGTCGTCAAATCAAAGTATTGGCTCGGTTTCTTAATTAGTGTTGTTTTTTACAACCCTGTCAGTTAAATATGAGTAGAAGAAGTATATCAAATTACTCCAAATGCAACCCTGAGCTTTGGTTAACCCGTCTAGAAATCGAGTCCACAACTGAAACAAGACGTTCGGCACGCATTATAAGCTAATTTTACGGAACATGTCTCTTTGAATAAAATTTTCAAAATAAAAAGGCTAGATAAAAATAATAGAACGGAACCTGAAAATTAAAAGCTAAACATGTTTGGTCAGAGACACCGTACGAAGCAACACTGCAACCACGAAAGATCAAACAATACTAATGGTAAAGTCGAACATTGTAACGCCCCCAAACCCTGGGCCTGGTAGCGCTAAATGAGTCATAAATGTCCGGTCAACTGCTTAGACCACCGTCCTCGCTAGGTTTAAAATGGCTAACCCGAGTTGACAAAACCTTTATGTCTCACACTTATATGGGGGTGAGCATTCATTTACTTTATCGATGTGGGATATCACATTCTCCCCCCTTATAAGGGACTGGTGTCCTCGCCAAGACGGCCAAGACTTGTCCCTGTTCGTCTCTACCAGAGGACTCTAGAGGTGGCCGGTGGCACTTGGGTTCGTCTAGAGGTGGCCTGTGGCACTTAGATCCGTCTGATAGTCGGCTCTGATACCATTCTGTAACGCCCCCAGACCCCGAGCCTGATAGCATTAAATGAGTCATAAATGTCCGATCAACTGCTGAGACCGCCGTCCTCGCTTGGTCTAAAAGGGCTAACCCGAGTTGACAAGACTTTATGTCTCACACTTATATGGGGGGTGAGTATTCACTTAATTTATCGATGTGGGATATCACAAACATCTATATTCTCTAGAAATAAAACGACTCTTGCACTAATCTCAATAAAAAGAAATGATAAGGGTCTTAAATGACACAATATGAAAGATGTCATGCAAAAAAGACTATAAGAAAGAATTTTTGTCAAAAATGACATTTGATCAGTGAGAGTGAATTACGTTGGTTTTCAGCAAACCAACGTAATTTACTTTCATTTTCATTCACTGTTGAAATATCTTTTTTGACAAAAATCTTTATTTTATAGTTATAAAATCCTGACATTTTTCTAAATGCATAATTGACAGTTAACTATAAAAAGAAATACATATCCAACACAGATAGTAACAAGGTTGTACTAAAAAGTGCTTACAATGCCCTTATTCTTATCCTAGAAGCATAAAAAGCACTACCCGTCCCAAAATATAAGTATGTTTAGACTTTTTCACATATATTAAGAAAGTTGATAAATTTGTTATGTGTCATTAATTTTTACATTAAAAAATCTAAAATGGTCTTTCATTGTTATTAATGCAAAGTAATGAAAAGTATATGAGTATATAATAAATGAGGGTTAAAATAAGAAAAATGTAATAAATATTGTATTGGTTTTCTAAATAGCCTTACATTATGAGACAAAACGAAAAATCTAAATTGACTTACATCTTGGGACGGAGATAGTAATGATAATAAATATTATCTCCGTTCTAAAATGTAAGTTCATTCGTCTTTTTGGTTTTGTCCCATAACGCAAGTCCATTTAGATAACTAATGAAACATTTATTATATTTTTCTCCTTTTACCCCTCATTTATTGTATACTCACTCATTTTTCACTACTTTGCATTAATAACAGTCAAATGTCATACATTTTAGTCTTTTTTTTATTAAAATTAATGACACATAATCAATTTAATCAACTTTCTTGATTTGTGTGGAAAAATTCAAACGAGTTTACATTTTGGAACGGAGTTAGTAAATAAATAGCCGTTCAAACATTAAATTTAGTGCTCTTCATCTTGGGACGGAGGGCTAAACAACTCCTGGAAATCATCATTTTCCTGCATGTCTTTTTTGGGAAAAGGAAATCAAGAAATAAGGATGATCTTCCGTATGATTTTTCCCAATAGTGATTAGGATCATCAATATGGTTAATCATGAATACCAACCGAAAGAAAAGAAAAAAAGGCCAGAGCCAAAATGACAAGATAAGATACTGAAAATGGTTGAGAAACATAACTTGTGTAGTAACACATCTACAAAAATATAGTAACACATATAATAACCTGCTCTCTCAACCATTTTTAGATTTAAACTGTCTTTCACAGCATTTAACTTAAGAAAAAACTATGAGAGGCCGGGGTTAGTTCATAGATATCTACTTTAAATAATTAATATTAAAATAAACCTTGAAATAGAAATTTAATACTAATAAAAATATAAGTGCAAATGCAATTAAATTGTAGAATCAATTCTCCGGTTTACTTTTCTATATATTCAAGTGTTAGATGAAATGCATGAGATCCAGCACTATTCTACATGACTCGAAAGTCGTAAGCCTAATACCTCATGAGTCAAGGGTTCCAATTAGGAATAGTAATTTCGATCGTGTATATCCATCCTACCCAACCATTAAGAATCAAATGTTTTTAAGAAATTATCATCAATCTACTCATCAAGTAGATTTTATTGATATATCATTATCTTTAAATTAATCATAATAGAGTATAATCGAAATTGACATCAAAATCAAATTATGGTAAACTCATTTCTTTACTCTCTTTTTTCCCAGTATTTCCAACGGAACACAATTTTACACCATATGCACATTTTCATCATGATTTCAAAGTGATAATAGTTGTTTATAAATTTGTTTAGCAAAGCTTAGATGAGCTATTAAACCTACATATTTATTTACAGAAAGAAAAATAAAAATAAAAATAAAAGTTCCTAAAAAAAAAAGTAGAAACATAATCCAAAGGTAAAAAGGGGACAATTTAAGAAATTTCTTTTATTCAACTTGTTGGACATATTTAAGTTTTAATGATGAGTGTCGACTAATTTTGTTATAGAGAAAGACAAAAAGATGTCTAGATCAAATGTATAGGTTTATTAGAGTTTGATCTTTGTATAGGTTTGATCAAACAAGCACTGTAAGTAGGTCAGCTGACTTTATCAGCAGACTTGTCTAGGTCATTAGAGTGTCTAGGTCAGTAGACTTACTAGGAACCTGCTGAAGACTGAAGACTGAAGGCTGAGGGTTCAAACTCAGTTATTGAAGGCTAAGGGATCAGACTTAGTATTTAAAGTCAAGGATATGGAATTAGAATTTAGGGAAGTCTATGATGACCTAAACTGATTACATATACCTTATGTACAAGGTCTAAGTTCCATATGTTAAGTGGTGATTGGAACTTAGTTATGTTCAGAATGGTGTACTCTAACTTCACAATAAAAAAATTAGATGAAAAACAGTCAGCTGAAGTGTTATCAAAACACATCAGACTCAAACCAGCTGACAGATATGTACTTCAGCAGACTGATATACTTCATATATCTGCTTAGCATAATTCTCGATTTAATCAAAGGTTACATTGGAAGATTAAAAGGATAAGTATGGATTACAAGCCTTGATTTTGTCAACAAATCAATGGTCAAGATAAAAGGAATGTTGGAAAGATTCAGAGCTTTATCCAATGGACATAAGTCAACAGGGGGACAATCTGAAAGCTGACAAAAAACTAACTGACAGTGTCAGTCCTATGAACAGAGACAAAAATCAAGTCAAGATGGAGACAAGTCCGAAACGGCTATGTTTGAAATTAAACACAAGTCACGGGATTCTCACCTATATAAATAGAAGACTCTCGATTCAGATATAAGTGGTGAAAAATAGAAAAAAAATTAAGAAGCACAAATAATCTATTCGAAGGTATCAAGATCTTAATCAAGAAAATCACCCTGCTGACATACACTGAGCTTAAACTTACTGATCAAGTAATTTCTTCAAGTGTAACCTGCTATCAAGTTACATCAAGTATACACACTTGAAGACATCAAGCTTGTGAAAACTGAATCATTTATTTGATTCAATCTTTCTTTTACAAGAAACCTGCTGAAGACAGAGAAGCATCTTTTGAGTGTCAAGAACTGTTGTGTGTGTGGTGGAACTGATGATGAGGCAATCCTACCCTTCAAAGACCAGTGGAATACTTTGGAGCAGCAATCCTACATGTTTTAAGTGTTCAGTTTGTGAAGCCATAGTCATTGGTGAAGGACAAACAGCTTAGGGATTTTTGTAACTGTAACTTCAAGGATCTCTAGTGAATTTCCTCCAACATCACAGGAGAAGAGTGGACTGATAGGATTACACCACCTGGAACCACTATAAAATTTGCCTACTTACTTTCTGCACTTACTTTCTACATTTAGTATACTGATCACATCAACCTACTGAAACTAGCAACTGAATCACACACTTACACTACTGAGTATCCATTACTTAGTATAATTCTTTTAACAACAAGTAATAAGGCTTAAACTAAATATATTCCGCTGCAACAAATTCAATTACATCAGTCAGAAGGCTACTGACCTTGCTGAGTTTGTCAACTCCAAAAGTTTTAAGTGTTAAGTTTATTCACACACACCCCCCCCCCCCCCTCTAAACATAACCAAAGCATTTTCAAGGGACCAACACAACTGATTATGAAATTGCCTATATGTGACACAAATGCGATACGGTGTTCGGACCAAAAAAAAAATTGAAAGGAAAAAACAACATACATAAAAAATGACAAAATAAAAGTCCAAACGAGACTTCCATTGTACAAGTGCTAGTTTACTTGATTATCAAAGACAACGAACATTATTTGTCGGATAAATGCTACGGTCAAATTCAAAACCTATATTTGCACTATTGATTACGATGAATCTACATCATGATCAATGAATGTTATATCGTGATCAGGGGTATAAAAGTAATTTGCATCACTCATTGTTGATGACTGATTGTGACTGTGGCGATGTCAATGCAATGAAGTTATTGTAAAATAATATGATGTATTTCATTGAATAATAATGAGAGTACAAGGTTCTTATATAGACATTGTCTAACTTAGCCAACAAGACAATAGAAATAATAAATGATCAATACAACCAAATATAATTAATTATGCTTTATTAATAGTATCCTCAACATGCCCCCGCAATCCCGTCAGAAGGTCGCAAGTTGATCTTTCGAGCTTAAAAAGGAAATGTTTAGGCGTTTCGAAGCGATCGGTTCCCGAACATGATGAAAATCTATCTCAATATGTTTCTTTGCGAGCGTGAAACATCATATTATGGGCAAGGTACGTGGCCCGATGTTGTCATATGTGGAGAGAGAGAGGAACCCGCATCTCGAGAGAAGGCGCACACGACCATTGGACCTCCGTGTTAGGAAATCTACGCGGGAACGCAGCGGAATTCAAAAAATTATTTTCTTTAACCAGGATCGACTTCATTTAAGCAATAAACAAATAAGCTAGTAGACGGTGGTTACCTTGGTTGATCTAAAAGATCGACGCTTTGACCGTCTAAGGAGAGTAGAGATGTACGGAGCCGCCCAAGTGTTCGGCCTCTACCGGTGATCCACACGAACAGCCCACCGGAATCCCATCATGGATTGCTACCAGAAAACTCGGCTGCTAGACCGGCCTTTTCTCTCTCAAAACTCTCTCTAAGAAGCTCTCTATTTTTCACAAGAACAATTAGCTCTTGGAATTGTGATGTGCAAAAGAGCTTGACACCCACACTATATTTATAGTGCATGTGGCGCCATCTAGTAGAGTGCAGAGGAAGAAAACCTTTTACTAGTAAAATAAAGAAAATATATTAGATTGATTTATCTTATTAATATTCAATATCTTATATTAAATATTTCCAATATATTGTCAATATCTTATATTGACTATATTTATCTTATTACCATAAATCAATTTACACATGTGTGCAAATCTATATTCATTTATATTTAATATTAATATAATGTAATACTATTTATATTATTAATTGATGTGCACAAACCAAACATATCTTATATAGTTGGAATGTGGGGCCTATTCACATATATACCCAAATATATGTTTAATAAATTAATATAATACTATGATTAATTAATTTGCAAAATACACGTGTATCATTATACACATAAATTTCGCATTCATATCTAATATATGTATATTCAATTAATCAACATAATTAATATATTGTATTTAATTTATTCATAATAAATAAATACCACCATATTAATTTACTACTATAACCTTTATAGTCTCGAGATAAACTTTTCTTATTTGGTTATCAACTATAACCACATTTTAATCCGGCTAGATGTTCTTATGTGTGTGGCCCGATAGACTTCCGAATATGTTGGCCGTAGACACAAAGTGCAAATTACGAAAATGCCCTTCATACCTAACGATCAAGGGATAGCGTCTAGCAACACACCGTACCGTGACCCCCAATCATCGAAGAGTCAAATGCAATGACTACTACCTTTCATGTGAAACGATTACCGTGTAACTTACAATCCTATCGTTTGTAATAATATCCATACGGTCGTACGTCGAGTGTCAAACATTAACGACCGTATCTTATAATCTGGATATCATGATCTCCTTCTAAGTAACTCATTTACTTCCACTTTGCAAAGATTCACGAGAGTAAGACATTCCTTATAAGAAGGCCCTTTCGGATATTCACCCTACCGATAGGGTACGCGATTTCCGGATGACCAAATATGTATACTCCGCATGCTTCGAGTATCACACCCAATCACTACCGCATGATCACCCCATGCTGCTAGGGAAACCTCAATAGTGTCAAAGCATGACAATCCACACCGTGATGCCATGTAGACTCCGGTCCTAAGGATAATTAAACAACCGCCACATAGTGTGACACTTATCGGTGTAAGTGGGTCGATCCCTAACGTACGCATTCTCTAATACACATCCACGTACGGTCAAGTGTCTCTACACTTCGATAGACGAGATCTATCCCCGCCCTAAAGACGAGAAGACATATAATACGTGCTAGCCGTTCGTACTATCAATGCCCCTGTTTAATAGTACATCAGCCTAGAGACATTTAAGTATCAAACTCATTAAAGTGATTAGAGATCTCCTCAACCATAATCGCCTATCATGGTTTCTCTATCACAGTTTAATACTAAGGATGTTATCATATAAAAATTCATAATTGGTTCTTTAAAAAGAACATATATATGACAACATAAAAGCCATTTAATATATGCATAAACATAAAGAAATAGTAGAAATGATCCGACCCGGTCGGATCCGGTCCAACCCGATTGGGTTTAGGACACTATTTCAACACTCCGCGGCGAGTGTTGGAAAGTGTTTTGTATTCAACTTCGGTGCTACTTTTGGAGACGGTGAGATCTTTGTTTAGAGCGCCGGTCGATGAGATATATTGTTGCCCGAAATCATAGTATTCCCCGACCGACCGGCGGTTATCAAGATCCGTAGCCCGGTCGGAGTCGAATATGCCGAAGAGAGATAGGAGAGTGGCGAGAGAGGAATAAGCTATCAGTGATTGTCAACTTGAGATAACGAAGTATCCTTTTTACGGCGAGCCAGTGGTCATCAGTAGGAGAGTGCATGAACTTGCTGACCTTATGAACAGCAAAGGCAATATCTGGACGAGTGAAGCTGAGGTACTGGAGGCCCCCAACAATAGTCCTGTATAATGAGGGATAGGAGAATAAAGAGGCCGAGCCTGAGCCAATACGAGAAGAAGTCGACATAGGTGTTGGGCACGGCTTTGATTTGTCCATGCCTACCCATTGCAGAAGTTGAAGAATATATTTTCGCGGAGTAAGATATAAGCCATCAGGAGTGGGAAGAGCCTCAACACCCAAAAAAATATGACAACGTACCAAGATTTTTGACAGAAAGCGTGAGCCAAGAAAGGTGATAACTGCGAGATAAGAGGCGAGAAGTACCGTAATAATAACATCATCAACATAAACAAGAAGATAAATGCGATGTCCATCACGATTGTAAATAAATAGAGAGGTCTCGACTTTGGAGCTTGCAAAGCCGAACTTAGTCAAGACTTCGTGTGGCGGGAGAACCATGCACGGGGTGCCGGCGAAGACCATAGAGGCTTGCGTTTGAGATGACAAACATAGTCGGGGTAATCTGGATGAATGGATCCATGTAGGCATTTGTTGCATGTAGACGAGGTTCGGTGAGATTGCCATGGAGAAAAGCATTATGTATGTCAACTTGACGGAGGGACAAACCCTGAGAGACAGCAAGAGCAAGTAAGAGGCGGATAGTAACCAGTTTAACCACCGGGTTAAAAGTATCTGTGAAATCTACTCCTTCGGTCGGGTGAAAGCCTTTAGCAACAAGGTGAGCTTTATGACGTTCAAATGTACCATCAGCTTGGTGCTTCGTGCGAAAAACCCATTTGTTCCCTACAATATTCATATGAGGCTGAAATGGCACAAGATCCCAAGTATAAGTGCATAACGAGCATTAATCTCCTCTCTCATAGCATTACGCCAAATACGGTGTTTGGAAGTTTGTATGATGTGGGATCGGTGGTGGCTACGGTGTTAATGAGAGCACGAGATATCGGATAACAGATGTAATCGGGCATTTGTGTGGGTTTTAAGGTGTTTGTTTTAGTGCGATTTATCATATGATGGTCCGTTTGGGTATCATTACCGGATGAAGAAGGAGCCGGATTTCTTGAGGTGGGGGAGGGAGGGGGCCGAGATAGGAGTGCTTGGGCCCGGTGTGGGGGTGGGTCATTTTGAGGAAAGAGAGCCGAGGATGGTGGGGCCAGTTGATTGGAAGGCGGCGGGGAGAGGGAGGCCTATAAAGGAACGGTAATAAGGTTAGGTATCATTGGAGTAGGTGGATGAGTGTATGGAAAGGTAGTTTCATCAAAAACAACGTGACGCGAGATATAGACACGTACGGTGGAGAGGTCAAGGCACTTATATCCATGGTGATTGGGGCTATAGCCCAAGAAGATGCAAGACTTGGAACAAAAGTCGGTTTTATGGTGGTTATAGGGGCGGAGGTGAGGCCAGCATGCACAACCATAAACGCAGAGGAAGGAGTAGTCTGGGGAGCGTCCATACACCATTTCATACGGGGATTTACAATTGAGGACCCGGGTAGGAAGACGATTGACGAGGTAGGTGACGGTTAAAAAGGCATCCTCCCAATATGGAAGGGTTAAGTTAGACTGAGCAAGGAGGGAGAGACCGACTTCGACTATATGGCGGTGATGCCTTTCGATGCCGCCGACTTGTTCGTGAGTGTGTGGGCAAGATAGACGGTGGATAATACCAAGAGTAGTTGATGACGGTTAAAATATACCTATTTATGTCATCAATTATAACCTTAAATCGGAGTTAATTATATATATTTCATATTTAATCACGTGTTTATATTTATTATTTAATGATAAGTGATTATTAATATGATAATTGGTATTTAGTCGTTTTTATTATAAAAGAGCAATTAATTGTGTGATAAATGCGATTTTGCGATCATGATAAATCGGGAAGATAATTATCACACAATCGGGAGATCTCAAGATAAAAGAGAAGAAAATCGGAGCATTGAAGAAAAGATTAATCGGATCGGCACAAACGAGTGAAGTGGGGAACAAGTCGACGGAGCCAAATTGAAAACGCGTAGAAGGTGGCTCGGTCGACCGAGCCATGCTATTCGGTCGACCGAGCGTAACGGTTCGGTCACCCAAGCCTAAGGTGATAAATGCGTGTCAATCTTCCGGATTCTCCCTATGTCGGCTACAACTCCTATATAAACAAAAATAGCTACGAAATTGAGAAGACACTCCACTACAACACAAAACAATTTATGCAATTTAAGTTTTAGTTTTCTTTTCTTTTCTTTATGTTCGTACATTGTGGATTCGTCGGATTCTCCGATTAGGGAGCGCATTAAAGAGTGGGAGTCACTCTCGTCTTCGAGGGTAAGACTATTCAATTATGCAATCTTTATTCGTAGATCTGTTATATTTTATTATGAAGTAGTTTTTCTTGTATTGATTGCGTGATGTAGATTTATTTACGAACCCATGTGCTTAGGTTAGAAACGTTAAGAAGTAATCATGATTTGTTCCGGCACGGAAGCGTGTTCGGTAGACCTAGACATGTCACTCGGTCGCCCGAGTGCCGTCATTCGGTCGACCGAGTGTGGTAAGGTGTAGGGCAATATCATGATCGGCTTCGACTACGTCGATTCTACGATTTGGAATTAAAACGAGCAATTAAACCCGATCAACTTAATTATTCGTCATCATAATTTAACATGAAACTCAAAAAGTGATTGTTACTTAGGATATAGATTGAATCGGCATCTAAGAAGTACGCCTAACCATAGGAATGTTGCTTAGATGAGGTTACGGTTTATACCGGCATCCCTAGTTAAATAATTGTGTCAGAAGTTATATGAGATGGAGGCATTAAAAGGCGAAGTCACGTAATGGAGGCACGATGATTTAGATGACCTAACCGGAGCTAAATCTACCTTAGGGGATGACTCCCGTAGTCATAATAATTAATCTTTAACGTTTGTTTCGTCTCGTTATCAACCTAATTTACATGGGGGAGTTATGATCTACTAGCGTAATCAATACTATTTGTTTAGATAATATCAACCGTATTACCCGTGTTTTAGTAGTCTTTAATTTGTCTTTGTGGTATTTTGTGTCTTGTGGTTGTCACTATTTTATTTACAAAGCATTTAGTTGGTCGTAGACCGCCCTTTCAATTTAGGTCCGATAAAGTAAGTTGTGTTTTATTTGTGCCGAGTCTCTCGTGGGATCGACCTCGACTCTATCTGGCTATACTACAATTGAACCTAGTTCTCTTGCTAGTGGGTTAGTAGGTCTCGAGTTAATGATTTAACTTGACCTCCATCAGTAGTGTTATAGTGCGTAAGTTGACGATACTCGGCCCCCCAATCAGTTTGAAGAGCTTTTAGCTTAGTGTTAAATTGTCGTTCAATCATAGTGAGAAAATCACGGAAAACATTTTCAACATCAGATTTGCGTTTAAGAGGAAACAACCATAAAAATTTCGTGAAGTCATCAATAAAACTAACATAATATCTGGAACCATAAATTGAAGATTCAGTACAAGGACCCCAAACATCCGAATAAAGTAAATCTAAAGGTGCGAGAAGACGTAAAATCCGAAACATACAAAGGCCGACGATGACTCTTAGCTAATTGACAAGGAACCCACACAAGTAGATGGTGCTTTATTTGATAACCTAATAGATAGACGACCTAAAACTTCACGAAGCATGGGAAAAGAACAGTGACCAAGGCGTTGATGCTAGGTGGTGGATGAGCGGGAGGTGGCTGATAGTGCTTGAGCTGAGGGACGTTGGAAGGTGGAGGATAAGCGATAGAGACAATCTTTGACAAATCCCCTATGATGGACGCGGCCCAAGTAATCCTTCACGAGAAAATAATTAGTATGAAACTCAAAATATACAGTATTATCATGAGCAAACTGGCGTACAGACAGTAAATTATTTGTGAGGGAGGGAGTAACTAAAACATTATGCAACAGATAAGTATGGGAAGGGGAATTAATTGAAGAAGAGCCAAGATGAGAAATTGGTAAACCTGTTCCATCACCAACGTGGACTTTGTCAGGGCCGTCATAAGGCTCATAGGAGAGATTCAAATTTTGAAGGTCGTTTGTCATGTGATGAGTGGCACCGGTGTCGGGGATCCAGTCATGTGTGTATGGTGGCGGTTGTAGTAGCTGTAATTTGCATGGGGTGGACGAGGGGTTGGGGGACGGTAATTGGGGTAGAGTTTGTTGAGGAGGGGTTGTATACATGTAATAGCAATTTTAGGCTGTATGACCAAAACGTGAGCATATCTGGCAAGTAGAAGTTGTATCCGAGTTATATGAGGGTCAGAGTGAGCCACGACCACTGCCTCCCCCCGTCCTCGATAATTATTCGATCCACGCCTTTGATAACCAATGGATTGCTGAGATGGGGCCGAAGCAAGAGATTGGTGTTAGGGAGGTCGTCGGAGAAGGATAAGGCGGCGTGCTTGAAGTTTGGAGTAGGACGGTGGTGTAGTTGCCGAGCCTCACTGTTAAAAGGCGTGAAAAACACTCATCAATCATTATGGATGTGAGAGAGCCGATCATAGTGACGAAGGGATCATAATCAGGGCCGAGTCCGGCTAAGAGATACGCATTAAAATCATCATCATTAAGGGGATGACCGGCTAGGGCTAACTCATCAGCAATACGTTTAAGCTTAAAATAGTAGTCCGAGTCCGTAAGATCTTGTTTGTGTGTGGATGCAAGATCAGTCCGAAGCTGTACGAGTTTTGATCGGCTGGTGGAAGCAAACGACGTTTGCAAGGCATTCCGCATTTCTACAGATTGAGGAGGTTGAGAACGACGTTTGCAAGGCATTCCGTATATACTTGCATAAGAACATCATCTGAGATTGAGGAGGTGATGGTGCTAAGAATTAGGTTGTCCTTTTTAACCCACTCATTGTAAGCCAGATTGGGGGAAGTCGTGCCGGCAGTGGTGGTGATCGTCTTCTCCGGTTGGAGAATACTACCATCGAGATATCCAAAGACGTCTTGACCCTTAAGATATGGAAGAATTTGAGGACGCCAAAGATTGTAATTTTGACAAGTTAGTTTAGAGATGTGAATAGAGGAGGAGGGGGTGAAGGTTGGGAGAGAAGGAGAGGGGGCTGATGTGGCTGTTTCCGTCGTGCCTGACATGGCTGCAAATTTTATTTTTTTTTTGTTTTCGGTGATTTAGAGTTTAGGAGGAAGAACGTGGCATAATTGTTATGAGATGGGAGAAACGTAGCTCTGATATCATATTGTAAAATAATCTGATGTATTTCATTGAATAATAATTAGAGTACAAGGTTCTTATATAGACATTGTCTAACTTAGCCAAGAAGACAATAGAAATAATAAATGATAAATACAACCAAATATAATTAATTATGCTTTATTAATAGTATCCTCAACAGAAGAAATCAAGCCTTTGTATCCTTCTTCTTCTTGCTGTTGTTGTTGTCATCTCCAGAGGCAGCTACAGCATACAGTGGTCTTTTTGGAAACCCGGGTTTCGCTATCACACCATGCTCCTCCTTTCCTTTCTTCTTTCCTGGAGGTGCAGGTAGAGCCACCACAGTATTGTTCTTTAAGAAATTCATAAACCAAATAGCTGATTGTTTAGGATATCTTGCATACTCATCCAAGTAGTTTATATGTATCATCCCAAAACGTACGGTGTATCCTTCTCCCCATTCGAAGTTATCAAACAACGACCATACGAAATAGCCCTTCACTTTCACCTTGTTAACATCCATTGCCTTCTTCACATAAGCAAGATGGTCCTGATGATACTTTATTCTTATCGGATCTTTACGTGCTTCTGAAACCGTTAGACCGTGGTTGTTCATTTCATCCACCCCTGCATTTACATATAGGAGGAATTCATTATCAGTATATGAGATTTTGAGTAAATCTTCAAAATGTCTGATTCCAGGTGGGAAGAAAAACAGTACAATACTAACCATTTTCTGTTATGTAGATTATTGGATCATTATATCTCAACTGAATACGAACCAGGAGCTCGTACATTCCCACCGGATATATATACAACCAGCTTGAACCAGCCTATACATAACATACCATAGTTTAAAATCAGTCTAATGCTTAACAAGATGGAGATTATGTACTGGAACATAAGTAATTTGTATATATGCAATAGATATATATATACAAGAATACATACTTGTGGACCAATCTCTGTCTTTCCATCAGGGCCTACCGCTGTACAATTGCAATAGGAAAATAGATCGAAATACAATTCAGGTCAGTTGCATATGGTAAAATTATAAAAAAAAATGTAATCCCAGGGTTGTACATACGTACTTTGAATATTGACTTCTTGATCAGTAATGTAACTTTTTTGCTTGCTACTGGTTGCAGTTCCAGGTGCATCTGAAATGTATCGAGCTGTATAGTAGTTCAATCCGAGGAAATCGAATGATCCTTTTAGCATTGCAGATTCCTCCTCCGTAAACTCTGGAAGACGAGACTGCACTCGATCTATCATGCTCTTTGGATATTTTCCGAATGTGATCGGTTCCATATACCTGAAGTATATTTGTAATTTATATGTCTTAAGATTTTGCAGATGTCGAAAATGATGAAGAAAAAGTAAGAAAAATGCAAAAGGATACCATCCAAACATGAAATCGAGTGCTCTGTCTACAGCTTCTTTGTCTTGTGGGGAATCACTAAGAGGTTCCCAAAACTGGGACACAAGGGTAATTCCAATCTGTCCTCCTTGTACCTTAAAATGCTCTCTATACAGTTTGACGGCGGCAGCATGTGCAAGAAGCAGATGATGGGAAACTATATAAGGCTCAGTACCAGGATTTCCTTCTTCAGAACCTTGTCGTATGTTGAAACTCTTGCATTTGTGTAAAGCCGCGGCCTTTTGGACAAGTCTAGGAGACGGAGCTCCCCTACCAGGAGGAAATGATCCCATCACATAACCTCCATAGGCGAAGGTCCATGGCTCATTCAAAGTTATCCAGTACTTAACACGGTCACCAAATTCCCAGAAACAAAGCTCCGCAAATTCAACGAAATCATGCCTATCAAAAAGAGATTTATAGGTTAGCGCGGATGGTAGTAACATTCAAAAGAACAACATTTATAGAACTCCAAATAGTTAGGGAACGGAAAAATTCAATACACATACACTATTTTATGGCTTAAGAAACCGCCGTATTCATTTTCCAGAGCTTGTGGAACGTCCCAATGGAAGAGGGTCACAAACGGCTGGATGCCTATTTATATAAGATCTTACTTAGTAAACAAGAATCAACCAAGTAAAACAAAAACCTAATTAAAAGAAATATTGGAATTTAAAGCTACCGTTGGCAACGAGCTCATCAATGAAATCGTTATAATGCTTCACTCCTTCTTTGTTCACGCCGCCGCTTACTTTTCCAGCTATTACAAAAACCTCCCCATTGTTAGTGATCACAAAGAAACCACTACTTTTTGCACTTTAAACATTATATATATACTTTATGTTTGTTGAATATGATATAATAACATACTTGGTAATACTCTGGACCAGGAAATGGAAAATCTATAGGCCTTGATGCCCATTTTCTTCATCAATTGGATATCTTCCTGCAATCATTACAATCGTTAATCAATAATTGTTTTTAAGTTATTACACTCGATCTTCCCTCCCTTAACCAAATCATTTGAAGCTTAAATAAAAAGGATGGCTTTTGGAACTAATAATTAATTAAGATCAATAATGTATAGTACCTTGTAGAAACCGTATTGATTAATAGCTACGTTTCCATTGCTACCGTCACTCACCTTGTCTGCCAAATCATAAGCCATTGCATTACACAGTTAGTTAAGATTTTGGCAAGATTACAGTTTAATTCTTGATGCCATATAAAAAGAAAGTAAACCTGGAAACTGCTGAGTAAAAATATCCCATATACTAGGGCCCCTGCCTCCTTCTTGTGCAGCACCTTCATTCTATACCCACACACAGAGTATAATCAAATCTCATTAATTAATTAGCTTTGAAACAACATTCATTAATAAACGCAGCTTGTAAGTAAATTTATCAAATATCTTCTCCTTCACGGAATTTGACATGCAAAAATAGTGGCGGAACCAGAATATTATTATGGGACGGTCTTGGTTTTTCACTTTTCAAATGAATAGATATATCACTCAAAAAAATTACCGAACCATAAAAAAATGTAAAGGACATATGGTCTAAAGCACGTAGTAAGTATTGCCCTTTAAATACGTAATAAGAGAAAGACAAAACTAACTAAATTTAACTCTACGATTCCCAAGAGTTTCAAAGTTTTTGATCACTTGATCATTATCAATAGACACTGCATATTCTCTCTCAATATGAAGAATCATACACTCACCAAAAAACTTATCTTTCATTTTAATGGTACTACCTCCGTCCTATAAAAAGTATCCATATTTTGAAAATTAGTTGTCCCATAAAAAGTGTGCATTTACAAAACCAATACAACATTTAATGCATTTTTTCCACACATACCCTTATGTTTGCATTTAATGTTTTTATGTTCATTTCACATTTCAATAGAAACATTTATTATATGATAGGGGTATATATGTTCACTAGCACTTAAATTACTACACATTAATTGATTTCTTAATCTATGTGCCAAGCAAAATGTGGACACTTTTTATGGGACGGAGGTAGTATATTCATAAGGTGTTAATATGTTAAAATTTTGACGTATATGTACAAGGTGTGGTATATGTATAAGGTGTTAAGATGTTAAAAATATTGGTATATTTAAAAGGTGTTAATATGTTGAAAAAATATTGATATATTTATAATTAAGGTGTTAATATGTTAAAATTTTGCAAGTCATTCTAAAAATAAAATAAAATGAAGCTGCTGTGTTTCAAACTTGCAACCTTACTCACACCTCTTCCACTGAACCATCATTCATTGTTGTCATAAAAAGAGCAAACAAATATAACAGCTACTATTACTAAAACAATTATACAAATAAAAAAAAATTTTGCATTTTTTTTCAAATTTTGAGACCACCCCTCCCCTAGGGTAGGTCCGTCCCTGTGCAAAAATGCATCCAAATCGACAATGGTATACGGTATACCCATCAGTTGTTTGATAAAAGTTCTCTTTCAGAAAACAACCTACCTGATAAGCAGAAGATGCACCACCGAAAATGAAGTCTTCACCGAAGTCTGCACGGCTGATCACGCTAGTGTTACCTGCTGCCATATCGGATAGTCTATACCTTGCTTGGATCAGATCTTTTTACAATGAAGTTGAGAGAATTAATTAATGCTTTAATTGAGCAAATGCAATAATGTATTATATTGTGAAGATGATAATATTGTTGTTTTGTAAGCCGAGGATGCATGCATGCATGGCAGCAGCCAGCAGCTATATATAGGCTGAAGGCCATATGCTTTCTGCTTACTTTTCTAAAGCTAAATTACAAGTAATACTTGAATATTCTTATGAAATTCATATTTCATCGCATGCAGCAGACAACGTGCGCGATTTTTTACTAATTATCCTTTACTTTATTCTTACCACGGTACTACATTTGTACTTTTCCACGTTTGAGTTTTTGACCTTTTCTTTTTTCACGGAATAGGTCATTTTAACTACAGAAATCATTACTCATGCATACCGCCTATTTATCAAGATGGGTCCTCCAAAAGTTTAAAGAACCTAATAAAGGTTTAGAATAATAGATTTATTGAACAAACAAAAATTTAGGTTCTAAGCTTTTGTAATTTTCGAGAGGCTAGGCAATGGACTTGCTGGCCTATGCTTTAGTACGGGTCTGAAGATAAAAGTGTTGGATAGAAAGCCCATTTACTGGCTTTGTTCAAGTGATGCATGGTCAACTATAGCACTAATTCCGGATAGACTTCGATTTATGTCATCAAGAATTAAAGATATCATTAAATACTCCTTATGGAATAGTTTGTGATCCGTTTTTGAATCAATTGATTCAGATATCTGATGAATGAGAAATTAGTACTTAAAGTTGATAGAAAATATATGTGGGAGATGAGTTAGGATCAACTCAAAGTCTCTCATATTGGTTTCTATAGCATGGAATGGAAAGCTCGAGTAATTAGTGCTTGGTAACTCTTATGGATGTGCATAAGGGGCAAGCAAGGGCGGACCTATACTATGGACAAAGAGGGCTAAGTCCACCCGGACAAAAAAATATTACATTATAAAATTCATGTAGTCCAGTTTGATTCATAAAATATTCTTAATCCAGTCCACCTGACGAACTCCTTATAGTTCGTTAGCCACCCCAGATTAAAATCTTGGCTCTGCCTTCGGGGGCAAGTGCATTTTTGTGCAATATGGAGGATCTAGATGGCTCTTACTTCACCACACGCAAGCGCGGTTGCATGTCATCTGGCTCGGCTTGAGTTCGAGTTGTTAATTACTATGAATTTTTGAACAAAATTTCTTTAAGAAATTAACCTTAAATTAATTTTAATAAACATTAATTAAGACGGTTTTGGAACAATCCGGAAGTTCATGTGAACATTAATATTGGCCGTGTGACTTAATTAAGTAAGCCAATGTGATTAGGCAGCCTAATTACTCCCTTAAGGGAAAAGTAAGTCAGCCTAATTAGCTTGCGCACAAAGTCGGTTTAGCCGACTTAATTGGCTTGTGAAGAGAGTTCCAGATCTTCCTCTCTAGTAAATAAAGAACTCATATGATTAAGAATTAAAATATCGAACACAGAGTTATCATACTAGCCGGACAGTCGGAGTTCTTGAGTCGTGTGGAAGAGAAGTCGGATCACTAAGTAGTTCGTTGGAACTTGGATTTTTGAAGTGCATCTAAATCCGAGACGTGAAGACGTTGTATCTTCGAGACAATTGCTGCAACCGTTGGAACAAGATCAGGGCAATTTGTTTTAAAAAAAGAGTGGTTATTCTCGTTTCGGTTTGATTTCTATTGCGTTATATATGCATCGTTTGATTTTTTTTTCTTCTTTATTTCGTAGTTACTGCCGGTAATTATGAATTCCACCACACCCAATACGTTTCTCCTATTGTAATAATAAAAAAAAATTATACGGAAACCAATATTAATACTTAAAAAATTCGTGTAAAATGATATTTTCTGCACAATTTTGTACAAATTTCTATTCAACAATCTTTCTTGAAATAACTACGACTAATCCATCATCAAACGGTAGGTCCAACAGCCATAAGTGCACGTTTGATGTATCATATCTTCTTATCCAAAAAAAAGGAAATTGCCATGATAAGGCCCCATAAGTGGTTTAATCTAAAAAAGTCAAGGCTTCCTCAGGCTAAAAGTCTTGTTAAATGTTATACATATATATAACCACAACTAAAATGGATTGAACAAATGACACAATTTGAATCTACATTATTGATTAATGTGTACAATACGATGGTGGATCCATATTCCATTAATTTGTTTTGTGTTGTTATCGGAGTTAAAATCTATATTTTTTATATCAATAAAACTATATTTTTAACCTAAAAACTGTATTTTTTAACAATAAAACTATATTTTTTATCAACAAATCGACATCATTATTATACTAAAAAAATCGCGATTCCAATGGGTCACATGACCCACTTGGGACAACATAGATCCGTTCCTGGTATGATATATTGATTTAGGTCTCACCACACCCAAACACGACCATGTAAAAATAGGTCGTGTCATCATTACTCACCGGTATGATATATTGATTTAGGTCTCACCATGCCCAAACATGACCAATTATGTAAAAAATTAAAAATAGATCGTGTCATCATTACTCATCAGTTATTTCTAACATCGTTACGATGGTGGCAATGGCTTTTGAGCAAATTCCCCACTTGGGAACAATGAGAAGTAAGCCATAAGCTTCTCTTTAGACTTGTTCAATTTTTTATTTTTTCTTGCTTAAACCCTTCATTATCCGAAACCACTAGTCCGACTAATTCGGAGTTCGGCCCGAGTCGTGCCTGTAGAGTCTGACTCTTACTCAGAAATAAAGTCTGGCCAAGAGCTCTTTAAACATGACGCCTCAGAGAAGAATCAAACCGGTGACCTCCCTTGGCATTATTCAATTTTCATTTTAATGAAACGTTGGAGACTTTGTTGTTTCGTCTGGTGAAACGCATTGTATCATGTTAAATAAATATTGCATATATCAAATACTGTCCTTCGTTTCTATTTAACAGATGAATTGCATAAAAATTGTGTTCATTTTTATTTGCTGAAATTATATATTTAAAAGCATTATTTATTATGCATTTCATATATGTACATTTATTTATTAAGTGATGATATAATAAAAGTTTGTCCATAAGTATCATTTTAAAACTTAATTTCTCATTTACGACACATTTAAAAAAGCCATCGGCCATAAGAACAAATAAAATTGGCATTGGACAAAATCAACTCTCTTTGTTTTTCGAGTAATAATAGAGGCACAACCTGTGAGACACAATGAATGACACGACCATCATCTTGCACCCTTGATCATACATTATAATCAAAGGTGCAAATGATGGTTGTGTCACTCATTATGTCCCACAGGTTGTGCCCGTATAATTACTCGTTATGTTGTTTCTCCCATTCCAAAACTTATCCACTTCTCCCCTCCATCCCCAAAACCTTAACCCGTCACCCCTCCTTGTCCCGCAACTTCTTTTTTTTTTTTTGAAAGGTGAATGGGCCGTGATTTCATCTTTCAATCGAAGAAGGAAGATGGAAAATCAAATAGGGGAGCCGGAGATTCAATCGAGGAAATTAAAGAGAGTTGAGCTCATATGATACATTTGGATACTGAAATAAAAGATCGAGAACCAAAAACCCCAAAGATCGAGATTACGAGAAGAATCAGAGATTTGAACAGCGTCTAAAGAAATCAAAAGGGTGGAAAGCAAACACTTTATGAAGGCGATAATGTAATATTCCGATTTTTTTGGAAAGTGCAGACGTGTCATTTTGCATAAATTCGAAAAGAAATTTGGAAAAATAATAACTTCAGGGAAGTTATTTACAGGAAAAAAAACTTCCTTTTTACTTGGAAGTTGTCAAAAAATAGATTCACAAGTTCATCATTGCTCCGGAGAAAAGATAACAGAAAAGACAAATAGAATCTTCAAAGGATCTTGATAGTTATTCACCGGTTTACTGATACAAGTATAGAAACGGAATCAACGGGAGAAGTGCTTCGCTTTGGTACCAAGAATTTCAAGTTCTGAAAGGTATTCGTTTTGATCTAGTTTTATGATCTTCAAGTTCTAGGCTTGTTCTGTTGTTTTAAGTTGCTCGATTCATATAATAGACTGTATAGAAACATTTGATCACAGTTAATTCAGGGTTAATTGTTGATCAAATAGGTTTTGGTTTAAAGATCAGGAATAATTGCACTTTGCCTTGAGGTTGCTTGAAGAAGTGCTTCGTTTTGCTTTGGAATCTAAGTAAGAGGGTCTTCATATAGAACTCTTACGGTTTTATTATAATGTATGGTATTGATTTGATGTTGTTTTGCTGCTATTTCCTATGTTAAACTTGTTGTATATGTGTCGGAATTGGTTCGGAATCGTAAAGTGCAGGAAATTCTGGTTTTTGGGCAGTTTCGACCTTTTAGCACGCGCCAATGGGAAATAGTAAGCATGCAGTATGGTTTAGAGCTTTGAGCGCATGCTTGATGGCAGTAGCGCACGCCGAAAGTGAAGCAGATTCAAAACAGAATGTTGTGTTGTATTGGCGCACGCTGAAAGGGCTTGGCACGCACCTACATTGAACAGAGAGTTCTGTAGTGGTTTTGAAGTTCTTCAGCGTGCACCAAAGGCCTTGTTTTGCTGTTTTGGGTTTCTAAGACCCTGAATGGTGTTTTGATTGTAAATTCTTGATACAATAACCTTAAATAAACTTGACAAAGCCATGATTAAGATTGATGTTTTTAGTTCCGGCACCAAATGGATTCTTCCTAAGAGTTGAAGTTCAGGACCGTCGGAAGAGCATGAATAGCCTTGTGCTTTGGTGGGTTAGTATTCACCAATATTTGTGTATTTGTTAGATCTTGTTAATGTCTAGCTATTTAAGTGATGGAGTAGAAGTGTAAGTGAGCATTTGCCTTGAAAACACTTAGGTGGCTAGTTAACAATTAATATCATACATACTTGTGTAATTAAAAGCCTAAACATCAAGGTTATTGGTAAGGCACAAGTTAATATCACGATGTGTTGTGTGGTCAATATAAAGTGTGACTCCGTAGGTTACTACTTACTTAAACCCCAAGTATGGAGGGACTTTACCGAACACACTATATCGGTGAAGTGCATCTGTTGAAGCAGTGCTCAACCACTAAAAAAAACATGCTTTTAGCGGCGGATTTTTTCCACCGCTAAAGCAGAAAATCCACCGTTAAATCTTTTTCACGGCGGTACAATATCCGCCGTATTTGCCCTGCCACTAAAAGTTTTAGGCCCTTTCCTGGCGGATTTTTGTGTCCACCGCTAAGATCTTTTTGTGGCGGTTTTTAATCCACCGCAATTAACTAATAAACCGCCAGAAAACAGGCAACACCATTACAAGACAAAATGCAGGTAAAATATAAAAAACAGGTTTAATAGCTGCAGGATCAATGATACCTTCACTGCACCATACACACCAATAGATTTGCAAGAAACCAGAAAACAAAAAAAATTTATAATAACAACAAACCCCCTCAAGAAAATTTTATAATAACAACAAACTAAAGTGGAAATTCCTGATTGCATCAAAGCATTATGTTTGAACAAACAGTCTCCAGAGCTTAAAGACGACAAATTTTGATACTCTGCAATAAATGTAAAGGAATTAGTCATGAAAAACACAAATCACAGAGGGCAAACCAGCAAGGCGGGGTACAAGATACTGTAAGTGTATTCCTATGATTGCTGCCATGACTGCTACAACAAACATTGGCACATAGAGCCTGCATAAACAGTTAAATGCCAAATTAACACACGATTAGTACGCCCGTAAAAAAAAATTCACTCCAAAAAAATAAGCATACAACTAGAAGTAGCTAGTTAAGAAGGGACCTGGATTGATGACAACAAGAGAAGAGCCACTCTCCGAAAGAAGTTGAGAAGGGACCACGGTTTTCAGCCCGTCTCAAATGGTAACATGGTGGTTCATAATCACTGAATTAACAATCTGCAAATAAATGAAAATAACCACTAGTGACCTATGCATTAGCATAGAGTTTAAGTATTAAAGCCACATAACTACAAAAGAATGAAATTCTTCCAATATCTATCACCTGTAAACTTGGAAATAGACAATATGGTAGTTTACCTGACTCACACCTTGGAGGATGCTGAGTTAAAGCTCAAGACCTGACAGACTAAAACAGAGGATTCAGACATTAAATTAGATGCATAACCAGACCTCTTAACAAGCTGGACTTATCAAGACCTAATGCATAAACGCACACTTCAGACATAACCTAAACAAAGATTAAGAATGCAGACTGAACAAAGCTGAGATAAACTCATCATTCCTCCATGAAATTCATTTGGAACATACATGCTCACCATATATCTTGGAATATTTACCGAAATTCACAAGCTTCAAGAGCCACATGTTCATCCGGATCCTTGTTTACTTGTAACATGTATTCAGTTACATTCCTCAAATGTGGCTGCAGAGTGGAATAAAAATAAAAATAAGCAAATAAAGGTAACATATGCATATAATAAACAAAGCATAAATAAGTAAACGCAAGCAAAAAACAAGCATGGTATATCTTAAACGACCTCCAAAAAATCAGCTTTGAGATCAATAAGCTGAACAAAAGCTGCACAAACCTGTCAAGGCCAAATGATAATATAAGAAAGAGAGCCCCCTTAGTAAAGGTGGTTACAAATCAAAAGAAATCTGATAATAATCATCAACATCCACACTTCTAGAGTAGGGGGTCATTAGCAAGAACAAATAAACCATGCAAATATTCATACATGGATCCATAAAGCAGACATGTTCAGAGCTGAAAACAGGGCAAAGGTAAAAAAAAAAAGGTATTTCAAGTCACACTACAAATATAGGCAAACGGGGGACACTTAAGTGCACTACAAATATTTCAAGTCACATATTGCAGGTTCAAATAACTCGGCACAACATGTACGAAACAAGATGACAAACTTAACAAGATGCATACAGATCAAAGCAGATCCATGACTTGACATGAACAAAGAGGCAGGCAATTTGTTGAAGACAAAATGTGTTTAAGAACAAACCTGCTCATAAGAGATTCTTTCTGAATGGGATGATACTGATTCAGAGCTGTCCGTTTCGGGATTGGAACGTTTCTCCAATGGCTTCCTCCGCCATAGCCAGCTCCTCCGGTACATTTAAAGGACACCCTTCAAACACTTCACTTCATCTACAAAATATCAAAAAGCTTGCTTTAGCCTTTAAGCATTCAACAAATATCCCAGATAAGACAGTGATGATAAAATTTTCATCACTTACCAAATCAACATGCGGTAGCTCAGTAAAAACAATACTTCCAAAAAAAAAAATTGTATTGATCAATCTTAAAAAGCTTAAAGACCTGATCTTGAACATGTTTCTTGGAAAATTGATTGAACCCAAAGATTCGTCTGGCAAACCCAATTCTTATATTTGCAGACCCTAAAACCAAAAATTGAAGGGGGGCATAAGAATACTATAGCAAAAATGTATCAAACGCCCTCATATTCAATTTAAAAACAACCCAGGAATAACTAGAAAAATACAGAGAAGAGGGCAATTTTCACTACCATTAAAGAAAGAGAAGATAAAAAGACTAATAGATGTATGCAGTAAAAACAATTTAGTTTGAAGAATCACAGATCAACAGCAGCAGGGATAACATAAAAATTCGACCAAAAAAGAGATCCAAATAAACAAATCCCAACTAGTGCATTGAAAACCAAGAACTTTCATTGTCTAGATGTAAATAGCTATAAATTCAAGAGAACAAGAAAGCTTCCAAGAGCTCACTTGTTTGCTTGTGCGAATTCAGTTCCTTGACATTTAGCCAGAAATGCACCAAACTGCTCATATGATAACCGACTCCTGATAATTTTAAGCAAGGATTATGAAGAATAAAAAAACCTATAAACACTAAAGGAAAAACAGAACAATAAAAGCAACAGTTGAGGTTCAATGTGGTAAACCTGACACATACGACAAAACCTCGGACAAGATAGTAAGAACAAAAAGGACATGAAACGGTGAAGGAGAAACGCTAGAGACGAACGATTTCTTCAATGGCGACTAGGGTTTCACGAAGATTCCTGAGAGAATCTCAGAGAGAAAGCGTTTTTTTTTATATTTAAGGGAAGAGTGTTATCGCTGCTGCTTCGATTTTTTCCCTAAAAAAAAGCTACTTCGATTTTTGTTTTTGTTTTTTGACGATTTATATTGCCATAAGTAAACATGGTTTTTGTGAAAAAAATAGGAAAAATTAGTTTATAATCCACTTTTTCTCCCTTAATTAAGTGCTAATTCAGCTTTAATTTTTTAGTTGCATTAAGGACAAATAAATTCCACCAGACGAATATACCCCTATTCTTTCAACACTATTTTCGGTTAATCATTTTCTGACCTGCTGCTATATATACTTCATCGGCGATGCAACATCATCCCCGTCCTTTCTTCCCCACTAACCCACAACAATATTCCTGCGAATCTATTCTCCACCGGTGGATTTACGGGCAACCTTTTCCATGATTTCTCTGATTTAATTGTTCCATTTTATTCGACTTCTCAACGGTTCAACGGCGAGGTGCAGTTTCTTGCAACAGATTATGCTCACTGGTGGATTTCAAAATATAAGATGCTTTTATCAAAGTTGTCCAAACATGGGATTCTAGCAATTGATCAAGAAAACGAAACCCATTGTTATTCTAACGTTGTTGTTGGCCTTAAAACCCATAAAGAACTGATTATCAATCAAGATTCGTTTACGTGTCGTCGTCTATGAAAAGTTTCAGGCAATTCTTGAGGAAAACCTATGGCTTAGAAAGATCGACGGTGGTTAACTTGCGAAAAGGAAGCGGATTACTACGACCAAAACTGATGATTATTTCACGAAGCAGGACGAGAAGATTCTTGAACGAAGATAAAATCACGCGAATGGCGAAGAAATTAGGCTATGATGTGACCGTAGCCGAGACAAACGTCTCGAGCAACATGTCGAATTTCGCTAATATGGTGAATTCTTGTGATGTTCTAATGGGAATGCATGGAGCTGGGCTAACCAACATGGTTTACTGATGCTTTTTGTTCAGCAGCCATGATAAACTAGTTCATCACTAGAAAATGGTTGATTAATTTGAGCTATTTTTTCCTTGCTGTTGAAGGGGAAGATTAATACTACAAGAAAGGTTTCAATTATGTTCCAAGAAAAACAAAAATGTAAGTTAGAAATGCCAATGCTGATAATCAAGCATGCCCAAGTTGCCAATTCTTGCATTCTTCATTTTATATTTCCCAAAATTGAATTCAAGTATACCTGCAAAGGCACCTCTTTTAGTTATAAATTCTTGCAGCTAACAAAATGCCTGTTACTCCAAAGCACAAAAGAAATAGACATTTGGTGTTCAAGCATAGTGAAACAAAAGTAACAAATGAGATGAGAAACATATAAGATATGTATAAGGTATAAGACAAGATCCGTAAATCAGTAAATGACCTTGCAGTGGAAATCAACTTCAAGAAAGAGCATCAAAACTGAAACCCCCGAATGTCCTTCCAGAAAGCAAGAAGCTGACATAAGTAATCAAATTCATTCATAAGTATTCATGAGGCTCTCTACATAATGACTATAATGATACTGATACGATCTTGTTCATCGATGCGATACGGTATGCCTTATATGATACCGTTAGTGATATTGTATGCCTTATATGAGCCTTATATGAGCCATATATGATATTGTGTCCCTTGAATTAAGCCTTATATGAGCCAGATATGTGTGCCTTGAAGTAGTCACTTGAATTAAGCCTTAAATGAGCCTGATACTAATGCGATGCGTTTGCGATGCGTGCGCGTGCGATGCGATGCGTCGATGCGATATCGCGATGCGATACTGATACCGTCGATCGTGTGCCTTAATGCAATAGATAGACGAGTTCATAGGCTTACTATGTGCCTTGGCGTGCCGAGGTTTTTGATCTACATTGTATCATCATGTAATAGATAGGCCTAGTTCCTATGTTGCACGGACACGGACACGGACACGCCGCACGACACGACACGGACACGGCGACACGGCTAATTTTAAAATTTAAGGACACGACACGGCCCCGACACGTTACATATAATATATATATACACACATATATATGTATATACACACATATATATATCTATATATACATATATATAAGATATGTAATACTTAAACTACTATCAATATCTAAAATAGATATTTGTTATCTATACGGTGTCAAAAGTAAAAAGAAAATTATGATTTGACTTTCAAAATATTACAAATTAAGTGTAAAAACGAGACATATAAACTAGTTCAAAATAGAAATTGGTTTCTCAAAAAAAACATTGAAAAAATTGTGTTAGGTGTCGGGAGGTGTGCGCCTTGTCGGAGGTGTGTCGACAACGTGTCGGAGGTTTTTGATATTAAAATTTTAAATAATATTATTTAATCGGCCGACACGTGTAACGGTAGCGTGTCGGAGCGTGTCGTGTCGTGTAGTTCGGACACGGCGCACGGCCCATATTGAAGTGTCGGTGCATCATAGGCTAGTTCATAGGCTTACCGAACTTGTAATTCATCACCTTGTGAATTCCGGGCATGATAATTTAGTTCTTTGAACTTGAATATCCTTCTTATAATTTGGTGATAGTTCGATCGTTTCGGACTTGTATGATCTTCTATGTATTACCTTTTAGTCGATGTACCTATTGTACTAAATCTATAGTACGTTGTACCGATCTTCTATGTATTACCTTTTAGTCGATGTACTTTTTAGGCTTAATTCAAGTGATTAACTACCGAACCGCATGTTATAAACACCACACCTTAATCAAGTTATCTCGTTAATGATTCTATCTCTTCCGAATTGTATCATATAAACCAATTTAACACGGTGTGTTAGTGTATACGGATTTTGCATTTGGAGAATGATCTTTATCTCGGATAAAGACCTCACAAACAAATTCGGGTGATTAAATAGCT
Source organism: Gentiana straminea (assembly GCA_036785695.1). Lineage (NCBI taxonomy): Eukaryota > Viridiplantae > Streptophyta > Magnoliopsida > Gentianales > Gentianaceae > Gentiana > Gentiana straminea. The sequence goes on from JAVUPR010000061.1 coordinate 3,802,892, forward strand.
TTGATGATGGTAAATAGAGACTAAACAAGCGAAATCCTGTTTTTTTCTTTATTTTTCATGTTGTTAAGCGATGTACATATTGTACTAAATCTATAGTTTGTTGTACTTGCTATTAATCCGCCGAGTTTTTTAACGATACGGTGGAATGTTCTCCTGCATATTCTTGTATAATCGATGCGATACCGATACTACTGCGATGCGATACTGCGTGCGATGCGATACGATGCGTGCGATGCGTGCGATGCGATTGTGTTAGTGTAAATGCTGCGATTAAATTCGGCTTTCAAATACTACGTCGAAAAGGTATCAAACGCGGTCTCAAAATGAAGATAAAAAAAAATATGAGCTTTGGTGAAACAATTTTGATGATCGGTGTTCTAAATCAAAAGTTACGGTCGTTTATAAGGAAAAGCGCTCCGGTTAATAAAAATATTTTTTTCGTCTTTCAAAATATACGTCGGAAGGGTATCGTATTTGGGCTCAAATTGAAGAGCAAAAAAAAACATGAATTTTGGTGAAAAAATTTCGATGATCGGAGTTGTAAATCAAAAGTTACGGTTGTTTGAAAAAAAAAAAAAAAAAAAAAAAAAAAAAAACAAACCTGAAGCAGCGGAAGATTTAATACATATGCGCGCGTCCCTCTTTAATAAAAGGGGTAATTTTGTCTGTCTGAAATTGTTTGTCCTTTTTGCAACTAAAAAAATGAGTATGTCCTATTTATTTATTTTGTGTCAAAAAAAGGACTTTTGGCTCTTTATCTCAAAAAAAAATACGGGGTCACACAAAAATGTCCAGGTTATATGTTTAGTAATGACATTTTTAACGGTGGATAGTGAAAATCCGCCGGTTAAAAAAAGATTTTTGTTGTGTGATTGGCGTAACACATCATCGACTTTTCCCCTTGGAAAAGAAAATAGGGCCGCAAATTTAATTAAAAAAATTGGCCAATTATTCCCACAATTCTGATTGGTCGGATGACGTGTCTTCTGAATTCTGATTGGTTGGATGATTTAATCGCTCGACTTTTCCCTCAAGAAAAGCAATTTGGCCGAAATTAATTAAATTAATTTAATTTAATTCTTGCCGAATTAATTTAATTAATTAATTAATTTTGGACCGACTTATTTTTTAATCAGAATTCATTTCCACATTATTCTAGAACCTTCCAACCGCCTCACGATTAACTAATTAATTTCCTGGTTAAATTCAAACGAACTTTTGTCCAAAAAATTAATAGTAACACCCGAACCGAGCCCGAGCCCGAGCCGGCCGGACGGCGGCGGCGGTGCGCGCGCGTGTGGAAATATCTAAGTCCTCCCTCCTGCACAAAAGTGTCTTGCCCCTTGGGGCACATTTATAAGAGCATACACTAGCCCTTATATATGGAGCTTAAGTCTCCCATCTTTCCAATGTGGGATATTGAGTTGAGGTACTCCCTTCAACTCTTATCTCCAACACATTTTCAACCAACTTTAGGCATTAATTTCTCATTCACCCGATATCCGAATCGAGTGATTCCAAAGGCAAACATTATCTACTCCGTGAGTAGAATATTTAGACGTAATAAGCTCCCGGTGAATCTCACCGAAGCGTATCCGAAATTCGCGTTAAAGTTTACCATTTTAACCCCATTTCATGGGATATCTCCAACAATCCCCCACATGAATGAAAATTAATGCAAATGTAAATGCAGACTCTGAAGAGACGTCAGACGGAAAAATATTGCATCAGGGGAGGTAGCTTCTGGCCTTGAACCTGCCTTAGTGAAGTACTATCGGATTTACTCGGCTAATCAGTGAACTAGGTCTTGAACTGTTCAGCCTTTAGTGTAAACCAAGACAATAGCACTCACACAATATTTCCCCTAGCACCTTTCGGTTCTCATGGTTGTGTCCGTCTCGGCCCTGGACAACTCTTGGTTTCCGAAAGTGCTTTAGAGAATTCAAGCCTCAAAATTCTCACAGAAGCGGCCCCACTTCGCACTTACATAAGTGACCTCCTATCAAGGGTATTCTGCCCTACCCCACTTGAATATCAAGATATAGGAATCATTAAAAGCTTCGCTTAACCTCATACCCTCTGCAGACATCACTTTTATTCTCTCAGAATGGGTAAGTGCTAGACTGTTCATTATAGCTTAGTTGTCCCTTTTGAACCATGATCTTGGGATCTCCAGTCAACATAGTTGGGTTGCCACTACAAGGAAACATGCGTAATAGGCTTCAGTCCCATTCCGGTTGTCAAAATTGACATCTGATCTCTAGCTAAACCTTTTGTAAGCGGATCCGCAAGATTCTCCTTCGATCTTATATAATCGATGGAAATCACTCCATTAGAGATCAACTGTTTAATGGTATTGTGTCTACGGCGTATGTGTCGAGACTTGCCATTATACATACTACTTTGTGCCCTTCCTATGGCCGACTGACTATGGCAGTGTATGCTTATAGCAGCCACAGGCTTAGGCCAACAAGGAATATCCTCTAGGAAATTCCTAAGCCATTCAGATTCTTCTCCAGCCTTATCCAGTGCGATGAACTCGGCTTCCATTGTAGAGCGAGCTATGCACGTTTGTCTCGTAGACTTCCAGGACACAACAGCACCACCAATTGTGAATAAGTATCCACTGGTTGACTTCAAATCTTTCGTGTCTGATATCCAGTTCGCATCACAGTATCCTTCTAATACTGCTGGATATCTCGTATATCGTAATCCCAGACTCATAGTGTACTTCATGTACCTCAACAACCTATTTAAGGCTTTCCAATGATTATGATTTGGATTACTCGTGAACCTACTTAGTTTATTCACTGCACATGCTAAGTCTGGTCGTGTACAATTGGTTATGTACACCAGACTTCCAATCACTTGAGAATATCTCAATTGATCCACAGGTTCACCTCTATTCTTGGCTAAGTGCACACTTAGGTCAAGAGGAGTGCTCACTGGACTTTCATCAAAGATGTTAAATCTTTTCAAAACAGACTCAATATAATGAGTTTGTGATAACACAAGTCCATCGGGTACTCTAGAGATCTTGATCCCTAGTATCACATCCGCAACTCCTAGGTCCTTCATATCGAAGTTCCTTGTCAACATCTTCTTAGTATTCATGATGATATCATGAGTACTTCCCATTATCAGCATGTCATCCACATATAGACATACTATCACATAGGCATTAGGTGTGTTCTTAATGTAGACACATTTATCACACTCGTTAATCTTAAATCCATTTGACAACATAACATTATCAAATCGATATGCCACCTTGTTTTGGTGTTTGTTTAAGCCCATACAAAGACTTAACGAGTCTACACACCTTACTCTCTTGCCCCGGAACAACAAACCCCTCGGGTTGTTTCATGTAAATTCTTCTTCCAACTCACCAATCAAGAAGGGAGTCTTCACATCCATTTGATGGATTTCCGGGTTATTGATTGCGGCTATAGCAATGAGAACCCTTATAGAAGTGATTCTCGTAACCGGTGAGTAAGTATCAAAGATGTCAAGGCCTTCTTTCTGTCGGAACCCTTGGGCCACCAACCTAGCCTTGTACTTATCGATAAAACCATCAACCTTTAACTTCTTCTTGAAGATCCACTTGCATCCGAGTGGTTTATTTCCTGGTGGAAGATCAACCAACTCCCAAGTGTGGTTTTGCATGATGGAAACTATTTCACTATTTATAGCTTCTTTCCAGAAAGGAGCTTCTGGAGTAGACATAGCCTCTGCATACGTCCGGGGTTCGTTTTCTACCATATAGGTCAGAAAATCAGGACCATAGGACTTTGAAGTCCTAGACCTCTTACTACGACGAGGTTCATCGGGTTCTTGAGGATCACCCTCTACTTCAGACTCATAAGTCCGTTTGCTCGGGCTTGCTTCTTGTTTTTCTTTCTCCTTACAGGGAAAAATATCCTCAAAGAACACAGCATTCCTAGACTCGATGATGACATTTTCATGTACATCAGGGACGTCCGATTTATGTACCAGAAACCGATAGACACTACTATTGAGAGCATATCCAATGAATATACAATCAATGGTTTTAGGCCCTATCTTCACTTGCTTTGGTTTAGGTATTTCAACCTTATCCAAACACCCCCACACTTTCATGATTTTGTAGTTAGGCTTGTGACCCTTCCACAATTCATACGGGGATTCATCCTTCTTCTTAGAAGGAATTTTATTAAGAATGGAGTTCGCTGAGAGGATAGCTTCCCCCCACAAGTTCTGAGGTAAACCCAAACTAATCAACATAGCATCCATCATCTCTTTCAGAGTTCGGTTCTTGCGCTCAGCAATACCGTTTGATTGAGGTGTTTATGGTGCTGTCGTTTGATGAATGATGCCGGCGCCAGAGCAAAATTCATTAAACGGTGCATCATATTCGCCACCACGATCACTACGGACATTCTTTATCCGTTTGCTAAGTTGATTCTCAACTTCATTCTTATAATCCTTAAAAGCTTCAAGAGCTTCGTCTTTGCTTCTCAGCAGATAAACATAACAGTATCTGGTACAATCATCAATAAAAGTAATAAAGTACTTTTTACCGCCTCTAGTTTGCACAAAATTTAAGTCACATATATCAGTGTGAATTAAATCTAGATGTTATGTGTTCCTTTCAACCGTTGGAAACGGTGCTTTAGCTAACTTAGCTTCAACACATATTTGGCATTTGTGATTAGGATCAATTTTTATGTTGGGAATTAAATCTAGATTCATCATCTTTCGAATCGATTTATAATTAGCATGTCCTAATCTACAATGCCATAAACAAGAAGACTCAAGCAAGTAAACGGAAGCGTAGTCATCTTATTAGCCTTTTTCGGCACAATGAGTTTTGGGTACAACGGTCATTACATTCATTTTGAACATACCATCTACCAAGTACCCCCTCCCAACATACATATCAAATTTGGATAAAACTACTTTATCCCCACCAAAGACCATCTTGAATCCATTCTTCACCAGAAGAGCACCAGAAACAAGGTTCTTGCGCATGTCTGGAACATGCAACACATTGTTGAGTGTGAGTTCTTTGCCGAAGTCATCTTCGCATGACCTTTCCCACACCTTCACCTTTGCGAAGCGAGTTTCCCATAAAGAGTTGTTCGCCCTCAACGACCTTGTACTCAGAGAACATCTCTTTCAGAGCGCAAACATGGCGAGTAGCCCCTGTGTCAATCCACCATTCACGGGTATTCCCGACTGTGTTGCATTCAGAAACCACAGCCGCCAGGTTCATCTCCTGCATGCCTTCAGCCACCACTTCAGCAAGATGGGCATGTGACTTAACTTTTTTCTGTGACCTGCATTCACTTTGGTGATGCCCTAGCTTTCCACATTTATAACAGCTTCCAATGAACTGTTGCTTGACCTTCTTATTGTCTTTTGGACCTTGATTAGGCTGCTTACGCTTTTGGCCTTTGTTGCTCACTTCGACCAAGTTCGCCTTGGACTGGCCCATCAGAAAGCTTCGTTCTGAACTCTTGTTCTGCTCCTCAATCCGCAGACGCGTTGCTAGCTCTTCCATAGTCATCTCTTTTCGCTTGTGCATCAAGTAATTCTTGAAATCCTTCCAAGAGTGGGGAAGTTTTCCAATCATAGCAGCAACCTGGAATTGTTCACAAATCATCATTTTTTCCTCCAGGATCTCAGAGATGATCACCTGTAGCTCCTCAATCTGACTGACGACGGTCTTGGAGTCTACCATCTTGTAGCTAGTCCATGAATTTGACCACAACAAATTTCTTTGAGCCAGCATCCTCGATTTGTACTTTTTCTCCAAAGCCTTCCACAAGGATTTAGTAGACATCTATGAGCAATACACCCCATAGATCGAGTTCTCCAAAAAAACTCAGGATGTAGTTCTTGCACAGGAAGTTAGAGTGCTTCCAAGCATCCAAAGCCGTGACAGAGGCATGATCTCCTTCCTTCAAGACAGGAGGATCCTCAGTCAGCATCCGAGCCAAGCCAAGAGTGGTCAGATAGAACAGCATCTTCTGTGCCACCTCTTGTAGTTCAAGCCACCAAACTTTTTGATGACAGTTAAAATATACCTATTTATGTCATCAATTAGAACCTTAAATCAGAGTTAATTATATATATTTCATATTAAATCACGTGTTTATATTTATTATTTAATGATAAGTGATTATTAATGTGATAATTGGTATTTAGCTGTTTTTATTATAAAAGAGCAATTAATTGTGTGATAAATGCGATTTCGCGGATCGTAACGAATTGGGAGGATAATTGTCATGCAATCGGGAAATCTCAAGATAAATAAGGAAGAAAATCGGAGCATTAATGAAGAGACAAATCGGATCAAGCATAGAAGAGTGAAGTGGGGAACAAGTCGACGAAGCGAAATTGAAAACGCGTAAAGAGGGAGGCTCGGTCGACCGAGCCATGCCATTCGGTCGACCGAGCGTAACCATTCGGTCGACCGAGCGTAACTGTTCGGTCACCCGGGCCTAATCAGATTAATGCGTGCATATCTTCTGGATTCTCCCTATGCCGGCTACAACTCCTATATAAACAGCAGCCACGATGCTGAGAAAAGAACCAACCTACAAAACACAATACTACAATACTTTTAGTTTATCAATATAGTTCTTTTTATTTTATATTATGTTGCTTCATCACGGAGGCGATGGATTCATCGATTAGAGATTGCATTAAAGGATCGGAGGACCCTCCGTCTACGAGGGTAATGTCTATCCAAATATGTCATTTTTATTCGTAGATCTATTTTATTTAGTTATGGAGTAGTCGTTTGTGTATTGATTTCGTGATGTAGTTAATTAACAAACCCATATTCATGTAGATCTAAGTCGTACGAAGGCGTTTCACGAGTTAATTCTAGAGTCACCGGTCTAGATCTACCACGGTCTATATGGTTAGATCTAGCCATCAAGATTCTAGTAATTTTCTGTGAACGACTTCGGCTACGTCGTGCTTTCTGTTTTTCATATACACATGTAATAGATCCGGCCAATTTGTTACATCGTTCTCGTAAATTAATATGATATATTGTGAAAATTGCCATGTTAAATAGGACATAAGTTAGCCGATCGTTTAGGAGGTGTGCCAACCGTCCACGGTGGTTGCCTAGACGAGGTGACGATTTTAGATCGGCATCCCTAGTTTGGTATAGCATGCTTGTTATATGATGTTCTATCCCGTCCAAGGAAGGATTCGTAATTAAGCATAAAGATCTTCTATCCGTTCACGAAGTAGATCCGGTTTAAGGGATGGCTCCCGTAGCCAAAATATAATCAACCTTAATGTCTTTTCGTCTCGGCTTAGATATACATATATGGGGGAGTAATTACTACTAGCGTAATCAATACCGCTTGTTAGAGTCTTATAAAACCATAAAAACAAGTGTTTAGTGTCTTGTGTCGTATTGTTAGTCTTTGTGTTTTCTATCGTGTCAATATTTATTTCTACGTTATTGTTGGTCGTAGACCGCCCTTTAATCTATTTTTAGTTTAATAACGTTGTACTTGTTTAAGCCGAGTCTCGTGGGATCGACCTCGACTCTATCTAGCTATACTACGATTGAACCTAGTTCTCTTGCTAGTTGGTTATTTAGGTATCGAGTTATTTTTATAACTTGACCGTCATCAAGTTTTTGGCGCCGTTGCCGGGGACTCGTGTCATTAAATTGAGTATATCTTATTTTATTAAAAGTAGATTCGTAAATATTGTGAATAAGAGTCTGTATATTAAACAGTGTCATTAAAAAAAAAAAAAAATAAAAAGAGTTCGGTCGACCGAACCACAGTTCTCGGTCGACCGAGAATTTATTATTATTATTATTTTTTTTTCTTTTTCTGTTTCTGTTCTGTTTTGTTTTACACAGTTTCTGCCTTGTGTTTTTATATTTTTCGAGTCTATTTTAGTTTAGTTTTTATTTATTGAGTCTAGGATTAGCCTTTAAAGTTTCTAATAGTTTATTGTTTTTTTCTATTTTTGTCTATTTTAGAGTCTCGCCAAAGGCAGTAGCCTTGGCGTATTTTAATTGTTTAATTTTGTTTTTGTCTTGCAAATAAAAAAATAAAAAATAAAAAACAAAAAAACAAGCAAGCTACCCGGATTTCCGAGGATCCAATCGAAGAGCAAGGCGAGGAAAAATCTGAAGGAGCACATCAATCTGACTCAGACATGGAAGGATTACTGAATGAAGCCAACCAGGTAAATGAAAATAATTTTAATAATGCAAATTTTGTTAACCAAGCTGTGGCTACATGGGAAAGACGTACTTTGCAAAGCTATGCAACGCCTACCATTGAACAATTCATTCCTGCTATCGTAGTGCCTAAAAATACTGCTGAAGTTTATCACCCGAAACCTAATGTCATTCAAATGGTGACAAACTATTCCACTTTTCATGGTATCCTGAATGAAGATCCTGGCATTCACGTGATGAATTTCTTAGAGATCGTTAGTACCGTGAAGCCAGAACCGGTTCCCGAGGATAACATTAAGCCGAGACTTTTCCCTTTCACTTTGAAAGATAAAGCTAAGCAATGGCTTTTCTCTTTAGAGGCTAGATCAATCACGACCCGGGAGAGAACCGCCGCAAAAGTTCATGAATAAGTACTTCCCTATAGGAAAGACCTTTAAGTTACGCCAAGATATCTTGGGGTTCAAGCAACAACCCGGGGAGAGTTTTGATCAAGCTTGGGAACGTTTTAAGGAGTCCATGAGGAAGTGCCCTCATCATGATATCCCTCTATGGATTTTAATGCAAACCTTTTACCATGGATTGAAAGATACGGAGAAGATAAGAGTAGATGCCTCCAGCAATGGAGCGTTTATTCTTTTATCTCCTAAGGAGGCACGAGGAAAGATGGAGCAAATAGCAATGAATAGCCAATGGGGAGGTGGTGAAATAGCAACTGTGAAGATGGCCGATAATCTTGAGGAGGATGTATCGCATAAGATCCTAAATACTCTATTGCTCATAAATGATAAGGTGGATGGTATGAATGAGAGAATTGTGCGAGTAGAGACTGGAAAAGGGACGGAAACGACTAAGCCATTAGAGAATGCGGGTACTAAAGAAGCCAATTACATTGGGAAACAGGGTAATCACTGTGAAGGTTACAAACCAAATCATGACCAACCTGAATTCCGATGGAGTGATCCAAATGAAGGGGTAAAACCACACAACACTTATGTACCTCAGCAAGCTCAAACTTACGGTTGGGAAGTTACACTTGAAAAGATGAGTAACACAATGTGTGACACTGTGAATCAATTAGCAAATTCCATTACTGACTTGGCTACAAACTTTCACCAATACTATCAAAATAATGATGCCAAAGTCACCAACCAAGAAGCCTTAATCCATAATCTCTCTCATCAAATAGGACAATTAGCTGAACAACTGTCAACCAGACCTCCTGGGGGATTTCCAAGCAACACTGATAGGAACCCTAGGGATGTGAACGCAATAATGACTAGAATTGAAAAGGAGCTTACTCCATCAATCCCAAAGAACAAGGAAAATGTAGAGGATGTTAGGGATAAGGAGAAAGAGCCTGAGGAGGCATTCACACACTGCTTAGAAAAGCCCCCCGACGAGCAATTATCCTCCATCTCTACCATTTTAGGGAATAGTGATTGCGCAGAAATATCTTCGCGAAGTGAGGTTGTTAAGGCTGAGAAGCAACAACCATGGTTTAAAGATTATGTGAATTATTTATCCGGGAGATATTTACCACCAGACTTGAACCAGCAGCAAAAGAAGAAGTTCTTTGCGGACCTTAAACACTATTATTGGGATGAACCCTATCTTTTTAAGCGTTGCTCAGACAACATCTTTAGAAGATGTGTTCCTGAGAGTGAATTCCCCGATATACTTAAACATTGCCATACTTATGAAACGGGAGGACACTATGGAGGGGACAAGACTGCTGCTAAAGTTCTCCAATGTGGTTTCTATTGGCCAAATCTTTACAAAACTGCACACGAATATGCTAGATCCTGTCATTCATGCCAAATGACGGGCAATATCTCGAAGAGAAATGAAATGCCATTGAAGAGTATCCTAGAACCAGAAATCTTTGATGTATGGGGAATTGATTTTGTGGGACCTTTCACTTCGTCTGTTTCAAACCGCTATATTTTGGTGGCGGTCGACTATGTGTCTAAATGGGTTGAGGCTATTGCTTCACCTACCAATGATGCAAAATTTGTACTGCGGTTTTTAAAGAAAAATATCTTCACGCGGTTTGGAATCCCTCGTGCCATCAATAGTGATAATGGGAGCCATTTCTGTAATAAGCCATTTGAGAAGTTAATGGCCAAGTACGGGGTGAGACATAAGTTAGCTACCGCTTATCATCCTCAAACAAGTGGTCAAGTTGAGGTCACGAACCGAGAGATTAAGCGCATTCTAGAGAAAAGCGTGAACCCAACAAGGAAAGATTGGTCGTTGAAGTTAGATGACGCTTTATGGGCTTATCGGATGCGTATAAGACTTCCATAGGTATGTCCCCGTACCGCATTGTTTTTGGGAAAGCGTGTCATCTACCGGTTGAACTTGAGCACCGTGCCTTATGGGCTACTCGTATGTTGAATTTAGATGAAAGTTTAGCCGGAGAAAAGAGATTGTTGGAATTAACTCGCCTAGAAGAGTTTCGCATTGAAGCTTACGAGAATGCTCGAATCTATAAAGAGCGCACTAAGAGATTTCATGATAAAAAGATCCTTGACCGCACCTTTAAGGTGGGTAATATGGTTCTTGTTTACAATTCGCGCTTGAAACTCTTCCCGGGAAAGCTAAAATCAAGATGGTTTGGTCCTTATAAAGTGAGTAAAGTATTTCCTTCCGGAGCTGTAGAGGTAAGTCACCTGGATGATCGAAAGACTTTTATGGTGAATGGCCACCGAGTAAAGCATTACCTCGGGAATCAATTTGATAGGGAGGAAGAAGTACTTACTCTAGGAAATCCTAGTTACAACTAGACCATCATGTGAGTACAGTCGAGCTAACGACTATAACCATAGAACTATTTCTTAAAACTTTCTTTTAGATTTGTTTTTGTTTTTGCTTTGAATAAAGTAGCATGCGCCTATCACGGTTTTTTTTCATCTCGCCATGTTCCGAGTCTAAGTTCGGAATAAACGAGGTTTTTTCCTTGATAGCCGTCATGTGAGTTTTTATTTAGGTTTAAATCCCTTTTGGTATTGTCCATGGCAGTATAAAGTAAAGTGGCTTAAACTCGTTTTTAGATATTTATATCTAATTACCGCCACATTATTTTATAACTTCCATAGACATGGTATTTGACAATTTCGTGGAGCTTGTTTGTTTATACAGATATATCCGTCTCTCCACGACGTGCCGAGGTTTACTCCGATATTGTTCCTTCACTTGGGAGCCGTTTCCGAGCTAAGTCTTTTTTCTTACTCTCATTTATTTTTGTCATTGAGGACAATGCCATGTTTAAGTGGGGGGCAAGGGACTTAGCTATATGTTGAAAAAGTAAAGAGGAACGGAATATTGAGGCAATATTGAGCAAAATTTAAAAAAAATTCATGGATAAATGCCAAGTTGTTGAACTTGTACCCTTAAACTTGTGAAGTTCTTCTACTTAGAATTGATAGGAAAGGAACCAAGTTGCGTGAGTATGTGATCATATTATACTTTTGCGATGAATTGTTAGTAAACTTAAGGATATTCATGCCAACAATTGCAAATAGTTAGGTATTGTTCAACTACTCAACATGTGAATCGTTTAGTACCGCATGAGTTATAATACTTGAAAGAAATATGTGTACATTGTGTAGATAATTGGTTATGAGGACCTAGTGTCGATATTTGTCGACTGATGTATTCTAATCTTCTAGCCAACAAAAGCGGAGTAATAAGCTTGGGACGTACCTGTGTTTTGACAGTGCATTAAAACACTGGGCTTGTAGTAACATTACCAAAGTAGCCCCGCGCTTGTGGTAATATTCGATGCTATACTTAATCTAAGATAGGGGGATACTCTACGAAAAGTTTTCTTCCTTGAGATTAGTAGTATTCGAAAAATATGCAACATTGAAAAAAATTAAATTGTTAGAGGCTTTGAGTAGTACTCGGTCTTCAAGTCCAAAAACCCTATAGATACGCTCTTGCTTATTGTTCTAGTGCTTTCACCATTGCAAGGCATAAGAAGTATGAATGCTGATGTTGGTGAATTTTGATATAAAGTCTGCATAAGCTCTAATCTTGCTACATTTATATAAAACCAATGCACATGCACACAATCACTTCGATTCATAGCGAGTAATGAATAATTCTTATCTGATGAGCATGACTGGTATGAGTTGACTCGACTTTCTTGTGTAAGTATGAGTTGACCACGGAAAATGTTGTCTTGGGGAATGACTTATTGATGCTTTGTTCGGGACGAAGCAAAGTTTAAGTGGGGGGCATTTTGATGACAAGTTAAAATATACCTATTTATGTCATCAATTCTAACCTTAAATCGAGTTAATTATATATATTTCATATTAAATCACGTGTTTATATTTATTATTTAATGATAAGTGATTATTAATGTGATAATTGGTATTTAGTGTTTTTATTATAAAAGAGCAATTAATTGTGTGATAAATGCGATTTCGCAGATCGTAACGAATTGGGAGGATAATTGTCATGCAATCGGGAAATCTCAAGATAAATAAGGAAGAAAATCGGAGCATTAATGAAGAGACAAATCGGATCAAGCATAGAAGAGTGAAGTGGGGAACAAGTCGACGAAGCGAAATTGAAAACGCGTAAAGAGGAGGCTCGGTCGACCGAGCCATGCCATTCGGTCGACCGAGCGTAACCATTCGGTCGACCGAGCGTAAGCGTTCGGTCACCCGAGCCTAATCGATTAATGCGTGCATATCTTCCGGATTCTCCCTATGTCGGCTACAACTCCTATATAAACAAAGCGGCCACGATGCGAGAAAAGAACCAACCTACAAAACACAATACTACAATACTTTTAGTTTATCAATATAGTTCTTTTTATTTTATATTATGTTGCTTCATCACGGAGGCGATGGATTCATCGATTAGAGATTGCATTAAAGGATCGGAGGACCCTCCGTCTACGAGGGTAATGTCTATCCAAATATGTCATTTTTATTCGTAGATCTATTTTATTTAGTTATGGAGTAGTCGTTTGTGTATTGATTTCGTGATGTAGTTAATTAACAAACCCATATTCATGTAGATCTAAGTCGTACGAAGGCGTTTCACGAGTAAATTCTAGAGTCACCGGTCTAGATCTACCACGGTCTATATGGTTAGATCTAGCCATCAAGATTCTAATAATTTTCTGTGAACGACTTCGGCTACGTCGTGCTTTCTGTTTTTCATATACACATGTAATAGATCTGGCCAATTTGTTACATCGTTCTCGTAAATTAATATGATATATTGTGAAAATTGCCATGTTAAATAGGACATAAGTTAGCCGATCGTTCAGAGGTGTGCCAACCCGTCCACGGTGGTTGCCTAGACGAGGTGACGATTTTAGATCGGCATCCCTAGTTTGGTATAGCATGCTTGTTATATGATGTTCTATCCGTCCAAGGAAGGATTCGTAATTAAGCATAAAGATCTTCTATCCGTTCACGAAGTAGATCCAGTTTAAGGGATGGCTCCCGTAGCCAAAATATAATCAACCTTAATGTCTTTTCTGTCTCGGCTTAGATATACATATATAGGGGAGTAATTACTACTAGCGTAATCAATACCGTTTGTTAGAGTCTTATAAAACCATAAAAACAAGTGTTTAGTGTCTTGTGTCGTATTGTTAGTCTTTGTGTTTTCTATCGTGTCAATATTTATTTCTACGTTATTGTTGGTCGTAGACCGCCCTTTAATCTATTTTTAGTTTAATAACGTTGTACTTGTTTAAGCCGAGTCTCTGTGGGATCGACCTCGACTCTATCTAGCTATACTACGATTGAACCTAGTTCTCTTGCTAGTTGGTTATTTAGGTATCGAGTTATTTTTATAACTTGACCGTCATCACTTTTCCGGTTTTTCCCCTTGAGGTCCGGAATTGTTCTGCGCAGGTGCAGCAGTAGGCACATCAGAGGTACTCCCTTGCTCAGTTGTTGCCATTTCTGTAAACACAGAAGATCGACAAATCAAGTTTTGTTCGTCCTCAAACGAACGTATATATCAAGAAAGAGTAGAAACAGAGTTGTCAGTTTGGCCTCAACCAAACTGAAGCAGGATATAAATAAATTAAAAAATCTAGCAGATCTATAATTTAACACGTAAAAAATGTCCTCTAACACACGAATTAAATATGTCTTAAGCTTTTTGAAAATAGGTGTCGTGTGTGGAGTGATTTACGGAACAGATCCGTAATTCATAGATATAATTACGGAAATTAAACGCAGAAAATAACAACTCGAAATAAAATCTAATTTTACTATTCAGATATAGCAAATAAAAGCGATTATGGTGCAGATCGGATAAATTAACAGAACTATATGATAGATCTAATGAAACACAGCTACTATGATATAGATCTAACAAAATATGCAATTAACGTACAGATCTGACTTAAATGATTGAGAAAACTAAAATACAATGCATAATTAAAGACAAACCGAGGCGAGTTATGAAACTCTTTCCTTAAGACAGATTGCTCCGGTATGGTGCCCACGGTAGTAGCAACTGCCTCCCAAGATACAACGGCTTACGTCCTGGATTGAGAGGCACTTCAACAATCCAAGCTCCGGCGAACTTACAACGTGCTCCGACTTCTCTTCGACTCAAAAAACTAACTATATGCTCGACCCTTTTAGTAGTGGAAGAAACAAAAGAAAACTGAATGCTCTAACCTTCATCATTGAGGTTCTTTATATAGTGGAGAGGAGGAGCCAATGCTTGAATGTGATTGGCCAGAACACATCATTAGACTTTTCCCCTTGGAAAAGAAAATAGGGCCGAAAATTTAATTAAAAAAAATTGGACAATTATTCCCACAATTCTGATTGCTCGGATGACGTGTCTTCTGAATTCTGATTGTTTGGATGATTTAATCGCTCGATTTTTCCCTCAAGAAAAGCAATTTGGCCGAAATTAATTAAATTAAATTAATTTAATTCTTGCCGAATTAATTAATTAATTTTGGACCGACTTATTTTTTAATCAGAATTCATTTCCACATTAATTAATTAATTTTGGACCGACTAATTAATTTCCTGGTTAATTTCAAACGAACTTTTGTCCAAAAAATTAATAGTAACACCTGAACCGAGCCCGAGCCGGACGGACGGACGGCCGCGCGCGCGCGTGTGGAAATATCTAAGTCCTCCCTCCTGCACAAAAGTGCCTTACCCCTTGGGGCACATTTATAAGAGCATACACCAGCCCATATATATGGAGCTCAAGTCTCCTATCTTTCCAATGTGGGATATTGAGTTGAGGTACTCCCTTCAACTCTTATCTCCAACACATTTTCAACCAACTTTAGGCATTAATTTCTCATTCACCCGATATCCGAATCGAGTGATTCCAAAGTCAAACATTATCTACTCCGTGAGTAGAATATTTAGACGTAATAAGCTCCCGGTGAATCTCACCGGAGCGTATCCGAAATTCGCACTAAAGTTGACCATTTTAACCCCATTTCATGGGATATCTCCAACACCTGTTTCACCGGCGGAGTCACAAAAACCGCCGATAAATCATACCACTAGCGGCGGTATGTAAATTCCACCGTCAAAATCCACCACTAAAAGATAAGTTTTTTTGTAGTGAACCATGTCACCACATTACTTTGATGCCAAGAAAACTCGTTTTCTCTAGCCGCAGCCACCGACATCAGTCTACCGAATTCAACCACCGAATGAGCGATGTGATCCACACCGTCTGTTATCTGTTCTAGACAATCTTTGACTGATTGATATTCCTCACCAGCTGTTTTTGTTGCTGTTGCTGTGTTGAGTTGGTTAGCCACTTGGATTATGTATGCTCTAGCGGTTCTTGCTTTGACTAGGGATATTCTTAGAGCGATTTGGGCGATTTCGGCTGGTGTTGGGGTTGGGCTGGTGGTGGTGGAGTTTATGTATTTTGAAAGGGAATGGACACATAGTTGGAAGTAGATGGTTTCTTGGCATTGTTGTTGGATGAAGTTTTATGGTACTGGGTTTTGGGTGGTGGTGAGCCATGCAGCAGCGGCGGAGGCGGTGGTAATGGTGAAGAGGATTGTGTTTAGAGCAAGAAGAAGAAAGATGAGGAAGATGGTCGCCCGGGAAGAGTGAAGCGAAGGAACTTTTTTTTTTAATGAACGAAGCCTTTTATTAGAAAGAAAAGAAAAGGTTCGTACAAAGCCATATCATGGCCCTCCCCTTATACCAAATTGCGTAGACGAAGCATAGCCCTGCCTCCTTAAAACCTATGCGTGGCAAACCCGGTGTGGGAAAATCCCCGCGCATAGGAAAGAGTACAGCACCCTATGCTTCCAAAAAATAAAAGACCCCCAAAAATACAGTCGAAATGAAAAATATAGTAATAGAAGCTTTGTTTGTGATCAGCATCATCCGTCTTGAAAGAAATGTTGATTGTCGTCTTATCTTGATTATGGATAGTTGAAATGGTGAGTGTCCATAGTGCTTTCAAAATGGTTTGCACCCTCCAAAAAATTGAAGGGTGCTTCCCAAGAGATGCTCCAAGCCTCCTCTTAATGTCGGCACTCCAAGATTTGATCCATTCTACGAACGTGAAGTTTTTCTCCTGTAACAAATCGTGGTGATATGGCATATAATTCTGAAACAAAATAAAGAAGAGGTAGTAAGGATAGAGACAACTGGTTTGCACTCTTCAATACATTGAAGAGTGCTTCCTAGAAAATCATCTTTGTTTGACCAAGCGAATAGCAGGCAATCCAAGTCTATCGCGAAGAATAAGAAGGCGTAACTCCAAAGGAATAGGTGTGTGGTTATCATATTGATGACGGGATAAGCCAGTGGAACTCGAGGACTTAGCTAAGAAATCCGCAACTGCATTCGCTTCTCTATAAATATGCCGAATGGTGAAACCACGAGCTCGAATAATTTGTCGAGCTTGATGAAGAAAATCATGTTGCTCCCAAGGAATCGGCTTGTCATCTTGTAAAATGTAAAAGAGGACCAACGAGTCCGTTTCCACAATAAGTGGAAAAATATCATTCCTAGCACAAAAGTCCACACCATAGTAGAGTGCTTTGACTTGACTTCAAAACTATTGGCGAGTTCCAAGAAAAGCGAGAAAGCATGAACCAAACTACCTTGATCATTACGGAGAATGAAACCGCTACCGAGTTTCCGGGGTTGTTAATCGAGGAGCCATCCGAGTTAAGCTTAAAGGAATTAGTAGTGAGGGGGTATCCACTTAAGCGTGAGTGGGATTCTTTTGGGTTTCACTGAAAAATGCTTCAAGACGCCGAGATGCAAAAGAATATCATCTTTATTGTCTAAACGACAGATGGGTTTTTGATAGAAAGCCATGGAAAGATCCTTGAGAATTGAGTGAGTCACAGTTTGCGGAGTGTCTAACATGCCTTCAAAAATAAATTTGTTTCGCGCCTTCCATAGCTCCCAGCAAACAAAAGTAGGGATATAAGTGCTGACAAGCTGAAGCGCACCTGTAGACTGGTTATCCCACCAACCCCAAAAGACGTGTTTTAAGTCGACCATGTTGACATAACAACCCAACGAAGTTTGGAAAAAATGCCAAACCTCAGAAGCAAAGTCACAATGAAGGAAGAAGTGTTGTGTGGAGTCCTCATTTTGGCAGAATGGACATTTATAAGGACCAGCAAAACCCATACGTCGAATGACATCCGGCATAGGAAGGAGACGGTTAACAAAGCGCCACATAAAAATAGATATTTTCAAAGGTATATTAGGCTTCCATATCATGCCCATTTCATGCAAAAGGGGTTTCTTATCTCGGAGAACACTATAAGCGTAAGAGATAGAAAAAGTACCGATTTGGTAGGCTTCCAAACCCAAGTTCCCGTACCACCCAAGAAAAGCCATGTCAAATTATCGTGAACGATGTCATGAACCATATTCATAGCACGCCAGGTATGCATCTTCTCGGGATAAGGATAATCACCAAACTTCATACCCCATATCCCAAGTTTATTACGAAATTTCCACCAGAGTTTGCAAGCAAAGGCCTTTTGAACATCAAAGATGTTACGAATTCCCAATCCGTTTTCTTCAGTGGGTCCACAAATTCTTTCCCAAGCGCGCCAATGTTTTTTAGAATGGTCTTCCGTATTTCCCCAAAAAAAACTGGCAAAAAGGGAGTGGATATTGTTGCAAAGAAAGCCGCGGGTGGTGAGGATGAAGAATGAGCATTAATTTCAATTTACTTGATGATGAGGATGTAGTGTTGTTTATTTTGATTGATGATGATAGCCCTGTTACTTTCAATATTCAAAGGTGTTTTGCAAACTGGAGCTGGTACTTATCATCAGCTTTTTTGTTTTGGATATGTTGAATTTGCAAAGTAAACTTCTTTGTTGAATCATTGCTGGCGACTCTCCGAAATCTACGAATCTGTGGGAAACTGCAGCAATTGGATAGGTTTATCGCTTAAGAGGTTTCCATTCGATCGCTTGTTGTTGTTGGAGAACTATAGCATTATAATATGCGTGAATCTTGGACTTGTTTTTCATTACAGGGCCTTTATTTGCACTGCAACCAGCCTACTAATGCAATATATATATACTATCATTATTCGTACACTCCTTTCCCTATTTGAAAACCTCCCATGCATAAAAATCACTAGGAGGCCCATCATCTTGCAAAGCAGGCAACTGCATGCAACAAAGAGCAGGATAAAAATTGAAAACGACGACTCAAAATAACATCGTGACGCACGCTATAGATCTCTCTAACATATTCAGAAGAGGATATACAGAAAATGCCGAGTCCCTAACTTTGGAATCAATGACAAAAAATTTAGGAACTCGCCTAAATTGGTTGTCTTAGAAATGGTATTTCCAGGTGGGAGCTCCTTATTGAGTAGCCCCTTTGCAATCTCTTCTGGTAGATCAAAAACAGCTGCCTGGACCTAAGATATTATTCAAGCACATTCAGAGTGAAGTGATAAACTGTTAATTTACCATACAAATGAAACACAAACCTTTTCATCAGCAACAAGGTGAATTTTCCCAAGTTCGTCAGCACTCAGCAGCGTGCTGGAGAATAAACATCCGCAAGAAATCCAGTAACAGATCTAGCAGATAAGGATCCTCGAGAATATATAATCTGAATCGCGAGTAAGCTGCAAGGTAACCCATCCCTGAAAAACCGAGGACGCATTAACATTAAAGGTCAAACCATGCATAAGCAATGTGTATTTCCAGGAATAGAGCAAACAAATACTCTGGCAATGAAATGCAATTGCATGTACAAGAGCATAAAGATAACAAAGCATTCATCTTTTAGCAAAATCTAGTGATGATCATGTTGATTTCTTCTATGTCTGCGCCATGTTTGGATTTTTACTTGGTTGAAAAGTGAATTATGAGATGACAATCAGACTTTAGCATAAATCAAGACAATTTTTAGTTTGTCTTGATATAACTCGACATCCCGACTGAAATACAAACTCGACTTGTGGAAATTAATTAATAACCTGCCCAGACATTTTCTCGTACCGCTGAAAAAGCTCCAATAAGGTCTCGACCGCCCCATCAAACAACTCAAAGAATAACATACTGTCATCCGCAAACAGGATGTGAGAAATTGTGACCGTATTACTACCAAACGAAATACCCCGCAACACGCCCCGAGCACAACAGCTGTTGATAAGTGCCGTCAAACCCCCCGCACAAATTATAAAGAGAAAGGGAGAGAGAGGGTCATCAACAACAACAACAATAATAATAATAATAATAATAATAATAATAATAATAATAATAATAATAATAATAAATGATGAAAAAATAAAAACTACTATTGAGTCTTTTCTTGTTACAACCCATTACACGTCACCGATTTGGAAATTTCGTTCAACATACATTAATGATAAACAATAGGTTAAAACACATAAAAGTCTCAACTGGATTTTGTCTACATTTGCTCGTTAATTCCAATAATAGGATTTTTAAATTCAGAATTAAAGCATTGAAATGTCATATAGTATTAATTAACAGTATCCTGCATGCCAGCAGGGGCGGGAGTGATTAATCTTATTTTAGTATAGTAACATTTTTCGATTTGTGCGTGTCATCGTTGCGCAGGGGTCCTGCTAATATTCTCTGTATCGTTCTAATTTTATCGGATGTCCCTGAAGGGACTTAGTATAGTAACATTGATCCTGAAGAAAAAAATTTCCAATTCAAAGAAAAATTCGATCTCCTGGACCAGAGATTTTGTCTAACTGTCCAACATTTAAATAAGCAAATGGAATGCCGACGAGGCTCTAGCCCAACTGGCTAGAGCTGAGAGCGTGAGACCTATTGATTCAAATCCCTCTGGAGGTAAAAATTTGAGAATCCTCCAGTATAGTTTTCCTCTTTAGGAAAAATTATAACCACATTATATGGTATGTTTGTCCACTATTTTTGTTGTTAATATGTAGTGTTTTTCTTTCCATTTGTAATAATAAAATAAAATAAAATAAAAGAACTAAGCAAATGGAACCAGCCGGAGAGACTGGAAATGATTGAATAAATCTCCCAGTGCAAAATATCATCAAAACAAAATTCCATAAAAGTTCGAGTCATGACTGTAACGCCCCGTTCCCGGACACCGAGTTTTTATCCGGAAAAAGAACGTTCGGCGCGTATAAAATAAAATAAATTTTACTTTATAGGTAAACCTCTACTACGTCGTATCAAATTAAAACAAACGGAAGCAAAAGTCTCGGATAACTTTTTCGAATAACCAAGAATAGAAACTCGACATCTAAAGATATAAATGTAACATTATTACATTGGAAAGAAACCAACAAAATCCAAAGATACGAATACTCCAAAAACTAAGAAGTAAATACAAAGTTTCCAACAATAATCCAAGTCTGAAGTATAAATAAAATATAAATAATCAAGGTCTTCAACTCCGGCGTCCTCAAACGTCGTCATCAAAGTCCTCCTCGAACTCCGGGGTTACCTGTTCGTCTTCTCTCCTCCAAACACATAAATAAACATGCATTTGAGGTAAGTACAATGTACATAGTAAGAAGTAGAAGCTACCATTCAATTAAGGTTGTTTAACCAGTTTTATCGTAAGGATTATCTTTTTGAGACCGACTCAATCTAAGGTTCATTCCATGTCCATCAACACGTCATGACTATACGTTTCTAGCTTAGCTTATCTTGGTTACATCATTACTCAAGGGCACTATGCATGATGAAAATTCCACCACGAGATGTACTTACCTACTACGGTGAATAGCACCGATAGTCCCGGGATCTCCCCGGTATGCGTATACGTTCGGCGAATTTCCTACACTGCCATTCAGCCGTTTATAGACCAGCAGCGTTGTTCGCTTTTACTAAACGTATCACATCGCCGATATGATTCAGTGCATAACCGAGAATGAGTGACGTTTCATCTTTTACTACACTTATGTAATTATTATTGTGAATTAACTAGTCACCTAAGTGTTTTCAAAGTAAAACTCACCTTAACAACTCTACTCTCTCACTTAGACAGCTAGACATCAAGTCCTAACAAATACCCAGACATTGGTGAACTCTAGATCACCAAAGCACAAGCCCTTTTTGCCTTTCCGACGGTCCCGGACTTCAACTCCTTTTAAGAGTACGTCCGGTGCCGGAACTAAACGCATCAGAACTCGATCAGGGCTTGTTTATGTTTAAATAAGGTTGTTAGATCAAAGGATTAACATTAAAAACTCATTGCATGATTTAAAACCACTTTTTGCCTCTAAAAACAGGGTCCAGTGCGCCAGCACTAGGGTTCAGTGCGCCCGTACTGAGCCTCTGTACGTAAAACTCGCGCTCGTCCGGTGCGCCAAAGATCGGGTCCGTGCGCCTGCACTGGGCTCCAGTGTGCCAACACCGGGGTTTGGTGCACCCGCACCAACTCTCTGAATGTGAATTTCAGTTTCTGGACCTCCAGTGCGTCCGTACTGTGCCTGGTGCGCCCGCACCAAGCGCGGCCACTCCCTAAAAACTCAGTTTTTGAACCCTAATCGATCCCTAATCGTTCCCAAACTCATTCAACATCAATAATCGAAGAAAAAAAGCAGAAAAACTTGTCTTTTACAGGACCATAACATCCTATGATTTCTACACAACTTGTAGCATGAATTCTAGCATCCAAACAACACCCAAATCATAACTTAAATCCTATAAACCATAATTACATGTGTAGGAAGACCTTCTTACCTTTAGCAAGCTATTCCAAAACCAACACTCATAAAAACTGCAGCAAAACTGATCCCTTTTCTGCAGAAAACATGTGTGATAAATCCAAACTCAGATTAGCTTCGATCACACGCTTCTAAACGTACAACACTACGAATTGATGAGTTTGAATCCACCAAACTCGAACAAGAACGAACTAGGTCTCAAACATACATTGATAAAGCTCCAACTTTCCGGTATTGAATCGACAATCTCTTCACGACGATTCCGTTGCTCTACTATGATCTGAAAACGATTCGGTGACGCTTTAGATAATTGACGAACTCTCCTAGCCCTTTTTCTCTTCTCAATGGCGCAGAGAAAGAAGTAGGAGAAATTCTGAATACTGATTAGGTTATGGAGAAATCTAAATATATTTTCCTTAAATATTTTCCAATTACTCCCTTTTTTCCTTAACTACCCTTAAGTACAAACAAATTCAGAATTTTCCTTAATTATATGTACATACAAATTTTCGAAATTATATATGTATATTTATCACATACTTAACTCCAATAAAAGAAAATAAATAATAATATTTCGTTTTCGCAAAATGACACGTCTGCCCTTTCCAAAAATCGAAATATTACAATGACATCCGAATTGATCTGGACCACACAATTTAAAAATAGGCGAGATAGATCATGTCACATTCACATCTCGATATATGGAGGGTCTAGACAAGAACTTCCCCAGTTGGAGGATCACTATATGATGGTTCCCACTTGGAGGAATAATGGTTAATGTAGGAATTTCCTACGGTTTTTTGACAAAGGAAAAAAAAATTCAAACATAGAAAACCACGAGTATGTTTGGACATGGTGATTTAAACCACTCCTCTACTCTCTTTTTTTAGGTTAAAGGTTTGCAGGGCAATTTTAATCTAAAATGGTTGAGAAATACAGTTACTACATTTGTTACTACATTTTTGTACATGTGTTACTACATTTTGTCATTCTCAACTATTTTGTATCTTATCTTGTCCTTCTGGGCTCTTGCCCCCTTTTTTTAGATTTTTGTCCAGAAGGACAAAATTATCAAAAAATCGGGATAGAAGGAAAATGTAATTTAATAAGGACAAAAGTAACAATTATAAAGTAACAAATATGAAATAAAAAATGTGGAATAGAGTATATATGAAGTAACAATTGTGAAACACAAAGTAACATTAACACGTGAAGTGACAATTTTAAAGTAACAATTGTGATTTTTGTCCTTTATAATCATGAAAATGTTACTTTTGTCTTTCCAGACTCATTTATTAATTTTTTTGTCCTTGTGGCGCCTTCCCCCCTTAATTTTCCTTTTAATTCCTTATTTTAATTATTACACCGGTATCTTACAATTTCTTTTTCTTTTTAGGGGGGTATCTTACAATTTCTCAAACCTACCATTTCATTTATGACATTTTTCTATATAAAAATATTAAACAATTTCTTACCATTTCATTTTATTCACTCTAGTACCCTTTTTTTACCATTATTTTTATTATTTATACTAATTTATTACAATTTATTTCATCAATCATTTCTTAATCGTAATTTTAAAAAAAATAATCTCACTTACTAATCATTAATTATTTCATCATTATTTTATTAAACTTTATTCTTCCAATTCGATTTAAATCGAAATAAACCGGAAAGAAATTTGTTTTAGCTCTATGCATGTGTGGAAAAAAAAAAAGATGAGTTGGAATGAAAAGGAACACGTCCAGCTCCACCACAAACATAGTCTACCCGACTACAAATACGACAATTGTCCTTGGCAAATTCTAAACCGGATTGCTTCACAGTCTGAACCTTTGATAAGAATAAAAGTTGGGCTGAGAATCAATAAATTGATTCTTGCTTGTGGTTCTTATAAGTGTCGGATTCTTGATTGAGTTTTTGTAGCTTGAACACTTGAAGAATTCTAGATATGATCTTGTTGAGCGCAAAGATTGATAGCAATTCAGATGAACAAGACTTGGGCACAATAATACTTGTATTCTTGTTAATTCGTGTGTTTTATCCTTGATGCCAAGTCCTCTATTTATAGTGTGAGGTCCAACGTTTATCTTGCTTGAATTTGAATTCTATCAACGTCTATATTCTCAGATGTCAGATGTCAGTGACCGTTCTGACATGTCAGTGCTTCATCCAATAATATTTCTTGATTTGTAATGTTCATATAAAAATTCAGTTCCTTGGATGACTGACCTTAAAACTGAGTATCCTAATCAGTTTTAGTCTGAGTATGTCAGTTATCAGTTTGTCAACTGACTTAGAGCATTAACTGAGTTTTTACTCTTCTTCAAAATTAATCTTAGTACTCTATTCATCTGATTTCTTTGACTAGATCAGAGTACACCATATCCTTAAATAAATCATCTAAGATATCAGTGTCCTTATGATTCTTTGGTCTTGATACAAGATTCATAAAGTCGATTCGAGCCTGTGCCATCACGACTTACCCGAATTCTAACTTTACAGTCTCGGCTTTAATCTTCATAACTGAGTTTGAACCCTCAGTTCTTCTATCTTCAATAACTGAGTCTGTGTCCCTCAATTCTTCATATACTGAGTTTGAACCCTCGGTTCTTCATCTTCTAGATAAGTCAACCGAGTATGTGTCCCTCTGCGAACTTACCTTCTTCAGGTCTGAGTAACTTGCAATTGCATTACATTTCCCCTCCAAAAAAAAACTTTGCATTACATTTACAATTAATATGGTGAAAGCTGTTGCTACTTTCCGTCTTGCTTTTGGGATCTTCTTGCTTGTTCTCTTATGTGCTCTAGCCATATCATCTGCAATGACAGACGCCAACCACAAGAACTCAGAAGAATTCATGGTTGATCATCATCAGAAACCATCTTCTGATTTTGGTGGGGAAATGAATGGACGACTATATACCCCTAATGGAAGACTTCCTACAAAGAAGACTTAGAAAACTTTTTGAAAAGAAGAAAATATGGAATTTCTTAAGTTGTAAAACTGATAATGAACCTAAGAGGTGTGAGGTCTATATATATAGGGCTCAAAGGGTAAAAATTATTGAAAATTGGTTGGGTTTTAAACAAGAGGTTTATTGACAAACTTAGACCAAAGAGACTCGGTTTAGTAGAGACTAGGTTGGGTGTGACATGTTTTGGGCATCACTTTGGACCTAGGCCCTCAACATATTGACTCAGACCAGACCATCATCGGGTGAATACACCCTAGGTCATTCGTACTAGCCCACAGTATAGGGTTCAAGCCGATTTACATGTGCGGTTTGGGTTGAGATTCACCAAACCGGGGTTGGTTCATTGAAGATGAGAACTACCAGTTGACAAAAACGGAAACACTTCAACTCTCCATAAACTGGATAGGAAATGGGACAGGTGCAGCCTTCAACGGTTATGAATCCAGCCATCACGTTTAACACGTGTTTCTAATTCATATGGACTGCAAATCGACACATAAAGGCAAGAGATCAGGCAAATATCAATTTCGAATCTGAAAATAACTGAAATATTAACTCAGGATATGAAAAGATACAACCTTTAAAAATCGGATTTGCATAGAGACCTTCACAGCATTAATTTGAATTAGGGTTAACTCCGAATCTAGAGAATCGTGCTTTTAATGACTCGTTTTAGTCACAGTCACCGAACCTTCACATAGCACAATAGCACAGAATCAGGGAAATCAAATGTTCAAATCAGAAAAATAACGATTGATATTAACATATAAAAGGAAAGAATCGACCTTTATGACTTCGAAGCCTTCACAATGAAATCTATGTGTTTCTTTGAGTGAATCAATGAGTAATTGCTTCGAATCATCACGATTTTGCTAGTAAAGGTGCGAGCTTTTACTTCCAAGCCTTCCTAGTCTGAAATTCGTCACGTGGTTGCTTGAAAGAGCCGATTAATTTTTCAGGAAACAAACCTTCCCAAAATGGTTTTCTGCACATGGTGGCTTGAATCAACAGAGAATCGACGAGATAGGATTTGGATATGGAATGTAGAGATACGGAGAAGAGAAACAACATCCCAGAAATTCAGGCTTGGTTATGACGAAGGAAGAAGAACGGTTGTGCTGAGTATTGATGGAGGTCAAGTTAAATCATTAACTCGAGACCTACTAACCCACTAGCAAGAGAACTAGGTTCAATTGTAGTATAGCCAGATAGAGTCGAGGTCGATCCCACAGAGACTCGGCACAAATAAAACACAACTTACTTTATCGGACCTAAATTGAAAGGGCGGTCTACGACCAACTAAATCTTGTAAATAAAATAGTGACAACCACAAGACACAAAATACCACAAAGACAAATTAAAGACTACTAAAACACGGGTAATACGGTTGATATTATCTAAACAAATAGTATTGATTACGCTAGTAGATCATAACTCCCCCATGTAAATTAGGTTGATAACGAGACGAGAACAAACGTTAAAGATTAATTATTATGACTACGGGAGTCATCCCCTAAGGTAGATTTAGCTCCGGTTAGGTCATCTAAATCATCGTGCCTCCATTACGTGACTTCGCCTTTTAATGCCTCCATCTCATATAACTTCTGACACAATTATTTAACTAGGGATGCCGGTATAAACCGTAACCTCATCTAAGCAACATTCCTATGGTTAGGCGTACTTCTTAGATGCCGATTCAATCTATATCCTAAGTAACAATCACTTTTTGAGTTTCATGTTAAATTATGATGACGAATAATTAAGTTGATCAGGTTTAATTGCTCGTTTTAATTCCAAATCAGAGAATCTGACGTAGTCGAAGCCGATCATGATATTGCCCTACACCTTACCACACTCGGTCGACCGAATGACAGCACTCGGGCGACCGAGTGACATGTCTAGGTCTACCGAACACAGTTCCGTGCCGGAACAAATCATGATTACTTCTTAACGTTTCTAACCTAAGCACATGGGTTCGTAAATAAATCTACATCACGCAATCAATACAAGAAAAACTACTCCATAATAAAATATAACAGATCTACGAATAAAGATTGCATAATTGAATAGTCATACCCTCGAAGACGAGAGTGACTCCCACTCTTTAATGCGCTCCCTAATCGGAGAATCCGATGAATCCACAATGTACGAACATAAAGAAAAGAAAAGAAAACTAAAACTTAAATTGCATAAATTGTTTGTGTTGTAGTGGAGTGTCTTCTCAATTTCGTAGGCTCGCCGTTTATATAGGAGTTGTAGCCGACATAGGGAGAATCCAGAAGATTGACACGCATTTATCACCTTAGGCTTGGGTGACCGAACCGTTACGCTCGGTCGACCGAATGGCATGGCTCGGTCGACCGAGCCACCTTCTCTACGCGTTTTCAATTTGGCTCCGTCTGACTTGTTCCCCACTTCACTCGTTTGTGCTGATCTTTTCTTCAATGCTCCGATTTTCTTCTCTTTTATCTTGAGATCTCCCGATTGTGTGATAATTATCTTCCCGATTTATCATGATCCGCAAAAATCGCATTTATCACACAATTAATTGCTCTTTTATAATAAAAACAAGCTAAATACCAATTATCATATTAATAATCACTTATCATTAAATAATAAATATAAACACGTGATTAAATATGAAATATATATAATTAACTCCGATTTAAGGTTATAATTGATGACATAAATAGGTATATTTTAACCGTCATCAAAATGCCCCCACTTAAACTTTGCTTCGTCCCGAACAAAGCATCAACCAGATTATTTCCCAAGACAACATTTTCGTGGTCAACTCATACTTACACAAGAAACCCGAGTCAACTCATACCAATCATGCTCACAAGATAAGCATTATCCACTACTCGCTATGAATCGAAGTGATTGTGTGCATGTGCGTTGGTTTTATATAAATGTAACCGATTTAGAGTTTATGCGAGACTTCATATCTAAATTCACCAACATCGCATTCATACTTCTTATGCCTCGCAATGGTTAAAGCACTAGAACAATAAGCAAGAGCGTATCTATAGGGTTTTTGGACTTGGAGACCGAGTACTACTCGAAGCCTCTAAAAATTAATATTTTCAATTTTTGCATATGTTTCGAATACTACTAATCTCAAGGAAGAAAACTTTTTAATGAGTATCTCCCTATCATAGATCATGCATAGCACCGAATATTACCACAAGCGCAGGGCTACTTTGGTAATTTTTCTACAAGCCCAGTGTTTTAATGCATTGTCAAAACACAGGTACGTCCCAAGCTTATTACTCCGCTCTTGTTGGCTAGAAGATCAGAATACATTAGTCGACAAATATCGACATTAGGTCCTCATAACCACTTATCTACGCATTGTACACATACTTCTTTCAATTATTATAACTCATGCGGTACTAAGCGATTCACATGTCGAGTAATTGAACAATACCTAACTACGTGCAATTGTTGGCATGAATATCCTTAAGTCTACTAACAATTTATCGCAAAAGTATAATATGACCACGTACTCACGCAACTTGGTTCATGTCCTATTAATTCTAAGTATAAGAACTTCACAAGTTTAAGGGTACGAGTTAAACAACTTGGCATTTATCCATAAAAAATTTTAAAATTTGGCTCAATATTGTCTCAGTATACCGTTTCCCTTGACTGCAACATATAGCACAATATACATATATATAGCTAAGTCCCCCGCCCCCCACTTAAACATGGCATTGTCCTCAATGACAAAAATAAATGAGAGTTCAAGATGAAAGACTTAGCTGCGGAAACGGCTCCCAAGTAAAGGAACAATATCGGAGTAATCATCGGCACGGCGTGGAGAGAGAGACACATCCGTATAAACAAACAAGCTCCACGAAATCGTCAAATACCATGTCTATGGAAGTTATAAAATAATGTGGCGGTAATTAGATATAGATATCTAAAAACAAAGTTTAAGCCACTTTACTTTATACCGCCATGGACAAGACCAAAAGGGATTTAAACCTAAATAAAAAACTCACGTGACGGCTATCAAGGAAAAAACCTCGTTTATTCCGAACTTAGACTCGGAACATGGCGAGATGAAAAAAAACCGTGATAGGCGCATGCTACTTTATTAAAAAGAAAAACAAAAAGATAGTTATAAGTAGTAGTTCTAAATTTAAAGTCGCTAGCTCGACTCAGCTCAAGATGGTTTATTCATAGACAGGGTCATCGAGGTACAAGACTTCCTCCTCAGCCTCTGGCGGCAGCCCGTGATAATGCTTAATACGATGTCCATTGACCACAAATCTGGACTCGTCTTTGAAATTGAATAGTTCCACCGCTCCAGAAGGAAAAACTCGTTGTACTTGAAATGGGCCACACCATCTTGATTTTAACTTGCCCGGAAAGAGCCTTAAGCGCGAGTTGTACAGGAGAACCAGATCACCCTCTTGAAAGGTCCTATCTAGAATCTTTTTGTCATGGAACTTCTTCGTGCGCTCCTTGAAAATCTTGGCATTCTCGTATGCCTCTAAACGAAACTCCTCCAGGCGAGTTAATTCTAACATCCTCTTCTCACCGGCCAACGTCTCATCAAAATTTAGCATTCGTGTTGCCCACATGGCCCGGTGTTCCAGTTCTACAGGTAGATGACATGCCTTTCCAAAAACAATCCTATATGGTGACATTCCAATCGAGGTTTTATATGCAGTCCTATAAGCCCATAAAGCGTCGTCTAAACGTAACGACCAATCCTTCCTAGTCGTATTGACAGTTTTCTCCAGGATACGCTTTATTTCTCGATTGGTGACTTCTACCCGTCCACTAGTCGGGGGTGATATGCGGTCGCTAGCTTATGTCGAACCCCATACTTAATCATCGACCTTTCAAAAGGTTTATTACAAAAATGACTACCATTGTCGCTTATAATCGCCCTCGGCGTCCCAAACCTTGTAAAAATATTCTTTTTCAAGAATCTAACCACAACCCTAGCATCGTTAGTAGGGGAAGCAATGGCCTCAACCCATTTGGATACATAATCAACAAAGCAACTAAGATGTATCGGTTAGATAATGATGAAGTGAAGGGTCCAACGAAATCTATTCCCCAAACATCAAAAAGTTCTACTTCTAAGATACTCTTGAGTGGCATCTCATTCCTCCTTGAAATATTACTCGTCATTTGACGGGCATGACATGCCTTTGCATATTGGTGTGCATCCTTAAACAATGTCGGCCAATAAAAACCGCATTGGAGGACTTTGGCCGCAGTTTTATCTCCCCCGTAGTGTCCTCCAACTTCATAAGAATGACAATGCTTCAGGATATCATTATACTCTTCCTCGGGCACACATCTTCGAAAAACATTATCAGATCCTAGCTTAAACAAATAAGGCTCATCCCAATAATAGTGTCTAATATCTTTGAAGAATTTCTTCCTCTCTTGGACAGTGAGATTTGGTGGTAGATACTTCGCGGATAGATAATTAACAAACAAACTAAACCATGGTTGTTTCTTCTCCTTCACAACCTCTATTCGCGAAGAAACTGCAGCACAATCATCATGTCCTCCGATGGTGGTGATGGAGAAAAGTTGTTCATCAGGAAAAGATTCTCCTATCTCAGGCAATTCCTCACCATCCTCTAATTGTAAGCGCGACAGATGATCGGCCACCACGTTCTCACTTCCTTTCTTATCTCGGATTTCTACGTCAAATTCTTGCAGCAGTAGAATCCATCTCAACAGTCTCGGCGTTGAATCTTGCTTTGCTAGGAGATACTTAAGAGCCGCATGGTCAGTCCAGACAGTGACTTTAGATCCTACTAAGTACGATCTAAACTTGTCAAAAGCAAAGATAACGGCCAAAAGCTCCTTCTCTGTTGTTGCATAATTTCTTTGGGCAGCATTCAAAGTCCGACTTGCATAATAAATGGGCCTAAAAATCTTATCCTTTCTCTGACCCAAAGCGGCGCCAACAGCAGTATCATTTGCATCACACATCAGTTCGAATGGCAGATCCCAATCCGGTGCGACCAGAACGGGTGCGAGAATCGATCTACTTTTGATTTCGTTGAAGGCTTTTATGCACTCATTAGAAAACACGAATGGTACATCCTTGGCCAATAATTCGGTAAGAGGTCTAGAGATTAGGGAAAAGTCCTTGATAAACCTACGATAAAATCCGGCGTGGCCTAAAAAACCTCGCAAAGTTTTAAGATTAGTAGGTGGAGGTAATTTCTCGATCACCTCGACTTTAGCTCTATCCACCTCTATACCGTTCTTGGATATGCGGTGACCTAGTACTATACCTTCCGTAACCATCAAATGACACTTCTCCCGAGTTAAGCACAAGATTAGTCTCTTCACATCTCTTCAACACTCGTGCTAGATGTGTGAGACATGAATCGAAATCGTCTCCAAATACGGAGAAATCATCCATAAAGATTTCCAAGAAATCTTCCACCATGTCCGCAAACAGTGACATCATACACCGTTGAAATGTCGCGGGGGCGTTGCACAATCCAAATGGCATTCGATTATAAGCAAATGTCCCATATGGGCATGTAAATGTCGTTTTCTCACGATCCTCGGGTGAGATGTGGATTTGATAGTATCCCGAATACCCGTCAAGAAAACAATAGAAAGCATGCCCGCTCGCCTCTCGAGCATTTGATCGATGAAGGGAAGAGGAAAGTGGTCCTTACGAGTTGCGTCATTTAGTTTCCTAAAGTCTATGCACACTCGATGACCGGTGATTAGCCTCACGGGAATTAACTCATTCAACTCATTGGCTTGCACCGTCAATCCTCCCTTCTTGGGAACTACGTGGATAGGGCTTACCCATTCGCTATCAAGCAATTGGAAATATAATTCCCATTTCTAGCATTTTTATAACCTCATCCCTAACCACGTCCTTTAATTGCGGGGTTAAACGCCTCCGAGGTTGTGCAAGCGCTTTCTTTTCGTGGTCCACGGAGATCTTGTGCATACATACGCTTGGACTAATGCCCTTGACGTCCGCTATAGTCCATCCAAATGCTCCGCGGTACTCTCTCAAAACTCTCATCGTTTCTCCTCTTGTAAGTCCGTCAAGGTTGAAGATATAATTAACGGCAAAGTCTCATCTTGAAGAAATACATACTTCAAATTCGCGGGGAAGAGGTTTTAAAGTCAAATTTGTGGGAGGTTCTTCCAAAGAGGTTTTTAATTTTTGACCAGTGAGTTTAAGTTCGAAGTACTTATGCCACGTTGGTCTATGATAGAATCTTTCAATCTCTCGCAAAGCACTTACTTCCTCTACCGGTCTTGGGGTCCCTCTACTACATCCGGGCCATATCATCTTTTCCTCCTCACTACTCACGTATTTGACTTCATCTTCTTCTTCTAAGATAGCATCTAGAAAATCCTTGATATTTTCATGTTGTTGAAATTCTTGAACGATCCTGTCAATGGAATCTAACATGAAACATGCATCCTCTCCATCATCGAGTTGCTTCATCGTGTCAAAGACATTGAATGCAACTCTTTCTTCGTTCACTCTCAACACCAACTCGCCTTTGTAAACATCAATTAGTGTTCTACTTGGTAGCCATGAAAGGTCTCCCTAATATCAATGGTACCTCGTAGTTAGCTTCCATATCTAATACCACAAAGTCGACGGGGAATACAAACTTTTCAACTCTTACTAGCACATCCTCAACCACTCCACACGGTTCTTTGACAGAACGGTCAGCTAATTGCAATGTGATTGAGGTCTTCTTAAGATCTTTCATGCCTAGTTTCCGAAAAATAGATAGTGGCATCAAGTTCACGCTTGCTCCTAGATCACACAAAGCTTTGTTTAAACATACGTTACCTATGGTGCAGGGAATGAGAAAGCTTCCCGGATCTTTGCATTTTGGGGGTAACTTATGTTGAAGAATGGCTGAGCACTCCTCATTAAGGCATATGGTCTCTAAATCTAGAAGTTTCCTTTTAGTTGAGACGGCGTCTTTCAAAAACTTGGTGTACTCAGGCATTTCAGCTAGTGCTTCAACTAGTGGTATATTGATTTGCAACTTACTAAACATATCCACGAATTTCTTATACCTCTTATTATCAAATTTGGGTTTCGGCTTTGGTGGAGGATAGGGTAGAGTTGAAGGATCGACATCAGTGAAAATTGGGTACTTATTATCAAAAAGTTCAACTCTAGGGCCAGCAGGTTCTTTATAGGTTCTTTGCTTAGGCAAAGACTCGGAGGTATCGGTCTCATTGCTTGGCTCACCATCCTTATTCTTTGTGACTTTTTCTTTCTCTTGCAAGGATGGTGGAGTTACCTCTTTTCCACTTCTTGTCATGATCGCATTCAAATCCTTAGGGTTTTTCTCAGTGTTGCTTGGCAGCCCTCCAAGAGGTCTAGTTGAGACTTGCTCAGCTAGTTGTCCTACCTGGTGCGTGAGGTTTTGGACTAGAGCTTCCTGATTGGTTACCTTTGCATCGGTCTTCTGACAATATTGGCTAAAGTTAGTGGCTAATTCAGCCATAGATTTTGAAAGTTGTCCCATATTGTCAGTGACGACATTACTCAATTTTTCTATCGCAGCTTCCCAACCAAAAGTTTTAGTTTGCCGTGGTACATAAGGGGTAGGCGGTTTAGGCCTTTCTCCGCGTTAATGTCACTATATCGGAATCCGGGATGGTTATGATTAGGTCTATACCCTCCCCCGACATAATTGGCTTCTTCGGTACGGCAAAGATTCTCACCTTGAGGTGCTACCTCGATTCCAAACCCTTTTTCTACTCTTGTCATCCTCTCTTGCATCCCATCTACCTTATTATTGATAAACGAAAGTTGTTCTAAGATTTTGGTGGATGCACTATCATCAAATATATCGGCGGCCATCTTCACGTAGCTATGTCATTGCCTCCCCATTGGCTATTCATTGCTATTTGCTCCATCTTCCCTTGTGCCTCCTCGGGAGATAGAAGAACAAACGCTCCATTCTTTGGAGGCGTCTACTCTAATTTTCTCAGTCTCTCTCAACCCATGGTAAAAAGTTTGCATTAAAAGCCAGAGAGATATGTCATGATGAGGACACTTCCTCATAGCTTCCTTGAAACGCTCCCAAGCTTGATCAAAACTCTCCCCAGGTTGTTGCTTAAATCCTAGGATGTCTTGACGTAACTTAAAAGTTTTTCCTAAGGGAAAATACTTATTCATGAACTTTTGCAACAATTGTTCCCAAGTAGTGATAGATCCAGCCTCTAAAGAGAGAAGCCATTGCTTAGCTTTATCTTTCAAAGTGAAAGGGAAAAGCTTAAGACGAATGTTCCCTTCCGGGATTAATTCTGGTTTCACAGTGCTAACGATTTCCAAGAAATTCGTCACGTGAACACCAGGATCCTCGTTTTGGACTCCATGAAAAGTAGAATAATTGGTCACCATTTGAATTACATTAGGCCTAGGGTGATAGACTTCCGCAGCATCCTGCGGTGCTACGATAGCGGGAATGAATTGTTCAATAGTGGGCGTTGCATAACTTTGCAAAGTGCGCCTCGCTCCTTGAACTAGGGCTTGATTCTCATTATTAGCATTTGCATTCACATTATTGGCATTATTAATAACAGGATTAATAACAGGATTAGGTACCTGGTTTGGATTGACCGGATTTCCTTCCATTTCTGTTTCAGATTCGGAATGCTCAGAATGATTGGTTGTATGTCCTTCTTCCACCCCTTGCTCGCTTTCCTCAAGATTTGGATCCTCTTCTCCTTGTTTAGCCAGTTCTTTAGCTAATTTCCTATTCCTTCTCGCAAATTTTTCTATCTCAGGATTATAAGGTTCAAGCGGTTCCTTCGATTTCCGAGTAGCGTACTATAAAATAATAAACAACAATAAAACAATTAATCACTAGTAAAGGCTAGGCCTTTAACTAACCAAATAAAACAAAAAAAACAGACTCGAAATAAGTTTGAGAAAAGAAAACGTAAATAAAACAGAAGCAGAATGTTTTAAAACTAAGACAGAATCAGAAACAGAAAAGAAAATAAATTCTCGGTCGACCGAGAGAGGTGGTTCGGTCGACCGAACGCTTTTTTTTTTTTTTTTTTTTTTTTTTTTTTTTTTTTTACGACACTGTTCAATATACAGACTCTTATTCACAGGATATTCACGAATCCAGTTCTAACAAAATAAGTTATATCTTAATTTAATGACTCGAGTCCCCGGCAACGGCGCCAAAAACTTGATGGAGGTCAAGTTAAATCATTAACTCGAGACCTACTAACCCACTAGCAAGAGAACTAGGTTCAATTGTAGTATAGCCAGATAGAGTCGAGGTCGATCCCACAGAGACTCGGCACAAATAAAACACAACTTACTTTATCAGACCTAAATTGAAAGGGCGGTCTACGACCAACTAAATGCTGTAAATAAAATAGTGACAACCACAAGACACAAAATACCACAAAGACAAATTAAAGACTACTAAAACACGGGTAATACGGTTGATATTATCTAAACAAATAGTATTGATTACGCTAGTAGATCATAACTCCCCCATGTAAATTAGGTTGATAACGAGACAGAACAAACGTTAAAGATTAATTATTATGACTACGGGAGTCATCCCCTAAGGTAGATTTAGCTCCGGTTAGGTCATCTAAATCATCGTGCCTCCATTACGTGACTTCGCCTTTTAATGCCTCCATCTCATATAACTTCTGACACAATTATTTAACTAGGGATGCCGGTATAAACCGTAACCTCATCTAAGCAACATTCCTATGGTTAGGCGTACTTCTTAGATGCCGATTCAATCTATATCCTAAGTAACAATCACTTTTTGAGTTTCATGTTAAATTATGATGACGAATAATTAAGTTGATCAGGTTTAATTGCTCGTTTTAATTCCAAATCAGAGAATCTGACGTAGTCGAAGCCGATCATGATATTGCCCTACACCTTACCACACTCGGTCGACCGAATGACAGCACTCGGGCGACCGAGTGACATGTCTAGGTCTACCGAACACGGTTCCGTGCCGGAACAAATCATGATTACTTCTTAACGTTTCTAACCTAAGCACATGGGTTCGTAAATAAATCTACATCACGCAATCAATACAAGAAAAACTACTCCATAATAAAATATAACAGATCTACGAATAAAGATTGCATAATTGAATAGTCATACCCTCGAAGACGAGAGTGACTCCCACTCTTTAATGCGCTCCCTAATCGGAGAATCCGATGAATCCACAATGTACGAACATAAAGAAAAGAAAAGAAAACTAAAACTTAAATTGCATAAATTGTTTGTGTTGTAGTGGAGTGTCTTCTCAATTTCGTAGCTGCTGTTTATATAGGAGTTGTAGCCGACATAGGGAGAATCCAGAAGATTGACACGCATTTATCACCTTAGGCTTGGGTGACCGAACCGTTACGCTCGGTCGACCGAATGGCATGGCTCGGTCGACCGAGCCACCTTCTCTACGCGTTTTCAATTTGGCTCCGTCTGACTTGTTCCCCACTTCACTCGTTTGTGCTGATCTTTTCTTCAATGCTCCGATTTTCTTCTCTTTTATCTTGAGATCTCCCGATTGTGTGATAATTATCTTCCCGATTTATCATGATCTGCAAAAATCAGCATTTATCACACAATTAATTGCTCTTTTATAATAAAAACAGCTAAATACCAATTATCATATTAATAATCACTTATCATTAAATAATAAATATAAACACGTGATTAAATATGAAATATATATAATTAACTCCGATTTAAGGTTATAATTGATGACATAAATAGGTATATTTTAACCGTCATCAAGTATCGAGAGCGTTGAAGATGGAGATTTGAGAGTATTTACGAGAGAAACGGCTAGGTTACAGAAACAACTGTAGAATGAAAATAGGGTTAGGAGGAGTTCGGGTAGATTAATAATAAAGGGGGCCTGGGAGATAAAAGTGTGTATATGTATAAAATACATAATTTGGATCATTTAATTGAATAATCAATTCATAAAATTAATAATTAATAATTAATAATTAAATAATTATAAATTCAATTAAGACCTGCAAAAAAAATTAAACACAAATGTTGCCATATGATGTAAGCTTTAACTTCATGGCGGTTAGAGACAGGGGTATTTTAGTAAAGACACACATTAGGGGTATTTTTGGGAATTAATACGACGATAATAATATTTAACATAAATAATAATACTGAAATAAATACTCAAACTATATTATCCTCAACACGCCCCCGCAATCCCTTGGGAAGTGGCTGAACACGGAGATTGGATTTTAAACTGGCAAAACGAGGCTGAGCCAACGGTTTGGTGAGGACATCGGCCAACTGATCCTTCGAGGAGATAAAAGAGATGCCGAGCTTGCGAGCAGCAACTAATTCGCGAACATGGTGGAAGTCGATCTCTATGTGCTTTATGCGGGCATGAAACACCGGATTGTGAGCAAGGTAGGTGGCGTCAATATTATCACACCAAAGAGTAGGCGGGGAAGACAACGAAACATACATCTCACGAAGAAGGCTACAAAGCCACTGCAGTTCGGCGGCAGTGTTGGAAAGAGTCTTATACTCGGCCTCAATACTACTTTTTGAAACCGTCAAGTGTTGCTTACTACTCCAAATAATGAGATTATCACCAAGGAAGACACAATATGCCCCAACAGAACGGCGATTATCGGTGTCGGCGGCCCAATCAGAGTCGGAATAAGCCCGGAGCGAAATAGGGGACCGACGAGAGAAGAATAGACCATCGGAGATAGTGTGTTTAAGATACCGAAGAATACGTTTAACTGCAGCCCAGTGAATG
This sequence comes from Gentiana straminea, assembly GCA_036785695.1. Lineage (NCBI taxonomy): Eukaryota > Viridiplantae > Streptophyta > Magnoliopsida > Gentianales > Gentianaceae > Gentiana > Gentiana straminea. The sequence continues at coordinate 3,841,030 of JAVUPR010000061.1, forward strand.
TCGGTAAGCGAATGCATATACTTACTAACCTTGTGGACCGCGAAGGCAATATCAAGCCGAGTGAAACTGAGATACTATAGACCGCGAACAATGGTGCGGTAAATAGATGGATCGGCACAGGGAGGGCCAGCGTCAAGTGTAAGTCGGGTAGAGGCCGACATAGGTGTCTGGAAAGGCTTGGCCTTGTCTAGAGAGGTACGATGTAGAAGCTGAAATATATACTTGCGCTGAGTGAGAAAGAGCCCATTGGAGGTAGGAAGCACCTCAATGCCAAGAAAATAGGATAGAGAACCAAGGTCCTTAACTGGAAAGTGCCGACCAAGATAAGAGATAACCTGCTCAACAAGAGAAGACGACGAGCCAGTAATAATAATATCATCCACATAAATAAGAATATAAAACGCGACCACCACCTCCTGCGGCTTTTCCTCCCAAGCCCTCTCCACCCGCTTCTCCTGCGTCCATCCCTGCCTCGGCCTCTCCAGCTTCGTCTCCTGACCAACCCGCTCCCACTCAAACTATATTATCCTCGACAGGCCATCATCATCACGGCCGGTGCTGTTGCAAGCAATATGGTTATACTTGCAACCGCGACCCATGGCCCGATTGCTTTGCACCTACGGACGACGTTGATTTTCTTTCTAGTCTCCGTCTCTCTTTTAATTTGAACCAATTTAAAGAGAGTACGCTGTATATATATATATATATATATATATATATATATATATATATATATATATATATATATATACACACACACACTATGGTTTTATGTTGCATCAGTTATGTTTAGGCATTTTTTAAAAGCACCGCTACCAATCTACTCGTGAAATCACATTTCGGGGCTGCCTACGTACGTGCTCGACTTTGTGGAGGTAAAAAAAAAAAAAAAAAAAAAAAAAGGTGTTCGACCTATGCAAAGTCGATTTCGGACTTACATTCGGCTTTGCAGCGTTCGACATCATCTGCAAAGTCGAATTTAGTCTAGTTAATGTTATTGCGATGTTATCAACCGTACGTGATGCCTTTAATAAATTCCATATGTTTAATGTGTGTAGGTTTTCTTATCTTATATCGTTACCGTACCTGCTGCCTTTTATATGGGGCATGCTTTTCAGTGTTTCCTGTTCTAAGAAATAACGGCACCGTGCCTGATGTTGCAGTTCTTTTGTTTTCAAATTTTGTAAGTGTTTGAATTCAATGTTTTTCTTGTTCTTAAGAATTTTGAAATTTTATTTGTACTGTTTTGAATTTGATGCAATATGATATCTTTTCTTTATTGTAACTCTTATTTTTTGTATTGTAAGAGCAGTCATATATGTCCTATGGTGAATTGATCCGAAGTCTTCAAATAATTTAGAACAATCCCTTCAAATATTAGGGTTTAGATCTAGAAAATATCAATATCCACAACATGACCTAGTGGTTAAGGGTTTGACCCTTTAAAAGGACAGTTGGATCTTAAGATGGGTTATGGAAGTTCGAACATCGTAAAAAAAAGACTTTGTTCAGCTTTTTGGAAAAAGATATCTGATTAACATCTTCATTCATTCTGTAGAACAGAGGAGTTTTTGAGAAAGGATATTTGATTAACATCTCCACTTATTCTGTGAGACAAATGAGTGAGGATCTCCACTCATTCTGTGAGATAAGAGAGTGGTGACCCTCGTGGTTAAAGACCTCGTGGTTAGGGTTTAACCATATCCCTCAAACTAATTAAAGAGATCATTCATTTAATTTCAGACTTAGATTTCTCTTAATACTTATTACTTTCAATATTTCGGATGTTCTAAAATAATTGTTTAACTACTTTAAAGATGAATTATGGATATATAGGGTTTAGTATTTATTGCTCTGACGCATGGGGTCCTTTATTCACGTCTCTACGGGTTCAACGACACTATTTGCTTATTGTTGTCCGCTGGCTAAGTGCTTAAAGGGTTCAAGGTCTCTAGATATCTAGAAATTAATAGCTCGCCGTACGTTGTTGAAGGCTCCATGCCTTCTATACGCTATACATTAATGGTTTGAGGGCTCAAAGTGCAGTTATATACTAGATGCATGCCCAATTAAGACACTGCCACTCTACGTGGGCGGGTTTAATTCAACCCCTCAAGGTAGTAGAAGGGTTAATAGGCCTCTATTTTTATTGCGATTACGAGAATATCTAGACTTCAGTGCCTCTGGACATGCAACACGCATTAGTGTACGTATCTATTTCTGTGACATATAGTCCCTCAAATAAATCATGTTTTTAACTGAACTTAAATTGTGCGATCTAGATTTATATGAGTGTTAATCTCCCGCAAACAGAGATATCATTACCCAAAAAATAAAAATAAAAACCTCTCAAAATATGATGGGTAGTTGCAGGATATCTCAAGATAGTGTGACTATGATACGAACTGGATCACCAGCTTTTGCTGTCCGGCTTCTCCCCAGCTTTTGGGAACGTGACCGGACAGCGATCACCCAAATGTTTTGTGCTCTCTCTCCTCAATTGGAACGGACGGCCGTGATCCGGCCACGTCCTCAAAGCATGGGAGAAGCAGGAGTCTCAAAGCCGAGGATCTGAATCCACTCTGATAGGCAAAAGAAATCAAGATACGTGGTCAAAATTCCTCTTCCTATCTGGTTTCCAGTTTCCGCCTATGCAGCATTGTTATATCATTGTTCTCCGGTGCTTCTCGCCGGCGGTAGGAGGAAAAGGAAAAACCGATGGGCGTGGCTCTAGATGCTCGTCCTTTGATCTTCCATTTTTCCCAGTCTTCATGCTCTACTTCTAAAAGTCCCTACATCCTCAAAACTGTTCGCAATCCTCTGCCGCTCCGTCGACGTTATCAATCCACCACCGTTAAATGTATTGTCCCCGCCTCCACCTCCACCTCCACCACCACCACGGAAAAGCTCTTATCTTTACCGGTGAAAGAAATTAAAGAGAAGTCCAAGACCTGGCTATGGAGAGGCTACACCGTTACTTATTTGATTTACCCAGAAGAAACTCAAAGCCAGGACAAAACAACTTCACTGCCTCGTAATCCTTTACTTCTGGTTCACGGGTTCGGAGCCTCCATTGCTCATTGGAGAAGAAACATAGCTACACTTTCTGAAATTCACACAGTTTTGGCAAATGACCTACTGGGATTTGGTCCTTCTGATAAACCAAAAGGTTTTGTATACTCAACTGAAATCTGGACTGAATTGATATTAGATTTCGTAGAGGAAATTATTCAAACACCTACAGTGCTTATTGGAAACTCTATTGGCAGTCTTGCTTGTCTAATTGCTGCTTCACACAACAGAAACTCGTTAATTCGAGCTCTAGTTTTACTAAACTGTGTTGGTGGCATGAACAACAAAATCATAGTTGATGACTGGAGAATCAAACTTATTTTCCCTTTATTTCTGTTAATCGATTTCCTATTGAAACAGAAGCCCATTGCGACCTTCATATTCAATCGGGTTAAAAACAAAGACAGCATTAAATCCATTCAGTTGGAAAATAATGTGTGTACGAGTGTGGGGGTATATTTGTAATTGTATGTAAATGAGGTGGCAGTCTTAGATACTCTTGTACTACACAAAATCTATAAAATAAAATAAAAAATTTACCCTAACAGGGTTCAAACACTGTTCTCCATGAGACATTATAGTCTAGCTTACCACTAGGCCGATGCACCTTGTGCCAAAATCTATAATTTAGAATATATCCAAAACACAACAACTTTTTCTGTTGCTTATCTTTCTTGGTATCGGAGCTAAGGCTATGCCGGCGTAGACAGCTCTGCCATGAACTTCGCCGCCTCGAGTATGTCTTCCGCCGCAGTTGCTGCATCAGCAGCTGTCACCACTTCGATAGCTCCAGAAGTCACTTCGTCACCAACAAGTACACAGCTCACTGTTGGTCTGCAATCTGGAACCGCAAGTAATGAGATGTTTGGCATCTTTCCAACAAGCTTCATCGGAGCTATACCCACCGCCACCGGAGCTTCCTTCACATCAATGCTAGGAGCTGCATCGTTGCCCCCGTTGAGCTATATGCAACAACCTTTTTCTTTACCTTCACTTTCAGGACTGAACTTTGGCCGGACTAATTCCATTGCGGAATGTTCACACCCGGATACTCTTTTATGCCACCAGCACCAAATCTTGGGTCTCTAGGTATGAATCCCTTGTCTAATATGCCATTTTCTGGAAATTTAATTCAGTCTTGCAATGTCAAGCTAGATAGATCCAACTATCTTCTTTAGAGATCCACAGTTTTACCTATTATTAGAGGACATAGACTTGAGGGTCATGTTCTTGGCGATGATCCACAACTTAGATCAGGATATGCATCCTTGTCTCCATCACCGTTTCAAAGACCACAGACCCCTGAGGAATGGAGTATCACTGATCAAATTTTGATTGGCTGGTTGATGAGCTCTATGACAAAGCAAGCACTTCAAGAGGTGTATGGATGTACTAGTGCAAGAGAAATTTGGGTGACCCTTGAGACCTTATTTAACAGTCATGCTGAATCGAGGATGTTGGAATATAAAAGTGCTATGACTAGAGCTACTAAGGGGAACAAAACCATGGCTGATTATCTGTCACAGATGAAATAATATGCTGATAATTTGGCTGCTGCAGGCTATCCAGTGTCCAAATCATAGTTAATCTTGGCTATCTTAGCTGGTTTGGACAAGGATTATGAGGCTGTCATAGTTGACTTGACTGCTAGAGTAGGTACAATAAATTGGCAGGAGGTTCAGTCTCAGCTGTTAACTCATGAAAGATTATTGGCTAGATTCAATGTTGGTATTCCTGGTGATTTTCATCGAAGTCCCTCTGCTCAGTTTGCAAATAGGTCCAGTCCTAGACCTAATACTGGTCCCAAACCTGCCAACTCCTCCCATACCACCAACAAAGGGAGAGGTGGTAGGAACAACAGAGGCAGAGGGGGTGGAAGAAACTTCAACATTAACAATAATTCATCCAACAGGCCAGTGTGCCAACTATGTTGAAAGACTGGACACATAGTAACAGTTTGTTGGCACAGATTTGAAGAGGATTTTGTGCCCCCTAGTTCCAACAATGCCTCTAAACAAGCCTTTGTGGCCACACCTCAAAGTACTGTGGATTCAGCTTGGTATATGGACAGTGTAGCAACAAACCATATTACCACTGATATGAACAATATGCATCTCACTGGGGACTACACAGGATCAGATAGTCTTACTGTTGGGAATGGTGAGCAACTTCCTATAAAACACATAAGTTCCTGCACTCTTTCTACACAATCTAGCACACCACTTCAACTCAAAAACTCTTTACATGTCCCTAACATGACCAAAAATCTTATTAGTGTCTCTCAGTTAACTAATGAATATCCTGTGATTATTGAATTTGACAATAAATGTTGTTATGTCAAGGACAAGGATACAAAGACCCTGCTGCAAGTAGGAGTTCTTAGACATGGCCTCTATCAAATTCCTGTTGTGTCCAGTTCCAGTAATTCCAGCTCTCAGATCTCCCTTCACTCCAAGCAGCCGTCTCAGCAAAATAACTATTCTTGTAATGTTTTTATTTGTTCTTCTATTCTAGACCAAAACCTTGATGTTTGGCACAAAAGACTTGGTCACCCCTCTAAATCTGTGTTGAAGAATGTTTTGAACTCCTGTGATGTTGTTTTTAGAGATGATTTATCCTTTTTTGAAGCTTGTCAGTTTGGTAAGATGCATTCTCTGCCTTATACTGAGTCTAATTTTCATGCCAAGTCTGTCGTTGATGTTATTTATACTGATTTGCAAGGTCCTGCACCTGTTACAGCCACTCTAGGATACCAATATTATATCCACTTTATAGATGATCATTCTAGGTACACATGGATTTATCCCTTGAAACACAAGTCTGATGCTTTGTGTGCTTTCATTGATTTTAAAATATATGTTGAAAATTAGTTTCAGACCACTATCAAATGCATTCAATCTGGTTGAGGGAGAATACAGAGTGTTTGAACCCTATTTGAAAGGAAATGACATTGCCTTTAGACATCATTGTCCTCGTGCTCATGGCCAACATGGTAGGGCTGTTTACGGTGATTTTTTACGATTTATATTACATTATTTCGTAACAATATCCTTTGTATTTTATTGATTTTTATAGAAAATTAAGTGTTTAATGGATTCATTGAAAGAATGGATGTGGAAGTTATTTAAGTGCAAAGTCGGGTTATTTACGTGATTTTATTGGCAATTATCTATTTATATATGTGATTTTACACTTTGCACGTTTTTATTATTGTAGGTACAACGAGCATATCGTGGACGAATTGAAGAGTTGAAGGAGTTCGAGCAGCAATTTATTTGAAGATTAAGGAGAAGGATAAAATAGGAAGTATCTTATATTTTTATATTAGGGTTTAGATTTATTTTACCCTAATCTCGAAGACAAACATTATAAAAGGACGGAGTCATCAGCATTCAGCGTACATAAGACATAGCTTTTCCTGAAGAACAAAACGCGGCACAAAACCCTAGGCATTTGGTGGGTTCGGTCGACCGAACCTCCTCACTCGGTCGACCGAGTGTTTTTTCTTTTCTTTTTATTTATTTATTTTATTCCGTCTGGTACTAGCTATGGTGAGAGGCTGAAGCAGTTGGAACAAGCGTTGTGAAGCCATTCTATCAACGATTTGATTTCTCGTTGGATTATCTTGTGAGTTTTTGTTAAAAGTTGTATCTTTATTATGTTTTACTTGTTGTTATGCAATTTAATCGATAGATACCTTGCATGCTTGATGTTTAATGTTTGATGAAAATCGTTATTAAACCCTAGATCACCGTAATAAAGATTAGATCTTTAATCTAATTAACGAGAGTTGTTAGGTTGAATTTCTAGATTAGAGATTGAGAAATTTCACACCTTTGATATTAAAAGCGTTAATCTTTAGAATCGAAAGATAAGAGATTGATAGACGAGTTTTCTAAGAGATTAGAAATTCATACCTTTGATAGTGAATCACAACTTTTGATTAATCATCACTAGATAATCTAGAGAAGAAATTGAATGTTATAGAATTGGTTGATCAATTGCTTGTTCGTTGTTTAAATTATTGATAAATCGTTTGTGTTTGATTTGCTTAGCAAAGTTACAATTTTTATTGCATGTTTAGGTTATAAAGTAGAATTAGTTTAGTGATTTGGTTCGTAATCATATTTCCTGGCTTTAGATTTTTAATCTTCTGTCCAGTTTAACTTTATTGTTTTCATTACTAGTTCATTTTGTTTTGTTATTTTAGTTGTAGTCTTTAAATTGTTTAGGATAGGACGTTTTTACTTCTCGTGACAACTTTAGGAAAATTAATCAAACTAGACAAAGATGATTCCCTGTGAGTTCAACTCCGGTTTTAATCATTATACTACGATCCCTGCACTTGGGGTAAACCGGATTTATTTTATTACTTGTTATATTTCGTTTAGCATAAAATCCGAGACAAGGGCTAAGAGAAAGCATAGGCATATAGTTGAAATGGGATTAACTCTTCTTGCCCAGTCTTCCATGCCCCTTAAATACTGGTGGAATAGTTTTGAATAGGCTGTCACTCCTGTGTTAAACAATCAGTCACCTTCTCAAATCATTTTCAGAGATAAACCTGATTACACCAAATACAAAGTGTTTGGTTGTGATTGTTATCCCAACCTTAGACCCTACAACAACCACAAGTTTATTTATCGCTCTATCAAATGTGTCAATCTAGGGTTAAGTCCTAAACATAAGGGATATAAATGTCTTGACCAATCTGGAAGAGTGTACATCAGCAGGGATGTTGTATTTAATGAGTCAAAATTTCCCTTCAAAAATGGCTTTGCTCAGGGCCCTCACAGAACTGTTTTGGTTGATCCTAACCTAGATAACACCTTTCATTTACCCTTCAATGTTTCTGTTCCTAGTCCTAGTGCTTATGATCCTAGCAGTGTTGTCTCTCAACCATTAGACGACCAAAACATTACCACATCTTCTGTTACACCTTCTGGGCAGCATCTCAGTGTCTCCCCTGTGGCATGTGAGTTACATGAGTGTAATACTGATGTCAACCAGTCATCCAGTCAAGACCCTTGGACCTCTCATGCACTTTATTATGACTCTCCACAAGTGTCTGATCATGGAACTGAGAGTAGTACTTTTTCCTCCACCCATGAAAGTGCTGATCCAAACCCAATACCTCCTAAACCTACAGGGCATCCTAAGCAGACAATATCCAAAAGTGGGATCTTCAAGCCTAAAGCCTATCATTCATCCATTACTCAATCAAATCTTCCTACTCATCTTTTGGAACCTGTTAGAGTATCTGAGGCCTTAAATAGTCCACAGTGGAAACAAGCAATGGTGGAAGAGTTCCAAGCACTGAAGCAAAATCACACTGGAATTCGGTTCCAGCAGCAGCAGGTCAGAATTTAGTGGGAAACAAATGGGTTTTTAAATTGAAACCAAGTCCTGATGTCACTATTCTAAAACATAAAGCTAGACTAGTTGCTAAAGGGTATTTGCAGAAGTATGGGGTGGATTTTACTGAGACTTTAGTCCTGTTGCAAAAGCTTCCACCATAAGGGTTGTACTTTATGTTGCAGTTATGTTCAAATGGTCCTTCAAGCAAGTTGACATAAATAATGCCTTTCTGAATGGACCAATTGATGAGGATATATATATGCCACAGCCTGAAGGGTTTGAAGAACTTGGTAAACTGCAGTTTGTGTGTAAGCTTAAGAAAGCTTTGTATGGTCTCAAACAAGCCCCTAGGGCCTGGTTTGGTGCTCTCACATCTCAGATGATACATTGGGGTTTTACTCAGTCTAGGGCAGACAACTCATTGTTTGTGTTACAAACAGAAAGTCAGAGATTATATGTTCTATCTATGTTAGATGATATTGTGGTAACTGGAAATTCAGATTCTCTTATTCAAAAGTTTATACAAATGCTAAACTCTAAGTTTGCCTTGAAGATTTGGGACCTATCTCTCACTTCCTAAGGATGCAGGCCTTTAGAGACTCTACAGGTTTAACATTGTCTCAAGAACATTATGCTGGTCAGTTATTAAAAAGACTAAACATGGAGAACATCAAACCCTCAACATTCCCATGACAGCTGGAAATCACTTAAGTCCAGGTCAAGGAGAACTTATGAAAACCCTCTTGTGTATAGAAGTGCTATTGGAGGTCTACAGTTTCTTACATCTATTAGACCAGAGTTAGCCTATCATGTAAACAATCTAAGTCAGTTTATGCAGGCACCAACTATGGAACATTGGGGTGCACTGAAGAAATTACTCAGGTATGTAAAGGGAACCTTGCATTATAGTCTATTCTTCCCAGCTGGTGGTTCAGTGCATCTACAGGGCTTCTCTGATGCAGATTGGGCTTGCTATCCCTCAGACAGGAAATCTAAACAGGTTACTGTGTTTTTCTTGGCCCCGCTTTAATTTCTTGGTGTTCTAAGAAGCAGGCTGTGGTGTCTAGATCCAGTACTGAATCAGAATACAGGTCTTCAGCCAATCTGTCTGCAGAATTGGCCTGGATCAGTCAACTACTAAAAGATGAAGATCATATGTCCAAGACTCTTATTGCTTGGTGTGACAGTTTGGGGGCTGCTCTACTTGCCCAAAATCCAGTCTACCATGCTAGAACAAAGCATATTGAAGTAAATGTTCACTTTGTTAGAGATAGAATCCAAAACAAAGAATTATCTCTCGGCTACATACCGTCTGAAGCTCAAGTTGCAGATGCTCTAACTAAAACTCTACCTGTCAGTCAATTCAGCAATTTCAGAACCAAACTAAATTTTATCAGTAGGACGTCTAGTTTGAGAGGAGGAGTTGGAAAATAATGTGTGTATAAGTGTGGGGGTATATTTGTAATTGTATATGTATGAGGTGGCAGTCTTAGATATATACTCTTGTACTACACAAAATCTAAAATTTAGAATTTATCCAAAACACAACAACTTTTCATCTTGCTTATCTTTCTATCCATTCTAATGTCAGTGTATGGAAACAAAGAATCGGTGGATGAAGAACTTGTAGAGATAATCCAAATCCAGCAAATGATGAAGGTGCACTAGATGCTTTCGTCGCCATTGTTACAGGAGAACCGGGTCCGAATCCATTGCAATTGGTACCGAAAATAGCAGAGATTCCTGTGTTGGTATTATGGGGTGATCAAGATCCTTTCACCCCATTTGATGGACCTGTTGGTAAATAATTTTTATCAGTAGCAGAAGATGATAAGTTCTCAAAGTTTGATCTCTTAGTTTCGGAAGGAGTTGAGCATCGTCCGCATGATGATCGGCCTGATTCGGTACACTCGAAGCTCCTACCATGGCTGGAGAATATATCGATCAAATCCTAATCATGTAAATCCTAATTAGTATTAGTCGTGTTGAGTGCTTGATTATGTTGGAGAATGTCAACCTATATTGCATTGTTTCAAATGAAATCAAGCATTGTTTCGACTGATAATGCAAAGGTACAAACCATTCTAGCATTATTCCTTTTCAGACGACTTCTGAAATACCCTTCAGGTATTAATTACTTCATTCCAATTGGAGATTAATTCCTAAGTAGCTCATCAATCTCATATTCGTACTAGCTCGAACTTTTCGGGCTTTCTGAACTGTTGTACTTCAATAAGTACATTCAACTATTTCTAAAAAATAGTCATAGAGATTAATAAACAATTATTTATGGCATTAATTGTCATAAGCCAACAAACATCGATGTGTATAGGCTTTAGAAAAAATTTCTAGATTTTATAACCTTTTCATAAAATGGTATTTTAGTCATCTTTAGATAAGATACGTATTACCCACATGATTCATAACCACATGGTTCAGATGTTATCAAAATGCATATGATCAAACGATTCCCCTCCATAGAGACTATGTCTAGAATGACCACCAAATATTAAGGATAACAGCCATATAAACATTTAGTTGAGATTTCATCACATACATCAATTATATAGTGACAACAATCTAGTATGTTAGATTCAGTGACCTTTCAACTTTATCGGAATAACATTTATTCTTTACAATTGAATATGTCTACTAAATCCTAACAAGTAACTGAAAATATGTTTTTCATAAGAACCGGAACATAATAACATTTATTTAGTTCCCTTATCAGTTTACTAGATCTAGAATATGGTAAGTGTTACAACGTTTGTGTTGAAATAGTGTCCTAAACTCAATCGGGTTGGACCGGATCCGACCGGGTTGGATCATTTCTACTATTTATTTATGTTTATGCATATATTAAATGGCTTTTATGTTGTCATATATATGTTCTTTTAAAGAACCAATTGTGAATTGTTATATGATAACGTCCTTAGTATTAAACTGTGATAGAGAAACCATGATAGGCGATTATGGTTGATGAGATCTCTAATCACTTTAATAAGTTTGATACTTAAATGTCTCTAAGCTGATGTACTATTAAACAGGGCATTGATAGTACAAACAGACTAGCTCGTATTAAATGTCTTCTGTCTTTAAGGGCATGGATAGATCTCGTCTATCGAAGTGTAGAGACACTTGGACTGTATGTGGACGTGTATTAGAGAATGCGTACGTTAGACTGACCCACTTACACGGATAAGTGTCACGCTATGTGACGGTTGTGTAATTATCCTTTAGACCGGAGTCTTCATGGCATCACGGTGTGGATTGTCATGATTTGACACGATTGAGGTTTCCCCTAGCCACGGGGCGATCATGCGCTAGTGATTGGGTGTGATACTGAAGCATGCGGAGTATACATGTTTGGTCGTCTGGGAATCGCATACCCTATCAGTAGGGGTGAATATCCGAAAGGGCATTCTTATAAGGAATGTCTTACTCTCGTGGATCTTTGCAAAGTGGAAGTAAATGAGTTACTTCGAGAGAGCTTGATATCCAGATTATAAGATACGTTCGTTAATGTTTGACACTCGACGTACGACCGTATGGATATTATTATAGCGAAAGGATTGTAAGTTACACGGTAACTGTTTCACATGAAAGGTAGTAGTCATTGCATTTGACTCTTCCGATGATTGGGGTCACGGTGTGTTGCTAGACGCTATCCCGTGATCGTTAGGCATGAAGGGCATTTTTGTAATTTGCACTTTGTGTCTACGGCCAACATATTCGGAAGCCTATCGGGTCACACACATATGAACATCTAGCCGGATTAAAATGTGGTTATAGATGATAACCGAATAAGGAAAGTTTATCTCGTACTATAAAGGTTATAGTGGTAAATTAATATTATGGTATTTATTTATTATGAATAAATATAATACAAGATATTAATTATGATGATTAATTAAGTATGTATATTGATACATATAAATTTCGAAATTATGTATATATGTGATATACATGTATTTTGCAAATTAATTAATCATAGTATTATATTAATTAAAGAATATTCCGGAAGCCAATATTTGGCTATATGGAGCGCCACATTGAAGTGTATAAGATACACTTGGATTGTGCAATTTAATTAATAAGATTATCATATATTAATATTAGATATTAATGACTATAGATTTGCACACATGTGTAAATTGATTTATGGTAATAAGATAAATATAGTCAATATAAGATATTGACAATATCTTGGAAATATTTAATATCGGATATTAAATTAAATGTGATAAATCAATCAATTATATTTTCCTTATTTTATTGGGAAAATGTTTTCTTCTCCTCCACTCATATTTGGGGCGCCACTTTGCCTATAAAAAGGAAGTGGGTGTCAAGTTCTTTTGTACATCACAATTTCAAGAGTTAATAGCTCTTGTGTAAAATAGAGAGCATCATATAGAGAGTTGGAGAGAGGGGAAAAAGGCCGGTCTAGCAACCGGAGTTTTCCAATAGCAATCCATGATGGGATTCCGGCGGGCTGTTCGTATGGATTAGCGGTTGAGGCCGAACACTTGGGCGGCTCTATGCAGAACTACTCTCCTTAGACGGTCAAAGCGTCGATCTTATAGATCAAGCAAGGTAACCACCGTCTACTAGCTTATTTGTTTATTGCTTAAACGAAGTCGATCCTAGTTAAAAGGAAATAAAATTTTAAATTCCTCTGCGTTCCCGCGTAGATTTCCTAACAGTTTGCTTCCATATCTGCATTTAATCTTTCTAATTTAATCACACTCGTAAGATATCATATATCTTAGAGTCGGCTTTGAACTTAGATAGATTTATCTCAACTCACTTGCATAAAATAGAAACTTTAATAAGTTCTCTATTTAAGCACATGCCCTAATTTTCATTTTTAATCCTTTAAGCCCTTGTGAATATTTCTTAGTGTAGACTTAAGAAGGATCATAAGAGCTGTGTCTTTAATTTCTTTTCATAAAGAAATCTAAAGTTTATTAAATAGTTTATTTAACCTTTTGAATCGTATTCAAAACATTGACTATTTAATTAACATTTAAGCAATTATAGAATTAAGTTGATACTTAAATCATACAATTCTGAAAACAACCTTTCCAAAAATTCGATGTGGTCATTCTTATCCAACTTTTGAATTAACTGTCATCGTATGACAAAATGATCATCTTGGATCGTATCCAATACATGATTAATTCGTTGAAACTTATTTCAAGTGATTTAATCATATCATGAGCTTCCGTTTTTCATTAATAATTAAAGTCTTGGAGCACTGCATCAAATATGTAGTCTCATTGTCTCTAACTACTACAACGGGGTTGCTCGCGACATTGCTGATTTTAAAAGGATTAAAATTACTTAACCATACTTGAGAACGTTTCTCAAAAACTGACAGTCACAATTTGGTTTTACTAATCGAGAATTAAAAACATAAATATAAAAGTTTGCTAAAAACTACAACATAAAATAAATATAAAAGAGTGTTCTTGTTTATACAAGGAAAATCAAAAATGGTCTTTTGATTTATGATTTTGCACCCACTAGTCAACTACTCCCAATTGACTTTCAAGAATCTTTTCAAAATTCTTTAGTGGCCAAGATCCCATCTAGTTACCCCGATTCCCGACGAGGGCCGATCAACCGGAATAATTCGAAAGGTAGGTAACACTTACCAATCATGTCTTTATGTGACTCTTGGTGGTTGACTAGTCAACTCTTTGACAATACACATCTTTATGTGGTAGTCAACCCCTTGCCTCTAGAATAAGACGGTCCTGACGAGGGCCAATCACCGCAATACTCTAGTCAAGTCATACCCAATATTCGTGAGATCTCATACGATCATATCTCAATAACGACGATATACCCAAGGTAGGTCAACTCCCGACGAGGGCCGATCAGTTGGATCCGAACAAAGGCTCTTCACCGTCGCTATAATATTATGAGACAATATTTCGACTTGATTTTTGTTGTGGAAGTATTTACGTAAATTAATTCACTTAATTAATCTAATTACGGTCTCATCAAATATATTTATCTCTATAAACATACATCCTACACATTTATCTAGATCGTGTCTAGCCATTCATCTATCATATCATATAAAGTAAATACAAGCACAAAATAAATAAATGCGTAAAGTAACCGGTATGATCATGGACTTTTCCTAGGTGCGGTTTCGAATACAAATTGACGAAACCGCGGGTCACAATCTAAAGGTAGCTGCAACCGCCAATAGGATCTTTATTGTTGTACGTCAATGGGTTCTTTATCTCTCTTTGGTCTTCATCTTCTTGCTCCATTCTTGTTACATAATATATAATCTATCTAATAAATAATTACACCCGCCGCACAAGGGGGAGTTAACGGGAATGGGATAAATGCAAAAAATAAACTATGTCACGTTCTTCATAACGGCCTAGGACAATTTGAAAAACCAACATAAAGAAAACATTCTCATCAATCCTATCGGTCGAGTCCATGATCAATCTGGGGTCCATATAATCATATTATATATACTATATCTAATCCATACAATAACATCTTATGAAAAAGATAAAATTGAAAAACTAACAACTTGCGTCTTAATTAATCAATTAACGTTTATCTATTAAATAATTTTATCCAATCAATTAACTAATTAACATTTAATTAATTAAATGATTTTAATCGAAATAAAATTAACGATTAATTTTAAACCGATTTCAATTTTAATTTTAATTAATTAGAACTATTCCAAAAATAAATAAAAATTAAAATTAGATCTCTTTTGTTTCTTTCCTTTTGATTCCTAATCAAAATGGATGTCTTTGGTTACCTAAACCAAAAGGCATCTCCCTTGGCCCTTTCCAAAATCAAAATTTTGAAAAAAGACTAGGCCTAGGCCTTTTCCAAAATCAAATATTTTGAAAAGGATCTAGACCTATTCCAAAACAAAATTTGGAAAAGCTAATATTTTGGTTAATATGTTCGGCCACTTTCCAAAATCAAAATTTTGAAAGTGGCCTAAGTCTAGGTCTTTTTCCAAATCAAATATTTGGAAAGGGCCTAGGCCTATTCCAAACAAAGTTTGGAAATGCCATTATTATTTTAGTGTCATGTGGCATCCCAATGGCCCAAACTATTTGAACCATTAGCTAGTCATATGACACAACTAAACAAATGAGATATTAATCACAACTATGAACCAAATTGAATCACAAAATACACAAAACAAAAATTGGGAGATCCGCCAGCATTGACCGGTCAACCGACGCCGGCAGCAGGCTGCCCTGCCGCCGCTAGGGGTGGGTGCCGCCGCCAGTCGGCCGAGCACCACCCGATCTCGTTTTTTTTCTTTTCGGGTATCGTCTTGCGAATCAAAAATCTTTCATCTTTTAATTACGTGATTTAAATGATAAAATTAACTACGTAAATAACATGCTTATTGCTTAAGCTCGAAACTCTCTCTGTTACCACTGTTAGGAAATCTACGCGGAAACGCAGCGGAATTCAAAATTTTGATTTCCTTTTACCCAAGATCGACTTCGTTTAAGCAACAAGCATAAAAGAAGTAAACAAAAGAATACCTTGGTTGATCCAATTGGATCGACGCTTTGTCTACGGTTGTAGTTGCTGCACGAAGCCGCCTAAACGTTCGGCCTCTACCGGTGATCCACACGAACACCTCGCCGGAATCCCATCATGGATTGCCACCAGAAAAACTCGGCTGCTAGACCGACTTTTTCTCTCTCATAAATCTCTCTCTATGAAACTCTCTATTTTTCACAAGAACTATTAGCTCTTGGAATTGTGATGTACAAAAGAGCTAGCCAACCCCTTTCTTATATAGGTGTTGGGGCGCCCCTCATGTCTCCCAATCTGATTGGGATTAGTTTTCTAGTAGATTGAGGAGAAAGAATTCCTAATAAAATATGGAAAGTGTCTTTTATTAATTTATCTCATTTAATATTCAATATCTTATATTAAATATATTTCCAAGATATATATTGACAATATCTTATATTGAATATATTTTTATCTTATTACCATAAATCTATTTTTTCAAAATCAATTAATATTATGGTAATTTTATTAATTAAATTGCACAACTTAAATGTATCATATACACTTGATATGGCGTCCCTTCCCCACAAAATTGGGAATTGAGATTTTTCTTTAATTAATATAATACTATGATTAATTAATTTGCAAAATACATGTGTATCATATACACATATAATTTCGACATACATATATACATCATATGTATATTTAATTAATCAACATAATTAATATCTTGTATTATATTTATTCATAATAAATAAATACCACCATATTAATTTACCACTATAACATTTATAGTTTGAGATAAATTCTTTCCTTATTTGGTTATCAACTATAACCACATTTTAATCCGACTCGATGTTCATATGTTTATGACCCGATAGGCTTCCGAATATGTTGGCCGTAGGCACAAAGTGCAAATTACAAAAATGCCCTTCGTGTCTAACGATCACGGGATAGCGTCTAGCAACACACCATGACCCTCAATCATCGGAAGAGTCAAATGCAATGACTACTACCTTTCATGTGAAACGGTTTCCGTGTAAATAGAATCATATCGCTGTAATAATATCCATACGGTCGTACGTCGAGTGTCAAGCATCAACGACCGTATCTTATAATCTGGATATCATGCTCTCTTGAACTAACTCATTTACTTCCACTTTACAAAGATTCACGAGAGTAAGACATTCCTTATAAGAAGGCCCTTTCGGATATTCACCCTACCGATAGGGAACGCGATTTCCGGACGACCAAACATGTATACTCCTCATGCTTCAGTATCACACCCAATCACTACCGCATTATCGCCCCATGGCTAGGGGAAACCTCAATAGAGTCAAAGCAAGACAATCCACACCGTGATGCCATGTAGACTCCGGTCCTAAGGATAATTACACACCCGCCACATAGTGTGACACTTAACAGTGTAAGTGGGTCAGTCTAACGTACGCATTCTCTAATACACGTCCACGTACAGTCCAAGTGTCTCTACACTTCGATAGACGAGATCTATCCATGCCCTTAAAGACAAAAGACATCTAATACGTGCTAGCCTGTTTATACTATCAATGCTCTGTTTAATAGTACATCAGCCCAGAGACATTTAAGTATCAAACTTATTAAAGTGATTAGAGATCTCATCAACCATAATCGCCTATCATGGTTTCTCTATCACGGTTTAATACTAAGGACGTTATAATATAACAATTCACAATTGTTCTTTAAAAGAACAAATATATGACAACCGAAAAGCCATTTAATATGTGCATAAACATAAAGAAATAGTAGAAGTGATCCGACCCGGTCGGATCCGGTCTAACCCGATTGGGTTTAGGACACTATTTCAACACGACGAACTCTTTATAGTTCATTATCTCACCCCGGATTAAAATCATGGCTTGCCTTCGGGGGCAAGTGCATTTTTGTGCAATATGGAGGATCTAGATGGCTCTTACTTCACCACACGCACGTGCGGCCGCTATCATCTGGCTCGGCTTGAGTTCGAGTTCGAGTTGTTAATTACTATGAATTTTTGAACAAATTTTCTTTAAGAAATTAACCTTAAATTAATTTTAATTAACATTAATTAAGACGGTTCTGGAACAATCCGGAAGTTCGTGTGAACATGAATATTGGCCATGTGACTTAATTAAGTAGGCCAATGTGATTAGGCGGCCTAATTACTTCCCTTAAGGGAAAAGTAAGTCGGCCTAATTAGCTTGCGCACAAAGTCGGTTTAGCCGACTTAATTGGCTTGTGAAGAGGGTTACAAATCTTCCTCTCTAGTATATAAATAACTCATATGATTAAGAATTAAAATATCGAACACAAAGAGTTATCATACTAGTCGGAGTTCTTGAGTCATGTGGAAGAAAAGTCGGATCACTAAGTAGTTCGTTGGAGTTCGGATTTTTGAAGTGCCTCTAAATTCGAGACGTGAAAACGTTGTATTTTCGAGACAGTTGCTGCAACTGTTGGAACGAGATCAGAGCAATTTATTTTAAGAAAAGAGTGGCTATACTCGTTTCGGTTTGATTTCTCTTCCGTTATTTATGCATCGTTTGATTTTATTTTCTATTTTCTTTATTTCGTAATTACTGCCGGTAATTATGAATTTGTTGCATAAATCACTCCACAACCATACGTTTCTCCTATAATAATAATAAATTATACGGAAAGTTATGGAAACCCGCTTTATGGCATTGCTAATAAAATGGTTCGTTTATTCTATTTTTTTGAGGAAAAGCTTATTCTATTTTGAACCTACAGATTTACATAAAGAAAAATTAAAAAAAAAATTCCTAAAAAAAAAAAGTAGGAACATAATGCAAAGGTAGGGAACAATTTAAGAAATTACTTTTATTCAACTGATAATGAAATTGCCTTTATGATACAAACGCCATATTGTGTTCATACAAAAAAATTGAAAGGAAAAAAAATTAAATGATAAAATAAAAGTCCATCAGACTTCCATTATACAAGTGCTTGTTGACTTGATTAGGAGAATCAACGGTCAAAGAGGACAGGTTCTCAAAGTCAACAAACATTATTTGTGGGATAATGCTACAGCCACACACTCATACATGACGAATTCAAAACCTACTTTGCGCCATTGATTATGATGAATTTATATCATGATCAATGAATGTTACATCATTATCAGGGGTGTAAAAATAAATTGCTTAACTCATTGTTGATAACTGGATGTGACCGTAGCGATGTCAATGCAATGAAGTGAATCAAGCATTTGTATCCTTCTTCTTCTTCTTGAAATCATCTCCAGATGCAGTAGCATCCAATGGTCTTTTTGGAAACCCGGGTTTCGCTATCACACCATGCTCCTCTTTATCTTCCTTCTTTTCGGGTGCCGGAAGAGCCACCACATTCTTGTTCTTGAGGAAGTTCATAAACCAAATAGCTGATTGTTTAGGGTATCTTGCATATTCATCCAAGTAGTTTATATGAATCATCCCAAAACGTACGGTGTATCCTTCTCCCCATTCGAAATTATCAAACAACGACCACACAAAATAGCCCTTCACTTTCACCTTGTTCACATCCATTGCCTTCTTAACATAAGCAAGATGGTCCTGATGATACTTTATTCTTATCGGATCTTTACGCGCTTCTGAAACCGTTAGACCGTGGTTGTTCACTTCATCCACCCCTATATGCATACAAATTCATCATTAGTATATGAGATTGAGTGAATCTTCACAATGTCGAAAAACAATAAAATACCAACCATTTTCTGTTATGTAGATTATCGGATCATTGTATCTCAACTGAATCCGAACCAGAAGCTCATACATTCCCACTGGATAAATATACAGCCAGCTGGAACCGGCCTATACATAACATACCATAGTATAAAATCAGTTTAATGCTTAACATGATAGAGAACATAATTAATCTGTATATATGCAATAGGTATATATATATACAAGAATACATACCTTTGGACCGATATCTGTCTTGCCATCAGGGCCTACCGCTGTAAAATAGCACCGGAAATACAAATCCAAAGACAATTTGAGTCAGTTGCAACGGTAAAATTATTAGAATGTAATCTCAGTGTTGAACATACTTACTTTGAATATTGACTTCTTGATCAGTAATGTAGCTTTTTTTTTTACTAGAGGTTGCAGTTCCAGGTGCATCTGAAATGTATCGACTTGTATAGTAGTTCAATCCAAGGAAATCAAATGATCCTTTTAGCATTGCAGATTCCTCCTTCGTAAACTCTGGAAGACGTGACTGCACTCGATCTATCATGCTCTTTGGATATTTACCGAATGTGATTGGTTCCATATACCTGAAGTATATATGTAATTTATAAGTCTTAAGATTTTGCAGATGTCGAAAATGAAGAAAAGTAAGAAAGATGCAAAAAAGATACCATCCAAACATGAAATCGAGTGCTCTGTCAACAGCTTCTTTGTCTTGTGGAGAATCACTAAGAGGTTCCCAAAACTGGGAGACAAGGGTAATTCCAATCTGTCCTCCTTGTACCTTAAAATGTTCTCTATACAGTTTTACGGTTTCGGCATGTGCAAGAAGCAGATGGTGGGAAACTATGTAGGGTTCAGTACCAGGATTTCCTTCTTCAAAACCTTGTCTAATGTTGAAACTCCTGCATTTGTGTAAAGCCGCAGCCTTTTGGACAAGTCTAGGTGAAGGAGCTCCTCTACCTGGAGCAAATGATCCCATCACATACCCTCCATATGCAAAGCTCCATGGCTCATTCAAAGTTGTCCAGTACTTAACACGGTCACCAAATTCCCAGAAACAAAGCTCCGCAAACTCAACGAAATCATGCCTATGAAAAGAAATTTATACTTGAGTTGAGTGGCTTGCAGTAGGTAAGATTCGAAAGCACGTTTATACAATTCCAACTAGTTACGTAATACAAAATTTAAGTAGATCATTAAAAAGAGGGAAGGCATACACAATTTTATGGCTTAAGAAACCGCCGTATTCATTTTCCAGAGCTTGTGGAACGTCCCAATGGAAGAGGGTCACAAACGGCTGGATGCCTATTTATATAAGATCTAACTTAGTAAACAAGAATCAACCAAGTAAAACAAAAACCTAATAAATAAAAAAATCTTGGAAATCAAAGCTACCGTTGGCAACGAGCTCATCAATGAAATCGTTATAATGCTTGACTCCTTCTTTGTTCACGCCGCCGCTTACTTTTCCAGCTATTACAAAAACCTCCCCATTGTTAGTGACCACAAAGAAACCACTACTTTTTACACTTTAAACATTATATATATACTTTATGTTTGTTTGTTGAATATGATATAACATACTTGGTAATACTCTGGACCAGGAAATGGAAAATCTATAGGCCTTGATGCCCATTTTCTTGATCAATTGGACATCTTCCTGCAATCATTACAAAAATTAATCAAGAATTGTTTAACTTGTTGCACTCTTCCACCTTTAATCAAATCATTTGAAGCTTAAAATAAAAGGATGGCTTTTGGAACTAATTAATTAAGATCAATAATGTATAATACCTTGTAGAAACCATATTGATTAATAGCTACGTTTCCATTGCTACCGTCAGTCACCTTGTCTGCCAATTCAGAAGCCAGTTAAGATTGTGGCAAGGTTACAGTTTAATTCCATATAAAAAGAAAAGACTGTAAGAGGAAGTAAACCTGGAAACTGCTTAGTAAAAGTATCCCATATACTGGGGCCTCTGCCTCCTTCATCTGCAGCACCTTCATTCTATACCCACAGACAGAGTATAATCAAATCTCATTAGCTTGATGATAAAATTCATCAAATCATGTAGCAAGCTTGTGAAATTATCAAATATATTTTCCTTCACATACAAAAATGCAATCACATATTCACATTCATTCACTTAGTATACGCATGAGCATGACCCATTGACCCATCACATGTTTGATAAAAGTTCTCATCCAAAATATATTCACCATCGTCCTGATCATGGCCCTTTTTATCATCGAATTGTTTCTAAAGGCTGATCATGGCATCTTTGACAAAAAAAAAAAAAAAAAAAAAAACACACAGAGCTGATCATTGCTTCTTTGACGCCTCCATTGCTTCTTTTATCATTGAATTGTTTCTTCTAAATTCCTCCCAAAATTTAATATAACTACACCACAAAAAATACATCTATTAAATCGAAAAAAAATAAGAATGTTGAATTTGCTTCCTGAATCAATTTGGCTTGTCCTCTTCAATTGCTATATTGATCGGACCAGTACACCACTCCAGATTTTATGAGGAAAGGGAAGAGTTTTTGCAGATGAACGATGGCTGAAAGTTTTTTTGATCGATGTTGGTTTTTTTTTTTTTTTTTTTTTTTTTTTTTTTTGTTGGTTTAACGTAATTGGAAGGAAAAAAAAAACGAAAATTCGGCTCCAAAATAAAGTCGGTCTTGCAACAAAAAAAAAAAAAAAAAAAAAAAAAAACATAACCCGCCTCTACGACAATATATCCCGTCCGAACGCCAAATCGCCTCGTCCTACCGAATATTTTGATAGGGTTATCCTTGTAAGAATTAAAAATAGGAGTATATAAAACAAACTATTTTTATCCAAAGGTATATATTTTGAATTTTCGTCAAATATATACTACCTGATAAGCAGAAGATGCACCTCCGAAAATGAAGTCCTCACCGAAGTCGGCACGGCTGACCACGCTAGTCTCACTGTTACCTGCAGCTGCAGCCATATTATCGTCTAAGATCTTTCTACAAGTTGAGAGAATTTAAAAGCTTTTGAGTAAATGCGACAATTGATGTATTATTGTGAAGATATTGTTACTATATAAGCAAAGGCATGGTCATATATATAAGCTGAGGGCCATGCTTCCTTCCTGCTTAGCGCCCTTAGCCTTAAGCCCGAGCCAGCTGACTTTTCTAAAGCTGTACTGTAACTGTATACATGGATGGATATTCTTAATAAGAAATTGTCAGCAGCCGACAACGTGCATGAATTTTTACTGCTTATGTTGTTCTCTAATCCTATTACGTTGGACTTTTCAAAGTTTTCTTCTTCTTTTTTTTTTTAAAAAGACTTTTCAAAGTTTAGTTGGGACTTTTCATCAACTCCATTTAATGTGTATATTTATTTAATTTTTCGAATATCGAGTTCTTATCCATAAATAAAATATTTGGTACATAAGTTTTTTTGAGAAAGGTACACAAAAATTTCCCGTCATAGAGTTCTTTAACTGTGTGGTACATAAGTTTAACATAATATCAGAGTATTAATGACGCCACGGTAGAAAAGCAACTTGTAGAGACTCGGAAATACGGATTCTCAAGGTCTTTTATAAAACAACTCAACAAAATACAACTTTTGTCAACCCCAGATTATAAACAAATGTATACATTCATTACAAATCAACTTAACGAAAAACAAAACTAGTGAAGCAGTTGAATTCAGTTTAAAAACAAAAGGTCGAGATCTCGCGCGCCACATGGGCGCAATCCGTATATGGCGGGTGCAACCAATAACTTCTATGACAACATTACTAGGTTTGCCCTCCAAGCTAGCTCGTCATCAACCTCTTAATGAACCTGCATATCCTCTCATTCCAAAGAAAACAATAAGCTCGTGTATAAACTCAATAAGGAGCTGAAGATCAAAACAGAAATTCGTACTTGTCAAACCGAAAGACATGACATGATTGTTCTTACTTCTTACCAAACTTCAGAATAACAATATAAACGTAAATCATAATATAGAAAAGCACCAAAGTAAAACATCTTGTAATTCACAAAATATGATCATACGTCTAATATAACCAATTACTTCTTGTTACATTCATATTTACATGAATAGACTTGTTCTTTTAACGACAGTTGTCTTTCACAACTGTTGCAGCCAGGGGCGGCGCCACCTTGAAGCAAAATGGTCACTTGACCCCCAATTTAAAAATAAATAAAAAATTCAATGTATTTTTTACATAATTTAAAATTTTTATGTACTAATATCTACTGACTGGCCCCCTAAAATTTTAAAATATAGACTCTTGACCCATAATTATACATATATATTTTATATAATACATTAGAAACTTGTAATACGATGTGTCGTTATCGATCCATGATCCGTGTCACACAATTCCTGCAGCCGCCCCTGGTTGCGGCTATAGATCAGAAGCAAGCAGATTGCAAATAAAAGAAGACAACATAACATTGGATGACATAGGATGCTACTTTGGTTTCAGCAGCATCAACGGTTAGCTGATGCACTCTGCTGAAGCACACACTGCTAAAGCATGAAGACATCAGCAGGCTGCTGATCTCATAGGCATTAAGTCGAACACTTATGATGAAAATGCGGTTACAAGTGGATGAGATAAATTCTGCTGTAACTGACTATTAATTAGGAAGTTAATTGGTTAGATGTTCATTATATAAGTTGAATTCAATGTATGAGAATACAAGTTGTACAATTAATCAATCAATAAAAGTCTCCAAGTTTTCTCTCTTTTTCAGCCTTCTTTCTTTTGATTTTTTCTTAATCTTCTCCGGGTGTTCAATGGAGTTTTATCAATTTTATGTTTTCACCAACAACCATTACTTTCAATCCCAAGTAGAACTTCAGCTTGTGTTCATATGTTTTTTTGAGATTTTTCAAATCTTCAACTACAAATAAAAAATATTAAACCATCTCTAATCATTTGACTTTATCAACTTTATTACATTTTTTATCATTATTTTATTCATTATTCTACTTTATTTCATCAATCATTTCATAATCTACACAAATCATTATTCTACTTTATTTTACCCCATCAACTTTATAATCATTACTTCAATCACTTTATCTAAAAAAAACTCCACCCCAAAACAAACGCAGTCTTCAATTTTAAACATTAAAACAAAAGTATAAAAAGAATTATAACGATTAAATGTATAAAAGTAATGCTACAAGCACAGACATTATATCATAACACGTGATAGTGTGATACAAGTGAATTTTTCATTATGATGTAAGTATATCATAAACAATGAATCTTACATCATCAATGATACTAAATTTTGTTAATTGTGTTATCCGTTATGGCACAATGATTACTAATCATTCCGGGGAAAATTCTGACGTATGAAGTCTCTGTTAGATTCAACCTTTGAATGTATGTCACGTGTATAAAATCAAAAAAATTATTTTATCATTATAACGTGACACATATCCGACGTTTGAGTATAATAAAAACTCTTTACGTCAGAATTACTCAGAAACTGTGCTTAGTATACCAGTATATAGAATACCGGCCAGCAAGCCCATGGTTTTGCTCTAGTTGCAGTTTTTTAATCAGCAATATGTGTATAAATAATTAAATACAAAACACAAATTAAAGAAGTTAGCTAGTTCCCTCAAATAAATAAAATAAAAAAGTGCTAGTTTTTTTTTTTTTGAGAAACAAAAAGTTAGCTAGTTAGATAGGAGCCGGTAATTTCATTCTTAAAAAAAAAAAAAAAATTAAAAAAACCACTTTCATTTAGCAAATTTTTAGGAATTGTATCCGTATGGTGCTAATATGTCTATTTAATTTAATATAAAAACACATATATTTTTAAATATAAATAATCTAAAATGAAAAACATCTTAAAAACTCCATGTTATAAAAATAAAATAAATATATCTACACCGTACCGATACACCACCCAAAAATTTCCTGCATGGTAGTACTTCACAATAGTTTCCGACTTTCCAGTTGGTATCTTTCCATAGTTGGGAAGGAGTTGACCCTTCGATGTGAGAATGTACATCCCATAATATATATTTGTGTTTAAAAAAAAAAATTTGAGAAGGAAAACAAATTTTTTGAACATACGTAATTGATTTTAACTTTTCAGATTTATCTCATAAAGTAAAGTCATTATTAGTTTTCCTATGTTTATTAATAATTTAATCGCTCATCATTGTTTTACGAATATTACATTAATAATAATCATAATGCATATTAATCTTTTTAGAGTTTACCACAATTTCTTCAAAATGAAAGAAATTATCACATTCATAAACTTTGTTAATAATTGTTTTTTTCTTCTTCACGGAAACGAAATATAACACGCACCATTTTTTGTCCAACCCGATACCTTGTTGTTTGTTAATTATTGTTAAAACTCTTGTTTCAAATTTTTTTTTTTGTTGTTGTTAAAACTTGTTGGTAATTTAAGTGTTACCATGTTCATTTATGTAATCGGGGTTTGGTACAAAGATGGGTGAACTCGGAATGCTATAATATGAGTTTGTTACGGAGTGTACACTCATATAAGTATCTACGAGTTTACGGATTTAAATGATCAAGTATAGTTCGGGAAAATCACTTAAAGGACTGAAAATCCACTTAAAGGACCAAAATTCAGAATTTGGAGAAACAGATAGTTATCCGTACGGATAAGAATCTATCCGTACGGAT
This sequence comes from Gentiana straminea, assembly GCA_036785695.1. Taxonomy (NCBI): domain Eukaryota; kingdom Viridiplantae; phylum Streptophyta; class Magnoliopsida; order Gentianales; family Gentianaceae; genus Gentiana; species Gentiana straminea. The sequence goes on from JAVUPR010000061.1 coordinate 3,867,412, forward strand.
GAAAGGCTGAAACGGTGAAAACTTTGATACTGTGATATATCCGTCCGGATGATAACTTCATCCGTACGGTCCGTACGGATGCGGTCCGAAATTCTGAAATGGTGTGTCTTTTCAGTCCTTTTCAACTGTTTATGTATATAACTTATTTCCAAAGGTTGCATACATAAGAGATCGGTTTTTCCATCAATATATAAGATCTTTTTGAGTGCTTTAAACATATAGAAAAGAAAAGCACATTCATCTTTGAAAGTAAAAACACCTTAAACTATCTCCAAGAGTAATCTTCATCTTTTGTGCCTAAATTTGAAGGGAAAACGTAGTCTTATCTCACAAAAGTATTTGTGTCACCCTAGGCATTCTGTAAGGGGCAAATAACTTTTGTAGGAAAGTGTTTACATGATTCTACATTCATATCAAGCAAACCGAATTTCTAAATTTTAGTTTTCCTGTGTTTTTCGACATTGTTGTTGTTATTCAAACCACAATTTTCTAACAGTCTACAAAAGTTATTTAGTTTACAATGTCGAGTGTCAAGACTGCAAATTTTGGGAAGTTGGAAAAGTTCGATGGAGTAAATTTCAGAAGATGGCAGAGAAAGATGCACTTTTTGTTGACAACCTTGAAGGTTGTGTATGTGCTTAGTACACCGATGCCGGAAGTGATGGAGGACGGACCTTTGGAAGAATTGAGAAAGAAGAACAAGTGGGAGAATGATGAGTACATTTGCAGAGGCCACATTTTGAACGGTATGTCTGATGCTCTGTTCGATATTTACCAAAACGTTGAATCTGGCAAAGAACTTTGGGATTCTTTAGAATCAAAATACATGGATGAAGATGCATCTAGTAAAAAGTTCTTGGTTGGAAACTTAATGAAATATAATATGGTGGATTCACGTTCGGTAATGAAACAGTATAATGAATTGCTTCGCATTTTGGGACAGTTTGCACAACACAAAATGGAAATGGATGAGTCTATTTATGTTTCAAGTATAATTGATAAATTGCCACCATCTTGGAAATATTTTAAACATTTTCTGAAACATAAGAAAGAAGAGTTGTCTCTGGTACAACTTGGTAGTCACTTGCGCATAGAGGAATCTCTAAGGGAGCAAGAGAACGGTAAAACCAAGGGTAAAGAGACAATGATTTCTTCTTCCATAAATATGGTGGAAACCGGGGAAAGTTCTCAAAAAAACCAGAAGAAAATAAAAGGGCAATCATCTAAAAACAACGGCAAAGATGCCAACAAGAAAACCGAAAGGTGCTTGTTGGGTTTGCGGGAAAATTGGGCATTTTAAAGTTGATTGTAAATTTGGCAAAAATCAGAAAGGGCCAAACAACGGTTCGGGGCAAGGGTCTAAGGACCAAGGTGCTCCTAAACATCAAGGTTAGAATATTGTTTGTGGATTTAATTCTGATATGAATTATGTACCACTAATTTCTGAGGCATTTTATGTGCAGGATGATGATGTTGCTTGGTGGATTGACTCGGGTGCGACAAGGCATGTCTGCAAGGATCAACGTTGGTTTAAAGATTATGAACCTGTTAACGATGGATCCATGCTATTTATGGGAAACGAGTCAAAGGCCGCCATTCGTGGAAGAGGAACTGTTGTTTTACCTTTTAGTTCTGGCAAATTTGTAACTTTAAAACATGTACTATTTGTTCCGGGGATCCGGAAAAACTTGTTTTCAGGAAGTTTGTTATGTAAAGATGGTTTTAAACAAGTCTTTGAGTCTGACAAATACATATTAAGTAAGTTTGGTGTATTCATAGGATTTGGTTATCTTTGTAATGGTATGTTTATGCTTAACATTCAAGCATGATGTTGTGAATAATGTTTGTATGAATCATGATGTTAATGTTTCTGTTTTATGGCATGCTCGGTTAGGACATGTTCATTACAAACGCATGTTATTAATGTCTAAACATGATTTGATTCCGTCTTTTGATATGAATGTAATGAAATGTGATACATGTATGTTGAACAAAATTTTTAGACAACCTTTTCATAGTATTGAAAGGTCGTCTTCAGTTTTGGATCTTGTCCATAGTGATCTGTGTGACTTTTGTGCTACACCTTCTTTTGGCAACAAAATATATGTAGTGACTTTTATAGATGATTGCACTCTGTTCCGTTATGTGTTTTTACTTCATTCTAAAGATGAGGCAATCGATAAATTCAAAATTTATAAAAGTGAAGTTGAGTTGCAATTAACCTCTAAAATTAAAAAGTTGCGTACCGATCGAGGTGGTGAATACTTTGATCCAACCTTTTTCGGGTCATGTGGGATTATACATGAGGTTACGGCGCCTTACACGCCACAGCAAAACGTTATAGCGGAAAGGAAAAACCGTACTCTTAAAGAGATGGTTAATTCCATGCTATCTTACTCAGGTTTGAGTGAGGGATTTTGGGGAGAAGCCATGTTAACGGCTTGTTATTTGCTGAATAGAGTTCCTAATAAAAGGATTCCTATTACCCCATATGAACTTTGGTTCAAAAAGAAGCCAAACTTGAGTTATCTACGAGTTTGGGGATGTAGGAGTGGTCGTTGTAAGGCTTACCATGCCTAAGATTAAAACCTTGGGTGAAAGAGGCATTGATTGTATATTCATTGGATATGCTATGCATTCCAAGGCTTATAGGTTCTATGTCATAGAGCCTAATTATTCAGTTGCTATTCATTCTGTGATTGAATCAAGAGATGCTATCTTTGATGAAAATCGGTTTTCGTCTATACAAAGACCGAAGGATATAACTCCGATTAATGTTGGAGTGGAGAACAATAATGATATTAATTCTCAAGATGAACCTTTGGAGCTTCGTAGAAGCAAAAGGGCTAGGAAAGCAAAGTCTTTTGGATCCGACTATCAAACTTATTTGGTGAAGGAACAAGAGATGAAGTAGGATTCCAATATTCATATTGTTATAATATTGATGAGGATCCTAAGAAATTTAAGGAGGCCATGGAGTCTCAAGATGTTTCGTTTTGGAAAGAAGCCATCAATGATGAGATGGATTCCATTGTGGGAAACAATACGTGGATACTTACTGATCCTCCACGTGGTTGCAAACCTTTGGGTTGCAAGTGGATTTTTAAAAGGAAAATGAAGATTGACGGTACAGTTGACAGACACAAAGCCAGATTGGTAATCCAAGGCTTTAGGCAAAAAGAAGGTATTGATTATTTTGATACCTATGCACCGGTTGCAAGAATGTCCACAATAAGATTGTTGATAGCATTGGCAAACAATTAACGATCGGTAATACATCAAATGGATGTTAAGACGGCGTTCTTAAATGGAGATTTGGAAGAAGAAATTTATATGAAACAACCGGAAGGTTTTGTATTGCCTGGAAATGAGCATAAGGTTTGTAAGCTTGTTAAATCATTGTATGGTCTTAAACAAGCACTTAAACAATGGAATCATAAATTTGATGAAGTTATCTTGTCTCATGGTTTTATGATTAATCAATCAGACAAGTGTATATATAGCAAATTTGACAATACCGGTAATGGTGTGATAATTTGCTTATATGTTGATGACATGTTGATCTTTGGAACTAACCAAGATCAAGTTGACCTTTGCAAAGCATTTTTGTCATCAAGTTTTTCTATGAAAGATATGGGGAAGGCGGATGTGATTCTAGGAATCAAGATAAAACGGAGTGACAAAGGGTTCTCTTTGACACAATCTCATTACATTGAGAAAGTGTTGAAGAAGTTCAATTGTGAAAACTCCACTCTGGCTAATACTTCCATGGATCCTAATGAGAAACTCATGCCTAATACGGGAAATCCGATATAACAACTTGAGTATTCTCGGGTGATAGGATGTTTGATGTATGCTATGACTAGCACACGTCCAGATATTGCTTATGCGGTTGGAAAGCTAAGCAGGTTTACGAGTAATCCAAGCAGCCATCATTGGCGTGCTGTAAATTGTGTGCTAAGATACCTTAAGTCTACCAAGGATTTTGGCTTGACTTATGTTGGACACCCTTCTGTAATAGAAGGATACTCGGATGCTAGTTGGATATCCAATGTGGAAGATTTTTCTTCTACAAGCGGTTGGGTGTTTTTACTTGGAGGAGGTGCCATTTCATGGGCTTCCAAAAAGCAAACGTGTATTACTAGCTCGACTATGGAGTCCGAGTTTGTTGCCTTAGCTGCAGCCGGAAAAGAGGCTGAGTGGCTTAGGAATTTGATTTATGAAATTCCGTTGTGGCCAAAACCAATATCACCCATTTCTATCCATTGTGATGGTGCTTCTACCTTGTCTAAAGCTTATAGTCAAGTGTATAATGGTAAGTCGCGATACCTGGGCATTAGACATAGCGTGGTTCGTGAGTTGATCACTCACGGGGTGATTTCGGTTGTGTTTGTGAAATCTCAACATAACTTAGCTGATCACTTAACAAAAGGATTGGCTAGAGACTTGGTACAAAAGTCTGTTATTGGGATGGGTTTACAACTCATTTGAATCTTGGTGATAGGATACCCAATTCCCTTCTAATACAATGTTAGAGGTAGAATTCAGTGTGGAAGGCCTATTATCTAGATTTGAGCACATGATATTATCCCGAGGTATGTGCTATTACCTGTAAGTTAAGGATGAAGGGATTCTTCATAATGAGTCTTTGACAAAGTGCTATTGCAGGTGCACGATTATATAAAGGCTCACCTATATGAGTATGAAGTTTGGCCGCTTCAAGAAAGTTCGAGAGTTGGCTTTCTATATGCTCATGAATGGATATGGACACAAGGCCTGAATAATTAGTGTCAAGAATAAGCTTTTGGAGTTATATTAACTCATGTGTATGTTATCTTCATGTATTCAAAACGTGTAAAGGGGTTCAATGCTTAGACACACCCTAATACTCGAATATTTGAAATGTGTAATTTTACTAAGTGATAATTCAATCTTCGTGACATTATCATTGATGCATGAGTTGCTATGTTTTGATCGTTATTCACTAAACCAAGGATTACACTTAAATGGGGGAGGATTGTTGGTAATTTAAGTGTTACCATGTTCATTTATGTAATCGGGGTTTGGTACAAAGATGGGTGAACTCGGAATGCTATAATATGAGTTTGTAGGTACGGAGTGTACACTCATATAAGTATCTACGAGTTTACGGATTTAAATGATCAAGTATAGTTCGGGAAAATCACTTAAAGGACTGAAAATCCACTTAAAGGACCAAAATTCAGAATTTGGAGAAACAGATAGTTATCCGTACGGATAAGAATCTATCCGTACGGATGATAGCTATCCGTACGGATAAGAATCTATCCGTATGGATGAAAGGCTGAAACGGTGAAAACTTTGATACTGTGATATATCCGTCCGGATGATAACTTCATCCGTACGGATGCGGTCCGAAATTCTGAAATGGTGTGTCTTTTCAGTCCTTTTCAACTGTTTATGTATATAACTTATTTCCAAATGTTGCATACATAAGATGTCGGTTTTTCCATCAATATATAAGATCTTTTTGAGTGCTTTAAACATATAGAAAAGAAAAACACATTCATCTTTGAAAGTAAAAACAGTACCTTAAACTATGTCCAAGAGTAATCTTCATCTTTTGTGCCTAAATTTGAAGGGAAAATGTAGTCTTATCTCACAAAAGTATTTGTGTCACCCTAGGCATTCTGTAAGGGGCAAATAACTTTTGTAGGAAAGTGTTTACATGATTCTACGTTCATATCAAGCAAACCGAATTTCTGAATTTTAGTTTTCCTGTGTTTTTCGACATTGTTGTTGTTATTCAAACCACAATTTTCTAACAAAACTCCTATTATGGTCCTACATCATAATTCCAGTTTCGTATTAAAAGATTTAAGAAGAGGAGTATGTTTGTGGTCCTGACATTATTAAAGACCGACATATATCTTGCTTGAAAGTGCCCAAGTACATTGCACTATTGTATGCAACTTGCCCATAAAATATTGGGAAGTTTAAGTAATGATACGGGCACACAACACTTATGCCACAACGATTGGGAGGATTTTTTGTTCCTTTGGACATAATCTGTAATGGGGTAAATTGGGAAGATATGCCCCATGCATAAAATCTATGCTATATTGTATTGTCCTCAGTGGTGGAAGGCCAATAGGTAATTCCTTTGGGTATAGGTCTGTGTATTCCTCTAGCAGTGATTGGATGGCAGGGGGTACTCCATCAGCACTTTGAGTATCTGCTATTTCCTTGGTATACAACCCAAATAACCTCGTTCCTGGCTTCACCTCAGTTTGGAACAGCTTACCAGATGCAATCAATAGTTGAGCCTTAGGCTTCTGTGGTTCTTTCTTGCTCCCTTCCTTTGATCCCATGGGTATTAGGACTACTTTCTTCCTCATCCAAGAGAGTGAGTATGTGTTATCTCTGCCTTTGTGTGTTACATCCCTTTCAAATTGCCAAGGTCTTCCTAATAGAAGGTGACACGCATCCATATCTACAATGTCACATGTGACCTCATCAACATAGGATTTCCCAATAGAGAACCTCACCTTTGCAAGTTTCTGTGACTTTGCTCTCAGGGCCCTTCTTGATCCACCCCATCTTGTATGGATGTGAGTGAGGTGTTGTACTTAATCCAAGGGCCTTAACTGCTGTTCTAGAGAATAGGTTCTCACTAGCACCACTATCAATTATGACTTCACAAACTTTGGAGTTTATGGTGCATATGGTCCGGAATAGTGCATGTTTCTGTGTAGGGCTAGGCTCTGCTAGCATAGGTCTCTGTACTATGCAGGTTAGCAGTGTTCCCTCATCCATTTCTACTTCCTCCACTTCCTCTTCCTTTTCTGGTATGTCTAACTCTTCACATTCCTCCCATTGTTTATCCACCATCATCACTTGTTTCCGGTTAGGGCGGTCATGGGATTTATGCCTAGGAAGGTTACACTATAGCATTTGGGTGGTTGAGGTTTGGCATAAGGGTTTGGGGCCTTGGTGGGTTTGGATTTACTGACTTCTGCTTCAGTGCTCTTTGATTGAAGGGAGCTCATGTTGGCTTGGGTGAGATTGTTTGAAAACAATTTCCTGGTGGTGTTCTTTGCCTTCCTCTGTAACTGCTTCTCCACTGTACATGCCATGTTAATGGCTTCATTAAGGTTCCAAAGTTGGGCTAGTTCCAGCTTTTCTGTGTATTCTTCCCTCATTCCACCAATGTACCTTGTCACTTGAACATTATCATCTTCTGGGTATTAGTCCTAGAGCCTAGTTTCAGAAATTCATTGGTATAATCTCTCACTGGTTTCTCGTTCTGTTTACAGTTACAGAATTCAAGAATCATTTGCCTCTGGTAAGTGGTTGGTAGAAAACGATTTTGGAGAAGTTGTTTCATTTTTGCCCAGTTATCGACCTTAGATTTCCCATTCAGCACCCTGTTATTCTGGAGTTGTTTCCACCAAGATCTTGCACCACCCTTTAACTTGTATGACACCAATTTGCATCTAAACGTGGAAGGGGGATTCATACCTTCAAAATAGTCTTCAACTGCGTCTACCCAGTCCAAAAATTCCTCTGGATGTAATGTGCCATCAAACGCAGGAATATCCATTTTCAGACGGAATGGTTGGGCACCGACTCCTGTGTAAACCCTAGCTTGATGTCCCTTGAAATCCGATTGATCTGCTATCTGTAGTTGCCATTCCGGCGTCGTGATTTCAACGTCTAATTCATCTTCTTTCTCGTCCGGTGGTCTTCGCAGATTGTTTCTTATGGATTTGATTTGTTTTGGGTCACCCGATGATGTTTCTTTCATGCTGCTTTCTCCCAAAGTATGAATCTGTGATTTTCCCTTGCTCAGCTCCTCTATCGGTGTTCGTGGTAAGTCACGCTCCGCCGGTTGAGGAGTTTCTTCACGCTGCTTTGTTAGCTGTTTGACGGCCTTCTGCATTTCTAATATGAAAGCCTCCATTTTGAGCTCCAAACGGTCGACTTTCTCCCAGAGGGTCTTCAGATCTCGATTTTCATCGGAGGTCCGGCGAGTTTCTAGATCGTTGCTTGCCATCAGCGGATCCAAGGAGAACCAAGGCTCTTGATACCAAATAACTTAGAAACGTAATAGATTGATAGGAAAAACTCTAGAGCATTCAAAGCTCAAACATTTACAAGAAAAATATTCCAAAATCTACCCGAACTCGAAAAGGAAAACTGAGATATACTACCGGTTTGGGAAAGGTACCACCAACTGCTACAAAACGACAAAACAATTAACGAGAAAATGAAATGATAGATTTTATGAGTCATGGAGCTGAGTCACGTGCCACGTAGGATGTCACTACATCAAAAGTGCCCAAGTACATTGCACTATTGTATGCAACTTGCCCATAAAATATTGGGAAGTTTGAGTAATGATACGGGCACACAACAGTTATGCCACAACGAGTGACACAACGATGATATGCATTGTTGATCATGTTATAATTACATCTTGATATGATCAACGGTGCAGATCACCGTTGTGTCACTCGTTGTGGCACAACCGTTGTGTCTGTATTGTATGGTATATCCAACTGTACTTAATTGGCCGGTAAATAAATGTGGACCACACAGTGTGAATTCAGTTTAAAAATAAAAATGATACAGTTAGTTCTGCATATGACCGATTCACCAATAACTTCCCAAAATATTCACCCATTCCTCAACATTGCACTTTGTAACTAAGATGATATTATTCATAAACCTCAACTTCCATTTCATTTTATAAACATTTGTCTTTTGTATGATCTAAATGATTTATTTCTCGGGATTTTTAGACATTTTGAAAGCATATTCACCATTTCATATGTTACGGGGTTAAAGACTCTAGTTTCTCTTTGAATGCTGGTGATTAATTTGAGTGAATTTTTATGCAATTTATCTGGCAATTTCTGTAACGCCCCCAGACCCCGGGTCTGGTAGCGCTAAATGAGTCATAAATGTCCGGTCAACTGCTTAGACCGCCGTCCTCGCTTGGTCTAAAATGGCTAACCCAAGTTGACAAGACATTTATGTCTCACACTTATATGAGGATGAGCATTCTACTACTTTTTCAATGTGGGACATTACATTCTCCCCCCCTTATAAGGGACTGGCGTCCTCGCCAGGACGGCCAAGACTGGTCCTGGATCGTCCCTACCAGAGGCAACTACACCATCTTTCTTATACGGTGCAGCGCTTAGGGCCGTCTGATAGTCGGCTCGATACCCATCTTGTAACGCCCCCAGACCCCGGGCCTGGTAGCGCTAAATGAGTCATAAATGTCCGGTCAACTGCTTAGACCGCCGTCCTCGCTTGGTCTAAAATGGCTAACCCGAGTTGACAAGACATTTATGTCTCACACTTATATGGGGATGAGCATTCTACTACTTTTTCAATGTGGGACATTACAATTTCAGTTTCATGTCATGGTGTTTGATCCTAATACTTGTATGTTTTTAGCTAATTCATACATGATTCGATTACGAGATGTCATATTGCAAGATATAATTGTGACAGATCATTGTAGGAACTAAAATACCGTTATTGTTTAGTAAAACCGACGAGTCAATCGACTTGATTTTTTAAGCGAGACTTTCAACTTTCATTCTCAATTCATTGTTTAATTAATTAGTCATTTAAATCTGCGGAACATGAATCTTGCTCTTCTCGGTAAACTAGTTTGGCAAACACTCACTGATGATCAGTCTCTGTGGGTGAAAGTTTTGATCCAGAAATATGGAAGCCCTTTTGAAACCGCTAAACCTACTAGCTCCCCTGTTTGGAAGAGTATATGTCTAGCGGCAACGCTCTACAAGATGGTTTTGGAGTGGTAGATGATGGCATTGTCTGGAAACATTCGATGGCTAAGAAATACACTGTGGCGGATGGCTACCAATATCTCTCCTCCCCTGCTCTCGACCCTGATGACAATTTTTGGGAGAGAATCTGGCACCTCAAAGGCCCTGCTCGTCTGAATTTTTTGACATGGCAAGATGCCCACAACGCATTGCCTACCATGTCTTCTCTCTTTCGAAGACATGTATCTTCTTCAGCAACTTGCAGACTTTGTAGTAGTGATGATGAAACCTGCCTTCATGCCCTTCGTGATTGCAGACTTTCGAAACAAGTGTGGAAATCTCTTGTACCCCGACATGGTTGGGCCGACTTCTTCTCTCCAGCAACCTCTCAAGATTGGATTCGCACCTGCATGACTGCCAACGGAGGACAAAGCAAGTGGTCCTACCAATTTAGAGATATGATTTATAGCATTTGACATTGGAGAAATTTGATCCATCACGGCACTCATGAAACTCATCCCCCCTTCATGTGATGATTTCCAAGTCGGAGTCTCGTGTTCGAAATCTTAGACTAGCTTGGAGCATAGATAGTTTGCATTAGCATTCCTTTTTTTTTTTTGACTCTGTAATTTGTGGATTTCCACTCTTGATTTATAATAAAGGACCGTTTTCTGAAGGAAAAAAAAAAGGAAAAAAAAAAGAAAAAAAGAAAGAGTTGTATGCAATACATTGGAGTTCCATTGATCCACGCATCTCATTATTTTAATTCATGAGTGGGGAACATAATCCTCTTTAAAATAAAAATAAAAAAAATAAAATAAAACCTAATCTTTTTCGTTAGGCCAATGAAATAACTGCGATGCACTAATTACGAGTAAATTGGTTAGTAGTAGTACCTAATTAAGGAATCGCAACCATGACATTCCCCTGATACTACCAACGTCCCAAAATATAAGCCATCCTAAATGTTTTCATAAATATTAAGAAAATGGTTGAATATATAAAATATCCTTTATCTATAGTTATTTAGGAATGTAGACGGATCAATTATCCAAGGAATATAATGCAAAAGTATTGGTCTCATCAAGGTATAATACAAAAGTAATGCTTATATGATTTTTTATTTTTATTATTACAATAATACCTCTAGGGGATCACGGGTGGATTAATAGCATGCAAAAAGTAAGAAAATGAAAGGTGCCTAATAAATATGATATTTTTCTGTATGAAGACAACAGTCGTTCCAATTTAATAATAAACCTATAAGATTTATTTTGCAAACCTTCATTATTTAAAGTTTTATGTCCTAATCAAACCAGACTATTGTCAATATGCCAACCAAAAAATAGCAATAAAAAATTAAAAATGATAATGGCCCCCTTAGAGACCACATCTCTATTACTCATTTTATATTATATGTAAAAAGGATAGAGACTAATTAACGAAACAACTTTAGATGTTTAAGACTTGGATCCCTTTATATGCATATGAATAATTCACTTATATATTGTCGTTAATTGCCTAAGAAGGTGGTATTTACTATTTATTGTCCATAAAAAAAAAAGTAATAAAAGGGGGAGGGGCCATAAGGACAAAAATTAACAGAAATGGGTCTGGAAGGACATTTTCCATTTTCAAAGATTATAAAGGACAAAAACAAATTTTTTGGACAAAAATACCCATTCACAATAACATTCATCCAGATGCAACAACATTCGCGTTTTAAGTGTTTTTGGAACCAAACTAAACCCTAATTGGGAATTTTTAACCCCAAAGGGGGATTTGAGGACCTTAAGATCGTGCACATTTGTGAAAAAAATGGGAGAAAATTCTCAAAAAAAAAAAAAAAAAAAAAACTGCTGCAAATAAAGGGTAGCCGTTGTCGTGTAGTTAGAGTAATGGCGGCGGCAGCCGTTGCCGTCCAACATTTTTTGGGAATCCCAGTGAAATATCAAACTCTAAATTAAGTATTGCAATTGGGAAATAAGCAGATAATAATTTCTGTTCTAAAATTATAGAAGCTTTCCCTGTACATTGGCCTTTTTTCTTCTACAATTATATATAAATTAAAGGGTATTTCGGTAAGTTTGCATCTGATTTGTCCTAATTAATGTGTAGTGTACTTGGAGCCTGATATTTAAATAAATTTGTCCTTCTCAGCAAAAAACTAAAAAAAAAAAAAAAAGGCACCAACTAGTGGTATAAACGAGACAAACGGTTTGTGGGTTGATCGATTTATTCTTAAATAGTTTGGTTATGTATGGTGCGAGATCGAATAGGCTCGACTTGAATAATTGAATAATTTCAATTATTTTTATGTTCGACTCGTTAGTTTACGAGCACGTTCGAATTTCGTATAATTTGATGTAATATTTTTTTTTAATTTTTTTTGAAGGTGATGTAATATTTATTAAATTTTATGTTTTACATTCTTATTTGTGAGATATATCGAATGTTTCTTATGTTTTACTATTTAAGAATGAATTTTATTTAAGAGTAATAACTTAAAATAAAATATATCAAGGGCGGACAAGAACTTCTCATTCAGGTGAACTATTAGACTATGTTCAAATGACCTGGTACGCCGAATTAAGATGATTTAATAAGATTATATCGCTTGATTTGAGTCTTTTTGTACTTGAAAGAATAATTAGGGTGGGCTTAGCCCCCTAACTAATGTATGTATTTACATCTTTGGCATATGTTCGAACGTGTTCGTGATCGAGAATGAGATTGATAGACAAGCCAAATTTATACTCAAGTCAATTTCATAAAATTTAAAATATGATCAGCTCTATAAACTCAATATTCGACTTTCGACTCAAATCATTTACATGAGACAATACACCGTTCGATAGTGTGAAAGGATATTATAATAATACTTGAAAAAACAAAACCGACATACCCTCCACTTTCTTTTCAAAGAGTGAGGAGCAATGTTTTTAGCCACTTTTTCCTTTTACACCCTCTTTTTTTCTGCATAAACAAAGACAAGTTTGGCACAATTATTTGAATAAAATAAGAAGAAACCAATATTTCTACGTATAAATTTTGTTACCTATGTTTGTCATATAATATAAATCTTATTATATTACTTATGTAGTATTTTATCAATATCTTTCTTTATCTTACCCTTAATTTATTAACAATTCAACTACTTTTTATTAATATTTTATAACTATTTTATTAATAATAATCAAATGATATTTTATCATTTCTCCTGAAAATTAATTTATAGAAAATTGAAAGAAAAAAAATTAGAAAAATAGTTTATAGACAATTGACAAACATGATAATAATTATGGGATAAATGAAACAATCTCAAAAGAGTAAATGCATGTACATAATCTTTTGCCTACGTGAAAGCAAAAACTCAAAATAACTTACACCTACCGTCATAAAATGTAAATTTATTTAGTTTTTATTTTTGTCCCATAATATAGGTCACTTTAGAAAACCAATCAATACAAAAAAGAAAATCCAATAAATGTCCCAATTGTATTGTAGTGAATGGCGTATTGTAGTGCAAAAAAATAAGGTGCAACTTGAACATTCGTGTTGAGACTTTTCTTCATGTGAATTATTGATGATTGATTATTGATGATAGTACTAGAATATTTCATTAACTAGTCAAAAACTTATGCAATGCACGGGACAATTGTACGTCTCTGGTACAATCAGAAAATAAATATTTGTACAATTGCAATCAATAAGCGATAAGGGAAAAATAAATTTATTGTCTCATACGTCCACACAATAAAATCTATATATAAAAAAAAGTGTGTCGCAGTCATGAAATAATCGAGGTGTTTTATCTTGTTTGTGCATACCAAAAGACGCTCAGAATTAAGTAGCACCTAAGTAGTTAATGAAATGTTAATAGTCAAAAAGATATAATGACATCGAACCAAATAAGTATATACAACATTCTTGATCTTGTGTATGTATGGCCTAAACATTATATTAAAAGATGATCAGTCGTCCGGAGCATTATGCACTTGTACCTTGGTAAGAAAAGAAAAAAAACTTATTTAAAACATCACATAAAGAAGTGTCTATCTCAAGGGAAAACTTATCGCATGGCAAATAAATATTACAATAAGAGCACATGAAACAGTAGTTATTGTTTCCAGGGTGAAAAAACATTTGGATTTTAGACACAGCTTAAAAATCAAAAAAGGAATTCAACTAAAAAAATGGTTGATCATAAAATAAATTAACCATTCTTCCAAATATGACTACACATAGTAGCCTAGTCCCATTATGTATAAATTTAACAAACAATAAATAAATCATTTAGAAAAATGATTACATATCCTAGTCAAATCTTTAGAATTTGTCATCCTAAGAAAGTACTACCTTTCTATTTTGAAAATGTACTACCTTTCTTTAAAAAAAATAATCTAAGAAGATTTCTTCTTTCAAGCAAAAAATATTGTGTATATATTTCCCACGAAATGGTATAACAGTTAGCAACATATCATCAAATTTAATATTTAAAAGGTTTGAAACTTGCAAAACGAATGAAATAAAACAGTCTCCATAGTTCAATTAACCAATTACATACACCGATCAACAATTAAAGCTTCTGAATTCCGGTACACTATGATATTAACTCCATAATGATTTTTTATATTCACATCAGGTGCTTGTTTTGTTCTCAGTGTAAGATGGCATCATTGTCTTCTCCATGAACTTGTCGGGTATTTGATCCATCATAGTTCCACTTTGGAAGTTCTCATCCGACACTCCTTCCATCTATAATGAGGAGCATGAAATTGATGGAATTGGAGTCGATGAAAAGAAATATAAAAGAAGGTCCAAAAACAAAGGACAAAACAAAGACAAAATGCAACTATCTCCATTTAAAACAGTGCAACAACGGCCACGATAAGAAAAAACAATATAAGAATTTGTCATAGAAAATTCAAATCCTAGAATGTAAATGAACATAAGGAAATCCCGTACAACATAAAGATAGTTAAATCGCAAGGGAACTTTTTTCAGCAGAAGTATACTGGTTAAAACACGTTACAAAAAACCTAATGAAGAATCTAACCCAAAAATTGAGGCAAAACGCTTCAAGAGAAAAATGGAAGTTACCATGAAAATCATGAGTTCTTTTGGCAACTTGAAAACATCAAAACAATATTAGAGAAAATGTACGCTAACCCAAGTGTTGATTAAATATTTCTTAAAAACACTAATAAAGAAACTAAAGGAGGGCAAATGCTCCCGCCCCCCCTCCCCCTCAATCCGAAAAAAAGTTCACTAATATATATAGCATGCATCTTGTTTGCCCCCCTCCCTCTTTGATCTTTTCATTTGCCTCTTTAAAATTTTCGAATCCCCTCCTTACCCGAGATCATGCGTCTGCCACTGAAAAGTACCTCATCCACACCAAAGTCCTCCCTCTGAACTCCATGATCATCATTTTTTACACTTCGATAAGTACCAATTGAAGAGAAAGTGCCTCCGCTCATAAAAATAAATTAAAAATTACATGCCGAAGAAAAAATATCAAATGAAACGCTAAAATATTGTTTAGTGAAATAAATGACTTAGTTGTCTTCTTTCATCGGATTGTCCAATTGAACATCATAGTTGGCATCTTTCATCATCATCATAGATCTGGAATAAAATAAAATAAAAATGACATAAATAGTATTTGATGATGGAAAACACTAGCATCAATTGTCCAATTGAACGTCATAGTCGGTGTCTTCAACATCATCACAAACATGGAACAAAATCATACATCAATTAAAAAGACAATAACATCGTAGTCAACAAAACAAAAAATAATAATAATAGGTCAAAATGCCTATTTCAGCATCATCATTAACCTGAAACAAAAATCTTATAGCAATATATAAATAAAAATATTTCATCAAAATAAAATTAAAAACTAAAAAAAATACCTCTTTCGTCTTCATCACAAACCTGGAACAAAATCATACAACATAGATCGAAAAGAAAAAGATCAATATATCAAAAATAAAAAGAAACAGGAAAAAAAAAAAAGTGAAAATGAGAAATAGAGAAACAACATTTTCTCTTGTCAACAAATTGAGAATCTATTTGGATCAGAATCAATTGTGATCATGTTATAAAGCACAAAAATAAAATCCTCAATAGAATCCTCAAGATTATAACTAAAATAAATAAGAAAAGAAGAAAAAACACCGTAGCTTTTATATTTATATTAAAAAAATAAGATAAGAAATTCACTTTTAATCCGTTATTATCCCTGCTGCAGATTAATATTCAAAGTCCAAACATTGGCTTCTATATACTCTTATCCCTCTTCCATCCATTAGATGAAAAATCTACCAAGAAGACCATCATGTGGAAAATGAGATTGAGCTGAAGCAATGTTGTTTTAAAAAAAAAAAAAAGCTGAAGCAATGTTATAATTGAACTAAAAAAAGGTTACAAAATTAAAATACAATGAAACCGATTGATGGATTTAGGACGGGATTTTCCGAATTTTTTTTGTTAAGGATTGAAGGAAGAAAATGAGGCGTGCGTTGTGTTTTTGTTTTTTTTTTAACGTAGGAAATAATGGGCAGATCCGGGCAATGACCTAAAATTTCAAAATTATTCATCAGTTTGCGGCAAAAATTAAGGGTGAATTTGACGTAAATATTTTAATTTAATGTTGAATTTGAATTGGATGATATTATGTATTTATGTTAATTTAATGTGGTGTAAACATGTTTAATATATTTTTAGGCATGTTTAAAATTTAAGTATTTTAAATGTGTTTATTATTCTTTAGGAAAGTTTTTTTCAGCATTTTATTTTTATACAAAAAGATCCGGGCAATGACCTAAATTTTCAAAGTTATGCATCAGTTTGTGGCAAATTTTAAGGGTGAATTTGACGTAAATATTTTAATTTAATTTTGAATTTGAATTTGAGTTGGATGATATTGTGTATTTATGTTAATTTATTGTGGTGTAAACGTGTTCAATATATTTTTAGGCATGTTTAAAATTTAAGTATTTTAAATGTGTTTATTATTTTTTAGGAAAGTTTTTTTCAGCATTTTATTTTTATACAAAAAGATCCGGGCCATGACCTAAAATTTTAAAATTATGTATCACTTTGCGGCAAATTTTAAGGGTGAATTTGATGTAAATATTTTAATTTAATGTTGAATTTGAATTTGAATTTGAGTTGGATGATATTGTGTATTTATGTTAATTTAATGTGGTGTAAACGCTCAATATATTTTTAGTCATGTTTAAAATTTAAGTATTTTAAATGTGTTTATTATTTTTTAGGAAAGTTTTTTTCAGCATTTTATTTTTATACAAAAAAAGGTTTTCCGGGTATAAATAGGGTTGATAGCGGGTTTGGTCGAATTTTGCGGGTAATTAGGTTAAATTCACACATCTATATATTAGATAAGAAGATTACTCCTATATTTTAATTAATGTTGCACGGCAACAATAGTCAAGCTGCATTATCCATCTTCAATTACTAATTAAAAACAAATTTGTACTCGGGTACATATCTTAGTGATAATCCACTAGAGTCTAACCTGACTCACAATGAAAAGTTCAGGGTTCGAACCCCGTTTGGGCGTGTGTGTGATCCTTTTGTTTTTGAAAAAAAAAAAAACTAATTAAAAACAAATTCGTATTACAAAACATTGACTCGCGTTTTCCTCAAAAAAAAAAAAAAAAAAAAAAAAAAAAAAAAACCATTGACGTTTAAAATTTGGTCAACATTGACGTTTCTTAAAGACTTTTTTTCAAGTTACCAGTTCAAATGGGATAAGACAGAAGACCGATTTCAAAGAAGTAGTAGATATGTGTACGATATGCGATATAAAATACATTTTAAATCTATTTTAGAATTATTTTCTTTCTTATAATGTGGAGGCTAAGGTTTCGAAGAAGTTTCATCATTCAAATGAATTTGCTGATCATAGGCCGAAGCACTTAAATCGTGTTTTCCTCTTCATTTCCCTCCGGGAAAGAGAAGACCTTTTTTTTTTTTTTTTTTTTATTTATGAATTTTCTTTTTCTTTTCAAAAACGGAAAGATAACCCAACACAGACGCCATTTTTGAAGGTTTTCATGTCTTTGAAGATTGTAATTACATCATCCATGTTTTTTCAACATTAAACTATGCCCGTAAAAGCTTGTCTAGCTTTCTTTTGGTAGCATTATTAGGCACCTTTTCTTTTAAGTTTAGGAAAGAAAACATTTATTATCGCTTAAAACATTAGTATATTTATTATTATTTACATAATGTCCAAAGGTTAAAAAATACACTACATGTGGTAGGTAATGTGTCGGTGTGATCCTTGTAAGTTGATCGGGGTCGGCTACTTTTATTTATATATATAGGCCATTATAAAAAAATGGGGCTGCATTTGTCATGTCACACTAATTTCTATAATTAATTAATTTTGCTGCAACAGAGTGTACCAAATTAGGCTTATGTACTTTATATTTGAACTAATTAGGCTTAAGTATTTTAGTTAATTTGTTCTCTACACAATTTGTAAGTTCAGCATGTTTGGTAGAGCTAACCTCTTTGAAAACCTAACAAGAACATTTTATATATATTGAAACTGCCACGCTGTGAAAAGATGAAGGGTATTAGTGGAAATAACTGATATTTTGTGTGTTGATGTGTAATGTCTGTTAGGCCTAGTATTGTGTGCCAGAATCTTGATATATCCGGTTGTACAATTGTTCTTTGCAATCTAATGAAAGATTTACTTTCCTGAAACTTATCTTTCTGCAAACAATGGAGCTCAGCTCCTTCTTTGGTTAATTCATCTTTCAAACTTGGTATCGGAGCTCGTTGACAAGCGTCATGAGTTCAGGGACCTCCATACCTCCGATAGCTCCAGGAACGACGGCAACAGCGGCTGCGTCGGAAGCAGTGTCACAAACCCAGTCTGGAACTCCATCAACTCCGGTGACTGAATCCAGAACTCAAATTCCAGTGGGATCCTTCTTTGGATCGCTTCCCTACACAGGGTTCATGTATCCTTCATCAACTTATTCAGGTGGAATCTCTCTCTCTCAAATCACTGGCTCTGTTGTTCCACCGTCTTTCCCATCCATGTTTGCAACTTCCAGATCTGTTTCACCAAGCCCATTTTCTCATAATGGGTCACCGTTTAACACTCATCTCACTCAGACATGCACTGTAAAGTTGACTCGTGATAACTATTTACTGTGGAAGTATACGGTGCTTCCAATCGTTCGAGGACATAAGCTAGATGATCTGTTGCTGGGAACTAGAACTCAACCACCAGAGTTTCTGTTCGGAAATACTGTGAATCCGGCAGTAGAGGAGTGGAGGACAACAGATCAGCTGTTATTGGGGTGGCTTCTGAGCTCTATGACCGAGCAAATCCTGGTTGAAGTAATGGGATGTGAGACCTCACATCAGATTTGGTCTACCCTAGAAGTCTTGTTCAATAACCAATCAGAAGCTCGAATGTTAGAATACAAGAATGCTCTAACTAGATCTGAGAAAGGTTCCAAATCCATGAGTGACTATTTGGCTCAGATGAAATCTTATAGTGACAGCCTTGCAGCTGCTGGATATCCAATCACTAAGTCCGAATTGATTCTGGCTACTTTGGGAGGATTAGACAATGACTATGAAGCAGCTATAGTTAACATCACATCAAGAGTAGGATCACTCACATGGCCAGAAGTGCAATCCCAACTCCTTATACATGAACGTCTGTTGGCCAGGTTTAATCCCACCATATTTATTGGTGGTTCTGGCACCCAAACGAGTGCATCTGCTCATCTTGCCACTTATGGCCAAAGCTCAAACACTGGAAATAGGTTAGGACCTAAACCTAGTGGCAATGGTGGACAAGGTAATTATAGAGGCAGAGAGGGGTGCTAGAGGAGGTAGAAACAGAGGTGGTGGAAGATCTGGAGGCAGGACTGGCCCCAAAATGACATGTCAACTCTGTGGAAAGAATGGTCATAATGTGGTAGACTGCTGGCACAGGTTTAAGCATGAATTTCAACCTCCATCTGGTGGCACTACAACATCCACCAAAGCGTATATCGCTTTTGTTGCTACTCTTGGACCGATAACTCTTGGTATATGGTGGGGCTACAAACCATGTCACCTCAGACCTAAGCAATATGACACTGAACAGCAACTATAATGGTAATGAATCTTTGATTGTTGGAAATGGTGAGCAGTTACCAATCACACACATAGGTCACACTGTCTTGTATACTCCACACAAACCATTGCAATTGAAAAATGTTTTACATGTACCCCAAATAACCAAAAATCTCTTGAGTATTTCTCAATTAATCACTGATAATTGTATCACTGTTGACTTTGATGGTTTGTGTTGTTTTGTCAAGGACAAAATTACAGGGACAATGCTTCTCAAGGGTCAGCTCCAGGATGGTCTGTACAAGATGGTTCTTCCTCCTGATCAGTCAATCCAGACCTCTCTTCACTCCAAACAGCTATCTACTTGTTTGTTTATTTTCAAAGGTTATGTTTCTTGTAATAATCTAGACAAAAATCCTGATGTTTGGCATAAGAGACTTGGCCATCCATCCAGTCAAATTCTGAATTCTGTCTTGACTTTATGTAATGTGAAACCTGTTGGAAGTTTATCATTCTGTGAATCTTGTCAATTTAGTAAAAGTCATAATTTGTTTCATCCTGCCTCTACTTTCCATGCTAGTGCTAAATTTGACTTGATATATACTGATTTGTGGGGACCTGCTCCTGTTAAGTCCATAGAGGGATATGCCTATTATGTCCACTTTATTGATGATCACACTAGGCACACTTGGATCTACCCTCTAAAATCCAAGTCTGAGACATTCCCTGTCTTCCAGAAGTTTAAAGCTCTTGTTGAAACTCAATTCTCTAGTAAGATTAAGTGTTTACAATCTGATTGGGGGGGTGAGTATAGGCCTTTCCAACAGTTTCTTGAGAATGAAGGGATAGTTTTCAGACACCCTTGTCCTCATGGTCATGCCCAAAATGGCAGGGCAGAGAGAAAACATAGGCATATAGTGGAAACTGGATTAACTTTGCTTGTTCAGTCTCACATGCCTCTAAGATATTGGTGGCATAGTTTTCAGGCTGCTGTGCTTCTAATAAATAGTTTACCTACACCTGTGTTACATAACAAATCTCCTGTTGAATGCTTGCTGCATACTGTTCCCAACTATCACATATTTAAAACTTTTGGATGTGCTGTTTACCCTAATCTCAGGCCTTACCAAAACCATAAATTTCAGTTTCACACCAAGAGGTGTGTTAATCTAGGGTTGAGTGCTTGTCACAAGGGATACAAGTGCCTAGATGATACTGGCAGAATCTATATTTCTGCAAATGTGGTGTTTGATGAAAACCTTTTTCCTTTCCTACAAGGATTCAGTCAGGGTCCTTCCACACAAGTCCTCACTGACCCCACTCTAAACACTTCATCCATCACATTGGTTAATGGGGAAGATTGGAACAAGACAGACATCCTGAGCAGACCTTCTGGAGAAAGCATTGGTACTGATTCTATTACCAGTCAGGTACCTGTTTCTGATTTTGTTGATATATGTAACACTGATACATCCTTTAGTACATCACCTAGTCCTCCATGTACTGCATCTCCTTGTTCCAGTGTGCACACACCACCTCATTCAGCATCTCAGTCTCAAATATTTACTGATAATGAGTCCACACCTCCACTTGCTGAACAAAACAGTAACACTACTGATGTCACACAGCAAGTCAACCAAAACATAGGTCACCCTATGCAAACTAGGTCTAAAAGTGGGATATACAAACCAAAGGTGTATTCTGCTGCCATTACCAACATCCATGCTTTTCCCACTGAACCTACAAATGTGACAGAAGCTATTCAAAATCCTGAATGGAAAGATGCTATGAATGAGGAGTACAGGGCTCTTATGCACAACAAAACTTGGGAACTTGTAAGTTTACCACCAGGCAAAAGCATTGTGGGGAACAGATGGATATTCAAAGTTAAACTGAGACCTGATGGGACAATTCTAAAGCATAAGGCTAGGTTAGTAGCCAATGGGTACAGTCAGAATTATGGTGTTGACTACAATGAAACCTTCAGCCATGTTGCTAAATCTGCTACAATTAGGATATTGTTATCCATAGCAGTTTCTATGCATTGGCCTGTCCATCAAATAGACATCAACAATGCCTTTCTAAATGGCCCTCTACAAGAAACAGTCTACATGGAACAACCAGAAGGCTTTGTAGATCCTGCAAGACCTCTTTCAGTTTGTAAGCTGAATAAAGCTCTTTATGGGTTGAAGCAAGCACCTAGGGCCTGGTTTGATGCCCTCAGATCTCAGCTATTAAACTGGGTTTCAATCAGTCAGTATGTGACAACTCCTTGTTCATGTTCAGGGTTGGTGATAAAGTGTTATTCACTCTGGTGTATGTAAATGATATTCTACTGACTGGAAACTCTCCTATTATGATTCAGAAGTTCATCAGGTTGCTTGACTCAAAGTTTTCTTTGAAAGATTTGGGACCTGTCTCCCACTTTCTGGGAATGCAGGTAACAAGAGATGCTAGTGGACTTTATTTGACACAGTCCTATTATGCTTCCCAACTGTTGAAGAGGCTCAACTTGGAATATCTTAAACCTTGTCCTACACCTATGGTTGCAGGGAAGCAACTTGTACCTAAGCAAGGGGAGCTCTTGGCCAATCCAGGTGTCTATAGAAGTGCAATTGGTGCTCTGCAGTATCTCACCATAACAAGACCAGACATAGCCTACACTGTTAATACTCTAAGTCAATTCATGCAGGAGCCTTGTACTGAGCATTGGCAAGCTTTGAAGAGACTGCTCAGATTTGTTCAAGGCACTCTGAATCATGGACTGCATTTCATACCAGGCAAACCACTAGAACTGCATGGATTCACTGATGCCAACTGGGCAGCTTGTCCTACAGATAGAAAATCCACTGGGGGATACTGTGTTTATCTTGGAAAATCCTTGATCACTTGGAGATCTAAAAAGCAATCTGTAGTTGCCAGATCGAGTTGTGAATCTGAATATAGGGCTTTGTCAAACCTGGGATCAGAAATGGAGTGGATCATGCAAATTCTGAGGGAAATCAAGTTTCCTCTCCCAGCTGTACCAGTCCTGTGGTGTGATAACACAGGGGCAACTACTTTGGCCCAAAATCCTGTGTATCATGCAATGACAAAACATATTGAAGTTGACGTTCACTACATTCGAAATCTAGTGCTGAATAAGAAACTCAGAGTCTGTTACATTCCTTCATCAGAACAAATAGCTGATATCTTTACTAAGCCTTTGCCTATCACAGCTTTCTGGACTTTCAAGAACAAACTAAATGTTGTTGCACCACATGTTAGTTTGAGAGGGGGTGAAAAGATGAAGGGTATTAGTGGAAATAAATGATATTTTGTGTGCTGATGTGTAATGTCTGTTAGGCCTAGTATTGTGTGCCAGAATCTTGATATATCCGGTTGTACAATTGTTCTTTGCAATCTAATGAAAGATTTACTTTCCTGAAACTTATCTTTCTGCAAACAATGGAGCTCAGCTCCTTCTTTGGTTAATTCATCTTTCAAACTCGTTGATATGCTTATTGCATGCAAATCATTGTGGATTTTTGTTTAGTTTTAGTTTAATAACGTTAATTATCACTTAATCTAGCTAAATACATTAGGTAATATTTAATTATTTCATTTAGGCATCTTATTATATAATATTTATTTATGAGCAAATAACTGCAAATTGACCCGAAAAAATGACCCGTTCTAAACCCTGTACCAACATCTAACCCCTATTAGGATCAAGCGCTTACCGTTGTACTAAAACCAATTGGTGTTAGTAAAGGCGCAACTTTATTTCATTTAACACGCCCCCCCAAGTGTGGGCCTCTAACAAGGCTGTGCCATCAAGGCACACAAAGACAAGACCAAACAGGTCAACAAACAAATAGGCCCAACACTTGCACAATATAACTGAGGGAGCCAGGGTTTGATCCCATGACCTCCCGCTCCGATACCATATTAGGATCAAGCGCTTACCGTTGTACTAAAACCAATTGGTGTTAGTAAAGACGCAACTTTATTTCCTTTAACAACCCCGACCCCTCTCCTTAAGTTGTGGCACACGATTTGGTTCTTTGTAGCTTCATAACCTCCTGCCCCAGCGATTTACGCTTCAAATTGACGATTCCATGGGTATAACCTACCACTCCATACCATTTTCACATTTACCAAACTTTGTTGCAATTTTGTTCTTACATCTTTTTAGTTTGATTGCCTTGAAAGGTTTTACCATGACAACAGAGTAGAAGAAACCATGACAGCATAGGTAACGGCGCCCCTCCTGATGATTTGTGTATGCTTATTGCAAATTATATGTTTACATATTGTTACAGAACTTTCTAATACTTTGTTATGTTGTCATCTTTTATTATTTCTTTATTATTCCTTTTTTGTATTTTATTTTCCTACAAGTATATAAAGGAAAATGTATTTTGTAAATTCATTCATTAAGTAAGAATAATAAGAAACAGAGTCATCTTCTTACCCGTTCCTTTTTCCTTCGATATCCTTTTTTCTTCAATATGGTATCAGAGCGAATCTGAGTTGATTCCGCTGATAAACTCATGAATGGGAATAACGTTTCCATTAACTGATAACGAAAGGAGATACATCGTTTATATAGTACAAGATAAAGGGCAAATATGTAAGTACATAAATATAATAAAAGTATTTATTCTAACACGCTCCCTCAAGCTGGACGTAGGTAACGTAGTCCAAGCTTGGAGATAAAAGACTCAAACGGTATCCGTGGTAAGGGCTTCGTCAGAGGATCAGCCAGCTGATCATCTGCACATACTCTGGCAACACGAACAATACCACGCTCAACATAATCCCTGATGAAGTGATAATCAATGGCAACGTGCTTCATCCGTGAGTGAAACACCGGAGCAGCACTCAACCTCATGGCCCCCAGATTATCACAAAAGATAGTAGGGATAACCCGGACAAGACATCCAAGATCACCAAGCAAATATGTAAGCCAAGCAATTTCAAACCGCCGTATCCGCAACCGCACGATACTCGCCACGTGGAAGAACGAGCAACCGAATCCCGTTTCTTGGAGCTCCAGGATACGAGATTGCGACCAAGAAAAACCAAGTAAGCAAGTAGTGGAGTAATAACCGTATCCTTGTTACCACCCCAGTCAGCATCAGAAAAAGCATGCAACTCCAAGGGAGTGCTAGAAAAGAACTGTAAACCCTGTGTAACTGTGCCAGATAAATAACGCAAAATCCGTTTGACTAGAAGCCAATGATACTCCGTGGGTGATTGCATGAACTGTGCCATTTTATTAACAGCAAATGCAATATCCGGGCGAGTGAAAAGTAAATACTGAAGTGAACCAAGAACCTGGCGGTACTGCGTGGGATTGGATGGTAGTGGAGAACCATGTTCAAGCGCCTCAAGACTGTGAAAGCATCCACAGGGAGAGGCGTAGAGACAGGCTTCGAGTCATCCATCCGAACCCGAGTGAGAATGTCATTAATATAACCTGCTTGGGATAAAAGAATACCAGTGGGGGTGGCAGAAACTTCGACACCCAAAAAATAAGACAAGTGGCCAAGATCCTTAATCGAAAACCGATTGGCGAGTGCATCAATAACCTGCTGAATGTAAATTTGAGAGCTGCCTGTGACCACAATATCATCAACATACACAAGCATAAAAACTACAAAAGTATCCGTGCGCCATGTGAACAACGATGAGTCAGCCCGTGAGTTTACAAAACCAATGGATACCAGAAAATTACGCAGCTCGTGGTACCAGGCACGAGGTGCCTGCTTAAGGCCATAAATCGCCTTCTGTAACTTGCAAATAAAACCTGGTTTTTGAGGATCCTCAAAGCCAGGAGGCTGACACATGTAGACGTCCTCAGATAGCGAACCCTGAAGAAAAGCATTATTCACATCAAGCTGGCGAAGAGACCATCCAAATGAAACAGCCAGGGATAACACTAAGCGTATCGTAGCTGGTTTAACTACCGGACTAAATGTTTCGAAGTAGTCAATACCAGGCCTTTGATGAAACCCCTTAGCAACTAGCCTGGCCTTATATTTCTCAATCGATCCATCAGGGCGACGTTTAATCCGATAAACCCACTTGCAGCCCACAACATTCATGCCAGGTCGATGCTGAACTAGAGACCAAGTATTGTTGCGAGCTAAAGCCGCAAACTCATCCGCCATGGCATCACGCCACTGCGAACACTGCAATGCCTGCTTAACTGTGGCTGGTTCAACGGTTAGATAAGGTTCCTCAAGCTTGGCTGAGAGGTTGAAAAGTTTGCGTTTTTTGGTGATATTATTTCGAGCACGGGTAACCATAGGATGATTTGGTTGAGGGGGAGGGGGTGTAATATCAGGCGATGAGGGAGGACTAGAGTTGGAAGAGGAGGAAGAGGACGATGGGGAAGCAGAGGTGGAAGAGGGAGGAGGAGATGCCTCGGGTGTGGGGGTGGGGGTCTCGGGTGGGGTGTTGGATGGGTCTGCCGAGGGGTGAGGATGTGTGGGAGGGGGTGTAGGCAGCTCAAGGGTGGCGTAGTCAGCTGGTAGGAGTGATTCAAGAGGAGGTAAGGAGGAATCAGTAGGCAGAGAGGCAAAGGGGAAGGAGTCTTCAACAAAGCGCACATCACGCGAAACGTAGAGTTTTGAGTCAGTTAGATCATAACATAGATATGCACTTTGAGTGTGGGAGTAACCAATAAAGACACAGGGAATCGAGGGAGAGTCGAGCTTATGGGTTTTGTAGGGACGTATCCAGGGATAGCAAAGACATCCGAAGACACGAAGGCGAGTGTAGTTAGGTGATTGTTGGTAGAGAATGTCATGAGGGGATTGCATATTGAGAGTTTTGGTGGGCAGACGGTTTATCAAATACACAGCAACGCCAACTGCATACGACCAAAAAGTGATAGGCATGGAGGCATGGGAAAGCAAAGCTAAAGCAGTTTCCTGGATATGGAGATGCCGACGTTCAGCAAATCCATTTTGTTGAGGGGTGTGGGGGTGGATGTAAGATGGGAGATGCCATTGAGTTGCAAAAAAGGTTTCATAACATGATATTCAGTGCCATTATCCGAATATAAAATTTTAATGACACTGTCGAATTGTTTTTCAACAAAAGCTTTGAACTTCACAAAAGTGGTGTAAACATCTGATTTTCGAACTAATGGAAAAAGCCAAATAAATTTGGAAAAATGATCAACAAAAATTACATAATATTTGTAACCATCAACAGAATGTATTGGAGAAGACCAAACATCAGAATAAATAATGTCAAGGGGCCGTTTGGATACAAGGATGAAATTCCAAACGGAAGCCTATGGCTTTTATTACAAAGACAAGCATTACAAGGAATAGAAATATTGGACGACAATTCTAAGTCGTGTTTATTCAATAAGCAATGTAAAACCGGAGATGCTTTGGATGGCCACAACGAGCATGCCGGACGATTGGGAAGCTTTGGATGCTACACAGCCGAAGGTGGGCTCGGGGACCGCAGTAGGCACCATCTCTAGTGGTACCCTGGTGGAGGCATTGGCCAGTCTTCCTGTCCTTCACCTGGAAAGAGTCAGAAGAAAAGTCAATGGTCACAGAATTATCTAAGCAAAACTGACGAACAGAAAGCAGATTGCGAGATATTTTTGGAACATGTAAGACATTGTTAAGCTTGAAATTCGAAATTTTGGAAGTGCCAATATGAGCAATTGGAAGAGAAGAACCGTCAGCTATAGTGATAGGATCCGTACCTGAGTAAGAGTCATGAAGAGATAGTAAGCTCAGTTCATGGGTCATATGATGTGAAGCACCACTATCTAACATCCAAGGTTCCTGGGAGGTGGAAGAAGCCAGTGGAGCATTGAGCGAAGTCATGTGAGCATGTGGAGGAGGGTGGGGCCGAGAGGTAGAGGCTGGTTTTGGTGGTCGAGGTAGGTGGTGGTAGAGTGTATAGGTTGGGCAATTTGTAGCTTGATGACCAGTGACACCACAGAGTTGGCAGTGTCCTTTATAACCAGTGGAAGGACGTTGAATATTTTGCTGAGGATATTGTGAGGGAGTTTGAGGTTGTCGATAGTGTTGTTGTGGGTAAGGAGGCCGAGCCATGGGAGGCCTCGGCTGGGCTGGAGGTGGTGTTGCCGAGGGGTATGTAGGGGATTAGGGAGGCCGAGAGGTAGGGGAGGGTATCGGGGTTGATTGTAAGCGGGAAAAGCAAAAAGCGTGTAAGGTGTACTTGTGATGCATTATTATTAGATTGTGCTAAACGTGCCTCTTGATTTAACAATTTTTCATGTAGAGCGAGTGGATAGACAAAGCAAGATCACGAGCATCAATGGCACTAGCCAAATCATTATAACCATCACCAAACCACGCATTATAACCTCAATTAAATCATCATCATCAACTTTCTTACCCAAGGCCGCAAGATCATCGCTATTGATTTGATTTGCCCAAAATAAACAGAGATAGAATTTGTACCTTGAGTGGTTGCATTTAAACGTTTCTTAAGAGCAATAATGCGACCTCGACTCGCTGCACCGTAGATGGTGTGCAGTGTATTCCAAGCCTCAATAGCAGTATCGTGTATTGAATTGTGTGCACATAATCCTTGTGCACTGAACCCTGTAATAAATGTTGCACAAAAGACTCCTGACGAGCCCAAAAAGCATAATCAGGATTAGCCACAACACCCGCTTCTGTGGTAATGAGAGCCGACGGTGATGGTGTTGTACCATCCAAATAACCGAGCAATCCATATCCCTTTAAGAGAGTATATATTTGTTTACGCCACGCAACGTAGTTTGTATCGTTTAATTGAAGAGGAGCATGAATTGCAGGATTGAGAGCAATTGGGGTTTTGGGTGTAGCAACGGCGGCGCTGCCACTGCTAGCGGAGAGGGTAGAGCTGGTGGCCGGCGTGGTGGCCATGGCATCAGGCGGCGGCAGAGCCTGATGAAGTCGACGGAAAAAAAAAAGAAAAAAAAAAATTAATTGGATCTAAAGCTCGATACCATGATAAACTCATGAATGGGAATAACGTTTCCATTAACTGATAACGAAAGGAGATACATCGTTTATATAGTACAAGATAAAGGGCAAATATGTAAGTACATAAATATAATAAAAGTATTTATTCTAACATCCGCTGTTTTTTCGTCCAATTTTCTGGTTTATCTTCTTCGTTTGGTCTTCTGTTATCTTTGTTATGGCGAATCAAGCTCCAGATCTGGAAGTTATTCCTGTATCAAGCCCGTTTTACATCCACCCAAATGAAAACCCTACGCTAACCCTAGTTCAGCCGATACTCAATGAAAATGGTGCAAATTATCATTCATGGAGAAGATCAGCGCGCATGTCACTAATAATGAAGAATAAGGCTGGATTTATTGACGGATCGTTACCACGACCGGCTAGAAATGATGCGCGATTTCATGTCTGGGAACAGTGCGATATAATGGTAACAAACTGGTTGAGGAATTCAGTGGCGCCGCGAATAGCTCAAAGTCTACTCTGGATGGACTCCGCACAGGCAGTTTGGGAGGAGTTAAAGGACAGGTTTGCCAATCTCGATTCGTTTCGGTTATCTGAATTAATAGAGGAATTGAATAATGCTAAGCAGAGAGGCTATAGTGTTACTGAGTATTTTACTAAGATGAAGCTACTAATTGATGAAATTGCCGTTTTACGCCCTACGCCTAGTTGTACTTGTGTTCCAGCCTGTAACTGTCAGGTGATACCAACATTCATAGGCTACAATGAGACGGAATATGTTATCAGATTTCTAAGAGGACTGGATGAGGTATTTGAGCCAGTGACGTCTCATGTCTTGTTGTTGTCACCAATTCCTAATATCAAGGTTGTCTTTGGTTTAGCTTTGAAGTTTGAAAGGCAAAGAGCACATAACAACCAGAACATTAGCTTTGGAGATCCTACTGTTATGTTTAGTAGGTCAAGTGTGACTCAGAATGATCAGAGAATAAGATCTGTTGACAGTGATTCAAAAGGGAGATTTGTTGATAGTAGTTCTGGAACAGGACAAAGGAGAGGAAGTGGTTTTAACAATGGTAACTCAGGGAAGAAACCACAATGCACTTTCTGTGGAATGATAGGCCATGTAGAAGACAAGTGTTACAAGAAGCATGGTTTTCCACCAGGATTTAAGCCTAGTAACAGGGTGAATATGGTGGAACAGGGTGTTGAGCAACGCAGTTCACAAGGAGAAGCAAATAATAATGTGCAAGTTTCCCTCACTCAACATGAATATGAAAAGTTGAAGGAACTTCTATCTAGTAAGCAAAACAGTAAGGAGGCAGAATCACAGCACCTTATCAATCATGCATCTGTGCTCTCAGCATCATATTTGCCAGAAAAGGAATAATAAAGAAATAATAAAAGATGACAACATAACATTTGCCAGAAAAGGAATAATAAAGAAATAATAAAAGATGACAACATAACAAAGTATTAGAAAGTTCTGTAACAATATGTAAACATATAATTTGCAATAATGCTCTAACTCAACGTATCATTTTGACAATTTCCAAACTCTTGCTATAATTCCAGTTTGTCCATCTTTGCAAGTTTCCTGACGGTTATACAATGGCACCGAAGCAAGCCATGAACGAAGAGATTGACGGGGAGAAACCAGACAGATTTCCGATGCCCATCTCATTTCATATTTTCAGTGATGCGTGGAAAGAAAGCAAAGGTAATACTTCCCGTTTTGATTCATTTCTTCTTTTTCTCAATTCATTTGCGTTTTTTTTATCCCATTTAAATTTTCATTTTATTTCAGTCCTCTACAGACTACTGACAGCAAGAAATTCTGTCAACTTGAAGCTATGACTATGGTAATTATTACTTTTACCATCTCCATGATATAAGGAAAGAAGCTATATGATACTCCATTTCCTTTCGAAATTTGAACTTGGATAGAGACTGTGGTTTTTTTTTCATTTGTTTAACAAAAACTCCTAACTCGCAATCGACAACACATCATGTCTAACTTGATGATTTTTTTGTACTTTTTTTTAAACTTCAATAGTAAGTTTTCAACATCTTCCTTGCCATATTTTCCGCTGCTTTTCAAGGTTGGTTGTGTTTGTCTTTGATTTTGATTTCAACTCTGCTATTTTGTGTAAATGACTAATATGGATATGGCTATTTTGAAGGATTCATTTGCAGAAAAGTGAATTCTTAAGTTTTGGCTTAATTGGAGGATGTCCAGTGGAGGAGGCTTGATAAGACTCTATCTATCTTTTGACTAACTTTTAACTCATATGATCGTTGATAAGTTGGATATTTCTTGCTCTTCTATTTGCATTAATGTCGTCTTCATAACGTGTACATCTTCCATCCTCTTATCGACTTGGAAGGGAATGGTGGCATTGGTATTCTTGGTGACAAATGGTCAGGGATGGACCATAGACTTGGTACTGTTGTCGCGGTGTTGAAGCATATATTAACGGTATCAGTTTAAAAGTATTCATTCATTTTTTTGTGTTTTAGATATGATTTTATTATTGGAAGACGAGATCATGTGTTGTCTGTAGGTAAAACCCAAAGTAATTTGGGGCCCTATGGTTACTCTCAATCATGAAGCTGCTCAATCATGAAGCTGATGCGATGTGGAGGGCGAACCGGTAATTGTTCTTCACAAAGGCGAGGGAGGCTTTGGGGGGTGGATTTGTTGGACAGACATACTTCCATAGATGCTTAAATGCGATATGGTTTTTCTTCTTTTTCTTCTTAATATAAGTCATTTTATAAGACCAATATAACATTTAAAATGGTTTTTTTTTTTTGAAGATTCCAAAAGCATTGGAATGGTATTTTCACTTGGAATACGCCAAGTAAATTGCTTTCTCTCACGGTAGAAGCTTTTCTTGTCGGTAATTTTCTTATGCGCTTAAATTTTTTCTATATGAAATTTCTTTTCTATGTGCTTCGACAATTGCTTATAGGTGCTGGTAGGGGCCATTTGCTTTTCAGCTGGCCGGATGTTTACCCAATAGGGACGGACCCAGCATGGAGGAGGGGTGGTGCATGACCCACTCAAATTTCGATATGAAATTACTTGTATACCCCTCCAATAATATTAAATACCTGTGTATGTATATATTTTCGAACATTTCTAATAAAACTCTACTTATAGTTCAATTGGTATGATGTCTAAGTACTAACTATGGGGTCAAGAGTTTGAATCCTAGTTTTTCCCTTTCTAGTGTTTAATATTTATGTTTTCCCCGTTTTCTTATTAACATTTGTGATTTTTTCCCGAAAAATCTTCGCTACATATTTTATGAGAATTCGGCCCCCACTGAAAAAAAAATTCTGGATCCGTCACTGCTCAATAGCTGTGCTCTTTTGGATTTTGGAAATAAGAGCGACTTACTCCTCCAACAATAATCATAAATTAGTATCAAGGGTGTTTTCCCCGTTTTCTTATTAACATTTGTGATTTTTTCCCGAAAAATCTTCGCTACATATTTTATGAGAATTCGGCCCCCACTGAAAAAAAATTCTGGATCCGTCACTGTTCAATAGCTGTGCTCTTTTGGATTTTGGAAATAAGAGCGACTTACTCCTCCAACAATAATCATAAATTAGTATCAAGGAAGGCTTTTCACATTGGTACCAACCATTTTTTTTTCTTTCCATTTTTGGTTGTATTAAAAGCTGAATGATATTTTTATCTCACAATCTTATGATTTCATCTTTTTGGGGTGGGGTTTATTTATATTTATTTGTTTATCTAAAACCCATGGCAGGGTTATCTACCAGACGAATGAAAGGAATTTTAGTCAAGTTCGAAAGCAGACGACAATATTGTGCTGAGCCAGAAATGCATCAAAGCACAAGAGACAGAGAAAAATGTCTAAGATGGGCAAGGTCGTTGTAGTTTAAATATTACAATCCTCCAGTAGTCTGGCTTTGCAGATTTTTCTGGTATTTACCGTGGAAATTCCTTATCTAAGAAAAGGGATTATATCCTTGTCATTTAAAGGTAAGAAAAAGAAATCCGAACGAATTGTAGGATTTTGTAATGTTATTTTGTCTGTGTAATCTTTTTTATGCAATCTTAGTATACTTTTTGGTTATACTATGAGTAACAGTACCAGACGAATTTGTGAATGCTTATTGGGAGACTGTGACGTTTAGCCCATTGCAAATCAAAAGATGAAGGAATTAAGAGATAGTTGTTCCACATGGAATGTCAAGTGTCTTTTAAAACATTTTTAACCCATTGCGAATCAAAAGATGAAGGAATTAAGAGATAGTTGTTCCACATGGAATGTCAAGTGTCTTTTAAAACATTTTTAAATGTATATCCTTTGTATACATTAATTCTTTTTCGAACATATGTAGCCATCTTCATTTAATAATATTTTCAATTTTTAGATTTTTCCGTGAATCACACGGGTTTTTCTACTAGTATATATATATATATTTTTGCCAAGAATATATTTTATTCTAGTGTAACTCTAATCATTACATATCATTATATAAAGGAAAATGATATAGTGGATATTAGTTATAAGGCCGTCGTTAGAGACTTAATGATCATTTAGGACACTCAAAAAACTTATTCGGTTATAAGGACGTTCTAATTTCTTTTTCGGAAATGATAAATCTACAGACTCTTAGCTACATAAAATCTCCCTCCCGTTAGCGATGAAGAGCTACAAATCTATGGCAGAACCTTATCCTCTACAAATCTATGACAGGTCTGTCGAATTTAGAGAGAGATTGCTCTCAATGGTGATTTTGGGCGACTAGGTCTCCTCCGCCATTTTTCGACTTTCTCAATACCTTCATCTCAATCATTCTTTCTCATAGATATCTTCTTCCTCGCTGAATCATTGCCATCTTCTTCGTCCTTTTTGGTCCCAAATGGGACAAAAATCAAAGAAAAAAACGGGAGCAGGTTCATCCTCAAAATTGAAGAAATTGGATGAATTAGCTCCAATTGTTGCTCTCCCTGATGCAAATGAAGGTGTTTCTACTCCCTCAATTGCTGTGAATTCCACCGGAGAAGCCATGGCCAGAGAAAATGGAGCTTTGGCTACAGGTACGGTAATGGGTGTTCTGACAGAGCAAGGTTCGGCTGCTTGCACTTCTGGAAATTTGAAGGAAATGGAGAAGGGTAAGTCTGTCCTAGAACTATATGTGGATATTTCTAAGACTATGGAGGTCCCTGCATCAACAATGGAAGCCCCGGTGACTATAAAACCCATTTTGACTAACAGGAAGGTGCTAATTGATGCCCAGATTTCGAAAATAGCTTCAAAGTCTGTTTCAACAATAGAACAAGCATCGTACACCCAAAATCACCATTGAGAGCAATCTCTCTTATTTATTTATGATTTTGCGTGTACGATGCTTGTTCTATTGTTGATCAACAATAGTTTACCGAAATTCCGCTTTGTAGTATTTTCTTTATTGAGATAATCGGGACTTGGTAGATGCACTGAAATTTGGTGTCTTACGGTTGTTGTTATTGAATTTGAAAAAAACTCGTCGGATCGTTGTTTCTTGTTATTTTAATTCTTTAAAATACATAAGTTGTAAACCCAAGACAATTATTTTTCGTTGTACTCGAGTAAAATTTGACCCCTCAATTTCCAGCAAAAGATAATTACTGTCATGATTTTTTATAGTCCTATTGAAGAACTTGTTTAAATTTCTGTTTTTGTGTACATTGAGGCTGATATTGCTTCTTGATTGTTCTTTCTTCTTCTTTTTTGGTAGTAGAGCTGTGTTTGCCACTTCTTTTGTCAGAAACATGGCTCTTTATCAAGGTTCCATAAATGGACGAGACTTAAAGATTTACGAAAACACAGATGAATTAAGTACAGATTTAACAGAATACATTGCAGAATTATCTGAGGCATTCATGAAAGATAGAGGGGCTTTTTCCATTGCGTTATCCGGTGGCTTTTTCTCACATTATCTACTGCTATTGCTGATGTCAAGTATCATTTAATTGCAGATGTATATAGTTATTCTTGATTGCTTGAAACAGAAATGGTCAAGTCGTGTAGTGTTTTCTTGTGAACTTCAATATTTTGCTGAATTATACTTCACTAGAGATATGCATTACTAATTGTTTCTACTTTTGACTCATCCATGAAGAATTATTTCTCAAATTGGGGAGATTCTGGAGAAGTGGATTTGAAATATGAGTTGGAGCATCTAATTATACTGACTGCAAGTAGATGTCTTTTGATTTACATGCTACTTGATGGAGTGACATTGATGACTGATGCAGGGACATTGCTGACTTATGCAGTGACATTGATGTCTGATGCAGTGACATTGATGACTTATGCAGTGACATTGATGTCTGAAGCAGTGACATTGATCACTTATGCAGTGACATTGATGTTCGGCGTTGACACAATAACATGTCTAGGAGAAACATTCGAGCATTCATAGATTGTGTTTTACTAATTAGTTGACAAGTGTATTTGGGTGCTTATAATAGATGATATAGTCCCTTTTGCTTTCGCAAAGACAAGTACGATCTAGGAGGCTTTTTATTACCTTCTTATGGGTTTCACTCACCATGGTGGCTTACAATTAAGTCTTTTTTGGGTTTCGGTGCCGCTTATAATAGATGTGGATACTCATAGTTTGGGGTTGTTTTTCTTTTCTCTTATGGTTGTCTTTGTCCCGTTTCTTGGGTTGCGGGTTGATATAAGTGCTTTATGGCATTTGGCTAGCGTGGTTTCTATATTGGAGCCGGTTTATGAGCTTGCAACTATGAAAAAGAGCTATCAATTGTTAAAGAGCAGGACCATGATAGCTTTCGACCTTGTTTTTGTGTATATGGCTATTTGTGGACTGATCACACTATATTCTCATCAGTTGTGGTTAATGGTGGGGATAATCATGGTGTGCTTACAACAATTATGGTTGGTGGATTTTTGGTTGGGTTGCTGGTGATAGTTAATCTGGATGGCCTATTAGTGTAGAGCGTGTTTTACTATGTGTGCAAGAGTTACCATCATCAAGAGATTGACAAGAGTGCCCTATATGATCATCTTGGTGGTCTGGGCTTATGCAGTGACATTGCTGATTATGCAGTGACATTGATGACTTATGCAGTGACATTGATGTCTGATGCAGTGACATTGATGACTTATACAGTGACATTGATGTCAGATGCAGTGACATTGATGTCTGATGCAATGACATTGATGACTTATACAATGAGATGTCACTGATCAAGGTTGTCAATGGATCGCGGTGGTCAATACATCATTGTATTCAATGAATCGCGGCGGTCATTGCATCGGGGTGGTTAATGGATCCCGATGGTCAATACATCGGGGTAGATGGTCAATGTATGATGGTGATGAATACGCCACGTAGATTTTTATGAAGAAAAAAATTGATTTATGAAATTTATTCGGAAAAATATCAAATTTGATTTTAGAATAAAGAAGACGAAAAATATGAATTTTAGTGAAAAAATTATGATGATCCGAGTTTTAGATCAAAATATATGACGTTTATAAATATGATGAATTTAAAAATAAAAATAAAATAAAAACCTGCTGTCGTTCCTTTTTTTTTCTTTTTTTCTTTTTTTTCTTATGCAGTGACATTGCTGATTATGCAGTGACATTGATGACTTATGCAGTGACATTGATGTCTGATGCAGTGACATTATTGACTTATGCAGTGACATTGGTGTCAGATGCAGTGACATTGATGACTTATACAATGAGATGCCACTGATCAAAGTTGTCAATGGATCGCGGCGGTCAATACATCATGGTATTCAATGAATCGTGGCGGCCATTGCATCGGGATGGTTAATGGATGTCGGTTGTCAATGTATGACGGTGATCAATACGCCACGTCGATTTTTATGAAGAAAAAAATTGATTTTTGAAATGTATTCGGAAAAATATAAAATTTGATTTTAGAATAAAGAAGACGAAAAAATATGAATTTTAGTGAAAAAATTATGATGATCCGAGTTTTAGATCAAAATATATGACGTTTAGACATATTGTGAATTAAAAAATAAATAAAACTGATTGGGAGCAAAAGATGAAGGAATTAAGAGATAGTTGTTCCACATGGAATGTCAAGTGTTTTTTAAAACATGTTTATATGTATATCCTATGTATCACTGGCAGCTGCGACTGAATATGTGCAGGCCATGGACACTTATCAGACTCAAGCTTCGGTGCGCATTTTACCGGATAAATGGATGAAGCCCCCGCATGGCGTAGTAAAGAGTAATGTGGATGCATCGGTCAGAGAGGCAGGAGCATGCATTGGGGTCATATTCCGAGATTCACATGGACAGATACTGCACTCCTTTGCGTATCACTTTGATCCAGGCGACCCAGTTGAATACATGGAGCTCAAGGCAATTTCTCTGGCCTTGACAGAGGTGGAGCACCTAGGGATTCTGAAGCTTGAAGTGGAGAGTGACTGCCTGCCGTGCATTTCGCGCATTCGGCGCCCAGTAGCTGATTTGATAGCTTATGGCTACTTAGTTTAGGACTGTTTGTCCCTTTTGCCCAATTTTACTTGCGTTTATTAGGCGGATGGGAAATGTACCAGCGCATCTTTTAGCTAGATACAGATTATCTGTTCCTATTAGAAGGTTCTACGCCACCGGGTGATGTTTTGGCCGCTTGTTTGGCGGATCTTACTTAAATAAAATTTCGTTTTTTCCAAGAAAAAAAAAATCTTTTTCGAACATATGTAGCCATCTTCATTTAATAACATTTTCATTTTTTAGGTTTTTCCGTGAATCACACGGGTTTTTCTACTGATATATATATATATATATTTTTTGCCAAGAATATATTTTATTTTAGTGTAACTCTAATCATTGCATATCATTATATAAAGGAAAATGATATATCCACAATTAAAAAAATGGCTCAACATGTGATCTAACCATATTGAGTAGTGTCAAACTTTTTGAACGAAGTATGTAGATTTAGATTTCCTTTTTATTTAAATTTTTCCTATTATATATTTTTTAGTTTAAGGACACTATTATATGTAACGCCCCGTTCCCGGACACCGAGTCCTTATCCGGAAAGAGCGTTCGGCACAAATATTATCAAATAAATTCAATAATAGATGTAAGTCTTACGTCATACATCAGAACTAAAACGACGCGGAAGATAAAACGACTCGGGAAACAAAAAATCGAACACACGGTTTTCAATGCTGCGACAACTAAATCCAATAAAGAAAACTAAATCATCCAACATTCAAATCCAAAAAAACTCAAACGGAACTAATCCAAAAGAAAGACAACAATGTTTGAACTTGAATCAACAACTTTATTGAAAGAAACCAAAAAACTAAGTCTTCGAGAGCTCCATCTCACACGTCATCGTCGAAGAACTCATCAACATTAGAAACCTGTTCATCTTCTTTGGGGAAAGGGAAAGACAAACATAAAGTAACGGGGTAAGTACATGAGTACTTAGTAACGCGTAGAAGATCGTATAACGTCGGTCTCATAAAGAAATAAAAGCAACGCCGTCTTTTATTAGTTCATTCCATTATTAGCCCTAACTAACTATCATATTATGTTCACAGCATAACATGAGGTTCCAAAGTTATCTAGCTTAGCTCAAGTTTGTTACATCATGAATAACAAGGGCACTACGCCTAGTAATAGGATGTACTAGGACAACTGGGTGCAACCTACTTAGAGACACGCTCTAGTAGCCCCGGGAATATCTGAGTCCCGATAGTGTGATGACCGGTAGAGTGCACCGGACGCTTTATCTAGCCAATCGATTGACCGGCGTGAGGTACAGTCTACTTTGTCTAGTCAGAGAACACATCGCGATATTGTACTATGCCTTATCAAGCATTTCATGATGTTTAATATTATTAATCTAACACATGCGTTTGATTAGATGTTTAACTAGCCACCTAAGTTGATTCACATAAAAGGCTCGCCTATCAGTCTACTCCCTCTTCCTAAGACCACTAGACTCTAACAAAACCTAGCACATAAACAGACATCGATAAACCCTAGCTTATCGAAGCACAAGGCAAATCCGAAGCTTTCGATGGTCCCACACTTCATCTTTTTAGGGAATCCATATGGTGCCTGAACTAAACGCATCAAAAGCTTGTTCAAGGCTTTGTCACATAGGGTTAAGCAGTAAGGACATGATTATAAAGCCTGAAACCAAGCTGACACGGCAAAATAGTAAAGACGGAATAAACAGGTCAAACGCACGTTTGACATCCTGTAAACGCGCGTTTGCCTCAAACGAACGTTTACTGCTCCCCAAACTCTCGTTCGTGAAAAATGGTCACATCCTGTATCAAATGTCCAACACTCAAACACCCGTCTATAAACCCCAAACGCTCGTTTGAGTTGCAACGATCGCAAACGCCCGTTTGCCCTTGTGCAAACGCTCGTTTGCCTGGGTTTTTCCCAGAAATCTGCAACTGTCAAAATACGACCTCTAACCCAATTCCACCCCAAACTCCAACTTAAACGGATCATAAACCACGAAAATAACCATACAAATTGCTCTATAATTATAATTCAATTATTACAATTTTAAAAGAGAGAATACGAGTATGCCGCGAAAACCCTCCCTCCCGCCAAAATCTTCTTTCCGCGCCGTCGAAGCTCTCCATCACGCGCCACCGAAGTTTCGCTTCCCGTCCCACGCCATCAGCCTCCGTCTCAAACTACCAGAAAAACGACCTTATCATCTTCCCGTTCCGATGTTCTGGCCGAGGCCGTAGAAAAGAGCACTTGTTAATCAGAC
Organism: Gentiana straminea; assembly: GCA_036785695.1. Lineage (NCBI taxonomy): Eukaryota > Viridiplantae > Streptophyta > Magnoliopsida > Gentianales > Gentianaceae > Gentiana > Gentiana straminea. The sequence goes on from JAVUPR010000061.1 coordinate 3,907,075, forward strand.
CGGGGTAAGCTTCTTGAATACTCGTAAAGCCCTAGATTTGGTAGTGTTTCTGGAAATTTCGCCATTTTTTCGTCCCAACTCTGAAGTTGTATTTTCGACCCAAGTTCTTACTCTTTTGCATCTTTGGGAATTATCTAATGGAAAGGATAGTGATTTATATTTGAAAATTTGGCTTTTTATTGTCCTTCCTTTTCTGTACATAATTATACTGATTTTGGTAATTAGTCTTTAAATTAGGCCTCAACCTGCTCTTTCTTAAAAGGAACCGAATCTGCTATATCACATTGACATGGTTTAAGTCGCCACTCCTCTGATTCCGAAACCATGCCCTTCAATTTATTGAGGAAGATCTGAAAAATCTTTGTTGCGGAAATGCATTCAGTTAGTCACAGTGTTTCTGCCTCAAGTTCCTGTGTATTGGGACACAACAGATTCAGCTGCCGTAAGAGCTGTAGCAGGTAACGTTTTCTACACACCAACCCTCCCCCCTCCCCCCTTCCCCCTTTTAAATAAGGATATGCTTATGGATTTATACCTGTGTATTCGTTTATCCTTTTTTGATTTCCAATGTGCAGGGCCCACAATGTCTCTGGTCAGGGGAGGAATTTGGGACTTATTTTATGCCTTGCGAATGCACCTTCAACTGAGACATCTGGTAAATTAAAATCATCATTTATCCTTGATTTTTTATTTATTGTTTTTTGCTGGGCATTAGTTTCATTTGTTTTGGAATTGCTGAGAAAAAAGGAAAAAAGATTCATTGAGGTTATATTTTGCTTGCTTTTTTAGGTGGGTATAGCAAAGAATTTTAATGGTGACTATTTTTATACATGTGTATGTGTTTGCGAGATGATCATGTTTGTCCTAAGCTACTATCGGATTTTTAAGACCCTCTATCAGTGAAGATTAGTTGCATTTGATTGGCACAGACAGAACTCTGTTGATTGATCAAATAGTGTAGTTGGCATTCACTTGTGATTTTGGAAATAAATTACTTACGTGTGAAGTTCTCTTTTCTTTTCTTTATTTTTATTCGATTCTTTTCCGAGTATATTTTTTCAGCTTTTTCAATCGATGCTTATAATATTGAGAATGAGGTGCTTATATTGAAGTTTGTGTGTCAATGCTCTTTGTAAAAGCTTGTTGTGCTTTTTTGTGTGTAGTTTACAAGACAGAGGTCTCTCGCAATGAAAATTTGGCAAAGCTTCAAGCTGGTTATCTCTTTCCTGAGGTTTGAAGTGTGCACTCTCTCCTACAATGCTCTTTGAACTTCTTATCATGCTTTGTTTTCATCTTAGATTTTGTATCTTTTGTCTTGCCCTTAAATGGAGGCAATAGATGTCTCCATGTTATAGGCTTCTTCTATTTCATGTAAGTCACTGCTTTAAAGGGAACTGTAATTTTGATGGTTTTTGTTCTTTCATGTTTAATTGGATTTATTACTGAATCTTTTATCGAACCGAAAGATTCATTGGCATCTTTTGAATCTTTTCTTGCCTACCCTTGTGCATTAAATCGTTTTAATTACCATAATATGCTATAGGCCTTCCAATGACACTGATCTGGTTAGGCAGAAGAACTTTCTGTTGCACTGAAATGAATGGGGTAGTTTAGAACTTGTAATGCAAGTGAGATGCGTACTTGGAGAATGTATTACTATCCTTTTGGATGTTGCACTGTAGACAGCCATTGTCTCCGATCGCTGAACTTATTTTTTCAAGACTGTTGAATGTCATTGCATTGCCATTTTCGGAGATTCTATTATACTTCTTGCATTTGGTACCAGTTAGGTTTTACTGAACAAAAATATTATTACAAGTTTACTATTTTTTATTCATATGTTTTTCTGTATGGATTTGATTTTCCATGAACTACTAATTTACTGTTTGAGAGTGTGTGTGTATTGAATAACTTTATTGAAAATGTAGAAACATCAAAGCTTCCCCAGATGATATAAGCTACATATAATACTTATGTAGATAATCATCATCTCTTTCTTTGAAAAAAATAAAAAGAAGATGATGAAGTAGATGTTCATTTGATCTCCGCTTATCTCTCTTACCAATAAGAACTCAAAGCCAGCATCCATTGATTCTACAGCTATGCATATTCTTCCATATACCCACCACCATAATCTCTCTCCGCTTATGATTTTTTCACATACATACTCTCATGCTGCAAAAAATCATACAGTTCCTATCTTCGTACATGATGGTGCACGGCCTTGAAAAAACTTAGCAAAGCCGAAGCTTATAGAATTTACTAGAAAATTTTACTCTGCATTCAACCTTGCTCCTTTTGCAAGTACACTTATTTGTAATATCAGCGTTGCCAAAATATTCTCCATATTACATTGGAATACACAATCAAGGAGCAGTCGTTGACAGGTTTCTCTATACTACTTGTAGAGAAAAAGAGACCATCCTGCTCCTCCAATCCCTACCATGAAACTTATCCACTTAAAGAAGAAACAAGTACACTTTTAGATAACTTGGCTATCTCTGAGAAAGTTCATCCCGCCCCACATCTTGCAACTTGTTCATGTGTTTAGGTACTTACATCACATGAAGTATTCTAGGTGTACATACATATTTATACTAGCTTTTGCTTCTTGAGAGGTTTCTTCACATCTAGTCCCTTGACACCTCCAACAAGTATGTTCTTGTTAGTAGGCAATATGGGCAGCTCCACCTTATAGAGGTAGGGGGCGTTTGACCCCAATTCATTAGTGTGTGTGTGTGTGTGTATATATATATGTGCATGTGTGTGTATATACATATAGATTAGAATGATGCAATTCTTTATAGTATGTGACCCTTTAAAAATGCCAATTCACTCAGATTAGTGTATATATGTGTGTGTATCCATTAGTTACGCCTCCTCCAATTGGCTTTGGTTTTGCATGTCGTTACATCAAGCGTTGAAAGGTCTTTCTAAGAGATGAAAAGTACGAAAAATCGCTTATGCAATTGAATGGAAGACAAATGGTTGAATGCTTGCATGATAACTTGAATTGAAAAAAGATGTATTTGATAGTATTAATATCATGTCTATTATAATCGGTTTCAGAATTTAGCACATTGTGGAAGACAAACCCAAAAACATTAAATCTGCGATATTTTTTTTTTTTACAAGGTTATTTCGTCCAGAAAATGAAGAACTGAGGCCTTACTTTTTATTCTTTCTTCCATGAGCTCGACTGGTGCTCTGGCGCCTTCTCTGCTGACCATTTCATTTCTAATTTAAGTTTTTTTTAGCATTTGATGGATTAGTTTTTGGTCAACTAGATTGCAAAAAGAAGAACAGCACATATGGTAAAATATCCTGATGCACAAGTCATCAGCCTTGGAATTGGTGACACAACTGAGCCTATTCCGGAAGTAATTACCAAAGCCATGGCGGAGGTACTGATCTGTTATTTTGAATTTCAATGATTTATAATAGTAAACTTCGACGCTTCCAGAAATTTAGTCAGTGTATGTTTCCTTACGGCTATTAAAAGATCATAGCTTAATGGTGGTAATGATAACATAGATTTACCATAGAAGGAAGTTACTTAATTGCTGTTTTGTTGTTTGTTGTCTCGCTTTTTTCTATAGAGATTTGAGTGAATAAACTTTGGACTGAACAAAGAGTGTCAAATGTAAAGATCATCTTTTTCACCAGCAATTATTCACGTTCGTCCTTTTTTTATTCATTTGTTAAGATATTATTGCAAGTGACAAGGAAGTTAGAATGCTTTCTAAGTCATCTTGGCCTCCACCAACTTGAATCCTCTTCTTACTTTCTTCTGTTTCGGGAAGCTGTTGCATTGCAAAATTGGACAAATCACTTTACTGCTCTAAGCCTCCAACTTGTTGTTTTGTTCTATTTTCAAGTGTATGTGTATATGTGACGCATTTGCCATTTAGTTTTACATCATTTATTAGTTTTTTCTTGCAGACCTTTCTCATATTACTTTCCCTTTTCTATTACTGAATGCCACAGAGAGCTTATGGACTTTCAACTGTCAAAGGATATAGTGGCTACGGAGCCGAACAAGGTGAAAAAGTATGTCATTAGTTTAGTTATCTTTGGATTTGGAATTTCTACTCTATCATTTGATTGCAAGCCTCATTAGTTAGTATTACAATTTTCTTTCCATTTTTCTTTTACCTTTAGCATAAAGATATGAAAAGCTCTTTCTTCAGAGCTTGCCAACTTTTTGTTAGTTTTATTCTTCATACCTGCTCTTGTCACCTTGTGGACTGCATTCTTTTATCTAACTTGTGTACTATGTTTGCCGGCAACAATGATCAGAAATTTCGGGGTTGTCTTCTTTAGGTTTACTTTATTGGTTTAATTTAACCACATATGGAGCAAAAATACTATGTCGGTAAAGGGATGCAAACTTTTACGGTAGTTTCATGGCATCTAGGGCTATCTATAGGACGAGGAGCAAGTCCATGGCTTCCTTAGATGTACTTCTGCAGTTCAACGGAGCCGGAAATGGAGCAAAGATACAACTTGATTTGATGCTAACTTTTAACTTAGTGCCATCGGCAACTAGGCTAGCTATTGGACGTGGGGCAGGTCCATCTCTTCTTTATGTCTATGTTTTTGGTTCAAGGGTAGGCACACTTCTGAAGTAGTGCCATTGGAAACAAGGATAGCTATTGGAGCTCTTTTTTGTGTATAAGTAGCTGCTTGTGCATAGTATAACACGATCTCTAGAAGGTCTTTTGAGTTTTGATCTACTATTTAGTTGTAGGATTTAGTATTTGAACCCTATCATATGGTTGCTGATAGGGTAGCTTTGTCGCTTACTAGATACTGCGTTCGGTATAATTTTACAAGTCTACAAGAAGACTTGAGCATACGTGCAATGGATGACTGCCTTGTGCGATATGAGTTTGTTTCATTTGGGTAAGGTGTTGTTGCTTTACTTCATAACCTGCACCTCTTCAGCTTTGAATGAATGATTTTTCTGAAATTTCGTATGCACAATGCCACGAAATTCAAAACTCTATGTTAATGTTTCCTTCTGAGTACAATTTCAGTGAGTTTTTTGAATGCTTGTTTCTGAATTGTAAGTATGACACTGATCCTAAAATAAAACTCGTGCAGCCATTGAGAGCCGCAATCGCATCAACCTTTTATAAGAATCTTGAGATAGAGGAAGATGATATCTTCGTGTCTGATGGTGCGAAAAGTGATATATCACGCCTTCAGGTTTGAATCGTTCTCTTTATCGAAATCATCTCTCCATGCAGTCTTTTCATTTATTTAGAGCCAAAATTACTTTATCCTGTTGTTTCTCCATTCACATATATTTTTGTAAAGTGTTAAAAATGTATTTCTCAATTTTTGACAGATGCTTTTTGGGTCTAAAGTCACTATGGCTGTGCAAGACCCATCATATCCGGTAAATTGTTTTGCTGTTGATTTAAAGAAATTCTCTTGTTAGACTGCAACCACTTTCCTAATTTGTGCACTTGACCCAACCCTTTTCCCCTCGCTATATGTTCCATACTAAATTTGTAGATACACGATACTACCTCCGTCCCAAAATATAGTCTTTTTAGGGGGGTTTTAACTCATATTAAGAAAGTGGGTGGTGGTTATAAATTTGAAACGAAAAAGTCTAAAATACCCTTTGATTATTATTAATGCAATAATTGTAAAATAATGAAAAATAGTTGGATGGATAATAAATTAAAGGCAAGAAGATGGAAAAATCTATTAAATATCGCATTGGTATCCTAAAAATACTTATATTATGGGGCCAAAACCTATATTTAGGGATGGAGGTTGTATTTGAAATCATGTTTCTAAGGAATGATTTATTTGGTTTAATTGAATTTTCGTGCAATTATTACTTTTTAAGTAATAGGTCATTCTGCTAGGCAGCTTCTGGGGAATTTGATGTATGTAATTGTTGTATGGGGCATTGCTTAAACATATTTTGCCTTGTTAATTCAGGCTTACGTGGATTCGAGTGTCATTATGGGCCAAACTGGACTATATCAAAAAGATGTTGAGAAGTATGGAAGTATAGAATACATGAAGTGCAACCCGGAGAATGGTTTCTTTCCCGATCTGTCTAGTGTTTCTCGGACTGAAATTATATTCTTTTGCTCACCAAATAATCCTACGGGTGCTGCTGCTTCAAGGGATGATTTGACTCGCCTAGTGCAGTTTGCTAAGGATAATGGATCTATAATTGTCTATGATTCTGCCTATGCGATGTACATTTCCGAGAACAAGCCCCGGTCCATTTATGAGATTCCTGGAGCCAAAGAAGTAAGTATGGCTAAAACTTCAATGCCTATGCCTTATAGCAAATGTCGCGGTTTGAAATAAACACAGAAGGTGTTCCTAAATAGTAAAAACTTGACTGCGAGTGCAGGTTGCTATTGAAGTATCCTCATTTTCCAAGTATGCTGGTTTTACCGGAGTTCGTCTAGGTTGGACAGTAGTTCCAAAGGAGCTCTTGTTCTCTAATGGGTTCCCAGTTGCTAAAGATTTTAACCGTATTGTTTGTACTGCTTTTAACGGTGCCTCCAATATTGCTCAAGCTGGTGGTTTAGCTTGCCTCTCACCTCAAGGCCTTAAGGTTAGTTAAGTAGTACCATTTTTTTTTTCAGCCATGATACAGTACCTTTTGAATATATGTTGCTAATATATGCAGGCAATGATGGAAGTGGTTGGTTTCTACAAAGAAAACACTGAAATCATAATGGACACCTTTAACTCACTCGGGTTCAATGTTTATGGAGGCGTAAACGCTCCATACGTGTGGGTCCATTTTCCTGGGCAAAGCTCATGGGATGTATTCAGTGAGATTCTCGAGAAGACGCATGTGGTGACGACCCCAGGCAGTGGTTTTGGACCAGCTGGAGACGGTTTTATCAGGGTCAGTGCCTTTGGTAATCGGGAAAATGTGTTGGAAGCTTGCAGAAGATTCAGACAGTTATACAAATGATCCAGTTTCTTGGGGGATCTAAATAAAAGTCTCACATTGTTGGTCTGTCTATCTGTTATTTTATAGGATTTATGTATTTATGCTTGGGGAGCTAAATATTGAAAGTTTCACGATGATGTTGGATACGTATTGTGAAATCTGTAAAACACTTCGTTAACAAAGCAGTTTTAAAACTGAAAATAGAATCAAATCGAGGCGAGTGTATAACATTCTGTCTTTTACACAAAATTGTTTTGATACTTATGCTTCCAGTTGTTGCAATTATGTTTTTCCACATTTTTAATAAATTTCTTAAATAACAATAAGAAAAAATAAAATTTATTTTTGATAACTACGATAATCAAATAGAGAAATAGAATTAAAAATAATAATAATAAAATACACCGTAACCATTCTTGGCGGCAAAATTACAATTAACCGGTTAGATTCTCGGGCAACGCAGTTCATCTCGTACATATCCATGGAAATGCTTGAATAAATGACCTAATAGACAGAACATCTTCAATATTTTGTTTTTTCAAACCCTAAACGCGACGGCTGTGGAGCTTGAGGGCCGAGAACGATGGGGATATAACCTGCAGTCGCTTTGCATAGATCGACCTAAGACGTTATACGTCCATAACATTGCTGTTGAGTTTCTAATGCCTATTTTATGTGTTCGTTGTAGTGGAGAGTAAAGGTAAAGCGGTTCCCTCATCAAACCCCAACAATGAATCCCACTCATTTGGTGGATGAAGTTATCAAACCACGCCCTGCTCTATTAGATGAATCTGCATCCGTAAAACAAGCAAATCGAACTCAGTTCCTTGATTAGTAGTCGAGACAACGAGGAGATGAATCAACCATCCTTTAAAATCGTCTTTCAGCGCAACTTGGTATGCCTTAAATACCAAAGCTATATCCCAGACTATTGATTTCCTCTGAATCTGGAACCGAGCCACATGATTTGCTGTGTAAGCCAAACTCATCAAGACAGCTTGGGAAAATATTGAGCCACGCCCACAGGTATAATGTCCTTCACCTCTTCCCATATGAACAATTTTCTTTTAGGCTTTATGCATACTTTTCCATGGAGGTTTGGGTACTCTTCAATTAAGGGTTGTTTCTTGTGTGATTCTTTATAAATTTCTAGTTTTGACCATTTCTTAGGCTTCAGAATTCACTTTGCAAAAGCAGTTCTATTCACAATGACCAACCTTTGCCGCCGTATTTTCATTCGAGCCCAACTCCATCAACCTTTCCACCAACCACTTCAATCCCCTGATATTGAATACAGATTTTATACACTCCGAAATTCTCACTCCATCCCTTTTTCAAGCGTTGGCCAAAACACCAGGAACATTTCCTACTCAAGTTTGTTATCACATCTATCGCAATCCAAGTCCCTAGATTCAGGGCGTCAAATCCATGCCCACTTAATTAAGATTGGGTTATCTAATGATATTAGTCACATAAGAAACTTAGTGAATTTCTATTCAAAATGCGGTATTTTCGATTCTGCTCGCTTGTTGCTTGTCGAAAGTTCTAAATTAGATTTGGTATCTTGGTCTGCTCTACTATCAGGTTATGCTCAAAATGGTTTTTCTCAAGAAGCCCTTTTGGGATATCGGGAAATGCATTCTTTGGGTGTTGGCTGTAACGAGTTTACTTTTCCTAGTGTTATTAAGGCATGTTCCATGAGTGGGGACTTTCGGCTTGGTAAACAGGTTCATGGGATTGTTGTGATGACTGGGTTTGATTCTGATGAGTATGTTGCGAATACATTGGTTGTTATGTACGCTAAGTGTGGAAAACTTGACGATTCTAAGAGGATGTTTGATGAAATCCCAGTGAGAAATGTTGTTACTTGGAATGCATTGTTCACTTGTTATACACAAAATGATTTGTTTGTTGAAGCATTGGATTTGTTTGATGATATGGTTTCCAGTGGAATTAGACCAGATGAGTTCAGTTTATCAACTATAATAAATGCTTCGACTGGATTAGGAGATATTTGCCAGGGGATGAAAGTTCATGGTTACTTATTGAAGCTAGGATATAATTCTGATCCGTTCTCATCAAATGCTCTTGTTGATATGTATGCCAAATTGGGAACTCTTGATGATGCTATTTCAGTTTTTAAGGAAATTCCCTTCCCTGATATTGTTTCATGGAATGCAGTCATTGCTGGGTGTGTCCGTCATGAATATTATGACATTGGGCTGCATATGTTCTCCCAGATGATACTATCAGGAACATATCCCAACAAATTCACCTTATCAAGTGTTCTCAAAGCTTGCGCTGGACTTGGACTCCCGGAATATGGAAGACAATTGCATTCTATATTGTTAAAATCTGACAAGTCAGATGCATTTATTAACGTTGGACTTGTCAATATGTATTGCAATTGTGGTTTAGTGGACTATGCTAGAGCAGTTTATGATGCGATTTTGGAGAAGGACTCGGTTGCAATAAATGCTATGATCTCCGGATATGCACAGAATGGTTTAAATTTAGAAGGTTTGAAGCTCTTTGCAGAGACACGCAGGAGGGAGATTGAATTTGATCACAGAACTTTATTAGCTACACTCAACTGTACAGCTGGCTCACAGATGATCGATGCTTGTAAACAAATTCACGTGTTATCTTTGAAGTCAGGATTTCAGTCAGATGAATTTGTTCTGAATAGTTTGATTGATTCATATGGAAAATGCAGCCAGACTGAGGACGCTGCTAAAATGTTTGAAGAATGTCCTACAATTGACTTGCCTTCATTTACATCCATTATATCGGCTTATGCTCAATGCGGTCAAGGTGAAGAAGCGTTGAAGCTTTATTTGAAGATGCAAGATATGGATGCCAAGCCAGATTCATTCGTTTGTAGTTCCCTTCTTAATGCTTGTGCAAATTTATCAGCATATGAGCAAGGAAAGCAAATTCATGCTCACGTCATAAAGTATGGATTCATGTCGGATACGTTTGCTACGAACTCCCTTGTGAATATGTATGCCAAATGTGGAAGCATTGAAGACGCTGATTGTGCTTTCTCTGAAGTTTCTCAGAGAAGTGTTGTGTCCTGGTCTGCCATGATTGGTGGACTTGCTCAACATGGGCATGGAAGGAAAGCTCTTCTATTTTTTGAGAATATGCTTAAAGATGGCATTTCTCCGAATCATGTGACTTTAGTAAGTGTCTTGGGTGCATGTAATCATGCTGGTTTGGTAGTAGAAGCCCAAAGGTACTTTGATACAATGAAAGACTTATATGGGATTGAACCAACACAAGAGCACTATGCTTGCATGATCGATGTCCTTGGAAGAGCAGGAAAGCTTGATGAGGCATTGGATCTTGTAAATAAGATGCCTTTTATTGCTAATGCCGCTGTCTGGGGGGCACTCTTAGGTGCTGCAAGGATGCATAAGAGTGTACAACTAGGCGAACTTGCAGTAGAAAATCTTTTGGCCCTTGAACCTGAAAAATCTGGCACGCATGTTCTTCTTGCAAATATTTATGCGTCAGTTGGATGGTGGGAAGATGTCGCAAAGGCTAGAAGGCTAATGAAAGACAGTAATGTGAAGAAGGAACCCGGAATTAGCTGGATGGAGGTGAGAGACAAGGTTTATACATTTATTGCAGGAGACCGTGAACATCCTAGAAGTGAAGATATATATGCCAAACTTGAGGAGTTGGGAGACCTAATGGCAAAAGAGGGCTATGTTCCCATGATAGAGATTGACCTGCATGATGTTGAAAAGAAGGAGAAAGAGAAACTTCTAGCCCTTCACAGTGAGAAACTTGCAGTGGCCTTTGCGCTTATTGCTACTCCTGCAGGAGCTCCTATTAGAGTTAAAAAGAATCTTAGAATTTGTTTGGATTGCCACACAGCATTTAAGTTCATTTGTAAAATAGTTTCTCGAGAGATCATTATTAGAGACATCAACCGGTTCCACCACTTTAAGGGTGGATTCTGTTCTTGCGGAGATTATTGGTAGAACAAAGTGAGGATCGTCAGCATTCCAAAAAAAAAAAAATTGTAAGTTATTTCTTCGCTAGTTTTTTTCTTTTTCTTTTTATGGCATCAAAATCAAACTGTCCTCTTGCCAAAATATCAACCGTTTAAAATGGCTTATGAATTTGCAGACAAGGTTATGGATGGTAGTAATGGAAACAAAGCTGTTAACCAATATGAATTTTACAAGGTACTATTGATCTCACTTCCGAAGGTTCCAAGAACCATCCTTTATTTTCATTTAAATGATTAACAGGGGGAAGAATGTAATAACTTAAAAAATTCACGATTATCTGTTCTAACAATTGCAGGAAGATGTCCAAGTGATCAAGAAAATGGGCATCACTGCCTACAGATTTTCCATTTCCTGTTCCAGAGTATTACCAGGTACAGTTTTATATGAAGAAACAGATAGCATAGCAGTAACATTATTTCATTCACTAGGGTAATTTTTTTTGCAATGAAGTCTAAAAAGTAACTTCTTTGTGATCACTAATGGTGGGAAGTTTTTGTCACAGGTGGAAAAGTAAGCAGTGGTGTAAACAAAGAAGGAATCAAGCATTCTCTTTGATGAGCTCCTTGCCAATGGTAGCTTTAAACTGCTCCAAGAAATTTAGTATTATACATTCATTTTACATGGTTGATTCTGATTTACTAAGATCTTTATAGAACCCCTAATTAGGCATCCAGCCTTTGTGACACTCTTCCGCTGGGATGTTCCAAAAGCTCTGGAAAATGAATACGGCAGTTTCTTTAGCCAATAAATAGTGTTGCCCATCATTTGATTCTTGCACATGCCGAAGCCGTCAAACTCTATAGAGAACAGTTTAAGGTACAAGGAGGACAGATTGTATCCTATTGGTGGGAACCTCTTAGTGATACTCCACAAGATAAAGAAGCTGTAGACTTGCACTGGATTTCTTGTTTGGATGGTATATTTCTGGATCTTACTTACATTCTTCATTTTCCACATCTGCATAACCTTAAAATAAACAAGGCTAATTCCTATTGTTATGGCTCACATATATAATTAAGGTTTATGAAACCAATTACAAGTGGTAAATATCCAAAGAGCATGATAGATCCAGTGCAATCTCGTCTTCCAGAGTTTTCAGACAAGGAGTCAGCCATGCTAAAAGGATCATTTGATTTCCTTGGAGTGAACTACTATACAGGCCGATATGTAGCAGAAACAGCAACCTCTAAGCCCACAAAAAAGTTACATTACTCATCAAGAAGTTATTCAAAGTATGTATGTTTAGCATAGTGATTACATTCTAATAATTTCACCATGCAACTGACCCGAATTGTCGTTGGATCTATTTTTCCGGTGCAAATTGTTAGTGGTAGGCCCTGATGGCATGACAGAGATTGGTCCAAAGGTATGTATTCTTGTATCTGTTAGAATTAATCATCATGATTTATTCTAATACTTTTTCCTAAGTCCTTTTTTATATTTTATTAAGCTTGTAATTAGTTTATTTAATCCCTAAGGGATTTGTCTTCTATCGGGTTCCAAGTCTTGGCTGAAATCCCAACTAGCCGTTGGGACAAGACTGCCAACGGCTATTTTCCCTGTTTACCTTTTCTGAGAGCTGTGTTGTGTTATATAAACAACCAGCCTCTCTTGTAATCTTTAAGCTTTCTTTTTATGAAATAAACTACAAGTTATTTCTATCTTCTCTCTCAAAGCTTCCGCTCTTACAGTATCTACACTGATTAATCATGTTAGTACCGAAATTCCAAATTCAGTGATTTAATCTCCATCATGTTAAGCATTAAACTGATTTCATACTATAGTATGTTATGTATAGGCCGGTTCCAGCTTGCTGTATATTTATCCGTTGGGAATGTACGAGCTCCAGCCGCTTGTGCTTCTGGAAAAAGGAGCAGAAAACAGAGTTTAAACCAGGGCTGAATCCAAAGAGGCCACTTGATGGTGGAGTGGTAAACTGGAAGAAGGTCACCAACAAGGGTGCTTTGCATGATAGTGCTGTTTTTGTATAAGCTTGTAAAGGTGTACAGTTTTGTGATTTTTTGTTATATACTGGTATAATATATGATTCGGTTTTTGAAAAAATAAAAAGCAAAAGTTTTTAGTAAGCTTCCTATTGTATAAGGCAATGTATCTTGTTGATGTCGCATTTATTCTATCATGAACACAGACACAAGAATGAAATGACAAGTGAAATTTGATTATTATCTATTTTTAGTTGTTCCCAAATCATATCCTTCCCTTTACATCTGAGGTTTATCATCACTCTACAAAAATAACAATACTACATTGTTGTTTGATAACCTACAAGATGTTCAAAGCAATTCCCCATCCAAACTTATAGCTGATGCAAATGAATACCTTTTAGAAGCAGCGAAATCCCAAAGCAAAAATGGTTACCAAATGTTCTTGGGAACTGGAAAAGACATGAGCCCTCTTTCTCTAGGTGGATGCGTTCGAGAATATCGCTCTGTTTTGTGCATCTTCAGTTTAATCGCAGGCACTTTCCGTGCAATCGCCTGCCATATCATTTGAACTGCATCGTCGCCTTTTGAGGGGTACCGAAACTCGTAAAAACTCTCGATTTCTTTCAGCCTTTTCCACATCCTGGTCCACTCATCCTTCCCAATGCTTCGAATGAGATTAAGGAGGAAATCTTTTTTAAGAGCGTCTGAAGTACGAACAAAGACAGAAAACTCCGTGTAATCCAGAATGTCTTCATAGGGAAGCTCGATTTCATCGCTAATGATGACAGGAACACAGTGGCTAGCAATAGCATCAAAGAGGCGGTTTGAGGAGGGTGTGTCACCGGCAATGTTGAGGCAGAATTTGGAGGAGTGCATACCGCGTGTAGCCTGGTGGATACCGTCTTTCTGAACACTTCCAAATGAGAAGTGCACATCTTTCACATCTTTTAGCATATAAAACAGCTCTTGGCGTATAACTCCACCCTGTAAAGAGAAAAAGCCAACATTTATACCGTAGATATATGTAACCTAAAGAGAATATACATCTGCAGAAATAAATATTTTAACAAAAATAATGGTAAGGATAAGCTACTATCCTTGTAAACCAACAATTGCCTCGAGTATAAACGGATAGCAGAATTGAGGCCGTTCATGTACAAGTAATAGTAAGTTCTTACAACAGGTACATTAAACAGAACCGATCTTGTATGTGAAAGAACAAAAGCAAGGTGAAATGAAGAAGAAATTTTTATTGAAAAAGTTGAAAATCAGAAAAATCAAAATTTCAAGAGAATTAATACACAAGCTTAGAAGCTAGGTTGAACAGAATTGGGATCTTATCTACGAATGATGTGACGATTTAAGTTATCTTTTTGCTATAAGATGCATGCATCAATAGTAAAATGAACCAGAAGAAACAATTGCACGGGGTAGATTTCAAGAACGGCACCTCATACTCAGAAAAATCAAAACATAAAAAGTTGTCACTTATTTGACTGATAATGGATTTGATACCCGACCGGTGAAATCACCGAACCACCGGCAAATGATCCACTCGGGCAATGGAAGGCCGAAAACAATGTTATCATGTCCTGGTCGATTGGATCCATGACCAAGGATCAAAGTGAAAACTTTATGTTTTACAACACTGCTGCTGAGATTTGGGCTGCTGTCCATGATCTTTACTCAAAGAAGGACAACACCTCAGAAATCTATGATCTCAAATCCCAACTGAAGGACCTGAGAATGTCACTCAATACTACAGTCAACTGACCAAGATTTGGCAGCAACTTGATCTTTTCAATGATCACAAGTGGAAGTGCCCTGCTGATGCTAAGATCCACAAGAGCAACACTGAAAATGACAGGGTCTTCTCTTTCCTAATGGGATTAAATCCCTGTTTGGATGATGTAAGGGGTAGAATTCTTGGCAAATCCCCTCTTCCTAGCCTCAAGTCTGTTTTTTCTGAGGTCAAACATGAAGAAAGCAGGAGGAAGGTCATGCTGGGAACTCAACCTCCTCCTATTCCTACTCAACCTATTCCTACTCAACCAGAAAGCTCTGCATCTGCTCTCCTATCAAAGGGTAGTCAACACCAAAAGGGCAAGAAAGAGAGGCTTTTCTGTGATCACTGCAAGAAGGTTGGACATTCCAAGGAGACCCGTGGAGACTCCATGGAAAGCCTGCGATTGGAAGCCAAGAACTGGGACCTGGAAGGGAATACCAAGGCAACTTTTCAACTCAATTGGGTGAAGAAACACCTGGGAACCTTCGTTTTCTCTCGGGAACGAGATGGAAGTTACGAAAAGGCTTCTACACCCCCGCTCCCGGTTCTGTCACCCATTCAAATACCTCCACCGCTTCGTGGCACACTCGGTAATCATGCTCATTCCTACATTATATCGACCTTGAAAAACAACTCGGATTGTTGATTCGGGGGCCTCGTAACATATGACGGGGAATAAGGGGTTGTTTCACTCCTTAATTCCCCGTAAACATGAAAGATTTGTGAGAATTGCGGATGGATCCACTTCCAAAGTGCAAGGAATTGGATCTATCAATTTTTCCAAGGATCCGATCCTTGATCGGGTTCGTATGTACCAAATCGTCATGCAATCTCTTATCGGTGAACAACCGGTAAAGAGACAAAACTTATCGATCATGTTTCATGAGAATAAGTGTATCTTACAGAAAATGACTACGGGAAGATGATTGGCAATGCTAGTGTTTCCTCCGGCCTATACATGCTACCTACCGATCTTGGTTCTTTGGATACCAAAAACTCGCTTTAGTCATTGATTCTCGTTGATTGTAATAGTGATCCTATTATGTTATGGCACTATAGGTTGGGACATCCCAATTTTGTGTATCCGAAAAGGCTTATGCCTCGGTTATTTATCAATAAAAATGTGTCGATTTTCGGTGTGAAATCGCATTTGTATGGCTAAACAAAGTAGGACTCGTGTTTCATACCAAGTCTTATGCTCCTCCAAGCCTTTCCATCTTATACATAATGATATTTGGGGACCTCTAGGGCCAAGAATATCACTGGTGCAAGATGGTTCATCACCTTCATTGATGATCACACCACATTGTGCTGGGTGTTCTTGATGAAGGAGAAGGCAGAAGCAGGGGCAATCTTCATGAATTTTTTCCTCATGATTAAGACTCAGTTTGAAACTGATATTAAAATCCTCAAATCAGACAATGGGTCTGAATATCTTGAGAACCATCTGGGAAAATTCTTCAAAGAGAAAGGTATTATTCACCTAACATCTTGTGTTGATACTCCCCAACAAAATGGGGTTGCAGAAAGGAAAAACAGGCACCTCCCCGACACTTTGCAAGGGCACTTATGTTTGCTATGAAAGTGCCTAAACATTTTTGGGGTGAAGGCGTCTAAGCGCCACATATCTAATTAACGAGAATGCCATCTAGGGTTTTGAAATTCAAAACCCCGTGGCGATCCTGAGAATGTATTACTTCCTCTCACTTAATTCAAACTCTGCCTCCTAAGGTGTTTGGGTGCATTGCATATGTTCACAACCACCACAGAACCAAACTTGAACCAAAGGCATCCAAGTGCATTTTTCTTGGCTATTCACCAAGACAGAGGGGTTACAAATGTTATTACCCTCAAACTAGAAAATTCTTTAATTCTATGGATGTAACCTTCTTTGAAGGTAAAGCCTTCTCCCATCCAGAAGGGGAATCACTAGACTATGTCTCATCCTCTCAATGATGGGATATGAGTCCTGGAACTTTGCACTCTCTGGATAAAGGAAGTATAAATCAAGGGGAAGTTACTACCCCTGATAATACTCAAAGTCCTTCTAACCTCTTTCCAGAAATGGAATCTTTAAACCTTAGGCCTCCTATTCAGAGGGTCTATACTAGAAGAAACGAGGAATGAACTTGAGAATCAAGAACATCCACTTCATTCTGAGAATGAGGATTCTTTAGAACCTCATGGCACTTATCAGGATCAGTCTGAGGAAGGTACTACCTCAGAATCACCTGAAAGATCTATTAGCACGGTCAATTATGATGATAGACCTATTGCTTTGAGAAAAGGAACAAGGGCTTGCACCCAATATCCTCTATATAATCTCCTAGCAATAGACAATATTTCCACTTCCTATCAAGTTTTCATACAAAACTTGGATAAAAACGAAATTCCTCAATCCATCCATGAAGCCTTGGGGATTCCCGAGTGGAAACAAGCGTAAATGAGGAATTAAATGCTCTAAACAATAATCACACTGGACACCGACTTCTCTTCCTAAGGGAGAGAAAACAGTGGGTTGCAAATGGATTTTCACTTTGAAATACAACTCGATGGCACCATTAACAGGCATAAGGCTAGGTTGGTTGCTAGGGGTTACACTCAGACTCATGGCATAGATTACCAAGAGACTTTTGCCCCAGTGGCAAAATTAAACACCATCAGGGTGCTCCTATCTATTGCTGTGAATCTTGATTGGCCCTTACACCAACTAGATGTGAAAAATGCTTTCCTAAATGGTGACCTAAAAGAGGAAGTATACTTAAAGTTGCCTCCGGAATTGACTATCCGGGAGCCGAAAACAAGGTGTGTAGATTACACAAAGCTCTTTATGGACTAAAGCGGTCCCCAGAGCTTGGTTTGGTCGTTTTACCAAAGTTGTTAAGAACCTTGGATTCATACAGGTCAAGCCGACCACACTATGTTCACCAAGGTGTCTCATTTTGGAAAAGAGTCATCCTCATTGTAAATGTGGATGACATTATTATTACTGGAGATGATGCTCATGAGATTGAATCTCTAAAGCATTGTCTTGCAAAGGAGTTTGAGGTTAAAGACCTTGGACAGATGAAATACTTCCTTGGAATGGAAGTGGCTAGGTCCAAGGAGGGGATCTTCATATCCCAAAGGAAGTACATTCTAGACCTTCTTTCTGAAACAGGGATGCTTGAGTGCAAACACGCCTCCACACTCTGTTGATCCTGGGATAAAATTGGAAAAGGACGGCAAAACTCAACAACCAACATATTATATTCCACTATCTGTAGATGATCTCATCGATTTATATTCCTTATATACATGTGCAGATCCAGATAGAAGGATTTTTCCTTCCATTGCTATGTACCAAATCTACGAAATTGCCTGACATAAATACATAAAAGGATCACCACCCAAGTAATAGTAAGGGCTTGCGTTGCGCACCCTAAATTATTATACCTTGGCAAGTGCCAATGAGACAGTAGTTAACCAAGCTGAATATAGAGATATAACTACTATGTTACATTCATCAATCTTTATTTGGTTGTTTCAAAAAATAATGATAACATTGTTGGAACTTTATTAGAGGCCACCCTCAGCGGATTTACCAAAACCAGCTGGAGATCACCTCATCCTCAACAAATATGATACTCAAGTGTCCCTTGGAAGGTTCCTAATGTTGCATCCCTCTTAAATAAAGAAGGAAAAAAGGATACTCGAGTGTCTTTCCTCATTAGATGTTGTTTCTTTCTTCTTCTTTACTCTACCTTCAGTGTTCACAAAATTTCCACCTCTTAGGTTTCCGTTAATGCCTACACACAGATTTTGTCACATTAATTTCCACGTCTTAGGTTTCAGGTAATGACTAAAGCCTTTCATCATCCTTGAGACTTAAGCACTCTTCCTCCAACAAATTGACAGAGGGCGAAACTCAGGAGCAACATCCCAGACCAGATTTTCTAAACATAACGAGCATTCAAATGGGAATTTTATTATTTAGAGAGCTTGATTAGCAGAAACAGACCAGACCTATAGCTATTAACTCCACTCCGAAAATTCTCAAATGACCATTAACCTATTTCATATTCAAAAGATGATTACCGTTGATCAATTTCCAGTGCACAAACACGCATACCCATGAATCGTGCTTCATATGTTTATTCGGAACTGGTATATCCTGCACAACTTATAGTCACTCTGTTTTCTTCATCTGGATTAGCCATAAAGCATCATCTAGAAATAAACAATGCCTCAAAATATGTCTTAAATGCTCCACAACTACTTACAACTCATAAAAGTTTCACTGAAGCGATCCACTTCTTAATCTACCAGCTCCTAGCACTAAACATTGTAATTGGTTATGATGAAACAGAAAATAACGAAGACAGTATAAAACGACATGTAGCAGTAATAACATTCAAAAGAAGTTCATTTCAAAATAAGCAGTAACAAGATTTTAAAGAACATCACTTGCAAAAGAAAAAGAACAGTGTACATAAAAAAGATTCATGTATAAGTATTCACTTACATCTTTTCTGTATACCGCACCTTGGAAGTAAAGGAGAGTCGGACGGCCATCAAAATCGGATGAGTCGTTGACATAGCTTGGGATTACATGCTTATATGGTGCAATTACATCTTTCTCAACATTTGCAATTGTTGGGGGATACCTTCCGAAATCTGAGAGGATAAAGACTGCAGGCCATAGCTGCATTCTTGCTTGCAAAAGGCTATTGGGATGGTGAGCAAGAACAATATGGTCTACTCCCCCTGATCTCTTCCATTCTGTCTGAGATATCAAAAACTGAACTAATTTCTCTTGAAGCAATGTGTTGATGCTCTTCTTGCTCTTCCCCTTCAACTTTGAGAAACGGTTATAGCTAATGGACGAGAAAAACGGAACAAAGATAACATCGGCTTCACTAGAATTTCTAACTCTAACTGCAGTTCTGCCACTTGATTCTGTGGCGATTTCTGAGTATAAAATATCCAACGTCAACCAATACTCTATACTATGCTGCAAGTTTAAACCGCCGGGATATTCAGGCACATGTGACTTAATATCAGGCCAAACACTATGTGCATCATTGGCTTTCCACCCAAGAAGACCAAAATGAAATTCTGGAGGCAAATCATACATAAATACTTTCAACAATTCCTTCTTAGTGCTACACTCTGCAAAATTCCTATCACTTGGGCCATCCTGGGCTTCTTACATTAGCAAAAGAGGGATCACTATCTTCTAACCTATTATCATCTGTAGTAGAAAAAATATTGGTATTGGGCAATATATTAAAATCAAGAGAGTAATGCCGACCAGCTGACCTCAGAACAAAAAACCAAGACAAAATGAACAAGATGGATACAATGAAGAACAAATAAAACAAAGATTTCTGTGCGGTTAACCCCATTGAATGACCATGTCCTAATACCACAGATAATACAAACAAACACCTAAGGTCATCTCCAAATTCCAACCTCGGAACTTGTTTGTTTTCCTCAATAACAGCTAAAGCTTTCCGAAAATTAGCATCTTGGCATTGTGTATAGAGATCGACAATCCTGACGATTATTCCTCGAATTATTGGTTCGACAAATAAATGTTCAAGCCCGCCAATAGAAATACAATCTGATTCAAGAAGGCTTTGAGTAGAAGCAGCAACGGAGATGAAAGAAAGAAAGAAAGAAACCAGCTAAAAGGAAAAAGGGAAAATTACGGAATCAAAATAGAAAGACATCAAGAATCATACTCATACATCAACATAGATATCCCATCATCAATCATGTTAAAATCATAACCACAATAAAAATAAAAATAAAAACAGATGAGATTGAATAGAGTTTTCAATGAAGAAACACCGTTGAATTGAATGGCACAGGAATGTAAGGAGGTATAAAGATAGTGCTCGTCAAATGTTTCCCTTTTTGCCCAAAAGAAACCGAGAAATCAATAATAAAAAAAAATGATGAAACAACAACATATGAAGGGTGAACTGGTGAAGGAAGAATGCTCCGAAAAGAGGAAAAAGTAAAAATGGATTTGGGTGCAAACAAAGAGAGGTGTATATGATGCTTCACTGTTGCATCTTTGATTTGATTTGATTTGAATTCTATATTCTGTTATTTACTTTCTCTTTTGTTTTTTTTTTTTTTGTCTACTTATTGAGATCTGTCGCATACACATATCTCTGCACAATTGCAGCCTTGAATTGAATTGAATTTGCTGCTTTGTCCAGAAGCGACACGTCATTAATTGCTCGGACTCTTTCCGGTTTTTTTTATTTTTATAAATAATATTATTCGCACCACGATTTATCAACTCGTTGTCCCACACAAGTGCATAGAATCGATGATGTAAAAGTCGAATATATAGAGCAACATGCTTCCTGTGTATTATCGTTATTGTCACATATATTCGACTTTCACATGATCGATTTTATAGTGATGCACGAGCAGTTTGATACACCGTAGATCAATTATGATACATCTAAAATAAAGAATTTTTTTTTCATGAGAATAAAAACATTTTAATCTAGTTTTTAATGTAGTCAATATACGATACATTAATGTAAATTGATGTATAGTTCCGTTTATTAATATACTCCATTTATTTATAGCTTCTTCTTTATTCTTCGAACTTTTATGTCTACAAGTCATTTGACTCAACTAATTCTGTTAGACCTGGACTAACAGCCACTGGGTTAATGTTCTTGTTTGCATACATTTATTTATTATAAATAAATTCAAGTCTATGGTAGTATTAATTTGTTTAAATATATACATACATTATTATTCAAGAAGTAGATCTCCATACAGTCTCCAAGTCCCTAGTAAAATCCTTTTCCCTGCCCAATATTACACTGTTATGATTAGCATTCACAATTACATTAAGCTCTGAATCTGGAACTTTAAACTTGATATTTTGACTGCATTCTAAAGGCACAACTTCATCTATATCTCCTTGAATAACACTCATCTTTGTTTTAGCTGCAACCAATGCTTCCAAGTAACTGTCCATCAACTTTGCCCCTCCTCCACTTATCACATTATGCATCGAGTGCCAAGCCGAGTGATGCGTATGCCTCGTCAGATCAACGACCGTGAAATGCAGTTCCCTGAAACATAATGAACACCGAACGAAAACGAATACTTATCATCAAACCGAATTAATAAATAGCCTTATAATTCGGTTATCACTCTGTTTATATACCTTTTCCTAGTCAAAAGCTTCAAGAACCATTCCCAAGTTTTGTGGTGTCTGCAAATAACGAAACAGACACATCTGCCCAGATGCTCATACCAAGACATGAATGCTGAACCAAAGACTAACGGTGGCCATATTTTCTTGGGTGCTAGTTTTTCAAAAGCTAATGAGCTAGCTTTCTCCTTTGAAGATAGGAAATATGGCTGCAAATAAGTTTCACACAATCAATTAGCATCAAACACAAGACATGTATTGTCCACAACATATGGTATGGTAAGTAGTAAATTCAGAAATTTCAGGATACGGATCTAAAAATTTGTCTTTTGAACTAATTAGGTTAATTTGTACAATTGCTGAGTTCTGAATATAATATAATCACTTACCGGTGCAACCAAGACGATGGATTTGACAGAGTTAATATATCTAGCAGCCAATGCTAATGCGATGACACAACCCATGGAATGTGCAACTATATGAAATGTATTGAGTTGATATGTATTAATTACTGATTTCTCAATCATTTCGATATGATCCTTAATGGTGTAGAAACGGTTGAAAGGTTTGGGGCTTCTCCCAAATCCCAGTAAGTCTACTGCAAACAATCTGTGATTATTTGTTGATAAATTGGGGAATACAGTTTGTGTCCATATTGAAGAGGATGATAGAAAACCATGCAGAAATATTACATTCTCTGTTTCTTTAGCTTCTTCATTGTTCTTCATTCCACCTGCAAACCATGGAATACAACAAATAATAGTATAGTTGCAATTTGCAAATTAAATCATTGATTAACTGGGGAAAAAATAGAAAGGGAAAAAAAAAGAGGTACCTTTCTGTGGTTGTTTAACCACAAGATGGAGCCTGAAATCAGTGACATTAGTACTGAACCACTCCGTACAAGATTCACATCCACAATCAGACCACCTGCTCTGCGTTTTCTCTTTCTTATTAATCGACAATCTTTTATCATCATCATCTACCGATGAAGATCTCTCCTCCTTTAGAAAAAAATTAATTACAAGAAAGCCCATTAATTTTCTAAACAAATTATTCCTGCTGTATAATGTTTCTGACATCTCATTTTCACTGTCCGTAACTTCTTCTTCTCCAGCCTTTCTTTCTTCTTCTTTGAGTTTGGAAGAACAGTAGCACGAAGATATGGGTCTTCCTTCCAATAATTCATCCACAACTTTGAAAAACAGGCACATGATAGCATCTAGAAAATCGAGAAAGAGAAAAACCACCGCACTGATGGCTGAGATTAATATTCTTAATAGCCATTGATGATGACCATGTAGTAAAACCTCAACGACGCCTTTGGGCATATTTACAAAATGAGTGAGCTCGAGACAGACACAGACACAGATTGGATTGGTGCCTGGTGGGAAAGTAGTACTAGAATAGGTTGGGATTGGAGGGGAATTTGTTCAAGTAGTAGTAGGTGAAAAGGAGAGGTGTGGTTTTCACCACATCGGTGTTTGTTAGGAAACGTGTGGTGTTGATTGTACGTGAACCGGTATGTGCACTACAAATTCTTCGTCTATTGCATTTTTCACTATATTTTTATTTTTTTTATTGATAAATTATTTATTATGATTTGTCCTAACAAATGTGTGGTGTTGTTTGTATTGTATAGGATATTATGGAAAAATAACTAATGGATGTATCATTACTCTTAAAATATGAGTGATGCTACGTCCAATCTTAAAATATGGGTGGTGATGCATCTGATGCACACACTAAACACATTTTATCTATATATTTGAATAAAATGTGTGGATAACATAGATGTGTAGTGGATATATCATTTCCTATATAGAAATGTTAAACAAGAAGATAATATTAAACTTTTAACCATCAATTATGTGTTATACAATGGCTATGAAGTCAAAGTCATTTTAACGTGTAATATACAATATGATCTTTCTAAACGCCAATCTTATACTTAAACGTTAAATAAGGTTAATCAAAGCAAACAAACTGTATATTAACTGATTAATGTCCCAGAGACCTCTGACCACAAATCTGATACTTAAAGAGATGGACGGAATTATATTTAGAGTGGATTAACGGAGAATATTCAGATTTTGGTGGGACTAAATTAATATTGATTTGGTGAATTAAATTGAACTACATAGATAATTTAGAATGATTTTTTTTTTTTTTTTTGTGGTCGAGGAGTGTGTGATCGGGGAGTTTACACGTTATTACTAGTATTTAGTACTTGTAATATGGGCATGATGCAACAAGAGTTATTGTTTTCTAAAAAAAATGAAAGAAAAAACAAATGCTAAGTTTTTATCTCGAAAACCATCAAAATGACGAAAGACTTACGCTTAATTTAGAGACTTGAAAACTAGTAGCCCCTCGTTTGAAATTTGATGTAATGTCACGTTAGGGGTTTTTCCCACTCGTTTGAATAAAAATCTTCTTTCGAAAAGAAAAAAAAAATTAAAATAAAATTTATACCACCTCTATCCATTTTTTGTGGTGTACACAGATCAAGAAACAATAAATGTTTGTATTATTTGAATTTTGGAGATTTCTCTTTCGCGAGCTCATTCAAAGTCATGGTATTGGCGAAACCAAGTAGTACACGGACACGACAATCAGCGACCTCCAAAGATGGTATTTATCTCTGAGGCAATACGTAAAACCCGAGAATTAAAAGTAGTTTGGTTGTAAATTATTTTTTTTGGTTTTTTCCATTCTGTGAGTATTGTTTGAGCTTGTGTAAAGTACCTTTTGTACAATTTCTTTTTGTTTAATAAAAGATTTGGTTTTCGACCAAGAAAATGTGTTGTATTTTAAACACTAATAGACACATATACCCATATTTCATACTAAATGCTTGTTCTGAAATATGAAAATAATATACAACCATTAAATGGTATGATAGGAGTATTGTTTGGAAAGATATATTAAACTATCCATTTATTTTTTAAATAAACACTTTTCATAGGACAATTCATTTTTTCAGAAAGTAGACATTTATTTCTAGGACAGAGTTAGTAGTTTTTTTATTTTATTTAATTTTTTACAAGAGATGAAATTTGTTAGGTTAGCCGTGAGGCCCGTGACACACACACATAAACAAAACTCCGACCTTCTCGTATCTAGAGTGTTACGAGGAAGATACTTTGCTAGTTCCTCTATCTTTGATTGTAAGGTCCCTTCGAGTGCCTCTTTTATTTGAAAAAGTCTTATGCAAGTTCAGTCCTTCCTTAAGGTCAGTACATGCTTTTCTGTTGGGGATGGAAAGTCGATACGAATTTGGAAAGATCCCTGGATTATTGATAACCCATCCTTCAAGCCATCACGCCTGCACCCGTCCTCAATCAAGACGCCTTGGTTTGTGACTTGATGACAAACCAAGCTTGGGATCCTGTTAAGCTTTCGAAAAACTTTTGGCAGGTGGATATTCGACAAATTGAGAATATTCCCATTAGTGTTACCAATGTGCCTAATCATCGGCTCTGTGCTTTCTCAAAGAACGGGGAATTTGTTTCGAAAGCTGCTTACGACCATTTCCTGTACAACTTCAAAGCCCCTGGTGGTGCTTCGACTAGTTCCTCCTTGAACATAAAATTCTGGAAAATCATTTGGGCGCTTTCTCTCCCGGCTAAGCTAAAATATTTTCCGTGGAAATGTCTGAAAAATATCCTTCCGGTTTCAGCATTGTTGCATAGGCGTTTTGGTAAGGATATCTCTCCTTGTGTAGCATGCGGTGAGGGAGTAGAAACTATTGATCACTTATTTATCCATTGCCCGTTTGCAAAAAATGTTTGGAGAGTTGTTGGCGTGCATTGGGATGCCTTCCAACACGGTGGGGCAAAGCTCATCTCGTGGTGGGATAAAATAGCTGCAACCCCTAATTTTGATGCGCTTAAGGATAGGATTATCCTCACTTGCTTTGTTTTTTGGTCAATTTGGAAGTCGAGATGCAAAAGAATTTTTGAAAATGTGTTTTGGTCCTTCTTTGATACTGCTACTTTTGCTTATGAGATGAATAACGATTATTTACAGGCATCTTCTACGGAGATGATTACTTCTAATACTTTTCATCCCTCTCCTGATTTATAGCACGATGTCCCGCAAGCTGAGGCAGCGAGGGTATTTGTTGATGCAGCCTGGAAATTGGAGTCTTGTCTTACAGGCTACGGAGCAGCGTTTTTTGGTCCCGGTGGTACGCTTTTGGAAGCTTGGGCATCGCCGAGGAGTACTAGCAGTTCTGCTCTTGCAGCGGAAGTAGGGGCGGTCAGATGGTGTCTACGGCGGTGTCTAGCTTTAGGTGTAAAAATATTAGTATGTTCGTCGGATAGTTTATCTCTTGAAATTATTGTAATAGTGCTAACCCCCCTTCCCTAGAATGTAGAACAATTATGGTGGACATTAAAACACTTATGCGTAGTTTAGTTTTTTTTTGTACTATTTTGCACGTTGAAAGGGAAAGTAACAACCTGGCGCGTGAGGCATTGCGCGCCTCTTTCAAGTCCGGTTATGGAGTTTTTTGAAAAGGTTATACGCCGGTTTGGCTTTATACAAGTTAAAATTAATGAAAACTTTCGTTTCCTGAGGTAAAAAAAAAAACAAAAACAAAAAACCGAAAAGAAAAAACCACACTATTAGATGACATGGCATTACTGCAAACCAGTAAACTATAGTGGCCTCACATCCTTGTACCCAAGAAGGAGGTTTAAGCTTCTTCGGTCGTCTTTCTCAATGGGTGGCGCCACCCGTTTCATTATGCTTCTATCTACTCCTTTCCCCTCTCTTCTCCTCCACCGTCCTTCTTCCCTCTTTTTCCTCCGCCGCCTCCGTACCACCACCGGTTATACACGTTACCTCACTATCTCTCCTTCTTCCATCAAATCCTTCCAGCAGAATCTCCATACCCATCCCCTTAAATCCCACACCCCTAATCAATATTCTCAATCCCACCCCTGGACTGAATGGTCCAATTTTATCGGCGCCATAAACTACTCCCACGGCCAGCAGCAATCACCCAGTGTCCTGGACCATGGATTACTACAAGCTGAGGACGCCTTAGTCGTGTACGAGGAAAAGGAGCTGTCCGATGATTTTATTCGGAGTGCTGCTGCTTGCTTAGCATTCGCCCGTGCTCGCCCTGAGCTTCTTGGGTTTGTTTTCTATACCCTTTTTGACGCCGCCTGTTATTATTGCTAAATTTTGGTGTTATACCCAAACGACAACATTAAAAATGCCCTCTTTCTTAGTTGAAAGGTTATAAATTATGGACCGTGATTGTCTGAGAACTGTTATTTTTCCCATTTTCCCTGGGGATGGAAGATGTGGGTTAGTGATATGCTTATTTTATCAAATGTTTTGGATAAAGTTTTGAATTGGTAACTAAGGAGTGATTTGTAACACATTCCTCTGAATCTTTTATCTATAAGTATTATTGAATGTGATGCAGGTTGTTATCAAAGAAAGACATTGAAGTAATCGTGACAAATGGGACACCATTTATTTTTAAAAGTGCACTTGATACTGCTCGCAAGATGAGAGACTTTCTGGGTGTTGATGGAGCCAATGTATGCTAATTCATTTAGTTACTTTGTTTTTATTGTTTTCATTTATTTATGTAGTTGTGTCTGTCGTTTTATTTCCATCCTAACTTAGGAGCCTTCCTTGAAAACATAGTCCTACTCCTAGGTTGTATGGATACAGGGCGCGGAAAAGAATTTTTAGATACATAAATAGGTAGATCTTTTGATTATTATAAGGACCCAATAATGCTAGAAAAAACCCAGAAGAAAATGTGATATGCATAAAAAAAATGGCTACTCAAACTAAACTGGGTACATGTTATTGAACCTGGTGTAGGTTGTGACAAATTGATGTTTCCCAATACGGGTGCATCTCTGAAGTATGAACGCAGGTAGATATCAGAAACGGGTATCCAGTAAAACTACCGAACTTTAGAAATTTGAAGATGTGGGTTGATACATATCTGATAGACCGTTATGATTACATTGGGGCTTATGATATTTCTGTTTCAAATGGGAAGATAAAGGAGATGGTGTTTGGATTATACTGGGTTTGTGTGAGTATATAGGTTGCAGCGCATTGTGTAGAAAGTAAGAGAGGTACCCTTTCCCATGTTTTTTCGTTTCCAAAGATGTCCACTGAGGAATGCTTTTTGGCAGTCTGGAAATATACTTTGTACTTACAGGTTGCCGGTTGCATCTTCTTCAACATTGTAGGGTAAAATAAGTGATCATGCGTTTGGATTTCAAAGGAGAAATTATTCAACCACTAGCTAATCAAACTATTCTATAAATAATGAAGGAAACTAAAGGTAAAGACGAAAGAGGGAGAAGTTACCTGTTGCTCAATCTATGCAATGTGCTTGGATCTTCTTTTGTTTTGGGATGTTTTACCAACGCTTATTTGAGTCTCAAATGTTATTCGTTGATTTTTCTGGTGTCGGTTTCACTGTCTCCATTTCCAGTTCTTTGAACTTCTTTCTGCGAAACTCTACCATACTGTGACATTTCAGGTGTTGGAATCTGATAAGGCAAGCACAGTTGATATTATGAAGTATATACTAAGTTATGCCAGCAAACCAGTGGGCTCCTCTATTGGCAATAGTTTATTCAGTAGGGAGCTCGTGGAGTCATCTATACGCAATCTGTTGTGCCAGATCACTCAAGTGAGTTTTGGAAATGTAGAGCAGAACATTAATGCTGGAGAACGTCAATTCTTTGGTGGATACGATCAAACCCATAGACCTGTTGAGCAACATATCCAAATGAAGAGAGGAGATTGGATTTGCCAAAAGTATGTTTCTTATACTGTTACTGCAAATCCTTTTCGGGTCATTTTATTTCTTCTGTTATTGTTTGGGTTCCCTCTACCTGGCACAGACACACACACGCTAAAAAAACAAAACTTGAATGATGATCCTAAGGGATTGAACATACAGTTGCAGTGGTTTACTCCTTATTCTTTTGGCTTCCTCTATGTACTTGATTGGGGAAATTAGTGGGCTGACGAGGGAATGCTAATGAATTGATTAATATAATTGTGATGCTATTGTCTAATTCATATGATCCCCTTCCTATTTAAGATTGATTTCCCATCCAAAGTTGTGATGAGGACAAAAACTGTTTTATTATTCACCTTTCTCAGCAAAAGACAAAACTGCACTCTAATTAAATATTACATGAAGCAGGGGCGTATAATATGTACTCTTCTAAGTTACCTTTAAGGGCTGTTTCCCAGTTTACATTTTACTTCCTAACTGCCTTCTAGGAATTTTCAAAATGTTTGATGTTACAGATTTCCCAAGCCTTGATGATAGGTTCTGTCCTCACGTGCTTCGGACACCTTAGATTTCTTTCTTGCCAAAGGGCATACCCTATGGTAACCAAGCTCACCCATACCTAGGTTGCACGGGCGTGGATACATGGGTGTGGATGCACGAGTCAGGATAATTGAGTAATACAGTATATGGGTGCGGTGGGGATACATGTAAATATAGTAAATACAGGACTACAAAAGGAAAGAACAGGGACCAAAGGGTAAATATTAAAAATTATTATTTCCAATGACATTTCAACATTCTCAATGGTTTTTCTTCACTTCCATCTTTAGTTACCAGTAGCTTTTCTTCACTTTTTGGTACATTTTCTTTCACTTCACGTATCCAGGTTATGGATACCCATGCCTTCATTTCACATATCCGTATATCCAGGTTATGGATATTCATGTTTGGGTTGCGAACCTTACTTTTGAAAAGACATAGATTTGCCCAATAAGTATCCAGGTTGTATCTGGTGTGAATACGTGCCGGATATGAGACTTGCTGCTCCCTAGCCCATACCACTTCTTTCTTTGGAGCTTTGATTTCCAGTTGCCTACTGCAACAACACAGCACACTATTGGCTATGATGGGGCATCTGGTTACACATTTCAACATTTAGGGTATAAAACCAGATTCCCTTAGAGTAAAGGCAGGCAAGAAATAGGTGTTCAAGTGTCTTGGTAACTGACAGTAATGTGCTTATAACTACAAATTGTCTATATTGTCCTTTTTCAGAAGTCAGGCTTTAACTTAAAACATCTTCTGAGCTGAAGTGTGTTGTTGCAGGTGCAGTTTCATGAACTTTGCAAGAAACATGAAATGCCTTGAATGCGAGGAGGCCAGGCCAAAGAGACAACTAGTTGGTGGAGAATGGGAATGTCCTCAGTAAGCATCACTTCCTTTATATTTTTGACATCAATGCACACCATTTGCACCCTTAATTATTGAAGAACTGTATATGTTGAGATTACTTTTCTGTTAGGTGCAATTTCTTCAATTTTGGGAAAAAGATGGTTTGCTTGAGATGTGACTGCAAACGGCCTGGCGAAGTTGCATCGTCACAGTTGGGATACAATGGATACAATTCGGATAAAGCCGCCAGCGTGGACAGAAAGTTAGGAGAGAACGAAAACGCGTGGTTTGATGCATCTAAACAAAGTGTCCAAACTAATCAATCTTCTTCACTTCCTCTATCTAGTCCATCAGAACAGCAATTTACATCTCAAAACAACGCAAGAAACATGCCTTTTGTTCCATTGCCTGCTGACAAATTTGCTAAGCGAAATCAGGATTATAAACCTGATTTTCCAAAAGACACAGAAGAAGAAAGTTCTCAATCTGTCTCCTCTGCAGCCAATAATGGAAGTGTTCCAGCTACTCCAAGCAGCAATTCTTGGAAGTCGGGAGAAACTCGCCCTGGAAGCGAGAAAATTGATTTACTACAAGACAAGAAACCTGAAAATTGGTTTCAGAGAGTGTCAGAGCTACATGATGTCAAAGACTTGTCAAGTTCAACTTCAGATGAAGAATTCCCAGAAATGATGCCAATGCGTAAAGGAGAAAACCGTTTTGTCGTTAGCAAGAAGAAAGATCGTTCTTTAACTTCTCCTGCCTACAAAAGACAGGCGGCTATGGAGCAGGGAAAGAATCCTGATTTTGTTCCATTTGTTCCATTCCCTCCCGGGTACTTTGCAAAAAAGGATAAAGAAACGCCAGATAACTTGGATTCGTCTGCCAAGCTTTCAGGTGAAACTTCTTCCAGCTCCATTGTAGGTCAAACTGCACCTGAAAGGACACCTGATTTGACGACTAGGCCTTACAATGATAATGATGGACAACGATTGCTCGACCAAAGTCCGAAACTCTCTGCGGAGCAAAAGTCACCACTTAGTGGAGAACCCAGTAAAAAGACCTCAACTATTCGAAGTATGAAAGACGAAATCAACATAAACAGATTTACAACCGAAAAGAACATGTCCCAGCCTATGGATTTGCCTAGGGGCTCAGTGCAAATGTCTGAGAATCAGAATATTAGAAGTATTGGGATTGGAAAGAGCTTAGAGGGATCAGCAGTAAAGGAAACAGATCCATTAGACATGTCAGAAGAGGCCAAAGCAGAAAGATGGTTCAGACGTGTTGCTCAGATAAAGGACATTTCAGAATTAAGCCAGATTCCAGATGAGGATTTCCCATCTATAATGCCGATGCGTAAAGGGGTAAATAGGTTTGTAGTGAGCAAGAGAAAGACACCATTAGAGAGGAGATTGATATCCCCGCAGTATAGAAGAAACCTTCAATCTACGACCTCGGATCATGTGGCGAAAGACGATGATAGTGCCTAACATGTTCCAATTTATTACCTTCATTTTTCGGGATAGTAAAATTTTCAGTGTGGGGGGAGGTTCAGAGATGAAGGATGCATTTTATGTTGTACAACAGTTATAAAGCTCTAAAAATATATTCTTTATGGCTTGACTTTGTTTTTGCATACTGTTAGCCTGTTACTCTGAGAAATCTGTAAAATGAGGAATTTGTTAAAGGGTATCTAATGCAAACCAGATAAAATAGTGAAGCAATGTGTTTGAGTCCGCAAAATAGTGATTTTTTATTGGACAGAAATAATGCAAGTGCTCTGCTTAGGAGTTCTCGTATCACTATTTTTTCAAGGGATTGTTCATATCACTACTAAAAATAAGCTTTACCAAAGTGTGTGGTTATAAAGAGGTGAAAGAAACAGAAAGATGAGTCCTTGCTAATTTTTATTTTTTGAAAGAAACCTTTGGTAAATTGTGTCATAAAACCAAATAATTTGAATATATTACAAACTATTTACATTGCTCACTAGTAAAGAAAAAATCAATAAAAAGTCTCCTCTAAAACCCCACACTTAAACAAATACCATGTACTAATGATACAACAAACATTATGAAATTGTTTCAGCCATCTGAAACAAACCCAACCCCCAATCAACTTCTTGCATCAATCATATGGTTTACAACTTGAGCTGTAAACCATGGTATTTTCCAAGCTTTACCCCTTTGTGTCTTGGCGCCGTGTCCAATAGATTTCGTTTCCCTTCAATGCAAGAGGAAGCAAACTAAGCCAGTAGATCTGGTCTAGAACTGGAATAGATTTCATCTGCATGTGCAGCAGGTGCATAAACTGCATCTGACAATGAGCTGCGATTACGTCCGTAAAACAGATATACCATTGCTCCTATTAGTAGCCAGATCGATACTCGTGTCCACGTGTCAGCCCTGCACAAACTCACAAGCATTAACATCATGTTAATGTGCAGAAATCCTTGATGATAATAAAAAGAAGAGATTGACAGAAAACTCACCCGAGATTAATCAACAAGTATACATTAATGAGAATGCAGGCAATAGGCAGCAGTGGCACGAAAGGGCAAATGAAACCTGAGCATAAACAAGACCCACAAACTCAACAGACCAGCAGTTTAGAAACTTCATCCGAATCATTGTTATGCTCGTGATGATTCTAGATAGAAATCAAATGTATAATAAGATGTGCGTTTGAGAATACGGTATAGCTTACCTCCAGAGTGGCCAAAAGTGTGCCTGGCGTCATCTTGGTCAATGGAACTCAGAATTATGAGACCAGACAAAAGAAGCAGCATGCCCGTTCCACAAAGTGTGTACCTAAGAGTACTGGTAGGGATGAAACAAATGCGAATCAGAGCCTCAAACGATTATAAAGAATGTAAGCCTAAAATGCACATATAACTATCCTTGTGCCCTGCAACTTTTCTTAATGTTGCATGAGATTCACTAGTCACTGTAGTCATCAAGAATAAATGATGTATCTTACGCAGGTGTAATTTTTCCAATCATATTCCACATTCACATACACAGAATTTATTCCATTTAAGATCTATGAGATGAAGAAAAACCCACCTATTAAGATCCACATTTGAAGCAGATGATGTAAGGATAAACACACCAATGCATACAAGTGTAATAGTC
The DNA here is from genome assembly GCA_036785695.1 of Gentiana straminea. NCBI lineage: Eukaryota > Viridiplantae > Streptophyta > Magnoliopsida > Gentianales > Gentianaceae > Gentiana > Gentiana straminea. Next base: position 3,940,271 of record JAVUPR010000061.1, read on the forward strand.
CAGCCAGCAATTTTCCTCCTTTTTTCTTCATCTACGGAGACTACAAAAACAAAACAGAAACGTTTCATGCTCAAAGAAGAATTGACAGTGCAAGCGGACTTTTCCTTTTAAAACCTATAACACATATCCACAACATTTTAATGAGCACTGAATCGAATTTAACTTACAGCAGCATTTGGCAGCAGCTTTCTCTAACAGAGGATCTTCCACGTTTGCCAGCTTGGAGCTTTCATCCGAAGTTATGATCACCTTGGTATTCTCCACACTGTCGTCATTGCCGCTAGGACCGGCGTACCGCTCAGCTACTGAATCTATCGCCCACTGGAAAGATGATGGAAATGGAACCTCATCCGGCGGAACATATCTCAGTATCAGCACAGAAATAGCCACCATAGTAAATGCAAGAAGTGTTCCAACACTGACCTGCGAAGTCCCACACAACGCTCAACAAACAAGCAAACAAGTACAAAATACGTGGACAAATATTGGTTACCTCAAGTTTTTTATAACCGTGACAGCAGATTAATTTATACATGGAAAGTATTGTTTACATACCACAGCTCTCTATATTATGAAGTAATGCATGAAACTAATTGAGACCTATTAATGAAGAACGCATCCTGGATTCCTTGTATACGCAGCGTATGGAAGATGTGCTTATTGGTAAAATAGTTTGTACAAAAGCAACTTTACTCACATCTAACAAATTTGGCATGCAAATAAGGTAATTAGTTGTATGCTCGAAGCATACATACAAGAGAGAGGAGCCGACCTGAGGGCAAGTGTGGTAGTCCATTTAGAAAAATGCAACACCAGGCCCTCGGCCTTGCTTTTTCACACATTGAAATCAAAAGAAGATGATTTAAAGCTACACTCAAAGGTACAAAAGTGAGAACTCCATGTCTAAATTGGTTTACAACTACGAAGTTCTACTTAATCAGGAAGAAGTCTAATTCATCAGCTTAACTAATAATGTATTTGAATAGGGTTAGGAGCTTTGGTGCAACCGTAAAAAACTATCACTGTGTGACCAAATGTCATTGGTTCGATCCGCAAACATCTTTCATTGGAATATAGGGTGAGAGTTTAAATAAAAGCCCTACATGACTCGACTCTTTCTAAGGCCCTGCTGCAAAGGGATATGCTTCCATACATTGGGCTGCACTTCAATATATTCTGATTCAGGCTGGAGGAACGATAAAAGAAGGGAATTTTTGGATTTCACACAGATGCGAAGCATCTTAGTTGCGAAAAAATTATTGAATATCAACATTTAGAACATACATGGGTTCCCTTTATAGCTCACCTAAAATATTTAACCCATGTTACTTGCATGGAGAACAACATTATCATCTCGCTCATGGGTTACAACTAGATGACATCTTGTTTGGAAGTGGAAGACTACAAACGGCATGAAAGCTCGGAATCCAAATGAACAATCAGGAAATCAACATACCATTCCGGCCAACTGCTCAACATCCATGAAGAATGCTAAAGTCCCAGCAAGCAAGCCTGTTACCACAGTGCCCTTCACAGGTACTTGAGTGCGTTTATTAACATCCGAAAAAAATGAAGGCAGTAACCCGTCCCTGGCCATTGCCATAAGTATTCGGGGCTGAATAATAAAGGCAAATGGTATAAATTTACTTAGGAAGTGGCGTTTGAAGAACAATTCCATAACAAATTTGGAATAAACAAAAGCAAACAAAGAAACATAATCCTTTTATATATGTCTAAAACATAACAGCAATCTGATCAAAATAAACAAGATTTATCACATAAAATACTAACCATCAAAGTTCCTTAAGCATCATTGTAGTACAAAAACAAAAGGCAGCACACAAACAATTAAGATAAATAGCAAGGAAAGATCTAGAATTGATGTATTCAAGCATGCTGCAAGAATTAGCACGAATCTTCCACATTATCAATATTCCTTTCAAAACCATTTTAAAGAACATCTAATTTTGCAAATAATGCTATACTGATATACACGAATTTCCAGCACATTTTAGATTCAAGGGGGAAAAGCATCATCAGGCAATAATATCATATATAAACCCATAGCAATTTGAAATGTCTTTGACCTTGTCATGATTCTAAATGGAATACCTGAGGCAAGATAGAACCCATTAACGTTGAGCAGAGAGCAGTGGAAGCACCAATAGTTATTATATAACTGTAAAAATTAAGGGGAGACTAAGTAAATCTGCAAATGGGTAGAATGTACCTCAATAATGCAGCACAAAGAAAACCATATAATAATAAAAAAACAGAAAGCCCTAGGGAGTAGTATACTCACGCAGCCCAATTAACTCCATGGCTAGAGAAGGCAGAAGAGATAGGCGTGTCAGGATCCATGGCATAATAAGGAACTAAACCGACAATTACGGCAGAGACCAGCATATACAACGTACAACAGATTGAAAGTGCAAGACCAATTCCCAGTGGTAAATCTCGTTGAGGATTTTTCACCTAATCGAAGATGACAAAAAGTCAGGCAAGAGCGTAGCATAAAACAGTCATGTCTCAATATTATTTCTGAAACTAAATATCCATCAACAGTCACACATGCCTCTTCTGCAGTACTAGCTACCGAATCAAATCCGATGAATGCAAAAAAGACGGTTGATGCCCCAGCAAGCACCCCGTTGACACCGTAAGGGAAATACCTAATCATTGATTAAAACATATAATGGAGATCAGATTTAACATTCATTTGAGATTCACAAATCGGCCACAGAAAAAACAAAGGCTATATGCTTACCCAACAGGAAGTTCATAACCTGGCCATCCAGTCTTAAATCCCAAATATCCACCAGCTACTATTACAAATATCATGGCACAAATGTTTGCTGAAGTGACGAATGCTTGTACCATCGTACTCTGAAAGAACATGGTATTTTCAAGTGCAATTCTGATATGCAATAGACAAAATCATATGAAAATAAAATAAACAGAAAAATTACCTCCTTGATTCCCACACAGAGAAGCCCAGTGACGACAAACACTAACAGAGCAGCACATGGATCCACCACAATTTCAAGCCCAGGAATAGTATGACGGGCAAGAAAAACTGGAAGACTGTCAGCACCTCCAAAAAGTAAAGCCTGAGAGAAAAAAGAATTAAAAGACGCATAATGATTCCTGGAAAAGGATGAGGATGATAGAAGCTTCGATCACTAAAAGGCAAACTACATGGAGGAGGTCAAACTCATTCTGATCACTATCAATTACAATCAGGAAAGAATCTCGATTAGTTTTTCCAGTAGTCCATTTGCTTGTTATTGTCCAAGGAAGTTCAGAACTCGCCACGATGGAACTCGCAATCATAAAAAATTGCAATAACTGAAAATAAAATAATTTCTTTCCACCGCTAAAGAACTAAAGTTTCATGGGCACAACAGCATAAGCAAAATGTTACAAACCAGATGGAAACTTTGCAATTACAAGAACAATGAAAAACATTCATACACATCATAATAAGCAAAGCTAGATAGAGAGATGGTAGAAAACCAGATTTGGAGATATGCCACGGGCCACTGCAGAACCACCAATAGTGTATTCCAATATCAATGCCCACCCTATTATCCATGCAACACTGGATAAATCAAAGAAAAAACTAATTATAAATAAAAAAATCAAAATCTCAACTTAAGCTACATATTAGCTGTTTTTCATTTCCTTTAATATTTTATTGATGTTAATTACTTCATTTCCTTAGTTGCAACACAGGTCCAGCACAATGAAAATAAACTTGTTAACAATCTGGCTTCAATATAATTTAGGAAACTACATTCGTATGATGTCTAGTTTTTTTTTTTTATTTTATTGGGGATAAAGCGGCAAAAGAACACAGTAAAGAGCAATGAGAAATACCCTTCGCCAACACAGATGTAAGAATAATGATAGGCACTACCAGCTGATGGACAGCGACTGGCTAGCTCTGCATAGCAAAAAGCAGAAAGAGCAGCAGCTATGCCCGCTATTAAGAACGAGATCGTAAGGGCAGGCCCAGAATGCTCTCTAGCAACTGTGCCAACAAGAATATATACGCCAGCACCTATTGTTGAACCAACTCCTGAAAGACACCTCAAAACAACTAGTATAAGCACATACAAAAAAAGTAAGCTCAATAGGAGCATTCAAATGAAACAGCCTACAAAACACAAGTTTCACTGCCTCTTCAATATCATTAAAACACAAACACAGTACAACAGGAATTTAACAACATATAACAGGGAAGAATATTTGATCTAATGCTATTTTCATGATCTATTGGATTTTCGCTCGTATCTGATAATAAAAAAAAACTCATTCTACATAATTCACGAACAGAGTAGTAAGCTTATTGGCAAAATACTTGATGCACCAAGTCAAAAGTAAGACTATGAAAGCTTATATCAAAAAAGTAATCCAAAAAAACACATAATTCGGAAATTTGAAAAAAAAAAAATCAATTGAAAGTCAATGGAAAAGTAGAAGATGCTACCGGTATCCAGAAGATGAAGAACAGAAGCATGTTAATAAAATCAAAAGAGATACCTATGGCAATAAGGTGAGAAACTGTCAAGGCTTTGGCCAGTTGATGATGACCGTGGGATCCACCAGCTGAATAAGAAGAAGCAGCAGCAGAAGAAGCAGCAACCGCCTTGGTGGAATCAACTTGCTTTCTCCTAATCAAACCTCTGAACAATCCACCACCTCCACTATATCCACCATTCTTCTTCTGGGAATCAGCTCCAACAAAACCCATGATTCCCAAACAGGTAAAAGGGTCGTCCAAAAAAACTTTTTTTAATCTTCACCTTACGCTACAAATTTTATTTTTTTTTTTTTTTTTTGGGGTTCCTATCTAGATATCATGTATCAGAAGTATGCACAAGTTGATACGACAAACAACAGATGTGATGAAGACGACGACAATAATAATTGAAGAAGTTAATAGCAGACTGCCATTCCAAAGGCCACGGATCAAGACAGGTCTCGAATCTTTGCTAGATTCTGCGCGTGGCGTGGCCTTTGAAGAGGGATTGGGAATGGGTTTTCAAACAAATGAATAGGACTACTACTACATACAGGAACAGAATCCCATACGGATGATCAAGAATAAATTCAGATTTTTTTTTAGGGGTTCTATTTGCACATCTATTTACTATTTGTATCACAAAAAATTATTTCGGCATCCGATGATTTTTTATATAGGGAACGTCGATCGCCTTTGGTGTTTCGCGATTGTGGAACACCAACGTCGATCATGATGGCGTTGGTGTTCCACGAGGAACACTATTAGTGATTGACGTTCCCTATATAAAAAGTGTTAAATCTTAGAAACGTCAGTCATGACTTTTCATTTGGTGTTCACTAGTGGCATACCAATGTCGTGTGACACCGACGTTGTGTGCTTAATAACACATGAGTGTGAGTGACATTTTTTTCATCCGAAGAAATATACATTAATGTGATGCAAGTAGTAAATAGGGGTCCAAATAGAACCCTTTTTTTATTGTTATTTTCACCAGCCAAAAAAATAAAATAAAAAATTGGTCGAGTCAATGGGGATGTCTGACGCGGAATTAGGAGGTGCAGTAAATCCGTTTATAGTACATCCGTCAATAAAAGCTGTCCAATTTTTAAATATAGATTGTTGTATGAAAGTATCAATTTAGAATATCAATACATCATTTAATATAATTTTTCTAAATATATTATTGGAAAATTGATGGATTAAAATGAAATATTTTAAATGATATGTCATATTGGGCCTATTGGGCTTAAATGTGCGAATGGAAAGTGTTATGGAAAGAAAAATAGGAAGAAGCTATTTCTCCCACATTGATTGAAAGAAGGAAAAAGAGACAATATTTATATGATGTGGTTTTAGTGTAGTTTGAATAAGAAACCAACATTATACACAATCTCGCGCGCGCAGGGGGGTGCAAATCCAATCCGGATTTACCCTTGGGCTTGTGCGTACACGAATGCCCTCGATTCGAAGGGCTTACGATAAGGCTCGGTTTTGCAAATAAAATCTTTATTTTATTTTCCAATACTTCATGTTCACGAATGCAGCTCGATTCGAAGGGCTTACGATAAGGCTCGGTTTGCAAATAAAATCTTTATTTTATTTTCCAATACTGAATTGTTCTTGAATGCTGCTGTGTGAGACTGTTCCTGTTCCAAACGTAATTATGCTGAATGCCGAGACCTTCCAGTTCTGCTGCACTTATGACATTCAATACATATGATCAGGCTGTTCATTCCATAAGCTGATAAAGCGTATTTCCTTACGAACCAGAAGCTGATACAGTATATTTCCATAAGATGACCTTACAAACCAGAAGCTGATACATCGTATTTCCTCCTCCTTCTACCCTTTTTATGAAAATAGAGAGTTCAAGCAAATAGTTCTTACACAAGGAAGGTATGGTGCAACCTGTCCTTGTTAACCGTTCTATCTGGGAGACTAACGTTCCATTGAAGCTCAAGCACTCGACGGTGAGGGAACGAATTAGTCTTAAGGAAAGTGTGTTAAACACACGGCTCGGTTTCCTTCTACTTTTAATCTGTTTCAAAACAAACTGTAAGTTGTTTCGTTGTAATTTCTTTTTGTTGTAATTTTGCTTATTCGTTTTCTAGTCAATGTAATCAGATTGTGCCCAGTTTACTACATAGAGTGCAACAATCTTAAGACTAAATCGTGTTTCTGTATCGGTGAGCCGATGACAGAATAATTCTGGTTCATTGACAGAATTGAAAACGAACAGTAAACTGTTGTTTACGAATCGAAGGCTCGTTTTCTGTTTCAAAACAGAGTTATAAACGGAGCAGAATTTTCGTGAAGTGATCGTCTAAGATACTCACGAATATTTTGAGTAATCATACATGATTCTCAAACGATGTGTTCAATAATCAGTATAGAAACAAGTTCGAGATTGTTTTTATATAATAGAAACAATTTCGAGATCGTTTTATATATTATTGAAAGAAATTTAACAGAAACAATTTTGAGATTGTTTTAATTAGTATAGTTCGGTTCACGAATGTTCTATACAGTATTCAAAGGAATTTAATCCTTGTGTGTTAAATTTTAGATATGACAACCATTACGAGTCAAAAACGAATCGGCTTTAAAACGAATCGGTTTGTGATGGAAAAATAATCTCATTGAAGAAAACGAAACGAGATTAAATGGTTCAGTTTTCTGTTCTTAAAGAAAACGAATCGAGTTGTAATGAAAACAAACTGGTTCTAGGAGTGGTCATAATAGATACTCAAGAAACATTTTTTAATCAGTTTGTCAATTCATTTAACATATTGAGCATATTTTATGATATTATTTATGAGTAAATATTATCAAAAAAAAAAAAATACATGATCACATAAAGATGATCAAAATTTATGCATATATATATATATGTAATTGTGTTTGTTGTGACACATGTGATATATTTTCTGAGGAAATTTTTTGTGGACTCAAAATCATTTTGTGTAAATGAGTTTTGTTGTTATTATTTCAGGAAGGAAATAATTATTCGATTGAGAATTATTTAATTATAATTCTTTATTTGATTATAGTGTTATAATCTGTTGTGACACAACATTATTTTTGTGACATAAGACGTGGAGTGTTAATACTCACAAATTTCGTTGAGTGATTTTATTTGATACTCACGGAATAATAAAATATTATTAAATTTCTTCGAGAAATTTAATTGTATGTATATTAATGGATGTAGGCCATTTTGTGGTCATTGGATCTATACATGTAATCATATGAGAAAGCATATGATTTATTAATGGATATTATAATTAAAGTGTTGTGACTTTTAATATTCTATAACGAATTTATTAGTAACGCAATACTTTATTATCTGTCCAAAATTTTAATACATGTTATAAAATAGATGTAAATTTTATCAATTTAAAATTTAATTCTATACATGTTATGAAATAAAATGAATTTGCTTTAAAATTATAGCGGGAGTCTGAGGATACTGTCTATAATGCAAATTTTATTATGTTGGTATCGTCGTGTTCGAACCAAATAATGGAGGAATTGTTGAGTTTATGTATTTACAACAATCATTGAGGTGCATCATTGTAAATAACGTGTGTGCAACCGTATGATTATTTGTGTGAATTAAACCGGGTTTGATTTAAATCGGGTTGTATCTTGTGAAATACAAATTGTGTTGAACTTAATACAAGTATATGACCGGATGATCGGTTAGTGGAATATGAACCGTTGCAATAATGATTATTGAAACGTTTCATTGTCAAAGTTAATGAGAATTAATAGCAATCATGGTAGTGATGATTATTAATTCTTAAAACGTCTATAAGGTTCAGAGATTATGAATAGTAATCATTAATTTATGATTATTTAAAAGTTCAACTGTCATAGTTAACGGGATTTAATAGTGGTGTTGATGACTATTAAAATGAATGTAAAGGTTTTAACTAAACCTAGATAATAAGTAGAATATTGATATTCTACTAACCGTTTAATGACATTGAAGATAATAAGGCTCTGATGCTTTTAAATGTTATAAGAATGAAGGTGGGAAACAACTTAGCATACGAATTTAACTATCCATAGTGACTGCGGTGGTGGATATGATGTACCGTTTCATGAGTCTTGCTGAGGCGCCGGCATCATTCATCAAACAACTACACCATATACACATGACACACCAGTCACAGGGTATTACTGAACGCAAGAACTCAACTCTTAAAGAGCTGATGAATGCTACGTTGTTAAGTTCAGGTTTAACTCAGAACTTGTGGGGGACGCTATTCTCTCGGTGAATTTCATTCTTAATAAAATCCCTTCTAAGAAGAAGGATGAAACCCCATATGAATTGTGGAAATGTTGCAAACATTACTACAAAATCATAAAAATGTGGGGGTGTGTGGTTAAGGTTGAAGTACTTAAACCTAAAAAAGAGATGATAGGATCTACAAACCTTTGATTGTATATTCATTGGATATGCACACAATAGTAGTGCTTATCGATTTCTTGTGTATAAGTCAGATAATCCTGAAATACACAAAAATACGATAATGGAATCAAGAAGTGCATCATTCTTTGAGAATGTATTCCCGGCTAAAACAAATGAACCTAGTTCATTAAAGCGTGTTCATGTTCAGGATCACCCTTCTGAACAAGTAAATTAAGAAGAGCCAACTGAGGTTGAGCCAAGAAGAAGCAAAAGGTCGAGGACTGAAAAATCTTTTGGTAAAGATTTTATCACTTACATGATAGAGACAGATCCTCAAAGCTTTAAAGAAGCGACAACTTCTTCTGAAGGTCCAATGTGGAAAGAAGCAATAAATAGTGAAATAGACTCTATATTGCAAAATCATACTTGGGAGTTAGTTGATCTACCTTCAGGATGTAAGCCACTAGGATCAAAATGGATCTTTAAGAGGAAAATGAAACTTGATGGATCTATTGATAAATATAAGGCCAGACTAGTAATAAAAGGTTATAGTCAAAAAGAAGGTCTTGATTATTCTGACACATATTCTCCAGTGACGAGAATAACTTCCATTTGGATGGTACTTGCTATAGCCGCTTTGCGTAAAATGGATGTGTTTAGAAGAAGAAATCTACATGGAACAACCTGAGGGTTTTTCTAGTCCATGACAAGATAAGAAAGTGTGTAAATTGGTTAAGTCATTATATGGCCTAAAACAAGCACCAAAACAATGGCATCAAAAGTTTGATCATGTTATGCTTGAAAAAGGGTTCAAAACCAATGAATGTGATAAATGTATTTACATGAAAGAAACAAAAGATGGCTATGTCATCTTATGTCTTTATGTGGATGACATGTTGATAGTTGGTAGTAATGATAAGATGATCAAATCTAACAAAGATATGTTAAACGCCAGATTTGAAATGAAAGATATGGGTTTAGCAGAGATGATATTGGGAATTAGAATTACAAGAAATTCTAATGGTCTCATTTTGAGTCAATATAATTATATTGATAAAATCCTGGAAAAATTCAATAAAGATGACTCAAATGAAGCTAGAACTCCAATAGATCAAAGTCAACCTTTGTTCAAAAATAAAGGTGAGGGTGTATCTCAATTAGAGTACGCAAGGATCATTGGAAGTCTAATGTACTTAATGAGTTGTACTACACGGATATCGCTTACGCTGTTGGCAAGCTAAGTAGATATACTAGTAATCCGAGTCATGAACATTGGAAAGCTATAGTGAGGTTCCGAGATACTTAAGATATACTCGTAAGTATGGCCTTCACTATACAAGAGAACCAATTGTTATAGAAGGATATCGATGCAAATTGGATTTCAGATTCAAAGGATTCAAAATCCACAAGTGGCTTTGTATTCACGTTAGGCGGTGGAGCCGTGTCTTGGAAATCTTCCAAACAAACCGTGATAACCAAATCCACAATGGAATCTGAGTTTGTGGCATTGGATAAATGTGGGGAAGAGGCAGAATGGTTGCATCAATTCCTAGAGGATATTCCTCAATGGCCAAAACATGTGCCAAGAATATGTATTCACTGTGATAGTCAATCTGCGATTGGACGAGCACAGAAAAAAATGTATAATGGTAAGTCAAGGCATATACGCCGAAGACATAACTCCATTAGACAACTACTTTCTATTGGTACGATTACCTTAGACTATGTTAAGTCAGAGGATAATCTTGCGGATCCGCTAACCAAAGGGTTAAATAGAGAGGTAGTTGCTAAATCATCAAGAGGAATGGGACTAAATCCCATGGAATAAACTTTTGTGAAGGAAAACCCAACCTTGTAGATTGGAGATCCCAAGATCTTGGTTCAATGGGAAAACCTAATTGCCGAAGTAGAGATGACTGTGGGGGGTTACCCTTCATCTCATTCCTAAGATGAAAAACAGTGAGAACGAGGATAAGCTTACCAGTAAAGCTTTTAATGATTGTGTAAGAAGAATAATTCGAGAAATTCGAATTACGAATCACTATGTGAGAGAGAAGAGGGGCCGCTTCAAAGGGAATTGTATAGGGCGCAATTCTTAGAAACTCTTGCGAGAACCGAGCGGATGTCCACGGCCAAAATGGACATAACCGCAAGAACTAAATGTTGCTAGGTAGATGTATTGTGGTAAATATGTCATCGTTTACATCAACGACGAGAATAGTTCAAGGACATCGCGTCTACTAATCGGCTAGTAAAGTAAACATATCTTATCAAGGGAAGGTTCAAAGGGTCACACCTACCTATCCTATGCATTCATCTACCCATTTGAACTCTCTACATGTCATTCTTAGAGCCTTTGCTAGGGTTTTACACAATTTCCATTCATGTGGGGGATTGTTGGAAAATTGATGGTTAAAATGGAATATTTTAAATGATATATCATATTGGGCCTATTGAGCTTAAGTGTGTGAATGAAAGTGTTATGCTGAGACCTTCCAGTTCTGCTGCACTTATGACATTCAATACAGATGATCAGGCTGTTCATTCCATATTCCATCAGTTTTTGCTACTCTCCTCTACTAGAGCCTATATAAACGACCACAAATACAAGCGGAAAAGGGACCTTACGAACCGAAGGCGATACAGCGTATTTCCTCCTCCTTCTACCCTTCTTATGAAAATAGAGAGTTCAAGCAAATAGTTCTTACACAAGGAAGGTATGGTGCAACCTGTCCTTGTTAACCGTTCTATCATGGGAGACTAACGTTCCATTGAAGCTCAAGCACTCGACGGTGAGAGGACGAATTAGTCTTAAGGAAAGTGTGTTAAACACACGGCTTGGTTTCCTTCTACTTTTAATCTGTTTCAAAACAAACTGTAAGTTGTTTCGTTGTAATTTCTTTTTGTTGTAATTTTGCTTATTCGTTTTCTAGTCAATGTAATCAGATTGTGCCCAGTTTATTACATAGAGTGCAACATATATCTCTATTATTACATTTAATGTTTATTAAATTTGATATGGGTATATATGTCATCACTACTTAAAATACAACATATTAATTATTTTCTTAATCTATGTGCACCACTAAAAGTTGTCATTTTTTTTATTGGATGGAGGTAGTTATAGTTTAAGCCTTATACTTAAAGTCACATGGACCTAACACTTCGTTAATCATAAAAAAAAATAATAATAATAATAAAATTACCTCTAAATTCGTTAATCGTCACGATTTTTTTTTTTTTTTTTTTTTTCACACAATGAAATTATCTAATTTAGAAGACAGTAAACTCACACGTACATGATAAGACACGGATCCAAGACCTCATAGTCTTGGTACCTTCGCTTCATCACATGATATAGTAATTGTTAGCGATACAATGAATGATGTTGTATATCTCATACTATGTTTTTACTTATTTCAGATTATATGCTGCATTATCGTTAACCAATGGTTTTGTGCAATGATGCCCTCTCATCACCTTTAACCAAAAAGAGTACAGTTTTTCCTCTCTCATGCTCAATCCTAGAAATTTGGAAATCATGCTTATGTAGGACCTGATATTTTCTATCAAGTCAAGTCATACATGATATGAATTTAATGTTATGTATTTTCTACAGCTCTTGTTTTGAGCCATGATAATTTTCACGAGTTACTTCTGGCCTGTAGTAATTTTCACGGGTACTTGAAATATAATGTATAGTTGGACCTGAAAAAAGAATATCAAGCGCCATAGGGCTTGATTGAGAAATTATAAAATCAAATTGATGTAGGAATCTGTATTTATTTTCAGGTCGTGTCAGATCTGACAATTTATTTTAGATAGCACGACAATTTTTTTGTGAGAGAGCCCATGAAAATTTACACGGGCTCAACACAGCCATGTGCAATTTCCATGCACAATTAACCCGTGAACATTAACAGAAACAACATGTACTTCCCCGTGCATTTTGTGTTGAGCTTGTATAATTTTACATAACTACCTAAAAAAATATATCAAATCTGACACGATGAAAATAATTACGAATCCCTATGTCCAAGGACGTAGCCAATATACAAGTCTAAGGGGCTATGCCCATCCGAACAAACTAATATTACATTAAGAAATCTATCTACTCCGATTCAATCTATCAAATTATCTTCATACAACCCACCTGATAATTTAAATATTGTCTATTAGCCCACCTGAAATTAAAATCATGATTCCGTCCTTGCCTACGTCAACCTGATTTTATAATTTCTGGAGGTTGATTTTCTAATTTCTCACTCAAAACTTCATCAGAATCAATACTCTAATGTTTACATCAGATACGTATCAGTGGGAGCCACACATCCATGACCATGAGGGCTTTGATATGCTAGGAAGGAAAGCTTTGATATGCTATGAAGGAAATAAAAAGTAATGAAAATTAAAAAATGTCAAAACAGGGACGGGAGTCCAGGATAAACTTCCCATAAAATGTCTCCAGGACATTGCTTAATGGTAAAGACCTTGGATGCCTTAAAGGGCAAGCTGGACTTGGAGTGTGTAGGTTCGAATTCTGTAAAGAGACTTCTTTCAGTCTGTTTGGTATAATAAGAAGCACTGTATTTCGAACCACTAGGTTCTGCGATTAACATCTCCACTAATTCCGTAGAACAGGAAAATGAGTGTCCTTTCGGTTAGGGTTTAACCGTTTTTCTTAAGGAAGGGAATAAAAGAAACAAAGAAAAAAGACGGAAAAAAGACGGAACAATATCAAACTTAACTATTCTCAATAGTTTATAATAATTCTACATCCTTGACTTTTATTGAATCCCCACTGCATATTTATTACGTCACTTTTAAAAATATCTTTAGCACAATTATCATGTAGATGGAACGATCTTTTCTTTTACAACACTTGTAAGAAAATAAACCGATACATATGAAGAAAAATATATAAAATCCAGATGAATATTGCAGAGGTAATATTTTTTTTTTATAGAATTTATATTTCACTGTAAAAGAATAAATGAGTATTTGTTATAGTGTTATTTTTCCTAAATCTGAATATCCAAATCCCTAAAATACAATTGAAAATGATTTACACTATCCACTCCAAGTGCTCTTAGTCAACAATGTGATATATTATCAAAAATTAAAGAGAAGATTTAAGTACTACCTTATTTGGGTAAATTAGTTTTTTCTATACATCATTTTCTCATAATTTTTTAATTGTCTCTTGCCTGAAAGATGGATGGTGCATTTCATACTGCTCATCTATGTCTTCCTTACCTTCTATAAGATGGAAGGTACCACTCATAAATTAAATGATCCGCACATTTACACAAATCTGTCCTTGACAACTTCTGTAAGATTTCTGGGCAAAAGGTTAGCACTCATAAGTCCAAGTTCCATGTCTCCAAGAATACAGACCATCAAGTCAAGCATCTCCTCAGCCAGATACTCCACATGCTACATACTGAGTGTAACACCCTGATTTTCGCCATTTTATTTATAAAGGACTTTATAGGCATTTCGAGATAACTGTTTAGATAATTTATTTGTTTATTTATTTATTATTATTATTTTTAACTAATAAGATCTAGTGATATATTATATTACTGATTAAGCTGCAGTATTTTCAACGTAGAAATGATTTCGTTACTAAAAGTGATATTATTATTATTATTATTATTATTATTATTATTATTATTATTAATGTAGCTCATAAATTTAAAATTATGTAAACAGACTCTTTTACGAATTATGTTTCTCAACTAGATATATACTAAAAGATAATAAAGTCAAAATATATTTACACAAGTTAGATTGAAAGAAATAATAATTAATAAGTAAACCTGATGCTTAACTTTAACTCCAAAAAAAATACGTTACCAAAACATAAATTCTTCTAATATAATAAATCTTCTAAAACGCTTCAGTTAAATAAAGTCTCATAATTTTATTTTTTATTACTTCTTTTACGCAATCACCTACTATATATATATATATATATAAACACAGTATTGCGTCTTTGACTCGACGTCCCAATTCTATTGATCCACTCACCTAAACAACAACATTTCTTTAAACAAATTGAGTTTCTATCATTTTTTTTTATCATCAACATGACGCTTCAGCAAATTGCCGCCAGAACCTAAATCGTCAGTATGATCAATTTTTTTACCACCATTATTGCTGCTAACACCATGATATACGCCACCAAACTATATATTATCACCATTTTTATTTTATTTTTTGTTGAATCCAGTAACTCTCATATCATCAGGAATCTAGCTAGAGGCCATCAAGCACAACTAACCATCAAAGCACATACGCCATTCCTTCATCTTTTAAGGCATAATTCATAACACAGATTTCCTAGCCATCACCTTCATGCAATGACTACAGTCACCACCTTTGTCCATTGTTCCTTCCATCGTTAACCGTCGGGTGCTGTTCCTTTTTTGTCTAAGGTTTCTAGTGGATTTGTTAGAATTTCCTTGTTCTGATTGCCATCGACGGATGAGGAGGATAATTAGAAATTGCAGTCAAAATGTTTTTGGGACTTGTTGTGGTACTTGATGCAAATATGAGGTTTACGAAGGATATGTACCGGGTTTATGGTTCGGCCAAAATGCAAGTCAAGGTGGAAAAATAAATAAATTACTAACACGGATCGAATGTGAGTCTTTTATTTTGATATAAAGCCAAAAATGTGATTTTATCTTTAGTATTTTCAAGTATTTTATTTATACAAACTTGTTGATTTAAACTCGGAAGTCATTTTGGAATGATTTCTTTAAGATTAACAATTGACCGTTTTGAGCTAGTGCACACTTTTATAACAATAAATAAACTGATACTTGGAATTGACGGATAATACTTGATTGCTCGCTCGCTCGCTCGTGGCACGAAAGTGTCAAAGCTCTGGTGGCTAAGGGGATTAGAGTTACCGCTCTAGGAGAACGGCTAGTCACCGGTCTCGGGGCCTCTTGACTCGAAATCTTTCCGACAGTAGCTAGAGTGCTCACTCGTAAGAGTGGGGACGGTACCTTTTCCCCGAAGATTCATGCTACGGCCCGGGAAAGCAAGGGCTGACGGTTGGTGCGTGGGTCCTAGGGCATGGATAGGGTTGGCTGGAACCGTGTAGGAGGTTTGCACGGCGAAGGTTGATTCCTTTTCCCTGACAATCGGCCGGAGTTGTCAGGCATGGCTAATTCTCGTGGAGTGCGGTTGAAATCCAATTGGTAAAACGGTGTTTGGGCGGTACTTGACTCATCGGCTCGGCCAAAGGCGGTGCTAATGAATGAACAAACATGTTTTCTTTTAAGCTCGTGCACTATAAATTTGTTTTATTATTCTTGCTCAATTAGTATTTCAAAAGTTGTTATTAACTCGTTTTTGCAGAGATAAGAGGACTTCCGCTGAAATTTTCTGAAAACAAACTCTATTTATTAATATATATATATATATGTAGTATAACACTTGCACACGTGGCTCATACCAGCCTTTTTGCTGACGTCTCGCTTTCTGTTGTATCTTGTTTTTTTTTTCTTTTCCTGGATTTTATTTCATTGACGAGTTGATGAGAGCTTTGAGGTTTATGGGGAGAATATAAGTTTGGAAACTCTTTTAGAGGATGAGCGACTTGGCGGTTTCAACGTGGATCTATGTGGTGAATGATGGCGAGTTTTGTTTTTTTTTCAATTAAATATTAAGTATTAAGTATTAAATAAATATTTCGGCATTGTGATGTTATGTCAAGACTTGCAGTACTTGTTATATTAATTTCTTTTTCCGTAATAGTAAGACAGTGATTGGCATTTGATCATTTATGGTTTATAACAATTATGGATATTAGTGTTCCCTTGTGTACTGTTTTGACGATTTTATAGTAATTGAATGAAGACGCGGCGAGAGCTTCGCAGCCCTTCCTAAAATGACCCCAGTGGACCTAGGGGTCGGGAGTAGGGTATTACACTGAGGATCTAGGCAAGTACCTTGGGATCCCCTTGCTCCACTCCAGATTAATCAAAGAGAGATTCACACCACTCCTTGACAAGATGAAGAAGAAACTGGCAAACTGGAAAATGAACTCCCTATCCGGAGCGGGCGGGATGATTCTAATCAACAGCTCCCTTGCTACCCAGCCATACTACACCATGCAAACCAAGAAGATCCCAACTAGAGTCCTTCAGAACATGGAACAAATTTGCAGAAACTTCTTCAGGGGCGAAGAGGAAGGTAAGAGAAAAATGCACTACCTAGCATGGCACACAATTTGTCAACCTAAAGAGAAAGGGGGCTCAGTTTCAAGAAGCTACAAGTCATGAATGTGGCACTCTTAGGAAAAATTATATGGCAAGTACTACATGATGATGAGTCCTTGTGGATCAAAGTTCTTCTAATGAAATATGGGAGCCCCTTTGAATCCCCTAAGGCCTCGGACTCGCTTATCTGGAAGACCATTTGCCACACAGCCAGTTACATCCGTGACCATTTTGACACCATTGATGAAAATATTGTTTGAACAGGAGATTCAGATCATAAGTATACGGTTGCTACGGCTTATAAAACCATTAGCCTGGATACCTCTATAGATACAGATGCACATTGGAATCTTGTCTGGCAGCTTCATGGCCTCAATAGGCTGAATTTCCTCCTTTGGCAGGCTTCCCACGGGGCCCTACCTACCATGGAATTCCTTCACAACAAGCATGTATGTCCTTCCTCCCTGTGCAACCAATGCAACCGCTACACCGAAACTAATATGCATGCCTTAAGAGACCGTGCCACTTCTCAGCATATCTGGAAAGCCTTACTACCAAAGAATCAATGGAGAGACTTCTTCTCACCCCAGGATGTTAAAATCTGGATTTCTAAGTATATGCAGACATCTCGGAACAATAAAGATTGGCCCTACATTTTCAGAGAGGCCTTGTATATCATTTGGTTTTGGAGAAACAAAGTACAACACGACCCAGAAATCCAGAGACCGCCTACGCACGTCTTGATTTCAAAAGTTTTAAGTAGAGTTCGAAACCTCAAGCTCGCTTGGGAAGACTGATGTATAGATAGACAAACCATCTTTGAACCTTTCGATTGTAACTTTTGGGGTTGATCCCACATTTTATTATCAATAAATACAGATCGTTTCTAAAATAAATATAAAAAAAACTAAGGATTTAAAATACACACCGTAATACTTCTATTTAAGCATGAATATTTTGAATTAATGCGAATAAAATTAGATTAAATTGTTGCTTAATTTATTTTGTATTAAGTTTTGTGTGGAATCAAATAGATGCGATGTTTCTAAAAAAGAAAATATATTCAATTACTTTATATTCAATATTAATTAAAAAATGATTCGTGTCCAAACAATATTAAATTATTTCATTGTACAAATAGTCAATGAATGTGAATATTACAAAAGGTGTAGAAAATTATTTTTTTATTTTTTTCGAATACGAAATGTTACACACACCATAATTATTCTCCTAACGAAACTCGAACGCTAGTCACCGAACTAATATATAGTCTAGCTAACAACTAAACACGATGTACTGAATACTAGAAAATTATTTATTTACTAGTAGTACAAGTAGATGCAATTATTTCCACCCCTCCCTTACGTTAAGCGCAAGTCACCGTCTCAAGTTGTTAAACAGGTCTCTAAAAAAAGTCTTTTAAAAAAAATAGGGAAACTTGAAAATATATGAATGAAAAGCAAATCATTTGATGTATATGTCCTGTAGGAAATAATTTGAAAAATATGCTTTTGTTCACTCATGCGTCACGTATGAGTCTGTTGATAATAAGTGTCGTGTGTGGAGTGATTTACGGAACAGATCCGTAATTCACGGATATAATTACGGAAATTAAATGCATAAAATAACAACTCGAAATAAAATCTAATTTTATTATTCAGATCTAGCAAATAAAAAGCGATTATGGTGCGGATCTAATAAATTAACGAGAACTATATGATAGATGTAATAAAACAAATTTACTACGATGATATAGATCTAACAAAATATACGATTAACGTACGGATATAAACGATTGAGAAAACTAAAATACAACGCATAAATAAAGACAAACCGAGGCGAGTTATGAAACTCTTTCCTTAAAACAGATTGCTCCGGTATGGTGCCCACGGTAGTAGCAACTGCCTCCCAAGATACAACGGCTTACGTCTTGGATTGAGAGGCACTTCAACAATCCAAGCTCCGGCGAACTTACAACGTGCTCCGACTTCTCTTCGACACAAAAAACTAACTATATGCTCGGCTCTTTTAGTAGTGGAAGACACAAGAGAAAACTGAATGCTTCAACCTTCACCATTGGGGTTCTTTATATAGTGGAGATGAGGAGCCAATGCTTAAATGTGATTGGCCAGAACACATCATCAGACTTTTCCCCTTGGAAAAGAAATAGGGCCAAAAATCATCAATTAAAATTGGCCAACTATTTCAACAATTCTGATTGGTTGGATGACATGTCTTCTGAATTCTGATTGGTTGGATGATTTAATCGCTCGACTTTTCCCTCAAGAAAAGCAATTTGGCCGAAATAATTAAATTAAATTAATTTAATTCTGGCCGAATTAATTTAATTAATCAATTAATTTTGGACCGACTTATTTTAATCAGAATTCATTTCCACATTATTCTGGAACCTTCCAACCGCCTCACGATTAACTAATTAATTTTCTGGTTAAATTCAACGAACTTTTGTCCAAAAAATTAATAGTAACACCCGAACCGAACCGAACCGAGCCGGACGGCGGCGGCGGCGCGCGCGTGTGGAAATATCTAAGTCCTCCCTCCTGCACAAAAGTGCCTTGCCCCTTGGGGCACATTTATAAGAGCATACACTAACCCTTATATATGGAGCTCAAGTCTCTCATCTTTCCAATGTGGGATATTGAGTTGCGGTACTCCCTTCAACTCTTATCTCCAACACATTTTCAACCAACTTTAGGCATTAATTTCTCATTCACCCGATATCCGAATCGAGTGATTCCAAAGTCAAACATTATCTACTCCGTGAGTAGAATATTTAGACGTAATAAGCACCCGGTGAATCTCACCGGAGCGTATCCGAAATTCGCGCTAAAGTTGACCATTTTAACCCCATTTCATGGGATATCTCCAACAATCTCCCACATGAATGAAAATTAATGCAAATGCAAATGCAGACTCTGAAGAGAAGTCAGACGGAAAAATATTGCATCAGGAGAGGTAGCTTCTGGCGTTGAACCTGCCTTAGAGTACTTTCGGATTTACTCTGCTAATCAGTGAACTAGGTCTTGAACTGTTCAGCCTTTAGTGTAAACCAAGACAATAGCACTCACACAATATTTCCCCTAGCACCTTTCGGTTCTCATGGTTGTGTCCGTCTCGGCCCTGGACAACACTTGGTTTCAGAAAGTGCTTTAGAGAATTCAAGCCTCAAAATTCTCACAGAAGCGGCCCCACTTCTCACTTATATTGGTGACCTCCTATCAAGGGTATTCTGCCCTACCCCACTTGAATATCAAGATATAAGAATCATTAAAAGCTTCGCTTAACCTCATACCCTCTGCAGACATCACTTTTATTCTCTCAGAATGGGTAAGTGCTAGACTGTTCCTTGCAGCTTAGTTGTCCCTTTTGAACCATGATCTTGGGATCTCCAGTCAGCATGGTTGGGTTGCCACTACAAGGAAACATGCGTAATAGGCTTCAGTCCCATTCCGGTTGTCAAAATTGACATCGATCTCTAGCTAAACCTTTTGTAAGCGGATCCGCAAGATTCTCCTTCGATTTTATATAATCGATGGAAATCACACCATTAGAGATCAATTTGTTTAATGGTATTGTGTCTACGGCGTATGTGTCGAGACTTGCCATTATACATACTACTTTGTGCCCTTCCTATCGCGGATCGACTATCGCGGTGTAAGGCGATAGCGACCACGAGCTTAGGCCAACACGGAATATCCTCACAGGAAATTCCTAAGCCATTCGGCTTATTCTCCAGCCTTATCCAGTGCTATGAACTCGGCTTCCATTGTAGAGCGAGCTATGCACGTTTGTCTCGTAGACTTCCAGGACACAGCAGCACCACCAATCGTGAATAAGTATGCACTGGTGGACTTCGACTCTTTCGTGTCTGATATTCAGTTCCCATCACAGTATCCTTCTAATCTGCTTTGGATATCTTGTAAATCGTAATCCCGGACTCATAGTGTGCTTCATGTACCTCAACAACCTATTTAAGGCTTTCCAATGATTATGATCGGATTACTCGTGAACTACTCGGTTTATTCACTTTGCACATGCTAAGTACGGTCGTGTACAATTGGTTATGTACATCGGACTTCCAATCACTTGAGAATATCTCAATTGATCCACGGAGTTCACCTCTATTCTTGGCTAAGTGCACACTTAGGTCAAGAGGAGTGCTCACTGGACTTTCATCAAAAACATTAAATCTTTTCAAAACAGACTCAATATAATGAGTTTGTGACAACGCCAGTCCATCGGGTAATCTAGAGATCTTAATCCCTAGTATCACATCCATAACTTCTAGGTCCTTCATATCGAAGTTCCTTGTCAACATCTTCTTCGTATTCATGATGATCTCATGAGTACTTCCCATTATCAGCATGTCATCCACATATAGACATACTATCACATAGGCATTAGGTGTGTTCTTAATGTAGACACATTTATCACACTCGTTAATCTTAAATCCATTTGATAACATAACATTATCAAATCTGATATGCCATTGTTTTGGTGCTTGTTTATGCCCATACAAAGACTTAACGAGTCTACACACCTTTCTCTCTTGCCCT
Source organism: Gentiana straminea (assembly GCA_036785695.1). Taxonomy (NCBI): domain Eukaryota; kingdom Viridiplantae; phylum Streptophyta; class Magnoliopsida; order Gentianales; family Gentianaceae; genus Gentiana; species Gentiana straminea. Next base: position 3,962,030 of record JAVUPR010000061.1, read on the forward strand.
GGAACAACAAACCCCTCGGGTTGTTTCATGTAAATTTCTTCTTCCAACTCACCATTCAAGAAGGCAGTCTTCACATCCATTTGATGGATTTCTAGGTTATTGACTGTAGCTATAGCAATGAGAACCCTTATAGAAGTGATTCTCGTCACTGGTGAGTAAGTATCAAAAAAGTCAAGGCCTTCCTTCTGTCGGAACCCTTGGGCCACCAACCTAGCCTTGTACTTATCAATAGAACCATCAACCTTTAACTTCTTCTTGAAGATCCACTTGCACCCGAGTGGTTTATTTCCCGGAGGAAGATCAACCAACTCCCAAGTGTGGTTGTGCATGATGGAATCTATTTCACTGTTTATAGCTTCTTTCCAGAAAAGAGCTTCTGGAGTAGACATAGCCTTTGCATACGTCCGGGGTTCGTTTTCTACCATATAGGTCAGAAAAACAGGACCTTAGGACTTTGAAGTCCTAGCCCTCTTACTACGACGAGGTTCCTCAGGTTCTTGAGGATCACCCTCTTCTTCCGACTCATAAGGCCGCTTGCTCGTGCTTGCTTCTTGTTTCTCTCTCTCCTTACAAGGAAAGATCTCCTCAAAGAACACAACATTCCTAGACTCGATGATGACATTCTCATGTACATCAGGGACGTCCGATTTATGTACCAGAAACTGATAGGCACTACTATTGAGAGCATATCCAATGAATATACAATCAATGGTTTTAGGCCCTATCTTCACTTGCTTTGGTTTAGGTATTTCAACCTTAGCCAAACACCCCCACACTTTCATGATTTTGTAGTTAGGCTTGTGACCCTTCCACAATTCATACGGGGATTCATCCTTCTTCTTAAAAGGAATTTTATTAAGAATGGAGTTCGCTGAGAGGATAGCTTCCCCCACAAGTTCTGAGGTAAACCCGAACTAATCAACATAGCATTCATCATCTCTTTCAGAGTTCGGTTCTTGCGCTTAGCAATACTGTTTGATTGAGGTGTATATGCTGCTGTCGTTTGATGAATGATGCCGGCGCCAGAGCAAAATTCATTAAACGGTGCATCATATTCTCCACCACGATCACTACGGACATTCTTTATCCGTTTGCTAAGTTGATTCTCAACTTCATTCTTATAATCCTTAAAAGCCTCAAGAGCTTCGTCTTTGCTTCTCAGCAGATAAACATAACAGTATCTGGTACAATCATCAATAAAAGTAATAAAGTACTTTTTACCGCCTCTAGTTTGCACAAATTTTAAGTCACATATATCAGTGTGAATTAAATCTAGAGGTTCTGTGTTCCTTTCAACCGTTGAAAACGGTGCTTTAGCTAACTTAGCTTCAACACATATTTGGCATTTGTGATTAGGATCAATTTTTATGTTGGGAATTAAATCTAGATTCATCATCTTTCGAATCGATTTATAATTAGCATGTCCTAATCTACAATGCCATAAACAAGAAGACTCAAGTAAGTAAACGGAAGCAGTAGTCATCTTATTAGCCTTTTTCGGCACAACAGCTTTGGGTACAACGGTCATTACATTCATTTTGAACATACCATCTACCAAGTACCCCCTCCCAACATACATATCAAATTTGGATAAAACTACTTTATCCCCACCAAAGACCATCTTGAATCCGTTCTTAACCAGAAGAGCACCAGAAACAAGGTTCTTACGCATGTCTGGAACATGCAGCACATTGTTGAGTGTGAGTTCTTTGCCAGAAGTCATCTTTAGTATGACCTTTCCCACACCTTCAGCCTTTGCAGAAGCAGAGTTTCCCATAAAGAGTTGTTCGCCCTCAAACAGCCTTATAATCAGAGAACATATCTTTCAGAGCGCAAACATGACGAGTAGCCCCTGTGTCAATCCATCATTCACGGGTATTCCCGACTCTGTTGCATTCAGAAACCACAGCCGACAGGTTCATCTCCTGCATGCCTTCAGCCACCACTTCAGCAAGATGGGCATGTGGCTTAACCTTTTTATGTGACCTGCATTGACTTTGGCGATGCCCTGGCTTTCCACAGTTGTAACAACTTCCAGTGAATTGTTGCTTGACCTTCTTATTGTCTTTTGGACCTTGATTAGGCTGCTTACGCTTTTTGCCTTTGTTGCTCACTTCGACCAAGTTCGCCTTGGACTGGCCCATCAGAAAGCTTCGTTCTGACCTCTTGTTCTGCTCCTCAATCCGCGGACGCGTTGCTAGCTCTTCCATAGTCATCTCTTTACGCTTGTGCATCAAATAGTTCTTGAAATCCTTCCAAGAGTGGGGAAGTTTTCCAATCACAGCAGCAACCTGGAATTGTTCACAAATCATCATTTTTTCCTCCAGGATCTCAGAGATGATCACCTGTAGCTCCTCAATCTGACTGACGATAGTCTTGGAGTCTACCATCTTGTAGTCCATGAATTTGACCACAGCAAATTTCTTCGAGCCAGCATCCTCGATTTTGTACTTTTTCTCCAAACCCTGCCACAAGGACTTAGCAGACTTCTGTGAGCAATACACCTCATAGATTGAGTTCTCCAAAAAAACTCAGGATGTAGTTCTTGCGCAGGAAGTCAGAGTGCTTCCATGCATCCAAAGCCGTGACAGAGGCATGATCTCTTTCCTTCAAGACAGGAGGATCCTCAGTCAGCATCCGAGCCAAGCCAAGAGTGGTCAGATAGAACAGCATCTTCTGTTGCCACCTCTTGTAGTTCAAGCCACCAAACTTTTCCGGTTTTTCCCCTTGAGGTCCGGAATTGTTCTGCGCAGGTGCAGCAGTAGGCACAGCAGAGGTACTCCCTTGCTCAGTTGTTGCCATTTCTGTAAACACAGAAGATCGACAAATCAAGTTTCGTTCGTCCTCAAACGAACGTAATCAAGAAAGAGTAGAAACAGAGTTGTCAGTTTGGCCTCAACCAAACTGAAGCAGGATATAAATAAATTAAACAATCTAGCAGATCTATAATTTAACACGTAAAAAATATCCTCTAACACACGAATTAATCTGTCTTAAGCTTGTTGGTAATAAGTGTCGTGTGTGGAGTGATTTACGGAACAGATCCGTAATTCACGGATATAATTACGGAAATTAAATGCATAAAATAACAACTCGAAATAAAATCTAATTTTATTATTCAGATCTAGCAAATAAAAAGCGATTATGGTGCAGATCTAATAAATTAACAGAACTATATGATAGATGTAATGAAACACAGCTACGATGATATAGATCTAACAAAATATGCAATTAACGTACAGATCTGACTTAAACGATTGAGAAAACTAAAATACAACGCATAAATAAAGACAAACCGATGCGAGTTATGAAAATCTTTCCTTAAGACAGATTGCTCCGGTATGGTGCCCACGGTAGTAGCAACTGCCTCCCAAGATACAACGGCTTACGTCTTGGATTGAGAGGCACTTCAACAATCCAAGCTCCGGCGAACTTACAACGTGCTCCGACTTCTCTTCGACACAAAAAACTAACTATATGCTCGACCCTTTTAGTAGTGGAAGACACAAGAGAAAACTGAATGCTTCAACCTTCACCATTGGGGTTTTTTATATAGTGGAGAGGAGGAGCCAATGCTTGAATGTGATTGGCCAGAACACATCATGAGACTTTTCCCCTTGGAAAAGAAATAGGGCCGAAAATCATCAATTAAAATTGGCCAACTATTTCAACAATTCTGATTGGTCGGATGACGTGTCTTCTGAATTCTGATTGGTTGGATGATTTAATCGCTCGACTTTTCCCTCAAGAAAAGCAATTTGGCCGAAATAATTAAATTAAATTAATTTAATTCTGGCCGAATTAATTTTGGACCGACTTATTTTAATCAGAATTCATTTCCACATTATTCTGGAACCTTCCAACCGCCTCACGATTAACTAATTAATTTTCTGGTTAAATTCAACGAACTTTTGTCCAAAAAATTAATAGTAACACCCGAACCGGACGGCGGCGGCGGCACGCGCGTGTGGAAATATCTAAGTCCTCCCTCCTGTACAAAAATGCCTTGCCCCTTGGGGCACATTTATAAGAGCATACACTAGCCCTTATATATGGAGCTCAAGTCTCTCATATTTCCAATGTGGGATATTGAGTTGAGGTACTCCCTTCAACTCTTATCTCCAACACAATTTCAACCAACTTTAGGCATTAATTTCTCATTCACCCGATATCCGAATCGAGTGATTCCAAAGCCAAACATTATCTACTCCGTGAGTAGAATATTTAGACGTAATAAGCTCCCGGTGGATCTCACCAGAGCGTATCCGAAATTCCGCTAAAGTTGACCATTTTAACCCCATTTAATGGGATATCTCCAACAGAGTCATGCGTGACGTATAAGTCACGCATGAGTGAACAAAAGCATATTTTTCAAAACATATCATTCGGAACATATACATCAAATGTTTTACTTTTCAAGCATATAATTTCAAGTTTCCCAAAAAAAAATATATATATTCATCCACATGAACGCAAGTGACAACACCAAGTAAATTATTGGTGCTTCCAAAAAGAGTTAATTATGGCGCAATAGTGAGGGGTGTAAGACTTTTGCAATGACTGGACACGATTTTTTCAATTATCCAGATCCGAATCGTTCGACTATGATCCGAACTAATAAAATTTGAATCGTGAAGTCTTTATTGCTGAAAAACCAAAAACAAAAATCCACATAATAATTTATTTCATATCAATAAAACAAAGTACACAACACTTAGAGTTTAACCCTAATTATTACAACATAAAAGCTGAAAAGTCTCGAAATTCCATGAAAGGGTAAAAATCTATCTCCACCGGGATTCCATCCATCATGACAATAATTAACCAATATTACACAGTGGGCGAGGTGAGGCAGTCACTCTCTTCCTCACCGAAACTATGATTTTCATCTGAGAAACAATATAATAATAGGAATGAGTACGAATATTTCGTAAGCAGTATCCAAATATCAAGAAGGAGCTAAACCATAACATTCTAGAGTTCACTGCTTGATCAGTTTGAATCCCCGGGGGAAAGTCTCCTACGTTACCCATAATATGTGGAAGTACATCGAAAAGATACATCGAAAAATATTCAGAGTTTAATGAATGGAATTGGGATATGGATGGAATAGAATGAGATAGAGCCACTTCGAGGTTCCCTCTGAAATACTGGAAAAGTAATTGCTGAAATGAATACTGAAACCGAATATTGTAACTGTAATAAAAATATGTACAAAGTCTTTTCTGAAAAGTATAAATGAACATAATCTTATGATTCTAGTATGTGCCACTAACGGCTCTAAATCGGGCTTGGTGGTGGATTGAATTTTCCTGACCGGCTTCGACATATAAACTACAATGCTTATTATAGCTCAGGAGTTGAGCATGATTTCGGAGAAACTCGAGAACTTACAGCACTTAGTCTAAGTTTGATATTCACCCTAGTGAACCAAGAGTAAGGTATAAATGTACGACGAACTGTAACATTATTAAATTCTTTTAAACTTCTGGGAATGTAGTGTTCACATCCTGAATATATTCAAATATTTAAATATTGTAGGAATAACAATTATGATATTGTGTATAAAAAAATATCCTTTTTGGTTACCGTTGAGGAGCTCCTCGTATCCAAGGCCACAAATGGTTTGACTACATCCGGAATCGATTTTTAAGTGCCCGCGTAGTTTGACAATTATTCGGAGGTTCGGTCGGATCCAGAGCATTTAACACACGGTAGCCACAAGAAAGTCTAGCATTCCACATCCTAGAAGGAATCGAATCCTTGACATTTATACGGTTCTCGGACCACTTACCATCAGTGGCGGATCTACAGCAAAGCAAAGAGGGTCCACGGACCCTGTTAAATATAAGAAAACTCTATATTTTATATGTAGAAATATATTTCGAACTCAGTGAAAAATAAAATTTACTCTGAAAAAAAAATTACGGACCCCGCTGAATAATATTTCTGGATCCGCCACTGCTTACCATATGAGTAAAATAATTGGGTTGATCGTTTCAAAAAAAAAAAAAAATTGGGTTGAAAGGTTGTTATAGTCTAATGAAATGAATATTAAATGTATATGGATAGGGATGTAGGGTATGAATATTCATAAAATTATAATATTTAAATGTTTGAAGAATAAACAATTTTTTTGAAGAATAATGTTTTGAATGAAATGGATGTAAAATAAAATTAACATGCAGTATTATTATTGCTCAAAAAAAATTAACATGCAGTATTATTTATAGTAGTATATTGATATTGAGACCTAGACACTCGTCTAGACACTTAAGGGCATGGTCGTTCTACTGTAGGGACTCCCTAGTAGGGAACTGCCTACGTGGCAGGATCTGGACCATACAGTTTCCTGATGTGGAATACACAGTGCCCCGTGTGTGGAAATTGTGTGGTCTAGATGCTGCCACGTAGACAGTTCCAATAGGGAGTCCTAGGATATAATTTTCCTAAGGGCATTCCTATATGCTACATGGATTTTGCTGTAGTATTTATGGGGAGGCAAGGATTTCCACATGGATTTTGCTGCTACTGATAAAAGAGGGTAGGATACAATACATGCAGCCAAATTGTTGTCTTTTAAATCTGAAATTGGACCCCCAATACAGGGAAATTCTATTATGAAGACTCGCGTAGGGAGTCGCGCGTGGGTGATTACGGGACCACACGCGGTTTATTACGTAATAAAACCGCGTGGCCCGTAATCACCCACGGGCGACTCCCTGCGGGGAGCCTCTATCGTAGAACTTCCCCCAATACAGGGGAGAATTCTTATTCCAAGAGTTTTGTGTCTACCGCTCGTTAGATGCACGACATGTGTATAAGAAGACATATTAGTATATGTCTTTTTGTACACATGTCGCGCATCCAATGTATCGGTGCACGCGGAGAGAGTACGTGTAAGAATTTCCCATAAGATACATCCCTTAAAGGGGTCGTTCTACTGTAGGACTCCCTAGTAGGGAACTGTCTACGTGGCAGGATCTGAACCACACAGTTTTCTGAGGTGGAATACACAGTGCCCCGTATGTAAAAATTGTGTGATACAGATGCTGCCACGTAGACAGTTCCCTAATAGGGAGTCTCTAGGATATAATTTCCCCCCTTAAAGACAAAGGGCTATTTATAGCAAAGGATTTCAGACAAAGGATTTCAGACAAGGACCATGTTATCCCAAAATGGGAAACTGGACCCCCTCCCTCCCCCTACTACATGACATCCTTGCCGCGTTTGACTATACTAACTAGTATGTCCTTTAACAGACTAAGCTAAGGGTATTAAGATCGTAGCTTTATCTCCACATTTATCCCTACGTAAATACGTATAAAAAATAGGGAAGATTAAAAAACTCTCGCATCGTATACATGATTTATCCCCACCCTACATTTTGGATAAAATGACATCATCACCCCAAATCTGACACCGTAGCTATCCTTACATTTTTTACGATTTTTTTTTTTTTTGAAACGATTTTTTTTTTCTTCCCTATGTTGAAATATATATAAATATATATATATATAAAATTTGAATTTAAAAAGTAAGTTTTGAAAAATTTGTGTTCAAATATAGCCGTTGGATAAAATTTTGAATTTTAAAAATAATTTTGGAAAAATATGTGTGTTCGAATATAATAATGAAAATAAATTATTGGAGTAAAATTTGAATTTGAAAAGTTACCTTTGACAAAATTATTTATAGTTAAAAAACGAATATTTTAATGTTGTAAGGATAGAGATAGGAATGCTGATGTAGAGTATTGTGAATTTAATTGTTGTAAAGTAGAAATATGTATTTTTTAATAATATATGTGAGGATAGGGATAGGGATTCTCATGGGAATACCCTAACACCCTTTTCAAGATAAGGGGATGAAGAATACAATAATTGGCCTTAACATTTATTATTATAAAGACAAAACATATTATTATTATTATTATTGTGTCCCCATATCAAAGCCCCACAAGGGATTCTCTTACAAATTGCCGTCCCTTAGTAAGATTCTCTTCGGCTCTTAGAAAAATTACAGAACCAGAAATTTATCTTGAAGTGAGCTAGTGAACTTTCTACGTATGGTCGGGTGAGTTGTATTAAAATAATTGATTGAATTATGTAGGCTTTTTTTTTATATATTAAAAATAACATCCGGGTGAGCTTAGCCATTCTAATCCCTCTATTTGATTCCGTCCTTGAGAAGAAGAGTCATTATTAACATCTTATAATTATTTCTCTATTTATAGTGAATATTTATTTATAGTAAAGTGTATTACCACGATATATTTTATTTTTAATTTTCAAAAACGATCCTTTATTATTAGATAAGCGAGTGGAAATCCACGAAATTACAGAGTCAAAAAATACAAGGCTAATGTAAATTATCTAAATTCTAAGCTAATCTAAGATTTCGAACGCGAGACTCTGACTTTGAAATCAACACATGGGGGGGAGGATGAGATTCGTGAGTTCCGTGGTGGATCGAATTACGCCAGTGCCAAATATTATAAAGCATATCTCTAAATAGGTAGGACCACTTTTTGTGACTTCCTTTGACGGTCAAGAAAGCCCGAAGCCATTCTTGGGGGGTTGCTGGGGAGAAGAAGTCGGTCCATTCTTGCCTGGGTACAAGAGATTTCCAAACCTGCTTTGAAAACCTGCAATCCCTGAGAGCATGGAGGCATGTTTCATCATCACTGTTAAAAATTCTACACGTTACGGTAGAAGAGACATGTCTTCTGAAGAGAAGTGACATGGTAGGCAATGCGTTGTGAGCAACCTGCCATGTCAGAAAATTAAGTCGGGTGGGGCCTTTGAAATGCCAAATTTTCTCCCAAAAATGATCAGCAGGGTCAGGGTCTCGGGGGGACAGGTATTTGTAGCCATCCGCTATAGAATATTTCTGGGTGTTCGAATGTTTCCAGACAATAGTATCTTCTGCCACTCCAAAGCCATCTTGTAGGCGGCAGCTGGAAGGCATATACTCTTCCAAACAGGGGAGCTAGTAGGTTTAGGAGTTTCAAAAGGGCTTCCATACTTCTGAATCAAGACTCTCACCCACAAGGACCGGTCATTGGTGAGTGTTTGCCAAACAAGCTTACCAAGTAGAGCAAGGTTCATGTTCCTCAGGTTCTTAAAGCCTAGACCACCACAAATCTTGGGCTGGCAGAGAGTCTCCCAAGAGATGGTATGCATCTTACGTTACCCTTCTTCTTCGCCCCAAAAGAAACCTCTGCAGATTTTTTCCATCTCATCCAGACATGATTGAGGGAGTTTCAGGGACTGCATAGCATAAAAAGTTTGAGAAGCAAGAGAGCTTTTAATAAGAATTGTTCTACCTACTCTGGAAAGACATTTGATATTCCAGTTAGTCAACTTTTTCCGCATCTTATCCACAATGAATTGAAAACTGTCCCTGGTAACTCTGGAGTGGAGAAGTGGCATGCCAAGATAAAGACCCAGATTATCAGTATGCCGCATATCAAGCTGTTGTTGAATCTGTGCTTTCGAAAGTGGAGAGGTATTTCTGGAGGCATGGAAATTAGATTTACTAGTGCTCAAGCGCTGACCAGAATAATTACAGAAGTCGTCCAGGACCTGTTTAATGATAGCAGCCTGCTCCACAGAAGCTTTCCCCAAAAGAACCAAGTCGTCTGCAAAAAACACATGGGAGAGGGGTGGGGAGTACCTGCTAACTTTGATTGGCTTCCAAACTCCATCACTGACAGATTTATCAATTTGCTGGCTCAAGTATTCCATGCACAAGTCAAATAAGTAGGGAGCCAATGAGTCTCCCTGTCTGAGGCCCCTTTTAGGTTCGACCGGGGTTCAGAATATTACCATTCCACAGAACCTTGAGTCGTGATGTACGAAGAGTGAACATAATCAGCGCAGTAATTTTCTGGGAGAAACCAATTTCGCATAAGATGTGCTCCATGAAATTCCAATCCACCCTATCATAAGTCTTCTCTAAATCAATCTTTAGCATCATGTCCCCTTTCTTTCCAGATTTTGTTTGAACGAGTGGATCGTTTCCTGACAAGGATGATATTACCAGTGCTACCTCTGCCAGGTATAAAAGCCGATTGCAAATGGCTGACTAACTTCCCAATTACCAGTTGATAAAATGTATGAAAAGCTTTGTATGTAGCACAAATTTTATATATTATGTATTTTAGAGATACAACTAGACAATTATGATACATTTCTATTCTGGGCGGATCTTAAATTTTAAATCTATAATAAAAGAAATGCTCAGGGTTCTCTCCTTAAAGCTTTGGAGGTGGTCTTTAAATTTCTCTTTTTTATTCTTTTTTTTTAAGGGCTTTTTTATTCTTTTAACATATGCGTTTTACCGTTTGACCTTTGCTTTGTTATTAACATAATTACTCTAATAAAAAGATTGGTAAAGTCAAATTTCATGTAGAATTAGTTAGTTTATTATTTTTTAAGAAAGAATTTATTTATTTAGTGATAGTATTATCAAACATTGCATTCTGATAAATAATTTGCAGGAAGGAAACATTGCAATGATTGCATGGTGATTCACAACAAGGGGATGCAGTCATGCAGATAGTTAAATGTCAAAGCCCGGGCCGAAATCAATTCATAATAACTTAAGGTGTGATTTTTTTTTCTTGCCGGAAAATGAAAGAAATATTAATCACCGGACTGCTGCAGGAAGATACAAAAGGCTGGAGCAACGCCTGAAGATCACCGGCCACAAGACGGGCAAAAACAACTTACAAAGCAAAGAAAACCAAACAACACCACCTAAGAACAACAATGACCAAACAGATAAAAAGAAATACTCCAACTTAGCCCTATGTTACAATATATAATACAAAGAAACCAACTATATTATGTGTACATACCTATGGCCTCCTCCTATTCACAACAATTAAATACAGGCGTGCGTTAAATGGACCCCACCGTGACACCACAATTTCTGGCTAGGTTCGAATTTACACAGGTCGAAAATAGAGCTTAGATCCGACTTGTCACTGTGGTGCCACCCCGGAAGTAGTGCCATTTAACAACTGCCTTAAATAAATGGTGAAGATAAGAAAGGTAGCAGGGGTAATGGTACGAAGCTCTGCACAAAATTGTGGGAGTCAAAAATCTTGTGTAGGTATGCTGCTTGGATCATGTTTCACATTCTTACTCAATAGGCTGTGACTCCGGCCATAAAATACATATATTAGAACTCCCACTATTAACCATATCGATACCCGAATCCAGGTTCTGGCTCTGTCCACATAGAAACGGCGAGGAGCCGGGGAAGGGAGGAAAGAAAGAAAGCAAGTGAGACTATGGCATTACAACAATTGCATCATTTCCTTTTTAACAGATTTTCTATTTAAGAGACTCAGAATGACATGCGCTAGAATCTCTAAACACATAATTTGAATAGAGAAATATGTATTCTGTGCGAAACATGTATTGCAGAAATTAGATATTCTGTGTTTTACAGATCTCAGTAGAGATTCTGCTGCAGATAATTTTTCGTACATCTGGATGGTTTGTATCTCTGTTTCACAGATTCATTTTGTTTTACATTACATAAGCAAATGATTGTTGCATTACTCACACTTACCCAATATTGATTAGCAAATATGTGTTGACAAGGATGCAAAGTGTAGGCAGGTAAGGAACTAACGGGCAGGCGAAACCTGAGAAAAGTTAAGAGGGCAAAAAGTATTATTTGGTCACAAAATTAATACAACTCCTAGCAGCTTTCAAGGCTGCTAAAGAAAGAAAATTAGCTTACAACATTTTCATACCTCCTGCATTGTCCAAACCCTGCTTTGCTTTGCCTTCATCTGTCCTAGTGAGCACAACCAACCCACTCACCAGAATTAAGCCACCAACTCCACACATGATTAAGCGAAGCGTTCTATAGAAGGCAAGTCACAAGTTTGGTCAAATAAATGTTTTAAATGTCATAAAAGGAAACATTTTTCAGGAACATAAAAGCAAGCTATTGTCAGAAATATTTCAAAAGCATCCAACAGTTTTGAGGAAATGGAGCCATGCTCACACTGTAGGCATTACAGGGGCGGATGCACATTAACTTAATTGGGGTCCCGGACCCCATTAAAAATAAGAATACTTTACATTTTACTTATAGAAAAATATTTCGGACCCCGCTGAACAAAATTTCTGGATCCGCCACTGGTTGGCAACTGTAGAAAAATAGAGTGTATTCCACAAGTTATGTAGCATGAATTACTTAAGGAATATTAAACTGCTAAGGACAAATCATTTTGGCTACATCAATTACTTGGGAAGTGGAGGCTTATAATTGATGGGTGTACTATGTATTTTGTTGCAAATGAACACCTCTTCTTTAAATGTTCACTTTTAGGAGAATATGGGTTAATGGGTTGAATCAGTTGTTACTTGTTTGTTCGTCCAAGGTCAAGCGGCACACTTTCTGGAGAGGTTGACAAAGGATCAGTAGAATAGTACATTTCAGAAACACCTGGCTGTGTGTAGCTTATCTAGGTGGAGAAAAGTTAGTAAATGATGGACTAATTGGCTTATACTTATTTCATGTAATTTGGAGAAAAGTTAGTGAATGTAGGACTAATTGGCTTATGCTCATTTCCCGTAATTTTGATTTGAGCGTTTTTAAGTAGAGGATAGGATACATATAGTGTGTTCATCGAGAAGCTTTATATGATATTCGTCATTGACAAAAACATTTACCCTTAGTTGTAGTTTCTTTATGGTGTCAGTCGAATTCTGCAACCTATTTCTTTTACAATCTTATCTATCAAAAAAAAAAAGAGAAAAATACTACTGTTGCTACTCCGCTCCAGAACTATCCATGTACTGACAAGCTCAAATACAAGGGGGTTACTAGATATATTCATATAAGTTGCATTTCTCTTTATGAGCGTAAGCTTTTATGTTGGATGATAATTCAGTAACATGCATACCCACTAAGAAGTTAGGAGAAGAAAAAACAGGTGGAAAAGGAACAACTGCAATCAAGGTTAACAGACCGGAATTTTAGTATAAAAGTAATCATGCAGTGACTTACATAAAAAGATGTTCAGCTGAAGCAGCAGATGCTAATGCCACAACCCCTACGCATATCACAACTATACATTGACCAGCAATTTTCCTTCTTTCTCCAGCTTTTACATCTGAATATATGAAAAGCATCCAATGAACTCCAAATGTCAGTTCATAAGGATTTGACACAGCTAGAAAGAACTACAGGCGACAAGTACAAGCAGGAGAATTTTGCCAAAGTAAGTTCTCTTTAGGAAGAATTAACCCAAACAAAGATGATAAATATGGCTACATGGTTCGATTTTATCGGTTAAATCAGTCAATTGATAGGCCCAAAAAAATGACTTTTAGGGGCATCGGACATAGCTAATGAGATTATCAACGGTTACCAATTTTTCCCTTTGTGGAATAGTTTATTGGAAATTAAGGAACTGTCTTGAATTAGTTCTTTAAATTTCATAGGCATGTTATGGAAAATAGACATCTTCTTGGACGTGGGACTATCAAAATGGGACAGAGGGGGTATGAGACTTGTTATGAACAAAATATGACCAAGTATTAGTATATGCTATGTTACATGGAAAGCCAATTCCTAAAGGATAATAGAGGTGAACTTATGGATACCTTGATCATGTTTTAACCGAAGAAGAGGGGTCCTAACCGAGTTTTCATTGTGATAATTTTCAACCAAACCATGTAAATGGTCAGCGGATGGCACAATAAAATCCCCATCAATCTCTCGGGCATAACCAGAAGATTGAGATGACAGTGATTCAACTGGTGTCTGAGATGATGATGAAAGGGACACCTCATTAGGAGGAATGTATCTGAGAACCAAGATTGAAACAGCAACAACCGTAAAAGCAAGCAAGGTGCCCACGCTAACCTGCCCAGAAGAGGTAATATAACTTGACCAATTGAGCTCATAGACAACATTTGAAAATGAAAACTTGAAGAACCTGTTGACCTAATAAAACTTACCATCCCTGCTAACTGTGAAACATCCATAAAAAAGGCCAACAATGCAATGAAGACACCGGTTACAATGGTGCCCTTGACTGGAACTCTAGTTTTTTTATTGATATCAGAGAAGAAAGATGGCAGCAAACCGTCTCTAGCCATAGACATCAATATTCGAGGCTGGAGAAGTATTCAAAGAATAAACATGAGCCATGCGAGACAAATATGGCATGCAAAAAATGTTAAAGAACATCAAAATTAACTTTAACAGTACCTCAGGAAAAATAAAAAAAGGAGCTTTCGTACAATGTCATTAATTCAGATCACTTGTTATGCTCTGTACATCCATTAAAATCTACATATATACTCACATACATGAAAAGTTCTCCTCACCTTTCGTAGTTCATAAACTGCACTCTATAACTGAAAATCCTAATGCATCGACTGTTATTATACAAGAGAGGTCACATCTGATCCATATTGGATCACTTGCCTTGCTTATATCATTCTAATACAAATCAAATTTGATCAGTTAAGAGACATACACAAGCAGTGTCCTACATAAATAAAGTACTGATGATTTAAAAAGCTTGATCTTCTTAGTTAAGTGTGGCCTTCAAAAGTTCTAGAATTTTCTAGCGGTGAAAAAGGCTAATGCCGCTTGCATATGCACATAATTACCACATTACAAATGATTTTTTGAGAAGAAAAACTTAACCATTTGATAAGTAAAAAAACAACAATATATACACACACATATATATATATATATACATACATACATACATACATACAAAGAGATTGAAAAGTAAAATTAGAAACACGAAGAAGAAACCTGAGGAAGAATAGCGCCTATCAAGCTCGCACATAAAGCAGTTATCGCGCCAGTGGTGATAATATATCTGCATAAACAAGACCGAACATCACTATTGATGCTTCTAAGAAAAGAAAAAAAAGCACTCCTCAGCATGTCATAAAATCCATTAGAAAAACTTCGGCAGTAGTATTCTGCTTACACAGCCCAATTCAATCCATAGCCTCCAAAAGCAGAGGAGATGGGAGTGTCTGGATCTAAAGCATAGTACGGCACCAAACCAACAATAACCATTGAAACAAGCATGTATAGCATGCCACATATCATCAATGAAATAGCTATTGCAAGCGGCAAATCACGCTGAGGGTTCTTCGCCTGAAACGTAGAACACAAATATGCGTTTCATAAATCTCATTACTAAAGAAACAATTCTTCACAAGAAAATCCTCAATAATAGCCAAAATAAGCAACTGAAAGGATCGTTTAAATTGTATCGACCACAGAGAAATCTTTCACAGGAAATTCATACCAAGGAAACCCCAACAACTTTAACTTTAAACTTAACACTTCAATTCAACCTACAGGTTGAAATCAAACAAAACTTCTGATAACTAACAGCAGGCACAATCTACATTTTCCAGGAAAGCCATCATATATTTCCTTTTATTGTATCTTTTTTCCAGGAAAGCCATCATACATTTCCTCTTGGCAATCAGCTGTTAAGTTTTAGGCATGAAGTGCTATGATATCATCACAGGAACTTGTTGACTGATAAAATATCAATATCTGTTGATGTTGCATAGAGCCTTCAACTGACTGAATTAAGTGAATAATAAATACAACCCAATTCTCCTCTAACCATTCTCTTCCACATTTCAGCAACCATCTTATTCTTCTTCTTCCTACTCTGCCTTCTTTATGTTCTTAACGCCTGGCATTCACAATATTTTCTAACTTGGAACGGAATTTCAGGATGAGTAATTGGACCAATGTAAGAGTGGATGAGGAAAAGGTTTATTAATCAAAAGAATGACATCATATATTGCCAATAAGGTAGATCCAAAAACATTTATTTACCTAATAAGTAGTTTTACAATTGTATATTTGGCACATACCTCCTCAGCCGTGCTGGTTAAACAATCAAAACCCACATATGAAAAGAAAAGTGTTCCAGATCCAGCTAGTAAGCCATTCACTCCAAAAGGTAAGTACCTAAAAAAATGCATATAAGCTCATAATATCTAACTGGATAGCTCAATAGCTCGTTATAGCTGACTGGTAAAACACTAAAGCATAATCAGTGTACCCGTCTGAATTTTCATAACCTGCCCAACCAGTTTTGAAACCAAGATATCCACCAGCAACAAAAATGAAAAGCATAGCCCCAATATTTGTAGTTGTAATAATGCCTTGGACCAATGAACTCTACACATTTGTTTATCAAGATAAGTGAAGTCCAAATTATTATAACAAAAGGGAAAAGTTACTGGTAGGGAACCGAAGTTCACCTCTTTGATTCCCGTGCACAAAAGAGCTGTCATTAGAAAAACTAAAATTGCAGCACAAGGGTCCACGACAATGCCTTGTATGCTTTGACGAGCTAAAAATGAAGGCAGCTTATCTGGGCCTCCAAAAAACAATGCCTGACATATCAAAGTATGCAACGTAGTGAGATTGCAGTCTGTCCAAGAGCTCTAAGGTTTGCTAAGATACCGAAACAAAAAATGGTAATTTTTTGAATGAACAGTGTTTCACAAGCAGTATTCCGAACTGAACCCTTATTTAACAAACTAGGAAGAAGATTGCCCTTGACCTGCCAACCAGAATTCCGAGATTAAATTTTATAAAACTAAAACCAAGTACGTATGCCGACTAACAACTTCTAGATGTCTAGTTAATTCTAGTGGGAAGGCACCTACTAATGAGCCAAGAGACTTACGAAGGCCAAAGCAATGCAGCAAAAGATGATAACTGACCAGATTTGGGGATATGCCACGAGCCACAGCAGAGCCACCAAGAGTGAATTCCAGGATCAGAGACCAACCAATTAACCAAGCAACACTGATGAGCAACAAAAGGATTTAAAACGACCGGCGGATAGCATCTCAAACTTTACTACAATGAGAACAAGCATTTCCTACAATTCACTGAGCATAGGGCATCAACAGATAGTTTACAATGCACGGATACTCCAGATAGTTTACAATGCACGGTTTTCTTCTATGCTGAAAATAGAAGAAAACCGCCAGATATTAATAAAAAGTTGCCCAGAATGAAGAAAAACCACCACAAATGAAGAAAACCCCCTAGAAGTTGTTTCATTTTATAACTTTAGTATTTATAGTTTGGTGCTGATAGTTTTAATAATACTATTTGGTCCATGTATTACAGATATTTACGTGTATCCCCTCTGTACCTGTATATTATATTACTTGAAAATCCCACACCCATGTATCCCATATCCGCTTACCCGTATCCACGCATCTGTATTCGGGTTTCCCTATTTTCATAACATGAAAAGGACCAGAGCACCACCAAAATGATCATACTTCTCTATTCAATAGACCTTAAACCTTAAGAACCCAACCCAATACATGCAAGCCTACCAACCAGATATGTTTCACGTGCAAAAACTTCCTGAAACTTGATGAAGGGCCATCCTGCACTTCTCTAATTTGGTCCTTTGAAAGCACATGCAAAAGAAGCTAATGGCTGCTAATATCTGGAAATTCGGAATAGAAATCAAATTTCCTTCTTCAAACTTCAAAGGGATTATTTTCCATTTATATAACACCTTTGAACGTGGGGTTTCCTAGGGAGGGTCAACAATATTCTGGAATCTGAATTTTTTTTCCCATTTTTTAGAGTAACATATGCAAGTTGAACATAAAAAACATGATAAAAAAAATCAATTTTCTTTTTAAAAGGGCAGGCTGGGGCATCAAACATGTATGAATAGGTCTGCAGAATGTCCAGGCTCCTTCGGGCCTCATTATGCAGCCTCTACAATATTGATAAGAGATTTAGCGACTTAAAGTCACGATAAGTCATGTGGCAACAGTTTTACTGTTGCACAGAAGCTCCCCTTTTAAAACTAATTGTCTTCTTTAAATCCTCAATCACCAAATTGTAGAGAAAACTCTAGAAATGATATAATGCACAATGTAAGTTGAACATCTACAGGAATTGCTAAAGATATGCAAGACAGAAAGATAAATTCTAGCCAAGGACCTCTTACCCAAGACTGAGCAGTAAAGAACAGAGGCTCAGTCAAAAAAACATAGTTGAAAGCCTAAAATTCAGTACTACATAATTAGGGAAGTGGAAAGTGTGCACGTGCCGACTGTTATAGAACCATAAGAAGCTCAATTTCATGTAATTTTCTGAAAAGAAGTATATTAAAAGCAAAATAAAAAAGTTCTCTCGTACTCTGAGTGTTCTCCAAAGGTGTAGAAAATAGGCAACCCAAACGCCTCTAGTGTAGTGACATACCTTCCGAAACATGTACAGAAGGAACAATAACCAACTAAAAATCTGAAGTTCAAGTACTATTTACCCTTCTCCAATACAAATGTATGAGTAGTGATACGCACTCCCAGCTGATGGACAACGACAAGCAAGTTCAGAATAACACAATGCAGAAAGTGCAGCTGCTATTCCGGCTATCATGAAAGAAAAAGTAAGAGCCGGCCCTGTGTGCTCCCTGGCAACAGTTCCAACAAGTATATACACTCCAGCCCCTATGGTTGCCCCAACTCCTGAGTAAACAAAGCTTAAATGTAATTTAGATCAGTTCTTGCCTAAACATCACTAGTCAGAAAGTTAATCCTGATTACAGGTGAACTCTGGATGCCTCGTGAAACAAATTTAACCTAATAATCACATTTTACACATTATATTACAGAAGAGTACATATAGGAGTAATAAATATGAAACTGAACTGAAATAAATGATGCTTAGGAGTAATAAATATCAAACTGGACTGAAATAAATGATGCTTACAAATTAGTACAATAAAGGTAATGAGACAAAAGATATCAAATGAGCAAATACCGATAGCAACTAGATCGAAGAGGGAGAGCCTCCTAGCCAATTGAGGACGTCCACCACGAGTATTGAGGTCCGACTCAGCTGGTTTCCTCCGGAATACACCTCCGAGTCCCCGGCGGCGGTTAAGTTCCATCTCGAAATCGGCGGGAAGGCTGAACAATTATACTCCGATAAGAGATAACCAAAATGTGGGTGGATTTGATAGAGACTTTTGTCACGTTTTTGGACTGAACAAGACAAGATGATGGTGTAGCTGACGGCTTCTTTTTCTGTTATTTATTTATTTTTTTATTTTTATTTTTTTCGCGTAATCTGAATATGCATGAAAGGGCCCACCTGTTTCTGGATAAGGCCGTGAGAAGTTTCAATTTTAGCAGCAAAACGATGATTGAGATCCTCCTCTTAAACCAAACGATGAATATAGATTTAAATGTTGGGAGAATAATTTAAAAAACATAAATTTCAGTATTTAAAGTGTTAAATGCTACTACTATCTCCGTCTTATAAAAAAAAATGTGTAATTTTATAAATAAAAACCATTTCAGTATTTGATTTTTATGTTTTTTTTTTCTTATTTCTTCAAAAAAAATATTTCTTCAAAAATTTTAGCTTTTTTTTATTTTAAAAAATACTATATCCGTCTCAAAATATCAGTCATTTTATTTTTATTTTATTATCTCAAATTATAAGTCATTTTATATTATCAATGAAACATTTACTACTATTTTTTCTATCTTATCTTAATTTATTAACAATCCAACTACTTTTCAATACTATATAATCATTTTATTAATGATAGTCAAAGGATATTTTAGTCATTTCTACTTGACCACTTTCTTAATCTGTGTGAAAAACATCCAAAACGACTTATATTTTGAGACGGAAGAATTACAAAAATTAATTGTCCCATAAAAAAACTCATTCAAAAACTCAATACATTATTTAATTCAATTTTTCCAAACATACTACTATCATAACATAACATTTAATGTTTTTTTATGAAACATTAATGTTTATACTATTTCCGTCCCAAAATATAAGTCACTCAACATTTTTTTTTTCAAAATATAAGTTTCTCTACCTTAGTACTTTTTTTTTCTCTATCTTACCCTAATTTATTAACTATTCAATTATTTTTCAATACTTTAGACCCCCATTTTTACTATCGATATATTTTTTATGATTATTTTTTTTCTACTTCCGACATCACATATATATTCTTGTTTTTACTTCCGGCACCACACTAAAAACGTCAACGTCACTGACGTTCATTCGATATCAATGTCAGTGGACTGATGTTACTAAGTAGTGACATTTTTATAACGTAAACGTCGGTGTCCGACTTTAGTTTTGGAACAGCAATCAGTGTCACTGATTTTGTTAACGATAAGGAAATAAAGTAACACATTCCACCAATTGGTTTTAGTACAACGGTAAGCGCTTGATCTTAACATGGTATCGGAGCCAGAGGTCACGAGATCGAACCTTGGTTGGAACATTATTTTAAAAAAAATTGTGCAAGTGTTGAGACAGATTGCTCACACTTGAGAGGAGTGTTGGGACAAATTGCCCACACTCTTGAATGAAAATTGTGCAAGTGTTGGACAGATTGCCAACACTTGAGGAGGGGGTGTTGGGACTAATTGTCCACGCTCTTAATGTATAAGAAATAAAGTAGCGCATTTACTGGCACCAATTGAGTTGTAGTAGAATGGTAAGCGCTTGATCCTGAAATGCTATCAAAGCAGAGGTAATGAGATCGAACCCTATGGTAAACAATATTTTCCCTCATTTATATTGTTAAGTGTTGGGCTGGCCTAGTTGGTCTTTGTGAGTCTAGTTGGCTTAGGCTTGTTATGTGTCTAATTGACATAGTCTTTATATGAGCCCACACTTGAGTGAGCGTGTTAAAGATAAGGAAATAAAGTATCACATTTACTTCCACCAATTGGTTGTAGTAGAATGGTAAGCGCTTGATCTTGAAATGCTATCAAAGACAAAGGTCATGAGATCGAATCCTGGTGTGAACAATATTTCCCCCCATTTATATTATCAAGTGTTGGGCGGCTAGTTGGTCTTTGTGAGCCTAGTTTGCTCAGATTTATTGTGTGCCTAGTTGGCATAGCCTTTATATGAGCCCAGACTTGAGGGGGCTTGTTAACGATAAGGAAATAAAGTAGCACATTTACTTCCACCAATTGGTTTTAGTACAACGGTAAGCGCTTGATCTTAACTGATTTTGGTTTCAATAGCAACGTTAGTGTCACTGAAGTTCCCCCCATTTATATTATCAAGTGTTGGGGTGGCTGGTTAGTCTTTGTGAGCCTAGTTTGCTTAGGTTTATTGTGTGCCTAGTTGTGTTAACGCCGCACACTTGGGGGGCTTGTTAACGATAAGAAATAAAAAAGACATTTACTTCCACCAATTGGTTTTAGTACAACGGTAAGCGCTTGATCTTAACTGATTTTGGTTTCAATAGCAACGTTAGTGTCACTGAAGTTATGTTCATTAAAAATAATCGTGGTGTCGAAATAATTTTTTGTGGTGCTTGAAGTAATAGAGTGTCAGTAGTAAAAATGATGTGATAATAAAACCCCTACTTTATAATCATTTATTTAATGATAGTCAAATGATATTTTAGTCAATCTCCTTAAAATTTACTGTCATTTAACAAATTTTTTAATCTGTGTGAAAACATTCAAAATGACTTATATTTTGAAACGGAGTAGGATATTCATTTTATATTACAAAAAAACATTTATTATGTGATAGAGATATATATGTCCATCACTACTTAAAATACAACACATTAATTATTTTTTAATTTGTGTATAGCAAAAAAAATCGATACTTTTTATGAGACGGATGTAGTTTTTAGTTATCACCAAAAAGCCAATAATAAATTAGGAGTATGGTGAGAAAAAAAATTCTATACATTCTATTTTGGAAGAATTATCTTTTCACACCAATGTTGTTTTATACTTACCAAGAGCCGAGAGTGGGTTTCGTTTGGATATTCCACACGTCTGTCATTCTGACCGTAAATGAGTCCGGAAAATATATACTATTCTGACCAATTTATGGTCAATTCACACAACAACCATTCTGACCCAATTTGAGTCAGAATACGATCATTATACTGATTTTATTCTAGTCAGAATTTTGAATGTTTTTCATACTCAATACCGGTCAGAAAGACATTCTAACTAAAATTGAGTGAAAAAAACTTTTAATATTCTATCTGAAATTCAGTCAGAATCAATAGTGGTGCTCTTATATTGTTGTTGTTATCCTGACCCAATTCTAATCTGAATGTGTAGAGTATTCCGGACTCAGTATTGGTCAGAATGATGCTCTGACTATATATAAGTTTGGAAAACTTCAAACATTCTACTTAAAAGATGGTCAGAATCAACCAGTGTGGACTCTCAACACGTATATTCTGACCATATTTCAGTATGGATAATGTGTCACATTCTGACCAAACGTTGGTCAGAATGAACGCGCGTAAAATTAAAAAAGTAAGAGCAAAATTGGAAATAAATTTCCGTGTGATAGATAAAAATTGATGTGAAAAGATATTTCCTTTTGGGATTATAATGCATTTTCAATGCAAGATTTTTTTTTGAGGGGCTCAATGCAAGATTTAAACACAGGGAATTCTATCAACTCCTTAATGAATAATTATCTTCATTTATGGGTATAGATAACGTGAGATATATTATATTTTAGAAAAAGAAAGTCATATTATTCAAGTCGATTTCAAGTCAAGTCCAAATAATTGATTCATTTAAAAGACCGTGAAGTGCGTCATCAAGTATATGACGAGAGCGAGGAAGTATATGTTTGTGTATTTGGGTGCAAACATGAATATTGTTGGATATTTATACCGACTTTCAATCGGATAAGGATCTATCCAAAAAAAAAATCGGATAAGGATGATCGTAAGTTAAACTCGGATTCAGTGTTTACTCTTGATGGTAGAGTTGTAGTCTACAAAAGCATTGAGCAATCCCGTATCTCCGATTTGACTATTAAAGCCGAATACATAACTGCTTCTGAAGCAGTTAAAGAGACGACATGACTTAGTTTGGAAGTGATTGGTGAAACGATAGAGCATAGAGATGACAATTTCATTTCATTCGGTATGAAATGACTCTTTCAACGGCAAAAAGCTTAAAGGTAGCTTAAATACACCGATGTATTGAAAAATTTCTTTCAATTTACATCATTCATCAATAAATTCAAGACAAGATTGTGTGGGATGGGGATGAAGATGGGTTCAATTTTATTTTTTCTGAGGGGTATTTTTTTTAAATAATATGTTTCGTTGATTACCCGGGAATCGCGACTCCTGTTAACGTCTTGGGATAAACTGCAAAAAAAAAAAAAAAAAAAAAGTTACAGTGCTCCGAAAACCATTCACTGCATCTCCATGTCCACAACCTTATCAAATCCTACCCAACACACCTTACACTGAAAACAAAATCCTGGTGCGAGGCCGTAAGTTTGTAAATTTGGGGTATGGGAACGCTTGCTACTTGCAGCTTGAGCACATCAAACTTGGCTTTCTCCGTGAATCCATCCACAAATCATACTCCTAGCACCAGAATTCACACTGATTCGCTTTCTACGAGTAGTTATGGCAGCTGCAGCACCAGTAAGAACAAATGGGCCCTTCTATTTTGTCGGGAATTATTCAGAAACCAGCGGCCGATTCCTTGCCGGAGACTTGATAAAGCAGTGATAAGGTCAACTTTCAGCAATGGGGATGGCGGCGGTGATAGCAATGATAATGGAGAGGAGCCTGATGAAGATAGAACTAGGAGAGGTGCCATCTCCTCCAATGATTTTGATTCCGGAAATTCTCCTGTCTCTGTTTCTTCTTCCAGGGTAACTTGTCATTTTGTTTTCCCGTTTAGGGAGGACATTTTACCACGAAATTTTCTTCTTTTTGGTCAAAGTAAGCAACTTGAACGTTGAACACTAGGGTTCTTGCTTGATTTTATGCTACGTGTTCTGTGTTCAGAGAGAACAGATGGTTGATGCTATTTTCAAACGTCTCTAATTTGCCTGCTGCCCAAGATGTTGCCTTGCCTCCCTTTTTTTTTTAATGGCCAATGGTTGATACTACTGTGTGTTTAATGCTTCCTTTCTGATCAATGTGACGCTTGAAAACTCCTTTAACTATGCATATAGAGGAGTAAAGTGTTTGATGTAATTTCTCATCTTTCAGCAAAAAGGTTGCAAGGAGTAGTTTGTTATTGGTCATCTTGCATATTTAGGCAAACCAATTGGATACATTGTCATTCACTTTCATGAACCTTGCAGAGTATGTTAACAAAGTCATGTCCATGATGCAGTGTTAAGGAAAATATTGTGTCTTATCCTGTTCACCGTCTTTATTTTGGCAGCCACCAACTATTAGTCCTATTGGAATGAATTATAATAATTTTCAAGTCGACTCTTTCAAATTAATGGAGCTTTTAGGTCCGGAGAAGGTTGATCCTGTGGATTTAAAGACCATTAAAGAAAAGTTGTTTGGTTACTCTACCTTTTGGGTAACAAAGGAGGAGCCGTTTGGAGATTTTGGAGAGGGTATTCTTTTTCTTGGGAATCTTAGAGGAAAAAGGGAAGAAGTTTTCACCAGACTTCAAAGTCAGCTAGCTGAAGCTATGGGTGACAAATACAACCTCTTTATGGTGGAGGAGCCTGATTCAAAAGGATTAGACCCGCATGGTGGTCCCCGTGTTAGCTTTGGGTTGCTGCGGAAAGAAGTTTCTGAACCTGGCCCGACCACTCTTTGGCAATATGTGATTGCTCTTTTGCTATTTCTCCTCACTCTTGGCTCTTCAGTTGAACTAGGGATTGCATCCCAGGTGAGGCCCTTCTAACCACTCTCGCATGTCCTTTCTTTTCCAGAGTAGATTTTTTAACACTTGTTTGTGGTGTTTCTTTAACATGATATTCTGTATTGCTTTACGCAGCTAAATCGACTTCCTCCCGAGATAGTCAAGTATTTTACAGATCCAAATGCTGTTGAACCACCAGATGTGCAGCTTCTTTTACCTTTTGTCGAATCAGCAATCCCTCTAGCTTATGGGGTATTGGGAGTTCAGCTGTTTCATGTGAGGATACTTTGCTCTGCTCCATTTACATTACCTCCCTTGTGGAAATGCTTTGTTCCCAACATACTACTTTGCGATCTGATTTGCCTTAAACATGCAGCTTGAGACGTATTTTGTGTTGTAATGAGTAATACTTATTTCTTGCTTCATAAAAATCTTTTGCATAATAGCACCACGAGCTATTATCAGCCTTTTTTTTTGTGTGTGCAGACTTCTTTGTTTTGTTTCATAACTTACTGTCAAAGTATGTGATTATTATCTTTGTAGAAATTATGTATTAGAGGACTCCTGATCGAAAATTAAGATTCGGACATTCACAGCGTGGATACCTTTAAAGTATCTTAAAAGATAGGAGTTTCATTTCTTATAAAGTCATGGAGCTGGTGCCTGTTGCACTTCTTGAAATGATTTTTGCTAATGCATTCCATGGTTTCCCTTTGATTATGTTTTAATAAACTCATATCCTTATGAACTAACTTCTCCTAGGAGTTGATTTCTGCAGGAAGTTGGACATTTTTTGGCTGCTTTTCCTAGGAAAGTGAAACTAAGCATTCCCTTTTTTATTCCCAACATTACTCTTGGAAGCTTTGGAGCTATTACTCAGGTTAGTTTAATACGACAAGACGGTTTCTGGCACATGAAGTTGTCCAGTTGAGCCTTTTCCTTGTTTTGTAGTTTGGTAGCATGATTATGGAATTTGGATTACTTTGTGTGTATGTGATATTTGTCTTTATCTATTTTAAATGTATTTGATTCGTTTACGGTGGTGGTTATGTGTTAGAAGATCTTATCTGTAATGGCAGCTTAAGAATTCAAGAAGCATTTTTAGTATGTCATCGTATTTTGATGTTCTACGATTCAAATATCACCTAGATCTTAATGGTAAGGTGGCCTCTTATATCTAAACCAATGAACCATAGTCTACTTTGCGGCCTTTGAACATGAATTCGTCTTGTCCCACATATGAAGACGCTTGTTGAAATTATGGAGTGTTTGATTACTCTTCTTTGTAGCTTGAAAGCGGTAATCCAAACATATGAATCCTTCAATTAGTGAAGAAAAATTTCTTGAATTAGGAGTTCTAACGTATGAATTATTTTTGTGTTTTGTTTATTTGTTTCTATCTCCTTCAATTTTTTGTTCACTTTTTTATTTAATGACCCACTGTGGAGTTTCTATTTGACATTTCTTGGTTTCTGTAGTTTAAATCAATTCTCCCGGATCGAAAGGCGAAAGTTGATATTTCCATGGCAGGGCCGTTCTTTGGTGCTATGTTCTCTTTGTCTCTCTTTGCTACGGGCTTGTTGCTTTCATCTAATCCATCCGTTGCAGATGATTTAGTACAAGTTCCTAGCTCACTTTTCCAAGGTTCTTTGCTTCTTGGGATCATCAGCCGGGCCACTCTTGGTTATTCGTACGTTCTTAGTTTCTTCATTTTAAAGATGTAGCACTCTTACTTTATGTTTATATAGTGCTATTGAACTGCCCGAGGCCGAGATATAATGGAAACATCAGCATTCTATGTGTTCCTGAATAATTTAAAACATGTCTGATTGATTGAACAATTTTTGGCCTTAGATGTTGCAGATAACCTGTTTCCGACTAATCATTTTACTTGCACATCTATAAGTTAGGAAGGGCTCTTTTTTCATTACCTTTTTGGTAAAATGATACATACACTAATGCAGCTTTCGATTCACTCATCTTTTATTCTGTGTATAATCATGATTTTCAAGGCTTTTACATTTTTACTCCTTTGAGGGCCCTTTTATTTTTGTAATTTGACATTATTCTTAACTTTTTTTTCTTCAGAGCATTGCATGCTGCAACAGTTCAAATTCATCCTCTTGCCATTGCTGGCTGGTAAATCATCAATAATGGACCTTGTCCTCCGCTTAAATAATTGAATGTGAAGAGGGTTTGTTTCACTTATAGTGAAAAGGGGTTTCACAGGTGTGGATTGACTACATCAGCTTTTAACATGTTACCAGTTGGAGCTCTTGATGGCGGAAGAGCCATGCAGGTTTTACGTTCCTTCCTCTTTTTTTGTCTTTTACCTCTCTGCCTCCTCTTTTTGATACCCATATAAGCTCCACCGCAGGGTTCCTTCATTTGGAAAAGTTGGGGTCTTGACGTGGAGCAAGTAGACGGATCTTTGATCATAGTTATAATTATGAAATAAACAAGTGTGGGGAGCTTTAAATGACTGCATTGAAGTACTAAGTAAACTAAACTTGGGGTGGGGTCTTGCAATCGGTCAAATTTTCAGTCCCTGACTAACTAAACTAAAGAAGAGAATTAGTCAAAATCGATGTGATCAAATATTTGCTAAGCCTTCAAGAGTATTGAGTTCTTTTGTTTTGGTAAAGTCAAATTGTTTTTTAACTTTCTAAATATGACAGGGGGCATTTGGTAAAAACGCTCTGCTTGGTTTTGGTCTAGCTACTTACACATTGCTGGGATTGGGTGTGGTATGCCTTCTCTTCTTCACTTCAATGTTGTATACATGCAACTTTCAAACTTGGCACATGATTTTATTAGCCGTTAAGGGGATTGAATGAATCTTCTCTTATCTGAAAAAAAGAATAATATTGTTGTTGAAATTTGTGGCAGCTCGGTGGACCCTTATCACTTCCTTGGGGTTTGTACGTGTTAATCTGTCAGGTATGCTGGTTGAGTAAAAGAGGGAAAAATTATATTATAGACAGACTTCATTACCATAAATGTTTTAATGTACGACTGAGTGTGGATTGTGGAAGGTGACAAAATGTATGGCCTAAATAATATGCAGAGAACTCCAGAGAAGCCATGCTTGAACGATGTCACAGAGGTAGGAACATGGAGAAAAGTGGCTGTCTCTGCTGCCATTTTCCTCGTCGTGCTGACACTTCTTCCTGTTTGGGATGAGCTTGCAGAAGATCTAGGAATCGGCCTCCTCACCACTTTCTTGTAGCCATATATACATTGTAGTTAAAATCAATTTTGAGCTGTTGAAGTTACTACATGATCCGTTTTTTTTTTATTTTCGTGTGTGTGTGTGTGTCATTTGTTTTGTTTTGTTTTGGTCCCGGATACCGGAGGCTTTAAGCCAAAAAAAAAAAAAAAAAAAAAAACGATTATTTGGTCACTATATAGTTTTAAAAAAAAAATTTACATGCAAACTTTTCTCTATCCAACATTAATTTAACCACTTCATCATTTAGATAATGGATATATGATAGAATTATATCCAAAAATCTGTAAATGATCAAACATCAATATTATCTCATCATACGTTTTATAATTGCGTTAAAAAAATATCATTCATAATCATCACAAGACGATATGGGGTTTTGAAAATTATGTAAATTTTTAGGTGTAAATCTATCGTTTTCCCAATGTCTAAATGATCAAATGATTAGAGGAAGTTTGTGAGTATACTTTTTTTTTTTTTTTTTTAAGCAATCCATAGTTTACGAAACTCTTTTGCTACGTAGTACGGTCACGGACACAGAGACGCTCAAAATTTAAGAACACAACACATGAGTAGCCAAACTACTCTAAAGATTTGAGATGTATTTAAGAACCCAACACATGAGTAGCCAAACGATAGCCGAGTAATGAAATACTCAAACTTGACTAACCCCGGCCAAACTTGAATATATTTATGGGCCAATTATTTAAAAAGACTGATTTTCAACTTATTAGGGGTAATAAGGACACTCCGAAATCTAATTTAGTTATAAGGACATTCTAATTTTAAGAAGGAAACTTATTTAGTTATAAAGTCATTCTAATTTCTAGTGGATAAAGAGGAAGAAGGAAAAAAAAGGAGGAAAAAAAAAGTGTTCAAAGTAATAAAATTAAAAATAAAAAAAACATAACAAAACAAAAAAAAATTACTGTGTGCGTGGGTTTTTTTTTTTTTTTTTTTGTTTTATAATTCACTATAATTCTAAAGGTCATATATTTTGATCAAAAACTCGGATCATCATAATTTTTTCATAAAAATTCATATTTTTTCGTCTTCTGTATTCAAAAATCAAATTTGATATTTTTCCGAATAAATTTCATAAAATCAATTTTTTTCTTCATAAAAATCGACGTGACGTATTGATCACCGTCATGCATTGACCACCTACCCGGATGCATTGGCCACCGGGATCCATTAACCACCCCGATGCATTCACCGCCGGATTCATTGGCTACCATGATGTATTGACCGCCGCGATCCATTGACAACCTTGATCAGCGATATCTCATTGTAGCGATTTATGCAATGACGTCTCATTATAGCGATTTATGCAGTGACTTCTTATTGTAGCGATCTATGCAGTGATGTCTTATTGTATCGAATTATGCACTGACGTGTTATTGTAACAATTTATGCAGTGACGTGTTATTGTAACAATTTATGCATACCTTTGGGTGTAAAAATATGCATTTAAACCAAAAAAAAAAAAACAAAAGAAATACAGTTATTTTACAAAGTTATTGAAAATTTAAACCAATACTAATCAAATAAACCAACATCAATCAAATATTTAAGGATAACAAAGAAATAAAATCACTTTACAAACTTATCAAATGTGTGTATCAAGTTGTATATGCGGTGACATCAATATCATTGCATCAGTTATCTAATTGTAAATACAGTCATCAATGTCACTGACATCAATGTCACTGCAAAAGTCATCAATGTCCCTACATCAGACATCAATGTCACTGCATAAGTCGTCAATGTCACTGCATAAAACCTAACAACTGCATCAGTCAGCTCTGCTCTTGTTTTGCATTTCTCCAAATGTGGAGCTTTTAATATGGATAGAAGTACAAGTTTGGAGAAACTACAAAGACTCTTCACTATGACTCTTGTAATGGCCACACGTTGTTTGTGCCCTCCTGATAATTGGATTCATTGTGGAATCCCTCAATTCTTTAACACGATCTTGAATCATTTGACGATCTTGTTTAGCTTAATGTCCCTGCATCATTCATCAATGTCACTGCATCGGGCATCAATGTCCATGCATCAAATATCAATGTCACTGCATAAGTCATCAATGTCCTTGTATCAGACATCAATGTCACTGCATAAGTCATCAATGTCACTGCTTCAGACATCAATGTCACTGCATAAGTCATCAATGTCACTGCATCAGCTCCAACGCTTCATTTTATTTTTTTTTTTTTATTTTTTTTTTCTTCCAGCGCTTCATCTCTCTTTTTTTTTTTTTTTTTTCTTCCTTCCTTTTTTTCTTTTTTATCCACTTGAAATTAGAATGTCCTTATAACTAAATAAGTTTCCTTCTTAAAATTAGAATGTCCTCAGACATCCTACGGAGAAGTGCTGATAAGTGGAAAGATCCCGCACCTCCACCACCCGAAACACAATCTCCTTGGTCCCTTCGCGGTGGGGCTGACCTGCTTAAGGAACCTAAACGCCATTCCGATTTTTATACCGGAGAGGGAGAAGATGAGGGAGATATTGCCGACTTCATCAGGATAGCTGAGGATTGGAGAGGTACCGAGGTTGATGATGATCCAATTGAGCTCCCAGTTCTGGATTGTGTCGAGCTATGGAGACCGTGGAGACGAGCAATTATTGTGAAGGTTCTGGGCCGAAGTGTAGCTTACCGAATCCTACATCAGAGACTTCACAATCTATGGTGTACGGTTGGAGAATTAGACATTGTGGATCTGGATTCAGACTACTATGTAGTCCGATTTGCTTGCCAAGAAGACTATGATCATGCTTTGTCTATGGGGCCGTGGACAGTGCAGGGGCATTATCTGACGGTTATGAAGTGGCGTCCTTTTTTTCAACCTTCGAAACAGAAAATTTTATCAACACATGTGTGGGTTCGTTTCCCAGGTATGCCGCTAGAGTTATTCGAAAAAGAAGATTTTTTGTATCAATTGGCAAAAAGGGTTGGTAAACCGGGTAAAGTTGATGTAGTTACTTCAAAATCAACTAGAGCCAAATACGTAAGGATTTGTGTTGAGATGAACCTAAACCAAGTTCTCAGAACTAAAGTTGTGCTAAATGGGAATTGGTTTGCAGTAGAGTATGAAGGGTTGCACAATATATGCTTTGAGTGTGGAAAAATTGGACATAAGACCCAAATGTGTCCGGACAAGCAGCAGGCCGATAGACCGAGTGAAGGACAAACTGCGGCGACTGTAGAACAACCCAAGCAACCGGATGGCCCGACACCTGAAAAACCATTCGGACCTTGGATGATTGCTACGAATAGGAGAAGAAGACCTACTCAAGGACAAAGGGGTAGAGGGGATAGAGCAGGAAATGGACATCATCCTGAACAGCATGATTTGTTACGAAATCAGGGGGCACCTTCTCATGAGAATGAACAAGAAATAGCAGGTACAGGATCAAGATATAGTGTCCTTTTTGAAGATGAACCCATGGAAGTTCATCAGGAGCAAGAAAATGGAAATGCACCACTTAGTGATTTGCAAGTCCAAATGGAGGCAGCAGCACAGAGTCTTAACGCGCCAACCATTTCTCTGTTATCGAAAGACCAGCTTAATGCACAAAAGGATAAAAGACAGAGCACTTCATCAGCCAGGGATTCTCGCCCTCCCCGACCATCTACCCAAGAGACCTGGAAACGAAAGGGACATGTTGCAAACGAGAGGCCCCAACCAACGACATCCAAACGACCAGCCACGACATCCGGACGTACTAGGACAGAAGCAACACCACTTTATGACATTTCTAATGTCCGGGAGCAACACCAGGCTCCAAGGGAGGGACGAGTAACTGTTGATCCATCTCGTGACACGAATGCACATGTAAATGGCTCAGGAGCCGCTCATATGCAGAACCTAAAATCCAAGCCACCAGATAAACCTAATGTCCCAATTGTGGGTATACAACAAGAAAAAGATGATGAGAGAAATGATGCGATGTGGAGGTTGAGAGATGAGCCTCCAGATGATGCAATTATCATGGACTCTACTGTCCAATCCTAAATCTATTTGGTTTTTATGAAGGTCTTGGTATGGAACTGTAGAGGGGTAGGATCAGATGCGTTCCTGACAAATCTGAAAGACCTCCTTTCAGGCCAACAACCGGACATCTTGTGTTTACTTGAAACTAGAGCCAGCAGCCATAAAGCATGGAGAATTTTGCAACTGTCAACCTTCACTCAGGTAATTTGTGTTGAAGCTAGGGGTTACACAGGGGGTATTTGGTGCTTTTGGAGGGACACTTCGGTCAAATTGAAACTTTTACCCAGTATGAATCAATGCCTGAATGTGGCAATTATGCAAAATAATGAGATCATGTGGATTTTATCCGTTGTATACGCTTCTCCGACTCCGGTTATTCGCAGTGAATGTTGGACTTACTTTGAGCGGCTGTCCGCTATCTTGAAATATCCTTGGTGCTTAATAGGGGATTTTAATCAGGTTGTTGATCAAGAGGATAAAAGAGGGGGCCGTCCTTTGTGTGAAGCAAATGCCAATACCATGAGGCATATGCTTCAAACCTGCGACATGGTGGGACTTCAATTTAACGGACCGAGATACACCTGGACTGGACCACTGTATAAAGGTACGCCTATCTTGGAAAGGTTGGACCAAACTTGGTGCACGCCCTCTTGGTTAACTTTATTCCCCGAAGCTTCCCTCACTCATTTGCCTAAAACGCACTCCGATCATAGTCCTATTCTTCTTCAGTTGGAGCATAATAAAACGAAAAGAAGGGGCCCTCCTCCGGTCTATTTTTTGAATGCTTGGTTTGATCACCCGGACTTCAATGATTTTGTCGTAAACAATTGGGATACCTCTAATCTGGATTTCGGGATGGTGGCAAAAAAATTTATGACACAAGCTCTCCACTGGAATAAAACTCAGTTTGGGAATATCTTTTTCCGTAAAGAAAAATGTTTAAGAAGGCTGAAGGGTACACAAGAATCCTTATCTAAATATCCGTCATCGTACTTGGCTGAGTTGGAAAAACAGCTCATGGGAGAATATAACATTATTTTAGATCAAGAAGAGAAGTTTTGGCACCAGCGGTCACACTTACACTGGCTTATCGAGGGAGAAAGAAATACGCACTATTATCACACGACTGCCGTCAAACGGAAACAAAGAACGAGAATCACATCACTTAAAAGGCCGGATGGGAATTGGAGTGTAGATGAAAGGGAAATCCAGTCAATGATGCGTAACTATTTTGTCTCTCTGTATGCACACGAGGATGATCAGCATAACTGTGGATGCACACTGAATTTACCTGCTCTTAATGAAGCTGATAGAAACCATCTTAATAGACAGGTTTGTGAAAAAGAAATTGAAGATGCTGTTTTCAACATGGGCACATATAAGGTGGCAGGCCCGGATGGACTGCCCCCGATCTTCTTCAAGAACTGTTGGGGTATTATATGTGACTCGATTGTTCGATTCGTTAAAAATGCTTTTGAAACAGCTACAGTCCCGCCAGATTTGAATGAGGTGTTAATTACTTTGATTCCTAAAGTGGACCATCCAGAATCCCCATCGCAGTTTCGGCCAATAGCCTTGGCAAACGTGATAACTAAACTTATAACCAAGATCATGGCTAATCGTTTGCAAGGTGTTATTGGACAACTAGTGGACACTACGCAAAGTGCGTTTATACCTGGCAGAGGGAGCTCGGGCAATATTATTTTAGCTCAAGAAGTGGTGCATACTCTTCACACAAAGAAACATGGCAAGAAAGGGTTTATGGTGATCAAGGTGGACTTAGAAAAGGCTTACGACCGGGTTAGCTGGCAATTCTTAAAAAACATCATTCAGAAAGTGGGATTCTCGGATCACCTGCAAAAGCTTTTAATGGAGTGCATAACGACGGCAAAGCTTTCTGTTTTGTGGAATGGAGAAAAACTTGAAGCTTTTACCCCAAGCAGAGGCCTCCGTCAAGGAGATCCCATTGCACCATACCTTTTTGTGCTATGCATGCAGGTACTTAGTACTAAAATTTATGAGGCAGTTAATCAGCAAAGATGGAAACCCTTGAAGCTCTCGCGACAAGGCCCACCTATCTCTCATATGTTTTTTGCGGATGATTTGTTGTTATTTGGAGAAGCATCTGAAGCCCAAGCCAAAGTCATAGAAGAAGTGCTCTTAGACTTCTGTCAGTGTTCGGGACAGAAAATCAGCACCTCGAAATCCAGGTTTTATACTTCAAGCAATGTGGGATATCAGAAGATTATGGCATTATCTCGTTGTTTGCAGATGACTCATACAGGGGATTTAGGCAAATATCTTGGAGTGCCTATACTCCATGGGCGAAAAAAGGTTGCTCACTTTTCATATGTGGAAGATAAGATGAGAAGTAAATTGCAAAGTTGGAAGTCGAAATGCCTCTAAAAAGCAGGGAAACGAGTACTCATACAAAGTTCACTTGCAACGCAGTCGTTTTACCTTATGCAAACTACTCTGATGCCTAGTACCACACTGGAAAGATTAGAACGAATTTGCAGACAATTCTTTTGGGGAGATGATGACAAGGGTCGTAAAATGCACACTGTAGCTTGGGATGTACTTTGCCAGCCAAAACAAATTGGAGGATTGGGTTTTAAGCGATTATACGAGATGAATATAGCATTTCTAGGGAAGCTGGTGTGGGATCTTGTCATACAAAAAGATACGTTGTGGGTTAAGGCTTTATCTCACAAGTATAAGGAGTTAACGACTACAGCCAAGGTTGGAAGCTCTTCGACATGGAGAGGAATCTGTAAGGCGTATTCCCATCTTTAGGAAGGCCTTGGACAACAACAAAGTGTTTTTAATTGGAAAGGAGACCCAAAGGGCAAGTATACAGTGGCGTCGGGTTATTCCTTGTTGCGACCCGTCGATCTCGCTAACTTGGGCGATCTTTGGAGGAAGATTTGGGCCCTAAAAGGTCCAACAAAGAGCGGCTATATGGTGTGGAGTATAATGCATGGAGCTCTCCCGGTTAATCTCATGCTATACTCTAGACACATTTCTGATGACCCATTTTGTAATATCTGCGAGGAGACAGATGAGTCTATACTTCATGCACTTCGTGATTGCAACTGGGCGAAGGAGATTTGGAATCATTGTGTGCCTGTAGAAGAACAAGGAGCTTTCTTTGGTGCCACAAACGTGGTGGATTGGGTGCGACTAAACATGACCGCCAGTAGAGGGAGCACTCTTGGGACAGCGAAATGGAACTATACGTGGAGAGAGGCATTATATGGGATTTGGATGTGGCGAAATAGACTTTACCACGGACATGAGGGCAATAGGCCCCCGGCGTACATTTTCATTGCTAGCATAGTTGAAAAAAAGAAACATAAGCGCTCGCTTGGAGATAGATTAAACTTTAATTTGTTCCAAAAATGATTGTAAACTTGGTTTTTGCCCTTTGGAAGGCTTGCTAATAAAGTGATCTTTTATCAAAAAAAAAAAAAAAAAAAAAAAAAAAAAGATTTTGGAGTGTCCTAAATGATCATTAATTCTTTAACGACGGCCTTATAACTAATTTGCACTATATTTATATGTATGCATACATATATGTTATTATAGATATATATTTTTATTCATTGTATTTATTATAACAATTGCTGTTTCATTTTTTTTTTATATCTTTTGTATATTGGCTATATTTTACATTAAAAATATTGATTGGTACTCAGTATTTGTATCTTTGTTAAAAGAAAATCATATGATAACCATCTGAAACGACACTTTTTGTGAATATCATATGACTTTTTATTTTATTGAAGGGTATTTTTTTTTTGAAACAAATTTAAATTTATTTTAGAATTAAGTTTGAAACCCTAAGACTCGATTATATATCTTGACATAAAACTTGAGCTCATGTTGAGTTTTTAAAACTTATATGAATTTCACTTAGAGCTCGAGTTAAGAATACTCAAACTCGAGAATATATTAAACTGCTCAAGTCGTTTAGACCAATAATCGATTCGACATGGTTCGTAACACCTATCAGCAACGATTCACCGTCAATTTGGACAACAAACTAGCTGCCCAAAGTCCTAAACTGAAATAACTGTGTCAACAACCTTCAATCCTGGACCGCGTTTTTATTTTAGTTTTTTTATTAACGAAATGCAGACCGTGTATTTGCCGTGTGGAAAACCGGAAAGTGTCATATCAGTGTAGAAAAAAAATAGTATAAAACAGAGTAAAAGCATAAAGTTGTTTAACATTTAATCTATCAGACTAAAAAAAAGACAATCTGAAATATAAATATTTGGCAAAGATCGCATTTAGTCGTGATTTGAAACATGATACTTTTGATTAAAGAAAAAAATTGATTTGAAGTATATATGAATTGGATCATTATTTTGTTTTCAATTACATAATGGATGGATACTTTTACTTGTCCACTTCAATTGAAAGAAAATTAATATTGGCATAAAACAAATGCTCCTATAATGTACTCATATTTATCCTTATATCCTCTGCCTTGATATATCTGTTGGAAGTAACATCCGAAAGACAATTTATGTAATTGTTTTTAGAATTAATAAATGACAGATTTATTCTCATCTTATTATTTGCTTCTTGCTTATATGTATTATGTAATACACTGCTGAAAACCCCAAATCGTATCATATGTAGTCATATAACTTAGTGTGTGTCACACATGAAGATTAAGTTTATGGTGATACACTTGAAATGTTAGTCCGTGCTGAAGTTAATCAAAGTATGGGGTCTATTGATTAAACCACCATTAATGCGCTCAGAACACTTTATGGTGTGACCGTCTTATCCGGACCGTCGACATTGGTTGTCTAAGTGGGGCATTTATATGATGTAGTCATATAGGATTGAACCAATTTAATCTGAGCTTATCATATAATTCCGTGATTGAGAAATCTTATTAAATCACAAGATGATCATATATGAATTAACCTTAATCCTGATATGATTGCATACTCCTGCTAGTTTCAGGATAGTGTCTGATATGTTCGTTAATGATCGCTAAGAGGCGCGGTCCGAATCACTTTCACGTTGACACTATTCTGGAATGAGTGAGAAATGTATATCTCACAGATATGGAATTCATTCCTTCCTGCGGGGAAAGAAAGACAATCTCCTTATTTGTTGATCCTAGAAACTGATCGATCGGCCGAGTTCGTATTGGTTATGAACTAATTGATCACTAGTGGGTTAATGGTAAATAATGATAAGATGTATTGAAGAAGGTTTACGGAAATATTCCTACTTCGTTACGGATAGTCTATGGATGGTTAGTCTGTATGTAATGATTATATCAATGGACACTTATCGACTCGACTCGACGTTTTGAGAATAAATTATATCTATAATCGATAGAGTTCAGTTTCGGATTTATGGTGGCGTAATTCCGGAATTAATAATTTGAGTAGAAATATTCTGTTCGATGAATATTTTATTCAATTTATTGTAGCTACCGGTTATAGGTCCATGGTCCCCGGGTTGGCTCCTAACACGCGAGTGTTTTCTCGTTTTATGGAACCTCGAGATTAAATTAAATAGTTGGTATATTTAATGAATATGCAATATTATTTATTTGGTAAATAATATGTAAAATAGAAAAGACATTTTCTATTAAAATGACTAAAAAAATGGCGCCACATTTGAGATAATTAGG
Source organism: Gentiana straminea (assembly GCA_036785695.1). Taxonomy (NCBI): domain Eukaryota; kingdom Viridiplantae; phylum Streptophyta; class Magnoliopsida; order Gentianales; family Gentianaceae; genus Gentiana; species Gentiana straminea. The sequence continues at coordinate 3,999,614 of JAVUPR010000061.1, forward strand.
AGAAGAAATTTTCCTAGATTTATGTCACATGTGTAATTAATTAATTATCTATTTGTTGGATAATTAATGAAAAATTAAGAGATTGATTTTATAGGAATTATCTCTTATTTTTGTAGCAAAAATATCTTTTCCTTATGGGATTAGGTTTCTGTGGTGTGAAAAGGATAACTCTCTTGACTAGTTATTTGACTATATAAAGAGAGTTCCTCCTAGCACAATAAAACAACAAAAAATGCGCCACAACCAAAATAAAAGAAAGAAAAATTAGTTTATTGCCTTAGTCATTAGAAGATGAAAGATCTAAGGTTTTTCTTGTGCATATTTGAGGAGGTTCTACGGCGATGATCGACGTCTACCAGTCGTCGTTAGGATATACAATCCGAAAGATTGTGGCTTCTCCCTTGATCGATTTTATCATCTCTCTCCGATAAGGTAAATCTTCAATCTTCTTGTAGGATTAAATAGTTGTCTCATATCGTAAATCGCATAAGCTTCCGTTGTGCAAAGATCGAGTGTCTCGATCGGTGCTACTACTCCTAACAATATCTGAGTTAGTGCAAACTATTATAGTGATTTCATTTATAAATTATGGTTGAAAGAAAAATATCAATATATATATCATTTTATTATGGTTGCAATAAAGAATATTATAACAAGTGGTCTAAATAAATAAACGGTTTTCAAATGGACAACCCGATTGGCCAGTTTTTAATCAAATGGACTAATACACCTAAAGGATATCTGTAAATGCAGACTTGTCTGGAAGACTAAATTTGTTTATGTAACTTAGTTCTATTATCTTTTGTATAGTTGTAAATATTTTATTGAACTCTTTTTTTCACATTGTTTATAAATAAAGATCTCATTTCAACAAAAAAAAAAAAAAGGATATTTGGACTTTTCATCAAACTTCAAAATTTGACTCATTCCCAAAATAAAATAACATTTGACTGAAACATATAGTATTAAAAGTATAAATATAAGTATATTTTAATTATAACATTCTTACAATAAAGTCAAGTTAACTTAAATACTGTAACCTCTCGTAAAAATAAAAAAAACTTAAATACTGTAACCTCTCGTAAAAATAAAAAAAACTTAAATACTGTAACCCGTAAAAAAAACTTAAGTATGAAACATCAATTATATAAAATGTGTATAGAATATAAATGATTTTTAGTATTTATAAGCATAATATTGTTAAGTATACATATGATTTTCAGCCCTCATTTCGCATACATTTTTCTAGACACGAGATTCCGACGGATTCCAAGGTTTTAGACTTATTTATTTCCAATTCAAGAATGTGGGATGTGCAACGGGTACGACAGTTGTTTTGGCCGTGGGAGTCTGATACTATCCTGGAGACCACTATAGCCCCAGAAGGGCATTCGGATAGGCGTATCTGACACTATGATTGCAAGGGAGTCTATACTGTTCGGTCAGGATAATTTCTAGCCTTATCACTTTATCGGCCATCGTTTGTGGTTGGGCCGACTACTTCAGCAATGGAGAGTAGGATCTGGAGGAGTTGTTGGCATCTTCATGTCCAGCCGCGTATTCAGCATTTTTTGTGGAGGTGTCATGATTGTCTTGCTATTTGGACATGGGTTGCGGAGGAGGTAGATGGGGGATGGTACTTTTTTGGCGTGTGGGGAATCACTGGAAACCCTGCGGCATGTGATATTTGAGTGCGAGATGGCGGATCGAATCTGGAGGGTGTCACCTATCAATGAGGTGTTAGGGCGTCTTCGTTCAGCTTCTTTGGTAGATTTTTTTATGAGTCTGCTAGAGGATCAGGGTGTACAGAACACTGCGAGATTCGTGTTGCTTATGTGGGGATTCGGAAGGCTCGTTGTCTGCAGTGTTTGATGACCAGGTGGTTTATGTTTCGGCGGTATGTACGCATTCTCTAGCAGCGTCGGCAGAATATGCAGAGGCTATGGAACTTTATCGAGTTCAGGCCTTGTCCCAACATTTGGTAGATAGATGGGTGAAGCCGTTGGAAGGGGAGATAAAAGGTAATGTGGATGTGTCAGTCACTGAGGCAGGTGCGGGTGTGGGTATCATTTTTCGAGACACAAATGGGACAGTTCTTCATTTCTTTGCTAATCATTTTGACCCAGGGGATCCAATGGAGTTCATGGAACTTAAAGTTATTTTCTTAGCTTTGCAGGAGGCGGGGAGCTTGGGAATTCAAAGACTAGTGGTGGAGAGTGATTGTTTGGCGTGTATCTCGGGCCTTCGTAGACCGGTGGAAGACCTTACCGCCCGGGGTTGTTTAGTGCAGGAATGTTTGGTACTTTTATCTAGTTTTGCATCTGTTTCTTTTGCTTTTATTCGGCGTGTGGGCAATATGCCAACACATCTTCTAGTTAGGCATGCTTTGTTAGTTACTACTCGGAAATCATGAGGCACCTCACCCTCTGATGGCGTTTTGGCAGCTTGTTTGACGGATTTTAATTAATGAAATTTCTTGTTCCCTAAAAAAAAAGTATACATATGAATTATTTTTTACCGGAACGAAAGCTAAAACGTACACACATTTTTTTTTTTTGGCCTCAAGAGAGGCTTGAACCAGTAACCTCTTGATTCTTTTACTATTAGAGGCATGCACATATGATTTTTTTTTTTAAAATTGTATACAAACAAAGATATTAGTTGAATCATTGTTTGAACCGTGACCAAACCATTGAACCAATGGTCATGAACCATCAGTAAACCACCTAAAATTATCAAACCAGCAGTTGAACCAATGTTTGAACGATGAGTCGGCGGTTCACGAACCATAGTCAGTCAGGTCTAAAAGCTTGCGTTGATTTGATTTGCAAAGTGAATATGGTTTAGGTGTTTACTACTTTTATAAAAGGGTTTATCTAGGACAACAAAAGACTATAATACCCTTAGCTCAGTGAACATAAATTGACTGTGATTCAGGTAATTGGGCTTTTACCATTAATTTAAATCCCGAAAGTAAATAATGGATAAGAGAAGAATAATGACAGCCCACATTAGCAGCAAAACACTTTTTGTTCTTTGTCAAAAAAAAAAAAAAAAAAAAAAAAAAAGATAACGTGTTTGACATTTGCAAATCATATGGTTGTTTATAATGAAAGTTGAAACTGCCCAAATTGGTAGTATAACAGACAAATGCTGTCCGTCCATTTGTTCAAACCGTTTCAACTTTCAACTAATTTCTCTCTTTTTTTCCTTCCTCTAATGCTTCAACCACTAGCATCCAACTCTACGGACCTTACCATGCAATAATAATAATAATAATAATAATAATAATAATTATTATTATTACTATACTATTTCAAAATAATATTAATAATCTATTGTTATATATCAAAAGAAAAGAATTGGTAAATGTTTATACAAATGCAGGCCATGAGGAATAATAATTAATAATCCACCATTAAAACCACAAACAAATCCAAAAACCCGTAAACTCTGGATATATATATATATATAGTTAATACGATTAGAAAACTTCCATTACTCTGGCTTTAACGTGCATTTTGGACCATTTGTTGTAAGTTTGCGAGTCCATTGAAAAAGCCCAATATATCTATCTTTCAAGTTTGAAGGCTTCTCTCTATATATAATTTGATGATACATATAATAATCTTTCTTTTTAAAATGAGACACTATAACTGTCAAAATCTCTGTGTCTTTTAATTTTCAAATATTTGAAACACACACATATTCCTACCTATTCTATATCCAATCAGCCTCCTGTTGTTATGGATAATTACTTGTGTTTATTTATATCTTTTTTTTTTTTTTATGGAAAATAATTGTGTTTTATTAGCTAGCTAATTGGGAAGATTTCATGGAGATTTCTTTCTTGGTCATGTTTTGACTGAGGAGTGGGAAAATAGACAAAGATTTGTATGAAAGATATAACTAACATCTTATACAAACCACCATAGTGATAATAAGTTATTTCATTATCTTTAGCTTTCTTTGTTCACATATAAAACCAGACTAAATAGTATATTGTCACTCTGATTTATTAAGACATTATATTATTACCATATAAAATATGTATGTATGATTATGTCAATACATTTTTTAATCCTTATAGTTGACCATTGCAACTCCATTATAATGAAGTTAACCCAACATCTTAAAGGGATATATAGCAAGATTTTCACTGTTCCATATACATATAACTACATCCGTCCTAAAATAATAAGTCATCCTTGAGGTTTTCACATAGATTAAAAAAAATGGTTGAATTTCATAAATTTGAAGGCTAATGTTTAAAATGCCCCTTGACGGGTTATTCTGATGCAGGGAGGCTTCAATAGAGAGCTGCATACGTGGCAACATCTAGACCACACAGATAAATAAAATAATTAATGTGTTGTATTTTAGGTAGTGATGGACATAGATGCCCCTATCGATACTAAATGTTCTTTTGATATATATAATGAATATATAAACATTAAATGTTATGATAGAGGTATGTTTGAAAAAGTGTATTAAATGATGTATTAGTTTTCTAAATGGACGCTTTTTATGTGACAGAGGTAGTAATAAATGTTGAATTGATAATGTAAAATGACTTATATTGTGGGACAAATCTAAAAGCGTAGGATGACACTTATATTTTAGGACGGATGTAGTATATATGTATAATGCATACATGATTGTTGTATCTAGATGATGATTAAACCAAGATCTGCACCACATTATCTTAATTAGTCGTCTTTAATAGTAAGTTATATTATGTAGTAGCCCCTTTGAATATAATCCAGAATAAATAAAGGAGTTATACTAGACCCTTAATCCACCACCTACCCTTAATATATTTTTTCTACTTCTTAATTTAATTATACTCCAATATGACGTGAAGACCTTTAAAATCATTAATTAAGCAGGTGACATCAGGAATCGTGTTTGCTCCATATATTGTAGAGGATTGAGGGTTCAAGGTTTTGTACTACATCAAGCTTTTTAATATCAGACTCACAGACGGAGCTACATACAACCAAGAGGGACAACTGCCCCTCTCCCCTCTCCCTCGATCCGGAGAAGATACACTAATATATGTGCTATGTCTATAGTTTGCCTTTCTTTAATTTCTTTATTCGCCTTTAAATAATTTATTTCCCCCTTATAACCTAGATCATGCGTCCGCCCCCGATCGACTCCTAATCACCTATTGTAACTATATGAATTAAAGATTCATCAATTCATTATACTCATTCAACATTTTAGGGTAGGGAATTTTTGCCGTCCCCATAACACGACTTAAACGGGAATTGGATAAAATTGGATTCTCTCTAGTTATTGTCCATAAAATTAAGACAATGAAAGTAGACCCCACAAGAATGCACTAAACAAATTTACTGACGTTTGCTTCAACAAGGCAGACGGCCAAATTCTCTTTTAATTAAAACCAGCTAAATAAATAAAAATTACTAAGTTTCTTTGTTAGTAAAATATAAATAAATAAAAAGAAAATATTTACTAGTATATGAAAGTAAATGATTTATTCACTTCACATTGAATTATAATAATGTGACAATGCATACTTTATTACTATCTAATAGAATATACTACTATAACTTTTTGTATCATAATTAATATAATATAATGGCAAATAATTGTAGAATATATAATACACATTCCTAATAAATGTATCATTAACAGTCAAATTATCTATAGGACAACCATCCGTTATTTTTATTTTTTATATCGCCATTCTCTTTTATTCTTGGGTAATTATACATAGAGCTAAGTCGGCATTGGTTTTAACGACTCCATTTGGCAATACCTTGAAGATGCCGGCCACAACATTTTTTCATTACCTTATAATTAACTTCATTAATCTTTCACACTTAATCAAATCCTTGACTACTAAAACCTCCCAAAGGGTTTTCTCTAGTCTTCAAATTACATATCCATCTATTCATCACACAAAAAAAAAAAAAAAAAAAAAAGGAATCTGGGTTCAGCAATTCATTGTTACTACTTTCAAGAAAAGAAAACATGGACAGGCTCATAAGTTTAGAGCCATCAAACATAGTAACAATTAAAGTTGAACCTGGACAGAAGTGTTATGGCACCGTGACTTTGCGCAATGTGATGTACACAATGCCTGTTGCTTTTCGCCTTCAACCGATGAACAGGAGCCGGTATTCGATCCGTCCGCAATCCGGGATCATTTCACCGTTAATGACTGTGACATTGGAGATCACATATCACCTTCCTCCCAATTCAAATCTCCCTGAAACATTTCCGTACAGTGATGATTCTTTCCTGTTGCATAGTGTTGTTGCACCAGGTGCTGCTGTTAAAGATACCGTGTCCACTTACGACGCTGTTCCTAATGATTGGTTCACTACTAAGAAGAAGCAGGTGTTTATTGATAGTGGGATTAAGGTAATGTTCGTGGGTTCAATGGTTTTAGCTCATTTAGTGGCTAAAGGATTCATGGATGAAATCAGGGAAGCTTTGGATAAGAGTGACCCCTCTTGGAGAGCCGTCGATTCTGTTGATCCTGATGGTCAGACATTACTTCATATAGCTATTGCACAAAGCCGACCTGATTTGGTACAATTGTTGCTCGAATTCGAGCCGGATGTGGAAGCATATGGTCGATCTGGATCCACCCCGCTTGAGGCAGCTGCTGCCTCAGGGGAAGCTCTGATTGCAGAGCTTTTGCTGGCTCATCGAGCCAGCACAGAACGATCCGAATCGTCTGCTTGGGGACCGCTTCATCATGCTGCTGGAAATGGCCATGTAGATGTTCTAAGGCTACTATTACTCAAAGGTGCTAGTGTTGATGCACAGACAAAAGACCGTGGAAACACCGCATTGCACCTCGCCGTTGAAGAGCGGAGGAGGGATTGTGCAAGGTTGCTATTAGCAAGCGGTGCACGCGCCGACATCCGTAATGGAAGCGACGGTGACACGCCGTTGCATATTGCAGCAACGTCAGGGGATGAACAGATGGTGAAATTATTGCTACAAAAAGGAGCTAACAAAGATATTAGGAACAAACAAGGACGAACTGCTTACGATCTTGCAGCAGAGCATGGAAATAATAGACTTTTTGATGCTCTTCGTCTTGGAGATAGCTTATGCTCCGCCGCAAGAAAAGGAGAAGTCAGAGCAATCAACAAGCTAATTGAAAACGGAGCAATCATCAATGGCCGCGATCAACACGGCTGGACAGCTCTGCACAGATCGGCATTCAAAGGAAGGCTTGACGCCGTCCGAGCTCTCATAGAAAACGGAATTGAAATTAATGCAAGAGATGAAGATGGATATACCGCACTGCACTGTGCAGTTGAATCAGGATATGCTGAAGTGATTGAATTGCTAGTGAAAAAAGGAGCACAAGTGGATGCACGTACCAATAAGGGCGTTACGGCGATGCAGATTGCGGAGTCGCTTAATTACTCAGGGATAACGAGGATACTCGTTAATGGAGGTGCCGCAAGAGAAGGTGGTGGTGCTCTGCCCATGAGGACTCTTTCGAATAAAGGATTTTCCGGTAGAGAAATGGATATTTCGGCAATCAAAACGAAACCAAGTCGACCTAGAGCTCGCCGGAGTAGCTTTGATCGCTCAATTCCGCTGACTGTTGTCTAGCCTATATGATTTATTATTCAACGATTTGTAATTTCAAGTTCCAAAACAAAATATGAACAAATGATTGGTCGACTATCTTAATTTCTTGCTTTTCCTATTTGTTTATTTATTTTATTTTATTTATTGAGATTTTTGTTTGGTTAAATTAAATAGAAAAAAGGTTTTCAATGAAAAATGTCACCCTCCAGTGTCATAACCTCCTCCATCCCACCATCAATGGAGATCGGATCCCCTCCTATACTCAAAACAGATATTTAAACTTAAAACAAAGTCGTTTTAAGGACTCACAGATCCGTTATGTACACAGGAGGAGATCCTGCAGCCCATCCACAACGTACTTATTGCACACATTCAGGTGCCATAACCTTCTACATCCTTACCATCAAGGATAAAAAAGACATCTTTATCGGGCACTTATGAATTATGGCGTCATAACCCACTCCATTTCAACACCACCTTTACTATACATTTTCGGGATTTCAATTAATCGCATGTTAAAAGCAGTAATGAAAACCGCCAGTAACCAGTTTTCTCGTTGTTCACATCTCTCATCAAAAGGCGCTATTCGATAATGTATGTCTAGCAGACTCCCCGACAACCCAAGTGAACATTCAAATATCTGTCCATTCGTGAAGGTACTCCTAATGACCATATCAACGGGTCTTCCTGCATAGAATAGTAAGCAGGGCAATGATACGCATACCGCCTAGCTCGATTCCGAGTCTTCATAAGTTCAGGGACTTGAGAATGGAACAAAAAACAGGGAGACTTAGCCGTCTTCCAAAAAGATATGCCTTATGGTCAAGTGGTCAAGGAAGAGATGTCACTGTACTATTTCCTTGCAAACCCACAATCCAAACAAGTCACATCACCAAAGAAAAAATGTGATAGAACACCAGTATAGTATAATAGCAATTACATACATGGCACTTGTTAGAAAATATTTTAGTTTTAATAATGAGTGTCAGACTAGCCGTTATAAATCAAGCAAAAAGACGTCCAGGGTTTAGGGATAAGTTTTAACGGGAGAGAACAAAATGGCACTTGTTTCATGATTGTATCATTTGTCAATTACCATGACATAACTTCTTTAAAAATTGATTCGAGAACTTATAATTGACTTTTAAAAGGTCGATGCCTGAAAATATTTGTAAGGCTAGTGCGTATCTCTGATGTCAAAACAAAGTAATGAAATGCAAAAACAAAAGGCTAAATCTGCAAAGTGCTGATAATGGAGTTCATAAAATCATTTGAAAAGCTACAAACAATTGACATTCGCTTCCAAATTGTACATGCATGCAAGCAACAACAAAAACTTTTCTTAGGGGTTTTAGAGTCCACACCTGACAAGGGGTAGGGTGGCTCAACGAAAAGTTGCACTACGATTTCCTGAAGACGGGAATGCCTGACGCCTCTTACCTTGGGGAGGACCCTGTGCCCTTTCATCTTTTCTGGGCATACCCTTGAATGAGCTGCTATTGCTGCTGCTACTGCTACCCTTCTTATCTCCCCTCCCTTTCCTGTGCCTCTTATTACTATCTTCCTCTTCATACCCAGCATTCATTTCTCCAAAATCTACCTCTTTCTTCGCCGCTTCAAAGTCGAATGGCTTAAATTGCATCTGTCCCCCCTTGCCATCTTCAGACGTCTGAGCTTGTTGATTTGTTGACTGAAAGCATTCTTGAAAACTGGTGGATAATTCCGTGAGAGATAGGAGCGTCTCCTCTCCCTCTTCCGAAACACGAGGGGAGCTTCCTACGCCATCTTCGTCCCCATTTTCATTTTTTCCATCCATGTCAGCAGCACCTTCTGTTTCTTCACCATTCTCTGTTTCCTCGATGTCAGAACCATTGTCTAACATTATAATCTGTTCTAACTCACTACTTTTATTACTTTCAGCCACCACAGGTTCTACGCCACCATTTGATATATCTGATACCCTAGCTGCTGCTTCATCAGCTTCTGGTTGCCTGCCATCTTCATTACCAGCAAACGAATGAAATGGGAGGTTCACAGATGATTTAATCTGCTCCAGTTTAATACTTTCTGGCTCCTGCAAATTTACAAAATCAAACCCCAGTCAATCTTGTGGCCCCTAACAGAAAAACCCCCTAAGCACCTACATTTCTGAGTAACATCTGTTTCGACTTTATATACAAATTCCGTTATGTCAAAACAGCCAGTTGGACTATTAAATATCGTGGTGCCAATAGAAACACCCTTATTGTAATATCAAGGGACAACTACACCTTTTGGAAGACACTATCTGAACGTATTCAACACAAATATTTAACACAAAACCATGTGCATCAGATGTGCATGTATAAAAATAAGAAAAAGCCATTAAAGAAACAAATTAGCACTACAAGTTCTTGACGTGCACCGACTTTTAAATAACAGAAAAAATCATGCCTTTTTATCAGGGTTTTGCTTTTTCTTTGCAGAACTTCCAAGCAAGGCGCCAAAAGCACGGTTAGGTTTCTTCAGTAACTGGACTGTTGCTCCAGTCTGCAAAAGGGTTGTTTCACTGGAATATCATATTACAATAAAGTAGAACGACACCAAATTTCCAAATGAATACCAATATCTAATAAAACAACTACCTGTGGAGAATGTTCCGGTACATTGGACACCACTGGGTTCGGAACACTACAACCACCTGTTTCCAAATTTAAGGTAATGTTTCGAGAATACGCCTCAGTGGAGTCTATCAGTGATTTGCCAGTAACATGCGTCTTCAAACGCAAACTCTCCAGTGAGTCACTCTTGCAACTACTACTTGCCGTAGCATTGTTTACATTTGCTACAGTGTTCCTAACTAATGGAACTTCTTGGTTCATAACATCGAATTCATCAGCAGTTGACATAAGTTCGGATGCCTGAGCCAATGAAATTTTTTAACATATCATTTTCATAAGATGCCTAAACCCTAATTCTAAAACATTAGATAAAGACTTAAACATAAGATGTATGTTGTCTCAGGTCAGGAGCAGCATATACTAAGGGCATGTCAACTGGACCTGAATACACGATGGGTACGCATAAGCTCCCTGGTGTTGGATACAGGCACATATACAGGTGATTTAGTTTCTTATATGAACAGAGTATATGATTTAGGAAGATGTCCGCCAAGAAAAGAAATAAAAAAGCCAATAATCGAAACATGTAAAACAAAAAACAAAAATCAGGCATAATAAAATAGAAACAAATGTCCTAGGAATAATAAATAGAAACAAATTTAGGTGTGAACCGATTCAACACCTGAATCAAGGATAGTATGTGATCTAAAAGTATGTACAACCAGAAACCAGGTTGAACAGCCTGTATCTTAAAAACCAGGAACATCAGCACCGAAAATGTTTTCTATGAGCATAATCATAAGAACAAAACCTGACTTAACAGTTAACACAACAAGAGAGCGACCTAAACTGGGTTCTATCAGATGATCTAAGAAAATAAAGAAATGGAAAACATGTTGGTTAAACCAGCAGATTTATACAAAATAGGGAAAATATTGATACAGGCATATGGGCAATTGATGCTGAACTATGGGAAACCAAGGAAGCGAGGACATGAGATACAGATTGAATTCAATTTCTTTAGCCTTCAGATATAAATGAATATGTAAGATGAATCAACCATACGCTAGAACTAAGATATGAGGTAAAACAAAATTTTAAAAGCAAACTTTAGTCCACAGAACACTTACTCTTTCCATTTGCCTGTCTTGTAGCTGCTTCGCAGCAGTTTCAAATGCAGGAGCATTCTGCATGGAGTGCCTAATGACGCTGACAACAGAACCAATATTCCGTTCGACATACGGGGACTTCTGCTTCACTAATCGGTGTAATTTGCTAGCAGTGAGGGGCATCTGTTTAGCTTTAGTATCAACAATGGGTTAAAAAAGGCAATGTAACATGGTCTCTCACACAACAAGGAAATCCATATTAAGACTATACTGTTTTCTTGTTATGTTTCAGCATACCTATTTCAATAAGAATTTTATTTGGAAGCACATAACCAGTACTCTCATCTTCGGCACGAGCTACCACATCCCTCCATTCACAGAGGCCCTGTGCAAGCAAGTTCAGTAAAAACTAACTCAACTAGGAAAGGGTCACCACAAAATTAAAAGGAATACTATTTGAAATACAACACTGCATAGAAATGAAATAATAACAGTAATGGTAATAGTAATAGCATAACTAATAATGTTGATGATAGTAACAACACCAACAACAACAATAATAACATTAATATCATTATAAAAGAAACAGATAAAGCAAGAGGAGGAACATACAGCAACAACTGCGAGCTGCTGAGCATTCAGACCAGCATCCTGTAACCTGCATTTAAGTTTACAGGTATTGTCTTCAACAGGTCTAAATAAATATTGCTATTTGTCGAAACATGTATCTTTATAATTAGAAAAGAAAAAGCTGCGTATTGTCTCTACTACAAGCCAACTACATCTAACTTGATACTAACCCGTATACATGAAGAAATGTGCTATCTGTCAAAAGCTCTTTCTCATAAAGCTGCATGCATATATCATAACTGCGCTTGTACACCTGAAGATGCACAGAAACCCAAATTAACTCAAGAAATCAGTTTGACCACAAACAAGATCCAACCCATACACAAAAGAAATAATTGAAATCAGCAATTACTATATTGTTTTTGCTTCTTATATCTTGATTTGTTTTGACAGGGGGGAGAGAGGGATTATGAGGCACTCATTTCAGTGTCCTGCACTCTCGTTTGGTTTTTTTTTTTTTTTTTTTTTTTTTTTGAAGGAACGCACTCTCATTTGTTGAATATGCTCATTCACACTTTCTTCTTGTAAAAGAGATGAATTTCAATGATAAAATACTATCAGTCCGAACGGGCAGGAGATCATATTTCCGATTACAATCTTTCTCAAAATCCTAGAGAGAACACACATAACTAGATTAGACTGTTGTACTAACTTAGGTACGTAAAAGAAAAGCTTTTGTTAGGACAGTCCACTTAGGTAAATATTAGGATGCTTTTAAATCTTGAATGGGAGAAGAAGACATAGTACTTTCACTTCACTAGTAACTACAAAAGGCTTAGACGCCAGAGAATTATTTCATACAAGAATAATTCCAAGGAGGTTGTCAAGAGTAGCAGCAAATGCAAGAGCAAAGGAGGTTGTCAGACTTTAGCAGTTTACCTCAACAAGGAGGTTGTCAGAACTTTCAGACTCAGAAGATGCAGATAGTAACCTTATCCTCATCATATCATAGATGTACAAAAGATAGTGAGTATCTTCCCTGGCATATCTACAACAAACAGAATTAAAATTATTAGAATTATAAATGATGATAAAAATAAGGTTATAAGATGATAAAAATAAAAAACAAGGCTTGCTTTCTAATTTTCAGCCTTAAATCCATGACGAATAGATCTAACACAAATCTACACCGAGAACAAGATTTAATGGATTTGCATAGAAAAGGTGATAGGTAATAAAGGAACGTAAGTAATTGAAAGAAGACAAAGGTTGTATGAGAAGACAAATTACTATATTCCAATTAATTCTTTACCAAAGAAAACGTGAAGATGCAAAAGAAACATGCAAAACTTTCAGACATTAAGAGGATTAGTTTGACAATCTTTGTAACATTCCACAAAGGTTGCTGAGTAATGGGAAATAACTATTTAATGTTTTCAAATTCAAAGTAAACCATCAAAAATATTTGAATGAACTCGAACAATAGTTGATATTCATTGTCTTTGTACTGCAAGATTCTGATTTGGTGTTCAATTTATTTCAGTCAGCTCAAATTGAACTTGTGTGAAACTGATTGCTCTCAGACCATCAAAAGGTTCCTTAAGTTTAAGAAAGTCCTTTGAGAGTTGAAAGTTTACACTTCAAGATGATTACGCACTAACCATTGACTTGTTTCTGCGGCAATCAATCCTTGAAGTTTTGTTAGCACACATACACAAGGACAACTGACAAACCATTTGCTCATAAGAGTTCAAATTTAATCGGGTAATTGTGTGAAGTCCCACACTTAATGTGGTACAAGCATTACTTGCATAAGGAAATTGGGAAAAAAAAACTTATCACAGCAGACCATGCTACATTTGAACCTCAGTGACACCCGGGCTTGTTATCAAAAGACTAATCATGAGGATTATTTAAAGTACATGAAAGCACATCAATGCAGACACTATGCAGATAACCAGATGACAAGGGTCACAAAGCAGTTATAAAAAAAATTTAGTATTGGAGTCCACTCTCTAGAAGCATACCTGACCATCACATCGGGAAGTGGTCGTAACCTCCAATCTGCATTCTGGTATCTACAAAGAGAAGGCAGGTCAATATTATAGTTGAAATCCTTCATTGTTTCCCGTCTTTGTAGGGGTTGGGGTGATCGGGAGATATCAACAGATATGGATCATGTGCATGGAATCAATTTTGTGGGTTTTTTTAATTTCAGGGATATTGCAAATCTGCCCCTGGACATGCAATTTAAAAACCAGAATATACTACTGCTTATCTGCTCATGGAGCATTTTTTCATAGGAAGGTTTCAAATAGCTTACTCCTTATTTGCCGTGACTCCACAGAAATGATGCAATAGATACTCCAGACTGTTCCTCTCCAATTTCAATGCCCTTGAGGCCTACTTATATAATTAACTTTTAGCCCCAATTGAAAGCATGCAAATAATTATCAAAAGCAAAAAATAGCAATAACAGGTCAGAATAAAATTCAAGATGCAATTCCAATTATTGTGCATAGTTCCATCGATTGTCTTTTCAAGACACAAGGGTCTCGTCTGCATTTTGTCCTTCTAAGCATCTCGCCATCGCAATTTGTTTTGAATTATAAAAAAAATTAAAAACAAAAACACATCCTTTGCTGAGGACTATTTCTTTGCAAATAAGCCCATAATAAGGAATGACATATTTTTCTGCCATAGGTTATATATCTCCGAATTCTGTTAAACTCTAACACACTTGAAACCGTTATATAACAGTCACTGACAGTATACAATAACACGAAAGCACTTATCACCTTCCCCCCCCCCCCCCCCACACACCACCACCACCCCTATTTTATTATTGAACTAACCACTGTTCATTACATTTCAGCCATTCTATTAAATAATAATGATAGCAAAACAGTACTTTAATTTTTGCAATCAAAAATTCGTTACAATTATTCAATTTCTTAATCGGGGTGCTACCTTCACTTATCATCTGGGTCTCCTTGTTACTGAAATCTAACTTTGATTTCTTTCAACTACATTACACATGAAGACTCAACCATCATGACTAGATGCCTGCTGTCGAATAAGAGATTCAGCTTAAGGGACTAATCAGACTCAACAATCGCACCACTGGTTGAAGGTGGTATATACACAAAACTGAACCATTAGGGCAATTCAGACCAGTTGAATATGTGTTTGGTGGACAAGTGTGTTCCTGGGTGTACAAGTATTCTAAATTTTTTACAACCGATGCTAAATTGTCCTCCCTCAATCTCATGGTCTTTCCTGCAACAGTCAACACCATCAGGTTTATGATTGAATGCAATGAACACATTCTTACATGGTGCTTTCAAGGATTTTAGATAGATAGAACACCACTTAGGCTTTTGGCTCATAATGAGTATCGGGTGAATTAAATGGGAAAATTTTCTAATTATTTAGGATTCCCTTTAACCTTGTTTTTGGAAAATTCAATAAAGTGGTCATACAGTTTTGACTAACTAAATCATCAAACAATAACTCATGTTTTACTCTACCAAAGGCAACACAATAACTGCTTAGTTATTCAAGTATGACAGCTTATGCAACTGTCACAAGCTAAGTCTGAAAGGATAAAATGGAAAAGTGTGCTGATCTCAACGCATTATTGTTGAAGAGTATATATGTTTTATTTTATTTATTATGAGTGTGAAACATAGCTATGAGTTATTAGAGAGCCTTGTATTTTTGGTAAGAGGAATTAAGGCGAATAATCTCTTGTAGCCGTAGAATACATAGTTAGAAAAATTCTCCTTACCATCCCCCTTGATTTCCTGAGTGATTTCCTCCTTATGTATATTTATACCCTTGATTGTAAAATGAAATAATCAACTTTGTATCAATTGTTTCTCCTAGACTCTCTTGCAAATTCTTAAATTCTAACAGTTATTGTACAGCCGCACTCAGACAGAGCTTAGATCAGGCTTATCATAATCATTGTAAGTGATTTGTTTATGAACAAGTAATTCAGCTCACTAATCCCTTTGATTAATCAAAATTACATCAAAAGAAAATAGCCATTTATCAAACCAGAGGGACAAAAAGTCAATTTAGGTCACATTAACTCTGTCACATAAAATACACTATATTTAGTTTCACAAAAGTGGGACATCCACTTTAATCCTTCTCAACATAAATGCGTTAACATTAGCTATTCAGCACCACGGAGGTCAATGCAGCTTATTGTACAGACCCTTCAACAACACATCCATAAATCAAGCAAACACTGTTTAATTATATATTAATCAAGTAAACAGCAGTGTGAAAGATGTACACCATTGTCCTATTAGTGTCACGTCCAAATCAAGAAACATGTTAGTGTTTAGTCAACAAGTCAATTGAATTCAGGCAATCTCACCATAAAGTCTGTACAGTTCACCTAATAATAAATTATCACTATATAGAAGACAAGACAACGAGATGCAAAAGTGAGAGGGCAATTAGAAACAAAGGTGACCCATATTTTCAATGACATGTTTAAGTTAAAAATTAAAATTGGGAAGGGGGTGACTCAATGAAAGCCTAAAAAACACTTAAATGAACAACCTGTCCAGTGTCAAACATGTTGCAGACATATATGCCGAAGTCCCTTTGAAGCCAAATGATATCTCGATCCGCCCCATGCAACACCTAATTAAGCATTATAAGGCAACAAACAACTCAACAACTCAAAGTAAAGAAAAATTCAGAAACTTTACTTTTTTCTTGGTTGGATCTTTAAAAACCTCCCTCAAATACGGGCCGATATGAATCCGAAGTTTGAGTGTATCTATGACAAAGTCCTCAGTTCTAGTAGATATTTGCATTAAGCATGTCAGTCCTTGAAACGATCTATACTGATTATGCTCCAAATCAACCTATAGTAAATACCATCAGTACAATTATCAGAGAATATGTTTGAGAAAATAAAGCAGGGAAGGGAAAAAATAACCACCAATACACAGTTGCTATAAAATCAAATAGCAACAGTACCTACATTTTAAAGAACGCCAAAGTAAGATATGCAATTTAATCGGGAGATAATTTAAGTTATCTAGACATTAGTTTGCCTCGACCCTGACTTTAACCAGTCGCATCAATTAACACGAAGATACGAGCTAAATGGGTTAATTATTTGCACCTAATCTACATCATAATATTAGCCAATGACAATCATTCACCAACAAGACCAGAATTCGAGTACTCTTTAGCCATAGAAAGTTTTTACACATATTGCAGATCTGATTTGTTTAAAGGAATCAAATTATGCAATTGGCACAAGGGACAAATATTCGCAAAATTAAGTCAAGTGAACAAATTTTTCCATTGACTAGAGTTTAAGGACTATAGTAAATTTTTCCGACATATATTAAGAATCAGGTTGCAGCATGTTTGAGACAAATAGAAATGTGAGAATAAGCAAATGATTGTGGTAACAAATCAAACTATAGCCATTTGCTTGAGTCACTTGCATTTCTTGCGGGAACTTTAAAGTTCTATGCATCGAAAAAGTTTAACCGATTCACCCAAAATATGTTCCAGAGACCATAATATGCAAAGAAAACAGTCCAAAGATACATGTAGTAGCTTCTCATTCTTTATTCTAGCTTACATCATACAACAAAAGGTCATCCAAATAGCAGAATTTAGCCAGAAATGAATAGGGAACACTTATGTTTCGTTAAGAAAACCTCAAAGGGTTTAAATACAAAGTACAAGAGAGACAGACCGACCAAGCATTAAATAGGGGGGGATGAGACTACACTATTAACACCTAACTACTTACTAAGTACCAACGCTACAGCTACTAAACGGGGTATTAAACCAATGGTTTAATCTACCTAAAACAGCTGAGAATATAAGTAAAATCAATAATAAATAAATAGTAAATAATTTGTAACTAATTATTTCAACACAAATGAACAATATACAATAGCTTAAAGAGCTCAGAAAATAAAGGCAAAAACTATATTCGACTAAAAGGAACAGAAGGGTATTATTCCTCAAACATACCGCAAACTCATCAGCAGTACGCAACCTGGCAGCCAACTGCTTCAGATCTTTTACATCCTCCACAAACTTGAAGGGCGTAACCTCCAGTGGAGGAGGTTTTACAGGCAGAATATGGCCAATATTTTTATCAACAAAGTCCAGGACAGATAAATTTTCCTGTGTGGGCCCAATAGCCGAGAGAGAGAGAAAGAAAAACGGATCAGCAAGTATTGAGGAAGAGGAATAAGAATGAAACCATGATTACTGTATGTGAATATATGGCACGCAAGATACTCTCATGTATTACAAATACCTAAACAAACCACTACAACAGGAACATAGACCACCAAAGAAAGATGTATCCAAGAAATACATATTTTTATAGTTACAAATAAGCACTTAAAACTCTGTCTAGTAGAGAATCAAACAAGCCAATCGCAAGCCCAAACAGAAGAGAAGGTTGTGTTAGGATGACAGTCGGCATAAAATCCTCACACCCAACATGAAATAAAGAAGAAATTTAGTTAATGCTAGGGTGTTCCCTATATGCAATGCTCTAAGCTGTCTGTTCTGTCTAAATGAGGACCGCCAAATCTAGAGAGGTCGAGTGTGAGTTAGATACGTAAGTGATCCCACATTCACTAATTCCTTATTTATCATTCTTTTCTTGTATCTTCTTGTAACGACAAAACTGACCTATTCAAGAAGCGCAAGGTGTACAAATCACTGAGCCAGTATATAAAATATATGGAGTTGATTAAAATGGCTGCGCATGCATAACCTATAAAAGGCGCTACAAAGTATGCACAAAAGGTCAGACTAAGGCTTCCTGGGAGCTACTTCCTGTCATGTTTATATAGTGTAAGAATTTTGCTTCACGTCTTCAAAGGCCGCTTTGTTCCTCACTTTCAAAATTGACAACAAAAAAAACACAAAGCAGTCCAACACTAAGCAAATTTTGGCATACAAGCTTTACAGTTATGATTCACAACTTGACACTGACCACTTATAACCTAGATTAGGCCTATTCGCCCAAACCATCCCCCTTCTTATGTATATATTCATGAGAGAATCCTTCTTTTAACATAGATTTCAAGGATATTTAACTTTTGGGTGAGTTCTTCCTGTTGTTAACATTTTTTTTAAATAACAGGGGGGAAAGCTTAACCGCAGTTACATAGATTATCCAAGACTCAGCTAACTTCCAGAATGATAGGAAACCAGCTGAATGTTATGCTAAAGACAGAGTTTAAGGTGGCATGCAACCAGTAGACTGATTTTTCAGGTTCACTAGTAAATCTTTTCTCAATTCAGCTAAGCTGTTGGAATAAAAACTAAAAAATAAATCCCAATTTCAATTATCCGTTAAAAAACCAAAATACAAAATGTGTAGTCGATGGAGACAGTGAGGAGAACATCTACTAACCAATGGGTGAACAAAGCGTGAGCCATCCTCACTCTTCTGCAACCAAACATGCTCAAATGGCTGATTTGAATTGTTAACAATAATTTTATATTGGTCCTGTGGCCTAGGAATGGTGGGGATGTGAAATGGTATCTTGGGCTTAACCTTGGTCTCTGCAACACCAACTCCGAATCCTTGTCCCTGTTTCTCATAAATATCGCCGTTAACCACACCTTTTTTATTCTTCCTCCCATGCACCATCTGAAACCCATCATCTAAGTCGTCCATTCTCACAGCCTTGCCCTTTTCCAACTCTCTTCTCCTACCGCGAAACTCGTCAAGAGATTTATCCACCTTCTCAAAAACGTCGTCGTTGGCGTTCACTAGCCAGTCGTGGGCATCCAGATCATCGTGATCTAGAGCGTCAGGAAAGGCCACTGGCTTTTGCCACAAATGCGAATAATTACCGATTTTCGTCAACAAATTGGTTGATTTGTCGTCGATTTGTTTGATGGGTTTCTTGAATTTCTGGAAATTGTTGTAGAAAAAGAAGTCCTTTTCTGAAGGAATCCCTCTAGAAGAAGAGGCGTTAAGCTTGGATATGGAAGCGGGTAAACCGCCAGCAGTAGCTATATAGAGTAAAGCCTCAGCCAATGTTGACAATTCTTCTTCAGAAGAATCCATTCCTGTATTTTCACTACTTCCTTCTTGTTTCCTGTTTTTTGATTGAAGCCCTGATTAGTTAGGGTTTTATCAGTTAGGGTTTTATCGGTTTACACATTTCTCCAAAGCGAAGCGGCAATTTGAGCACTATGTCCTTGGGACCACCAACTATACATTATTATTAATAAATCCTTTTATTAGTATTCAAGGGAAAAATTACATATTCAATGAAATATTTTAGGAAAAAGTGGATTAAGTGGAGTATAGGATTTTTACTATTTATTACTTATGAAAATGTTCAAACTTTTATAATAGTACAAGAAAATTGAAAGTTTATTATAATCGGACAATACCTTTAATACTAAATTTAAATGGCAGAACAGAACAAATACATATTATGAAATAAAAACTACTATCACAATAATAAATATTAACACCAATATTTATTTTGTATTGTTATTTCATACTATTACCGATTTTGTAACTTCACGTTTTCGTGCCACTCATTTTCTTATGAAGTTGTTATTGTAACATGTATTATTTATTATGTTTTTATATTATTGCATGTATACAAATATTGTATTGTCATTTGTTTTATGATTTTGCATCGTTGTAGAAAATCCGAAAAGCATTTCTCTGTGAAGTTCCCCCTCCCCCAGGTCCAGGTGGAGAGATGACAGAGACGAGAGAGATGAGCTTAGTGAACTGTTAATTTGTAGATTAAACCTTGCTTTGGCGGTTTGGCCTTTCATTCCCTGTTTCTGAATTTGAAAATGCATTTGTTAACCATCCGTACAAAATCATCCCGGGTCAATGAAGGTAATCAATTTTCTCAACAAAAAAAAAAAACAAAAGTTGTGAGCCTCTTGCAGACTCCATACACAATCTTTTAAACAACAAACTCAAGGTTTTAATATGATTGTGTTGGAATTTGATTCCATCAATTAAGTTACAATAATAAATGCTCATTTGGTATAAATAAACTGAAACGATGGTGAACTATCAATCCAATACCATAGATTGTAGGGTTCATGAAAGAATATATTCTAGTGTATCCTCCTACGTTCTATAACCAAGCAAAATTTTGCTAGTAAAGACACACTCATCGAGATTTCAATGTAGCATGACCTGTGTCGCCCAGATGCTTATGTAGTTTATTCCTGCATGAAACAGAGCAATGATGAATGAGGACCCATCTTTGCAAGCAAATGGCACAGATTTAGGACATAAGTAAACATATCTATGAAAATTTCTCATACAGTTGCCATACCTTGTTTCGAATTCCTCTCCACATTTCTCACAAGCATTGCTCTGAACTTTAGTTGAAGCCTGAGACCAGAACCAGAAGGTTAACATTTGATTAGAGAGGGGGGGTGGGGGTTAACAAGAAAACGCCAACATTAACGTCTTTAAATATCACTTGCAAAACAATGGTGGCAATAAATTAAAAAACCAAAGTCCCTCTAAGATTAACAGGTTAGGCTTGTATATTAAGGTTGAATAAGCATCCAAAAATGATGGAAGATTCTAAATGGGGTAGAACTTACAAGCAGTTCAGAATGAAAAACATAATACACATCCTATAAGAGACGGAAGTCAACACCTCTAAATGACGATACTCGTGCTAAATTTTCACAAGGATGGTTATACCATGGTCTGATATTTCAACTTTTATGCAAAACCATGTATTGCTTGAATCCAAAAGGCATGCAAAAGATATTCACAAGGATTGAATGTCACCTTCTTCTTTTTTCCTTTTGCAGTCTCTTTCGACTTAAACCTGATATCCTGCTTTGTTGTGTTTTTCTTAACATCTTTTGGAAGCTTGGGAGCTTTTTCTGACTTGTCATCCTCTCCACTAGCAATACGCAATTCAGGCAGAGAATCACATGATTGCTCATGGATCTCTGAGCTGCCATCAGGTCCAGTATTTTCTTCAGCCTGGCCATTCTTATCTACAAAACCATCTTGCTTTACTTCTTCTGGCATCCTACCCCTTTGCCTCCTGCCTCCTTTTTTCCTTCTTGAACCCTTCACATTATTGTACTCCATGTAATCCACCTCATCGTTGTCAATGTCCAGTTGAACTGTCTGTGCCACAAGGTTGGGGTTTCGTTTCGAGCCTACCTTGTTTCTGTTTTTCTGCCCAGAAACCATACTCTCAAGAATACTTGCCTCATCGTCCTCTGCTCGCACTTTGAAACCTTGTTCTTGGGGGACAGTATCAGCATCGCTACTGACATTCCCATCTGTATCGGCAGATTGAGGGTCGACGTTTTCTGCTCCTATCCCCACCCGCTTATCAAATTGCTCAGACAATTCATCAGCCCCACAATCTGTAGGAAAAACTGTTTCTGCTGCCTCACCTCCTGCCCCATGTTCCTGTTCCTCTTCTGCTACCTCACTTCCATCGGTATCTTCCTTTCCAAATTCTCTATCTTCATCGTCAAAAGCTTCTCGTAACTCTATTACTTTGTCCTTGTGTTTCTTTGATTGCTCATGGTTCTTCCATTGTTTTTCACTCTTAAACTTCTTCCCACAGGCAACACAATACAACTCGTCCCTATTTCCCATCTTTCCATTCTCCTCCATGTCCTCTTCTATTTCCACATCCTCAACTTCATCGATCTTTGCCCAATCAGGCTCCTCATAATTACGCGCTTTCTCGGCCTTCAATCGTGCTAACTCTTCCTTCCTCTTTCTCTCCTCTTCCTTTCTCTTCTCCATCTCCTCATTTTTCTTCAACTGCATATCTACTACTCTTTTATCCCGTTTCTTTGCAAATTCGGCTAAACCTCTTACCGTGTCATTGTACTCTCTACGTGCCTTCTTCCTCAGCTTTTTGTTTTCCTCTTCCATCACCCTCCTCGATTTCCTATTTGGCCCCATCATCACGTCATACTGATCAACCCAGCAAAAATCCATCACTGTCACGAACCCAACCCAATAGTTGTAAAAAGCTGCTACCTGCATACAAATGGAGCAAAGGTCAATGGACATAATGCTAGTGAAACATTGAGCTAAAAACAGCTACAAGTGTATGACTAGATCTTTCACCCCAACAAAATCGAGCATTTGCACATACTCAGCACAAACAGATAAACCTAAAGTATATTAGTATATAAACTTATAAAACCTTCAAAATTTTGCCCAACAAGTGTGCTATGTATCACGGAAAATAAATAAAAAAATACAAAACAGAGAGCAGGATACGAAAACAAAATCACTGAATCATAATTTCATACAGAAAATATTAACTCATGTATGTATTCAAACAGCACCAAATTCCTCGTATTACTCTCAAAGAGTAATAAAAAGGTATACCATGATTTTCATAACAATCCTATTCCCACAAGGCAAGATACAGCTTGCTTATCATGACAACTTTTTCAATGTCAAAAAATAATTGAAGACCCTGTTATTTACCACTCAGGGTCGCACAGTTAGCTCCTTAAATGGTGCGATTTCAAAAGTAAGGGAAAAATTAACCGGTGGCCAAATATGCTGGTGTGAAAACGTCCATACATGCCATTTCCAATCAAATTATTTGTCAAGAAACAAGCTGCAAAACGCAAGCGCGCACGTCAGAAGAATGTTTTTAAAAAATGACAATCACAAAAATAAGGCATGCCTGTTCATAAGGACTCCCCAGATTGCCCATAAGAGGAGCCTCCTTCGGAAAACCAACTCCCACTTTCTTGGCAAAAGTCAATTCATTCTGAAAAATCTTATCGAAGACATCACCATAAACCTTATAAAATCCCTTGCCGGAATCCGAATATCCAGAATAACTTGAGTTGGAGAAATAGGAAAAGAGGTCAGGGACGGAAACAGAATTGGAAGAGTTGCCCGTAGTAGAGCTGCTGGAAAACAGGATTTGAGAACGGTGCGAGTCGTACCATGCCCGCTCACGTTGGTCGGAGAGTACTTCGTACGCATTTACAAGCTCCTGGAATTGAGCAGTAGCTTCGGCTTCTGATAAGCCGGATTTGATCAGCTTGTCCGGATGGCGCTGAAGAGCAAGCTTCCTATAAGCCGAGCGAATCTCGTCGGTTGAGCAATCACGGCTCAGGCCGAGGACCTCGTACAGGCATCGCTTTTCTTTATCCGACGACGACGACAACATCGGTGCTAGTTAGGGCTCCGCCCTGTTTGGACGGAGATAAACGAGGGAAATTTTTGGGCACACTGCTGAAATCCCTAACCTGCGGCCGTGACTTTTATTATTATTATTATTATTATTATTATTATTATTATTATTTTATTTTGCTGTTTAAATTTTATTTTTTTTTTAAGCCGAACCTTATAAATAGACAAAGAAAAATAAAAAAAATTACATGCAAGACATGTACGGGGGTTTGAGAAAACTATGAGCCTACACGATTACATTACTAAAAAAACAAAACAAAACAAAACTATGTGTCTAGTGACTAGTTCTCTCAAACTATCTTCAACTCTCTTGTTTTACTAACCGAACGATTTATTAACACTTGTACCTCTTATATTGTCGATTTGTGTGTGTTTATTTTTTAATTATGGGTTTGGATTGTTGAAATAAAATAGAATGGAATGTACGTAATTCTATTCCTATGTTTGGCAAACAATATAATGAAATATATGAGATTATATATGATGTAGCAATTGACACGATGGGTGATAGTGGTACGTGTTGATGAGTGTGTCGGGTAGCGGTGGGGTGTGCATAGATGGTGGTGGCAGTGATGTTGTCAGGTGTGCAATGGTGGTGGTGGTGGCGATGATTGTTGTTGTGATGTGGGTGATGGGTGATTGTGATGTGGGTGATGGCGGACGAGTAAATATTCGTGGTGATGGAGTTGATTGCGGTGGAGGATAGTGACAAGGGGTGGTGGTGGTGTAGTTTATGTGTGAAAATGGGGAAGACGGTGGTAAGGTGGGTGGTGGTAAGGGGTAGTGGTAAAATGGTTGGTAACAGTGCGTGGGGTCGTGGTGGGCGAATAATGGCGGGTTGGGTTGTGATGGATGATGATGGTTAGTTGCGACAATGATGGTGACATGTAGACAACGGCGGTGACAGGCGGTGCTGCGGTGGAAGGTGCCGGTGGTTGGTTTTGGTGGGTTAGTTAGGTGGTGCGGAAGGTAGTGGGTGGAGGGGTGGACGGTGGTTGAATTTTTATCCCTGTGTTATTTTTTAAATTTCATTACATCCAACAATTTCATCCAAATTCTGATGTAATTAAAATTAATTTTATTCATTCGTATCCAAACACGTCAGAGTGGTTAAATGGAATGAAAAATCATTTTGTTTCATTTCATTCAATTCAAACAATCTAAACGTACCGTGTCAACGGAAGAGATCAAAGGACATATAAAATTAAAAAATACCGTCATAATACTTCTATTAAGCTAATAACCGTCCGTTTAGTCAAAAATCAGGGCCAGAAGGATAAAAAAAACATAAATGGGTCCAGAAGGACGTTACTATATGTTTTGTGATTAAAAAGGACAAATTCATAATAAATGCACAAAAATACCCTTTTACACATTGAACACGTAGTAACGCTAGATAAAGTGTAGTAACAGCCAAGAAAACAAATAGTAACGTACCAAGAAAAAGTAGTAATAACCCATAAAATGTCGTAACATCCAATGAAAAAATAGTAACAATAAATAAACAAGTAGTAACGTACTAAAAAAAAGAAGAGAAACGGCCCGTAAAAACGCAAAGAACGGCCAAAAAGCAAGTAGTAACTACCCATAAAAATGTAGTAACGCCCAATAAACAAGTAGTAACAGCCCGTAAAATAGATAAAATTACATCAAAAAAATATAATAACTTCTGAAAATTAATAGTAACAACCCTAAAGTTTCTAAAAAAATAAAATAAAATAAAAAGTACATCCTTTAGAAAAAAATATAGCAACCATCACGTCCGGATACCACCAAAAAAATAATCATCCGGCCACCATCACGTCCGGCCATTAGCAATAATCGTCTCCTTCAAGTAATAGCTTGCCGGAAACAACAGAGGAAGAGGATTGTGGGCCTCACCGGAAAGGAGCAGTGGTCACTACTAGAAAATAGGATATAGGTCACACTTAAGATAAGATAACAATCACAATTTCAATAAAACCGAGACAACGAAAATATATATATCATACTTACAACTTTCTATCACACTTATTGAAAAACTGAGATAAGTTATATTAATCAATCTCATTTTTAAAGTGTGACTTAATTGATATGATTTTTCTGTCACAGTTATTGGAAAACCGAGATAAATTATTTCAATCAATCTCATTTTTAAGCGTGATTGAATTGATACGATATTTCGTCATGAGTTTCTAAAAAGCGAGATAAATTTTATCAATCAATCTCACAAACGATGTGTAATTGATATGATATTTTTGTCACGATTATTCAAAAAACGAGATAAATTATACCGATCAATCACACTTTTAATCGGTGACTAAATTGGTCGATATTTTTGTGTCACGGTTATTGAAAAAGTGAGATAAATTATATCAATTAATCTCGTCATTTTTAAGCGCGATTTGAATTCATGATATTTTTGTCACAACTATAGAAAAAGTGAGACAAATTATATCAACTAACAAGAAAAGAGACATAGATCACACTAATCTAAAGATAAGGATCACACTTTAAAAAACCGAGACAAGTAAAATTTATATTTATCACACTTAATTTTTTTATCACAGTTATTAGGTGTGAAAAAAATTGATCACACTTTTTTAGGTGTGATTGAAATAATAATAGATCTCGGCTTTTAAGTGTGATAACAACTACTAAAATAGATCACAGTTTTTAAATGTGTTGAAAATATAATCGATCTCGGTTTTTAAATGTGATAACAACTATAATAGATCACGATTTTTAAGTGTGATAACAACTAAAATAAATCACAGTTTTTAAATGTGTTTAATTATAATAGATCTCGGTTTTTAAGTGTGATAACAACTAAAATAGATCACAGTTTTTATTATCACGGATTTTAAGAAAACTGAGACAAGAACATCAATCAATCACGGTTTTTAACTGTGATTAAAATAATATGATATTTTAGATTAGTGTGGCCGAAAATGATAATAAAGTAGGCATCGGCCCAGCAGTAATTAGTGTGGTTCTTTAGTCCAGAGTATCCGGGTTCGAGTCCCAGTGGCAACAAAAAATATGTGTTCTTTTATTTTGTTTTCGAAAAAAAAGAATGATCACATTTTTTTAGGTTTATTGAAATTATAATATATCTCGGTTTTTAAGTATGATAACAACTACTAAAATAGATCACAGTTTTTAAATGTGTTGAAATTATAATAGATCACACTTTTTTAGGTGTGATTGAAATTATAATATATCTCGGTTTTTAAGTGTGATAACAACTACTAAAATAGATCACAGTTTTTAAATGTGTTGAAATTTTAATAGATCTCGGTTTTTAAGAGTGATAACAACGATAATAGATCACGGTTCTTAAGTGTGATAACAACTAAAATACATCACAGTTTTTAAATGTGTTGAAATTATAGTAGATCTCGGTTTTTAAGTATGATAACAACTAAAATATATCATAATTTTTATTATCACGGTTTCTAGAAAAAAAATGAGACAAAAAATCAATCAATCACAGTTTTTTTTAGCTCTTTTATATTGAGTAGCTATTAGCTTTTTCCGGCAAAAGTAGAATATTTGTATAGGCATAGCTATTTGTTTATGCTTACGGCGAACTCATGATGTACATATTTTTTGGTTTTTAATATAAATAAAAGATCCGGTTTCCAAAAAAAAAAAAATCAATCACAGTTTTTGACTGTGATTAAAATAATATGGTATTTTATAATGAGATCTTAGTTAAGTGTGGTCGAAAATTAGAAGAAAGAAAGCATCGGCCTAATGGTAAATAGTGTGGCTCGTTAATCCAGAGTATCCGGGTTCGAGTCCCGACAAAGACAAAAATATATGTGTGCTTATATATTGTTTTTGAAAAAAACACTTTTATTGGTGTGATTTAAATTATAATAGATCACAATTTTTAAATGTGATAACAACTAAAATAGATCACAGTTTTTAAATGTGTTTTAATTGTAATAGATCTCGGTTTTTAAGTATGATAAAACCTATAATAGATCACGGTTTTTAAGTATGATAAGAACTATAATAGATCACAGTTTTTGAATGTGATGAAGTTATAATAGATTACGGTTTGTAAGTGTGATACCAACTATAATAGATCACGGTTTCTAAGTGTGATAACTATTATAATAGGTCACGGTTTGTAACTGTGATTGGATTAAAGTACTTTATGTCACACCTCAAAATGCCACACTATGGAAGCCGTGACTAATGTGAATATATCACACTTAAAAATAGTGATCTTTATGATTTTTTGTAGTAGTAGGTTCAAGCCGAAATAGCAGCAGCACCAGCAAGGATGCCTGCAAAGCTTGCCAAATTCCGGCGGATGTGGATTCCGTTCGACCTCTCAATCATGGAGGGTGACGATGGTGGAAATAGACCTGACTACGTGTCACTCTTATAACATCCCAAGATGGAGAGAGAAAGATAAGAAGGAAGCATTTATGGCCAGGAGCCCACACTAGTAAAACCTTACCCCAGGAGGGAAGTCTGTGCATGACCTTCCCGACTACCGCACTGCAGTGCAGCTCGGTCTAGTCTGGAGGTAGGATACGCAGCTCAGGTCGGGCTGGCCTGAGGAACCCGTCAAAGGCCGACTGGCTCTTTCCTTAAGTGATAAATAACACATGTGCCTATATTAGAGGAGAATCCCTGGATTACCGTAAGGAAATCCCATAATCCGAACATAATCATAATTATCTTTTGTGAGAGTTAAACACGTGATGATCCTTAGGGTTTAAGGATTACACGACTTGTTTAACAAGAAAAGGGGTGAGACGCCTCCCTATATAAACAACCCTAAGGAACTACGAATGACTTGATTCCAATTTAACTATTGGATACGTAGGCAACTTGAGAGAAACTAACTCTCAGGCTCAGTCTTAATCACACATAAAACGTTCTTGTTCTTGTTGAGTCGTGCTAGAGGTTATTTGGATCCGTAGGTGATATCCAACATCATCAATTGGCGCTAGAAGGAGGGCCCCTTTCTCACGATTCAATCAAGAAACAGCGATGGTACCACCAAAAAATACCGGAAAAAGGACTCAAACAGCAGCAGCTAGGGATGCTGGAGAGATAGATCCAACTGCTACCAGTAGCCAACCCCAAGCTAACCCGGAGGAAACATTGGCGGATCCAGCACAACAGGCCTTGCTGGAGGGGCTACGTAATCTGGATATTCCGGCGTTCAAAAGTGTACTAGGTTTGGCCCTAAAAGGGCGAGAAGAGGAAGCTCCACCAAACGTGGACCCAAAGGATAACCTGGCGAATAAAGAAGACAGAGGAGAAACTCTCTCCTCCACCTCTCATACGCAGCAAAGACAGGTTAAGGCTCAGGCCCAGGAGGCTGCCAGGGCGGAATTAGAGGGGATCCTGGGAAAGAAAACGGACGACCTCTCTATCGAATCACCGTTCTCAGAGCAGATTTTGAACTATCCACGTCCAGAGAGATTTAAGATACCAAAGCTAGAGGCATATGACGGAACGAAAGATCCCCAGGACCACCTCTTTCAGTATTTGACGCACATGAATCTAGACTGTGCACCCGAGGAGATGAAGTGCAAAGCCTTCCCGGCCTTACTTACGGGCAGGGCCCGTGAGTGGTTCCGGAAATTACCACCTCGATCAATTGAGAATTTTGAAACCCTGGCCAGAAAATTTCTACAAGCTTTTGTCACAGCTAAACCCTTCCAGAGGAATGTTACGTACCTCCTCACAATTCGTCGAAAAAAGAAGAAACGATCCGCAATATACGAAAAGATTCAACGAGGAATCTAGGCAGGTCGGGAATGCTGATGAACACCTCCTGATTACCTCTTTCGTAGCAGGCCTGCGAGAAGGTAGATTGTATGCAAAGCTTAATGGTCGACTTCCGAAAACAATGGATGAGTGTATGGATCTGGCATACAAACACTGTCAGGGTGAGGAGGCCAACCGGTTAAAAAGGGAGTCGGAAGCCCCTAAGAAAGAGAGGTCAGAAGACAGATCTGATAGAAAGCGTAAACCGGTATGGGACCGGGTAGCTGCACCCATAACTGACCGACTCGGGAAGAAAGGGGCCCCTTCAAGAGAGGGACTTTATCCCCTTAAACCGATCACGCGAGCGAGGTCCTCGCCATAATGCGAGAGAAAAGGCATTGCCCGTACTCCACCTCCTATGAAAGGTCCCCGGGAAAAAAGGGATCAAACCAAATACCGTAAGTTTCATGAGGACATTGGTCACGACTCGAGCAAGCGGTGCGGGGACTTACGAGAGAGAGATTGACGCCTTCTTTGTTATGGAAGGGAAACTCGATGAAGTCATAGATAGGTCCCGCCACCCGAGCCCCGGGGTAGACGGGAGTACAAGAAGAGAGATTTCGGTCATGACCGAAAGGATGATTACGGACGAAGGAGGGATCCGTCCCGGGACCGGAGGGGCAGCCGGATAATCGCCCCATCAATACCATTAATACCATCTCAGGCGGTCCGAGTACATCGTCCCGACCCGAAGAGCAGAGTGGTAATCGGGCACCGACCAGGGCTGACTCAGGAAAAAGACAAAGATTGTCCGGGGAGGTCGTTTATGGTCCTCGCGATCCTCTTCCCCTCGTCAGCAATAATGAAGGCTTGGTTATCGAGGCGGTAATCAACAAACATACGGTGAAGCGTATTTGTGTAGACAACGGAAGTGCGATCAATGTCTTTGTACTACAATGTATTTCGATCCATGAAATTAAAGGATGCGAGCTAGCACCTGTATCATCTCCGCTATTCGGGTTCGCCGGGCCACCGTCCACCCCGTGGGTATGATCACCTTACCAACCACTTTTGGGAAAGCACCTCGGGACGGGATCCTTATGGTGAGTTATGTGGTGGTCGGGGCCCCATCGCCCTACAATGTTATCATGGGGCGACCGCCCTAATAGATCTACGAGCGGTGATCTCTCCGGCTCACATCGTTTGAAATTCCCGACACGGGAAGGGACGGCGAGAAGTCAAAGGTGACGTCGAAACGGCCGGGAGCGTTACACGGCCACCGTAAATGGAAAAATGATGGTACAACGGTATACGTGGAAGAGCCGCTCCCGAGAGGAGGAAGAAAGTTGGTCATCAGATGATACGATCGAGGTAGTAAATTTGGGAAAGGAACAAGAAAGCTTGTCAGTCAACATAGGATCATGGATCCCAGGTCGGTTTAAAACAGAGCTCGTTGAGATTTTAAAGGAGTTCAGAGACGTGTTTGCCTGGAAGACGGATGACATGCCAGGCTTGTCCCCCGAGCTGGCTCTGCACAGGTTGCACGTGGACCCAGCCCGGAAACCGGTTAAGCAAAAGAAAAGACAATTCGCAAAAGATCGAATGGAGGCCATTCAAAGGGAAGTTGAGAAGTTACGCGCAGGCCGGGATCATACGTGAAGTGTTTTACCCGACTCGGCTCGCCAACCCAGTCCTAGTAAAAAAGCCAGACGGGAGCTGGCGAATGTGCGTAGATTTTACCGACCTGAACAGACCCAAATGAAACTTAACCCTAAAAAGTGTACGTTTGGGGTCAGGTCAGGTAAATTCCTGGGTTACATGATTTCGAAAGAAGGGATTAAGGCTAACCCGGATAAGGTTGAAGCCTTAAGAACAATGCCACCACCCAGAAGCATCAAGGAGGTGCAAAGGTTAACCGGCCGCATGGCCGCTCTGAGTAGGTTCCTATCCAAGTCGGCGCAACGTGCTTTACCATTCTTTAAGATCTTGAGGAAAGCAAGTCCCTTCCAGTGGAATGAGGACAGTCAGAAGGCATTTGACGATTTGAAGGAGTACTTGGCCGAGCTACCAACCACGACATCTCCCCGGGAGGAGAAACTCTGCTTTTATACTTAGCAGTAGTTGACGAGGCGATCAGTGCAGTCCTGATCAGAGAAGAAAGAAACATACAGACACCTGTATTTTACGTAAGCCGGGCTTTACATGGACCAGAACTCAGGTACACCAATGCGGAGAAGCTAGCTCTGGCTCTAGTCCATGCCTCTAGAAAGTTACGACCGTACTTTCAAGCGCATTCAATCATTGTGGTTACAGATCAACCACTGCGTCAGATATTGGCGAGACCGGACACCTCGGGAAGATTAGCCGGATGGGTTATCGAGCTAGCGAGTACGACACTGGACTACCGGCCCGGGACGGCGGTCAAAGCCAGGCTTTAGCCGACTTCTTGGGCGAAGGACTTCGGGTCGAGACGGATAAAGAACGAGTCGACGGGCGGTCGATACCGGACCCTTTTCGTGGATGGAGCATCGGGGAAAAGAAGGAGCGAGGGCGGGCCTTTTGCTCCTCAACCCAAAGGGGGAAGAATTTCCGTATGCACTTTGCGTTTCAACTTTGCGGCTACAAATAATGAGGCGCGAGTATGAGGCTTTAATTACCGGACTCCGATTAGCCAACAAGCTCGGGCGGATAACCCGCACGTATTCGGTGACTCCCAGTTGGTGGTTAACCACATCAAGGGTGATTATGAGGCAAAAGAGGAATCGATGAAGAAATACTTGGCAGCAGCGCAGGCTTTACTAAAAAACTTCAAGTCATTCAATATAGAGCAGGTCTCTCGATCCAGGAACAAAAAGGCTGATGCCCTATCAAAACTGGCATCTAATTTCTTCTCGGACAAAAAAGTTCTGGTTGAGCAGCTGGCCGAACGAAGTTATGCCTTGAATGAAGTT
Organism: Gentiana straminea; assembly: GCA_036785695.1. Taxonomy (NCBI): domain Eukaryota; kingdom Viridiplantae; phylum Streptophyta; class Magnoliopsida; order Gentianales; family Gentianaceae; genus Gentiana; species Gentiana straminea. Next base: position 4,032,375 of record JAVUPR010000061.1, read on the forward strand.
CAACCGATTTACCAACAGGCCACCTGGATGGACCCCATAACGTCCTATTTAAAGCATGGTATTACGCAACCGACAAGGCTCAATCCGGGAAGATAAAGGCGCAAGCAAGCGGTACGCACTTTTTGATGACATCTTATACGGACGGTCATTTATATCACCTTGGCTTAGGTGTGCTACCCGGGAGGAAGGAAATTACCCGCTCGGGGAAATCCACCTCGGCATTTGTGGAAACCACGCGGGAGCCCGGACTCAGCACGTAAATGCCGTTTGTTCGGGTATTATTGGCCAACCATGCAAGCGGATGCGGACGATCTAGTAATGAGGTGTAAGTCATGCCGGGTGCATGATAACTTGTCCCACCGACCAACCCGAACATGATTCCCTTGGTCTCTCCTTGGCCCTTTTATCAATGGGGGGCGGATCCGGTTGGACCCCTACCCCGAGCTCCGGGCAACCTACGTACCTTGTCGTGGCCATCGACTACTTTACTAAGTGGGTGGAGGCCGAGGCCTTGACCACCATCACGGGGAAGGCTATACGAAATTTTTGTGGAAAAATATCGTCGTCGTTTTGGAATACCCAAGATCCCGGTGTCGGACAATGGAACGCAATTTGAAGATAGGGCGGTCGAGGTCATGGTGTGCCGAGTCGGGCATAGTCCAACATTTCACCTCTCGTCGGTTACCCTCGGGCCAATGGCCGAGGTGGAGCAAACAAACGGACAGCTCAAGGTTGGGCTGAAAAAAAGATTAGAAGAAGAAGGACAAGCATGGGTCGAACACTTGCCTAACGTTCTTTGGGCATACAGAACAACTCCAAACTCGGCTACCGGAGAGACTCCCTTCGCCTTGGCTTATGGTTGTGAAGCAGTCATCCCAGCTGAAATAGGGCTCCCTTCCCCGAGGACCGAGCTCCATGCAAATACTGACCAGGATGTCGAGCTCAGACATGCCAAGGATAACTTGGAAGAGGCAAGGGAAGTGGCCTATATCCGGATGGCAAAATACAAGCAGAGGATATCCCAGTATTACAACTCTAAGGTGAAGCATTTATACTTCAAGGAAGGAGACTTGGTGCTGAGGAAAAACGAGGTCAGCAAGCAGATTCCCAGGGGAAGCTTAACCCGAACTGGGAAGGTCCATACAGAGTGGTTAAAGTTCATGGAAAAGGTGCTTACCAGTTAGCTAACGCGAATGGCCGAGGCTTGTACCAAGAAAATTTGGAATGCCAGCAACCTTAGAAAGTTTTATGCCTAAAACGAATCCAGGCTTGATTCTATCTTTCCATTTTATGTTGTCTTTTTCAATAAAAGTGTTATCAAACACCTTTGAGTTCTAATAAATATATGATTCTTTCATGTTATATATTGTTATATTATGTACTGTGATTGAATTTTTGTTAACTGAGTCAGGTCATACTCAGAAGGTTTGCAAAAGTCAAACCTCCTCAGTCTGCAAGTCAGGCTAGAATTTAACTGAGTCCTGCAAGTCAGACTCAGAAAGCTTGAATACCACAAGCTTCCCGAGTCCTCAAGCCGGGACGGGATTTTAAGCGAGTCGGGTTATACTCGGAAGGTTTGCAAAAGTCAAACCTCCTAAGTCCGCAGTCGGTCCGGAATTTAAGCGAGTCCCGCAGTCGGACCCGAAAGCTTGAATACCACAAGCTTCCCGAGTCCTCAAGCCGGGACGGGATTTTAAGCGAGTCGGGTTATACTCGAAGGTTTGCAAAAGTCAAACCTCCTAAGTCTGCAGGTCAGGCCAGAATTTAACTGAGTCCTGCAGGTCAGACCCGAAAGCTTGAATACCACAAGCTTCCCGAGTCCTCAAGCCAGGACAGGGTTTTAACTGAGTCAGGTTATACTCAGAAGGTTTGCAAAAGTCAAACCTCCTCAGTCTGCAAGTCAGGCCAGAATTTAACCTAATCCAAGACAGGATTTTATCAAAACCTAGCATGTCATCCTAACCATCAGTAATGCATGCCATGCTGGGGGGGAAAAGGGGCATCTATAAGACAGAATAAGGCAGAATGCGAACATCTAAGCATAAAATAAACCAAGTGAATTCAAAGTACAAAATATAGTGGGCAGGGCACCACAAAGTATAAATAAAGTACAAAAACTTGGATAACAAAAAAGTTTCAAAGTTTTCAGAAAAACAGTAACAAGGATAAACAATCAGGTCTGGATAAAATCAGGTCCGGGTCCTTGGAGCCCGCTTTTGTCGAAGATGGGGTTGGACCAGCATTTTGAGAAGCAGGACGACGTCTGGCATACTTTACCCCGATGTCTTCACCTGCCCTGAACTCTCTCAAACGATCGTCATAGATCTGACCCGCCCCTTCTTTGTACATGGAGCGATAATGTCTAAGATCTGAAAGAACCGGCTCGTGGCGCCGTTCTTTTGCCTCGTCCACACCCGGTCGTGTACCCGTGCGCATGACGGGGTTCGCAAGACCTTCGAGCTCCGGCTAGATGATCGGAAGACTTATACTCATGCACAACTCGGGCATCCCGAGCGGGGAAGAGAAGCTTCCGAGTAGTGAGTTCGGCCCGGACCTTGGCCAGCGCCTGCCCGAGCTCAGAGTTCTCCGCCACATACTCGTCGTGTTTGGCCTGGAGTTCAGCAGTGCACCTGCCCCTAGTCTCGACCAGTTCCTTCTTCAAGGCCGCAATCTCCTGATCTTTAGTCTTGGAGGCTTCTCTGTGCCTATCACGTGCAGCCCGGAGCTCCTCGATCGTCCCCTGCAGAGCCTCCTTACTCGCGGCAGATTCGGCAAGGCGGTCCAGGAATTCCTGACCGACCTGGGCACCCTGGAAAAGACGTAGGAAAGGTGAGAAGGAAACAATATGCATACGAATAACTGACATATGTACACCAGAGCTTACCACGGCGGCGAGGTCCTGGTCGGACAGCTCGTATAACCGGTTGTGCCCGGGAGAAGTTCGCTCCTCAGGAGAGTCCTCAACGTTCTCTATGGTCTGTCGACCCGCTTTCCTTTTCTTAGATCGACTCTTCCGAGCCGAAGAAGAGGCTATCTTCTTCTTCCGGCTAGGCTCGATCGCATCCTCTCTGGTCTCCTGATCTTCATCCACATCTATCCTCTCCGCTTCCCCAGATGAGTCATCTGGTTGCTCGGATAAGAGTTGGACTGAGGTGGGGGTCAGGACGGTCCCAGCAGCTCGGAGAGGCTCCGGCTGTATGTGCTCCTGCTGCTCAGTCTCCTGGATAGGCTCGTCAGTGTTAACAGAAGGAACCGCTTCATCATTCACGTCCTCCAAGAGATCAGCAAAGGAAGACACTGCCAATGTAAATAACAAGAAATGTTAGAGGATGTTTTACAAATAGCAAAATACGATAAGGAACAGACATTAAAGTCCTACACATCTTGTACTCTTCCTTGGTTAACTCCTTGTAGGGGTTAGGGCCCGCCGTAGGGAACTGGGCAGCCAGAATCAACTCAGAAGAATATTTTTTCTCCCTGATGTACACCCCACTTCTACGAATATCGTCTAGCAGTTTTCGATCCACGTCAGTTGGTCGCGGATCGCTGTCTAGGTCCGAGGAGTTCCACCTACCCAGGTTCCGAGTTACCTCTGGACACAGGAAGAAGAATCTGGTCTTCCAGCCTTTGTACGAAGTATCTCCCTGCTCTGTAAATTGCACGTCAGGCATGAAGTCACCCCGACGAGGAAAGCAGTAGTACCCAGCTTGCCCAGGCACTTGTTTGCGCTGAAAAAACAGGCGAAATGTTTGGACTTTGAAGGGGATGCAAGCACATCCGCACCAAATGGCAAAACCCACTATTGCCCTTATTCCGTTGGGCACGATCCGAGCCAACCCAGGTCATAGTGCTCCGGGACGGATAAAATGGCGGGCGAGATAGGGAATCGTAAACCGCATAAAATGTTCGCTCCCCGTACACGGCGCGGTACCCGCCGGAGCTTGATAGGCATAAACGCCGGGAGCCGGGATAATGGGTTTGAAAAGTGGATTTGTTAAGTTGTATTGTTTACAGATGCGGGTCAAGTCTGTAGGAGTTATTTTGGTATCGATGCCATGGCAGGCCGCCTGTGATTTCAGAGCCATAAAGGCTTTAAGGGAAAGGACAAACCTAGAAGATGAGGAAGAAGGGGGAGGATTAAAAAAAGAAAGAGCAGGTCTCTCGGTATCGACCCCGGTAGTGGTGATTTCTTCCTCTAATTCCGGCTCCGATTCAAACAACGCCTCAATGGAACTATCAGTAAGAATTATAGGTTCGTTCATTAACAACGGAAAAGACTTAGAGAAATAAGAGAAGAAAGAAAACTTACTTGAGAAATCGAAGGAATGGAAGAATAGAATGGCAACCGTCCCGACTTCACACTTGATTTAAAGAGTAACGTCTGAAAGGATTGATGAGACTAGGAGTTATAAAACCCCAAAAAAGAAGTCTTGGAATAACCGCCCCATTATTGTGTCACGACGCTTCGTTTCACGCACTTAATACGGCGTCTAAACGGTAGCAAGGACACGTGTCATGGTAAGCATATTACTTTGAGACGTCCGAGCGATCTCGGGTCTACCCGGCTCCTAGCGGCCCGCCGGACACGGGGGGCTTATGACGATGGTGGAAATAGACCGACTACGTGTCACTCTTATAACATCCCAAGATGGAGAGAGAAAGATAAGAAGGAAGCATTTATGGCCAGGAGCCCACACTAGTAAAACCTTACCCCGGGAGGGAAGTACGTGCATGACCTTCCCGACTAGCGCTTGCGGTGCGGCTCGGTCTAGTCCGGAGGTAGGATACGCGGCTCGGGTCGGGTGGCGGCTCGAGGAACCCGTCAAAGGCCGACCGGCTCTTTCCTTAAGTGATAAATAACACATGTGCCTATATTAGAGGAGAATCCCTGGATTACCGTAAGGAAATCCCATAATCTGAACATAATCATAATTATCTTTTGTGAGAGATAAACACGTGAAGATCCTTAGGGTTTAAGGATTACACGACTTGTTTAACAAGAAAAGGGGTGAGACGCCTCCCTATATAAACAACCCTAAGGAACTACGAATGACTTGATTCCAATTTAACTATTGGATACGTAGGCAACTTGAGAGAAACTAACTCTCAGGCTCAGTCTTAATCACACATAAAACGTTCTTGTTCTTGTTGAGTCGTGCTAGAGGTTATTTGGATCCGTAGGTGATATCCAACATCATCAGAGGGGTTCGGCTCCTCAGCAGCAGCGTTGCCTTCTTCGACTGCTCCGGCTCCTCGGCTCCTCAGTAGCCGCGTTGCCTTATTCATCTCCAATTATAGGGTTTTTGTTTTTGGGAAGGAGAAGAAGAAAATCGAATAGGTGCTTTCGATCGCCGGAATTTGAAGGCTGATGCTTTCGATCGCCGGAATTTGAAGGCTGATGCTTTCGATCGCCGGAATTTGAACGATTCACTGGCGTTAATAAGAAAGAACGATGACTGAGGCGTCTGGATGAGGGCTTTTCATAGTTTGGTTAATTAGGTTTAATTATAAAAAGGGTATTTTGGTAAGTTTAATTAGGTTTTGTCCTAAATTAATAATCCATTTCCTTGTAGGCTAATAAATACAATAGTTTGTCATTCTAGACAAAAACCTAAATTTTTTATAGTTTAACATACACACAACCATGATATTTTTTTTTTTTTTTTTGGAGACGAAAGACGCACACCCATTTTAAACTACGCCCCAAGCGGGGTTCTAACCTGATCTCTCCGTTCGATAGCAGGATAGACCCTAGTGTATACCACTTGGGCAATGTACCAAATACTACACAACCATGATCAATCACATAGTGAAACTCCGAATTGTATTGTTTAATAAAACATTGATGTCCAGATGTCAGAGCCAATGTACTTAAGACCAAAAAATTTATTGTCTCGGATTCAAATCACTCCAAAGATCGAAAGCGTTTCTGGATTTTCATGTTTATTTCCTCAATATGGAGCATTGATATAAATTTCCATTTACGGAATTAAAAACGATTGACCTTGAATAGAGAACAAGTGCAAAGCATTAACCCAACCATTTAAAAAAAAAGGAGTGATCGGTTTTAAAAATAAATTTAAAAAAAAGAAACAAAAAGTAAAAGTCTCCGATATCCGGAATCCATAGGTCCGATTAATCCGGAGGAGGCCGGCCGTCGCTCGCAGCCTAACTCTTACTCGTAGGTAAGCGTGGCCAGCTTTTTTCAATACGACGCTCGAAAAGAATCGAACCGGTGACCAGGATAAGAGTTTATGATAAGAGTTTGAAGATTTTTTCAAAGAGGCCTAGTAAATAAAAGTCAATTAAATATACTACTATATATATATATATATATATATATATATATATATATATATATATATATATATATATATATATATATATATATATATATATATATATTTATATATATAGTCTCTGACAAGTTTACAATTTTTTTCCAAGGGACGTAACGCACAATATAAATTTAAATCATGTATTGCTAGGAACCTTCTTAATCTTGGTTTTTCTTTTTGAAAAACATTAATCTTGTTTTTTTCAAGTATTCTATTTGACTTTCTTAAAAAAAAAAAAGTATTCTATTTGAGAAATCCCTTATATTTCACGTTGTATTATTGTTCGCTTAATCAATTTTAACACTCTAACTTCACTGAACGGATCCTCTTTGATGCGTATGATGCTATCAATGAAATCTAACCCTTGATTTTTATTTTATTTTAATTTCTTAAATTAAATTCAATACAACGTTGTTTTCTTGATTTTGTGTAAAAACACACTGTCACCGTAGTATTCATATGACTTTTATGATGTTTTATTTTTACTTTTTTTTTGCGGCATACTCGTTATCAATAAAAAAGATCGAATCAACATCCTATGATGGGATTTTTTCTATTTTTAGAGTTTTAACATACACACACGCATAAATATATATATATACACATACATTCTTAGTCCCCTGGCATGTGAAAGATAGTAAAAAAATGATGAATGACATTGATATAATCTAGTTACAACGGTCGTAAGATAAAAAAAAATTATACAACTAAAAAATAAAAATAAAAACTCGATTGGATGTTGGGATAAATTATTATGTTTCATTTTAGGATTTTGAAAACTGTTTTCCTATTGTCTGTCTTGATTAAACTATGGGTTGAACTCTCATTTTTATCGAGTAAAATAAATGTTGAAGACAATTACTCGAGTGAGGGTAAGTTTGGTTTAGTATGGTCTGGTCTCAGTTAGTTCAAGTTGTTTTCAACATTTATTAATATCGATTGGTTGGATAAAATCGTATCCCAAATCAAAACAAAACAATACGTAAAGAGTGATGCATTGTTTGGTCAAAGTTAGTTTCATTGTGCTTTGAATTGGTTTGGTTTCAATAAATTTTTCTTTTTTTTTGAAATGGTTTCGGTAATTTCATATTTTTATTCCACCAAAAATTCTTTATGAAGATAAAAACTAATTCTTTATGAAGATAAATATATTGGCCGGCGCATGCAAGTGGATTATAAGTTATAACATGTGTAATAGGTCAATATCTCTCTACTTAATAAGAAGGGAAAAGTTGTCAATGCTTGACACTTGTTTTTTTTTAAGCTGGTTAGTTTTTTATCGTTGGCCCAAAAATTCGGCCCAATCTTTTTTTTTTTTTTTTTTTTTTTTTTGATTTTTACTGTTCATTGGGCGGCCGGCGAGAAAAAAAGTTTTTTTTTTTTTTTTTTTTTTGAGGTGAAGGGTTTGAGTTAAATTGTTCATTTTAGAGACTCGAAAAGAAGGGAAAAGTTGTCAATGCTTGACACTTGTTTTTTTTTAACCTGGTTAGTATTTTACTTGTTCATCGCCCGTAAAAATTCGGCCCAATCTTTTTTTTTTTTTTTTTTTTTTTTTTGATTTTTACTGTTCGTTGGGCGGCCGGCCGAGAAAAAAAAAGTTTTTTTTTTTTTTTTTTTTTTTTTTTTTTTTTTTTTTTTGAGGTGAAGGGTTTGAGTTAAATTGTTCCATTTTAGAAGACTCAATTGTATTTTTAATCTACACATTAGCTTTAATTTATTCTTAATCTTATTATGTGTGTTGTCTTAAGATGTATCCGATTCCAATTTAATTACATATTATTTTGCTTTCCATCGAGATTCTTTTTTTTTTTTTTTTTGGGTCTTATCCTAATACGATACGACCACGTGATATTTCAATATACTATAGTTTGTTTGTGTGTGTGTTCTTTTCTTTTTTTGCGTATATATATTTTACATTGTGTGTCTACGCCGGTTTTTTTAGGGGCGTCGTTTTTTGGGGTCTTTACGTATTGATTATTTTTTTTTTCCGTCTTCGTTTTTTTACTTCTATATATTGTGTGTGTCGGTTTTTTTTTCTTTGGTCAATGGTTTAGTAGTGTCGAAAGGTTTCGATTTTGTGTCGTGGAGTGTTGATAGTGTGTTTGATTTTAATTAAAATTTTAATTAATATTCATTTGATCAACCGACAACCGTTGGATATGGCGTCGGGGTGTATCGAAGCGTGTCGTGTCGTGTTTTGGGTAGAGCACGTGTTGTTGCGAGATAATGTCAAAGATAGCTTTATTTTTTCGGTTAAAATTGATTTAAGTAGAAATTGAAAAAAAATTATTCGGTAGTGTCGAAAAGTATCCATACGATGTCGGGAGATGTCGAAGATGTGTCGGATATTCATTTCATACACACTTATATTATTCTTCTATGAACGTGTTTTGATGCCACCCTAAAAGGTGTGAGGGGTGGGTTGGGTTAGGGTGGTGGGAAGGGTAGGGTATAGTAAGATGGGTGGTGGGCACGGTAGGGTGGGGAGTTGTAGGGTAGAGTAGGATGGGGTGGTGGGTAGGGTAAGGTAGGGTGGGATGAGATAAAATATGGTGTAATAGGCTTAGCTAGGATAGTGAATTAATATGTAGGTTGGGAGGTAGGTTAAGGTTTGTAGGTAGGTGGAGAGGTAGGGTGCAGTAGGGTGTGCTAATGTAGGTGAGGCGAGGTATGAGATGTAATGCGGTGATGTTTGAATAAAGTACGTAATATATGGTAGTGTGGTAAAATAATATGTGGTAAGATAATGTGGTGTAGGGCATGGTGAGGTAGGATTGGATAGGTGAGTGTTAAAAAATGTTGGGATAGGGTGCGGTTCGTTACATGCTACATTTCTTCGTATTTAATATCGTCAAATAAGTTAAAACTTATAGCATGGGCACTCCGTGCGTTGCACGGAGTCCCGTTTTCACTAGTCTTACATATACACAATTTCGTCGGCTAGTTCATTTCTCAATGTGTAAAAAAACCTTAGCAGTAGAACGTGTATTTTTCAAATATATAAAAATTCAATATAACATGAGTTTTACAAATTTAAATATATCACGTGTTAAATTTCATAAATGAATACGTCTTCACTATCAGACCATCCCAACCTCTATTTTTGGACATTGAATCAATGAATCAATTCTTGAATATAAACGTGCGCGTTGATGTGTCTAAATATGAAAATTTGAATGAAATTGTCTATAAGCCGATTCATCTACTCCATTTTCAGATTCATCTATAGCAGGAGCATCGTGAGAAGGCAATGATCGTTTTGATAATAAGATTTCCAGATTTTATCAAGGTATGAAAATAGCCCTAATCTTGGATTCATCATGTTTTGATCATGTTTTGTTGAAGAAAGTTGGGTAATTCGTAGTTCTGAGTAGTTAGAAACCTTGATCCTAATTAGTTTGTCACTTGGTTGTGAATCAAATAGGTTATTGTTGGAGATTTGAGAAGTGCCTGCAAAGTTTCTGAAGTTTTCTTGGAATTGTGTTTTGATCAAGTAAGGAAATCTTCCCTATTGTGTTAGTTATGATTTGGTGAAGATTTGGTTTTATTTTGAGGTGTTTTGATGTTGAAATCATGCTTAAATGTGATCTTGCAATTGCTTGATGATATGAGATGTTAAAGTAAAGATTTTCTGCTGTTATGAGGTTTAGAATGATGTTAAACTTGGTTGGGTTTGAGTAGAAATCGATAGAGTGAAGAAAATTGATTATAGTGCAGTCTGGACCATTTTGGCGCTCCCCAAACCTGTTCGAGAGAGTTCTGTGAGCTTTCTTGTGCATTTTGGCGCACGCCAAAGACTTTGGCGCCCCCAGACCTGAACAGAGAGTTTAATGAAGTCTCTGAAGCAGTTTTGGCGCACGCCAAAGGTGTTGGCGCCCCCCAACACTGTCTAAGTGTTATTTTGTGTGTTTTAAGCTACGAGATGAGTTATAAATGTTACCCCTTGATCTAATAACACTAAATGAACATGAACAAGCCTTGATTAAGCTTCTGATGCGTTTAGTTCCGGCACCAAATGTACTCTTCCATAGAGTTGAAGTTCGGGACAGTCGGAAGGGTATGAATGGCTTGTGCTTTGATGAATTAGTATTCATCAAAGTCTGTGTACGTGTTTATGGTGTTGTGTCTAGAGTCTAAGAGAGGGAGTAAAGTTGTTAAGTGAGCTACTACCTTGAAAACACTTAGGTGGCTAGTTAATGATTAATAATTTTACATAAGTGTGTAGTAAAAAACTAAACATCGTAACATTCTTGGTAAGGCACTTGTCTATATCGCGATGTGTGGGCGGTCAGATAAAGTGAATAACTCTACTGGCCTATAAACGGCTAAATGGTAGAGTGACTTCGCCGAACGCGTATACTATCGGGTCTTAACCCGTGGCTATTGGTGTGATCCACTAATAGGCTGCAAACGATACTTCATGGCGGGTAGCACCATGCGTAGTTCCCTTGAATGCCGGTGTAACAAACTTGAGTTAAACTAGAAACGTTTAGTCACAACATGTTGATGAGCATGAAGTGAACTCTAGAATTAAGTCGGTCAAATAAAGATAACTTTATAACAATGTAAACCTTTCTTTGTGAAATCTAGTTAATGCAATAGCTTCTGTTTCTTGCTAAGTACCTTTGTACTTACCTCAAATGCATGTTTGTTGTGTTTGGGGTTGAGAAGATGAACAGGTTGAACCGGAGTTCGACGAGGATTTTGAAGATGACCTTTGATGCTTTTATCATGTTCTTTTGTTATTTCTAGACTATGTTATTTCCTTCAAAAATTATGTTGCAATTCCATTTCAAGACTTGTTGTATTTCTTTGAATTTCTTGTAAGATACTAGCTGTTTATCTTTTAAGACTTCGTACTGTTGTAAAGTTTATGTATCGTGGTTGTAAGATATATTTTCTATCTTTAGTATGGTTGTGTTTCCATTCTTATATTGTACAAAAAAAAAAAATTTATACCCGAGTCTTTTAGCTTCCGTAAATGCGAAACTCGATACGACGTAGTAGAGGCTTACGTATAATATAGAATTTATTTTATATTATACGTGCCGAACGTTCTATTTTACGGGTAAGGACTCGGTATCCGGGAAGGCGGGAACGGGGCGTTACAGTCTTTTAGTATTTTTATTTTATTTAATGATTTATGAGTAGGCCTGTAAACAAGCCGAACCCTGAGTAGTTCTGTTTGGCTCGAACATGTTTGAAAACATGGCTCGATTCTGCTCGAAATTTTCGAGCCTAAAATATCAGGATTCGGTTCGGCTCGAACTTAAAAAAAGGGAAAAAATTCGGTACTATTCGGCTCGAACAGTTCGAACATGTTCGGTCCGAAAATTCAAAAATACCCAATAAATAATTATAGTTCTTTTTTTTCTTTTTTTTTTTCAAACTTGTAATTTTATTGATGAAAAAGTATTACAAGTTATGCCATCCTTGGCCTCCTCACCTTCTAAAGATTGTCATCAATGTGCTACCCCACCTCCTTAAAACCCTGGTCCGAAAAACCCGGAGTGGGAAAAATCGGGTACCAGGGAAAGAGTATGGGCCTCACACATTGGCAGAACCAGTCCAAAGAGGAAATTACAATGAAAACCAAAAGAAAAATACACTGAAAAATAAGCCTAATACAATGAAAAACCAAATACAACAGCTATATCAGCCAGTTGCTATCTTCACCCGGGCTCCAAATGGCAAAAACCTCAAAAAGATCCTTCAGAGACAGTCTTCAAAATCAGCCTCAAATCCCATGACAAACACTCCCAAAGATAACAGCTACATGCCAGAAAAAACAGCCAAGGCCTACAAAAAATACCACAAAAAACAGCAGCACCCCAGCACTAGATGATTATAACCAAGTGATAGAGATAGTAAGGTACAACCTGTTTGCACCCTTCATCAGACTGAAGGGTGCTTCCAAGTTGTTGATGTCATTCCAAAATGCTCATTTTCTCTTTTACAGCCTCATTATTTAACTGCCAAGCTATGATCCACTGCCTTCTTGTATCTTGATACTCATCCAGATGATCTAAATCACTGTTGTTCCTGGTAGTAAGATACACAATAGGAAAACTTCTGCTTATATTGAATAAGGCACTGAAAACAAGGAGGATGAAAATATCATAAATACAACCTGGTTTGTATCCCTCAGAAAAGGACTGAAGGATGCTTCCAAGGATAACAGCCATATGTAGAAATCTCTCCATCATTTATATCTCGATGTGGGCCAATTGCAAGCATATCTGCACGGAGAATGGTTCTCAATCCTTGATCAACCTCATCTCTCGTGAATAACTTTAGTGTCTTTGGGTGACAACGGCTTTGTTTAGCAAGAAAATGCGCGACCATATTCCCTTCTCTCGTATATGTGTTTAATGCGAAAGTGATGCCTATGAATCATAACTGCAATCTGACTAATATCAGCAATATGCTTCCAAGGAGCCTGAGCAGAACCATGAATCGCATCAACCAGCAGCTTAGAGTCACTTTCAATATCCACCCTATCCAGATTCAACTCAATGCATTTATGAATACCAGCTTTAAGAGCTTTCATCTCAGCATCAAAATTAGTAGCAATACCATAAGCCTGCATACCAGCCAGAACCAGCCTGCTATTATCATCTCTAATAATATATCCTCCACCAGCCAAACCAGGATTATGAATAGATGAACCATCGGTATTGAGCTTGAAAGTAGAATGAGAAGGAGCTTGCCATCTGATAGATATAGCAACCTTTCTAGATCTAGGGTCAAGAGACTTAAGCAGCCCAGAATCAATGAGAATCCTATCCTCCTTGTATTTATAAGTAATCTTCATATTCTGGCCAATATACTGCAAAATTGCAATGATATCCTTAATTATCTGGTTGACATCCATATCCACATCATACAAAACACTACATCTACTCTTCCAGAGCCCCCAAAGAATGAGAGATGGCAAAAGCCGGATTACCTTACCCAAAGCCCCTTTGATAGAGGTGTTCCACCAAACAGTTTGAGCTTCTTGCAAAGATGAGACCACGGGGGCAAAAAGAAGAGATTTACGGAAAAAATTCCAAACAGATTGAGCTGCGGAACACTCCCGGAATCCATGGCTTATAGTATCCTCATGATCACAAAAAGGGCACTTGAAAGGCCCATAGATCCCCATCCTGTTAAGCTGAGGAGCAAAAGGCAAAAGATCATTACAGATTCTCCAGTTTAACATAGCAATCTTTAGAGGAATATATGGTTTCTAGATTTCTCCAAGATCATACAAAGAAATTCTTTTGTCTCTAATCATCTCATAAGCAGAAGCCACAGAAAAATTACCAGAAGTGACAGGAGTCCAAACCCATTTACCAATAGGCTCAGTAATATAAGTCATATATTGGTCCTTATACTCCTGTACAGGGCCTAAAAGCTTCCAAGAATGTAACTTATAGAGAGGATAGGACCCTGCCATAACCTTTTTGGCCCACAGACCCTGATGACAATGAAGCTTCCACCATAATTTACAAGCTAGGGCAGCCTGGAAGGTTCTTATGCTTCTAATCCCTAGACCATTTTCACTAGTAGGGTAACATATTTTATCCCAACTTCTCCAATGCCTTCTCTTATGCTGATCAGAATCAAAAATAATTATAGTTCAAAAATACATGTCAAAAACCAAAACAATACATTACATGTCCCAAAATATACCATAACATGTCCAAAATGTTCAAGGCTCTATTCCAAAATATAACATAACATGTCCAAAAATACCCTGCAATTCTACGAGCCGAACATGTTCGAATATGTTCGGCTCGTTTGTCCGAATACCAATTTCCAAGGCCCTATTCTACGTTTGATGATACGAGCCGAGCCCCGAACCGAACTTTTTCGAGCCGAACACGCCGAATTGAATCGAATTTTAAGGCTCACTTACAGATCTATTTATGTGCATATTGATCTAAACTAATTTTGGACAGAACGTTGGGATTTCTTTTAATTAATAATTTCAATCACGCACCCTATTTCAAAAGGGGAGATTTTACGGAGGAGTTTTTCTTACACAATTATTAATCAACATATTTCGGAATCGAATCTCAATTGAAACAAAAAAAAATATACGTGCGTATATTTCATAACCGAAAAAATGTCGGTAGCCAGAAAACAAAACGGGAACGATGTAGCAATAGCATAACAAAGTTCAAAAACAGGGACCACATTTTCAAATATCAGTTACCTATCAATATAAATGTTTTGGACTAATCAGGGCCTAAACAACCAATATATGGTTCGATGCACATGACTTTTTTTTTATTTTTTTTTTTTATTTTTTACGGATTCGAAAGATAATCAAAATAACTCGAACACACATTTTTGTCCTGAAAACACTTGATCCTGGAACTTTTTGGTCTAACAGATAAATAAATACCTCGGCAGAGTCCCTCCGTACTTAGGGTCATTATGACCTACGGAGTTCTTCCACCTCGGGGACACTCTTTTGCAACATATTAGTGGATCACACCAATATCCACGAAGTCTAGAAAAGGTAGACTCCGATAGCACGCACACCTCGGCGAGTCCTCCGTACTTAGGGTCATTGACCTACGAGTTCCTCCACCTTCAGAGGTAGCACATGCATCGCGATTTAGCCTGGTGCCTAGCCAAGAGAGACATGTTGTTTAATCTTTTACTAGTCAAGTACGTTGATTATTAGGATGATTAACTAGCCACCTAAGTGTTTTCAAATAATCTCCCTCACACAAACTACTCTCTTCCTGAGACCACTTAGACACGGACAAGTCCAAGCAATTACACGGACATTGATGAATGCTAACTCATCAAAGCACAAGCCTATCATGCTCTTCCGACGGATCCGAACTTCAACTCCCTTTAAGAGTACATTCGGTGTTTTAACCGAACGAATCGAAGCTCAATTCGGGCTTGTTTATATTTATTCAATGTTAATATATCATGCTTAAGGGTTTAAAACAGTAAACACATGTGTATAAAACCAGAAACTAAGCTGAAACGATGAAAACCGTGAAAACAAATAAAATAGATCAAATGCCCGTTTGAAAAGCCTAAACGCCCGTCTAACTCCGAACGCCCGTTTAAAACCCTATGGACGCCCGTCCGAAACCGAACGCCCGTTCACTAACCTCAAACGCCCGTCCGTCAAAAAGGGCTACATCCTGAATCAAAAGTCACACCTCAAACGCCCGTCCAGAATACCCAAACGCCCGTTTGAGCTGCAACGCATCGCAAACGCCCGTCTACCTAATACAGACGCCCGTCTGCCTGGGTTTTGCTCAAAACCCTACAATCTTCACAACTCGATTTCTAATCCCTTCTGTCCTAAATAACAGCAAATTTAACACATAAAACCACATAAAAGCTTATCTAATCATACCATAGCATCTATGATCATTGATCAACCAAAGACTCGTCGTACAGCATTAAAACGTCTCAAAACATGATCTAAGCTTATAAACGATAATTGGAATCATAGGAAGAGCCTCTTACCTTAATTACCGCAACACCGACAACAAAACACCCAAGCAATCGCAACAATTGTTGATCCTCAACCCCAAAACCTATGTGATCAACAAAGAAACCCTAAAATCCTATATCTTGCTGAAAACCGAAACTGAAAGAGCCTGAAAAACAGAAGGTTACCTGGGCTTACTGCTGTGAAACTATTTTTAGATTAATCTACGCTTCAAGACGATCGTTTCGACTACTCATGGCTGCGAAACGAAAGCTACGGATCACAAGATACGAATTTTTCAAAAATCGAACTCTACGAATACCGAAAGCGAAATTAAAGCGAAAACTTACGAAATCGAGAGATGTTATTTTCCAAAGTTGCGTCTCCTCGCGCTGGTCACTTTTCTCTCCTGCGGCATCTTGATCAGATTAACGGATTGATCACACGGTTCTTCCTATTATTTCGTTTTTTGCTTCTGCGTTGCTCTTCTTCAGCGCCGTTCCATCCTCTTTTTTTTCAGAGAATATGCGTGTGAATTTAGAGGAGAAATTTGGGTATTATTCCTTTATATAGCCATTTAATCAAATTCATTAATTAAATAACCAAATCCTTTTTAATTAAATCCTTTTTAATTACATAAATAGGACAAATAATAATTGGGTCGTAGTAAAAAGTTCCCCAAATTTAATTTCGGATATTCATTTGATATATCACTCCATATTTTTAACATTATTAATTATAGGAGTGTAATAAAAATTAGAAATCAAAGCAATCGTTCAAACCAAACCGAAATAACTTAACTTTTGATTTTTTTGTTCTGTTTTTATATAATTAAAATTCAAATTGTTTAACATAACAAATGTTTAAGAATGTACTCAAACAACGATCAGACACACACGTACACTACAAGTTTAAACCTAAGGTTATCTTTGGACACGAAACATGCTTCGATTTAAATTACTCTATTATTTTTAAATTATTATTTCATTAATTTCACTAATATCTTACCGTTTATTTCACCAGTCACTTATTCTTCTACAAATAAAAAAATATTAGTTTCTCTCATCAATCATTTCTTCATTTTCACGAATTTTCAAAAAAAAAAAAATGTATCAACTCTCTAATCATTATTTCACTTTATTTTATTGCTCTGACTCGATTTAAGTTGAAATAATTCATGTCTAAACACACCTTTAATGTCTCAACCTCAACCTCAATCCATTTATACTTTCTATTTGCAAAATATAATATGTTATTTCGTCTTTAATATTTTTTGATTTATTTATATTATTTAATATTGTAGGCTGTTTGATATTAGTAATTTTCCCGACGTTAATATTTCATTGATTAGTTGAAAAAAGTTTGGGACAATTTGGTGTACGTGTTTGAGTTTGTTGGATGAATGGTTGTTGATGGATGATTAGTTTTGAGATTTTAATTTGACATGGATAGGGGTTGAGCTATTCACTATGGTTTGCTGATGTGTATGTGCTCCAAACCACTTTTTTATCCACTTTGCTGACACATTATTGCTTCTTTACACTTAAAACTACTATGGCCTGTTTTTACACATTCATAAAAGAATAAAAAAAAAACAATAAAGCAGGTTCGTCTCTCTCCCCTCCCTTCCCCTCCGACCCACTCCTCCCCTCCGGCGTCCGGCCAATAATATGAATAGACACTCAAACTAGGTAGAAAATCAGAAGAAGAAAAGAAAATTAACAGAAAAAGTAGTGACGATTTGATTCAAAGACACAACTCTTTGATTCATACTTGTCGAAAATTAACATGAACTACTTTTTCTCTTTGATTCATACTTGCTTTAACAGAAAGAGAAGGGGAAAGAAATTGTCACTCCGATTTTATATGGCACCTCTGTGCAATCCTCTCCGATGAACTGAACTACATTCAAACTCAACAAAACAAATTCTATAAACTCAATTTATTTCATTCCGATCTATCTCAACCTCCCTTGTTTATTCAAAAGAAATTTCACATTAAAAAAATTCAAGGAGAAGAAAACCATAAGATTTGAGATTGAAACAGAAACCCATCTTCATCCATCATCAGTGCTAGTGCCGGCGCCGGAACAACTAAGAGTAAAGCTCTAGATATGTAATTCCTTGCATTAGTTTTATTTAGAGAAATGTGAGGAAGATAATCAATAGGAGTGGAATGATTTTGTGTAAAAGAAATAATGTAGAGGAAGAAGAAAGAATGTAGAAGAAGATGAAAGAAAGGTAAGAGAAAATAATAAAATAATATATTCATGCCTCGTTTTTTGTTCACAGGTGTGGAAGTGGGCGTGTACAGTACCACTACCACCACCACATTTGGTACTCTCACATTGTCTTTAATTGAGCCATAGTGGACATCACTTTATTAAATTAAACTTCACACCTTTCCCACACCGTGGAAAGAGAGGCTATAGCTGATACTGTAAAACTCATTAACTGCTATGAATATATAAACGATCGGTGATTATAAAAAAGTATCTAATAATTAATAAAGCATATATCAGAGACAAAATTATCATTAGTGAGTAATTTTTATGTGGTCTTTATATATTTATAGACATCTTACACCATATTTTTACAATGCAAATGATGTTATTCATAGTAACGTAAGAAATCTCGGTAGACCGACACAAAAATTTAAAATCATTATCCTTTAAAAAGGAGGGGAAAAAAAGGGTTGTCCGGCGGTCCCTACTATCTAACTTTGTTACAAAATGGACCCACACTTCTGTTTCGAGAATAATAAGTAAGTTTTATTGTGGTCGAAACCAATCAGAATTAATTGTTTTTTTATTGGTATAACGCGTTTGAAAAAAAAACTTTATGATTGATGAAGAAAATGATGACATAGTAGTCGTGAACCATCATAAAATCACTATCAATGTGTTGTTTTGAGTGATTGTAAGAGCAACCATAATGGTAACTGTGAGATAAGGGTGTTGATAGTTGATGTTGGGTTGACGTGGCGAAATATAAGTGGAAGATAAATATAGAAGGATTGTAGAGATAATTATTGTGTGATGTGATGTTGTAATGGTGATAAATGTAAAAGGATTGTAGAGATTATTTGTGTGTGATTAGATGTTGTAGTGGTGGTAAATATTTTGAATCTAGTGATAAAATAATATTAAATATTGTTAAAGAGGGGTTTGGTGTGTTTGGGAGACAAGAATATTGTCTCATTGTCTCTCCCAAATTAGATAATGGAGTAGAGAATATCTATAAAAACCTCTCTATTTTAACACTATTATTTTACAACTTATCTAACTTCATTCTCTAATTTGCCACTTTTTCTATAGATCTTGGCTAGAACCCTCCCATTAGGGTTGCTCTAATAAGTCATGTGGACCCCATACATACACTTTTTTTCATGTATATATAGAGAGAGATCAAAAGTTGGGATCAAACTGGTTCAACAATTTGTATGTAAAAAAGTGGTCACCAAAATTGATAGCCCAAACCTCATTAATTATTATTTTTTTGGGGGTTGGTTAGAACAATCAAACTTTGTCTTGTTGCCATCTTTCCCTAATTCTCATCACACCTTACACCTATATCTTCCTCCTCCTCCTGTGTCTTTCAATTCAATTATTTCCAAATTAGAGCCCCATATATATATATATATATATCACAATTTAATTATTTATTTCAAAAACAGAAAATTGAATACAGGCAGAATTGAAAATGCGGATAATATACGTGTGTGAAGAAGAAGAAAAAGAGATACACAAAGAGAAAGCATCTGGGAAATGTCCTTCTTGTGGTGGGAAAGTTGAATCAGCAATTGTTGAAGGAACTTTGAGATTCTGCTGTGTACCTATTTGTTTCAGAACCAAGAGGAAGTTTTTCTGCACTTTATGCCGCCGCCATTTGGAATTGAATACAGACTAATTCAGTTTTTTTTTTCCCCTCTTCTTCTTCTTTTTTCGTTATATATATAATAATATATTAGTCTGTTTCAAAAGCTTTAAATCATCATGAAGCAAAGATGCATATGTGATCTTCTATTGTTTTGGCCTGAGATTATCTTAAGAATTTTAATTCGTGTGAGCTTTGTTTGTTTGTTTTTTTTTTTTAAAAACATTATTTATTTATGGATTGAAATCTCTGTTTAGAATGCATGATAAAACCGTGGGATTCTGTTTTTTCTACGCCGTATCCGGCCGCCACTTGATTCGCTTCTAGAATAGTAGTTTCACGGTGGGTCGGAGGATCATTTCATACTTATTTTTACAAATAAAATATATGGAAACTTATTGAAAAGGATAAAAATATTGTCAAAATTATTGAAAAGGACACTAACAATTATTTTATAAAAATACCCCTAAACTGATTTTTTTTAAACGGACAATGTACTATATCACAATTAGTGGGAAATTATGGTGGAAAAAAAATAGTGGGAAGTTGTCATCAATGCCCACGTTAGAATATATATATATATATATGACATTGTTAATGGCACCACACCCAATATACTCGTGTATCATACTTGTGTAAAATTCGACTTTTTAGGGGTCGAAATAACATATTTCGACTTGTATGACTTGATGGTCCTGGACCACCATAAAACTACTGTATGTAAAAATATCGTCACTTCCAATTACTTTCATTTTCGCAAGAGATTGAAAAAAAAAATTAAATAAAGAAAAAGACAAAGACCCACAAAACTTCAAACACAAGCCCATTAAACCATACGCACCTATACTGGGCCTCCTTGCTCTAAGATATAAGCTCATCCTGGCCTTATAGACCATATTCTCTATGAATACAAGTGACAGCAGGAACGGACCCAAAATGCTCAAGGGGGGCCGGTGACCCTATTAAGATTCATTTTTTTTTTTTTAAATTAAATTGATAGTATAGTTTTATTATTAAAAACTGTATTAAAAAAAAATACTATTAATGTCTTGCTGGATTCGTCTTAAAACTATTAATATATATTTATTATTAAAAAACTGTGAAAATACTTTAATGTTTACTGAATTTTCGAATTTTCTCTGGAAATTTTTTCATGGATCACTACCAAGTAAGGGGGAAAAGGTGCGAAGAACTCAAGAACCTCTCCGGATACACCTTATCAATGACTGCTAAACAAATGATATAAATACATCTTCTCATAATAAAAAAAAAAACTGGCAACTGATCTTCTTATAATTAAAATCATTCTACATTAAGATTTTAAACAAAAATTATCAAATTCTGTGGATGTATATTGACGGTTTCTATTGGCACCACAGTTTTACGGCTGATAGTTGTTTCTGGCATTCAAAAAATTATTTCGAGTGCCACGATTATTTTTGTGCAAAATAACGTCAATGACATTGACGTTAGTTTTCGATACTAACGTCACCGACACTGACGTTGGTTTTCGATAATAATGTCATTGACACTGGCATTATAGTTATGAATATGTCACGGAGACAAACGTCGATCCACAGACGTCAGGGACGGACCCAGCTGCAAATAGGGGGGTGCTTGGCCCCCACTGAGATCCGAAAATCGACGTGTTTTTATAGGTAAAAAATGTAAAAACACTATTGATGCCCCCACTCGCCTTTCGAATTTATTCCGGTGCCCCCACTGAGATTTTTTTCTGGGTCCGTCACTAACAGACGTTATTATTGAAAACGAATGTCAGTGGCGCTGACGTTCCTAGTGTGGTGCCGAAAGTAAGAAGAAGAAAGAATATACAGTACATATGTGGTGTCGGAAGGGGAATACCCTAAAAAAAAAGTAAAGGGAAAAAAAAAAGAGGTGATAATACGTTAGAAGTTAGAAGTCACATGTATATTTCACAAATTATTCGATGAATATAGTTCAAAAATTCAAAACCGGAAGGGGTTCGATTTGGGCCTAATTTAAAGTGAAGTTATACCAACAGGCTCATGACTACAAGAACAGGCCCAGTAATCTCATATCATGTGCCTATACTTTGGTTCGACCAAACACGAAAATTTCAATAAATAAATTTAATTGAAATCTTTTTTTTTGTTTTGTTTTAGGAACGATTAAAATGTTGTTGTTTTTTATTAAATTTTATGATTAATAAAGCAAATATTGTATGTACTGTGTGTGAGGGGGAAAATTCGAGAGATAAAAACTACTTTATTCGATTAAGTTCATATGTTTAGACTGAGTTGAACAGGAGAATAAGGAGGATATAAACAGTTTATAAGGAGGATATAAACAGTTTATTTCTCTTTTAAACGCGAATCGTTTATCTAACGGTTCGGTGCAAATAAAACATTGCCGTTGAATTTCCCTTCAAACACGTGAACTAAATTCATGTTTGTAGAGATATTTAAATTAAATATCAAGTAGTATTTTTCTATTAAATTATCCCATCTAACATCTCTAACATGTTAAATTACCCCATCTATTAGAATTGTCCTATTTTATAATTCCTAAACTTAGTCTTATACTTCTATATTATATCCTTATATAGTGAATATATAGATTAATATATAAAAGTAAGCATGTTATTTTCACATATCGATTTAAACGTAACAAAAAATCACTTTATAATATTTTTATTAACGGGTCGGCTGCACCTCATATACAGGGCCGACCCTAGGAAAATTGAGGTACTAGGCGGTTTGTAGCTTGCGGCCCTAGGTTCGAAGCCGCTAAGCCATTGGCGTCTTATTATTGGGCTAAAACAACTCAATATTGTAGATTGGTTGCGCTTGAATCTTGTGAGACAAGAGGAATTCCCGCTTGGGTCGACGGTTTGGAAATATGCTTGGAGAGAGGCACTTTACGGGGTGTGGATGTGGAGAAACATGACCATTCATGGTAGTAGTGAGGATAGGTGACGATGTTGGATCTCGTCTATGAATAAATCCGGGCCGTTTAATCTAGGATAATATGAACAAGAGATGGTTTTTTGGGTGGATTTAGACTGAGCTAGAGAGTTATTTCTCTCAATTTGCCTACGTATCCTGTTATGTTTCAAGAATCAAGTCTCCGCAGTTCCTTAGAAGTTGTTTATTTAGGGATGATTCATCCCTTTCCTCCTGTAAGGAATTATATTATTATTATTATTATTTCCCGAAGGATTAATACATGTAAATCCTTATAAATTAGGGATAATTATGGATATATTTAAATGACAAGATCAATGTCATTATATCATCGGATTCTTTCCGTGTTTATCTGGTATTATTAATCATGTTTGCCAAATACGAATAAGGAAGGCTCTGTCCAACCTGCGTCGAGCCCCCCGGGCCATCTCGACCTGTACTGCATTACCCGACCTCCACTCTTACCGAGCCGACCTGCGGTGGTAAGTTACGAAAGGCCGAGCTGACCTCCCACCTGGGGTTCGTCCGCTTTCTCAGTTAAACTCTTGGGCTACTGGACTTTATTAGCTATTAGATGTCTTCAATTAATGGTTAGCCAATATAAAGATGATACGTGGCGATGGCTAGTTCGACCCTCGTCAATAGGCCTCCGGCCTCTGTATTTCTATCTCAGGTGGTTGAACGAGCTAAGAACTTGAGACTTGAGTGGCAGGACTTCGATTGATTGCTTTGATTTTTGTTTTTGTATTTTTCAATTTGATTTGTAAGCCGTTCGCCTCCTATTGACTTCAAAGTAATAAAATGGCCGTTTTCAAAACAAGAAAACAAGAAAGAAAGAAAAAGAAAAGAAAAAAAAACCAGCTCAATCAAGTTCAATATTTTTAGCATTACGAATTCTATCTCATAAATAAAAATAATGGCTAATTGAGACTATTATATATTTGTGTTAATACATAAACACATTAGGCCGATTGGGTTGGCAATATTAGATTTTCTTTTTCTTTTTTTTATTAAAACAAATATTTGTGGTCCTATATGTTCGATGAGCCGAATCTTGCTGTCTGAACCGTTTAATTGTAGGGCTGGCCATGCTCATATACCTTTCTGAGGTGCAGTCACCCCTACTCTCGGATCATGTCTCGAACGATATAAATCCTGATATTATTCAGTGGCGGAACCAGGAATTTTTCTTGGGATGGTCTTGGTTATCACTAATATACATATTCGGAAAAAAATCCCAATGGTAAAGAATCACGTTCATAATACATCGAGTTATGAACGTGATTAGATTTAGATGCTTACTCCTCCGTTTTTTATCCGTCATATTTCAAAATTTGTTCGTTTTTATTTATACGTCATTTTACATTTATAATGCATCATTTATTATTTTTATTTCCTCATTTGCCAATAAAGTATTTACATCTCCAATAAAAAAATACATTTCTAATACTAAAAATTCCTTTACCAACAAAGTATTTAAATCTCAAATAAAAAAAATATATTTCCAATACTATATTTTAGACATAATCATGAGCGTAGTATTTTCTCATGGTGTCTGATCCTAAGTTTTTATGGATTCCTTCTTTGTTACCGGGGTCGACCCCAAAGCCATAATCTCTCAAAAATGAGGAGGCCATAGAGAAAGTCTTTTTTATTCCTTTGTTTTGAACTTCATGAAGAACTCCATTCTATCTCTCCCTCGTTACGAACAAAAAAGTAGGGCTGCTCCCCAATTGTACATTCCCTTCGTTCTACGAACCCTTGTTGATTCTTTTCTTCGTTTGGGAATTACTTTCTTAATCTCTGTGGTTCTTCTTGCGACGAAAGATAAAAAAACAGAGGGAGTATAAGATAGAAAAAAATGTTGATTTAAAAAATCTAAGGTAAATAGAATAAATTATCAGATTTAGATCGCATAAGTTAAGGAAAAAATGCTATAAGCATTTCGGTGGTATAATGTACCAAAAAATGTCTAATGTAAAAGGGGTTTATTTTTTTTAAAATTTATATCGTATAATGTCAGGGGGAAATGCTATAAGCATTTCAGTATATAATGTATGAAATTGATTAGATTTAGATGGTATAATTTACAAAAAAAAATAATGTGATATAAAAAGTCTAAGGTAACGGGGAAAAATATTAGTTTTAAATCGTAAAATGCTATAAGTATTTCAGCGGTATAAGATACAAAAAAAATGCTTATGCCATGTTTTGAACCCACAACCATAAGATGAGAAAGACATATTTGATAGATCTTATTCGACTAGGCCACTATAGCTTTCTTTTACAATATATAAGACTTAAGTACTTATACTAATAACAACACTAATTCTATAATAAAAAAAATAAAAAATTTTTTGTTTATTTTTTTTCAAATTTTGGGGTGGTCTCGAGACCACCCCACCTATAGGGTGAGTCCTTCCCTGATATTATTTGATTTTTAAATCGATATTTTTTTTAATTGTGGTGAAAGCGGAGTTTGAACTCAAGATCTCATGCTCTGATAATATTATATTAGGATCAAATGCTCAACGTTGTGGTAAAACCAATTCGTTAAATCGAATTGTTAGAAAAACATTATAAAAGACAGAAAATATTTATAATAAGACGGACATAACATGTAAGACCAAAAAAATAATTAGTCAAACACGTAATTCAATACCAACGGTCCAACAATGGTCTGCCGACCTGAGCAGAGCTTCAAGACAATGATGAAGGACAAAATTTAATATAGACAATTTATCACTACACTTATTTTGAGTGCGGAAAATATATGTGCACTGCATATTTGTGTAGTGCATAAACTACTACATGCTTGATATATATTGATTAAAATGATTAATTATTTATTGTGATGGGTTTTAATAAAATGTGTGATGTTTGATTATATTATGTAAAATATTGTGATAGAAAAAATAATGGATATACCACTATTGATGGAGTGCCGTGTGTTTTGGTGAAAAAGTTTAGGGGATATTTTTGGCAAGCAACTACTGCTATTATAAAAAGGAAAATGCTATGTCCACTACACAAAAGTGTAGTAGATGATGTTGTGGATGATCCTGTCCACAGATTGGAGAGAGAAATATTTTTTTTTGTGGGTCCTGACTAAATGCGTGGTGTGGATGATGTTGTGGAGGTAGTTGTAGTGAATGTAGCACCACCGTTATAAAAAGTGTTTATGAATTTAATTTATTGTGATGATAAGCTGAGTCACAATCTAAAAGGCTTCGTTGCCTATCTTTTGAGTTTCGTAAATTATATATATCGTGTAAAGCCTATATACTCGAGTCTGATAGCGCTAAATGAGTCGTGAATACTTGGGTCAACTGTATAGACCGTCGTCCTCGTTTGGTCTAAAAAAGCTAACCCAAATTGACAAGACTCACACTTATATAGGGGTGAACATGACATTACTTTACAGATGTGAGACCTTACGTTTTCCCCCTATAAGGGATTGACTAACCCGAATTAACAAGACATTTATGTCTCACACTTATATGGGGTGAGCAAGACATCACACTTATATAGAGGTGAGCAGGACATTATTTTACAGATGTGAGGCTTTACATTTCCTCCTTATGAGGGGCTGGCGTCCTTGCCATTACTTGGTCAGAACTTGTCATCGTCCCTACCAAGGGATTTCTAGATGTGGGAAAAGGGGTTCTAGGATCGCGGAGTAGACCCGGCTTAGTTGTTAATCCCGGGCCCAAAGTGAGGTTACTTGTTTTAACGTTTAATCGGTTTAGAGCTTATCGTGTTGGGGTTTCCAGTTTCCTTAAGGGGGAATTGGTTAGCCTAACATAGGGTGATGAATGAGAGTTTTTCAGATAGCATCACCAGTTTAGAAACTGTTACCCTTAAATAATCGTTAAGCACCTTTGGTTATGGTTGGTCGGTAAATGCACACTCCCAGTTAAGTCACTCGAGGGGGCGCAAGTAACTAGTGGGATCATGGTTCGGCTATGCTTGTAATCCTTAATCTAATCATCTCAGTAGTTTCTTTTTCTTTTCTTATCTTTAGACTTGTTAATTGAAATGCTTAATTATTGTTGTAGTTATAAAACACCTTAAAATCTGGATCGCCTAGACTAAGTTTCACGTTTGCTTTTGGTAGTCACATCCACATTCCTTTGGGTTCGACCTCGGACTCCTGTAGCTTTACTATAATCGATCCGGTACACTGCCAGTTAGAGAGTAGTTTTGCCCACGTTTTTGAGTCTTTATAAATTGTTTTTGGAGGGTGAATCTTAAGCTCAATCAACGATCAAGGATATAACCCATGTCACCAAGAGATGCCAGTGGCTCCTCCTCACCAGCCATACCCACCTCAGTATCCATCTCAAGTACCCGCAAGATACCCACCAGTTAACCCTCCCGTTAACCCTCCAGTTAATCCACTAGTTCAAGGTCAAGTTGGTGCAACAGATTGGTATACGAGGCTTAGGAGGAACATGGTTCAAGACTTATTTGGGAATGTAGACCCTGAGTTGGCAGAGATGTTTATAAGAATCTTTGAGAAGGCTTGTAGGAACGTGAACGTCCCTGAGACATAATGGGCACAACTAACAGTCGGTTTCATGTGCTTGGTACGGCTGAGAATTTGATAGAGGCAATCAAAAGCAACAGAGGTAAGATATTAGATTGGAAAGTATTAAAGAGTTTGTTTTACATAGAGTAATTCCCGCCATCAATTCAGGCGGACAAGGCAAGTCAATTATTGCACTTGTGGCAAAGACAACAGATGTGAGTTACGCAGTATTGGCACCAGTTCAATGAGTTGAGCATATTTTATCCAGGGATTATAGGAAATGTGGAAAGGAGAATGGCGCAGTTTCTGAATGGTTTGACAAGAGATATATGAGCTGGTATGTTGGGTGCGACACCGAGAAATATGGCTGAATTACTTGATAAGGCATTGGAAGTGGAAACTTTCAAGAACAAGCCTTCGGTTTTTGTTGGTGAAAATAGATCTTTTGAAGCTAGCCAAGGAAATAGTTATAAAACACCGCAACAAGATGCGAAGAAGCTTTGGCACCGTTTGCAGCAACGTCAACGGTTAGTGCACCAGTTTGTTCGAAGTGTAAGAAGAGCCACACCGGGGAGTGCCGAGCAAGTTCAAGCGGGTGTTATCATTGTGGAGATACGAGACATTTTGCAAGAGCTTGCCCTTCAAGGAATGCTAAGGGAAATCAAGGAAACAACCGAGGAAGTACAAGTCGACCAGCAAGGGTGTTTGTTTTGGATGCAGTCATTCCAGGTATTTTTTAAGTTTTGTTTATTTTCCTAAAGTACTTTATGACACGATTATTTTCATGTTGTATTTGTATTTAAACAAATGAACTAGCTTTTAGTTACATTAATAATGGATAACTTAGCTATGTCAAACTTAATTGATATGAGAGCGTAAAATACTTTTGTGTCAAGTAAGATAGTTAAGAAGTTAAAACCTAGCCCTTCAACCTTTAAGGAATTATTTGGGAATAACAACACCTTTTTTGTGTCAAGTAAGATAGTTAAGAAGTTAAAACCTAGCCCTTCAACCTTTAAGGAATTATTTGGGAATAACAACACCTTGGTATAGAGTAAACAAGGGTAATAAGATGTTACCTGACGATACCGGGTTACGCACCTCGATATATCATCATCGAGTGGACCCCAGAGATCAAATATTTACTGAGGCATACACGTCAGACTATTGGTCTCGGAACCATGACACATATGCCGATCCTCGAGGCGGAAATATATCTAGGGGCTCGAGGTCACAACTATCGACTTACAGGCAGTGCAGGATGTGAGTTCCAGGAGTCGATCTTCCCAGGTCGGGGCAAGATCGATATCGAGAACAGAGTCCACACCAGCTATGTTGGCCCAATATCCACCGGATAACTTGGGCAAGGGGTAAAGCCCAATTAAGGGTAGATATGACAATAGCCACAGACCGACCCATATTAGGGTTAGGTCATGCATTGTCCTTATAAATACAACGTTCCAGGAACTACGTACGGCTTGATTCCTGGAGATATAACAGGATACGTAGGCAATCTAAGAATACCACTTAGATTCAGTCATAAACACATCCACATCCCTCTTTATTCTTGGGTGGGGTTCTTGGTTATTCATCATTCTAAGAAGAGTAACCCGGATTCGATAGGTGACTAATTTGTCATCGTCATTGGCGCTAGAAGGAGGGCCCTCTTTCAATCGTTGAATACGCCGAGAACATGCCGCCAAAGGATAAACAACCCAGAAAACCACTTCCAAGAACACGGATCCGCAAAATCGCAGTTAGAAGAAGAAGTGGGCGTGGAGACACAGGTCGAAAGAGCGGAGACACGGAACCGATCCGGGGAAAATCCTTTGAAGCGAGACGCCGGATCTAGCCCCAGAACAGCAATTGTTGGTGGATCAATTGGCAGGTCAAGACATCGACGCTCTGCAAAAGATCATGCAAGAAGTCCTCAGCAGACAAAATCCTCAGCAGAAACAGGCTGAGGGAGGTTTAAATATTAACATGCCTAAACCTAACCCAGCCCAGTTTCAGGATATCAGCGCATCCTCTAGCTCGTTGAAAAACGGAGGAAGGAAATTCATCGAAGCATCAAAGGGATGCGAGAGGATAGCGCCGGATGCGAGTTAGACGTGATCCGGGAAAAGACAAGGTTTCATTGTCCTTAGAATCTCCTTTCACTAAGGAGATTGAAAGCTTTCTAGACCCAAGGGTTTAAGATTCCAAAGATAGAGCCTTACGATGGCACCACCGATCCGGAGGACCATTTACATAGGTATCTATCGCGAGATGAGGTTAGATGGGGCGCCGGACGAAATGCGGTGCCGGGCATTCGAGACTCGCTCGTAGGTCGAGCCGAGAGAGTGGTTTACAAAGTTGAGGCCCGGGTCGATCTCCGCTTTTTCCATGTTGGCCGAAAGTTCGAGACGCCTTTATTGTCAATAAAAAGTTCCAATTAAGTGAGACGCACCTCATGAATATGAGGCGGCTTAGAGACGAAACGGTGCTAGAATATTTAAAACGGTTCAATATCGAAGCAATGCAAGTAAAGGACCCTCAAGACGGACTTCGATCACTTCGTTTGTAGGAGGCTTGAGGAATACCAAGTTATACGAAAAGGCCGAGTAGAACTCTCCCGAGAACTATGGACGAGTGTGTGAACGTGGTCCACAGATTTTGTCAAGGCGAAGAGGCAGTGCGTAGGCACACCCAAGCCGAATGGATGGATCCGAGGAAAGAGAGTCGAGGGTCGGGAAAGAGTCAACCTCGACGACGCATGAAGCCGAGAGGAAAGCCTCTGTTTGGGACCGAGTCGATAAACCTTCTGTGTTTAATCGAGTTGAAGCACCCATCTCGGATCGGTCAGAGAAAAAAGGAAGGAAAGATAAAGACTTTGTCCCTCTCAACCGATCGAGGTCAGAGGTACTGTCCATCATGATATCAAAGAACCTAGCAAAGAGGCCTCCACCGATCAAGAAACCTCGAGAGAGGCGGAGGTCAAATAAGTTTTGTGACTTCCATGAGGACATAGGCCATGCAACTGATGACTGCATGGATTTGAAGAGAGACATCGAAGCCTGCATCCAAGAAGGCCAGCTGGATGAGGTTATCGACAGAACTCGTTATACAGAGCCCAAGGGGCATAGAAATAGTAAGAGAAAGAATCCCGACCAAGATGGATATCGGGGAAGAGATCATCAGAGACGACGAGATCGGTCTCCAGATGCTGATAGAGATAACCAAGGTCGGGACAGATATGAAGACAACCGGCCGAACAATTATGTTAACACCATATTTGGGCCGGGGGAAACGGAAAAAGAGCGAGCCAGTCAAGGATCGGAAGACAACTCGAGATATGGAAAGCAACAAAGACTTTCGACGGAGGTCGGGTATGGGCCGAGAGATGACGTTCCCAAGTCAAGGAATCACAGCGAAGGACTAGTGATAGAGGCAGTGATAAGTCGCACCGGGGTGTCGAGGGTATGCATCGACAATGGCGGCGCGATTAACATCCTATACTACTCGGCCTTCCAAGGAATGAGGTTGAAAGATAAAGACTTGATCCCTATAGCCTCCCCCGCTGTTCGGGTTCACGGGCGGGCGGTCCACCCGTTGGGATCCATAAAGCTATTGACGACGGTAGGAGAGGAGGGAGAGAGGGAGGACGTTTGAGTTAAGCTATGTGGTCGTGAAAGCCCCCTCCGCATACAATGTAATCTTAGGGCGACCGCCCTCTTCGAGTTACGAGCCATTATTTCGACATACCATAACGGTATGAAGTTCCCAACTCGAAATGGTTCTCACGAGGTCAAAGGGGATATTGAAGTCGCCGGGAGTTGCAATTCAATTATTATGAATGGAAATGCGGCGGTCCGGCAAGTCCTTATCGAAGAAGCGATCCCGAGAGGAAGAGGAGGATAAATCCTGGGCTTCAAACGAGGCGATCGAAAATGTTGACCTATGGGGGGGAGCGAGAAGAGCAAAATGTCCAAGTCGGGGTTTGGATACCGACTCGGGAAAAACGATCATTGATCGACTTGTTGACGGAATTCCGAGATGTTTTTGCATGGAAAGCTTCGGATATGCCCGGTCTTCCAACGGATATCGCGATTCACAAGCTTGAAGTTGACCGAGGCCAAAAGGCCGGTCAAACGAGAAGAAAAGAAATTTCGCATCGGACCGGTTGGAAGCCATCGAGTCCGAAGTCGGTAAGTTGTTAGCGGCCAACATAGTAAAAGAGGTGTTATATCCGATTGGTGGCTAATCCGGTATTAGTGAAAAAACCGGATGGCGGTTGGCGCATGTGTGTGGACTTCACCGATCCGAATAAGGCACGTCCAAAGGACTCTTACCCATTACCCAAAATCGACGGGTTAGTGGACTCGACCATCGGTTTTGAGGTATTTGCCTTTTTAGATGCGTACAAGGGGTACCACCGATTTTAATGGATCCTCGAGATGCGGACAAGACGGCGTTCATCACGAGTTTGGCACCTTCGTTATGTAACCATGCCATTCGGACTTAAGAATGCCGGAGCTACATACCGAGGGCGATCAATAAAATTTTTGCAAAACGGATCGGCGAAACATGGAGGTATACGTGGACGACTTGCTCATTAAAAGCCGATCATTGAAGCGGTTTCTAATCGATGCACGAGAGGTGTTCGAGGTCTTTGAGGATACGCAAATGAAATTGAATCTTAAGAAGTGCACCTTCGGGGTACGGTCGGGCAAATTTACGGGATACATGATTTCGAGGGACGGGATTCGAGCTAATCCGGACAAGATTGACTCGTTAAAGAATATGCCGGCCCTCGAAATACAAAGGAAGTACGAGAGACTCACGGGTCGAATGGCGGCACTAAACCGATTCTTATCTCGATCGGCTCGGCGAGCATTGCCCTTTTTCAAGATTCTTCGAAAGGCCGGTCCTTTCCAATGGGATGATGAATGTCGGACGACCTTCGAAGAGTTAAAAACATATCGTCGAGTTGCCTACCCTCACCTCACCTCGAGAGGGGGAAAGATTGTTGGTTTACTTATCGGTATGCGAGGAAGCGTGAGTGCGGTCTTGGTCCGAGAAGGGGACAAGGGCAGTGCCCATATACTTTGTGAGCAAAGCATTACACGGTCCCGAGGTCCGGTACTCACCAGCTGAAAAGCTCGCATTAGCCCTGGTACATGCCTCGAGAAAACTCAGACCCTATTTCCAAGCCCATCCGATCTTGGTAGTCACAGACCAACCACTCAAGCAAATACTTGCGAAACCAGACACATCGGGTCGACTTGCGAAGTGGGTAATTGAAATGGCTCAGTACGATATAGAGTTCACTCCCCGAACCGCGATTAAAGCTCAGGCCTTGGCAGATTTTTTAGCGGAAGGTATTTCAGTACAAATCGACCAGGAAAAACAGGGTCACGAAGTCAGGTGGATTCTACACGTCGATGGGGCGTCGAGTAAAGAAGGAGCCGGAGCGAGTCCGTTGCTAGTCGGCCCGAAGGGGAAGAGTTTCCTTATGCTCTTCGATTCGACTTCAAGGCAACTAACAATGAGGCCGAATATGAAGCAATGATAACCGGACTAAAACTTGCTCGAAGTTTGGGGGTCGAAGATCCGACGGTTTATAGTGACTCTCAAGCGGTCGTTAATCATATGAAAGGGGAGTATGAGGCCAAAGAAGAGACAATGAAGAATTATTTAAGAGTTGTTCAAGGCCTTATAGCAAGATTCAATTCGATTCGGATCGAGCGGTACCTCGAAGTCGAATAAGAGGGCCGATGCACTCTCAAAGCTCGCCTCGAATTTTGTCTCGAGTAAAAAAGTTCTAGTGGAATTGCTAAGTAACGAAGTTACGAAGAAAAGGAGGCCCGGCCGATCACTCGGCGAGCCACATGGATGGATTCAATTGTTCATACCTAAGGGACGACATCCTACCGAATGACAAAGTACAGTCAAGAAAGATCCGACTTCAGTCGGCAAGGTACGCGTTTTTCAATGACATACTTTATCGCAAATCTTTCACAAGTCCGTGGTTGAGATGTGTGTCCGAGTCGGAAGGCAAGTATATTCTTGAAGAGATTCATAAAGGGGCCTGTGGAAACCATTGTGGAGCAAGAATGTTAGCTCGGAAAAGCAAATTAGCTGGATACTACTGGCCCTCAATGCAACGAGATGCGAATAGCTTAGTTCAGAGGTGTAACGCATGTCAAGTTCACGACAACATCTCCCATCAACAAGCGCAAGAAATGAACGTTATTTCGTCAGCTTGGCCGTTTGATATATGGGGAGTCGATATAGTAGGTCCTCTACATCGAGCTCCAGGAAATAATCGATTTGTGGTGGTCGCGGTAGATTACTTTACCAAGTGGGTAGAAGCCAGGGCTATACCAGACATCAAAGCAGCCACCATCAAGAAATTTTTGTGGGTCGATATTTTGTGTCGATATGGCATTCCGAAGGTACTGATCTCAGATAATGGAACACAATTTGAAGACCGAAGAGTTCGAGAATGGTTGGCGAGTATCGATCGACCAACACTTTACCTCGTAGCGCACCCGCGGGCAAACGGTCGGGTCGAACGGACCAATCGACGAGATTAAACTCGGATTGAAAAAGAGGTTGGAGGAACAAGGTCGAGGCGGGCGGTCCAACTTCCGAGCATCCCGTGGTCATACGGGACGGCTCCAAATTCATCAACCGGCGAAACACCTTTCTCCTAGCTTATGGGTGCGAGGCGGTTATCCCCGCCGAAGTCGGAGTCCCTTCTCCTCGAGTTACGGCGTACAACATCGAAACAAATGAAGCCGATGTCCGACAAGAAAAAGACAATCTCGAAGAGAAGAGAGAGATAGCCTCGCCCGAATGGCAAGGTACAAACAAAAAATCTCTCAATACTACAACGAAAGAGTCAGATATCGATATTTCAAGGTCGGAGATCTAGTTCTCAGAAAAAATGAGGCCAGTAGACAAGAAGAGATGGGCAAGCTAGCCCCGAATTGGGAAGGTCCATACCAAGTCCTAAAGGTTCATCCCAAAGGGTCCTATCAGTTAGGTCGAGCAGACGGAACAACAGTACCCCGACAATGGCATGCAAACAACCTTCGGAAGTATTATGTTTAAGTGTTAGATCGACTAGCTCGTATTTACTTTGATCTTGTGAAACTTGTAATCAGTTCAAGGGACAATTCCAGAGTTATCATAATAAAACGTCTACTTTTGTGTTTATCGTGTTATTAATTTTACTTAACTATAATATTCTAAGTCCAAAGGGACACGAAGTTGTAGTCGAGAATTCCAAAAAATTGAGCAATCCGATAGGCGTAACTCGAGACCAAGCCCGAAGCTAAGTTCGCCAAGAGGCGACAAAGCTAAGGCGGGGTCTAAGATTCGCATAGTCGGAACTCGGGACCAAGCCGAAGCCGAGTTAGCCCACGAGGCGACGAGCCGAGGCGAGTCAGATTCGCGTGGTCGGGTCAATGTCCAAGTCGGAAGCCCAACGACACCTAGGGTCGAATAAGGCAAAGACAAAGGACGGTTCGCAATGTCGGGCCACCGTGTAAGTCGGAAGTCTATACCTACATATGGGGCAATACGACTGAGATAAGCACAGTTCGCAATGTCGGGCTAACCTACCCAAGTTGATACCTAATAAGCCGATTAAAGCTGAAAGGCCAAGGCAAAAGGGTCGGTTGGGATTCAAATAAATCCTAAGTGTGTTAAGAACCAAAGGTCCAAAACAACACTTGGGGGGCATATACTCAGTAAAAGCAAGTAGCAAACAGAGTCATAGACTCGACCAGCGAAAAGCAAACAGTAAAAAGCTAAGGCAAAAGTAAATAACATGAATAAAGGAAAAATAATAAAATTCCAAAACTGGGCCAGGTCGATAAGACCAACCCACAAAGTATGTTGACTACCAAATGTCATTAAGAATCAAAGTTGTAGATAAAGTTACAATGGAAAGATGTAAAGAGCAAGAAAAACTAAGGAGCAGCATCGAGACTAGAACCAGCATTGCCGGAAGTCGAAGTCGACCCTTGAAGATACTTTGCAGAAAGAGAAACACCTTCTTGGAACTCTGCAAAGCATTGGTCATAAATCGCCTCAAAGTGGGGGTCGTAAAGCCAAGGCTCTTCAAGCTTTCCTACGTCGACCCCAACCTCGGGATATGCCTTCCGAATCTGATCCACAGCCTTGGTGAACCCACCAATGATGGCCTTGTTCATGATTACGGTTAGGTCATCACTCGCTGCGTCAGACTTCCGATACTCGGCAACAGCGTCGGCTCTAGATTTCTCAATTTGACCAGGGACTTGGCTCAAGTCGAGCGTTAACGCATCCCGTTCTTGTTCCAGGTTCGCACTTCTTTCCTGCTCCTGCCTTAGGGTCTCTTGGACATCTTTCAGAGCTTTATCTTTCTCCCCGGAAGCCTCCAAAGCCTGGGCCAGGTTGGCAGTCGCAGCAGCCAGCTCATTCTCGAGCCTTTCCTGCTCGGAGACCGCCTGTGCCCGAAGCGTGTCGAACTGGCCCTCGAGAGCAGCGTAGGCGGCGCCTTGGGCGAGCTTTTCGAGAGACGAGCGCCGAATCTCCTTCTTCGGCCCCTACCTTGTTTTAGAGGGCGCATTCAGACGTCGAGCGACCTCCTTACCCATCAGATAATTCTGCCACAAAAGAAACGCAAGTCATAAGCTTTAAAACAGAAATGACAAGTGTAAAA
The DNA here is from genome assembly GCA_036785695.1 of Gentiana straminea. Lineage (NCBI taxonomy): Eukaryota > Viridiplantae > Streptophyta > Magnoliopsida > Gentianales > Gentianaceae > Gentiana > Gentiana straminea. Next base: position 4,068,213 of record JAVUPR010000061.1, read on the forward strand.
AGGGAATCGAGTGAAGAAAACAAGTAACTTCTTGCGCGCGGCCCACTTCTCGGAAGGAGCTAAGCAAGACCTTGTCCTCCATGACGATATACTCCTCGGCGGTCATAGCTCGATTGCGAGTCGGAGGAGGGAACCTCGCGGACTTGGCCCTTTTGGCCCTTCTCTCGTTGCTCTCAAGCGATCCGCGGGAGTCGGCCTCTTTACCCCGGACATCTCGACCTCTTCGACTCGATCTCCCTCTTCGGGAACAACCACAACATCATCGTCCTCTCATCCCTCAACGAACCAAAGCGGACCGTGAGCTCACCAGAAGTCGATGGAGGTATAGACGTATCAACAAAGGTACCCTCGGTCGAAGCTACGTTAGTAGAAGATGGGTTCCCCTCGACACGGGAAGCGATCTTGTCTCCCCGGCCTACGCAACTCGAGGAGGAACGACCGAGCGAGGGATGGAAGGATTGACAGCTGCTGCAAATTTTCCCACTGCAAGACGACAAAAACAGAAGAGGTCAATATATGATAAATGTAAGTTAAAGAATCAAGACTTAATAATAATATAACAAAGGTCCGTACAATTTTCCTGATCGACAGGATTAAGTGCTATGCATGGTACGGGGCCCGCCTCCTCGAGGCGGGCAAGGTCATAAAGAAGACTCGGGTCTGTGTAGCCACCTCGAAGGTAAATCTCTCGAGAGTAAGAGCTTCGTTAGGTGCGGCTTCCCGACCCGGTTGTCATCTCTTCCTTCTCGAGACCTCCATAAGCCGACATAAGGGTTGTCCGACCCGTGTCGGAGAAAAAAAGAACACGGGTTTCCAATTTCCATGAGATGAAGGTCCTCGAGACACGAACTCGTGACGATTGGTGCGCTTCGAAACGTGTACCACCCCGAATGCGGCATCGCGGCAATCTTGTGCCACCATCGGAACAAAGGGACGGTAAACCCGATGCTGCGACTCGGCGGGCGATTAGAAAGCCCATCGAGTCCGGATGGCATTCGGGCCCGGTTGAGATATACCGATCTCATAATGGCGAAGAACGACTGGACCGCCGGGCATAGGGGGAACCTTAGCCCCGTCAATAGGCGGGCCTCATAGACCGTACGGAGAACCCTTCCGGGGGCTCATCGGCAAATTGATGCGGCCGGAGGAAGCCGAGCCACCGGTTGAGGGCTTGATAGCCCATATCTCCGCCGCAGTTGGTTGAGATCATCCATGGTTAGACATGAAGTGCACCCCTTAGGCCCCTTTCCATCCATTCTAGTGGATAGTTTCTTGGGCTCTCTGATGATGCCTAAGGGCTCCCCAGGATTTGGGTTCTGGGGTTGATCGGAAGAAGTAGACATAGGGGTTTGGTCGCCGGAATGGGACTCTTCTATCCTATCAGAGATTGTAGCACTACTAGACATGGACAGATTTAAGCAAGAACAGTAGGAACGATGAAAAAGATGATAGCAGAAATGAAGCTTACTTGTATTTTCTTGAGAGAAAATGGAGAAATTGATAGGCGAGTGATTCACCGTCCGGACTCCTCTCCCCTTTTATGTGGTGCTAAGTGCCGAATGACAGTGAAAATACGTGATTAGGGGGGTTACTGGTAGTTATAACTCCCCACAAATCGCGAAGATCAAGGATGACATCATTCAGGGCAGAAGACGAAGCGATAGTGCGTTATGACGTCATAATGAAGGGCCACGATTGGCTAGGGAGACAGGTGGCATGTGAAGCGGTTACACCATTTCCCGCCCAAGATGTAGGCCAACTCGAAGATGATTTCAAATTGGCAGATCTGACCTCGGACAACGGTAGTTGCCTCTCTCGTGTACGGGGGCTTATGACGATACCGGGTTACGCACCTCGATATATCATCATCGAGTGGACCCCGAGAGATCAAATATTTACCGAGGCATACACGTCGGACTATTGGTCTCGGAACCACGACACGTATGCCGATCCTCGAGGCGGAAATATATCTAGGGGCTCGAGGTCACAACTATCGACTTACGGGCGGTGCGGGATGTGAGTTCCGGGAGTCGATCTTCCCGGGTCGGGGCAAGATCGATATCGAGAACGAGTCCACACCGGCCTATGTTGGCCCAATATCCACCGGATAACTTGGGCAAGGGGTAAAGCCCAATTAAGGGTAGATATGACAATAGCCACAGACCGACCCATATTAGGGTTAGGTCATGCATTGTCCTTATAAATACAACGTTCCAGGAACTACGTACGGCTTGATTCCTGGAGATATAACAGGATACGTAGGCAATCTAAGAATACCACTTAGATTCAGTCATAAACACATCCACATCCCTCTTTATTCTTGGGCTGGGGTTCTTGGTTATTCATCATTCTAAGAAGAGTAACCCGGATTCTGATAGGTGACTAATTTGTCATCGTCATTACCACATGTTGATGTTACCACATGTTTGTGTTCGAATATACCGTTGAAAAAGAGATCTTGTAGTTTTGAATTCTACGGATTTGGTATGATTCATGATATAGGTTGGCTATACAAGAGTTTGTCTACTTGGATTGTAGAACTAGGAAAGTGTTCTTCCTAAGATGATTGTGTTGAGTATAAGATTGGTTAGTGCAGTTCATGTGGTTCTAGATTAGTTGATCAGTTTTGGGTTAAGTGTGTAAGAGTTTGATCAATTTGGGAAACAATGGTGTTTGGCTCCGTGGTTGACAAATCAGAGTTGTTTGTTGTTGTCCGTATGGAATAAGATGAAAATCCGGGTGTTTGTGTAGAAGATAGTTGCTAAAGAAAACCTACAATTTGATCATGTTTCAGTTTCGAGTACGAAACTCATCTTAAGGAGGAGGAACGTAATATTCTGTTTTTTTTAGAAAAACGACAGATGCGTCATTTTGCATAAATTCGAAATATTATATTTAATTTTATTTGATTAAAGTTAAAATAAAAGGGAGAGAAAAAAGGAAAATAATAACTTCTGGAGAGTTGTTTTAGTAAAAGTACAACTCCAATTGGTGAAATTATTGGGTAGATAGATGATTTTGAGTGAAGTGACTGATGAAATGATATGAACCACACAGTTTAAATCCAGTTTGAAAATTGATGGCGTCGATCGTGCCACCTCACATATCTGCACGTAGGTATGTACTATCCAATAATTTCCCCTCCAATTGTATTTGAGAAGTTGTCAAAAAGGGTCTTTTCAAAATAGCTCGAACTTGGAGAAAAAAAATAACCAAAAGAACACTGAAAAGCAAAAGAGAATCTTCATGGTATCACATTGAATTATTATCGGTTTTTAGAATCTAGTATAGAAACGCTACTCAAAAAAAAGAATCTAGTATAGAAACGGAATTTGTGAGAGAAGAATATCATATTAATACAACATTGTATTAATTATATTTAATGATGTTATTGTCATTTTGATATTAAAATCAAAGAGTTAACTTTTTTCTTTAATATGCGTGTTTTTGTCAAGTGCAACAATTAAAAATGAATGGATAGAGTAATAAATAATCAAATGAAAAAACATGATAAATACTTCTTCCGTCTCAAAAAACAAGTCGCTTTATATTTTTTTAATTGTCCAAGAAAATAGGCATTCTAGATTAACAATGAAACATTTACTACTTTATAATCATTTCAATACTTTATAATTATTTTATGAATGATAGGCAAACGATATTTAGGCTTTTTTTTGTCAAATATTATGATGTTCGATCACTTTTTTTAAATATATGTGAAAATATTTAAAATGATTTATATTTCATGATCGAGAAAGTATTTTATTAATTGTTTTATTAGGGGACTTCATTATTATTATTATTTTTTTTGAGAGGGAACTTTCTTCTTCTCTTCTCTTCTTGTTATTATTTAAAATCGATTTATTATATATGGCTTCCACGTGCCAATCATACGTGCAGCCACAACTTCATACACGCGTTTTTGGCACCTCTCAAGTCTCAACTCTACAAAACCTGAACCCTCCAAAAAAAAAAAAAAAAAAAAAAACTGTACAAAACCTTCAAATTCGGCCAACTACCTTTTTGAGTGGCATTAAGCATGTTAGCCACCTGTCTCGTTCCGAACGTTTCTGCTTTCTTGGGTATATCACTAAAAATAATGTTGGAGATACTAATGATTTGTTACGACAGTAGTAGTAATATTTTTTAATGTTGTTATTGATGAGTTGGTATATTAGCATAATTCTTTAGATGAAGGACGTTAAATCAGTGGCGGACTCAGGAAATTTTTTCAGTGGGAGTCAAATTAAAAAAAAAGCGTGAAAAAAAAAATTCAAAAGCCAAGATTTGAACCTGTGATCTAAGAATATGTAATAAAACTTTTAACCAATTGAGCTAAATGGATATTTACACTAGATATTGTCTGAAATAATATACATACACAACTTTAATATTACTAGAAGGGTATAATAGTAATTTCGTCCGGAAATTGAGGTGGGGTCCATGCACCCCACCCCTATAAGGCTGGGTCCGCCCCTGCGTTAAATAAATAGTATGCGTCAATATGAATAAATTAATTTTAATAGTGAAAATCTAGAATATCGTTTGACTTTTATTAATATAATAATAGTTGTAATCTAAATAGCTTAACTCAAGTGGTAAGTGACTTGAGAATATCTAGAGAGGTCACCGGTTCGATTCTACTTCGAGACGTCATGTTGAAAGGTCTTTTGGCCAGACCTTACTCTTGAGTAAGAGTCAGACTCTGCAGGCACGACCTGAGCCGAACTCCGAATTAGTCGGATCAGTGGGTTCCGGATATTGGGGCTTTAAGCAAAAAAAAAATATAATAGTTGTAGAGTAGTTGAATTTATGATAAATTATAGGTAATAGGAAGAAAAATATAATAAATACTCCATTGATATTAAATAGACTTATATTATGTGACAAATTTAAAAAAACTAAACCCACTCATATTTTAGTACGAATGTAGTGATTTTTTTTAGAAGACCTCTTTGTTATTTCAAGGCCAAAAGGTAAAAAAAAAGTTTAAAAAAAAAAAAAAAAAGGATGTTCACTGTTACATCAAATGTAATCTAAAAAAATAGAAAACTATAAAGTTCCGCCGGTTTATTCTATATCCCAAGCTAAACGTAAGTTCGTAGCCCAGTCAACTACATTCGCAACGAATAGGAACGTTGGTGGTCTCTCTCTGTCGTCGTCATGGTATTCTTTGTTCCGCCATAGCCATATCCCACTAGCAATTTCTCTCCACAGATATTTCCAACTGTATTTTGCAAAATTTGATTCCTTTGTACTCGGTAAATTAAGTCGCGACCACTCTTCAGTTGATCCCGTCCCAAAAAATTCTCCCAATCCAGTCTTGAGACGCACTGACACCAAACCGAACACGCCCTTTCATAACCCCGTAAAGACTAGAACATGAGAGATCAAAATTATTAAAATCTGAAATTATTCAAGTTTTCATATCCATACATTAATTAAATGCCTTATAAACCCTCCCCGGGAGAAAGGGGAGAATAAAATCCGGGAAAATAAGTGTAGCGTAAGATGAACGGAGAAAACAAGACAAAGATAAAAAATAATAATAATATCGAGAAAAGAGGCTTGTCGATAGCGTTTAAAATCTAAAAAAAACGTCAGCCGTAGTTTCTGAGAATTTTCCTACTTCACAACAAATGTGGACACACGTCCCTCGTTTTCTTTCCCATACCGTCCTTCATTGCAATCCACCACCGTTTTTTCTCCCTCCTCGTTTAAAGCCCCCACGATTTCTCCCTTCTTTTCAGTTTTAATAACGCGTTTTTTTTTTTTTTTTTTTAATAAAGCATTAGCACCGCTGTTATAGTACTACTACTCAGTACGATATCTATAAAACTGTGTGTATTAAGTCTGAAATATCTCTGGGTTTATTATTTGATGAGCGCTATTTACTTTTTACTTTCTGCTTAGTAGTTAGATTTTTCCTTCCTGTTGTCATCTCTCCTGCGACGTTGAAGTTCATCAGTCCACAATGACTGAAGATTACAAGGGTTCCCCGTACCGGCGTCACCGGAATAATGACTTGGAGGTTGGCCGTGGTTTCACTGACGACGACGACGACGTTTCTTCTGGACCTTTTGACATTTATCGCACCAAACGTGCTCCGATCGACCGGTTGCGTCGCTGGCGGGTAAGTGATGTCATTTTTTTTTTCAATCTTAGTCACTGACTGCTCTACAATGTGGTTTCTCATTGGCTTTAGATTGCCTGAAGCTTTACCTGTTGTATTACTCAAACGGTTGAACTTGATTAGGGCGAAATTCCATTCCTAAGTAGATTTGAAGTAGCTATGTCGACTGTAGTATATTAATGTGGTTTCTCATTCGAAATAAGTTTATTTATTGTATTGGTTTGTCTTTTAGTTTGAATCAATTGCCTGAAGCCTCTTCAGTTGTGTACTACTCAAACGGTTGAACTTGATTAGGGCGAAATTTCATGCCTAAGTTAATTACAAGTAGCGTACGTAAAACATTTACTGATGCGATATACACAGTTTCATTCAGATAACTTTGTCACTTCTCGTTCTCGAGGTTAAGTGTTTGACGGTTTGTGATTCTGTCTATTGAGGCTATGTTAACCAATTGCAATTTGCAACGAGGTTTCCTTTCTAGTAGTGGTGCTGGTTCTACTAACTGCTATCGCTTAAAAGGTTTAGTTAATCTTTTCATACCGCATTTCTGTCTATAGACCAAGTTGTTCAAACTGTAGGCCTATGTAGAACCGATTTCGGAGGACACTATTGAAGTTTTTTGTATTTTGAAAATCGACTCTAATAAACTATAATTCATGTGGTATGTTGTACAATTTAATGGAGTACAAGTGATGCTTGTGGTTATTTTTACTTTCAATTTAGCTGGACGCAACACTAACTGATCTTTTCGTCAATATTTTGTTCATTGTGTGCATACAACATTGTGTTTGTAATGTTAACAAAGAAGGAAGCTTCTTGCCAGTTCTTTTAAATTATGCAAACTGGTTGTCAATCGTGCCTACTAATTTGCAGAATGGTTTTCATTGTTTCACTTTCTAGCAAGCTGCACTTGTGCTGAATGCCTCTCGCCGATTTCGTTATACGTTGGACTTGAAAAAAGAGGAAGAGAGGAAGCACTTGATCGCTAAGATTAGAACACATGCTCAAGTCATCCGGGTAAGTATCATTTCGTCAACTTGTGGTGTTGTAAAAATCTGGTTCTATTTGGACAATTTACTCATTTTTTTCTGTCTTTGCTTTCCTCCCCTTTTGGTTTTTCAAGTTTTTTGTTTCCTTTTTTCATTTTTTCAGGCAGCCGTCCTTTTTCAAGCAGCTGGTGAAAAAAATGATGGTAAGCTTTAACGTTCTTTCTGAGGACTTTTACGGTTACATCTGTTGATAAGTGTATGATAAGTGTTGACCGAGGAAATTGGTTTGTGTTTTTTTCTTATTGTCTTTGCCGGTATTGAATCTTATCATGTAATGTATGTATTTTTTGTTGTCCTGTCTGTGCTCTTATTTTCATCTGTGAGCTTGTGGGACCAAAGCGCCTGTGGTCTAAAGATTTTTTTTCCCTATGTACTGTTCAGGAGTTGATTCTGTGGTCCTTCAATTCTTACATGATGCATGGTAAAATCTTTTTTGACTGAAGTAACCTGTGTCATGCTTTGATGTTATAGAGCAGTTCAAGTTGTTTGCAATGATTTTTAAGAATAATGTATTGATTTACATGGTTTGGGCTTGACAAATGATTAATGCCAACATCATCTTAAGTATGCCTTTCTATGATGTTGCGATCTTTCCTTCTCCGGAGTGTGATCCGTAAATATTTTGCTCTTTGAGAATTTGTTTGCTTATTTTGTGAAGGTGGAATCTACTGACGATTCACTTGTTAAATTTCTTCTCAACTGATTAATTCACTAATTCACATCATTACTCGGCAAAATTCCATAGTAGTTGTTGATGAAAGCAACCGTAGCATGGCGAGGAATTTTGTTTTATTTGATACTACCAAATGGCTATGTTCGTCTCGCTTATGATGTCTAAAATTGACAATTGAGACTACAAGAGAGCTGATGCCTGCTTGTACCCTAACAACAGACTAATATTGATACTTAACTGTTTAACTTTATTTGGCTTTGATAATTTTAAGTCTGTGTTTTGAAGTAATTCTCTCCTTACATTTCAGTGTCAGGTCCCCCTACAAAGCCTCCTCCGATCTCTACCTCCGCGGGTGATTTTCAAATCAGCCAAGAGGAGCTATCTGAAATTACGAATAATCATGATGTTACTGCTCTGCAGCGAATTGGTGGCGTAAGTTCAGTGTTGGCTTGCTTTACCATTTATGAAATTTATGTATCATGATGCATTTCGAATAATGCAATCTCGATGATTTTCTTGTGAAATTTTGCATCCCTAGATCAAATCTGTCGCGGAGAAGTTAAAAACAAGCCCTGAGAAGGGGATATATGGTGATGAGACGGACGTTTTGAAACGAAAGAATGCATTTGGATCCAACACGTATCCTCGTAAAAAGGGTCGAAGCTTTTGGGTAACATTATCATAAGTATTCATTTGACTTTCATATGTCCCCCCTCCCCCTCCCCCTCCCCCTCGCCCCCCTATTGGTGATAGCGTGAACAACCAGCAAGCTTCCATATGTTTATATACACGCTCCTTTTTGGTTACATTACAGAGGTTTCTTTGGGAAGCATGTCGGGATACCACTTTGATCATCTTGATGGTGGCTGCTGCTGCTTCTTTGGCTCTTGGGATGAAGACCGAGGTATGATAGAAAATGGTGTTTTTTTATGAAATTTCTTTTTCGATGTCAGGTTACATTTCCTCCCCATATTCTTTTATGATTTGATACCCGTGTAAGCAATTGTTCTACTTGTAAAGATTTTTTTGGATAATGTTTTGTAAAATATCTGAATAAAGTTGATTACGGATTAGCTTGGTTTGGAGAAGTGGACTTTGTTATAGCCATTTTTCAATGTTAACAAGTTCTTCATCTATTGATTCCTGAGTCCTATAAGTCACACTTTTCAGGGTCCCAAAGAAGGATGGTATGATGGTGGGAGTATTTCATTGGCAGTCATTATTGTCATCATCGTGACAGGTATGGCAGATATATTGTGTGGAGAGCTGGTTGTATTTTCATGCTAAAAACTGTCCAGGATTTAGTTGCCTTTGTAGTGAAATATTAAATTACATCCCTAGATTCCAGTGAGGTATTAATCCATGAGGCATATTTTGTGTGTGTGCGTCTTTTTTGAATTGTTAGTCATTCAAAGTGAGTTTGTTTGACGAGGTTATAAAGTTAATAAGTTGGTTGTGTCAGCATTGGTCATTGCGTAATTTGAATTTCCCCCTCTCCATATCATTTCCCAAACAATTTGACAAATTTCTCCTTGTTTTTTTTTGTGTGTGTGCGGGGGTGGGGTGGTGGTGGTTCGGGGCAGGGATGGGTTTTTTTTTGTGTGTGCGGGGGTGGTGGGGGGGGGGTGGTGGTTCGGGGTAGGGATGGGTTCGAACTTTGGTTCTCACTAGGAAGTACAATGCCCTGTACCACTAGGCCGGATCCGATTCCCTTGTTGGTTTCTTCTAGTTATATTACAGCTTCTGGAAATTTATGTGTTGAGTCTCACTGTTTATCCTAACTAGTTTTGAGTTGCAATTTTTGTTATGCTGAGTTGTCTTTTAAATATTTTCCAGCTGTTAGCGACTATCGTCAATCACTTCAGTTCCAAAGTTTGAATGAAGAGAAGCAAAATATTCATTTGGAGGTCTGTTTTAGTCTCTAGTGTTGTGTTCTATTCAGCAATATCTCATGTCAACTATAGGCTGAACACTGCTTGCACAGGTGGTTAGAGGCGGGAGAAGAGTCGAGGTTTCAATATTTGACCTCGTTGTTGGTGATGTGGTGCCTCTTAAGATCGGTGACCAGGTAAATTTACTAATAGTTTGGTATTTCATCTGCTCAAGTCTGTCTTTACTGGTTCAGTTGTGAATGCATCAAGTTGTCCTCAGGTACCTGCAGATGGAATCCTAATTTCTGGCCAGTCTCTTGCCGTTGATGAATCAAGTATGACTGGCGAGAGCAAGATTGTAAGTATGCTAGTTGGAAATACAGATAAATCAGACAATGGATGAAAATGTATCTCCTGTACTTGAATATTTTGGTTTTGGTAGGTCCACAAGGATTCAAAGGCACCTTTTTTGATGTCAGGATGCAAAATTTCAGATGGATATGGCTCTATGCTGGTAAATTAGCTTCTGGGTTCCTTTTTTTATTTTTTATTTTATTTTATTGTTTTTAGATTTGAAATTTCTTCCATGGCGGATATAATTATATCGGCACCTCCTATTTGGACATTCAACCTCTGTAAAGAATCTTTCACAGGATTAAATCAGACAAACAGGGAGGGAACTACCTTCTGGTTTAGCTTAGTTTAGTTTGTTTTGTCACGAGACGTTGAAACTCTGCTTCCCTAATGTCGTTGACAATAATGATATATGATTCTCTTGCAAATAGAATGCATTGGTTCTTTTCTCACTTACATACTTGAAGTAAAATCAAGTGAAGAATATGAAACACTCAAGGTGTATGCAAATTTTTTAATTCTTTTTGGCAAACTATGTGTGTGCAATTTTGAGTCAAGCTAGATTCGGTAGTGCATTTTATTCTCAGGTGGATATGGTGAAAATAAGCTTGGTGCTCATGCGTTTTTTCTTCATAACAAATGACAAACATGTTATGATCGAGCACCTGCACTGGAGAGAGAGGCAATGGTTATTTTTGGTCTACTCTCTGCACTATCAGTGTAGTGGAACATAAACATGACAATGTGTGAAATAATAAGTACCTAACTGTTACCCTTTACCATCAGGATGTGTATTTAGTATGTCCAAATCCACACGTGAAGCTTTTCTGCGTCTTTAAACTCCTCCCACAAATGACAACCTGAAGAAAAATAACATACTAATAATCAAGTAGTGCTCACTACTGATGATTCTTCATAGTTTCATGGTATTATACATTTTAGGCATTCATGAGTGTAGTGCAGAAAGACCTTAGCTCCATGTCATTATTGCGTGCCTTTTTTTTGCTGCTCAAGCACCAGGCAATGGCTTGTTGCCTTTGCATCGCATTACGTTTTGATAATCACATGGTGGACTTTTGGCTGGAAATGTGGCAAACCTTAGGCTAAATGCATGAACTGAAGAATAAAATTGCGTATGAAAGTTCTCAATGCTGAATTCTTATTGCTGTCTTTTTTTCTTCAGAAACTCCGGCCGTTGGGGCCATTCTAGTTTATATTACACTTTCTGGGCATGGGAATGGGAATGGGAATGGGGAACAAGCGCTCTCACTAATACCCTAGGAGAATGTAATAGTCATTCAAGCATAATGGGAAAGCTATTCATGAACATTAATTTGGGTTACCGGTTACCAGACCAGTCACTTGGTAAAAATTGCTGTGAATTATTTTAGCTTGACATTTACTAGTGATAGCATTTAACCATGATCTTGATTCAGGGAATTCCAGCTTCACTATTCCTTTGCAGGACAGCGAAGCTGCTTAGGGTAAAAAGCACGTGCTTTCTTCTTTGCTACACATAATCCGTATATTTCTGGTGCCAACAACCCAGAGAAACTTATTACTATAATTATGCACGAGTGATTTCACGAGTATAGAACTGTACTCTGGAGAAACTACATGATTCTCAATTAGTTAATACTTGTGATTTAAAGGACCTCTTACACCTTATCAATTTTTTGTAGTGCTTACTTCTATGTCGGCTTTCTACTTGTCATTTTGGTAGATTGATTTATATTGATTGCTTAATCTGTTTCAGGTGACTAGTGTTGGTATTAACACAGAATGGGGATTACTGATGGCAAGTATCTCTGAAGATAATGGTGAAGAAACACCCCTTCAGGTTTTCTTAGTGATATCTAGTGGTCAAAGCTTCTTGTAGACAACGGTAGTAATTTGAACCTGGGTATGTTGCCTCTTTTTTAGGTACGATTAAATGGAGTTGCAACATTTATCGGTATAGTTGGACTTGCAGTAGCGGGTGCTGTTCTTGTTGTTCTTGTCATCAGGTGATTTACTTGGATTATGCGTGTCTATTTTTTTCCTTTGCCCTGGTGGCTGTTTGAATCTGGTACTTACCGTGCTACCATTCAGGTACTTCACTGGACACACTTACAACCCAGATGGAAGTGTGCAATTTAAAGCTGGGAAGACTAGACTTGGTCCTACAATAAATGGTGTTATCAAGATTTTCACTGTTGCAGTATGTTGTCTTCCGTTTGATTATGATACACATTAGGTGTTTCTTCAACCTGTTACTGGTCTAAGAGGATTTCTTGAATGGATGTTTAGGTTACTATTGTCGTAGTTGCTGTTCCAGAAGGGCTTCCTTTAGCTGTTACCTTGACGTAAGTGATTTACTAAGCTTAATTGCCCCTTCTTATAGCTGGTTTCATTTTGATGATATTTTGTGCCACCATCCTTGTTGGGCAGCTGATACTTGTTATGTTGGGCACATGTACACCTTTTCAACTCTTGCATGTTCTAGCAAGTACTCTTTCTAGACCACCAACATTTTATTTGCTTTCCTGTAGGCTTGCTTACTCGATGAGGAAAATGATGAGAGACAAGGCTTTGGTATTTGTTACTCTCCTATAAGCTGCTTTCAAGGGTTTTTGACAAGGACTTGGTCTTTTTTCCGTAAATTTTTGCTGTCTTTTAATACAAATTGTCTATTCTAGGTGAGAAGGCTCTCTGCTTGTGAGACGATGGGGTCTGCCACCACTATTTGCAGTGATAAAACTGGAACTTTGACTTTAAATCAGGTAAACGGCTTGTTGATACATGTAATAACTTTTTAGTTGTACCATCTAGTTATCATCCAGTTGCTGGTTTCCTCAGTCCTTTTCCTACCTTTGCGTTGTGCTTTTGTGGTATTTGTGGTTTCGATGTTCAAGTGTTTTTGCCTTGGCTGGTAGCATGGGGAAGTAGTGATGCGGAATCATTTTTTCTACAGATGGCAGTGGTTGAGGCCTGTGTCGGCGCCAAAAAGGTTGAAACTGCTGATAATAAGTCAATTCTGCCTCCCAAGCTTGTGTCTCTCCTGATCGAGGGTATTGCACAAAATACAACAGGCAGTGTCTTCATGGCCGAGGTTTGTGAATAGTGTGATAATTAGGTCCTTGGCTATTTTTTTGCTTTCCCCTAATCTTTCTTCTTGTAGTTCTCATTTTGGTTCCATGATTGCGTAGCATAAATTTGTTATGAACAAGCAGACGAAAAGTTTGTAATGGGGTAAAAGCTACTAGAAGTAGTGCAAGTATTTTAAACATTTTCGCCCTGTATTTTTTTCCAACTGCTATTACTCTTTTACAGGTTTTTATTATTCAACATATAGCAAAAAAAAATTATTCGTGTGCAGTTGGATTTTCCTCTCAATTTTATCTCCCCAAACGGATTTTGTTTCAATTTCACCTATGTTGCAATCATTTACTATATTTAAGTCGGAAGCTTTTTATTTGATCTTGTGAACGTGGATGTAGGGTGGGAAAGATACAGAGGTCTCTGGGTCACCAACAGAAAAGGCCATTCTGCAGTGGGGTTTAAATGTAAATTATCTTCAAATTTCGCCTGCTCTTCAGTTGATTTCCTTTTGAATTTTCTCCGTCTTAGCAGGCTTTTGGCTACTTGGCTGATGTTTTACATTTTATAGATTGGGATGAATTTCGATGCTGTCAGATCAAGTACATCAATTATACATGCTTTTCCCTTCAACTCAGAGAAAAAACGAGGAGGTGTTGGAATAAAACTGGTAATCATGGATGTTTTAACCAATCCTGCTATTCCATCTACTCTATTGTCTGTAATTTATTTGTATTTGGGTTTCGTGTTAAATTACTTGGTATGCAAAATGGGAACAGCCTTATAGTACTGGAGCTTCATCAAAGGTTGATAATAAATAGTCGGTTCTATATTTGTTGTTGAGAACAAGATTTAGAGTAGGTGTATGGGATGTGAACACTTCATCGATATATTGATTTTTTCTATTTTGCAGTGGGGAGAGCAAGTATAGTCGAAGGTCCTAAATTTTTTTAGTAATGACTTTGTTCCCTTTTCTAGCCAATCAAATGTGTGTCTTGAAAGTGGCATATTGCAATTATAAGGAATTATCCCTTTGATTGTAGCCATTTCTAGTTAGTCATATGGAGTAAAATTTAGGTGTTCATATTTATGATAGTTAGAGAAACCTCTCCAGTGGTTTTCGGCATTTTCACTCTCACCCATCAGGTTTTGAGATCTTCACTAGATCTCCATTGAAATTTTACTTCAATATGGTTTCAATGAAGCAACATTGGACGTTAGGGATCTTACAGGATAATTTACTAGATTCTTGGGGTTGCTATGAATAATTCTTCCATCACAAGGGGAGTTTAATTACCATGCCATCCAAACGGTTAGGTTGTTACGCACTCTGCTCCTCACATGCAGTGCTTAATTTTTGAATTTAAACACTTCAGTTTATATGCCCCTAACGTGCTCACACGCAGTGCTTAATTTATGAATTTAAACACTTCAGTTTATATGCCCCTCACGTGCGGGTCAAACACTTTCCAATCAAGACCTCTTGAAGAATAGTTATTGAGCACAGCTTTTATTTTCTGGTAACATTTTTCCAATCAAGACCTGTTGAAGAATAGTTATTTTGTGGGAGACTAAACATTGGGTTGTAGATTTTGCCAGACTTATACGCCATATCAATTTGCACTCTTCTGTAGTCATGTGCCTTTGTAAACCATTTATTGTGCCACATGACGCAATGCAAGAAAAATTGCATCCTCTCCCCTCTTCTGTCTCTGTAGATATATATGTTTATTTTTATTTGGGCACTAACAAGTCCACATAAATAACTAAGGTGGCACAAACACTTTGAATCCAGCATGACATAATGGGATACTTTGAGAAGGATTTGCGCCAGTGCCAGTTATCTAACCTGTATGATAAATGCAAGTTTATGTACTGATGTCCCTTTCGTTTGGAAGCATATAGCCTTTACTCCTTCCTGAGGCTTGTCCTCATGATTCATCATTTTCTGTAGTTACGTGGATTAGCTTGCACTTTCCCCTCTTATCTTGTATATGTGTTCTGTGTCATCTTATAAACCTCAAGACTAGCTTGGATGTTGCAATTCATCTTTTTGTAATATTTTTTCTTTATCTTGTTATTTCTTACAGCCCGATTCTGAAGTTCACATACACTGGAAAGGGGCTGCTGAAATTGTACTTGATTGTTGTAGCAAGTACATGGATGAAAACGATGAAGTGAAATTGATGGACGAAGAGAAGGTCAGTTGCAAAGATGCTCTCTCAGCATATGCATATATTCACGTGTTCAGAAGATTACCATAGTTATCTCATTCACATTACTTTTGCTCCTGACTACCATAAATATGAGATCAATGGGTTGCATCTGCCTACATTTGGTTGGAGATTGAGCTGAATTTTTACATATATTCTTCAATGTTGATTACAGTTACGGAACTTTAGGAAAGCAATTGAGGATATGGCTGAAAGGAGTTTACGATGTGTTGCCATTGCCTACCGGGAAGATCAGATTGAGGTTCCGACCAATGAGGAAGAACTCAGTCATTGGCAATTACCTGAAGAAGACCTTGTTCTTCTAGCAATTGTTGGCATCAAGGTTAGTCAATTTTTGACTGTGTATATAAGTCAGGTTGCGAAGAAGGTCTGGTTTTAACCCTGTTTATCGTAGTAATGAAAAAAAGAACTACCTTCTCACAGTTCTTTGTTTATATGAATTTATCTTGAAGTCAATGTAATTGACTAGCCTTTTATGTGACATTTCTTTGTTTCTCAGCTACACGTTCCTTTTGGAAACAAGGATATTGTTTTAGGTTCTTACTTTATGTCCACTCCATACGTGTATTTGTTAAGACATGCTTGCTTGCACCTATAATTTGTATATATATAAAAATACATACACACCCCGAACATACATCATGCATACATATACAAACACATATATACATATACATACATGCATGTGCATATGTGTGTGTGTGTAAATTTATTTGGTGTATGCACATTGCATCTGCGTGTTCTATCTTCATTTAAGAGTTCGCGTGTCCTTTCTTTACATAAATGCAATGTTATCGTTTTTCAATGCAGGATCCTTGTCGGCCAGGTGTTAAAGAGGCAGTTCAATTATGCACAAAGGCCGGTGTTAAGGTGTGTATTCGCTTCATATAAATTAATTTCTTTTGTCATCACATTGTAATCTTTCCAGTTTCAAGTCTGACATACTTGAAGTGGGGATGTCGTGTTGTTGCTGGGAGGGTTTACTGGGCCGGTTTTTCATGTTCCTTTTCCTGTCAGGGATTTCATTTACAGTTAGATTTGTTTTGAAGGCTTCTTATTTGCTAACATTTTGGGATCCATCACTTTGGCATGGCTAAATTTTGTAGGTGCGTATGGTTACGGGCGACAATCTTAGCACAGCCAAAGCTATTGCTTTAGAGTGCGGAATTTTGGGATCTGATGCTGACGCTACTGAGCCAAACTTGATTGAAGGAAAGGCGTTTAGAGTCTTGCCTGAAGCGCAACGACTAGAAATTGCTGAAAAAATATCTGTAAGTATTGAAAGATTATCTAGCTTTGTGTGCGGAAGGCTCTGCTGGCTTTGTAATTGATATAATGTTCACTTGGAAGCAATTTAAAGGGTGGCTGTCTTTCTATCTATAGGTAATGGGAAGGTCTTCTCCGAGTGATAAACTCTTGCTTGTGCAAGCATTAAGGAAAAGGGGACATGTTGTTGCTGTGACAGGAGATGGAACAAACGATGCTCCTGCACTACATGAGGTTTGTTTACTCCTACAAACTTGTTCCTTGAACCAGACAAGGCAAACCTTTTTGTAGTTCATAGCTAGATCTTGTGTATAACTCTCACCTACTCACCAGCTATTTCACTGAGATAATAAATGAACCCAGGTCACTCACTGTTGATTTTTTTTTTTCCTTTTTTGATCTAAACTAATATTCCAAGAAATCGCTAGTTAGGTTTACACTTTTTAAAACCTCCAGACACACGCAAAATCCCTTATTCAGGATTTTCAGATTTTCATGCCGGATCCTTTGCATTAGTTATTGTGAAATCGTTGGTCATATTGTCCTAGTTCACATATTACATGGTTTTAGAAATACATTTATGAAGACTTGACAATAATTCTTCATTATTGTTATTCTCATTGGTTGAATTACCTGAGGTATTTCTTGAAGGATGGTAATTAATGAGGACTCCTTCTACCCCTCCTGTCTTAATGTGGGTACTTCCAGTAAAGGAACTTCGGCGAATGGAGTACGGATTTTAGTGTTCTTTTTTCTTCTTTCCATAATGAACCAATATAGTGGCTTTCTTCTTTTTCTAACTGCCGGCTTTTTTACCTATTTTTTCTGAATTGTTTTAAAAAGAATTTGAAATGAATTTGGTAGACAGTCATTTTGGGGCTTATATCTTTACGTTTCCTGAGATTTTGTTCTATTTGTTTGGATTTTAGGCTGACATCGGTCTTGCGATGGGCATATCAGGAACAGAAGTTGCAAAAGAGAGTTCAGATATCATCATATTGGACGACAATTTCGCATCAGTTGTGAAGGTTAACTTTTGTCTTATCATGTGATGATGTTTGATGTTCTTGTTTATTGTTTCTCTGACACCATATGATATTATGATGATGTTTGATGTTCTCGTTATACTAAAAAAAAAGACTGCGATATTTGCTTCGTTACACTTCTGATTGGTGGGCGACTCTTTAGCTTGTGGGTGTGTGATCGAGAGAGAGAGATGTATGCCTATTCATTGATTTTGGTCGAGATTATTGAGACGTGTTATTGGAATATCTTTATTTTGGAATATGCTCCTCCTGCTGAGGACTGAATAGTTGACCTGATAAGTGCTGAAGTTGTCTGCCAAATGCAGGTCGTTCGTTGGGGTAGATCTGTTTATGCTAATATTCAGAAATTTATTCAGTTCCAGCTGACGGTAAATGCTGCAGCCCTTATAATTAATGTTGTAGCTGCTGTGTCTGCTGGAGATGTCCCCCTAAATGCTGTGCAGGTACATTTTCAATATTTCCTTCCATTCTTTTTTCTTCTATCTCTACCATTCCTGGTTC
The DNA here is from genome assembly GCA_036785695.1 of Gentiana straminea. Lineage (NCBI taxonomy): Eukaryota > Viridiplantae > Streptophyta > Magnoliopsida > Gentianales > Gentianaceae > Gentiana > Gentiana straminea. The sequence continues at coordinate 4,086,418 of JAVUPR010000061.1, forward strand.
ATTGCACATCTGCACACATTTTGTCTTGACACTTGTATAGAAGCACTAGACCCTGAAAGGGCTCAGCTGTGATGTCCCAGCTTTGTGCGCATAAATTAGATACATATTCTTTTTTTTTTTGGAGGAAAAATTAGATACATATACTAAAATTGGGTTGCCATGCAGCTTCTTTGGGTGAATCTTATTATGGATACTCTAGGGGCACTCGCATTGGCTACAGAACCACCAACTGATCATCTCATGGATAGGCCTCCGGTTGGCCGAAGGTCAGTCCTTTCTTGTTTTTCCACCTTTATTCACTTGTTCTTTATTATCACGTTATCACTGGATTAACATTTGGATAATCTGTATTTGGACTGTCATTGATGTTGTAAAGTTTGATCTTGTGGCGAGTTGAACCGTTTTATGCTCTAAAGCTTATCTTTGGACTTTTAAGCGAGGCAAAAACTGAAGCTGTTTCTTTTTTACTTTTAAACTTCTCCCTAGGTTTACAAGGGTAATTGATTGGTTGCCCTTAGTTCTTCTAATTATGCCAAGGCTTTTCACTCTTTGTATACTTTTTTCATTACATTGTTGATTGAGAAAATCCACTGAAAATCCTGCCTGTCTACTTTGCTTGTTACACTTGTTATCTTTATTATTATAGCAAACCTTGGCCTTCTGCTACATTCATTGTTTATGCACTTTTACTCAACATGTTTGGTATTCATCGCTTAAGGTGGTAACTAATATCTGGTGGTTATCTGCAGGGAGCCCCTTGTAACCAATATTATGTGGAGGAATTTGCTAATTCAGGTACTTCTACTTCTCTGCTACCCCTTTGTAAAATTTAGAAGTCCCACGTAATTCAGAAAGGGAAATAAAGATGTATTAAGATTTTGTGTTTAAAAATGTTACAGGCTCTTTATCAAGTGATTGTCCTCTTAGTACTCAATTTCGGTGGCAAAAGCCTATTGCATCTGGAGCATGAAAATCCTGACCACGCTAATAGGGTGAAGAATACGTTGATCTTCAATGCTTTTGTCTTTTGTCAGGTAAAATTGATGTGACAGATGTTCAGTAGATTGGCCTGTTACACGTGGAGTAATTTGGTCATGTACACGTCTATTGTTTTATTTATTTATTTTTGAATGTGCCTGATTCCTATTGTTCTTATAAATGATCAGACATTGCTTTTTGTGAATGTTGCAGGCATTTAATGAATTTAATGCTCGAAAGCCTGATGAGAAGAATGTTTTCAAAGGAGTCGGAAGTAACCGCCTGTTTATGGGAATAGTTGGCTTAACTGTTGTTTTTCAGGTATCAGATTTCCGATGTTTCCCCTCAGTAACTGTATGCCAATGTATATTGGGTACCTTAACGTTTCTTGTTGTTTTTCAGGTCCTTATCATCTTCTTTCTTGGAAAGTTCTTTTCGGTTGTACGGCTCAGCTGGCAGTTGTGGCTGGTTTCCGTTGCCATTGGGATTTTCAGGTCAGCTTTTACTCTTACTAAATACAAGCACATTTTTACCTTATTTATTTTATCCACATTTCTATCAAGAGATCGTCTAATTGTTTTTATTCTATATTTATGTATATTTTCTTTTGGTTTTCGACCAGTTGGCCTCTGGCTGTTCTTGGAAAGTTTATACCGGTTCCAGCGACACCCTTGTCAGAACTTGCGAAGAAAATGTTATGTTTGCCGAGGCATTAAGGAGGCAAGTATGTTTCCTCTAAATAGACCCATCTGTTTGTTTTCAATACGTAGTTGTTTGTAAGTGAAGTAGTGTTCTTTCCTTAACAGAAATGTATATGATGGTGGACGGGACAACGCGAAATGGAGACAAACATAACTTTAACGCCGGGGTAGATGTATATGTTATGTGATCATCACTTTTTGAGACTTGTGTTGCACAAATTTGAATCCATCCATAAGCCTCCCTATGCAGTTCATGCTTTTGGCTCTCAGTTATGTCAAGTGGGATATCTAATTTACCTGATGGTAGTAGACTTCCAGTTTTATCGCCATTGAAAATGTTGATAATCAGACGGATCCATATAGTTATTTTTGCGCTGCTTGTCTTTAATGCACAATGTTTTGCAGCTGTCTGGCAAACCCGCTAATACACATGCAGTTTTTTGATGGCATGTATATCTTGTATAGCATGTGCTTTATCTGATTACGTATTTTTACTATAAATAGCTGTTTGCTTGTTTCGGGTTATTCTTGCACTGATAACAAATGAGGACTTCATCAGCAAACAATATTTACCATTAAATAATACTCAACTTTTCTCTATAACCAAGCAATAACTCCATAGCTTTTGACACTCTGTCTATGCCAAATGAGTTAACACTGTGCACATCTTCCTTATGGTCCTCCTAAATACATACAGCGGGGGGAAAGTTGGTAACTCCATGTTAGTACACCCAAGACCATTGCACATTGAGGCACATATTCATCCACACCACAACATATTTCATTTAAAAAATAAAATTTTTTTCTTCAATGAAGTGCCGTTGCTCTTCCAAAGGTTAACTTTTTTACGCGGCGGAGGCGAACTCCACGATTTGGAGGACTTGTACCCAAAGAAATACTTATATAATTAACATAATTATTCTAGTTATCTTGATGAAAGATGAAGTCCAGTAACAACTTTCAAATAAAGATATAAGACTATTTTTACCATTAACTAAAAGTTACCGTCCAAATGAAAATGGATAATATCAAAATATTCAAATGACCCTGTCAAAAGAAAAGGAAGGTTCTAATCCGGAGGTATTGTCCGGTGGTAATCACTAATGGCATGTTTGTTATGCTTTGAATAAAGTAATATGAATGGAATGAAATAAATTCATTTCATTACTGCGTTTAAGATGCGAAAGAATGAAATAAAATGTAGGATATGGTGGAAGTGGTGGGGTGTAGCCTACCCCACACCCCACTGCACCTTACCTTACCTCTTTACGCACCCTACATTACCTACCACCTACCTCACCCACCTACCCACCTACCCTACCTTACCCACCCCACCTTACCTACTCCACCATCACTCTATCCTACCCTACGCATCCTACCTACATTACCCCACCACCTATTTTACTCTACCATCACCCACCCATACGCTACCCTACCCTACCACACCCCTACCCTACCCACCCTTACTCTACATATCCTACCCACCATTATACCCTACCCTACCTTACCTACCACCTTACCCTACCCACCCCTACTTTACCACACCCTACCCACCACCCACATTAACCTACCTTACCCACCATGTATGCTACATACCCCTATACCATACCCACCTTCCCTACCCTACCTACCGTACTCTACCCATCATACCTTCCCTACCCTACCTACCACCCCAACATACCCACCACTGCCGTACCACCTACCCCTATATCACCATACTCACCCTACCCTACCCTACCCATCACCACGCCCTACCAGACCCTACCCTTACCTATCACCCCAACCTACCTTACCTTACTCATCTCTACCCTACCACCACCCCACCATATACCTTACCACCACCCCATCCTATCTTACCCTACCATGTTTCACCCTATCCTACCTTACGCATCTTACCTACATTACCCCACCACATGCTTTACCCTACCCCTACCCCTACCCTAACCTACCCTACCACCCGCCCACTCTTACCCCATCACCCACGTGTTTTGTCGATTTTTATTTTATTTTATCACATTCCATCAATTTTTTGAAGGAATGAAAATGACATTTTTCATTCAATTGGAATAAAATTTCATTCAATTCCATTCTCTCATAATCATACACAAACATTCCTTTATTTCTTACTTTGTGTGTTGTTCTATTATTTGCCGGTTCCGTTGCTAAATCTGCACAGTTTCCCCTTCATGTCTGGTTGCCTGAATAATCCAGCGAGAAAACTACAAGCGCGCTCCGGCTTTCGAGCCTCCCTTCTTCGTTGATCTCGGGGAAAAGGAAGCGTCAACAGGAATGCGGGAAAAGCTTCTTCTCGCCCCAGAGTCCCTAGCAGCCTTAAGCCCGTAAGCTACTTCCTTTAGTTGAACTGGTTGCTATATAGGTCAATTAAGAGACTTTCCGAAAAATTGGTTACGAGAGGGTATGCAGATAAAAATCCTATTTCCTAGTAGGAATTTATCGAACGAACCGCACTCATTCGTATACGTCAGGAGTCCATTGATGAGAAGGGGTTGGGGAAAGCTTGAACCCAATTCCTACACGGTATTTTGTAAATACGTAATTATCTTGAATATATTAACCATTTCTTTATTTTCCGGTCGCCCTTTCGCAATTCTATACGGGAGGTATGTCTGGTGGTTCTTTTCAACCCCCAGGTCCTTATGGGGAACCTTCTCTTCTTCCCCTCACGGGGACTTCATTGTACGATATAAGATCCATCTGTATAGATATCATCTACATCCAGAAAGCCGTATACTTTGTAAGAAGCTTGTACAGTTTGGGAAGGGGTTTTGATTGATCAAAAAGAAGAAGATGAGTTATTCCAATGCCGACAAGATGCTAAGAAGAATAATAATACTGCGATGTCTTATATATACAAAATCTTGATGAGCTCTCGGTGGCTTGGTTAAGGGAACCCACCGGAGCCGTAGCGAAAGCGAGTCCAATAATACCACTCACTGGTAAATAGCGCAAGACTTCTTCGTGAATCTCCGCTATTTGAATATGGAACATCCTCCCCCTTTGTGGGGGTCCGGACCCCTACGAGTGAGCAGAAAAAAGGGAGGAGGAAAGAGGCCCTGGTGAATCGTCATAATTAGTGCTTTACAACTAGCCAATTAAGAATTCTCAGATGTACTAGTACTAGCACTGCATCTTTGATGCAATCATCGATTCTCCCGAGAGGCGATCCGATCGCAACTTCGAATATGGAATTCAAATGGATCAAATAGGAAAGGATACTCTGAATCATAGAATTCTAATGAAATAAGTTTCTCTTGAAGCAATAACGCGTTGATCTAGTCGCCCCTGGAGCCACAAAGGACTATCTGAAAAAAACAACAAGACTTTTTCAATGATGGCCTTCCATGGATTCCCCTGTATAAGCCGCGGCTAGGGTTGCAAAAATAAGAGCTTGAATACCACTTGTAAATAATCCGTTTCGTGTTTGTAGGCTGGTCCGGTCTATTGCTCTTTCCTTGTGCCTATTTCGCTTTAGGGGGTTGGTTCACAGGTAGGCAGCTTACGAGCGTCTTTCCTTGCCAACAACTATATCATTTCTTTAGTTCCATGATACACCGATTCTACGCTTGCCGTTGTGGATTGGATGATGGAAAACCCAGCAAGCTACGGCTTGAAAGCTTTATTAGATTCTTACGCTAGTTCCCCGGGGCGGAGTTGAGACTTCCACTTCCATCTAGGGTGGTACCAAATTCACCGTACCCTTTCGGTTGTCCGGTGCTCCCCACCCACTATTACATATGACACAAACAAAGAAGAAGGGACGTCCACATAGATGCAAAATCTATCCACTCGATTTCGCTTCTACGCGACCAGTTTCAATTGAACAAATTGCAAACCGATCACAAGAATACCAGTTACAGTACCTATTATCCAAAGAGGAATCCTTCTAGTAGTATCGGCCATTTATCCCACTTCCCTCCACTCGATTTCGCTTCTACGCGACCAGTTTCAATTGAACGAATTGCAAACCGATCACAAGAATACCAGTTACAGTACCTATTATCCAAAGAGGAATCCTTCTAGTAGTATCGGCCATTTATCCCACTTCCCTTCACATTTCATCAAGTGTTCGTGCTAGAGACAGAAACAGTCATCGATAATTATGAGATTTTTAACTCCTATCTATGGAATGCCAATTCATCTCCTAAGGAGAGTAAAGGTCTATCAACAAAACCAGCGAAATCGAGGTCACCAGAAGAGTTGATAGGGCCTGATTTCATCTGTCCAATTAGTGGTATCTCCAATCAAAAGCCCGAGTAGCTCCCGTTTGATTCCGGATAAAGCAAACCTTGGTTTTCGTTTTCCTTGTGATGGACCTGGAAGAGGAGGTACATGTCAAGTATCGGCTTGGGATCATGTCTTCTTAGGACTATTATGGATGTACAATGCAATTTCGGTAGTAATTGTCCATTTCAGTTGGAAAATGCAGTCAAATGTTTGGGGCATAATTTCATAGAGTCATTCGGTCTGCGTGCTACATGAAGAACATAAGCTAGATGATGGAACGGGAAGACCTAGGATGCTTGGCTCATTATTGCCGGGATAATGGCCTACTTCTTTGACTATTTGCCCCTCTGTTAGAGGTGTTCCAGAAATGTCTGCGATCAAGTAAATAGCTCTACGAACCACTCATTCTTAAGACCAACCAAAGAGTCGGGCGGAAAGTTCTCTGTTCCTGGTTCTCCTGTAGCTGGATCCTCCGGAACCACAAGAATCCCCCCTTTTCCTTTTACTACCAACTCCAAAAAGCGTCAATTAATTAATTGTGAGCCAACCAGAAAATTGTTTGATAAACAGGATATTGCGGTGACAGGATTTGAGCTCCAATGCATTTCTCCGTCTGAATCTGAATAACTATGTTTTCGAACCCTCTCTTTAAAATTAAAAGTAGGCGTTCCTGCGCGAATCTCAGCAATCAGAAATGAAAAATCATTCCATTTCATTATATTCCGTCTTAACAAACGTACTATAAGGTTCTAACCCAGAGGTATTAGGTTCAAGTATTGGTATAATGGTAATCATTAAGATCCTAACCCGAAGGAGAAGGAAAAGTGTGCGGTACGTGTGTATATTATGTTTACGGAAACAAAAATAAAAATTCAATTGAACTACGGCGAAATTAGCTGTTCCACTACGATGGCGGGAAAGTTTGATTGAGTAACGAAGAGGGAATGGCGCCTAAAATATGCGAACCCGTTCAAAAGATCCAGAGCACTGAAATGTATATTTCGCAGAGGTTTCCTTTTTTCCTATTAACTGCCTAGATTTTTTCAGGCTCTAGTAATGGCTAATTACTATGACATAGATGATATTTTAGCCGAAGAGGAGGTATGAATTTCATTTCCCCCTCACCTCATTCCTTCCAGATGCTTTTGTTTTTCATTTTTTTTGTTTTTTGTTTTTTGGTTACGACGACGAATTTTCCTGAATTATCATCGACAGAACATCTCGACGGTATTCCGGCAATCAGCAGATGGCGTCGGCGTACTTGATTCTAGTGATGACACCAATAAGGTTATTTAATATTTTATTTTTTTTTTCAATTTTTCGTTCTGCTTGTAGAATTTGATACTGCCTTTTGCAGGAATACCTAGGTCCCTTTGAGACTTTGTGCTTGATTTGTTTTCTATATCAATTTTTTTTTTCGGTGGTTCCAGGTAGAAGCCGGTTCAAAAGTGAAATTGCCTTTTTGGTTAGCTCGCGATCTTCACCTTAGAGGAGTGGTATCGATGGATGTTCCCCCATATTTCAAGAAAGAGTAAGGCTTAATTAACGCTAACTATTCATAGCTGCTTCGGGCTTCATTTCTAAGCTTGCATATTTTTAGATTTGTAAATCGCTCACCAGAAGTTTTTGTTTATTTAGTCAAATGTTATTGACACCGCATCAGCATTCAACATTTGGAAAGTCAAATGTAAACTCAACATTCTATAGGTCGAATGTCCATCTTTTTCTAACTATGTAAAGTCAAACATTAGCCCCAAGTGTGGTGCCACGGTAGATTCATTGTGGTGCCAATAACAACGTCCATTCATATTTAGCTAGATTTTATTGTGGGATTTGCCGAAACCATTATCCATTTTAACTATTTCAAAGGTGCCCATGGAGATAAAGTAAATCTTGTCCAGACACAAAATGCTTTAGTTGGAAACATGGGAATGGGAAGAATCATCAGCACAAAAAAAAAAGAAAAAAAAGAAAGAGGATTCGATTCATTGCATGATTTTTTGAATGTTGTTTGTTAGTTCTAAGACACGGAAGGAAATCGGTGCTGATGCTGCTCATGTGGATCTAAGAGGTCGAAGCCGGTATTTCTATGAAATAGGTCTCAAGATTGCTCCATTGTAAGTTTCCATCTTTGCTGGTTTAACTATGTAACTATTTTACTCTTTTTACCAGTGTTATGTTATTGTATGCTATGATAAATATCTGCCTTCTTCTAGACATCAGTATCTGCCTTTTCTTGAATCCTTTTTCAAATGGTTGTGGATTTTGAACCCTCCCTAGCTCAACTTTTCTCCCCTTTGTTACCAGAGAATTGAATAGAGTCGATTGAAACAGTGGAGATGCTGGAGCACAAGGGTGGTAATGCTAAGTGAAATTTCATGTCATTGTGTCTTCATACTGACAGGAAATCACATGCTTCTTTCAGATATTCAATAAGTATATACTCAGTTTCGATATGATACTTTTTTTTTTGACGGATATGAAGAAACACACGCACACTTACTTTTTGTCCCCATTGGGACTCAAACCCGGAACCTCCGGGTTAACAACCTCAGTGATAACCACTGGACTAATGCTTTATTGGCTCGATATGATACTTTTATCAATGGAATTGCACTTTTTAATATTGAAAAGTGAAAACCTGGCCTTCACTGGATGTCATTGAATTGAACATATGAAGGCTAGAAGCCCAAGAAGATGATTGATGATCTTATTCACTGTTTGATCTTTTGGTAGAGGCTTTGGACTTGGTAGTTGAGTTATAATGTCTCACGGTTTCTCTTAAGATTCTTAGACCAATAAAGCTGTTCAGTTTTCATTGACATATTGTATTTCAAATGTGGCTTGTGGTAATGCTGCTACATTTGTCTGACTGTGACAATTATATGTTGCTCAACAAGTTTGCTAGTTTTCTGAGTTTATCTGTTTTACTGAAGATTAGGTTTATCCTACCCTATGTCCAAATATATCCTCCACCATAGCTTCATCTTTTTTTTTTTTTGTACAATGTTGATGGTACTCAGCACTGACCATTGTGTGTTTTGAAGTATGATTCTGACGTGCAATATTTTCTTATTTGCTTGTATTTATCATGGGTATCGTCCCTCTCCCCCCACCCCCCTAAGTGAGATTCTTCTCCTTTTGTTTCTTGATCATTGAATTAATGGTTTAATTTTCTTTGGTTACTAAGTTTCGGTTAGCATGGATGTTATATACTTCCAACTTATTCAGGCTCACTTACCCTCTTTTTCTTGTTTTTAATTCATGCACACTTTCTTTTCATAATATCTGCTAAAAGTAGGACGACGATTAGCAAATATTGGAAGTTGACAACGCCTTTGGTTTTGATTCCAAACCAAAGTTTAGATAACGAGTGTAGCCAAATGAAATCTTTAAGGATCTTGTGTATTTAATTTTTTTTTCTCTGAATAAGAATAACAGCTTTGAGTTATTTGTTTTTGGTTTCTTCTGGAACTTGAGTCAACGTTTAATATTGCGCCGTTTGCCTATTTAGGGAGCATGATTTCTTAAGACGATACCACATCATGTACTTATATTTTATTGGCCTCTTTGCCAAACAGGGTGGGCGACAAAACAATCGGACCTTTCCTCTTAGTTGCATTTCAAGCTAGATATAAGGATGTTCTTATTAAGGCTCACACTACTGCTCCTACTGCAGCTCCTAAACATTTGACAGTTCTAACAAACGAAGAAACAACATGTAAGCTCTTTTTTTCCGTTTGACAGGTTTTGTGCTTCAGTTTTCTCTACTGTTCTCAATACTATTTAGACTAAAACGTATTCGGTGTTTTTTCTGTGTGGCCCAACATGTCAAAGTGTACGAGGCTGCTCAGAATTCAACAGCAGCTTTTAAGAAATGGAGGATGGGCGGACCTAGATTGCAAAAGGCTGCTGTTCTTGGTAGGAAAAGGAAAAACTGATGAGATTTTTCTTTCAGGCTACATTTTAGCTTCTCTATCTCCTTTATTTCTCAAGTAAGTTATCTTGGGCGTTGTTATTGGGACTGCACCAGACCTACCGTCATGGCACCACAGTGAACTATCGACTTCTTAATAGTCGATCCTAGACCTTAAAATTGACTTTTGACCATGTGAAAGTCAACTGTTTTAGGTGATGTGTTATAGTAAAAACTTTCAGTGACATTTGGTGGGAAGAACCCAAAGTTATGATAGATGGTGATAATTCATGTACTATTTATTATTACCAAATTCTTTTTGGTTAATGTTAGTGTTAACCACTTGTATTTGTGTTGAAACTTGGATTTTTAGTTCAATGTGATGAGTGAAAAGGGAATAAGAGTGTGGTCTGAGTGTTGTTAATTGATAAACATGGGCTCATGATGTTTATTGCTATAATTCCAATTTGGTCCTTCATTTTCACAACATGATTTCTACATGTACACATACACCAAGCTTACTTTGGCATTTCAGTTTCAGTAAAGTGAATATTTTTTTTATTACCATACTTTGAATACAGATGTACCCGTTCTTCATTTGATTTTGAAATGTTGACTATACCCATGATTTCAATGATTCCATATTTTTGTTATCATTTTTCATTCCCGAAGCCTGATGACATAATTCTCCATCGTCTTCCCAGAGATGTCATTCACCCTTGTGAAGCTACCGGTATTGACATTCGAAAGAAGTTAAAAGTTTGTACACCTTGTATTACCTTCCTCTTGGATACTGTCGTTACACTTCCCGTGCCCTAGCACCCAAGTTATGGTTCTTTGTAAGGCACTCCCTTTCCTGATGCCCAATGCGTGTGTGTACAAGTTCAAGTTTGAGAGTATTCAGTCCAATGTTCATACAAAAAACCGGCTGCCAAAACCTAGACTCATCGTCTCGATCCAATCCAAATGGTGTCTTCTTGATGCTTTAACAAATCCACTTCCACCATATATATATATATATATATAACTCGTGCAACAAAAAAGGCGTCTAAGTGGATGCATCGATTTGAAGTGGCCTCCCCACCAAATATACTATACGGCAAAGATAATCCTTATTAAACAAAGTGAGCGGCAATCAAGAAGCTCAATCCAAACAGATGCTAAAGATGCATCCTGATTAGGCTTAAAAGTTGAACGTCTATTTAGACAAAATAATAGTATGATTTATACCTATGATTCGTCCAATATATATCTTCTATAGAACAACCTATTATAATCATGTTACAACGACGGACGAATTAAAGCATGTTTGTAATTGACCAATAAAACTTAGTTGAGTCTCAATTCTCGAATTTGACATATACTCGTGTTTGAATTCGAATTGAAGGAAAAATATAAACTACTCGACTCGTTTGCTCCCTAGTATAGTATGGACCAAGACCCCGGGTTGAAGGTAGCTTCTTGCCGGAATACAGCTATTTATTGCAAAAGCTTTACTTCATCACACTATTTAAAATAAAATAATTGGGAAAAACAGCTGGACGGATGCGTTAAAAACAAATTACGGATTTTTGGGGGGAAAAGCCATGGCCTTTTTGTTTTTTAAACTATATTTTTAATAAGATAATAAAAAAAAAAAATAATAGCAGTACTGGGATGATGATGTATACATTAATTTTGTCGTCTGCTAATGTGGTTTTATTTCTCTTCTACTTCCTACTTCAGTCGGTGAGCATTTATCTATCTTTTTTATCTTCTTCCTTTACGCAATCACTTAACAAACTAAAGGAAAGAGAAAATGTGTGTGATTTGCATATAATTTGCTCTGCGAAAAAGTGCAGTGCTGTGCTGTAAGTAGTACTGCAAATTAAAGAAAGGCGAAAGGCGAAAGGAGAGAAAAGGAGATTGATTATATAACTAGTAATTAGCTAGGTAGCGCGATGGATTTGAGGCAAAGTATAGCAGGAGTTTTAACGATTTCAATGTTCATAATGCTGGGAAATATGATCAAGAAAGAGCACGTGGATCCTATCATGGTAAGTTCACTGCATTTATTTTGGCGAATTTAATTAATTAACACCACATGATCTTCTTCTTCCAATCATGCCTCCATGCGACGTCGTCGGTTTGGATTGGATGCCGATATATATAAATATAATAAAAGGGGGGGCCGCCGCATGCGAATGCTGTGTAATGTTAAAAACAGCAACTGATGTTTAATTATTAATGTAGGGATATGTACCGGTAGAGGCGGAACTACAGCTTAAAGTAGCCAAATATTCGAATAATCGGCGCGTTAAACTCTCTACTTTGAGCACAGGTCCTTGGATTGAAGACCACCTACCATTGAACCCTTGCTTGGCAATATTGCCGCCTCATGGTAAGAGGAGGACAACTAATTAATTAATTATATCGGTCAATACCTTTTATTACTGCTGGAGCCTGGAGGTGATAATAACGTGGACAGATCATATCATCAATCATATTTTCCATATCGATAATTAAGACCTAATTTCTTTTTTTTCTCTATAATTAACAGAGGATGGACAACACACAAGAGGCAATATTTTCTTTACCCTGAGCCATGAACCTGAATATCATGCTTTCCAGGTTCATTTTCCGTTTCTCAATCTCTTTAAAATGGCGTACGTAACCCATGATGTTTTAATTTGTAGCAATATTTAAAGTTGACTGACTACATCATTTTTTATCTATATATTGATCTCATCGATCACACTATATTTTATTTAATAACTAAAAAGATTCTATACTTATATATATTTGTGCATTTTCGGTTTCTAGCTATGTATCTATCGCTCTTGAATTCGGCTCTTTTCAATTGAAATTAACTAATGTTAGGTGGGGATTGCTATTATGATAGCAAGAAAACTCGGAGTTGCATTTGTTCTACCTGATATTAGCTACAACAACAAAATCATGGACAAGAAGAGGTTCGTGTTGTAAATTATTACAATGTTTCGTTATACCTTTGTTTTTATTAAACTGATGCATGTACTTAGTTTTGTTGTTAATATATACCCTTCGTTTTTCTTTTGTGCCCCGGCAACTCCATTTTCTACATCTCCGGCCGTTTTTCTATTGTGATGTGAAAGTGCACTTTCAGGTTGTTTGGAGAGGTTTATGACATCAAGCATTTCATTACAAGCTTGGAAGGTATTGTCCATGTAATAAAGGACCCTCCTAAACAACAATATTCAAAGGAAAACACCATTACATTGAAGATCTCTACTAACACCTTATCTGAACAAAGTGTTGAAACAAAGATCCAACCTTTGTTTGAAAAAGCAAAACGATTGCGGTTTACGTTTCAACCACCCTCTTCTTCAATCAAAAGAAAAGAAGGAAAGCAGACAGAATACATGAATCCTTACACATGTCTAGCCATGTTTAGGACCTTGAAACTGCAGCCTGAGTTGCAGCTTGTGGTGGACTCAATAGTGGGCACATTAAGGAGTTGGAGTTCAACATCTTTTGGAAAATTCGTGGCTCTTGATCTGAGGACAGAGGGATATCAGTTCAAAAACAACAGTTTCGAATCGAATTCTACAGCAATGAATAAAGAACAGTTTAATGATCCAAAAGGGATATCCCAGTTCTTGGAAAGAATTGGATTTGAGAGACAGACAACTATGTACTTGAGCCAAGTTGGACGCCATGACGAGAGGCTTGTTTTGTTAAGGCAACATTTTCCAACTACATTCACCAAGGTAGTATCTTTGCAAGAAGTATTAGAAAAAGGCATTTGTTAAGTAAATCCAACTCCTTTAATTGTTCATGTTGTGAATCTTATCAGGAAGCAATATTCCCAATGGAGCTAAAGGCGAAATACCTGAACACAGAAGATATAGAGTTGAGGAAGCTGATTGACTTGCACGTTTGCGCGCAAAGCGATGTGTTTGTATCTGGATATCAAGATCAGTTTCAGAGCAGTGTTGTTGCAATGAGGATTAGTTCAGGGAAGATGCAGATACTTTCACCTGCAGAAACAAGTTCAAAATTTGCAGTTGATTATGTGCCAAGTTATGTCTCCAAGAAAACTCATATGGCCTACACATGCTTCTGCTAGATATATATATATATAAATCCTTCAAAGCATATCGTCCCTCGTTTATCAGTGTTGCATTAATCAAAGGAAACTGTAAGATATAATGGTCTGAATTTGTCTTGCAAACTTGAAATGTGAAATCAATGCTTTTGTTTGAAAATGTTAAAGAGATGATGATTGAATTACAGTGTGTTTAATATTTATGTTTTAGGCCTATGAAAGGAAGAAGAGATCACAATCCACTTAATTCATGCATCAGTTTTGAACCAAACTTCTCAATTCTCTCCTTATTTCCGATCATCTTCGGTGGCGGATTTACGGGAGAAGTTCAGTGGGTCACCCGTCATAAAAATGTAGTAACCATAAAAAAATTTCGGGTTGGACGAGTAATTAGGTCAAAATTTCCAGTTCGAAACCGGGTTGGACGAGTAATTAAATCAAAAATTGATTCTTTTACCAAAACTTTGCATTTTTTTTTTACAGTTTAGTGGGGTCACGTGGATCCGCCCTTACTTCAAACAGGTATGTGCAAAACAGACGTGATTTTTCCTTTCAATTTGATGGCTAATCAAACAAATCATGATAATTGCAAATATTCAGATAACATAAATGATCAAATTGAAAAAACCAAAAGATAGAGATATGTCACAATCTTGACCAAAAGATAGGAGTGATTTATACGATTCACTCTATTAATTACGTCCCTAACTAAGAAAAACAATATTACAAGAGATTTTATTATACAAATGTAATAAAAAGTTGTATCAAAAGGCACACCACTAGGATATATACCCTAGTGGATTACCACTAGGGTCTAACCTGGTTTCCTGTGACGACATACATCACCCATTTTTAGTTTTCCCTCATAATACATACGTATTCTATGAAAGAGATTAAAAGTAAAGAATATAGCTTTGAAAAAAAAAATTTAAAAAAAGAATATAATATATGGATCTGAGTTTGTTTACAACATTTTTACTTGGCATAAACATATGTGATGATCAAATGAATAATTATATGTATGTAAATCAATTCTCAAGTATTAAAATAAAAGAGCTGCGCTCATACCCTAGCGGTGAAGTTCCAGGGTCTACCCTGACCTCTAGTGAGAGGTCCAGGGTTCGATCCCCGCCCCTTCCTTTCGTTTCCGAAAAAAAAAAAAAAAAAAAGTATTAAAATAAAAATTGAATTTGACCATAAAATTTGCCTTTATTAAAAAACATAAAATTAATTTCATGGTGGTATATTTACGTTTTGATTTTTTTCGGTTTTTGTTGTAAAAGTTGGTTGAAAAGAAAGAAAGTTGAGCAGAGTTTAGACTTTCTCGTTTGTGTGCGGCTATGCCGCATTCCACATGGAGTTTTCCTTTCCCCTGTTTTCTAAGACCATAGAGCCATTGCTAAACCGTGGAGAAAGGGAAAGGGAAAGATAATCTCTACTTGCACTGCAAGTCTTAGCCATATTCTACTTGCTCTTTTTTTTTTTTTTTTATCAATCTTTTGAAAGGCCTGTAATTAATTTCGTTGCTTTGCTTTGCTTTCGTGAGCATATGAGTTAAGGAATTAGTACTTCTCATCATCATCATCATCATTTTTTCGATTTGAAATGAAACCATTTGGGTGGTTGAATGATCTTGTCAGGCTTGTCAATGGCGTTTCTCTTGTTGCTAGGGAGGCCGTAGCTCGCCAAACCTATGATCGGACCTCCCAAACAGTGCTTAAAAACACTATCCTTTCCGCCACCAATCTAACCGGTTTAACAAAGGGCAGGATTCGCCGTGTGCCGCCTACCTCTGGCAATGGGGAATTTCAGAGGCCTTTGTATGCCGCGGCAGAGTCTCAACGGATTCCGACGACGTCGTCTTCAGATTCAAATATGTCGAATTTTCGTGTTTCCGAGGTTATTTCGGCTGTTTCAAGCGGCCAGTTTTCCAAGGGCGGTGATGATGCTACAATTGCAGCATCAGAGCCGAGGGGAGAATTTGCTGTTGACAAATTTTCTGCTGACGTTTCTCCTCAAGGTAGTTCCGATGGTGCGACTGGTCTAAAGAATTTGGCCGCTGCTGACGGTTACGTAGATCCTCCTGTAGCTAAGAGGCCGAGGAAGCTCAGAGAGAGGAAAGTTCCCTCTACCCCCTTTTCCAGAGCGCTTGGGTAAGCTGCCTTTACATGATCTTATGTTCCTTTCCTTCTTTCACTATACATTCAGGATCATGAACATGTACTGTTTAATGTTCAGCTCAAAAGAATTGACTTTTCATTTTGAAGGTTTGCTGGTCTTGGCGCGGGACTCGCGTGGGGAACATTGCAAGAATCTGCTAAGAGGCTCGTCTATGGTACAACTAATTCACAAGGAAATCAGTCTGTTATTTCCCCTTTCTTGTCCGAAAGGAATGCAGAACGTGTGGCTCTTGCATTGTGCAGAATGCGTGGAGCTGCTCTAAAACTAGGCCAGATGCTCAGTATCCAGGATGAATCTCTTATACCTGCTCCGGTAATGCCTTTATTTGTTACTTGCATATGTTAAAAGCATAATGTTTGATTTTACATACTGTCAAAGCATTCCATCACTTTGGCATCAGTTGGTCTTTTCTGGTTTCACTTGAACTATAAAATGGAAATTATTGGGTAGAAATATATGATTGCCTTATATAAGACTGGTTACTTTGTATGTTTAATTTTGTATTTCTATGCGAAATGTGTGACTCCGGTTAGTTTTAAGCGAACACATATTAGTTTCAACAAAAATGTTCAATCTTCCATGAATATATGATAGAATGCTGGATCATTTGACGTTGTATCGTTAGTATAGAGTTCCCGTCCAAGCCAGTGTGCATTTGGCTTAAATTCTAGAGGTTTTGGATGAGTTATCTAGGGAGCAAGAGAAACATGTTCTACAATGCTGTTAATGACACAGCAATTTTCAAATGTATTGGATTGAAAAGGTCTTTTGTTGCACAAATTTCTTGTATTCCCTGTATATTCTTTTGTTATCCAAACTTTTAAATTTCGTGGCTATTTAATTAATTGAACTAAAGCTACTTTGTTGGGTTTGTGGCCAGATGTGGCCTCAAAAGAATTTTGTTTTAGTTTTGATTAATACGGTTACTGAGTGCAGACTCAGTTTCAAGCTTTATCTACACCGTAGGCTTCAGGGCTGGGACTTGACTAAAATGAGAGGGTGCTCAGTAGTAAGAGAGCCCTTGTTACTGAGTACGGGAAACTACTATGTGTTTTAAGAGGTTGTTTCTAAAATTCCAATAACAATTAACAACGTTTTATGGGGGGGGAAAAGTGAGGGTGCAACTCTAGTCAATCACAAAAATCTGCCTCTTTAGCTTTGGACGAACCCTTGTATGATTAGCTCATCAGTTTCTTCAATATCCTTATGCATCTTCTGGCTATTGTGATACAATATTCTTTTCTGAGCCATAGACAACATTGTGATGCGTAAATAGACATTCTTATTTTGTAAGTAAATCATTTTATTTAAAATTCAATTGAATTATAGCATATGCATTTGGAGCCCACTGCTCTCACTAAAATGTATCCAAAAAAGGTCTTCTAGTACATTTTAGAAATTATATTCTGATCTCTGCAGCAAGCACTCAATGTCCAGTTGTTTTTGTCTTCTTCACGTGATCCTATCCTAGACCCATATGTTTTTGGAACGCAACAGAAACTTAAAGACCTGGACAGTACTCCTTTAGCATAAGGACAGGCAAAGAATAGGTGTCTGTTATTTAGAGCAAATCCTTGCACAAACAACACTTATTTGTTGGAACAAGGACACCACTTGTGTAGTCTATCCTGAGTACATCGTTTTTCTGACAGGCAAGCCAGAATATCAAACCATTTCTGGGTACCTTCCTTTCAAACCAAATCAATTTGCTCCATCCCACCTCCTAAGCTTGAGGCTGTTGCATACTGATTGCTCATTTAAGGTGAAGTCAGTATTAGTAGGGAGCCAAGTCAACTGTGTTGTGATGTAAATCATTTTTCCTTTTTCATCATTGTGCCTAGCATAATTTATTTAAGTTTTATCTTGTGTAAAATACATTCATTTCGGCATGGGTTTATTCTTGTTGTACATTGTAGATATTGGCTGCTTTTGACATCGTCCGTCAAGGTGCAGATGTAATGCCAAGAAGCCAACTTAATCAAGTTCTGAATGCTGAATTAGGTCCTGATTGGGCATCAAAATTGATGAATTTTGACTATGAACCATTGGCTGCAGCGAGTATCGGACAGGTGGTGCAGTTTAAAAGATTCTACTATCATTCTTTATATATTCTTGAGTTGTATTAGTTCATTTTTATTCTATTTGTTGACTTCCTCTTGAAAAGCATATTGGAGTATGTATTCTTGATACATCATGATCCTAATAAGAATCACATGGCTGAGCTTGTCTTTTGCTTCTTATTCTTTTATGGCTTTTGGTTAATACATTTTTATAGGGTAGCTGCCGTGCGCTTGGCGGTATTATAGACTTTGTTAACTGCTTCCATTGATGTGGAACCATTTCGTCTTGTTTCATTAGGGCTCTAAATTGTGCTTTTTTTTTTTTTTTTGCTTTTACCTTTTTGTGTGTGTGTGTGTTTGTGTGTTTTGCATTGGTCATTCTAAATGAGGATTGCCTATCTTAGATTTTTCCTTCTTATAAATTGCAAGGTTGGTCCTTATCCCTGCACTTTAAGTGGCGTGAGTGGTTGGTAAAAGAATTTTAATTTTTTGTTTTGTTGTTTTCTTATCATCCTGATCAAAATGCTAGTGTATAGACCTTCAAAAGTTGGACGTTATACTTTTTATGTGTGCTGTAAATCCAGTATTTCATGATGTGCATATCCTTGCAACCAGTTGAGAAAGCTTGTTGTTGACGCACACTGTTAGTTAATTTTTTGTTGCTAGTTTGATCCCGAAAATGGTGGTCTAAATAGAATGAAATGACTGATTCCTTTTCCATCTATTACTTTTGTATAAAAGCTGAGATATCTGGTTGGGGGAGGACCGAAGGAGTTGTAAGCAACTGATGCAATAGTTACCAGCATATGCTTTGGTAAGAACTGTGTTGCATGTTAAGAATAAAAAAATTTGAAGTAAGAAGGGAAAAAGATAAATCACTCTGAGATGTCTTGTGAAATTGTGTCATGTTTCTTCGGTTCTCTATTTGATCATTTTAAATGTGTAGAATTTAGTAGAAATAGATAAGGAGATTGAAGAGGAAGATGTAAACTCTTTTATTAATATTAAACAACTTATCTAAGATGATAAGTTGTGAATACAATCCTTATATAGCCACCAACGGCTATAAAGCAAAAAGCAAACAGTGCACCAACGGCTAGAAAACAGAACACACTGTTTTCTAGTTACAGTACTAAGACAGATCCTAAGCCTATTAGGGATTAATAAAATGATCCTAAATTAACACTAAAAAGTAGTATTAAATTAGGAAACAATAAAATAATCATCTTCTTCAACACTCCCCCTCAAGGTTGGTTGTGAAGAATGCAGCCAAGCTTGTTATGAAGATGATTGAAAACTTGACAGGAGACTGGTTTAGTAAGGATGTCAGCAATTTGATCTTCAGAGTTGACATGAACAAAGGCAATGTCTTCATTGTCCACCTTTTCTCTTAGGAAATGTCTGTCAACCTCAACATGCTTTGTCTTGTCATGGTGAGTAGGGTTTTCTGCAATACTCAGGGCTGATGTATTATCACACAAAACTTGAATAGGTAGAGCTTTCTTGAACCCCAATTCAGATAGAACTCTTTGTATCCATATCCCTTCACAGACACCATGAGCAAGTGCCCTAAGTTCAGATTCTGCACTACTTCTGGACACTACATGCTGTTTCTTGCTCCTCCATGTAGTCGTTCCCCCATACATATGTGCAATATCCGGATGTAGATCCGTAATCATTGATTGCCCCAAAGATAGTCGCATCGTGTAAACTTTAACATCCCTTGATTCACCCTTTTTGAACATAAGGCCTTGTCCAGGATGTTTCTTTAGGAATCTCGCACTCTTTCGCCTACATGCATGTGTCTTTGAGTAGGTTGATGCATGTATCGGCGATTAGACCTACAAAAAACAAATGTCGTGTCTAGTGTGGGATAAGTAGATAAGCTTACCTACCAATCTTTGGTATTGCCCTTTGTCAACAAGAGGGTCGTTTGCCTCCTTTCCAATTTTCAGCCTCGGTTCAACAGAGTGTTTGCGGAGTTTGCACCCTAACATTCCCGTTTCTTTGAGAAGATCAAGAGTGTACTTCTCTCGTGATATGGAAATTCCTTCTGAGGTTCTGTGAATTTCCATACCCAAGAAGTACTTTAGTTCACCAAGATCTTTAATTTCAAATTCTGAAGCAAGAGTATATTTTACTCTTTGAATTTCATCACTATCATCTCCTGTGAGGATGATATCATCTACATATACAATCAATACAGTGGTCTTTCCAGATCTGATCTTTGTGAATAAGGTATGATCACTATGACATTGGTGAAAGCCATTCTTTTTCACAAAGTTTGTAAACCTGCCAAACCAGGCCCTAGGGGACTGTTTTAAGCCATACAGAGACTTGTTTAGCTTGCAAACCTCCCCTTGTTTGCCTAGATTCTCAAATCCAGGTGGTAGGTGCATATAAACTTCCTCTTTTAGATCCCCATAAAGGAAGGCATTCTTTACATCCAGTTGATGTAAAGGCCAATCCAAGTTAACTACAATGCTCATGAGAATCCTAATGGTATTTAATTTGGCAACAGGTGCAAAAGTTTCATTGTAATCAATCCCTTGGGATTGAGTGAAACCTTTTGCTACAAGCCTTGCCTTATACCTATTTAGTGATCCATCAGCATTGTATTTAACTGTGAATATCCATTTACAACCAATAGGACGTTTTCCTTTTGGTAAGGAAGTCACATTCCATGTCTCACTCTTTAAGAGGGCATTCATTTCCTCTTGTAGTGCAGTGTTCCACTCAGGGGTTTTAATAGCATCATGGACATTAGTAGGTATTTCAATACTGTCCAAACTGCAAGCTAACCCCTGGAGTGGAAGAGGCAACTGATCATGGGATAGAAATGTGTACTTTTGGTTAGTAGTACACTTTCTAACCCCCTTCCTTTGAGCAATGTGTAGATCATCATCTTCCTTATGATCCACAGATTCATCACTATCTCGTGGTATCATGGGAAGTACTCTTATTGTCAGATTCATCATCAGTTGATGATCCATTTTCAGTTTCAATGTCATGTTCAGAGATCTCAGGATTTTGATGCATTGCCTTTCTTTTCCTTGTATAAACAATGACATCTGAACCATCCTTTTGTGAGGGATTATTCCGATGATCACTACCTTCAGGATTGAAAGTATTATGCTCATCATTTTTCTTTTGAGATTCTGGAGTGGGGTTCAAATCACCCTCAAATTCAGGAATAATTATATTCCATGATTGATGATAATCATTGAATCCCTCCCCCTGAATTGTAGGAGTATAGAATGGAACATTTTCAGAAAATGTTACATCCATAGTGATGTACATTTTTCTAGTATTGGGACAATAGCACTTATAGCCCTTTTGTGTGGGTGCATACCCAACAAATATGCATTTCACCGCCCTTGGATCAAGTTTTCCTCTCTGTTGTGCATGGACATGTACATAACATGTGCATCCAAACACTCTTAGAGGGATATTGCCAAATAAATGAGAGTCGAATAGTGCTCTTTTAGAACACCCATTGGAGTTCGAAATTCGAACTCTTGAAGGCGTTCTATTAATGAGATAAGTTTCGTCAAGACAGCTTCACCCCATAGATATTTTGGGACTTTCATGGTGAACATAATGCTTCTAGCCACTTCCATTAAGTGTCTGTTTTTTCTTTCTGCCACCCCATTCTGTTGGGGTGTATCAACACATGTACTCAAATGTACAATCCCTTTCTCAGAGAAAAAAGATGAAAGAGTTTTTTCAAAATACTCTTTCCCATTGTCAGTTTTCAGAATTTGGACTTTGGTTCCAAATTGATTACTTATCACGTTGTAGAGGTGTTTGAACACTCCTCCTACTTCAGATTTTTCTTTTAAGAGAAACAGCCAAGTGACCCTGCTATGGTCATCAATGAAACTCACAAACCATCTTTTTCCAGTGGTTGTGGCCTTCTTAGAAGGTCCCCAAATATCACGTGTAACAAGGCAAATGGTTTTGAGGGAGTATAGCCTCCAGTAGGATAAACAGGTCTAGTATGTTTAGCTAATTCACACACTTCACAGTGTAATTCAGTACTGTTTTTTTTATTAAACATACTAGGATACAACTTCTTCATATAGGCAAAATTAGGATGTCCCAGTCTATAGTGTAACATCATAATTTGATTGCAAGAATTTTCAGAACTGTTGCAACTAGCAAGGCCTTTAGGAATCTCATCAAAGAACTTGTCAGTGAAGGCTGTTTTGAGAATATAGAGATCAGAGTGAGTTTTACCACTAGCAATCTCCTTCAGAGAATTCAACTCCTGAAATTTACAGCCATTAGAATGAAACAGAACAGTGCAATTTGAGTCCTCTGTGATCCTTTTTACAGACAGGAGGTTGCATTTCAGATTAGGAACATATAGAACATTATTCAGAGTTATATTCTCTGTTGCCTTCACATCCCCTGTTCCATACACTCTGGAAATAGTGCCATCTGCAATTCTTATATTATGGAGATTTTTGCACTTCTGTATATCCACAAATAATTCTGGATTTCCAGTCATGTGGCTGGAAGCACCAGAATCAACAATCCAGAGATTCTTAATGATTGAATTTCCAGTATATGCATTAAAACACAAACCTGAATTGTGCATGGAAGAATAATCTTGTGAACAATGAGCAGCTAGAAGCCTTTTTAAGCCCACAATTTGCTCCTTGGTAATTTGACAATCAGGTTTGTTGTTTTGCGCACCAGTAGATGTTGTGACCATGGTACTGCTTTCATGGACAGTAGGAGTGATGCTTTAACAGTAGCTTTCTCCTGCTCTCTTTATATTTGATATCAGCAACCATAGCCTTTTGTGATGAGAGGGGTTTTTGACTCAGAATACTCCCCCTTACTTCATCAGGATTGACGTTGTCACCATTAAATGTGTGACTGGAGAATGACAACATTGATGGCTCAGTGTTCCAGGAAGAATTCATACTTGATTCTTCCCTTGAGTTAACAACTGAGGATGAATCATGTGCCATTTTCGGAGAGATAAAAATTTCCTGAAATTTGAATTTTTCCAGAAAATTTGAAGATTTGAGTAACTTTGATGGATCAACGCTCCGATACCATGTAGAATTTAGTAGAAATAGATAAGGAGATTGAAGAGGAAGATGTAAACTCTTTTATTAATATTAAACAACTTATCTAAGATGATAAGTTGTGAATACAATCCTTATATAGCCACCAACGGCTATAAAGCAAAAAGCAAACAGTGCACCAACGGCTAGAAAACAGAACACACTGTTTTCTAGTTACAGTACTAAGACAGATCCTAAGCCTATTAGGGATTAATAAAATGATCCTAAATTAACACTAAAAAGTAGTATTAAATTAGGAAACAATAAAATAATCATCTTCTTCAACAAAATGTGGTGTCACCTCTTAGCTTTTATTTTTTTTATTTACCGTACAAAGACTAAATTATTATTACCGGTCTTTTATGCTTGTCTTAGTGCATTTCTCAAGTACATGTATCAATGATCAGGTACATAAAGCTGTGACTACTGAAGGTTTGGAGGTTGCTATGAAAATACAGTATCCTGGGGTTGCTGAGAGCATCGAAAGTGATATTGAAAACGTGAAATTGCTATTGAACTATACAAATATTCTTCCCGAGAAACTGTTCCTTGATAATGTTATGAAGGTAAAGTGTGATTGTGCTTAGAAATTCCTGCATTGTGGTGTTTTGATAAATAAAATCAATGATGCTGTGTAAGCTGGTTTTATGCTATCTTTATTATAAAAGTTGGCTCAAGAAGGTTTTGTGGCTAGTCGATATGAAACATCTTTTTATGACGGTGAACTTTGCTTTCATCCTTGAGAGAAGGTGTTCTCTCTTTTATGGTGATCAAGTTTTCTGTTGTCATTGAGAGAAAGTGTCGTCCAGCATGCTTGATCTCATTGCTCTACTATGTTAATTGGTTTGGGGTAGATTATAGTAGTATTGGTGGTTCCATCTGCACTGAAAGTTGAAGTTAAGCTGTGGCCTGTTGTATGCTATTAATACACGGGTTGTGTTGCAATTTTACTACTTATTTTGAGTGTAAAATCTGAACTGAAGGCGGGAAAATTGCTCACCGGCACGTAGAGTTTCATGTGGATTTTGTCTTGACATAATGTAGTTTAATGTCTACAATTTTAGTAGTACCTGATGTTTATGTGGTGAACTAAACATCCTCCTTGTTTTTGTGGTCGTTAGGGTCAACCAGGGGTCACCTATTCTTGGTTTCCTGTACTAGGATTACTGTAATCAGGTTGCTCTTTGGGGGTTTTTATATTGACGATGTAATTATCCACATCTTTGACCTACTTTGTATTGTCCTTTACATTAGCCTCTAGGTTTATAAGTAATGTATTGATTGCATGTAATTTGTTAGGATTTATGGTTCTTAAGCAAATGTATCAGGAAATGATTTCCTTTTTCTTCCCTATTTTGTAGGTTGCAAAAAAAGAACTTTCGCGGGAATGTGATTATGTTCTGGAAGCAGAAAGCCAAAAAAGATTTAGAGATCTGCTTATTGGCACGGAAGGATTTTATGTACCTACTGTGGTGGATGTATTATCAAGTAAAAAAGTTCTTACTACTGAGCTTGTTGCTGGTAAGTCCAATACTTAATCTTGCCAGTCTTTTTACAGATAAATTTCTTATGTAATAATTTTATTTTTTTATTTTATTTTTTTGGTTATTGCTGGATTGTCACTTTGACTATGGATTTATAGTTTGTGGTATCAGTTTATACTAATTGGTTATTAGTATCTCCCTAGAACTATCATGTTTATGGTGTATAGTTTGACTTTTTATGATTCAGGAGTTCCAATTGATAAAGTGGCATTACTCGACCAGGAAACACGCAATTATGTTGCAAGGAAATTGCTTCAGCTTACTTTGACGGAGTTATTTGTCTTTCGATTTATGCAGGCATGTCTTCAGTCTGCCTGTCTCTGATATCTGCTTTCCTCCCCCCCACCCCATCTATTAACCTTTGAACTATGAATATTGGGCATGCCTCGTCAAATCACGGCTATATAGGTACATACAGAGAACAAAGATACTTAGGAGAAGGAAACACAGCGATTTACTGGAAAAACAACACAGTTTTTACTGTGTGAGCACTTTGCCAAACGGCATGCTAACTTAATCAAATTGTCAATTATTTGTACAGAGTAGTAGACCACTATTTAATTCAAAGGTGTCTCATGGTGAGAAAATTGGAATGAAATTAATTGTGATTCGTGACTGTGTTACTATGTTAACATTGCCACTTGGTAAAAATTTGTGACAAAACTAGTGCTCAGAAGAAATAAAGAAGATTGGCGATTCACCCTACTATAGGCCGGCGATTCGCCCTTCTATAGGTCGGAAATTCACTTAAAACGATAATAGACGGTGAAGGATATACAGCAATATTGGCAGTACCAAGAAATCAAAATCTCTGAACTTTGTCAGCTGGACTACATATGTCTAACTGTTTTTTTTTTTTTTTGGGGTGTGTGGATAACATGTCTATCTGATTACAGTACACTGGGTTTGTTTGATGCAGACTGATCCCAACTGGAGCAACTTTTTATACGACGAATCTACAAACACCATTAATCTGATTGATTTTGGAGCGGCTCAAGCATACCCCAAACATTTTGTAGACGATTATTTAAAGATGGTAATCTGGTTTTTATATTAAACTTGTGGTGTCTTGTCTGTCTTTACTCTTGCCAGTAGTGTTTCAGTTTGGTAAATTTTGTTTTTGTGAGCTAAAAATATATTTGAACACATAATCCCAATCAGGTTATTGCTTGCGCGGAGAATGACCGTGAAGCAGTCGTTGAGATGTCACAAAGACTTGGATTTCTGACTGGAATGGAATCAGAGATAATGCTGGAAGCTCATGTTCAAGCCGGTTTCATTGTGGGACTGCCCTTTGCTAAGCCTGGGGGTTATGATTTCCGTACGACCAATATCACAACGAGCATTTCTAACCTAGGAGCTACCATGTTAAGACACAGATTAACACCACCACCTGAGGAAGCATACAGTCTTCACCGTAAGCTTTCTGGTGCATTTCTTGCCTGCATTAAGCTTGGAGCCGTCGTGCCTTGTAGAGAACTTCTCTATGAAGTATACAATAGTTATCAGTTTGATAATGGCGGTGGTGAAAGTTGCTTAACTAAGCCGGTTTGATGTTTTGAATGGTAGAATTCATGTTTTGTAGTTTTTATGTGCGGCTGTGATTCACTAGCCTCTGTTTTGATTCTTGATTAATCTGTATTTTATTTCATTTTTTTTTTCTTACGATAGTAGATGTTAGAGTTTATCTTAAAGGGATACGGGGTTAACTGTTGCAACCAAATTGGTTATGTACTATACGAGGTCAGGTATAATTATTATAACATGCTGTTTTCTACAATAATAATAATAATAATAATAATAATCGCATGATTATGCATGCGGCTTGATTAGGTTGTCTGTAAAACAATGTTGCATTATCTGGCCTCTATATTCAAGTATTTAGTCATAGCTGGTTAATTATCTTGCTACTCATCTGACATGGCGTGAATCACACCGAACCTGCACCTGTAATGTTGTGAAAAAAAGGCAAAGGATTGAATTAGTGAAAGTCAGTAATTGAAAAATCCCCACCAAACCATAGACTGCTGTTAATTCAGAGGCAGCTTTCTGTCCTGCAGGCTGCAACACCATACAATAAGATGAATAACACATTTTGTTAGTACAAATAACACATTTCATGAGGCCGCCGGTGTTTGAAAACATTTCGTCTATGTAGATTCAAATGAAGTTAGCTAGCTAGCTAGCTGCTGCTACATTTTATTGTTACTACTTTCATGCCAAAAACGCATCGTGTGCCTAAAATACTTGCATTAAATATTGTCAAACAAGAAAAATCTACAAGTAGAGACTTAAATTATTCTATTCCACAGAAAATCATTTGTATCATAATCCGAAAAATATATACTTGTTCTAAATTTTGCACATGTAGTATTATACAAAATGCAGGTTCTTTATTCAATATTCAAAAGTGCACTGTAGAGATTCTGATGCCATTTCAACATGATGAATAGAGAAAATTTGTGTTCAAGCAAAACAACTCATGCCGAGTGCTATTTGATAGGTAATGTGAACGATATTGGATTAAAAATCGTAATATAAAATGCAGCACTTCAAATGTCAACATTTTCTATGTCACCATGTCTGTCAAAAAAAATTACTTTACTATTTCAAATTCTGCAAGAAAAAAAAAACCCAAGGTAAATGCAACATCGGAAGATCCAGAAGAACAGAACAGCTGAGTTCACCTTCCGGCCAAACAATTGTACAATTTGCATGCCAAAAGCTTCACGAATCATACCAATTATACTCCTCACCCTCCATGAGATGAGGAAGAACATCTCGTAAAGCTGAGAAAATTTTCTTCGCGTCTCAGCTTTTATCAGCTCGGTTCTGGTGGCAATATTGTCAGACTTCGAGTCCATTCGCAGAAACTAGGTTCGTCAAAGTGAATAAAACTGCTTTTCAGCTTTGATCGTTGATCTGCTGTCAGTGTTCGAAGCTGTGGAAATCTGGCCTCCTGCGTCATCATCATCATCATCATCATCATCATTCAAAGTAATCAATAATAATTCATCAACAGCTTCCATCCAAAAATACAAGGTAATCGCATCCCCTGCTACTACTACATTCCCTTTGACTTTGAAAGATCACAATAAAATGCAAGAAAACATTCATTCTCTTACTTGTTCATAGGGAGGGTCCTTGTGTGCAGGAATCAAACGAGAAACAAAATATCTAGCCTGAGAACTTCCCTCCTGTTATCAACACAGTGATTAAGTTCCCCTTTTTTTATGGGGATTGACAAAGAGCAGTATAATTATTGGTTCCTAATCAGAATGCATTTCACTGAGAAATACAACATATACCTTAAACGCAAGAATACGTGGAGCTGGAAACCGTGTTTCTGTCAGCTCTTCAGCCAAGGTTCTACAAGCGGCTAATGCAGCTGCGCTCTTTCCATCCTGAGCAGCAAGTTCAGCACCCTGAATCACATCAATCAAAAACAATAATGTCATTGTCAGAGAAACATCCAAGCAGGAAAGAAGATAACAAATAACCATACTTTGAGGTAAAATAAAATAAAATTTAAAGAAACTCTAACCATGAAATCATGCTATTGCTACCTGGATAAAAGAAACGTTGGTGGGATAAAGGCGTATAAAGCGCGTCAGTCTAAGGTTTTGCACTAGTTTACGTTAACAGTGAAAAACCTCTGCATAGAAGGTGCAATAGTGATGTAGCCTAAAAGACATTAACCCACATATGCCATGATCTTTCACGGTGAACTGCCCATGACAAGTTTCAGGAATATGGGATTATGGGCGAAAACCACCGTACACTATGCTGCCAACATCTTCAGGGAACACATGAACGTTTTTTTACCAGATGCTTAATACAATGGCCTAGTTGTTTCGAAATCTAGCTTCTAGTTGGAAATGGTATGGCTTGGACTTGCAGCTACAATATTTGGAATTTGGCCACCAAAGTAATTGCAGGCTTTGCTCCTAAAGACGAGGGGGTCTATTCAAGGGTTTAATATCTAAGCTTTATGGCATGGGCCCACTACTAAATATTTTTTAAAATTTTCACAAAATATGTTTGAAAAACATAGAGTTATCTATAAAAAAAATACATATATCACTTTAAAACATATAACATATTCTAGAAAAGTTCAATAAGTTTCTAATATATTTGTTATCCATTACAAGAGAAAGTAAAATAAAGAATGTGTGTAATCTAATGAGAAAGTACAGAAAGAATGTTTTGATGAATGTAATGAGAAAAAACATAGTGGGAACTAAAGTGGCAGGATCCCACTGCTACTCCCTTCTCAAACATTTAGTTGATAAAAAGATCCACCTCAGCAGCAATGAACCGGTTGAAGTTTATCAACCTTTTGAATTTTTGCAGTCTTAGTTTGGCAGCAGCGCCATGGCCATAAACCTTCTACAAGGTTTTTGGACCTTTTCTACATTTTCCATTGGAGATGCTCTAAGGAGTGTAAGACAAACTAGAGAATTTTGGAGAATCATAACATTGGTCATGGAATCTTCTCCACAATATGGGGCATGGTCCAGAATTTTTTTGCTTTGACCTGTATAGATTTCTGACGATGCTGGAAATCGTCTATGAGTAAATCCGGGCCGATTACCTTTGTGATAATGACCTTTAACCCTATGAACCCTAAATCGTGCTAATGGGGATATGTTTTGGGAGACTGAGCTCTCGAGTTATTTCTCTTGAGTTGCCTACATATCCAATAGCTTAATTGGAATCAAGTCTTTCGTAGTTCCTTAGGGTCGTTTATATAGTGGATGATATATCCCTTTCCTTGTCCTGCAAGGAATCATGTTATTATTATTAATATTATTTCCCTAAGGATATAAATCCCTATAATTTAGGGATAATTATGGACATATTTAAATGTCAGGATCGTCTTTATGACTTAGGATTCTTTCCTCATTTATCTTTAGCTATCCAGCACGTGGAATAACAGCCGGGGTTGCTATGTGCGTCCTGCGCCGAGCCCCCAAGGCCACTAGGGCCGAACTGTGCAGCTCCTCTTCGCCAAGCCTTAGCCGACCTGCGGTGGCTGGAGGAGGAGCATCTGCCGATCTCCCACCTGGGGCTAGGGACCTGCCCTTGAATATGTGTTTGGGGCTCCTGGCCCTTAACGCCTTACTTTTCAGAGGCTAGTCATTAATTACACGACTTACAAGGATGACACGTGGCGTAGTTCGGGTCGGCTATCATCAATTTCCCTGTGGAGGAACTTTGTGTTTCTTTCCCTTTTTCACTTATTATTTTCACCACATTTTTTTGAAAGGAGGTTCCCAATGGAGCCATGGATCAAACGAGAACGATGTTGTCTTTCCATTAACCATCATTCTCCTTATGCTAGTAGCAAGAATAGACCTTATATGGGGCAACTTCTTCCACATCTACAAGTCAGATGACTTTGGTTCAATGTCTGAATGATCCGCCACTTGGCATCTGTTGGAACAGCTAAAACAACTGTGCAAATAGAAACTAATAGAGGTTTGGCTCAGGAGAGGATTTTGTTTTGGCTGACAAAATATATAGTAGTGTAGATACAGGGATCCAGCATGTAGTAGCAAGAAGTTACATCCATAATATTTAGTAGTGTAGATACAGATATCCCAGAATTTGCATGATAAGGTGGGTTAAGGGCATTGAGGGTATTGGACAGGTTATGGGGCGGGGAATGATTGTGCAGGAAAAAAATAATTATAATGCCATTACTTGCTAGAAACACATACTAAGTGGGAAAAAAAATTAAGCGCATGATACAAAAGACAGAATATCTAATATTTTAATGCCTGTCTCTTCCAAACCTTATGGGACAGAGTGCTCAAATGGATCAGGACTGGTGCATTAAATAGCAGATTTCAATAGAACTATGTGGTTAGGCCAAGCAGTGACTGCATATAGTTTACAAAGGGGAAAGGAATCAGGTACTGCATGTTCATTAAAGCATATCAAACATACTTAAGATGTATGCAGGGAACTGGAGACAGGCGAAGGAAGACTTAATCAAACAGGTAAATTAGCTTGGTGTTTATCTTTTTACCCAGGGTATTGCTTCACCTTTTAGAAAGGAATCTTATTCTATTTATCTCGATAATTCTATCCATACAGATACTTGGTTGAATATCTTCAGTACAAGTTATTTAACACTATTCTGCAAATACCAAAAGTTCAGAATCTCTCGTTGCAAACAACCTGCTAGTTCAATGCTAAAATGCAATCAGAACTTGCAATCAAAAGATCCGTTGCTAAAATGCAATCAGAACTTACAAGGCCTTCCAGGTCTTGTGGCCCCATATATTGACAAATCAATCTTATATCACCAACAATGCTTACAAGTGCTTATACTACTAACAAATCCTAAGCTGGTAACAGAACACTGAAAGCCAAGTCTCAGACATTTTTAACAGGCTCCTTTAGATCCTAATGTACGGCCACGGAATTACTATAGTCATCATCTGATCACCATTTTGTTTGTTATCCTAAACAGCTAACATTATATTGAACAGATAACAGCAAAACACTTGTTCACCAAGTATTCTCACGTAAATTCTTTAACTGTTTGAATCATCTTACTTCTGGGCTCTTTTATTCCGTGGCTTGCACGGGATAATAGTTGAGAAAAACATGCAAGTTACTGGAATTAATGATCTCAGCAGCTTACAGAGAAAAGCACAACCATCACCCAGCTAGGTTTTACTTCCTACATGCCCTGTGTACAACAACAGATAAAAAAGGCAAAAAAGGACTCCACAGATATTTGGTTAATATGTGGCTTGCATGTTAAGACAGAACAACAACCCAGGATAAGCTACAGGCATGGGGTACCATAGGGTAGAATCAATACTGCTGTGCTGCCAACTAGAAGAAACCCAGTAACGCTTACTTTTTGCCTGCCGTCATCCTAGAAGAAATTGGAACCATTCCAAAGAAATGACAAGCTGCAACTGTCTGTGGTGTATGGCAGGAGATAAATCACAAATATCACAAAAGGGTTTAAGAAATGTCCTACTATGAAGGGTTACGAGATCGTGTCTACAAAAGGCTACATGCTAGCTCATGGAAAAGTATCAAGGGGAGATTGCTCTAAACTTCATCATAGATCAAATTATTTCCTGTGAATTGAAAAGGGTGGTTGGAGTTTGCTAGTTTTTCAGGTGGTTGCAGAGGAAGAACTTTTCGTCCACTCCTCTTTCAACAGATTCCAACACGCAATATGGATAAACAAGCTAAAGTAATAGGCTTAGGCAAGTGAGAAAGGAAAAAGAAAGCATAATTACCAAATTAGTCATTGCATCACCAACTCTTGCACAAACAACGATAGCACAAAGTAAATGCCTAAAAAGTCCAAATTATATACAAAGAACGCACACATGCAAAGCCAGAGAGAGAGAGAGAGAGAGAGAGAGAGAGTGGCAGAAATAAAGTGAGAGAGTGTATATAGACAAACCAGCCAAATGAAGACGTCTGTCCCATGATCAAGAACAACAGCTGCATCAGACTGCATAACGAGGTCATAAGCTGGCAATTCTTCAAAAGTACCACCTTCCCTATGCATCAAACAGCGAGGCGCCACCATCCGAAGAGACAAATCAAAAGATGCATTCAGAAATAAGTTGCGCAACACAGATCTTTCATCTTCATGACCAAGAATGCTTCCAAGAAGAGGGCCCCTTTTAAGATGGAAAAGGAGTTCTGGCAACATAGAGAGTTCCTTTGGAAACTGATAAAGCTTCGACTTTGGCAATTGAGAGCCAAATTTCAAAGCAATATCTTTTAACCTTTCATCAATAGTTAACTGCATATCAAGCGCATCAGTGAAATTTTTTGCTCGCAAAAGAGTTTTCTTGGCAACAAGGACAGCAGCTACTTCATCTTGGACGCTAGCAAGATAAGCTGAGACACTATCCACAGTTGACAATCTGACAGTAATCACTCTTGTAATGTCAGCATGATAAACATTCGAGTATTGTATTGCGAACTGAAAAAAAACAAAATCATTCTTGATGTCAGCCCTAGTTTCCATGCAGACTGCGAAACTCTGTGTCTCCTCCACACTCAGCATTTGTATAGCAAGAGCAACGTCATTTTTAGCTTCACTGTCTTGACGCGCCTCCTCACCTGGGCCGATTACTTGATTGACAAATATATTATCTGAACAACGAATCTCCATCAAACCATGAGAACCTGCAGCTCTACGAGATGCCCGCTGCAAATTCACGCCAAATGCCTCCCCGAAATCATCATGGAGAACCAAAACACCACCAGAAGCTTTGGCAAGTGATTGTAGAATAGGAACCCGTACAGGGCATGTTCCCGCGCATAGCACATCAATCACCGTATTGCGCTGATGAGCCTCACGACCAAGGTTCTCCATCCACTTCAACGCCATTTTCTCCATATGAAGGTAGTTAGGATGATTTGAAGAATGGGAAACTGAACCAGGACCATATGTTACTGGTCCTCCAGCACATACAATGATTCTACTATTGCCTCCAGGCCTTTTCACGACCCCCCTGGACATTTCTGCTGATGGACCTTGAATTATTGCTAATGCAACCTCTACTGCAACCCCGAGACATCGATCTCTGGAAGCTTCGGGAAGATTCAATTTATATGGCCTCATTGAAGAAAATATTGAGTGTGCAACAGGAAGTGAAGCATGAATAGATGACAAGTATATCCCTGTTCCATATATCATTGCTTTTAAGGAATCTTGGCTAGGTGATATGTTACCAGGAAGCACATCAGCAGATGCCACGGACTCTTCTGAAAAATCATACACTGATACCGTGCGACCATAAAGCACAATTCCAAGTCTTGTAGTTGGAGGTAGAGAATCAACAAAAGCATGCAATGAGCTTTGCAGATGCTGGAGGTGTGGCTCGTCCAAGCACTCGTCTATCACAAGAACAATTGGCGCAGTCATCCTAGAATCCGAAACGGGAAAAGGACTGTGCCTCTTATTTCCGGTCTGGACATAATCAACTAAAGGTGATGACAACTCTGGAAAATTAAAAAGCTGGTCCTTGCTGGAAGCAACATATTCGCCTTCACTTCCATTCAGATTACGACATATTATGCATTGCCACTGACCTGAACCAACTAAAATATTGCAGTAGGGATTTGAATAAGCCCCGCAACTGTGACAGCGATGGGGATCACGTTGTATAATTTGGGGTCCTGGTGAAACCTCCTGACCAGCAGAAACTATTGCCCCGAATCCTAAGCTAGGAATATTTGCTAATTTCCTCTGTTTCAAAACCTATGGTTGTGCAAAATCATTAGAGAGATGCAGAAATCAAACTCAAAAAAGCCAAGAAGAATCGCAACGTCTTAAAATCATACTCATACCCCAGTAACCAGCCACATTCATGGACATGTTATCAAAATAACATGGCAAGAAATATGACATACAAAAATTTATTCTAAGTGAAAGTTCCCAGTTGAAGTTACCATATTTCAAAAGGTCTGCAAAAGCCATGTCCCTGATCCTAGAATGGTAATTGGCGCATGATACACCAGTTAAAGAAAGAATATTCAGAGGATAAAATTCTTCCGTATACAGTTGCCTGACGTTTCATTTCACACTTGCTGGTTTTGGCTTTACACAAATTAGGAATGATAAAAAAAAAATGAATTCGGAAATTATTCAAGTCAACACTTTCCCCTCTCCCTAGGAAAAAAGCATAGTATTCTTATTAATATAACTACAATAACGACCAAGTTGCTTACTTAAAACATACATAAATAGAAACAGCTGAAGATGAGACTAAGCTCTATTGCATGCTTTAATTTACTTTATGCCCTTTCAGCATCATAAAAAGTAGTTTGGCAAAGGCCGGTTTGGGGATAATAGTTTCTCAGCTTAACAGAACCGAAGAAATACATTTAGGTTCCCAAACATTCCTCACCATCAACCTTCAAAAAGATACTTGATTTTCCAATCTCCTTCCACTCCCCCACTGCCACCACCAGTGTCACTCACAGCTCTCCAATGATGCAGCCACTCACATCATCAATTAGTGATCCCTTTTGTTCTCTGTCAATCTATAACCGACTCAGCTATTTCAATCCTCCCCACATTGGCCATATTTTACATGTTTATATGATGTATATGAATTCTACCTAAAGTCTTCAGGTGCAGACATTACTTCATTGAAAATCCAAAAACAAGAAACAGAAGTACAAGAAAAGCAAGGGGATATAAAGAGGCAACTAAAGCATATCAATTTAACTTGGGAGGGAATAAAACAGACCAAATTGATACCTTAGAAGCAGAAAACAAGACATTTGGAAATACAGTATCATGAATTGGGTCCTCCGCTTGCTGCTGCAACTCTGCTGACCCGTTGGGAAAACCTGTGGATGAGGAAGTAGGCAAAGATGAACCTGAAGAAACCGCAAGCAACTGAGGAGTAGCTGGAGAAGTTCTGAAAGGCACAGCAGCAGGTTGAAGTGGGGAAGAAAATACAGGAGGACCAGGAGGAGTGCTGAGATGGGGGGCACCGGTGGCTGTTCTAATCACATTTCCAGGTGAAGGTGTATTTGGGGATGGGGTCATGAAAGGTGGAGAAGGGATTAAGGTGGGCTGTACCAGCGGTGGTGGAGGTGGGAACCTTGGAGGGGCTGATGATGGTGAATGGAAATGGGGAGCTCCTCCCGGGACGGCGGGGTATCCATTTGAAGAAGATTGGGGCTGCTGGGAGGAGGAAGCCATTGTAAAATTCACAACCCAGATTCCTTACAGGCTTCCAAAATCAATTCCCAATTCAAAATTAAGTAAAATCGCCAAATAAAGCTACGGCAATGAGAGGGAATCGTCCTCAGTAAAAGGATTTTTCCGTAAAACTTGAACTGAAGAATCGTAAAACCCAGGAGAGGGAATCAAAGGGGATATTAAAAGTCATGTCAGAAAGACGCTCCTGAAGGCAAAAGAAACTTCAAGATTCCTCCTTTTTCGTCTAGCAGAGCTGAAATTGAACGGAGGGTCCAGCATACAATAAGAATTCACGGAAAATACTCGGTTAAAGGTTTGATGATCCCTGACTGATTGACCAGGAATTGGGGGCTGGGGATTTTGGTCGTTCTGGTGGCAGTTGGAGGCGGGGCCTGAGGGGAGGTGGCGGGAGATCGGCCGAGATGAGGTGAGAATTTTTTAAGCTGCTTCTGAATTTTTACAGAGTATGGATGTCCAGCTGGCACTAATACCTCCATGCTATTGGTTGGTGCCACGAAGGCCACTTCTCGGCGGGTCGGGTCGCAGAGGCTGAAGATTCTATTTTTTATTTTTTATATGTTTTGTCAATAAATATAAATCATTTTTTAATTTAAATAAAAAAAATGTTTTTATTTAAATTAACAAAGTGATTAAGAGATTCGGAAAAAAAAAATTAAAGTTATTAAATATCATAAATATTCAAATATCATCTCTGCTACACCATAGGACCTTTAAGAGCAAGAGTAGTGGTAATTAGGAGATTGGTGGATTTCATGGTGATGTGTAGAAAGGTAACTAGAGAGAAAATATAGAAGGATAGTAAGAATTATGTGTGTGTGATTAGATGTTGTAATGGTAATAAATTTTTTTAAGGCTATTTAAAATAATATTAAATTAAAAAAAGGAGTCAGTTTTTTCTTTGTTCAAAGGAAGGGGTGAAGTTTGTTTTTTTTTGTCACTTTTTGCAGAGAATATTGGCTATATACTTTTCTAATTTTAGAAAATGAACTAGATAATATCTAAAAAAACATTCTCTAATTCATCGCCACTATTTTACCTTTTAGAAAATTCTTCTCTCCATTCTAAGAGCAACACTAATGGTAATTGTGAGATAAGTTTGTTGATAGTTGATGTTGGGCTGACGTGACGAAAGATAAGTGGAAGATAAATATAGAATGATTGTAGAGATAATTATTGTGTGATGTGATGTTGTAATGGTGATAAATATTTTAAATCTATTAATTAAAATAATATTAATTTTGTTAAAGATCAAGAAGAAAAAAGGGTTGGGGCGCGGTTTTCAGGAAGAATATTGTCTAGTTGATTATCTAAAACTAGATAATGGGATAGATAATCTCCCAAAAAACTACTCTACTTTGCTCCTATTATTTTTCATTTAGTGAATAGAGTACTCTATCTTGACAAAAAGAAGAAGAAAATATCTCCAAACATGCCTTACTAGGGCTGCTCTAACATTTGATGGAAAGATATTGGCTATACAATCCCCACTACTCTTGCTCTAAGGGCATTCACATCAGAAAGCTCTATCCCTAGATAAAGATAAAAGTGGAAATTTTCTTTAAATACCTACAGCAGAAGCCTTATCTTTATTTGTTTTTAGAGCCGATGAATAGTCTATCCCTATTTGTGGACCACTATCTCTATTTTAATAGTATTTGGTATAAAAATATGAATAAGGATGCTTTTGTGGAGTGTTTTGAATTTGGATGTCGTAAAATAGGGATATATATTATTTTATATTATTTTATGGATAAAAAATAAGGCTTCTGATGTGAATACCTTAAGAACACAACAGTACCACAATAAACCTAATATTATTCTTAAAGACACCTAGTACATGTCTATCTTTAAAACTTATTGTGGTGTCTCATATAGATTTAGTAGGGTGTCCCAGGAAGATTTAGTGGGTGCTCTTAAAGCCCTCCTAATCATTTAATGACGTTAAGAATTCATTATGGTGAACAGATCTGATCTGAAATAATTTGTACGAACCTCTTGCCACCTATGACGGTGTAAAGGTCTTGAATTGCATGTAATTTAGTAAAACCGTTAAAGGAAAGTCATGAAATAAGTTGCACCATCAAGTGACTACTTGTGTATCATATAACTAAATCAAGTTGTCATGATTCACGCCAATATGACATCGGTCCGGCAGTAATTGTTGTGGTCATTCACTCGGAAGTTCCGAGTTCGAGTCCCAGTGAAGACAAAAATGTTCGTGCGTGTGTTTTTTTCGTATTCGTCAATAAAAAAAAATCGCCGTGATTCACATGTTAAGCGAGAGTCTTATCCATTGCATGAATTGAAGTTTATATAATGGAGACGATATAGGTATGGCATATGAATAACATGATTGTTAACACATCAGAGATGTTATTGTATGATTTATGAGTGTATATATGGAGAATAATGATGATACTCATTCCTCCCGTTGCGGCAAATATATGATGACCATTTTTCAGAGATGAAGGTGCAGCTATGCATCCCGTATTCGGAGGTCTTGAAGCACAATTGCTCCAGAGACAACACCGATAACAGATATTGAGTTTTTCCAAAGACCTGAAGAGTCGAGCCATGTCGCCGAATAATGAAGGTGTCTCTAAGCAAGAGTAACACTTAAAAGATTTTTAATTATAAACCGACACATCGAAACAGTAAATATAGACTCATATCATCATTTGATTATCATATTGTTAAACAGGGAGTATTGATTGAATTGATTTAAATTGAGAAAAACGAGGAAAAGTTCATAGATTTTTTTTGGGGGGTCAAGGTCCAAAAACACATATTAGACTTATTTAGGCAAATAGGACACTAAAAAATCTTATTTGGTTATAAGGACACATAATTAGTACATTGACCAAACTACCCTAATTTGTTTTGCTTTTGTTTTTTTAATGTTTTTTTCCTTTTCTTTCTGGGCGTATTTTTATTTTTATTTTTTATTGCGTATTTTTTCTAGGCGGTTTTTTTTTCTAGTCGCTTTTTTTAATGGCGTCTTTTTTTTGGGTGTTTTTTTTCCCGGTGACCACCTCGATGCATTGACAGCGCGATGCAGAGACGCCTTGATGAAGTGACACCGCGATGCATTGACCACCCCAGATCCATTGACCACCTCTGATGTAGAGACACCGTCATGTAGTGACCACCCCAGATGCAGAGACCCGCGATGCAGTGACCACCCCCGATGCAGAGACACTACGATGCAGAGACACCGCATTACAGAGACACCTCGATGAATTGACACCGCGATACAGTGACCACCCGCGATTCAAAGACGCCTCGATGAAGTGACACCGCGATGCATTGACCACCCCAGATCCATTGACCACATCGATGCAGTGACCACCTCCGATGCAGAGACACCGCGATGCAATGACCACCCCCGATGCAGAGACATTGCGATGAAGTGACACCGTGATGCAAAGACATCGCGATGTTATAACAATTGACGATGCGGAGACATCGCAATTAAGAGGCACCACGATGCAGAAACACCCCGATGAAGTGACACCGCATTGCAGAGACTCCACGATGAAGTGACACCGCAATGCAGAGACACTGCATTGCAGAGACATCGCGATGTTATAACATTTGACGATGCAGAGACACCGCGATGCAGAGACACCGCGTTGAAGTGACACCGCATTGCAGAGACACCACGATGAAGTGACACCGCGAGAAGTGAAACCGCATTGCAGAGACACCGCGATGAAGTGACTCCGCATCGCGAGACACCGCGATGAAGTGACACCGCGATGCAGTGACCACCCCCGATGAAGAGACACCGCGATGTCTCTTTAGCGTTTAAAAAAAATCACGTCTAGAAAAAAAAAACACGGCCAGGGAAAAAAAGAAAAAAACACACCAAAAAAAAAAAATTTGCGCCCAGAAATAAAAAAACATATTTAGCTCCGGGAAAAAGAAAGGAAAAAAAAAATGTTTTGTCTAGTTATTCATTTTGTGTCCTTATATAAACAAATAATATCCTTAGTGTCTTAAATGCCTATTAATTACTCAAACTAGTTCTTATAGACAAATATCCATTTTTTTTTGTATTATAAAACGATATACATATACTTCTAAAAAAAAACTATATACATACAGCAAGGTAAGGAAAAAAATCAAAACAACTTTATACTAAAAAAACCAAAACAATAACAAAACTAGTCAAAACAATTAAATTTATAGATAGGAATAGTAATTTGTCTTTTTACTTAAGTAAACTCATGTAACAGCCGGGGCAAGGTCCCATACCTTAGCGGTTGCCGCTAGGGTCTACCCGGACTCTCGAGTGAGATGACCCGGGTTCGATCCCCCTCCCCCGTAGATTAAAAAAGTTTTCGTCCAAGTGAAAAAAAAAAAAAAAAAACCTCATGTAACAGCCAAAAACAAATACATTAGACAATTATCAATTTTCATGTGAGAATTTTCGAGTAGGGGCATGATTATGTAGTCTGCCTAATAATGATACACATATGGGGAATGACAGCTTTGAGCCAACGAAAAGTTGATGATACGTGACGATGCTAAAAATTGTCGGGTATTAATTTAAGCCGTTTAATCTAGGGTAATATGAACGAGAGATGGTTTTTTTTGGGTGGATTTAGACTACGCTTGAGAGTTCCTCTCTCAAGTTGCCTACGTATCTTGTTGATTATTCAAGAATCAAGTCTCCGTAGTTCCTTGCCCTTGTTTGGTTTGGGACTAGGTTGATCCATTTGGATCCCAAACCAATATTTTATTCACCCCACTAACTTATTTATTATTATTTTATTAATTCTATTATTTTATTATAAATTCTTTCATCAATCAATCAACATCAACAAATAAAATAATATTAATCCATCACTTTATACACTCATTACACTATTGAAGATGTCTAAATCGTCACGGGTGTCCTTGCGGTGTATGGATGGTGGATATCTCGCTGTATTTAAGGTGTGGTGTTACTCCGGCGGGTGGTGGTATGGAGAGAGTTAGAATGGAGAGAGCTTTGGCTTGCAAGTATAGTGTGTATTTCATATATCTCCTCCTCTTTAGTTTACAATGACCACCCCTTTTATAGAGGTGGATAACTTAGGGAATAAGTAATCTATTAGATATTTTACTAATAGCTAGGTCTTACTTAGATACTAAGCAAGACGAAATATCTAAGCTACAAGTGGGGAAAAGATCTGGATCAATCGGCGGCCATCTCTCTGAGGTCGCAAGGAGCAAGCCCTCTCTGGCCTCGCCCCCCTTGGCGACCCTTCTTGACCTGCCTGGATGAGATTCACAGGATCTGTTGCACTTGCCTGGGACCGCAAATGCCTTGGTCGCGGCGAGGTGAGACACAGTGGCCGCCCCTTTTGCGATCTCTCTTGTCATGCCGGAGGGTGGCCGCATTGGGTTGTCCCTTACTGTTGAGGTGGTGGAATTATTTATACCCATCAATGGCCCCCTACTCCGTGCTTTAATGACATTCCCTGGGGATATGAAGGATGGAGTAATCATCAACACTTTTATGACCTCATCGTCGGATGCAACTTGTTCTCTAAGGGCCGTGCTTTCAAAGCAAGCGACCTCAAGGTAACTTTGGGCTGTTTTTGCGACCTTGTCGTCGATGCGACTTGTTCTCTAAGGGCCGTGCTTTCAAAGCAAGCGACCTCAAGGTAACTTTGGGCTGTTTTTGCGACCTTGTCGTCGATGCGACTTGTTCTCTAAGGGCCGTGCTTTCAAAGCAAGCGACCTCAAGGTAACTTTGGGCTGTTTTTGCGACCTTGTCGTCGATGCGACTTGTTCTCTAAGGGCCGTGCTTTCAAAGCAAGCGACCTCAAGGTAACTTTGGGCTGTTTTTGCGACCTTGTCGTCGATGCGACTTGTTCTCTAAGGGCCGTGCTTTCAAAGCAAGCGACCTCAAGGTAACTTTGGGCTCGTTTTTTGCGACCTTGTCGTCGATGCGACTTGTTCGCTAAGAGCCGTGCTTTCAAAGCATGCGACCTCAAAGCAACTACGGGTCTATTTTTTGCGACCTTGTCGTCGATGCGACTTGTTCGCTAAGAGCCGTGCTTTCAAAGCATGCGACCTCAAAGCAACTCGGGTCTATTTTTGCGACCTTGTCGCCGTCAATCGTGGCCGACGTCGGTCTTCTAGGTTTTCTCTGCGGAACGATGCGGCCGTTTCAAAGAATCGCCTAGGTAGTTGTACGTGATATGCGATGGGACGCCTTTTCGTATTTCAAAACCGACAGCGCCGCCCTAATCCGAACCGTTGGATGAAGCGTTCCCAACCGTACGATCGTGGCCCCCTTGCCTATATAAAGCTTTCGCTTCTCACCCTTCACACTTTTAGCGCTTCTTACTTTCTCCGTTGTTTGTTGTTTTTAGAATTCTCTAAGTTTTTTGGCAGAGCTTTGAAGGTTCAACGGCGTTCCTGCGGTGGTTCTAGGATTTCACGGCGGTTCTTTTGAAGATTCCGGCCACCTCTTTGAGTATTTCCCAGGTTTTACGCGGTTTTCCAATCTTTCTCAGCAAATCAGGTAAGAAATCCTTTCTGTTAACTCGTTTACTCATCCATCCCTGCCTTGTTTTTCCATACATATCAATTTTGTCATTCTTTTTGCTACGGAGATGCAACATTGCCTTGTTTCTGATTAAAAACGGGGATTTTTCTGGGGAGAGATTATAGCTTTCCTGGGAAAATCGGGGTTTCACCCGCTCCCCCGCTATCCTCTCGTAATTTTATTTGCGATCTCTTGCAAAAACGGAGGAGGCGGTATTGAAGTGGGTGCGATCACCTTCCTGGGCTAATTTATTATTATACCCGTGTCCGAAAGCTCCACCTTTTTCCTCCCTTGTTTTTGCGGGATGTCGGGGAATGATTATTCGGCGACGACTCTACGGAAAGGGAGATTTACGATTATGCGAGGATGACCCCATACTATCTGGCCGCCTCGGTTGGCGATCCGTTGGACGAGGTTGAAGTGGAAAGTAGTCGCGCGAGATATTGGCGAGATTACCGCCGATGAGGCCGCTCATATGGATGTCGACCCTTTTGAGTTGGAGGCCTTCGTCTCGCCCGAAATCCGCCGCGTAGAGTAAGCCTTAAGGAGAAGGCGCGGGCTCAAAAGTCTCCCAACGGTTCGTGGGGGTGAAGAAATCGATTTCCCGACCGAAGGACAACTGCGGTCCCGAGTACTAGCGGCGCTCCCGACCATGACGAAGCTTATGTTCAGGACGCCGCGGTTCATGAGTTAATGGGGTCCAGTGAGGACGAAAATGCGGAATTGCCCCGGAAGGATATCTGGATGCCTGCGAAAAAGCAGAAGAAAAGGAAAATTGCGAGCCAAACCATGACGAGTTGGTGAGGCCGGCGCGGCCGATACCCGGCCGAAGAGCTCTCGTCCTAACAATCCCGAAGCTATGCGAGAGTTTGCGATCGTGGCGGCGTATGAGAAGGACGTTGATAAGAAATGGTCCCGACCGTGCAAGAGTAGCGATCTCAACGGGACCATTAATAGCATATTCGGAATCGACACCGGTGTGTATCGGTTTTCTTTTTTCGATTATGGGAA
Source organism: Gentiana straminea (assembly GCA_036785695.1). Lineage (NCBI taxonomy): Eukaryota > Viridiplantae > Streptophyta > Magnoliopsida > Gentianales > Gentianaceae > Gentiana > Gentiana straminea. Next base: position 4,129,477 of record JAVUPR010000061.1, read on the forward strand.
GGAGTCCGATAAATTTAAACCCGGGGACCATAAGGATTATGTAGGTGCGCGTCGCTCCGAGGACACCCTTATCCTCCACTTCCATCATTTGTGTGCGGGTACGAGACCGCCTTTCGATCCTTTCTTTGTGAAGATGCGCAAGGAGATGCGGGCGCTTCCCTCGATTTTGCCGCCGGGACTATTATCCGGTTGATGGCCTTCATCGTTATGTGCCGGATTCTGAAGATCGAGCCGACGTTAACTTTACTGGGGCAATTTTATTCCTTCTGTGGGACGTCTATTCCTGGACAAATCTCTCTGAGGTCGCAGACTCCCCGCCTACTATTCCCGCTTCCCAATAAGTTTCACAAATGGGGGCAGCGCGTACTGAAAGTCGAGTCGAAGGTAGGCTGGCCTTTTCCTAGGGCAGAAGTCCGTGGAGGCAAATCCACGCTTTTAATCTTTGACCCCCCTGTGAGTGAGCGGCGCTACGTAAAGGGGCTGATGACGTTAATTCAGTCGGACGGGGCGGCGCCATCTTGGAGAAATGTTTCCTGGGTTGAACTTCTTGATCTGGCCGAGCCTTTTGTATGTATGGCGGGCCTGGTGGGCAGAGGGAATGCCGCGCCCATGGTACGGATGGGTCCTGAGAGCTGCGATCCGGACTGGATTGGGGGTTGTCATATCAACAAATGTTTTCCCTCTGAGTGCCTGGAATGTGGGGGCGACCCTATACTTAGGCCGCTTTGTAACTTTCTTTGTCCACTTGTATTTATTTGTAAATGCTCATTTTGTTTTCCTGGGTTCTAAACCGCTCTCTTTTTGTAGGTATGGATCCAAATGCTCGCAGGGCTTACCGAAACAAGCTTAATGCGGAGGCAGACAAGGCGGCCAGTGCTCGACAGGAGGCTTTGAAGAAAGCTCTAGGGATGGTGCCCCGAACCGCAGACGCCTCGATTGTCGAAGAGACACATAACCCGGAAGAAGCTGCGACCTCTTACGCCCTTGTTGCGACTTCCCTCGCCCTTGTTGCGGGCCCGGAGTCGGGTGGTGCCTCAAAAAAGACTCATCCCCCTACTAAAGAGTCGCACGGCGTGAAGCGATCTCAACCGAGAGAAGGCGAAGGATGATCGCCCACCCAAACGGTCCGCTCCCGGCCCGGCGCATCTTGAAGAGGTTGAAACTCCGGTGGAGAAGAGCGCACCCGGCCGAGACGCCGCCACAAAAAACTTTGCCCCGAGGTTACTGCGGGAAAGAGGCCCTATGGTTGGATCCGAGCTTTACCCGGGATCTTGACCTATCCAAAGCTCGCCGGGTTGGTGAAGCAATTGCTGATGTGATTCCTCTTGGGCCGATCCCTCTCGGTTATCCTGATCATGTTCAAGCGGAGATTGGCCGGGGCATATTAGCCCGCTTTGCGGCTCAAGACGATTCTCCGCCTCAAGATGAGATTGCTGAAATCAGAGATTTGAGCGGCCAGTTTGGGATTGCAGCTTCTCTGGTAAGACCAGTTTTTTTTTTTTTTTTTTTTTTTTTTTTTTTTTTTTTTTGTTGCTAATTATCCCCTGTTTTCCACAGCTCGGTGCTCGTTTAAACAGGGTACTTGAGGCCGGCGAGAGGCGCGATGCGAGAGGTGAGGAAAGTGACGGCGCGGTCGGGAGCAAGCGATAAGGCGAGGGTTACCGCCGAAAAGAAAGCTAAGCATGCGGTGGCGAGGTGGAGAAGATGAAAGCAATCATGGAGGAGCACTCTAAATTGGATCGAGATCAATGAGAAAGTTGCATCTTTGACAAAGGATTATGCGGGGGCGCGAGGAGGAGATCGCCGCGTTGAGGGTTAAGCTTGCCGAGGCGGAGACGGCGCCAAAGAGGCTGCCGAGAAAGCTATTGAGGAAGGCTGCGAAGAAAACGGCCGAGGCGTCGAGGAGGCCAAGTACGGGGCCGTCGCGCCTACAAGAATTCGGATGACTTCTTCGACCTTATAGAGAATAGCTTTGACCGGGGCTTTAGTCACCTAGCTCGCCGTATCCGGGCCGATCGAGGCGGGGGGCACATCACTCGGAAGATATCTTTGCGGTGGGTGAACACGCATCAAGGTCATCCCGATTTAGTGGTCTTTCACCCGGAAATCCCTTATGCAAGCGAGCTCGTTACCTCGATTCGGACCGAACGGCTTAAACGCGGCGAGCTGTTTGGGATCCTGCTCCCGTTAATCTGTAAACTTTGAGATGTTGAAGAAGCCTCCGCCCTCCGAGCAAGGCGACTAGTTTACAAAGCACCCCGCCTACTCCGCGTGCTCTCTAGATTTCTTGGACTTTTTCTGCGAGCTCTTTGAAAATTTGATTTGTAACTTTAACTATTTACTTTTGTGATTTGATTTGAATCTTGATTTGTAATATCTTGACAATTTATTTTACGCATTTTTTCAATTTATAAAACTTGGCTTTTCTCGTCGATTCGATGCGGCGGCCTTTCGCGAGGGCGCGTGACGGGTTATTTTATTCTCTGTCTTTGTCCTCTTGATTCGTGCGAGGTTGCTTAATAATTTGGCGGCGTCAAGCGATCATGAAACGTCGTCTCGTTCTAACCATAGTCGCTACGCGACGCTAATTTTTCAAAGTTTCGGCGGCCTTATTGAGAGCGGTGCTTTTGCCGAGAAGATAGAGCTGTTAGAGCGCCTTTGTTGTGTCATTAACGCGAGTTATGACCCCTAATGACTAGGTGTCGGTTATGCTTGTAGCCATAAATTTCGGTCTCTTTATGGTCCGGCGCTCTGTTGCCTTGGTTTTCGGGTCGGTTGCATATCGGCCCACAGGATCCGATTAATCCCAACCGTTGATTATACCCCTTCTGCGGTATAAAAAGGGGGTTACTTTGGAACTCACTCTACCTCTTGCCTCATACCGAATTTGCTTTCTTTCTCCCTCAATCGTTCTCCCTCAATCGTTCATTATCCTCTTTACCGTTTATCCCCCGACTCTATGTCTCATCCCGGGGAAAGCGGCCGAGGCTCGGATATGGAAAGCTCGTCCTATCCGGGATGTTTCTCCCTTTTTCACCACCTGCCTCCCCCGTAGCCAAGGATTATTTACGGGATTATTTTAAGTGGCGTGATATTATGAGGGAGAGGGGCTTAAATGAGCAACGAATAGAAGACGGCTCCATCTTTGCGCGTTCGGCTTTACGGGGCCGGTGGGAATTTATTGCGGAGCCTACGGGAGCGGTTAATGTTACCATGATACGGGAATTTTATTCCGTGTTGTACGAGGTAGCCTCGGCGGGACCGTGAGCGGCATTTCTCTCCGGGGTGTCCCCGTTATCTTTACTCCGGAGAGAATTAACCAAGTTTTTAACATACCCGCCATAAATCCCTCCTCCCATTATGAGATCGCCACGGGACCTTGCGGATGAGGAAAATAGGCGGATTCGTCTAGGTATTGCAATGTGCGAGCGTTCCCCGAGAATCGGCGGGTTTGGTCTTTGGGAGTGGCTTGCGTCCGACCTCTCTCGCGCGACCGTGAGTGGAAGAAGTTTATAAATTCCCGCGCTCTTATTTCGCCGATGCGATGTTGTTAGTGAGAGCGAAGCGCTCCTTACGCACGCCATTCGCGACCATCGAGTGGATATAGGCGGGAGTGTTGATCCATCGCGAGGCACTAAGATATGCGTGCTCGGTGGTTCAAGGTCGCCGTGGTGCGGTCGCCGCATGCCTTTCGCATCGGCCGATAACCAAATTATGCGGTGGCGCCGGGGTCCCCTTCCATACTCTCGACCGATATGTTTGAAAAAACTTATCCGGTGGAGCCCTTTGCAAGCGTGGTGTCGTTTTTGGACCTCCATACATGTGATCGGAGGAAGATAACCATCCTGCCGAGTTGATGGAAATTTGTCCAGGCTTGATCGATATGTTTGAAAAAACTTTTCATCGTCATTTTTTTTTTTTTTTTTTTTTTTTTTTTTTTTTTTGATGATGACGAAAAGACAAGAATGTAAATACGAGTTTGGAAGAACGACTTTATTTGAATTGGCTTGTTACATATAGTATTTTTTCGGATTGTACGCATGCCATGGTCTATTATACTCGCGGCCCTCCTTGTCGCTTAGCATGTACGTCCCCTTTTTGATAACTCGCGAAATCCGTAGGGGCCCTCCCGGTTTTCCGATAGCTTTCCTTTTTTTGCTTCGTGGCCCGCGGCTTGTCTTTTTTGTAGAACGTAATCCCCGACGGCGAAGTGATGATTGCGAATACGTTTGTCGTGATGACGCTTTGCCTTTGTTTATAATTGACTAGACGATTTGTATGCCTGGATGCGCCGTTCCTCTTCTAGATCAAGCTCGAGTTTACGCGCCATTTGTGTTATTGACCTCGCCGTAAAAAACGACCCTAGGGCTTGGTAAGGCCATTTCCACGGGCGCCATAGCCTCGGATCCATATGTTAAAGCAAAAGGAGTTTCCCTCATTGTGATTTTTCGCGACGTCCGAGTGCCCCGTAGCCGCATTTGGAAGGTGATCCGGCCGGTGGCTGCTTTCTCACCCAGGCTCTTTTTCAACACACTTAGGACTGTTTGTTGGCATTTTCGGCTTGCCCATTTCCTTGCGGGTAGCACACGGATGATTGCCAATGTTTAACATTGTTCTCCTCACGAATCTGTCGAATTCGTCTCGAATTGAGGTCCGTGATCGGAAACCATCACTCTTGGAACACCAAATCTTGTCCATATTTGATCGAGCAAAAAGTATGTTATGTCCCTGGTATTGGTTTTTACCAAGGCCTTAGCCTCGACCCATTTAGTAAAATAATCCACCGCGACGACCACGTATTCGCAACCCGAGCGACCCTTCTTCAAGGGTCCGATGAGGTCGATCGCCCACATGTCGAAAGGCCGGGCGGCTACCACTATGCTTTGTTCGGCGAGGGTAGCACTGGGGATACTTGCGAACCTCGGCAAGCATCACATGCTCGGTATAAGATTTGGCGTCTTCGCTAATTTCGGCCAATAATATCCGGCTAGGAGTACCTTACGTGCTAGTGTTCGATTGGAGAGATGGCCGCCGCACGTTCCCTCATGTAGCTCGTTAGGATTCCCGTTACCTCCTCGGGTCGTACGCATCGCGAAGGGGTTTCGAGAATGAATGACGGTAAAGCACGTCGTCCATAATCGTATATCTTGCGGCCCTTCTTACTAAGGCCTTAGCTTCGCAAGGGTCGCCGGGAAGCTCTCCTAACTCAATATAAGACTTCATGATGTCGACCCAACAAGTGTTCTTGGGTTGGAAATCCATGATCTCGTCTGGGAGATGGCGGGTTCCGATAGGTGTTCGACCATGATGCTAGGATCGCACGATGCGTCTTATTTGGTTAATTTGGATAAGTAGTACGCCTATGATTGTCCTCTCGAGGGATGTTCTTGAATTGACAATATGCGAAGTCGCTTTCGAGTCTTTTGACGAGGTTAATATACCTTTGTAAAATTTCGCAATGAATGCCATATGACCCATTGATTTGATTCACCACCAAGCGTGAGTCGCAAAATACTTGTATATTTTCGACTTTCATGGCTTTGGCGAGTTTCAACCCGGCAATGACGGCCTCGTATTCGCCTGGTTGTTAGAGGCGGTGAAATCAAATCTCGAGCTGCTCAATTTCTTCGATGTGCCCGGTTCTAACGGGATTATTCCCGCGCCACACCCTTTGTGATTAGCGGAGCCATCAACATAGAGCGCCAACGGTGACTTGGCACGATAGGCTCGTCCTCGTGGTGACCCTATCTTGGTCGCGTTCGGAGCGAGCGCTCTTTCACCTCGTCGTTGAAGCTTGTTTTCGCTATGAAATGCGGGAGAGCTTGGGCCTTTACGGCCTTCCGGGGCTCATATCGGATATCGAACTCGGTGAGCTCGATGGCCCATCGGAGCAATCGACCGGACGGAGTCCGGTTTGTGAAGAACTGTCTTAGCGATGCATTTGATAACACTACGATGGTGTGCGATGAAAAGTAAGCCCTTAATTTGCGGGCGGCTATAACAACACAATAAGCCAACTTTTCTATATTAAAATAACGACTTTCAACGGGGCTTAGAGCTTTGGAAACATAAAAAAGCGGCTTCGCGAGCCTTCCTCCTCTTTTACAAGTCGCGGCTACGGCCCTATACGAGGCCGCCAAATATAAAAACGAGTATCCCCGAGCCTCGGGTGGTTAGCAACGGCGGTCTTGACAAGTATTCTTTGAGGTCTTTAAATGCCGAGAGCATTCCATTTGTCCAAGAGAAGGTACCGGCCCCTTTCGAATTTTGAAGAAAGGCGGACTTCTTTCTGCGGATTTCGAGACAAACCTACCCAAAGCGTGATCCCGCCGTTGAGCCGCGTACTTCTTTAATCTTGGTAGGCTCGCTCATGTTGACCGGGGCCTCGATTTTTTCGGGATTTGCCTCGATCCCCCTTTGACTTACCATAAAGCCCAGAAATTTCCCTGCCTGGACCCCAAAAGTGCATTTCGTAGGGTTTAGTTTCATTGAGTGATTCTTCACGTTTGCAAAGGTTTCGCGAAGGTCCTCCAGGTGATCTTGGCGACTTGATTTCACGACCATGTCATCAACGTAGGCCTCCATGTTCTTGCCTATCTGCGTGCTAAAAACTCTGTTTACCATTCTCTGATAGGTTGAGCCTGCGTTCTTTAGGCCAAACGGCATCATCTCATAATAATATAGCCCGCCGGCGGCCCTGAAGGCCGTCAGCTCCTTATCTTCATCGGCCATTTTGACCTGGTGGTAGCCGGAATAGGCGTCCAGAAAGCTTAAGGTTTCAAAACCCGCGATCCCATCCACCATTTTATCGATTCGAGGGAGCGCGTAGGGGTCCTTGGGGCAAGCTTTGTTTAGATCGGTGAAGTCGACGCACATCCGCCACTTGCCGTTGTGTTTTTTCACCATTACTACATTTGCCAGCCAGGTGGGATATTGAAGCTCTTTGATTATGTCTGCTGCTAAAAGTTTCTCGACCTCAATTTTTATTGTGACCTCCTTTTCTGTAGAGAATTGACGCGCCCTTTGTTGTATTGGCCTGAAGTTGGGATCGACACTCAGGTTATGCAAGGCGACCTCCGATTCCACACCTCTCATATCAGTTACCTCCCAGGCGAATGCGTCCAAGTTTGCTTTCAGAAGCTCGATCAGTTCCTCCCTTTCTTCCTCGGTAGTCCTCGATCCTATTTTTATCTTTTGATCGGGATATTTGTCGTTTATTATAACCTCGATCAACTCGTCTTCGGCAGTGAAGTCGGGCTCGTCCCGAACTTGCAATGTTTCTACCTCTACGGCCTTCTCCGAGATTTCTTTCATCATAGCAATCTGATCCGTAGCCGTGTTAAGACCATCCAGTCGGGGTCGCTTAGAATCGACCCTGTTTTTGGTCATATAGTCGAGGAAAGCTCCGGGTCGGGCGATGGCGACCCCAACTTCTTCCCTACGTGAAATTTGACCCGTTGGTGGGGAACGGATGCCACCATTTGGAACTTCTTCATAGCTGGGATTCCCAAAATCATGTTGTAGTAAGAGGGCAGGTCGATTACCAAGAAAGTTATTATCTCCGTTCTACAGGGCTCATAGTCGCCCAAAATGATATTGAGGTCGATCGTGCCTTTGACCCGTACTGTGTCGTTGGTAAAACCTTCGAGGACCCCAAGGTAGGGTTTTAACTTGGCCTCCCCGAATCCGATCTGTTTTAAACAGTCGAAATAGATGACGTCGCGGCCGGCCCCTGTGTCGACCATTACTCGGTTGACGCCGTGCTTGTCGTTCACCCCCACCTTTAGAATGAGGGGTATCTCCATAGGGCCATTGACTGTTGTCAGCTCGCTTTTTGTGAATATGATTCCCTTCTCATTCTCTCCCGACACAATCGCTTTTCGAAGCCGCGGGTATTGATTTGATTTATCCGAGATTTCGGTTGATGGTTCGGGAATATTCCCGTGGATGACCCGAACTCTGCGATAGACGCGAGGTTGGCGTCCCCGACCGGGAGTGTTGTTCCCCTCGCGTTTATATTTATTGGTGGTCCCTCACGGATCGGCCTTTCTATCTCGCGCCTCGGGGTGAAGCATTCATCGGTGATGTGGCCATGGTCCTTGTGATAGTCGCAGTATTTGGATTTATCGCGGCTATCAGGATCGCCCCTCATAGGCTTGGGTTTGTCGAAATGTTCACGAATTTCAAACAGTATTTGGGATGCTTTGGTGTTGAGCGGGGTAAAATTATCCTCGCTAAATTTGTACGGCTTCTTTACCTCACGATCGCGATTAGTATCTCGTCCCTTTTCTTTTTTACGGTCATCTACGCGATCCTCCTTCGGCGAACGTGGCTCTGTCTTAGGCTTTGCTTTCCCCGCGAGATGGCGCCTCGGCCGACCCCCATCATTCGGCCCTTTCTAACATCTCCCCGAGACCCGCTTTGGGGGGCCGCGAGATTGAATTCGGTTTTCATCGGGCCTTTGGCGATTCCGGTGAGGAAACATGTTATGACCGCATCGTACGGAATGTTCCTTGTTTGATCATATATTCGACGAACCGTTCGTAATACTCTTTTCCGGATTCATGCCCTCCCATACGAACCTCATATAGGTCCTCAATGGTTTTCTTTGGCTGCTTGCCGATTCAAACTCTCGACAAACTTTTCCGACAAATCCTCCCAACTTTCAAGCGAGCCGCGAGGAAGCCCGCGTATCCGGGACGCAGCCCTATCCCGCATGCGCCAACCAATGCGATGCACCAGGCGGATTTATTTTGTGTAGCAAGGGTGATGCGACCCTGGAACGCGGTGACCCAGTCGTTTGGGCATGAATTTCCATTGTAATAGTTGTAACTGGGATAACTAACCTTTTCTCTGCTGGGAGGCAATGTTTCGGTAATCCCTTTAGCGAGTACGTCGATCCCCGAAATTGGGGCGACTTTCTCGACGGGCCTCGACTTTTTTAATTCTGCAAGCTCTTTTCTCATTACCTCCATCTGTTCCGCCAAAATAGGGTCGATTCGGGTCGCGGCGTGCTTGCGTATCGGCTCGCTCCGTTCTACGCTCGATTCCCTATGATCTCGTGATCCCTCTTGGCGGGCCCTCTTTTCCCCGATAATTATGCGGGCATCTTGTGCGTGTCTATCTGTTGGATGGGCATCTCTTCTCTAGGAAGGCCGAGACGACTTGGGGCTAAGGCCTTGTCCTTCTCACCCAACCTATTAAACGCGGACCCTTTGTCGATCCTCTTTCCTTTTTGATGGTCGCGATCTTGGGGGGCCGAGGTTCGTGGAATTTCTTTCCTCGGTCCATAGCGACCGAAGAGTGCACGCTCTCCTCTACGTCGATCCGCCGAATTTGGCTGCGGCGGCCACGGTCCGCGACCGCAAGAGGGATTTCGTTTACGGGAGGATTCGGGGTCGAATCGTCATAGGGGCACGGCCCTTAGCCACCGGCGGGAATTGGTGAGATACATAGTTTCGGCGTACACGGCGTATTCCCTCATCTCGGCGACCTGCGGGTCCTCCCGAAAGCCGGTTGTATTTACGGGATCGATCTTTGGCTTTTCTTTGTGACCTCTCTCTACGAGTTCCATCCGGGGCAACAACGGCCTCTTTCGACTTGGTTTTTTGATTAATGACATTTCGAGCGTCGCTAGGTGCTAAGACCCCTCTGCGGGATCCTTCTCCTTCACGCGGGGAGATTGTCTAGCGTTTCTCCCGCGCCTTCCCCACGAGCTTGATGCAAGCATAGTACCTTTTGCGGGGGTTTGGGGTGTTAGATGTCCTTTACTTCCGGCCATCTCTCGCGGGGTGGCTTTTTGAGCGATTTCTTTGGTAAAGGGAAGAAATAAAGGCGGTTTGAGGACTTTCTTTGTAAGATTATCTCCTCCTTGATAAGAGCTCTAGGTGATTTTTTACACAATCGATTCCCGGTAACGGAGCAAGCGAAGATGTCTAAATCGTCACGGGTGTCCTTGCGGTGTATGGATGGTGGATATCTGTTGTATTTAAGGTGTGGTGTTACTCCGGCGGGTGGTGGTATGGAGAGAGTTAGAATGGAGAGAGCTTTGGCTTGCAAGTATAGTGTGTATTTCATATATCTCCTCCTCTTTAGTTTACAATGACCACCCCTTTTATAGAGGTGGATAACTTAGGGAATAAGTAATCTATTAGATATTTTACTAATAGCTAGGTCTTACTTAGATACTAAGCAAGACGAAATATCTAAGCTACAAGTGGGGAAAAGATGCGGATCAATCGGCGGCCATCTCTGCGAGGTCGCAAGGAGCAAGCCCTCTCGGCCTCGCCCCCCTTGGCGACCCTTCTTGACCCTGCTGGATGAGATTCACGGGATCGTTGCACTTGCACGGGACCGCAAATGCCTTGGTCGCGGCGAGGTGAGACACAGTGGCCGCCCCTTTTGCGATCTCTCTTGTCATGCCGGAGGGTGGCCGCAGTGGGTTGTCCCTTACTGTTGAGGTGGTGGAATTATTTATACCCATCAACTATTTAACCATTACTTTTTCAATATAATATTTCAAATCAACAATCATTACTTTAACTACACAAATTTCAATACAACTTTTCAACTTTATCATCATTACTTCAACATATTTTATAATTCTTTCTCTTTCTTGGATCCAAATGGATCCGGTCAGTCCGAAGCCTTGTTCAACAAGGATTCTAATTCTTGATCCCTAAGGAGAATCTCGTACTAGAAATCTTTGCAGGATTCTAATTATGAAATAAATTCCTGGATCCGCCACTGTATCGTACAATTGACACAATACACTTTCAAACCAATGATTTAACTTATATTACATAAATCAATGAATCCTAAATCACAATTGATTCGATCAATTAATTCCGATAAAAAACTCAGTGATGTCATCCTTAGATATGTGACGAGCAAGAAAGCAAAAGACAGTTTTACTGTTAAAATGTCAAATGGAGCTGAAAGAAGCAATTGCATCTGCTTCCTGCTGCAGAAGAAGAGCCTCGATGAAAATCTCCAAATTACCCCCCTCCATTACGTCATCTATCGAATGACAAGTAATACCAACACGATGATCCGTAACACGCCCTTGAGGAAAGTTGTATGTCCTTATGCGTTCTGATCTGTCCCCACTACCTATCTGCTCATCAACAAAATAACAATATATAGTGAAAAAACCCATTGCGTTATTTGATAGAGCTGCAAATCAATCCATGGTTAATAAAAACTTCATTTCCGTTTTGAATCATATTACCTGATCCGATCTAAGTTTGGATCGATCTGATTGAATTCTGAATCGTTCCCTTTCATACACTTTCGCACATAGCACTTTCAGTGCCTTTGCTTTGTTCTGCAAACAGATCCGGCAATATCATTAACAACTCAATTTTTTAGGTGAGTTGGTACTATGACATGATATCATAGCTCGAGGTCACGGGATCAAACGTCAGTGTCCATATCTATTAAAAATTCGATTCTTGTACATGCATTTACAAGCTCGCATGTACAATTTAGACTCTTTTTTTATTTTTTCTTTTATTTTTTTAAAATTTTAAAAATGCTTAAATTTTAGCCTTATAGGCGAGTTGTCAATTTAAGAGAGATGCAATATGATCTTCTTTTATAAAAGGAAGTGTAGAAGAAATTATGAATAAATGGATACGACTTACTACCAAACTCTGATACATAAAATAGTGCATGTGTCTCCCATACCATATGTTGGGACCGTTCATCCTGTATGGCAACTGTGAAACCAGTGGGAATGTGAGTGATCCTGACAGCACTATTGGTCGTATTCGCATGCTGACCGCCCGAGCCACCAGATCGATAGGTATCGATTTTCAAATCTTCATTCCTGACCTGAACATCTACCTATGAAATCATAGAGAAATGATTGATCAAATAACTTCAACAACTACTTCAAGCACAATTTGAATCACGCAGGACAAATGGAAGGGTGGGGTGTTCACGCTTATGTTATCCAACTACCTGATCTGCCTGAGGGAGAATAGCCACAGAAACAGCACTTGTATGAACACGCCCAGATTTTTCTGTAACAGGAACTCGCTGCAAAAAAAAGGTGAATGTCAAGTGTCAACAACTTATGCGCTGAAATACATATATGTGTGCGTGTGTGTGTGTTGAGGGGTGGGGGAAGGCAGTAGAAACAAACCTGCACACGGTGTATTCCGCTTTCAAATTTTAGCTTCCCATACACATCAGCTCCAGAGATTGATGCAATAGCTTCCTGATAAGGATTAAGCTTGTCAAAGCAGATTTTACATGGCCAGAGATGTAGATGAAAAGACTGCCTACAAGGCACTCCGGCGTGTGCAATTACATGGTTGATATCGTGAAAAATCAATAAATGCTGACCTTGTATCCTTTAAGATCAGAGATTGCTACATCCAGGGCCTCAAATTTCCAACCTTTTCTTATGGAATATTTTTCATACCTGACGACACATCAAGGCTGTTCAAAGAAAAAAAAACACATATTGAGCAAAATCCAGTGCACTAATCATGTCATAGTATATACTTACATTCTAAAGATATCCATCGCAAACAACGATGCCTCCTCCCCTCCAGTCCCTAGCGAACATTTTGCATGAGATCAATGCATAAAAAGCCTCCAAAACGGTTGAAGTTTCACAGAAATCAGGCAGAAAACTTTCATTAGTATGTCTTACCAGCTCTGACTTCCAATATACAGTCACGTTCATCTGCATCATCCCTTGGTAGAAACATTTTAAGAAGAAGATATCGAAGTCTCTTCTCCTCTTCAACTACTTGATTCAATTCCTGAGAAGCCATCTCTTGCATGTCTCTGTCATCTTGACTATCGACGACAACAGATTTCAATTCTGACATCTCCTACAAAAAAAACAAATGTAGAAGAAGGGAAAATGAGTGAAAAGGGTGAAAACTTTGGATCATATAGCTACAAGGATATGGCCACCAAAGCATTATGCAAAAACCATAAAACAATATCTCCAAGAGAAAGTCAGAAATTCTATTTTGCTGAGAGGAAACCTTAGTTGTTTGAGAAGGAAAAGGAGAAGTGACAAGGATGGGAAAATGAGGAGCGGAAAAATATCGGAGTGATTTTTTCAAGCCCTGCAGTCATGCATTTTGAATCGCTACAGTCTTTCCCCAATGAAGTGAATAATGGCATTATCTCTCCCATTCTTCCGCATATCAGACTTATCAGTTCCTTACCCACGGACGGTGAATGATACCCCCCACCCCCAAAGCACACACACAGGAAAACTCTACTGTACAGCCCCAAAAAGAGTAGCATGAAATGGTGTTAGGACATAAAGGCTTAAGAACTCATTAACCCCCCGCCCACACACACTAACAAGAAACAAGTGCAAGGCCTTGGTAAGCATACTACAAGTACATGTGATCACTTTATAAACGGACAGTATACTCATTGAACAACCTTATTATCTTGCCCACCTAAAAGCTGGAACTATGAGACCAATCCAATAATTCCATCAGCATTAATCCAATAATATACTCAGCATTTGGAGTCATATACCTATCATAAAACCTTGTTAAGTGGAATGTATTTACTATTGGCTGCCGAATTGTGTTGTATGGTAGGGCAAGGACACCCACTAGCACAAAAAACCTATATTCTTCACAAAGAATGCACAGGCCAGGAAAGAAGGGACGGAGTGAGAGTCTCTCTTTCTCAAGGACTGAGCTTGACAGTATAAGTATCTACCATTCATGTTTTGTGATATAATGAAATCTATGTATCATTCATCTCCTGTTCTGAAGCAATGATCTCATCATTTTACTAACAAAAACAGTATCAAAGTAAACGTAAAGATGCTACCTACAACGAGCACAAGAATACGTCAAAAAGAGAAATATGCAATCACCAGTTACAAAAGGTTGTGCTCTAAAAATCTTGTATAAGTATTACTTCACAAAGATTACAAAAGTTGAAATGTTTGGGAATTTCAGTTTCCTATTGAGTTAATAAGTTTATTCTTTTTTGGCCTTTGCCGTTTTCTTTCCTTCCTATTTGTGCAAACCCCCTACAGCGTAAATAATAAGTAGGTCTAATAAACTATATACTGTGGCAGGAAGGGTTTACCAAAATAAGGCAACAAAACCCCTGCTGGAATAGTAGAGAACAGGGGTGGTTGACATGCCCAAGGCGAGAAACGAAGAGGTGCAAGAGAAAATAACAAAGCAAAAAGACCATATATATAGTACGTTAACCTAAACGTCGACCCTAATGAACAAAGAGAAATAATTGCATTTTGCAGGTTAAACAAGCATGAACACATTCAGAATGCGAATAGATGAAATATAGAAGCCTTGAACATTTGGTTAACAAATACCTTCTGTTTGGCCCTCAACTCATGTATTAGATGGACTGATTGTCTGAGCTTCCGAAGCTCCTTGTTTGCCCTTGAATAATCTGCTTGTGAAGCTTCCGGCTGTCTTCAAACAATACTAAAAATTAAGAAGGGGACAAGAGACATCCTATTTGGATCTCGATTTATTACAAGGTAACCGGTTGTCCAATTAATAACTTGGACCCAAAAATTTCATTAAAATGATATTCATCTAGTTTAAAAGGCCAGAAGACACAGCCATGCTTGAAAAATATTAAAAAACACCACATACTAAGGGGTTTTGACTCTGCAGAAGATGATCTCAAAGTATAAACAGAAAAGTAAGGTCGAATACGAATAGGAGAAATGGATATAGGGATAACCTGGTCTATAAGGCGTTGAAGATGAGCAGTCCTGTACTCTATATCCAATATCCTCCTGTCCATGATGTTGATGATGTCAGATGACAGCTTAGGTAGCACTTCTGCAATTTGAAAGATTAAATACAACAGCAAGAAACCCTTCAATTGGCACAGTAAGAAAGAAGCAAATGTTTCTGCTCAAATTACATGAACCCCCTAAAAGGTGCTTCCCCCAAATTCGTTGTTTCAGCATGTGTAGATTATATCAAACACTATAGACACAAAGGCAGAAATAAACAATGTGGCTCGGTCTCATATCCATGATAACCTAAAGAAATCTCAAATAACTCCGTTTATTATTATTATTTTTTTTGTTTTTGGGTGGCTGAAATAAAGCAGCACGATAGAGCAATCATTGGAGACTAACAGACAGAGTCAAAATCAAATCTATGTCTCCAGTTCCCGGAATCAGGCAGAGGTACGAACATCATATTGGCAAAAAGGAATAGGAGAATTCAAGAAAAAAGAGGGGGGGAGGGAGCGGACCGGTGGAATAAGCGCGGAGGAAATTGGCAGCTGCGGGTGGCCACTGCCTTCGGATTCCAAAATTTCGTTGAATGATAGTTGCTAATCGAAATTCACGTTTCACAAAGATATTAAGCAGCCATTGATGAGTGTTTTTGGACCTCCATGAAGAAAACCCTGCCCCTACATTCCTCATCTTTCCCACTCTTCTTCCCCTGTTTGTACATTCTTTTCCGACGGGAAGGTACTAAAATGGATCTCCGATCAAGTCATTCCCAACTGTCGATGTCCCAAAAAAAAAAAAAAAAAAAAAAAAAAAAAAAAAAAATTTAATATGTACAAAAATAATACTCTTCCGTCCCATTTTATTTGTCATGTTTGACTTTTCACACTGATTAAGAAAAGTGTAGTTAATACTTTGAATCACATTAAATAATCCAATTTTTTACACTTATGTCCTTTAAGTTGTTGTTGGAGCATTTAATGCTACACACTTTTTATTGTAAATATTGTAAATAGTGAAGAGTATTTGAAGAAATTTAACAATTAATGCTCAAAGTGGACACTTATTTTGGGACAAATCAAAAAGGAAACATGGACAAATAAAATGGGACGGAGGGACTAATAGTCATTCTTCCCCCTTTTTTTTTATTTAAAAAAAATTATTAATATGTACAAAAATCATGTCCAGAGAAATAGATGTACAAAAAAAAATTAAAAAAATAAGGAAAACAAAAAATATTAATATGTATTCTGCCAAAAATTATCAAAGATGTGTAAAAATGATCATATATATGTTAGAAAAGCAGTATACTTCTATTATATTTCTCCAAAAAAAAAATAGTTATTATAAAATCTTTTAAAAAAATTATCAAAGATATGTAAAAATGCTCATACTTTGTTAGAAAAGCAGTCATATAAAAGAGGAAATTCCAGTATGATACTTCAATGTGTGCTTTCCTTATTGAAGATTACTAGGAAAACAAGACGCCGTGCAAGCTACCTAGCGTATAACACATTCGAAGATTATAAATGAGAAAGTACAATTTGGATTGAATGTATTTATTTGTCAGCACTAATCAGAATTGGGGTATTTGTTTATTTAGTGTATTCACCAAAGATCTTTGTTTATTTAGTACTTGTAGAAAAATGTTTGCTTAAATAGTATTTTCACACATATTTTCCTAAAATACAATATGCACTAACCAAACTACCCTTTTTTTAAAACGTGACCATTTTCAGCTACACTCATCACCTTTCTATTTATTTGAAATAAATAAATAAGAAATATCTCAGCTATTAAATAAATAAGATAATAAATATCCCGTCTATAATGTAACATCCCGATTTTTCATAAAAGGGTAATATAGTAATTTGGTGTATTTACTACGACCTAATTATTATTTGTCTTTTATTTAATTAAAAAGGAATTAAGTAAAAGGGTTTGGAAAGTAATTAGTTATGGAATAAAGGGATTAGCATTAAATAGATTTTGTCAACTAGTATTTAAGAAAATAATTCCCTAATTTCTCATAATACACACACGATGCAATTCTGAAAAGAAAAAAAAGAAGAACAATGATGTGAAGAAGAAAGACGCAGAAGAAAGCGAAAAAAAGGGAGAACATAATCTTCAACCGTGCGGTCAATCCGTTTATTGTTTCAAAATGCCGCAAGAGAGAAAAGTGATCACCGCGATGAGACACAGCTTTGAAAAATAAAATATCCTTATTCCGTAAGTTTTCAGTTTACCCCTAATTTTTCGTAATCGTCGAGTTCAATTCTTCAAAAAATCGTATCTTTTAATCCGTAGCTCTGTTTTTCAGCCATGAGTAGTCAAAACGATCGTCTTGGAGCTTAGATCGTTCTAAAAATAGTTTTACAGGAAATAATTCAGGTAATATTTGGTTTTACACACTTTTTCAATTCGGGATTTTCAAGAAAGATAGGATTTTTAGGTTTACTTGTTGTTTAATTAGGTTACAAGTTGAAGGCTTAGATGATCAGCAGTATCTTGAAGGTTTTGGATCGTTTTTGCTGGAAATTAAGGTAAGAGGCTCTTCCTAATGAGTAATTATAGTTTTATAATGATAGGTTGAGTTTTAGTGTTGTCGGAAAGGCATGAAAAGGCTTGTGCTTTGATGAACTAGAGTTCATAAATGTCTGTGTATGTGCTAGGACTTGTCCGTGTCTAGTGGTATAAGTAAGAGAGTAGGAGATGTGAGAGAGCTTACTTGAAAACACTTAGGTGGCTAGATAAAAACGGATAATAATTACATAAGTGTAGTAAAAGCTAAAACGTCACCTATTCTCGGTTAGGCACTATTTCATATCGGCGATGTGATACGTTCATAGAATGTGAACAACGCTAATGTCTCAAAAGGCTGAAGGGTAGTGGAGGAAATTCATCAAACGTATACGTATACCGGGGAGACCCCGGAGCTAATCGGTGCTAATCACCGTTAGTTAGCAAGTATATCTTCAGGCTGATGAACGCCATGCACAGTGCCCTTGAGTAATCACGTAACCAAGATAAGTTAAGCTAGAAACGTATAGTCATGGCATGTCGATGGGCATTAAGTGAACCCTATATTGAGTCGGTCTCATAAAGGTAATTTAATAATCATAATAACAACCTTTTCATTGTAGAACTTAGTTATTTATTAGCTTCTCGCTTTTACTAAATACTTTGTACTCACCTCCTTTGCATTTTCTTATGATGCATTGTGGGGTGAGAAGACGAACAGGTTGACTCAGAGTAGTTGACGATTTTTGAAGACATTGAAGTCTTGACGAAGCTTCTAGTTCATTTTCTTTGTAAATGTTGTACTAGACTTTTTGTATTCTTTTTCTTAGACTTGTTGTACTTCTATTTCTAAGACCTTTGTAAGTTTGGTTTGTACTTTTAGGTCTCGTATTGTACAAGTCTTTGGGTTTTTCGTCGTTGTAATTAAACTATCCATCTTTAGTATGGTTACTTTCTATTCTTAGTAGCATTTATGATTTTACCCGAGTCTTTTGGGCTTCCCTTTGCTTTTATTTGATAAGACGACGTAGAGCTTGCGTATAATATTAGATTTATTTAATGTTATACGTGATGAACGTTTCTCTTCCGGATAAGGGCTCGGTATCTGTGAGCGGGGCGTTACATAAGAAATATCTCCAAATCGGGAATTGGCCTAAACTATTTTCCTCCGGTTACGCGCTTTTTTCGGTTTCCATTTCTGGCGACCTGCGTTTTTTTTTTTCAATTTGTGCAACGACCTGTATTTTTAAAATATTTCTTCCTCTAATATTTGTTTTCCCAGATATCAATGTTGTGGCCGTGAGAAATGCTATGGTCACAACAGTTGTGTCATAATAAATGACACAATACATTTTTTCATTATTGATTGTGATTATGACTTATTGATTAACATATATGTCCACAATACATTTTTTCATTATTGATTGTGATTATGTCTTATTGAGTAACATTTATCTCTAGCATAATCAAAGTGCAAAATTGTGTTGTGTTAATCATATCGCTCTAATCGCTTGATTTTCCCTAATAAATAAAAAAATTAATCGTAGTACCTCAAAAAAAAATTGTAGTCCTTCCATCCCGAAAACATAATATTTGTGGGGTATGAAAATGTTTTTTTTTTTTTATAATACATGGGGTGTATATGAGTAGAATCACCGGAGTGTGTATAAAGGGGCCCAAAAAAATACACATTTGTTATAAAGGAAAAAAAATTTAAAAATAACACGTGTCAGATGGTCTTTCACAGAGACGTTGAACATTGTGGGAAATGCATTGTTAACTTTTAATAGAAGAGGAGACATGAGGTGTATAGATAGAATGTGGGACCAAAAACTTTATATTTGTCGTGTATCAAAATGTTTTTATTTTTATTTTTACAATATATGAGGTGTATATGAGTAGAATTACCGGGGTGTGAATTACGTGTAAAAAATAACACGTGTTGGATGCTTCTTCACAGAGACGTGGAGCATTGTGGGAAGGGCAAAAATTAAATAAAAATAATAATAATAATAATAATATATATATATATATATATATATATATATATATATATATATATATATATATATGTATATATATAGCGTGGAACAAGAAAAAAAAAACACGTGTCAAGCACCATAAAGCGTCGATGTGGCCTCTTGTGGTAAGAGCTTTGTTAGCTCTTAATAGAAGATAGAATAGATATATAGATATATGGATATAGATATGAAATGTTAAATTGTTTTAGATGGGTTAATTATTCAGTTTGAAATGACTTTACTTTATCAAACTGTTTTTTTTTTTATAAAACGAGGGAGTGAAAATAAAGAACACCCGGTTCAACTTTCAACCCATTTTCAAAACAAAACAAAACAAAACAAAAAACAAAAAAACACTTTCAAACCAAAAAATAAAATAAAAATCATTGATGATGGCCGTCGCGAACTACGGCACTTGTCATCCTTTTAAGTCGTATAATAAATGACTAGCCTCTAAATGTAAAGCAGTAAGGGCCATGAGCCCCAAAGACATACCTAATGGCAGGTCCCTTACCCCAGGTGGGAGATCGGCAGAAGTTCCTCCTCCAGTCACCGCAGGTCGACCTAGATCTGGTGAAGAGGAGCTGCCCAGTTCGACCATAGTGGCCTCGGGGCTCGGCGCAGGACGCACAGAGCAACCCCAGCTATCATTCCACGTGCTGGATAACTAAAAGTAAATAAGGAAAGAATCCTAAGTCATAAATACTGTGATATTGACATTTAAATATGTCCATAATTATCCTTAAATTATAGGAATCTATGCGTGTATATCCTTAAGGAAATATTAATAATAATAACGTGAATTCTTGCCGGACAAGGAAAATGGATGAGACATCCCCTATATAAACAACCCGAAGGAACCAAAAGACTTGATTCCAATTCAGCTATTGAATACATAGGCAACTCAAGAGAAATAACTCGATAGCTCAGTCTAAAATACACAAAAAAACACATCCCCATTAACACGATTTAAGGTTCATAGGATTAAAGGTCGTTGTCACAAAGGTAATTGGCCCGGATTGATTAGCAACAAAATATGCAAAGCCACCATCTAAAAAGGGAATTCAGAAGCGAAATTGGTAGACAAGCATACACTTCCTGCACCAAGGAACATATCCATATCATTAATCTCAGTTTTCTCCAGATTCTAAGTTCCTTTTTTTTTTTTGGGAGAATTTTTTATACGAAAAACATGTCGATTCGTTACGACGAATTGATAACACGAGTGATAATAACCAGTTTCATATAATATATCGCTATTAATTGTCACACCGATTTACTGAAAATACATAATAAACAGTTTCATATAATATTTACTAATACCATCCCACCCTAACACCAACATATTTTGTGTCCTAATACCATTTTTTTCACAACTAATTCCCTTTCAAAAGGACCTGACTTTTGGTAGAAATCCAAACACGGCCACAAGAGTGAGAGGGAGAGTTGAAACTCTTTCCATACAACAGCTTATGTCTCAAAAGTGAACGACCAGGTCTAATGCTAAACACTGTCGCTTTCAGCAAGACAAACAGTAATAGGATGCCATCCTGATTGAGGAGCCAATATCCACTTCTTTGTAGTAATTAGTATGTGTAAAATCTGGAATACTTCCCCCAAAGTGTACTCTTTTAAGCACGCATTCTTCAAAATCAAAGCTGCTTCATACCTGCACAAAAAAAAAAAAAGATTTTATAATGGGACGGACATATCCATCCAAATGCAATCAAATTTCTAAATGACTGCCATACCTAAAACTTACCTGCACTTAGATGCAATTATTGCTGAACGACCAGAGGAAGATATCAGGAACTTTTTAATCTCAGCCCATGAAGATTTTGGATACTGTTTGGCTTTACCATCGAAGGGATTGACACACTCCCATAATCTCTCGTTCCTACCTAAATACAGCTTCGTGTTCCCCAGATTGTACTGAACAATAATTTGATGGTCAAGGGCATACTTCAAAGCCTTTCTTACACCAATATTTCGAAACTTGGGATCACCATAGCGAATACAAGAGCATATGCTTTCTACAGTAGGCCTGATTTTTTCAACCTCCAGAGTACGTAAAGCTAGTAAAATGACTGCCATGAGCCCCTGAACATGTTTAGGAGGTGTTTGGCATCGTTTACTTTCACAAACACCGGAACCAGCATTACCTTTCAGCACACCTACAGAGGAGGGAAGAGGAGGGGTCTTCGCGCGTTGGTCATGCGTATCAGTTTGAGTTGGCTGGCTTGAATGTGTAGTAGTATTCCCAAACTGAGCTGTTTTGGAAGAAGCTAAACTAACAGATTCCTTGAAATGAGTTGTTAACTCTTTCGCATCTGGCTTATCGAAATTACAAGTGCTCTCATAATGGCAGGCACATTCCATGCTAACAATCTTACTAGAAGATATATTCAAGGATGAGGTGGCAGAGCTTTCAGGCACATCAGGCTTGGGAGTGGAAGGGAGAAAAGCGAGATGACGTGGATTTATAAAAGACGTGTTTTCTGAATGAACATCAGGCTGAGGAGAAGCATATGTATCGTGTGTATTATTTGTGGTATTTTCAAGATGGTCAATATTTCCAGGTGATAAAGCAGGCGTAGACCTACTAGAAGATAAAGTCGCAGGAACAGGGCCAAGGAATTCATGTGGTGCTTTCTTAAACGATTTTGAAGGTTCTGCTCGTTGAGGATAACGTAATTTGGTGTTTCCAGATAATGTGGTTGTTTTTCGGGAAATTTTGGCTTTAATTTTAGGAATATTGACAGACTTAGACTTATATTTCACATTTCCAGCCTTTTTGACGTTAACAGAATTTTGGTTGTTCAACTCAGAATCATTGTTAGAGAGATTTGAAAGTTGTGAAGAACTCGTGCCAGAAGTTATCTTTGGACGTACCACATTGTTACCGGTGGCTACTTCAGAATCATTGAGAGGAGATCCACCACTGACCAGGGTTGTCCAAAGCCAAACAGACTTTGCAGCAGTAACTAGAGCTGGAGACGCTTTTAGAGGTTGTGCCAAAAGAATGTTGTACCTACGCAACCGTAACTGATGGAGGGCATTTGAGAAATCGCGATCACCTGAAATGAGCAGATAGTTTGCTGGAGCAGGATTATCAACTGCCCAGAAAAGCATATCTACCAAGATCTTCTTGTCACTTGCATCTTTTACACCTGCACAATCATATGCAGAGAGTATCAGAAAGAAAACTAATATAATGTTAAATTGGTGATTGAAAAAAATTATCTTTCCATTCTCTGAGTTTGGAAATGGTACAAAGAGAGAAACACACAAAGTCTATGATAGATTCATTTCCTTCACCCACACACAATACAATGAGTAACCACCTGTACATAGTATAGTTCGGATCTTTTTTTTTTCTTCCCCGAAAGGCGAAAGCTTTATTAATATCGGATAAACCGAACTTACAACGCGGCCAAAACCGCACAACAACGCGGTCTAGCCGCACGACAAACAACAAACATTACAATCAAGCCGAATAATAGATCGGGTCGAGGGTGCTGAACAAAAGGAAAGAATAATTTTTCCGAAATAAGACGTTCAGACACGTGGATCCTCTAGGCAATCTATTATTCGACAGACACAGACATAGGACTAGAACAACATTTACGGTGAAAGACAAGAAAAAACCAACAAACCAATACAAGATTATTAACAGAAGCAGCGCCGCCGGAGAACAAAACCAAAGCAGCAAAGCTGAAACCATAAACCAAGATGGACGCCACCGGAAACCACCACCACCGACCGCCGCCTCCGGGCAGAGAGAGAAGCCCGTAAGAGATGACTAACTCCTCCGACAAAAGAACGACTGCCATAATCGCCAATTAAGAGCCCGAAGCCTTAACGGAATTATGTAAGCCACGCCGCGAGGGAATGCACCTCCAGCCGGTAAGGAAGACATTCACGCCGCTCAACCAAAAGTCCGGCCCCGGATCGCCACCGACGACGAGATCTCAAGATCTAAACAACAGATCGGAGTAGATCTAGATCCGAAGATCCCCATCTATAACGAAAAACGCCGCCACCGCTACCATCACAATTTTTGAAGGTAGCAGGAGAAGGAAAACTAACAAACAAAACCACCAAAATTGGGAAATACCAACCTTCCCCAAGCTTCCTTCTCCAAAATAAAAATAAAGATTAAAAGATAAAGACGAAAAGGAAAAGGGGGTGAGACGCCGGTAGCCGGAGGCCACCGGCGTCGGAGGTTTTTTTTTTTTTTTTTTTTCCTGTGGGAGGGGTCGAAAGGATAGAGAGAAGATGATTAGTGATTATTATTAGAAATTTAGAAATATAGCTTGGATCTTAACAGAACCAAAATAACAATATTGTCATGAAAAAGAAGGCAGTCCGACCCGAACTAATGATTGATACGATTTCCATGTTGCGCCTTGTTGGATATCCAGATTGCTCATACTACCTCAATCAGATCAGCAATGATAAATCAAAATGAAAAAGGATACACACACTATACAACCCTTTTTTTTCAATTTTATTAAAGTTAATTTTAACACCGGCTAACTAAAAAAATAAAATGTTTTAAAGCTAATCAGCAATCCAAGGGATACAAAAAATCAAAAAATACCTCGATTCAATCGCTATGTGATAACAGGTACCAGGGGAGTGAACAACAGTAACAAAATTGTGTGGTGTGAAAATGTCGCTGATTATTGAAATGAAATGTATAAAACGAGAATATAAGGCGGTAGAGTACCAGCAGGAACGTGGTTGAGGGTTACGCCGGTGCTGGAGAGAGCCTGCTGAACGGAAGCAGGGATACGGATGGTGTCGCCGTAGGCGGCGATGGAGACGGGGCCACGATAGTTCATGTTGACAAGAGCGCTGCTAATGTTTTGAGGGATAGTGTGTGGTTCGCACCATTTGGGGACGGCGCAGTTCTCGATGTCCCACCAGACGGCGGTCTTGGCCGTAGCGTACTGAGCCTCCTTCTCCGGCACCGGCACCGCCCCCGTCCCGGCCATCTGATCGTATGCAAAAAGGAAATGTCTCCGATGAACCCTTGGCTTAGTTGGCTATGGTCTATATATAGAGTCTATGAGTGTAGCAGAAGCAGGAAGAGGAATAATAAGAAGAAGAAGAAGAAGGAGAAGGGGAAGGCTCCTGGTATGAGAGCAACTGTAATTGTGTGGAAAATAAATTCCTTCCACACTGAAAAGTTTTAACACATGCCAAGTTTGTATTGGTTTGACTTTGTTTATTGAAGGTCAAGAAAAAAAAAAAAAAAAAAAAAAAAGACTGAAAAGAGCGTAATGGCTGAAAAATTATTTGGCTTTGTTATAAAAGAATCTATCGATCACTTCAAAAACATGGAAAGGGAAAAGTATTATATGCACCGTATGTACAGCAAAGAAAGTGAAAGATATATATATCCCTTCTTCAGGTAGTTCATCCATCTAATATATACATACCAAACTTAATGACTAAGGAACGGCGGCTGCATAGTCGATTATCCGAACGCGGTATCGATTAATACAAACACATGACATATTACACGTGGGCTTTATGGTGTAAATACGTCCGTTGATTACATCATATATTTACGTCGATCTTTTTCTCTTTATCATGTTGGGCTTTAAAATTTTATTAAATAAACTAACGCGAATAGTAGTTTACACGAAGGAGTAGATATTATATTTAATAGACATCCATATAATACGAGTATATTTATAACACTCCCCTTTGGATGTCCATCCACAAAGAATCTGTCTCGTTAAAACCTTCATTATGAAAAAAACCTGTGGAAAAAAATCATAATGAAGGAAAAAGAGTACATCATTCATTTGTGTTTTACTCCCCCTGATTTGAATATCTCTTCAGGTCTTTATGTTGGTGCATCCCGATCTTCTGGATCAAACTCTCGAACATAGCGGTAGTTAATACTTTAATGAATAAAGCTTCGAATTGTCGCTTGATCGATTCCCCGAATATCAATATGACCCTTCTTCGAAGATTTGATGAAATTCTTTTATCCGATCGTCTTTTACGTAGCCATCATTTAACTGAGCAATACACATTGTATTGTCTTCGTATAATATTATCTTTGTGATTTGGTAAGCCACTACTATCCCGGATGTAATGTGTCAACGACCACAACCAAATACATTCTCGACTAGCTTCGTGAATAGCTATTATCTTGCCATGATTCGAAGATGTCGCCACCAAAATCTTACTATGTTCAGCACCCACTACAACAAATAAGGCCTTTTGCGACACTTTATTAGTGGCATTTTGATAATTGTCGTAGGTTTACCGGCATAAGCTACTAATTGCCACAAAAGTACGACATTTTTTGCCACATATTTCTTATGACACTAATTGCCGACGATTTACCGGCACTCATTGTTTATGTCACAAATGCGTGGCATTTTTTGTGGTGGTTTGATGTTATGTCGCATAACACATGACACTTTCCCGACATTTCGTGATAATGCAGCAAAATTTTGTGTTAATATCAGGGAAATTTGAAGATATGTTGTCAAATGCATGACAATTTTCACCTTGCCATTTCTTACGCCTAAAAAACAACACTAGTTATGGTTTTTCATGAAATAAAATCAAACAAAACAAACGCGCATATACATATATATTCTTAAATTAGAGGGGTCACTTGTACACGGTCATCCTCTACCTCCATTCGTATCAGAGGTTGATCCAATAATTTTTTCAGCGTTGTCGTGATTTGTAAAAGCTATATTTTTTTCCTCTAAAAATATTATTCCAACAGGGTCATCGGAGCTAAAACTAAATTTTTTAACAACAAAACGATATTTTTAACAATAAAATTACATCGTTTTAAAACTAAAAGAAAATTTTCGAATCTCAGTGCGGTCACGCGACCTCTGGAATGAATAGATCGACCACTGATTCGTATGATTAGTAAACCTAATTCCCAAGCTGAGATTTTGTTATATAAGTTGTTTGATCAAGTTTCTTGGTTAAATAGGTTGAGATTCATTTTTTTTAGCTGCCGTTATTTATTTAGTTAGTGGATAAAAAACTACTGTCTTTAAATGAAATAAAAAAACTATTTGCAATTGTCAATACTACCGCTAAATTAAATTGGAAAGTTTCTTTAAGGGGGGTTCGATCAGTGTACCTCAAGGTCCAAAAAGATACCGTGCACCACTGTGCTAAGCAGGGTTTTGTACACTGTGCGGTTATATTAAATAAATAATTACATTTTGTGGTGTTTAATGACAAATATTATAAATATATTTATTTAAGAAGCTTATAACGTTGACCTAAAAAATACGCCTAGAGTATATATAACAGTCAAAATGGAATGAATAATTTTATGTTATTTTATTTTTTTGAGGGAATAATTTTCTTTTTTATTTTTATTTTCTTGTTTTATAAGTGTATCATTTATAAATATTAGGTACGAATAAAATAAAAATAAACAACTTATTATATGTATGTTATTAAAGCATTTATATACTTACAATACTACATTTTTTTTAACACTATAATGAATTTCAATTAAAATCAAATCGTTATATATATATATATATATAAATTTTTTTTAAAATTTTTTTTTTGCTTAAAAGCCCTCGAGATCGAAAAACCCATTTGGTCCATTAATCTAGAATTCGGCCGGGTCGTTGTACATATATTAATAAATAGCATAAGTAATAAAAAGATATCAAATTCACGTTAAACAATATCATGAACATGAGTTTTTTTAAAATTTTTTTTTTCTTTTTTCCCAAAGCAATATAATGAACATAAGTTTATCACTGTAATGTGCATGACTGAACTTGAAAGTGAACTTCTAATTAGCCCGATCAACCAAAGAAACTTTAATCGGGCTAATTACATAATAAATTGACGGTCGATCAAGGTTGATCAATCAACCACAAACATTATAATTGGCTCAACTAAACGTCGAATTGACGATTGATCATGGTTTTTTTTTACTCAGAAAAAGACATACATTAACAAAAGTTACAGTACATCATCGTTTACGGCAGCGAAGCCAAACGGGAAAAGAGGATGTCCAAACGACATCGCTTTTTTACATTTTTAACAAACCGGGCTAACTCTTGTTGAGTTATCGAACCTCAAACTTATAGCTGTGAAAACTCGATCAATCCTAAACACTATAATAGGTTAATCGAACATCAAAATGATGCTTGATCAAGCCCAACCAACCTCAACAATGTAAATAGGTTAACTTAACCTTAAATTGATGATCAATCAAACCCGAGCAAACAAAACACTCTAAACGGATTAAGCAAACCTTAAATTAATAGTAGATTGAGCACTAATCGACACTAAACGGTGTAGCCGGGGTAAGTGAACATCAAATTGATCTCGATCAACCGGATCAACCACTAAACATTGTAATTGGGTTATCTAAACCTCGAATTGACGGTCGATACAACTCGATCAACCGAAACTTAGTAATCGGAGTTAACTTAACCTTGAATTGATCGCCGATCAAGCCTAATCAACCCCAAACATTCGAATTGGGTAACATGGACATCAAAATTGATGTTCGCTCAAGCCTAGTCAACCACAAAGCGTAACTCGGTAAAACGAACCACTAAAGCGACGGTCAATCAAGCACTAATCATCAACATAATCATTGTAATTGGGTTAGTTGAACTTCATTTTGAACTTTTATCAAGCGTGATTAACCGAGAGACACTTTAATTAGGTTAACTAAACATCAAATTGACGTTGATCGGTTTGATCAACCGCAATCATTATGCTTGGATGAAATTTGAACGTTAAATTGATGACCGATCAATCGATCAACCATAAACACTCTAATTGGGCTAACTAAACCTAAAATTGATTCTACGTCACCTAAACATTGTAACGGGTTAACTAAACATCAAATTGATTGTCGATCAAGCACGACTAGCTCAACAATATTATCGAGTTAACAAAACCCTAAATTGACGGAATTTGGTCAAGCCTAATCAACCACAAACTCCATAAATGGGTCATGATAAGTAAAAGTGAAATAACTATTATTACGTAGAACAATTTAACTATAATGCCTGGTTGTTTGAGTTTATTTTATTTTATTTTACTTTACGATTTCATTAAAAAAACCTTATCATCATTTATATATTGTGTTGTAAGGTGAATATATACAAATACATCTATATTTTTTTTTTTTGAGCAACCCGGCAAGGGAAATAAAATTAATTTTGATCAAAATCCGGAAATTACCCAATTGTACATGCTACAAACCTGGTAATAAATAAGGCTGGTTAAAAGTAAATAAATTAAAAAAAGTCGATCAGTTTTGTCCTCGTAATTTATCCCTAATATCAGTGAGATACACCGATAAAATCACCGGAAATATTTCAAATAATCACTGAGATACACCAAGTCATGACTTTGTATATATTTCACATAATCTTCAAACTTTGACAGGACAGATGAAACCGAACCTAATTTTCCTGTGAAATTATGCTAACCATCACCGGCGAGGTCCACACACTTAGAAGATTCTGGGAAAATGGAGGATCGGGATCGGGCGACGAAATCAACCCTGACTCAGATTCCATTACTAACCACCAAAGCCGACTCACGTGACGGTGCAGCGTGGACACATCGATTGAGGAGGAATTCAAGGCCATCATAGCCTAAACATCGATGAACAAGTCCAATGATAACGATTGGTTCCGGATATCCGCTGCGAATCCGGAAGGAACCCGGTGGACTAGGAAGTCTTTGGTATGTCCATAACCTCCTCAAGTACGATTTTGATCTCCAATTTGATATTCCCGGCACTTATCCGGCCACTTTGCTCCGAACTCGAATTGCATGAGCTTGATGGTAAAACCCATAAGGTAATTTTTAGTATTTTATGGGTTTTATGGATTTTGATTGTGTTTTTCGATGGATTGTGATTGTGATTGTGAATTGAGAGATGTATCGAGGAGGGAATATTTGCTTGACTACGCATTTCAAACCGTATGGGCGAGAAGCTGGTGAAACTCCCCTCTTTTTTTTTTTTTTTACCCTTTTTCTTTTGTGATTTCTGAAACGGTAGCCTTTTAGAGCTGTTAAAGTTTCCTCCTTTTTCTCATTTCTTTTTGGTTTTTTACTGATCATTCATTTAGATGGTTGGAATTCATCATTTTTTAGTTCTTCCCTGGATTTAATAATGTATTGAACTACTCATGATTCTCGCGTTTTACAATGTCTTGTCTAGTTGTATGATTCAGGGTTATTTTGGTTATGTTGGATAAAGTAGTGATCTTTAACTAATAGAAGGTGAATTTAGTTCAGCTGACTATATAAGTTTTTGGGGCGTGGAATGTTATAGGCTTTTTTTATTTTTATTTTTGTGATTTGCTCAGGATATAATTTGAGGGAGACAAAATTATTGATGGTTATTTGTGTGGGTGTCTTATATGTTGTCCTGTAGATTTGTTTAGGATATGTCTTATTTTTTGGGTTGTCGTTAAATGATTTGAATTTTCTAAAGATTTTGTTAGGCTATATCTGTATCCCCAAATATTTGTTGGTTGGCTTTGTAATTTACATAAATTTGTATATTTTGGCGAGTCTTAGGTTTTGCATTGCACATGACTGTCATGCCCTATGTTTGGGTCTAGCACCATGGCTTGCTACAAAGATTCCGGTTATTGATATATGGTACCAAACATTTTTATTCTTGGCTCGATATTTAAAGATAATGTTCATCCTGAAATAATGTTTCTTCTACGGCAGCTTAGGTTGTGTGAATTTTCCAAATCGACATCTATCTTGAATTCTTGATGATGCTTATTTGGTGGACATTTATTCAACTTGGCTAATAATGTTTGTGCGGGTGTGTACCTCATTTTTTGCTTGGAAGACATTCTTGGTAGTTGATTCTACATCATTGAAGCATTTGTGTTGGTGATTTGTCCATGGAATGTACATTTATCTTATGATGCCGGATTCAGGTATATAAACTCATACAATAAAATTATTTTAAATTCTCAAACAAAGGAAGTATAAAATCTTTTTTCCTGTAAGTGCACTATGATCAAAATAGTGTTGTAGGAGTACAATTGATGATTACACATTTGATGTGTTTTAATTAAGGTTTGGTTATATTTGTGTACATAGCTTTTGACACAAACGACTAAATGTGTATTGAGAAATTTATTTTTTCTCTATTGGTTTTGTCATTTAACATTTGTTCTATTTTGTATCTATTGCCAATTAGCCATTCTACAAGATTGGGTTAATTCTCCTTTCTGCAATTTCATGTACTGAAGTAATGTTGGAAATGATAGAGCAAAATGGTGTTCTTGTAAGCATACAACTTTGCAGGTTTGTTCAATCAACATTGTGGTGGCTCTCAATGTGCTCCACTATCTTTACGAGTTCTTGTTATATGTATCATTATAGTTATGCAAGCATTGATGAAGCTTCATGCTTCCTTAAGTGAAGAATTTTTTGAGTTTCGGTGTTGTTTCTTTAAAACCCCTTTGTGAATTTATATATTTTAGTTGGTTAATTTTGAAATGCTGGGGCTGATTATTGTTTTTACATGTTGATTTGAGGTACGTTGGTAAGCAGGTTAGGAATATGGAAGAGTCAATGAGAATAAGGAATGAGCTAGAATCCAAAGGTTAGGAATATGGAAGAGTCAATGAGAATAAGAATTAGCTAGAACCCAAAGATCTGGTAAAGGTTATGTGAAGTAAATCTTCTTGTTTTTAGATAGGGATTACTTATGTTCTATGGCAATATTTTTTCCTTCAAGATATATATGTTCCATTTTAACTTGTATGCGTATGAGGATGTCTTTATTCAACAGGGTTTTACTTATGCTTATTTTTCCTTCAAGATGTTCCATTCTAACATCTATGCGTATGAAAATGTCTTCTTTCCTAACTTATGTATCCATATTGAAACCACATAGGTCAAAAGAAGCTTGCACTTGATTCTTGCATATGGGAATCTCCGGATTAAAAAGGATTCTTCCATTTTCTCTATTTGCCATAGAACAAAGAAATGTGAAGCAATGTGAAGTCTTGTAGCTATTCATACCAAGAATTCAAACTTCAAATGCGAGAAATCAATCCCACCTCCAACACGATCATGAGAGTCCAAGAATAAAGATGAGTATTTTTCATCTTTATTATGGTTATTTTTGCATTTGCTATGGAGCTTATTGTAGTCCTTGGAGATGTCTGATTCTTATTGCTAGCCTGATGTTAGGGGCGTGTTAATCAATTTTCTCTCGTGCTCCCTATTTTTTGAGGCTAGAATTCAGTGCATGTTATATAATTGGTCTTTAGAAGTTTTTGCTTTTGATTAATTCTCATTGTAATAAAATTTTATGTACTTTCATCAGCAATTTGCTGAATTCTAATAAATGTGTTTATTTACAATAAATTTCTGCTCTATATTTTTGTAAGATAAACTATGAGTGGAGAGAGGAGGACCAACATTTTCACTATGTGCCATACAAATGTTGTGAGATTCACGGCAATAAAAATTAGTGTTTGTAAATTACCATTTAAAAAACCACGTCAAATGGAACGAATGCCGGTATAGTGCCACAAACATGTGTCACTCTAGATGAAAAGTGTCGACAAATTTGCCTCAAATTATGTGTGGCAATAAAAATAAGTGTTGTTTCAATGCCACAAAGTTATGTCCGTCACATTAATCAAGTGCCGGAAAAACTATCGTAAAACATTCCGACACGTTAGAGAAGTGTCGGCAAAGTGCCACAAATAAAACATGCGTCACTTTGACTATATGCCATAATTTCGCCGCAAAAACTTTCCGGCAAACAACAAACTGCCGCAAAACATTGCCGACACCAGTATTGACGACATTTAAATAACCGCCATTTTATGTGCCGGGATTACTTTTTGCGGCGTTTATTTTCTATTTCTCGGCATATATTTTGTGCCGTAAAAAGCCAAAAGTGTTGTAGTGACCATGAAATCGATGTACCACCACTGGTGAAGAGTAACCAATTCGAGGCTTTGCCTTTTTGTCGGATTTTGATATCATACGTGTAACAAACAAGTCCTCGACTTGCTTTCCGTTTGATCTGATTTGTATAACATATATGGCATGTACCAAAAACCTTGCTTGGAAAAACCCAGTGGGAAAAAATCCAGTCAAGGGAAAAAGATTCATGACATATGTGCTCTCGTGCACTGATTGCCTCGTTAAAAACCTTTAACTAAGAAAACCCAGTGGGAAAAACATGTTAAAGGGAAAAAGAGTACAATCATTAGTCTACAGGGCCAAATGACATCTTACATGTGCATTTAATGGATCTTAATAATATAAGTCAAATACTCATACTTTATCGTCTTTTGTAACTCTTCCGGAGTTTAATTACAGATCCAAAATTTCTCAGATCAAAACCATTTATCCTGCTTATGGGATACTTTACGCAATATATATTACGTATTTCATATACTCTGTATGCTTCAAGCATTTGATGCTTCCATCGTCTTATGTGCTTCAGGCACGCTTCTAGCGTCTTAAATGCTTCAGGCACGCTTCTAGTGTCTTATATGCTTCGGCATGCTTCTAGTGTCTTATATGCTTCAGGCACGATATTCGTTTTAGGCGATTACGACATTTCGAAACATGCTTGCCTCACTATATTCGCTTTAGGCGGTTTCAACATTTCTAAACATGTTTACCTCTTTTATGAACCTCGTTCATAAACCAAGTGTTGTATTCGTTATCATATCTCATTAATTCAAATGATGATAACATTAATTCATTATCTCAACACTATTAGATTTATATATGTTGGAACTAATATGTTTCTCACGCTCCAAGCATTGAACATTACTAACAATATAACACTATGCAATATTTTGATTATTTGGGAATCATTACATTTTCTTCGGGGGTTGTAAGAAGATAACACGAGGGAATGAACTTCAAGTTCATTTTATCCCACCTCATGTATATATAACAAGCGCATATTATTTGTTCCACATATACTATTTATCAACACTTGTTGGCATATTCTAGCCTTGACCACTTCAAGGATTTATGATTTCATTACTCATACGGAGTATATCATCACTCTTCCCGAGCTTCATAGACTATATTATTTTACGCTCGAGCATTTTCTAGCTGTCTAACTCTTACAGAGTTCTCATAAATAATATAGCCATAACCTCTTTTGAGGAATTTTATTTATTAAGCCAATTGGTTTTTAACGCTTAGCGTTATTTTCATTAATTTTATACATATCATCTCGTATCTGCGGGACTTTTCCTTCGAGGGACAAATATTATCCTTCTGGACAAACCTTTTTGCGACATTTAATCCAACCAATGCATTTGCAGCTGCTCACTCTTTAAGAGTAATTAAATGCATCTAGTGATAAAATATGCATTAATACAATGTTCTTTCATGAGATTTATAAATTTCAAGTTTACTTTCCTCCCCCTAATCTCAGGAAAACATTTAATTATAAGTCATATCTACGTAAGTTTACAATAACCCTTTGTGGGATTCAACATTTCGATGTGATATCCCTATGTGGGATTCTACATGTCAATGTGTATCCATTTATATGAGTAACAACAAACATTACGAGATATCGACTCAATCGGGAAGAGCTATATTATCTCTTCAAGAGATTTATATCTTTTTAATTCTTCCGATG
Organism: Gentiana straminea; assembly: GCA_036785695.1. Classification (NCBI taxonomy): domain Eukaryota; kingdom Viridiplantae; phylum Streptophyta; class Magnoliopsida; order Gentianales; family Gentianaceae; genus Gentiana; species Gentiana straminea. The sequence continues at coordinate 4,163,399 of JAVUPR010000061.1, forward strand.
TCTTAATTTAATATCCACATCAGGGGATATCCGCACAACTACTGCGCTTGAGACTTTGAAAAATGATAAACAAAATTTATCATAGCTAGATCGTCTTCAGGATGACCGTAACATATAGTATTTGTGTCATGACATTGTCTTTACTATAATTTTGAAGCTTTATTATTCTCATCCGGATATTTTGTCGTACAACAAGTGGCTTTCTATGCCACATCGTGAAAATCGATTTTCGTTATTCTTCTGGAATTTAATATCATTTTGTTCCACTTCTGGTGGACAAATCTTCCCTTCCAAGGAGATAAACATTTGTGATATCCATCAGGGATATATAGATCGCGATCTAGTTTATGAACTTAGACACGTTTATGAAGTAAAACAAAGGTGAAACTATTACTCGTATGCTATTTATATCCTATTATGAAAACTAATGCACAAGTAATTTATATTATTAATACAACTGCTCAAAGTACTCTTTGATCCTTTTTATTTCACGAATCTAGTGACATTCACTTCAGGGAATGGTCTAAACCAAATAGATTGTGTTTCAAGATGATTCTATGATATCCATCTTGTTGAATATAAACCACTTCTTTCAATATTGCTACTGCATGCGCATATTTTCGTAACAATAAATACAATCCTATTACGAGGATTAAAGAAGTGTCATGATGTTCTTACTGAATTTTCTTTCTTTAGACTTCAGATCATTCGTTGGAACATCATTCTATTTCATATGGACTTCGAGTCCGTATTTATTCTTGTGAATTTCAGATTCACTTTTATAAGCATACAAGTGCTTCTGATGAACTCCAAGTCCATCTATATATACTTTAAATGAGTGATCATCTTCGGGTGATCAAATCTTCTAATCATATTTGTCTACAAGACAAAATGATCTTTTATATTAGACTTAGTCTTCAGGACTCAATCTAAGCGTTACAAAAGTAAATACATAAATAAATAAATGCATAAATAAATAAAAATATATATATATATATATATATATATATATATATATATATATATATATATATATATATATATATATATATAATAAATTATAAAACGAACTCATAGTATCTTGGGTTCTACGATGTATCATTTTCCTATAGCGTCATCAACTCACTTACGGTGATATTTATTGTGACGGTTTTAAGATGTATCGAATCACGTTCACTACGGGGAGCGGCGCGTGATTCGATACACCTTTAAATAACGATATACAATATCTAGATTCACGTTCACTTCGTGGGCCCGACTTGTGTATCTCGACACATCTAGAATATTTAGTTATCCATGTTCACTTCTAGGAACGGACTTGTTGTTTATGACATATCATAAATTTCGAGTTTAGTCACATCCACTTTAGGGACTGATATGCGTAATCTGATACATCATAAATATTAATTTACTCACATTCACTTATGAGAATGAGACCATATAATTTGATGTATCTTTAATATTTATAATTTGCCACGTTCACTTCTGGGAACCGACTCGTGTAGTTTCGATATATCTCAAATATATGAGGCCACATTCACTTCTGGGAATGAACCTATAAAATCTGGTGTAACTTATATATTTCATTAGGTGGTCATTCACTTATGGGAATGGACTCGGGTTATTCGGTAATAGATTATCCAGATGTGTGTCAATATATAAATCCAAATGATCGATCATCATCGATAATATTAAAATAATAATCCATAGAATGTCCAGATGTATCAATATGGAAATCCCGAATAATTGATCAACATCAATAAGAGATAATTATCGATTGATGTTAAATAATAGAAATCCAGTGGTCACCGCTGGGGGTTTTCCCTGGCCTCCAGTGGAAGGACCCGGGTTCGATTCCCTCCCCTGTAATTTAATTAAAAATCTTTCGTATCCTGTCAAAAAAAAAAAAAAAAAAAATCAAAATACGATATTAAGCAAAGCTTGCAGAATACCGGAACACCTTAATAAGAAGACTAGAATGTGGACAACTTTCGGTGTGATTGGGTGTTAACCAACGTGGCCTATCCTTTTTCATTCACTTTAATTTCCTTTTTGAATGAAGTCCGTAAATCGATACCCAAAAGTACGAAATTAGCTCCTTTTTCTCTTCATGTTAGCCAGCTTCTCAAGTAGAATAGGGAAAGCTTTTGCCTAATGAGCCCAACGTATTCAGCTTTGACAATATCCAAGTATATAATTCATGATTAACAAAACCTGTAACATTTACTTTCTCTGGCACAAAGCTTGCATCTAAGACCATTTTGCTAAATCAATTGTAGATAATAACGTAGATCAACTATGAATTAAGGCAAAATAGAGCTCCGAAGATATATACGTTGAACCCAACTGATGATATCCGACCCGGGTAACATCACGTGTCACTCTTGGAGGTGCGTAATAAAATAATTAGGCTTTAATCTTAGGGCTTTAAGGGCCAGGGGTCCCTGAAACCGAACAGAGGGCAGGTCGTCAACCCCAGCCACCGCAAGTCGACCAAGGTCTGGCGAAGAGGAATTGTCTAGTTCGGCCGTAGTGGCCTTGGGGGCTGGGCGCAGGACGCTCCGCACAACCCGGCCGTTCTTCTCGCAAAGGGGATAATTAAAGATAGGTAAGGAAAGAATCATAAGTCATAAAGACTCCAATCTTGGCATTTAATATGTCCATAATTATATCTAAATAATAGAGGTTAATGCGTATATATCCTTAGGGAATAATGATAATAAATAATACTTGTGTAACAAGCAATAGGGGCGAGATGACACACTATATAAACAACACTGGAGCTACGAAAGAACGATTTCAATTCAATTATTGGATACGTAGGCAACTCTCAGAAATAACTTGAGAGCTCAGTCTGAATAAATAAACAAAACACGTTTCACCGTACAAATTAGGGGTTCTTAGGATTCCAGATCTTTATCACATAGAAAATTAACCCGGATTAATTCTTAGACGGTTTCCAGCATCGTTACCAACCTTGCTGAGCATCAATCCCAACTCAATCCATGTTGAAAACATTGCTTGCACTTTGTTGAAGTTTAATCTTTTTGGATAGGTGAGCCATAGTACTGTCTTCATGCATAGACAAGCCATAGTAGAAAAAGAAGTAGACATTTTGTCCTCCCTTTTTTTTTTTGGGTGTTCCATGAGTGAACACTGAACATACGATGAATATAGAGAGGTAAGGAATTTCGAAACACGGCTCAAACGATAGAGACTCCTGCTGATAACGTGTTATAAAATCTATCGATCACTTCAAAAAAATGGAAGGGGAAAAGTATTATATGCACCGTATGTACAGCAAAGAAAGTGAAAGATATATATCCCTTCTTCAGGTAGTTCATCCATCTAATATATACATACCAAACATAATGACTAAGGAACGGCGGCTGCATAGTCGATTATCCGAACACGGTATCGATTAATACAAACACAACATATTACACGTGGCTTTATGGTGTAAATACATCCGTTGATTACATCATATATTTACGTCGATGCTTATTCTCTTTATCATGTTGGCTTTAAGACTTAGCTATTAAATAAACTAGCTGCGAACTAGTAATTTACACGAAGGAGTAGATATTATATTTAATAGACATCCATATAATACGAGTATATTTATAACACTCCCCTTTGGATGTCCATCCACAAATAATCTGTCTCGTTAAAACCTTCATTATGAAAAAAACCTGTGGAAAAAAATCATAATGAAGGAAAAAGAGTACATCATTCATTTGTGTTTTACTCCCCCTGATTTGAATATCTCTTCAGGTCTTTATGTTGGTGCATCCCGATCTTGGATCAAACTCTCGAACATAGCGGTAGTTAATACTTTAATGAATAAAGCACGAATTGTCGCTTGATCGATTCCCACGAATATCAATATGACCCTTCTTCGAAGATTTGATGAAATTCTTTTATCCGATCGTCTTTTACGTAGCCATCATTTAAGCGAGCAATACACATTGTATTGTCTTCGTATAATATTATCTTTGTGATTTGGTAAGCCACTACTATCCCGGATGTAATGTGTCAACGACCACAACCAAATACATTCTCGACTAGCTTCGTGAATAGCTATTATCTTGCCATGATTCGAAGATGTCGCCACCAAAATCTTACTATGTTAGCACCATGAAATCGATGTACACCACCTGGTGAAGAGTAACCAATTCGAGGCTTTGCCTTTTTGTCGGATTTTGATATCATACGTGTAACAAACAAGTCCTCGACTTGCTTTCCGTTTGAGATTATCCGAACGCGGTATTGATTAATACAGACACAACAAATTACACGTGGTTTTATGGTGTAAATATATCCGTTGATTACATCATATATTTACGTCGATGCTTATCCTTTTTATCGTGCTGCCTTTAAGATTTAGTTATTAAGTAAACTAGCTGCGGGCTAGTATTTTACACAAAGGAGTAGATATTATATCAATGGATATCACATAATATGGATATATTTATAACAGGCTTCTATTTATCATTTTCTTTTTTCTGTAGAGCTTCATTTTCAAATATTCACATTACATTTTTTTCTGCTTCATCACCTCTTTTTTTATTTTCATTTCTTCTGCAATAAGAGAATCATTAATGATTTTTTTTAGTGTAAAATAAATTTACGCAGAGAATAAAAAACGAAAATTTCTGTGAGTCCTCCAATCCTCCGTAGTCTTCAAAATGGGTCTAGATCCATATTTTTCTACTGGGTCTGAAGTTGATCCAAGTGATTTGGTATTTCTCTAGATTTGATGATCAGATTTCAGTGGTGAAGAGATAAAATGGAGTTCTATAGATATATTAATTTGTAGGATTTTGGATTCGAATACTTTCCACAACATCCTTGTTATATAACTTAACAAATTGAGGAGTTAAAAAGGACAAAATAGGGTTGTTTTCATGAAGGCTAGGGAAGAGAAGAGGAGGAGAGAAGAAGAAGAAGAAGAAGAAGAAGAAGATCGAGAAGAAGATCGAGAAGAAGGGTGGGGGGGGGGGGGGGGAGTGATGATGAGATTGGTCAGAGATGGGCATCTCTTCCACCAGCCACAAGTAGAAGGGTGTAGGGATGCTGTGTAAAAAAAATGAGGTGTATTTTGTAACCATTACTTCACTTTTAAAGTTTGTAGCATCTCATTTCTGACACTTTCAACATAGATGGGAGCAATTGAACCATTACTACGGTTGCTCTGAACACAGCAACTTTTTCTTATATTTCCCATTTTAACCTCACATTATATACAGCTACAAAAAATATATATATATTTTAATAAAACCTGATTTATTAATAAAAATAAAAATGTTTATACTATCGTAAAAAAACAGAAAAAAAAATAAAATAACCAAACTAATATAAGGTACGAGATTTTTAATTATTTACTCGACAACGATGAATTGCACACCATAAATGATTTATTTTGGAGAATAAAGAACTCATTCATTTAATTAATAGATCGATGATTTGAGACCATAAAACGATTTCATTCAAATAATAGATCGATGATACATCATTAAACTATTCAAACGAAATCTTGTTTCTATAAAAGATTACATCATAATTTTAACGTGTGCGTATACGATAAAACGCGAGAGATCCGGTGTCTTAAAAAAAAAAAAAAAAAAAAAAAAAAAAAAACGGGGAAGAGATTCTTTATCGCGCATGAGCATCAATCCAATAATGAAGCTAAACCTTTTGATAGAAACAACATCGCCCCTGCGTGCAGAAAGATAATAAAACATGCAAAAGTTTTTATAATCTGAGCAAAGAAATGAAGAATAAATATATTTGTTTTGTTTCCTTTTTTAAAAGAAGCATGCACTTGTATAATAAAACAATATATCTACCTCAAAACAAAACTCAAACTAAGTAGTACAGCAGGGCAACTTAACTGAAAATTACCCAACAAAAATCTGGAGCCAAAGTTTAAGGCCACATCATAGATCACTACCATACTTCCATGTAAATCGACACCATCAAAATGATAAGTAGACATGATTAATTTGCTTAGTCAAAATCATCAAAAAGTTGCATTGCACATGTCTCCTGCAATCCAAATTAGAAGTGGGATTAATATATAATCTCATCAATTAATTGCAAAATAAGTATATTTTGCTATCATTGGATCAACAACAACAAAAAAAGTAAATGAGCAAACACTTCATACCAAAAGCTTAACTAGTAGTCATTCTTTCTTTCAAAGAATGAAAACCACAAAATTAATTATTTAGAAGGTATATTTGCTTTAACAACTACCACCAAAAAACATACGTCTCCTGCAATTCAAAAACAAAAACAAAAAAAAAAAAAAAAATTGGAATCAGATGAATAAATAAGTAAGATGTAAGTAGAATAAGAACAAGAATATGCATATTTGTAAACTATAATGTGAGTTTGAGCATCAGGAAACATATTCAAATCCATCAAGGTCATTTGTAAGGCATCATCAAAAGAGTTTGAGCTCTGAACCACCATTGATGCATGTAGTACTTGGTCCATTTTGACCGATTTGATCACTACAAACTCCATGTCTATTTCTTTGCCTTAATGATGCTTCTACTATCTCAAACTGTGAAGGATCTTGCCTGGTCGAACTAGTTGCCCTTCTTTTCCTTCCCATGGATGGTCTACCTTTACCGCGTTGCACAATTGGTTCACTCAATAAAGGTATTTCATCGACAAGTTCAGATAGTTTTTCTTCAGCGCGCATTCCTCTTTTTGCACAAGAGGCCATTCTGGAAATTTCTCATGGAATTTGGAAAGAAGTCCATCCGGCCAACTTGTTCTCCACAACATAATTTGCATCATAATGACACTCTAGTATCAATCCGCCACTGTGAGTGAATGCTCTCAAGAGGAAGGACGTTTCTATTTAAGACCACGCATTTACATGTGCACAAGGTAAGCCCATTATATTTTCCACTACATAAAGGTTGCACAGAAGAATCCTTAACCATTTCAAATTGCTTAGCCAACTCATGAGACAATGCAAATATTGAGACCTTTGTTACAACCTCTTTGAAAAATGAATTGTCGCGCGCATTTGTGTAGAATATGAATCCTTTCTCTTTCAAATTGAGCTTTTATTTCTTGAATTTCATTTTCAATTAAGACGGCACATCCTATCTTTCACTTTTCGAATGTCTCTGGTCGAAACTGCTAGAAAATATTGTTTCAACGTACTTTGAATGTGCACCCTCGGCTCTTGAAGTAACATGATTTCTGAAATGCAACATATTGTCTCAGTCCATGCAGCCACAAAATATTCCTTGTATGGAATCCATGCATGTCCTTCTAATGTAGTTTAAAACACCAGCCTTCTCAGAGTAATCAACTTCCAATGCGTGCAAAGCATCCATATACGCTCTTTCTGTTTGAGAATATATCACTTTGTTCCAAGCTTCTACAAAATTATCCCATTCTTCTTTATTCTGGATTCTGGAAATGAGACTTGCAACTAGAAACAATGTTCTTTTGAATATGCCACACACACAACAAATTTTTAGATGCAGGGAACACCTCACGTACAGCTTTCATCAATCAATGCTAATTCTCTCTCTGTTATAATGACAGATGGTTGACTTTCAGGACCAAGAATCATACTAAAAACTGTTAAAGCCCACTCGTAATCTTCAAAGCCTTCTTTCAACAAAAACACCTCATGTTATACTTATTGGTCTTGTACGTGCAGTCCATCACAAAAACAGTTGAATAGCTTCTGCTCAACTTGATGGAAGCTGAATGTGCGAAAAATAAATGAGTCAAATGTCCTTCATGATCGTGGTCAATCAGGTTATAATATACTTGACCACCATAAACCAATACTAGCAAGAGGACTAGGCCCATCGTAGTATAGCTATAGTGAATCAAGGTTGATCCCACGGGGAACCAATTGTGGATCATCTTATATACAAACAATTAATTAAACATGTCAAGGACATAGAGGCGGTCTACGACCAACATAAGACAAGAAAGGTAAAGACACGACTCGACACAACGTAATTAACCTCCCCGATTATAGTCTTTATCGTTTGGACCTAGATAATTTATATAATAAAGCTGAACTTATTAAGCTTGTCAATCCGTTTGTATCTTTCTTAGATTGGCTACGGGAGTCATCCTCTTAAACTTGACTTAGCACCGGTTAGGTTGCTAGATCAACTTTGTGCTACATTACGTGACTTCACCTTTTGGGTATCCATCTCATATAACTTGCACGCTTACGACACTAAGGATGCCGATATTAATCGTACACCTCGTCTAGGCAACATTCCTATGGTTAGGCGTACTTATACTTCCTAAACGATCACTCAAACTCTCGTCCAACTAGCAATTACCAAGTTATAGTCTCATGCTAATCTACGACATACGTATAATCAGGTGCATGCAATTCCCAAATATAACCCTACTAGATAACGGCGAACGTCCGTGAAGATCAATTCATAAGCCTACTAAGAGTTTTATATTGGTATTTCCTTTTTACACGTTTTAATTAAACTAAGCGAGTAACGTAGCCATAGCCATACCTACTGAGATAATAAATTCTATTAAGTTAACCTAACCATAAAGACGTGGCTATTTAACGGATAAAACAAGGCTCGGTCGACCGAATAGGTGGGCTCGGTCGACCGAATGGTCTTTTTCCCCCAGATTACATCCCTGAACATATCTCTCAGCGTTTCATCATACAGAACAGATTAAACAGTAACTCGTAAAGCATTCATATAAACTAATTTAGATACACATTAATTAAACAATACAGATTCATGAATAAATACTAAGTCTATGACGTAGGTTATTGGACCCCCATAGACAAGGTATCGCCACATCCCTAACGTCATAGCCTAGATCTACATCATCTAGCTATGATTAACTAATTCAAACGATAAAGCATAATTGGGAGGGATTAATTACTTAAAAGAAAGAAACAGAAAATAAAGACTTACATAATTTGCAGCCCTTAAACTCTGGAAACCTTCAAATTATTCTACATTGCTACAAGATATGAAGAGTATTCTAAGAATGAATGAATTATTGAATGAATGGATTCTCCTTACAATTTCTCGAAGGCTTTCTTTGCTTATATAGGAGGTTTTGCCGACTTAGGGAGGTTCTAGAAGATAGACTCGATAAAACCACTAAAAGCGCCCCAAGCACGAGCCTCGGTCGACCGAGTGTGATGGCTCGGTCGACCGAACCTAAAAGTTGCCCATTCTACACGTTTTTCATCTGTCTTGCTCCCATTTTGCACGCTTGCATGTTGATCCGATTAATCTCTCATTTAATGCTCCGATTTCCTTCCTTCATTATCTTGAGATCATTGATTGAATGACATTAATCCTCTCGATTTGTCGTGATCTACAAAATAAACATTTATCGCACAATAAATCGGCTTTTAATAATGAAAACGGCTAAATACCAAATATCATATTAATAATCACTTAACATTAAATAATAAATATAAACATGTGATTTAATATGAAATATATATTATTAATCTCGATTTAAGGTCAACGTTGATGACTTTTACGGGTATAATTTGACCGTCATCAACTACCCCCCACTTAGACTTTGATCGTCCCGAACAAAGCATCAATAAGTCATTTCCCAAGACAACATTTTCCATGGTCAAATCATACTTACACAAGAAACTCAAGTCAACTCATACTAGTCGTGCTCATAAGATATCCATTATTCACTACTGACTATGAATCGAAGTGATGTGTGCATGTGCATTTAGTTTTATATATTCGTGGCAAGATCAGAGTTTATGCTAACTTCGCAATCTCAACCTACCAATCTCAGCATTCATACTTCTTATGCCTCGCAATGGTTAGAGCACTAGAGCAATAAGCAAGAGCGTATCTATAGGGTTTTTGGACTTGGAGACCGAGTACTACTCAAAGCCTCTTAAAGAGTTGAATATTCTTTCATATCTTCATATTTTTCAAATACTATTAATCTCAAGGAAGAAAACTTTTTAGAGTATCCCCCTATCTTAGATCATGTATAGCATCGAATATTACCACAAGCGCGGGGCTACTTTGGTAATTTACTACAAGCCCAGTGTCTAACATTTTGCTAAAACACAGGTACGTCTCAAGCTTATTACTCTGCTTTAATGGCTAAAAGATAAGAATGCATCAGCAGATAGATATTGATACTAAGTCTACATAACCAATCATCTATGCAATGTACACATAATTTCTTCAGTTATTATGATTTGCGCAGTAAACTCGATTCACAGGTTGAGTAATTGAATAATAAATAACTACTCGCAAAAACGGGCATGAATATCCTTAAATTTACCTAACATAAGTATAAAATGATCACGTACTCATGAAACTTGGTTTATTTCCTATCAATTCTTAGCTAGGAACTCACAATTCTAAGGGTACGAGATACCTAATATGGTATTTATTCAATTTTTTCAATCATGTGCCGTTTCATTCAATTTTCAATTATAACATAACATGGCTAAGTCTCCTACCCCCCACTTAAACATGGCATTGTCCTCAATGACAAAAATAAATGAGAAGTTAGGAAAAGACTTAGCTCTGGAAACGGCTCTCAAGTAAAGGAAAAAGATCGGAGTAAATTTCAGCACGTTGTGGAGAAGCAAGTGAAAACCTGTATAAGCAGACAAACTCCACGAAACCGTTAATAACACCATGTCTATGGAAGTTATAAAATAATGTGGCAGTAATGAGGTATAAATACCTAAAAACAGTTTAAGCCACCTTATTTTATACAACCAATGACAAGGGAAACCAAAAAGAAAAATACTAAAGAGAAAGAAAAATAAACAAGCAAGTAAAGATGGTGGTCTTCATCTACAACCTCCACCGCCTAAATATTCTTAAAACTGGGTGGAGAAGACAAAGATCAAAAAGCATTACCCGACGTGGGAAAACACGAGGGTGACTCGATCGAAAAGGTATTCAATCCAGGAAAAGAGAAACTTGGTAAGGTATAACAGATTGAATGCGACCTATTGGCTAAAGATAAAATCAAATACTTAGGATTTTTTTGAAGAAGGGAAGAAAGTATTTGACGCGGTGAATGCACGATTTGCTCATCTCGTCAATGCTTTTTTTTTCTTCATGAGACAAAGTACGGGCACCGGGATGTCCAACAAAATTACTTGAAGCATCATGATTATGAGTATCATCCTTAACAATGAGCTTCCAAAGTCCATCAATTTGTCGTTTGTCTTGAACTTCAAAAGGACAATTTATAAGACGAATACTAGTAATCCTTTGTCGTTGTTCAAGAGGGACGTGGTGTCTATCTCGATATTTTCCACCTCGATCACAACCAACAACTACATACTTGTCTTTTCTAGAATTTTTGATTACTAAAACATAACCTTTGTTTGCATAAAATGCTTTTGCTTTCCTCAATAGCTCGTCCCTGCTAGCAAATTGGGTCTCCAATACCTCTTGAATGTTCACACATAAATGATTGTCTAGCTACATCCCATTTATTTTGACAGCCCATATTAAAAATCGTGAAAGAATGACTAAAATCCCAAAATAAAAGCTATTAAAAGCTATAAAAATTAAAAACAACCGAAAAACTAAAGTATAAGTGAAAGAAACAGCTAAAATTCGAAACAGAAAGATAAAAATTAATATCAACTGAAAAATTAAAATAGAAGTGAAAGAACAACTAAAATCCCGAAATAATAGATCTAAAAAAACAAAATCAACTGAAAAGTAAGAATGAGAGTACCTGAGATGTTCTCAGGCGCGTCTTGGTCCATCACCATTTTCTTTGAACAGAAAAATCCTCTCCTTTAGAACTCTATCAGTATAATCCAACAACTACAAATATTCCATGCTTGTTAGAATCCAAAACGAACAAAATGATAATGATATTTTTGGTTGATAATTTATTGTTTTGTTTATTTGGAGAGGGAGAAATCTTTTCAAGAAAATAGGGTTCTAAGAGTGAATAGAAAGGGGCGACTGTTAATGTGAAGAATGGAGTGTTGGCGGGAAAAGAGAGCATAAGGTCCCCTTCTTCTAATTAACCGGTTCCTTTTTATTATTTTATGTGTAAATTCTTTTGTAAGGGTATATTTGGATTAACACAAAAAGTTGAAAAAGTTGCTGTGGCAGCAATTTTTTTTTGCTGTGTTCATACCAGGAGCCGAAGGGGAATCACAACAAGAAAAACAGGTTTTAATGACGGGAATTCCTGCCATTATATGTCATTTTCTCGTCATTAAATACTTTTAATGACGAGAAATCCCCCTCATTCCCCCCTCATAGTTGCCCTTCTAGTTAAAGCATTCAATGACGAGAAACCTGCCTCGTCAGTAAAAATATCAAGGATTTAATGACGAGATCAGACTCTCATTAAAAATATTTCTAGTGACCAGTAATTTCCTCATTATTATACGATTTGCCTCTCATTAGAACTAAAGTTAGAAATTTGGTTTCTACCCGTTAATGACGGATATTACCGTCATTAATAAGTGGAAACCCACTTATTAATTAGCTATGGCCATTATCAACAAAAGACATAATGATCGGGTGTTTTTTTTTGTAAAACACGGAATTTCATTAATCAAAAAACCAAAGTTTTACAAGTGTCATCTCGTGACTACTCCAGAAAAATAGCTTCATCAACACATGTTTGCCACCTACTCAAAGCCTTAGTCCGGCAAGCCTAGGGTGGGAATATCCGGGTGCTAAGGAAAGAGTATGGCCCCCATGTGTTGGAAAACTCACACTAAGATCCAAGGACATGCAAAATAAACAACTAGGGGAGTGAGCGAAAATACGGGGGTACATGTCTCCACCATCCTATCTAGGGTATACATATGCAGACAATCTTTATAGGGGTTTCTAACAAGTAAAGAAAGCAGCACATGATCTTCAGAACATTGCAGCATCACGTGTGTACATTGCCTGCCAAACTTATGTTCCTTTCCTTTCAAGAGTGCCCAAACAATTAGCCAAATTTTGTACGGCGTCCTCCAGCAAATTCGTTGAACAACTGATGTAAACCTGCAAAAATAGATATCATGGCTAGCAGCAATCTGAAAAAGCAAGAGAGAAAGTCCAGTAGCATAAAAAGAAAATGAACCACCTAGCTAGCAACATAGAATCAAAGAAATAATTATAGACATGCTATCAAACTGTTCGATAAACACATAGCAGGATGACAAAAAAAATTTGAGAACTCTTCATCAAACAGAACCAAGCTAGCAAGACTAACTTGGGCAGACACAAGACACATAAAAACAAGTCATACGAAAGCAGATTATAACTTAGGACAAACTCAGATAACCAAACAGATTAGGTAGAAGCATTCAAGTTCTTGAATTAAAACCAAGAAGAGACACCCATGACTCAAAACAGAAACTACCAGGACCGAAGAAAAACTTGATCAAACTATGTTGTGAGACTTAGAAACAAAATACTCATAACTAGAAATAGCAAAACAAACAAAAATCAAGTACAGACAGGTCTTATAACACTTGTACAACAGACTGCAAGAACGGGACATAACAGTCAATAAGTTTATGACAACTAAAAGAGCAGACATAAAGCATACAAAACAAGGGAATACTCATATAATGCCAGTTGAAACATAGACTTAACTGAATTAAATGGAACCTATAGCGGACTGTAAAAAAACTTGTCAAACCAGATATATGGCATGCAGACAGAAATACTGCATTTGAGACTTGGACATAAACTTATAGCGAGGCAAAACACGAGTGACACGAAACTTGTTTATAAACATTAAGAATATGTTGCATCTTAGGTTTGCACAAGACGCATTCGCTTTAGTATTGAATTTTGTTAAGAGTGCTCTAACCATATTATATTCGCACTTTAATATCTGCATAGTCGTTTATACTTTATACTTTATTATATATATATATATATATATATATATATATATATATATATATATATATATATATATATATATATATATATATATATATATATATATAGTTTACAAGTACGGTATCCCTAAATCATTAACAAAGCAATTAAACACCAAGAATCTCTTCTAAACCGGATTGTGCATTTCCGAAACATGTCGACAATACTAAACCAATCAATCACTGGAGCTAATCCAACGGATATTTCTTTAGTTGTAGATAAATAAAAAGCAAAAACAGAAACCACTAAAATCTCATAACTTGTCTTCCAAAACCTCGGCTTTCAGAATATAAGCAAAGGGCATAACACACAACCGACACGTCTCGACAACGTACAAGTAGAGGTGAGGCGACCGACAGTCCTATTTCATCTTCATGTTTGAAAACCTTCAATATATATATAATCACTAAGGAATCAATATAAACACTACCGATAGTCGATAGAAACATAGTATTAGGCAAGATAAGAGGAGAGAAGTCCACAGAGAGTGATCACTATTTTTCAAATAGTATATATCCTAAACAAAAAACAGCAGAATAAGGCTAGCTTGCAGTAGACATCCTTAAATAATCAAGGAAAATTTTTACCATAAAAATTACTTACATGGGATGAGATGATTCAGTCAACAATGATTGCACAATGTTTGAATCTTGTGGAGAGATCTTCCACTTTCTTCCTCAGCTGTTGTCGGTTTATATATCCGTATGTAGTAATATTTATCCTCTGCAAAGAAACAACTTTTTGTAGAAAACTTGCCAAGAAATAGAATTCGTGATGATCCCCATGAAATTTATAAAGGCGCAAATCTTTTAGGCTAGACAAGAAGCAATTAGGCAGAGCCTTTGGCATCCATATAAGTCCAGATATGCGTATGTCTTGATGAACTCCCTACAGACAATAAACGAAGGAATTTAAATGGTTAGAAAGAAACACCAAACATTTAAACACAGATACCAATCAATTCATATAAAAAATATAAATTCACCTCCGAAAATTCAATGGTGCCAGTTTGGCATGAAATAAAAGAACTTTAGCAACCCTTAAGACACGGTCCTTCACTTTCATACTCAAATTCAAATATTTCAAATGGTGAAAAGCTGGAAAATGGTCCGGAACCGTGTCTACTTGTGAGAGTTCTGCACATCAAAATCAAGTATTAGAAGATTAGTACGCGGCATTACACGGAATCATCAAAAATTGGAAAATCATAAAAGAGAAAAGGTAGACACTTAATTAGTACCTCTGCAGTTTCATTAGATGTCGTCAAGGATACCATGTTTTCCAGACACTGAAAAAACTTAACAAGATGTAGAGCCCTTACTCCCCTGTTAATGGGGTAATTTCTTATATGAATGTAAGCCTTGATTGATGATCATGATATCTTAGTGAAACAGAAGTGGTTGGTCAAGAAACCAGTGTAGTTGAAGGACAACAGGGCTGGAGATTCAATTGTAATGTAACAGCTATTATGATCATCAACAAGGTTGTATTTTTCTACACCCATTGTCAACCTCTTTAATGAGGGTATAGAAATGGTAATACTATCAAAATTGATCCACTTACAGCCCGCTCCTTTTCAGCAATACTATTTTCAGCAATAAAATCCGCTCCTTCTACAATCGTAGTTCCACATCCAAATGTCCCTGTTCCAATGATCCTTGATGTCTGACAACAAACGAACAATTACCAAGAACAAACTAAGCTTCATCAAAAGCGCCAAAAAAAAAATCAATCTTTCTTAATCATAATCTTAACGGGAAATGAATTCTTCCATGTAGCAGGAAACCTTTATCCAGAATACAGTCCCATTATGAACTTACACTTTTATCATAGCCGAGCTTATAATTTGTGGCAATGAAGGAAAAATTAACTTAACAAAGAGAAAGCAAGCTTTTACCATCAACATATATCTTCACAGACACATGGATTCTACCATGTAGCAGTAACCCATCATGCAGAATTACTGTCAAATATCAACTTAAACTTCTTTTATCTTATCGATACTATAACTTGTGATAATTAAGATATCAACCAAAGAAAAAAGATGAACAAAAAGAGCGTTACTTCATCAACAACTCAAAAAGATTCAGTCTTTATAACTTATTTTCTTCAAAAATACAGGAATTCTTCCATTTAGCAGGAATCCTTTATGCAGAATTACCAACACAAAATCAAACTTATAACTTCTGGATAAAAAAACATAAATGCCATGTAAATCATATGAAAAGAGTGAAATTACAATAAATATGTACCGGGTTTAGGGTTTTCATGAGAATAAATTGCGAGAGAAGAGGAATTAAGGCTTCCGGCGTGGGGATTGGGCTTTAAATTGAGAGAGCGATGTCCCTTTCCCTTTCCCTTTCCCTTTCCCTTTCACAGATCGATTCTTTCGCTTTGACCAGAACTCGTGGGTGACCTTGCCGCGTTTGACCTCTTGGTGGCAAATACCACGACAATAGGTGGTTGACGGATTGCCGGCGTGTGGTGGCTTACGGAGGAAATAGTCGACGAGCGGGGAGCGACGACGGGCGGGGAGCGCGGCGGGCGGGGGCGGGGAGCGACGGCGGGCGGGGGAGCGACGGCGGCGAATTCCCCGTTCGTTGCCGCCATCTACACATCTAGGCGATGCAAAGAGAATGCGAGAAGTATATGAATTGCGACAATCTTTGCAATTAGGGTTTGGAAGATAAGCATATGGCTGGGGTGTTTTGGTATTTTTCATAGATATTAGGATGGTTGGGATTGTTATGGAAATTCCTTTTGTATATTAAAGGAAAAAAAAATTATTAAAAAAGAATTTTATGGAATAATGACGGTATGTTGATATTGATACCAATAATAAGAGGATTTTTGTATAAACAATGATAGGAAATGTAAGTTCGTCATCAAAATCATCCGCCCCTCATTAAAACTAACATTTAATGATGAAATTTCGGCCCGTCATTAAATTCCCGTCATTGAAAACCCTTTTTCTTGTAGTGAATAGTGAGTACGCAACGCAACTAGTTGCGTACTCAAATGTGTTTTCCCTCCCAAATGTGTATTCTTTTTTTTTCTTTATTTTTTCCCTCCCTAATATTGAAAATAAAAAACAAAGTAAAAATTATACTCTAATCTCATTTATGTCTTTAGCCTTATTTAGCATGTCTTCATAAGTCATTGTCTCATTGTTAACCTCACTTAAATAAATTAAGTGATAATTAAAGTAATTATTTAATTGTTTCTCAAAAAAAAATTATTTAATTTATTAAGTATATCTGATATTTTTTATAAATTTTTTTTGAGGAACAAAGAATTTTATTTATTCAAGATCCGCCACACAAGCGGCCAAAACGTCACCTGAGAGCGTAGAACCCCAAAGTCCGAGCAGAAACAAATAAACCATGTCTAGCTAGAAGATGTTTGGGACATTCCCCATTCACCTAATGAACGAAAAAGAAACGAAGCAAAATTGGGTCATTACCATATCCCCCTCGAGAGGAAATTAAAAAGAAGAAGTTGGATAAGAAGTATGCACGTTTTCTTAACACTTTTTGGCACTTGAATATTAATATCCCTTTCATCGAAGCACTCACGAATACGCCGGCGTACAGTAAGTTTCTGAATGACATACTCTCCAACAAGAAACGGTTGGAAGAGTATGAGACGGTGTGTCTAAGTGATGAGTGTTCCGCCACTTTTCAACATAAGATTCCTCCTAAACTTAAGGACCCCGGGAGATTTACAATCTCATGTGAGATTGGGGGATTTTTGTTTAAAAGGGTGCTTTGTGATCTCGGTGCTAGCATAAACCTCATGTCCTACAATGATTTCATGAAACTTGGCATAGGCAAGCTTAAGCATACGGAGATTACTCTCCAACTTGCGGATAGATCCATTAAACGTCCAAAGGGAGTCATTGAGGATGTCTTAGTGAAGGTTGATAAATTTTATTTCCCGGTAGATTTTGTTGTTATGGATATGGAGGAAGGGTACACTACAACCCTTATCCTCGGTAGACCATTTTTAGCAACGGGAGAGGCCGTGATTGATGTTCGTAAGGGAGAGCTTAGTTTGGGAGTGAATGATGAGCGCGTTGTCTTCAACATCACACTTCATTGAAATATCCACGCACTATACTAGAATCTTGTTTTTTTGTGGACACTTCGAGTCCCCTTGTTGTGGATCGTACTAGTACACGCAGGTAGTTGAAGAAGACGTGCGAGATAATGTAAAAGCTCACAAACCAAAAGCTCGAAAATCGAAAGAAAAGGTCAAGAATCGTTGGGATTGGTGGCATTCGTCTACATTATGTTGGAGACCGGTTTTGATGAAAAAGACGGATGCGGTGCATAAGAATGACCCACCACCCGTGCATTAAAGACCTAAGCAAGACAAAGTCTAGCTATAGACTATAAATTTAGCACCTTTGGGTACTATCTTTCTTTTTACTTCTTAAGCATTATCTTTTGGTTGGCTTTTGTGCTTGAAATTGCATGCTTATGTGAGTAATTGTTAGTGGTATCCATGCAATAATCTGTATAATTTCCATCACGTCTACCGTATAATCCCGTCGAGCAAACGACGAAAGCGCTACCGGAAGGCAGCCCGAAAAAGTTAAGTATAATATTTTTTCTCTTTTGTGAGGTCCGGTGTGGCCAATGATCCTTTTGTGTCTACATTTTGGTTGTTACTTTGATAGTACTTGGGATTGCTTGTCATTTCATTTCTTGTCTTTCATGTTCAAGCCCACCCACCCGCCCTTTTATAGCATCTCGGTACTTGTTTTGACTAGTTGTGATTCCTTTTTGTTTCCATAACTACTTTCTTACCACTCACTTTACATTGAGGACAATGCAAGTTCGTAAGTGGAGAGTGAGAACGTAGTTAGTCCAACAAGGGGTAATGTCATTAAATGTTTGAGAAACACTTGGCCTTGATTATTTTCGAGAAATTTAAAGTTGAACAAACCACCTTTTGTGAAAAGATTTGGTTTTGCAATTGATAGAGTGAGTACCTCAATGAAGTGAGTAACCTTGGTGACATGTAAGTGCATTTTAATCGTGAATCTTTGTTTGTAGTGTGAATTCTTTGAGTACGTATATTCCGATCTTTTGTTAACATGCAAACTTTTATGCAATCATGTAAGCATGCTTCCATAGCAACTAGAACTTAGGCTTCAGTCGGAGTTAAGGATGACGGTTATGGCATTTCTTTGACTCGACCATAGCCAAATGGTCTTCCCGGACATATTTTCCACCTGTCTCTATCTCAGCCTTTGTAGAGTGGTGAGACCCCACTCGAAACTAGCCATTCGTGATTAACCTCATTATATCCGACCCTTAGCCTAATTTTGGTCTACATTCCCTTGGCATCCCGCAAGTTTAGCAAGTTTCTATGGATTGTGTGGTGATGACTTTGGAGTTAAGAGTTAGATGACGTTGTTTGGCACAAAGTTGAGATGGTATCTTATCAAGTTCGGAGCCCATTGGTGTATATATGTTTCTTTGAAGTTCGGAAAAAAAATTCAAAAAAGTTCCCAAATATCAAATGAAGTTTATAAAGTTGTATATAAAAGTCAATAAAGGGTGAGTATTAGGGATAACCTGGTCTATAAGGCGTTGAAGATGAGCAGTCATGTACTCTATATCCAATATCCTCATGTCCATGATGTTGATGATGTCAGATGACAACTTAGGTAGCACTTCTGCAATTTGAAAGATTTAATACAACAGCAAGAAACCTTTCAACTGGCACAGTAAGAAAGAAGCAAATATTTCTGCTCAAATTACATGAACCCTCTAAAAGGTGCTTCCCCCAAATTCGTTGCTTCAGCATGTGTAGATTATATCAAACACTATAGACACAAAGACAGAAATAAACAATGTGGCTCGGTCTCACTCCGTTTATTTATTATTTTTTTTTTTTTGTGTGGCTGAAATAAAGCAGCACGATAGAGCAATCATTGGAGACTAACAGACAGAGTCAAAATCAAATCTACGTCTCCAGTTCCCGGAATCAGGCAGAGGTACGAACATCATATTGGCAAAAAGGAATAGGAGAATTCAAGAAAAAAGAGGGGGAGGGAGCGGACCGGTGGAATAAGCGCGGAGGAAATTGGCAGCTGCGGGTGGCCACTGCCTTCGGATTCCAAAATTTCGTTGAATGATAGTTGCTAATCGAAATTCACGTTTCACAAAGATATTAAGCAGCCATTGATGAGTGTTTTTGGACCTCCATGAAGAAAACCCTGCCCCTACATTCCTCATCTTTCCCACTCTTCTTCCCCTGTTTGTACATTCTTTTCCGACGGGCTTGTACAAGGGCGGGTTTGCTTAAACGACCTTTGACTAAAAGAGAGGATAAAAAACTGGTGAAAGTTCAAAAATACCCTACATTCAAAATCTTTTCATTTTCCCGCCCTTCCAAATTCAGATTTAAAGCACTCCCTCCTTCACATTTTTAAACAACCCATCTTCTTCCTCCACTCATTTTCTTCTCCACCATCTTCTTCCTTCACTCATTTTCTTCTCCACCATCTTCTTCTTCAACATATCTTCCGGCGGGTGGGGGTTCATGGGGGTTTTAGGGGTTCATGGCGGGTTTAGGGTGGGTTTTAGGGTTTTCCGGCTGGTTTTGGGGGGTTCATGGCGGGTTTAGGGTGGGTTTTCCGGCGGGTATTGGGGTTTTCCGGCGGTGGGGGTTCATGGGGGTTTAGGGGTTCATAGGGGTTCATGGCGGGTTTAGGGTGGTTTTTTCGGCGGGTTTTGGGTTTTCCAGTGGGTTTTGAGGGTTCATGGGAGTTTAGCGGGTTTATGGGGTTTTCCGGTGGGTTTTTGGGTGGGTTTTCCGGCAGGGGTTGAGTTTTCCGGCGGGTTTTGGGTTTAAGGGAATGGCATAAATGGAAAAAAAAATAAATGAACTTATTTGGACAATTAAAATTGAAAGAAACCCATTTAAAAATTAGAGCCCTTTGACAAACCCTCTTAAATGAAGGCCCCTGAAGAAAATCATGCCCCTACATTCCTCATCTTTCCCACTCTTCTTTCCCTGTTTGTGCACTCTTTTCCGACGGGAAGGTACTAAAATGGATCTCCGATTAAGGCATTCCCAACTGTCGATGTCCCCCAAAAAAAAAAAGTACAAAAATAATAATAGTCATTCTTCCCTCTTTTTTTATTTAAAAAAATCATTAATATGTACAAAAAAAATCATGTCCAGAAAAATAGATGTACAATAAAAAAATTTGAGGAAAACAAAAAAAATATTAATATGTATTCTGCCAAAAATTATCAAAGATATGTAAAAATGATCATATACATGTTAGAAAAGCACTATACTTCTATTATATTTCTCCAAAAAAAAATAGTTATTATAAAATCTTTTAAAAAAATGATCAAAGATATGTAAAAATGCTCATACTTTGTTAGAAAAGCAGTCATATAAAAGAGGAATTTCCAGTATGATACTTCAATGTGTGATTTGCTTATTGAAGATTACTAGGAAAACAAGACGCCGTGCAAGTTTCGCCGGCGTGTAACACATTCGAAGATTATAAATGAGAAAATACAACTTGGATTGAATGTATTTATTTGTCAGCACTAATCAGAATTATTTAGAACAAATATTTCACATGGAAATAACTGTATAGAAAGAAATAAGAATGATTATGTAGTCAAACATACTAAATAGGAATATTTTATTAGATTCATCCACAAGTTTGACCCCAAAGAGGTATTTGTTTATTTTTTTGTATTCACCAAAGATCTTTGTTTATTTAGTATTTGTAGAAATATATTTGCTTAAATAGTATTTTCACATATTTTCCTAAAATATAATATGCACTACCTAAACTACCCTTTTTTTTAAAACGGGACCATTTTCACTTAAACCCATCAGCTTTCTATTTATTTGAAATAAATAAGATAAGAAATATCCCGGCTATAAATAAGAAGTATCTCCAAATCGGGAATTGGCCTAAACTATTTTCCTCCTGTTCCAGCCAGCTTTTTTCAGTTTCCATTTCCGGCGACTTGCGTTTTTTTTTTTTTTTTTTTTTTTTTTTTCAATTTGTGCAACGACCTGCATTTTTAAAATATTTCTTCCTCTAATATTTGTTTTCCCATATATCAATGTTGTGGCCGTGAGAAATGCTATAGTCACAACAGTTGTGTCATAATAAATGACACAATACATTTTTTCATTATTGATTGTGATTATGTCTTATTGAGTAACATATATGTCTAGCATAATCAAAGTGCAAAATTGTGTTGTGTTATTCATATCGCTCTAATCGCTTGATTTTCCCTAATAAATAAAAAAAATTAATCGTAATACCACAAAAAAAGAAAATTGTAGTCCTTCCGTCCCGAAAACATAATATTTGAAGTGTATGAAAATGTTTTTTTTTTTTACACTACATGTGGTGTATATAAGTAGAATTACCGGAGTGTGAATAAAGGGGCCCAAAAAAATACACATTTGTTATAACGGAAAAAAATTAAAAAATAACACGTTTCAGATGGTCTTTCACAGAGACATAAAACATTGTGGGAAGAGCATTGTTAACTTTTAATAGAAGATGAGACATGGGGTGTATAGATAGAATGTATGTGGGACCAAAAACATAATATTTGTCGTGTATCAAAAGGTTTTATTTTTTTTTTTTTTTTTTTACAATACATGGGGTGTATATGAGTAGAATTACCGGGGTGTGAATTATGTGTAAAAAACAACACGTGTTAGATGCTCCTTCACAGAGACGTGGAGTATTGTGGGTAGGGCAAGAAGGAAAAAAACACGTGTCAGCACCAGAAAGCGTCGATGTGGCATCTTGTGGTAAGAGCTTTGATAGCTCTCGTAATAGCTTTGTTTTATTAGATCTATTATATAAGTCTGTTAATTTATTAGATCTACACTGTACTAGCATTTGTTAGATCAACGCAATAAAATAAGATTTTATTTTCGAGTTCTATATTTTCTGCATTTAATAATCCGTAATTACATCCGTGAATTACAGATATGTTCCGTAAATCACTCCACACACGACACCAATCACCAACAGTACTAACTGGCATAAGTTTGATGACCTTTTTCTAATATTTCTCCCTCACAAAGTGGCAATCAATTTTTATGTGTTTAGTTCTCTCATGAAATACAATGTTATCCAGAATATAGAGTGCACTTTTCTGTCACCAAAAAAAAAAAAAAAAAAAAGACGAACAGGATTTGGATAAGACAACTGAAAGTCCTTTAAGAGATACATAATTCATTGTATGTCACAAGTGGTGATTGCCATAGCCTTATACTCAGCTTCACTGGAACTTCTACTCACTGTATCTTGCTTCTTGCTTTTCCATGAAATAAGAAGACCACCTTGAAAGACATTAAACCCACTGACAGATCTTCTGGTGATAGAGCATCTTCCCTTATTTGCATCAATGAATGCATTTAGCTGAATACCTCCTGAAGCAAGGAAGAAAATGTAGAAAACATAGGCCCAAACCCATATAAGATTAAGGGCCTCATCCCCAAAACCTAGGTTGTGAGGTGAGGGAAGTCCATCTCTTAATATGGTGGGTGAAACAACCACAAGTTTCCAATGTGGGACACTTTAACACGCCCCCTCAAGTGTGGGCCGGGCACACAAGGCCAACAAATGGGCCCAACACTTGCATAATAAAGGGTGGCTCCGATACCATGTAGAAAACATAGGCCCAAACCCATATAAGATGAGGGGCCTCATCCCCAAAACCTAGGTTGTGAGGTGAGGGAAGTCCATCTCTTAATATAGTGGGTGAAACAACCACAAGTTTCCAATGTGGGACACTTTAACAGAAAAGGCCTTGACCAGGAGTAGCTTTTGTGTTGCAGCCAAGTAATTTTCAGTAAGTTTGTCCAAGAATTGATTGAACTGTTGGACAGTAAAAGCACGTCTGGTCTAGTATTTCCAAGATATCCCCTCATTATAATGTCTTTTTATCCCCAACAAACAACGATTTAATGACGATATATCCCTTCATTGTAATGTCGTTTTCCTCTCGTTATATTATAATTTAATGATGACATATACTGTTGGTGATTTAAGTATAATCACAAGCCGTTGAGGTAATCGGGGTTTAGTACAAGGGTGGATATACTCGTAACACTTAATAATAAGTTTGGAGGTGCGGAGTGCACGCTTATACAAGTGTATATGAGTATACGGATGGAAAATAAGCAAGTATAGTTCGGAAAATCACTTAAAGGACCAGAAAACCAGTTAAAGGACCAAAAATCATATTTTGGGGAATCGAGTGACGGGCGCCCGCCCGTGGGTTTTCTCGCTAGTGTAAAAGTGATTCGAGAGAGTTGGTCGGGTTCGGCTTTTAACGGGCGCCCGCCTATGACCATAGGCGCCCGCGCGTGGTCCGAAAAGAGGTCCTTTAAGTGCCTTTTGAACTCTTTGGGTAGTTATAACCAAATGGCACCTTTCCACTTGGGTTGTAACTTATATATCCGAACTTACAACTAATTTTCAGGGGTCCAAGTGCTTTTTACGGGCTTTTTACATTGTTGAATATACACACAACAAATGTATGCATCCTTGATCTATAAAAATTATAAAACACTTGCAAATTATCTCCAAAGGTGATCTTCATCTTTTGTGCCTAAAGATCGAAGGAAAACGTAGTCTTATCTCACAAAAGTGTTTGTGTTACCCTAGGCATAAGATTCGGGGCAAATAACTTTTGTAGGAAATTGTTTCACGATTCTACGTTCATATCAAGTTATTAAGTTTTCGCAAATTTTTCGCGTTTTGTTTTGTGTTCGACATTGTTGTTCCCTTAGCCACAAGTTTACAACAATCTACAAAATTTATTAGTTTAACAATGTCAAGTGTCAAGGAAATGACTGCAAATTTTGGGAAATTGGAAAAGTTCGAGGGAGTGAATTTCAGAAGATGGCAGAGAAAGATGCATTTCTTGTTAACAACCTTGAAGGTTGTGTATGTGCTTAGTACACCTATGCCAGAGGTGTTGGAGGATGGTCCCCTGGAAGAGTTAAGAAAGAAAAACAAATGGGAGAATGACGATTACATATGCCGAGGCCACATTCTGAACGGTATGTCTGATGCACTGTTCGATATTTACCAAAACGTTGAATCCGCCAAAGAACTTTGGGATTCTTTAGAATCCAAATACATGGATGAAGATGCATCCAGTAAAAATTTCTTGGTTGGAAACTTCATGAAATATAACATGGTGGATTCAAGGTCGGTAATGGAACAGTACAATGAATTACTTCGTATTTTGGGTCAATTTTCACAGCATAAAATGGAAATGGATGAGTCTATTTCTGTTTCTAGTATAATTGATAAATTGCCACCCTCTTGGAAATATTTTAAACATTTTTGGAAACATAAGAAAGAAGAGTTGTCTCTGGTACAACTTGGTAGTCATTTGCGCATAGAGGAATCTCTAAGGGCGCAAGAGAACGGTAAAGCCAAAGGTAAGGAGACAATGGATTCTTCTTCCATTAATATGGTGGAAACCGGGGAAAGTTCTCAAAAGAACCAGAAGAAAAGAAAAGGGCAATCGTCTAAAAATAACGGCAAAGATGCCAACAAGAAACCGAAAGGTGCTTGTTGGGTTTGCGGGAAAGTTGGGCATTTTAAGGCTGATTGTCGATTTGGCAAAAATCAGAAAGGTCCAAACAACGAGTTCGGGGCAAGGGTCTAAGGACCAAGGTGCTCCTAAACATCAAGGTCGAATATTGTTTGTGGATTTAATTCGGATATGAATTATGTACCATTGTTTTACGAGGCATTTTATGTGCGGGATGATGATGTTGCTTGGTGGATTGACTCGGGTGCGACAAAGCATGTACGCAAGGATCAACGTTGGTTTAAAGATTATGAACACCGTTAACGATGGATCCATGCTTGTTTATGGGAAACGAGTCAAAGGCCGCCATCCGTGGAAGAGGAAGCTGTTGTTTTACCTTTTAGTTCGGCAAATTTGTAACTTTAAAACATGTTTTATTTGTTCCGGGGATCCGGAAAAACTTAGTTTCGGGAAGTTTATTATGTAAAGATGGTTTTAAACAAGTCTTTGAGTCGACAAATACATTTTAAGTAAGTGTGGTGTATTTATAGGATTTGGTTATCTTTGTAATGGTATGTTCATGCTTAACATTCAAGCATGATGTTGTGAATAATGTTTGTATGAATCATGATGTTGATGTTTCTGTTTTATGGCATGCTCGGTTAGGACATGTTCATTTCAAACGCATGTTATTAATGTCTAAGCATGATTTGATTCCATCTTTTGATATGAATATAAATAAATGTGATACATGTATGTTGAACAAAATTGTTAGACAGCCTTTTCATAGTGTTGAAAGGTCGTCTTCAGTTTTGGATCTTGTCCATAGTGATCTATGTGACTTTTGTGCTACACCGTCTTTTGGCAACAAAAGATATGTAGTGACTTTTATAGATGATTGCACTCGGTTCTGTTATGTGTTTTTACTTCATTTTAAAGATGAGGCAATCGATAAATTCAAAATCTATAAAAGTGAAGTTGAGTTGCAATTAACCTCTAAAATTAAAAAGTTGCGTACTGATCGAGGTGGTGAATACTTTGATCCAACCTTTTTCGGGTCATGTGGGATTATACATGAGGTTACGGCGCCTTACACGCCGCAGCAAAACGGTATAGCGGAAAGGAAAAATCGTACTCTTAAAGAGATGGTTAATTACATGCTATCTTACTCAGGTTTGAGTGAGGGATTTTGGGGAGAAGCCATGTTAACGGCTTGTTATTTTTGAATAGAGTTCCTAATAAAAGGAATCCTATTACCCCATATGAACTTTGGTTCAAAAAGAAGCCAAACTTAAGTTATCTACGAGTTTGGGGATGTAGAGGCTGTTGTAAGGCTCACCATGCCTAAGATTAAAACCTTGGGTGAAAGAGGCATTGATTGTATATTCATTGGATATGCTATGCATTCCAAGGCATATAGGTTCTATGTTATAGAGCCTAATGATTCCGTTGCCGTTCATTCTGTGATTGAATCAAGGGATGCTATCTTTGATGAAAATCGGTTTTCGTCTATACAAAGACCGAAGGATATAACTCCTATTAATATTGGAGTGGAGGACAATAATGATGTCAGTTCTCAAGATGAGCCTTTGGAGCTTCGTAGAAGCAAAAGAGCTAGGAAAGCAAAATCTTTTGGATCCGACTATCAAACTTATTTGGTAGAAGGAACAAGAGATGAAGTAGGATTCCAATATTCATATTGTTATAATATTGATGAGGATCCTAAAACGTTTAAGGAGGCTATGGAGTCTCAAGACGTGTCATTGTGGAAAGAAGCCGTCAATGATGAGATGGATTCCATAATGGGAAACAACACGTGGATCCTTTCGGATCTTCCACGTGGTTGCAAACCTTTGGGCTGCAAGTGGATCATTAAAAGAAAGATGAAAGTTGACGGCACTGTCGACAGATATAAAGCCAGATTGGTAATTCAAGGCTTTAGGCAAAAAGAAGGTATTGATTATTTTGATACCTATGCACCGCTTGCAAGAATCTCCACAATAAGATTGTTGATTGCATTGGCAAGCAATTAACAATGCGGTAATCCATCAAATGGATGTTAAGACGGCATTCTTGAATGGAGATTTGGAAGAAGAAATTTATATGAAACAACCGGAAGGTTTTGTTTTGCACTGGAAATGAGCATAAGGTTTGTAAGCTTGTTAAATCATTGTATGGTCTTAAACAAGCACCTAAACAATGGCATCATAAATTTGATGAAGTTATCTTGTCTCATGGATTTATGATTAATCAATCAGACAAGTGTATATATAGCAAATTTGACGATACCGGTAATGGTGTGATAATTTGCTTATATGTTGATGACATGTTGATCTTTGGAACTAACCAAGATCAAGTTGACCTTTGCAAAGCATTTTTGTCATCAAGTTTTTCTATGAAAGACATGGGGGAGGCGGATGTGATTCTAGGAATCAAGATAAAAAGGTGTGACAAAGGGTTCTCTTTGACACAATCTCATTACATTGAGAAAGTGTTAAAGAAGTTCAATTGTGAAAACTCCTCTCCGGCTAATACTCCCATGGATCCTAATGAGAAACTCATGCCGAATACGGGAAATCCGATATCACAACTAGAGTATTCTCGGGTAATAGGATGTTTGATGTATGCTATGACTAGCACACGTCCGGATATTGCTTATGCGGTTGGAAAGCTAAGCAGGTTTACGAGTAATCCGAGTAGTCATCATTGGCGTGCGGTAACTCGTGTACTAAGGTACCTTAAGTTAACCAAGGATTTTGGTTTAACTTATGTTGGACATCCTTCAGTAATAGAAGAATATTCAGACGCTAGTTGGATATCTAATGTAGAGGATCATTCGTCTACAAGTGGTTGGGTGTTCTTGCTTGGAGGAGGTGCCATCTCTTGGGCTTCCAAAAAGCAAACATGTATTACTAGCTCGACTATGGAGTCGGAATTTGTTGCCTTAGCGAAAGTGGTAAAGAGGCGGAGTGGCTTAGGAATTTGATATATGAAATTCCATTATGGCCAAAACCAATATCACCCATTTCTATCCATTGTGATAGCGCTTCTACCTTGTCTAAAGCTTATAGTCAAGTGTATAATGGCAAGTCGCGACACTTGGGCGTTAGACATAGCGCGGTTCGTGAGTTGATCACTCGTGGGGTGATTTCGGTTGTGTTTGTGAGATCTCAACATAACTTAGCCGATCACTTGACAAAAGGATTGGCTAGAGACTTGGTACAAAAGTACGTAATCGGGATGGGTTTACAACTCATTTGAATCTTGGTGATAGGATACTCAATTCCCTTCTAATACAATGTTAGAGGCGAATTCAATGTGGAAGGCCTATTATCTAGATTTGTGCACATGATATTATCCCGAGGTATGTGCTATTACTCGTAAGTTAAGGATGAAGGGATTCTTCATAATGAGTCTTTGACAAAGTGCTATTGCAGGTGCACGATTATATAAAGGCTCACCTATATGAGTATGAAGTTTGGCCGCTTCAATTCGAGAGTTGGCTTTCTATATGCTCATGAATGGATATGGACACAAGGCCTGATTAATTAGTGTCAAGAATAAGCTTTTGGAGTTATATTAACTCATGTGTATGTTATCTTCATGTATTCAAAACGTGTAGAGGGGTTCAATGCTTAGACACACCCCAATACTCGAATATTTGAAATGTGTAATAATACTAGATGGAAATTCAATCTTCGTGACATTTTCATTGAAGCATGAGTTGATTTGTTTTATGACAATGTTGTTTTGCTAAACCAAGGATTACACTTAAATGGGGGAGGAATGTTGGTGATTTAAGTATAATCACAAGTCGTTGAGGTAATCGGGGTTTAGTACAAGGGTGGATATACTCGTAACACTTAATAATAAGTTTGGAGGTGCGGAGTGCACGCTTATACAAGTGTATATGAGTATACGGATGGAAAATAAGCAAGTATAGTTCGGAAAATCACTTAAAGGACCAGAAAACCAGTTAAAGGACCAAAAATCATATTTTGGGGAATCAGAGTGACAGGCGCCCGCCTGTGGGTTTTCTGCTAGTGTAAAAGTGATTCAGAGAGTTGGTCGGGTTCTGGCTTTTAACAGGCGCCCGCCTATGACCATAGGCGCCCGCATGTGGTCCGAAAAGAGGTCCTTTAAGTGCCTTTTGAACTCTTTGGGTAGTTATAACCAAATGGCACCTTTCCACTTGGGTTGTAACTTATATATCCGAACTTACAACTAATTTTCAGGGGTCCAAGTGCTTTTTACAGGCTTTTTACATTGTTGAATATACACACAACAAATGTATGCATCCTTGATCCTATAAAAATTATAAAACACTTGCAAATTATCTCCAAAGGTGATCTTCATCTTTTGTGCCTAAAGATCGAAGGGAAAACGTAGTCTTATCTCACAAAAGTGTTTGTGTTACCCTAGGCATAAGATTCAGGGCAAATAACTTTTGTAGGAAAGTGTTTCACGATTCTACGTTCATATCAAGTTATTAAGTTTCTGCAAATTTTCTGCGTTTTGTTTTGTGTTCGACATTGTTGTTCCCTTAGCCACAAGTTTACAACATATACTCCCATTATAGGGTCATTTTCCCCTCATTAAGTCATGACATAATGACGACATATATATGCCCTCATTATTGGGGCATTTCAACCTTTTCTTACAAAAATTAGATCTTTCGTGAAGATTTTTTCGTCGGAAAATATCTTTTTTTTAAATGAGGTCCAGTGAGCCTCTTTAATGAATTCTCTGTTTTACCCTTACTTTGTGTATTGGTATACGCACATATATATTCAAAATGTAAACTTTTAAGGTGAGCACTTGGCGATTTATAGATATAGATATGAAATGTAAAATTGTTTTAGATGGGTTCATTATTCAGTTTGAAATGACTTTACTTTATCAAACTGTTTTTTTTAATTTATAAAACGAGGGAGTGAAAATAAAGAACACCCGGTTCAACTTTCAAACCATTTTCAAAACAAAACAAAACAAAAAACAAAAAAAAACTTTCAAACCAAAAAAATAAAATAAAAATCATTGATGATACCGACCCGAACTACGCACGTGTCATCCTTTTAAGTTGTATAATAAATGACTAGCTTCTAAATGTAAGGCGTAAGGGCCAGGATCCCCAAAGACAAACCTAAGGGCAGGTCCCTTACCCCAGGTGGGAGATCGGCAGAAGCTCCTCCTCCAGTCACCGCAGGTCGGCCAAGGCCTAGTGAAGAGGAGCTGCCCAGTTCGGCCATAGTGGCCTCGGGGCTAGGCGCAGGACGCACATAGCAACCCCGGCTGTTATTCAACGTGCTGGATAACTAAAGGTAAATAAGGAAAAAATCCTAAGTCATAAATCGCGATTCGACATTTAAATACGTCCATAATTATCCCTAAATTATAGGAATCTATGCGTGTATATCCTTAGGGAATTATTAATAATAATAACGTGATTCCTTGCAGGACAAGGAAAATGGATGAGACATCCCCTATATAAACAACACTAAGCGAACCACGAAAAACTTCGATTCCAATTCGGTTATTGGATACGTAGACAACTCAAGAGAAATAACTCGAGAGCTCAGTCTAAAATACACAAAAAACACATCCCCATTAACACGATTTAGGGTTCATAGGATTAAAGGTCGTTGTCACAAAGGTAATTGGCCCGGATTGATTAGCAACAAAATATGCAAAGCCACCATCTAAAAAGGGAATTCAGAAGCGAAATTGGTAGACAAGCATACACTTCCTGCACCAAGGAACATATCCATATCATTAATCTCAGTTTTCTCCAGATTCTAAGTTCCTTTTTTTTTTTTGGGAGAATTTTTTATACGAAAAACATGTCGATTCGTTACGACGAATTGATAACACGAGTGATAATAACCAGTTTCATATAATATATCGCTATTAATTGTCACACCGATTTACTGAAAATACATAATAAACAGTTTCATATAATATTTACTAATACCATCCCACCCTAACACCAACATATTTTGTGTCCTAATACCATTTTTTTCACAACTAATTCCCTTTCAAAAGGACCTGACTTTTGGTAGAAATCCAAACACGGCCACAAGAGTGAGAGGGAGAGTTGAAACTCTTTCCATACAACAGCTTATGTCTCAAAAGTGAACGACCAGGTCTAATGCTAAACACTGTCGCTTTCAGCAAGACAAACAGTAATAGGATGCCATCCTGATTGAGGAGCCAATATCCACTTCTTTGTAGTAATTAGTATGTGTAAAATCTGGAATACTTCCCCCAAAGTGTACTCTTTTAAGCACGCATTCTTCAAAATCAAAGCTGCTTCATACCTGCACAAAAAAAAAAAAAAAAAAAAAGATTTTATAATGGGACGGACATATCCATCCAAATGCAATCAAATTTCTAAATGACTGCCATACCTAAAACTTACCTGCACTTAGATGCAATTATTGCTGAACGACCAGAGGAAGATATCAGGAACTTTTTAATCTCAGCCCATGAAGATTTTGGATACTGTTTGGCTTTACCATCGAAGGGATTGACACACTCCCATAATCTCTCGTTCCTACCTAAATACAGCTTCGTGTTCCCCAGATTGTACTGAACAATAATTTGATGGTCAAGGGCATACTTCAAAGCCTTTCTTACACCAATATTTCGAAACTTGGGATCACCATAGCGAATACAAGAGCATATGCTTTCTACAGTAGGCCTGATTTTTTCAACCTCCAGAGTACGTAAAGCTAGTAAAATGACTGCCATGAGCCCCTGAACATGTTTAGGAGGTGTTTGGCATCGTTTACTTTCACAAACACCGGAACCAGCATTACCTTTCAGCACACCTACAGAGGAGGGAAGAGGAGGGGTCTTCGCGCGTTGGTCATGCGTATCAGTTTGAGTTGGCTGGCTTGAATGTGTAGTAGTATTCCCAAACTGAGCTGTTTTGGAAGAAGCTAAACTAACAGATTCCTTGAAATGAGTTGTTAACTCTTTCGCATCTGGCTTATCGAAATTACAAGTGCTCTCATAATGGCAGGCACATTCCATGCTAACAATCTTACTAGAAGATATATTCAAGGATGAGGTGGCAGAGCTTTCAGGCACATCAGGCTTGGGAGTGGAAGGGAGAAAAGCGAGATGACGTGGATTTATAAAAGACGTGTTTTCTGAATGAACATCAGGCTGAGGAGAAGCATATGTATCGTGTGTATTATTTGTGGTATTTTCAAGATGGTCAATATTTCCAGGTGATAAAGCAGGCGTAGACCTACTAGAAGATAAAGTCGCAGGAACAGGGCCAAGGAATTCATGTGGTGCTTTCTTAAACGATTTTGAAGGTTCTGCTCGTTGAGGATAACGTAATTTGGTGTTTCCAGATAATGTGGTTGTTTTTCGGGAAATTTTGGCTTTAATTTTAGGAATATTGACAGACTTAGACTTATATTTCACATTTCCAGCCTTTTTGACGTTAACAGAATTTTGGTTGTTCAACTCAGAATCATTGTTAGAGAGATTTGAAAGTTGTGAAGAACTCGTGCCAGAAGTTATCTTTGGACGTACCACATTGTTACCGGTGGCTACTTCAGAATCATTGAGAGGAGATCCACCACTGACCAGGGTTGTCCAAAGCCAAACAGACTTTGCAGCAGTAACTAGAGCTGGAGACGCTTTTAGAGGTTGTGCCAAAAGAATGTTGTACCTACGCAACCGTAACTGATGGAGGGCATTTGAGAAATCGCGATCACCTGAAATGAGCAGATAGTTTGCTGGAGCAGGATTATCAACTGCCCAGAAAAGCATATCTACCAAGATCTTCTTGTCACTTGCATCTTTTACACCTGCACAATCATATGCAGAGAGTATCAGAAAGAAAACTAATATAATGTTAAATTGGTGATTGAAAAAAATTATCTTTCCATTCTCTGAGTTTGGAAATGGTACAAAGAGAGAAACACACAAAGTCTATGATAGATTCATTTCCTTCACCCACACACAATACAATGAGTAACCACCTGTACATAGTATAGTTCGGATCTTTTTTTTTTCTTCCCCGAAAGGCGAAAGCTTTATTAATATCGGATAAACCGAACTTACAACGCGGCCAAAACCGCACAACAACGCGGTCTAGCCGCACGACAAACAACAAACATTACAATCAAGCCGAATAATAGATCGGGTCGAGGGTGCTGAACAAAAGGAAAGAATAATTTTTCCGAAATAAGACGTTCAGACACGTGGATCCTCTAGGCAATCTATTATTCGACAGATACGTACATAGGACTAGAACAACATTTACGGTGAAAGACAAGAAAAAACCAACAAACCAATACAAGATTATTAACAGAAGCAGCGCCGCCGGAGAACAAAACCAAAGCAGCAAAGCTGAAACCATAAACCAAGATGGACGCCACCGGAAACCACCACCACCGACCGCCGCCTCCGGGCAGAGAGAGAAGCCCGTAAGAGATGACTAACTCCTCCGACAAAAGAACGACTGCCATAATCGCCAATTAAGAGCCCGAAGCCTTAACGGAATTATGTAAGCCACGCCGCGAGGGAATGCACCTCCAGCCGGTAAGGAAGACATTCACGCCGCTCAACCAAAAGTCCGGCCCCGGATCGCCACCGACGACGAGATCTCAAGATCTAAACAACAGATCGGAGTAGATCTAGATCCGAAGATCCCCATCTATAACGAAAAACGCCGCCACCGCTACCATCACAATTTTTGAAGGTAGCAGGAGAAGGAAAACTAACAAACAAAACCACCAAAATTGGGAAATACCAACCTTCCCCAAGCTTCCTTCTCCAAAATAAAAATAAAGATTAAAAGATAAAGACGAAAAGGAAAAGGGGGTGAGACGCCGGTAGCCGGAGGCCACCGGCGTCGGAGGTTTTTTTTTTTTTTTTTTTCCTGTGGGAGGGGTCGAAAGGATAGAGAGAAGATGATTAGTGATTATTATTAGAAATTTAGAAATATAGCTTGGATCTTAACAGAACCAAAATAACAATATTGTCATGAAAAAGAAGGCAGTCCGACCCGAACTAATGATTGATACGATTTCCATGTTGCGCCTTGTTGGATATCCAGATTGCTCATACTACCTCAATCAGATCAGCAATGATAAATCAAAATGAAAAAGGATACACACACTATACAACCCTTTTTTTTCAATTTTATTAAAGTTAATTTTAACACCGGCTAACTAAAAAAATAAAATGTTTTAAAGCTAATCAGCAATCCAAGGGATACAAAAAATCAAAAAATACCTCGATTCAATCGCTATGTGATAACAGGTACCAGGGGAGTGAACAACAGTAACAAAATTGTGTGGTGTGAAAATGTCGCTGATTATTGAAATGAAATGTATAAAACGAGAATATAAGGCGGTAGAGTACCAGCAGGAACGTGGTTGAGGGTTACGCCGGTGCTGGAGAGAGCCTGCTGAACGGAAGCAGGGATACGGATGGTGTCGCCGTAGGCGGCGATGGAGACGGGGCCACGATAGTTCATGTTGACAAGAGCGCTGCTAATGTTTTGAGGGATAGTGTGTGGTTCGCACCATTTGGGGACGGCGCAGTTCTCGATGTCCCACCAGACGGCGGTCTTGGCCGTAGCGTACTGAGCCTCCTTCTCCGGCACCGGCACCGCCCCCGTCCCGGCCATCTGATCGTATGCAAAAAGGAAATGTCTCCGATGAACCCTTGGCTTAGTTGGCTATGGTCTATATATAGAGTCTATGAGTGTAGCAGAAGCAGGAAGAGGAATAATAAGAAGAAGAAGAAGAAGGAGAAGGGGAAGGCTCCTGGTATGAGAGCAACTGTAATTGTGTGGAAAATAAATTCCTTCCACACTGAAAAGTTTTAACACATGCCAAGTTTGTATTGGTTTGACTTTGTTTATTGAAGGTCAAGAAAAAAAAAAAAAAAAAAAAAAAAAAAAAAAAAAAAAAGACTGAAAAGAGCGTAATGGCTGAAAAATTATTTGGCTTTGTTATAAAAGAATCTATCGATCACTTCAAAAACATGGAAAGGGAAAAGTATTATATGCACCGTATGTACAGCAAAGAAAGTGAAAGATATATATATCCCTTCTTCAGGTAGTTCATCCATCTAATATATACATACCAAACTTAATGACTAAGGAACGGCGGCTGCATAGTCGATTATCCGAACGCGGTATCGATTAATACAAACACAACATATTACACGTGGCTTTATGGTGTAAATACATCCGTTGATTACATCATATATTTACGTCGATGCTTATTCTCTTTATCATGTTGGCTTTAAGACTTAGCTATTAAATAAACTAGCTGCGAACTAGTAGTTTACACGAAGGAGTAGATATTATATTTAATAGACATCCATATAATACGAAAGATATTTATAACACTCCCCTTTGGATGTCCATCCACAAAGAACTGTCTCGTTAAAACCTTCATTACGAAAAAAACCCGTGGAAAAAAATCATAATGAAGGAAAAGAAAGACATCATTCATTTCGCGTTTTACTCCCCCGATTTGAATATCTCTTCAGGTCTTTATGTTGGTGCATCCCGATCTTCTGGATCAAACTCTCGAACATAGCGGTAGTTAATACTTTAATGAATAAAGCTTCTGAATTGTCGCTTGATCTGATTCCCTGAATATCAATATGACCCTTCTTCTGAAGATTTGATGAAATTCTTTTATCCGATCGTCTTTTACGTAGCCATCATTTAACTGAGCAATACACATTGTATTGTCTTCGTATAATATTATCTTTGTGATTTGGTAAGCCACTACTATCCCGGATGTAATGTGTCAACGACCACAACCAAATACATTCTCGACTAGCTTCGTGAATAGCTATTATCTTGCCATGATTCGAAGATGTCGCCACCAAAATCTTACTATGTTCAGCACCCACTACAACAAATAAGGCCTTTTGCGACACTTTATTAGTGGCATTTTGATAATTGTCGTAGGTTTACCGGCATAAGCTACTAATTGCCACAAAAGTACGACATTTTTTGCCACATATTTCTTATGACACTAATTGCCGACGATTTACCGGCACTCATTGTTTATGTCACAAATGCGTGGCATTTTTTGTGGTGGTTTGATGTTATGTCGCATAACACATGACACTTTCCCGACATTTCGTGATAATGCAGCAAAATTTTGTGTTAATATCAGGGAAATTTGAAGATATGTTGTCAAATGCATGACAATTTTCACCTTGCCATTTCTTACGCCTAAAAAACAACACTAGTTATGGTTTTTCATGAAATAAAATCAAACAAAACAAACGCGCATATACATATATATTCTTAAATTAGAGGGGTCACTTGTACACGGTCATCCTCTACCTCCATTCGTATCAGAGGTTGATCCAATAATTTTTTCAGCGTTGTCATCGGACTGTAAAACTATATTTTTTTCCTCTAAAAATATTATTCCAACAGGGTCATCGGAGCTAAAACTAAATTTTTTAACAACAAAACGATATTTTTAACAATAAAATTACATCGTTTTAAAACTAAAAGAAAATTTTCGAATCTCAGTGCGGTCACGCGACCTCTGGAATGAATAGATCGACCACTGATTCGTATGATTAGTAAACCTAATTCCCAAGCTGAGATTTTGTTATATAAGTTGTTTGATCAAGTTTCTTGGTTAAATAGGTTGAGATTCATTTTTTTTAGCTGCCGTTATTTATTTAGTTAGTGGATAAAAAACTACTGTCTTTAAATGAAATAAAAAAACTATTTGCAATTGTCAATACTACCGCTAAATTAAATTGGAAAGTTTCTTTAAGGGGGGTTCGATCAGTGTACCTCAAGGTCCAAAAAGATACCGTGCACCACTGTGCTAAGCAGGGTTTTGTACACTGTGCGGTTATATTAAATAAATAATTACATTTTGTGGTGTTTAATGACAAATATTATAAATATATTTATTTAAGAAGCTTATAACGTTGACCTAAAAAATACGCCTAGAGTATATATAACAGTCAAAATGGAATGAATAATTTTATGTTATTTTATTTTTTTGAGGGAATAATTTTCTTTTTTATTTTTATTTTCTTGTTTTATAAGTGTATCATTTATAAATATTAGGTACGAATAAAATAAAAATAAACAACTTATTATATGTATGTTATTAAAGCATTTATATACTTACAATACTACATTTTTTTTAACACTATAATGAATTTCAATTAAAATCAAATCGTTATATATATATATATATATAAATTTTTTTTAAAATTTTTTTTTTGCTTAAAAGCCCTCGAGATCGAAAACCCACTGGTCCGACTAATCTAGAATTCGGCCCGGGTCGTTGTACATATATTAATAAATAGCATAAGTAATAAAAAGATATCAAATTCACGTTAAACAATATCATGAACATGAGTTTTTTTAAAATTTTTTTTTTCTTTTTTCCCAAAGCAATATAATGAACATAAGTTTATCACTGTAATGTGCATGACTGAACTTGAAAGTGAACTTCTAATTAGCCCGATCAACCAAAGAAACTTTAATCGGGCTAATTACATAATAAATTGACGGTCGATCAAGGTTGATCAATCAACCACAAACATTATAATTGGCTCAACTAAACGTCGAATTGACGATTGATCATGGTTTTTTTTTACTCAGAAAAAGACATACATTAACAAAAGTTACAGTACATCATCGTTTACGGCTTGACGAAGCCAAACAGGAAAAGAGGATGTCCAAACGACATCGCTTTTTTACATTTTTAACAAACCGGGCTAACTCTTGTTGAGTTATCTGAACCTCAAACTTATAGCCTGTGAAAACTCGATCAATCCTAAACACTATAATAGGTTAATCGAACATCAAAATGATGCTTGATCAAGCCCAACCAACCTCAACAATGTAAATAGGTTAACTTAACCTTAAATTGATGATCAATCAAACCCGAGCAAACAAAACACTCTAAACGGATTAAGCAAACCTTAAATTAATAGTAGATTGAGCCTAATCGACACTAAACAGTGTAGCCGGGGTAAGTGAACATCAAATTGATCTCGATCAACCGGATCAACCCTAAACATTGTAATTGGGTTATCTAAACCTCGAATTGACGGTCGATACAACTCGATCAACCGAAACTTAGTAATCAGGTTAACTTAACCTTGAATTGATCGCCGATCAAGCCTAATCAACCCCAAACATTCGAATTGGGTAACATGGACATCAAAATTGATGTTCGCTCAAGCCTAGTCAACCACAAAACTGTAACTCGGTAAAACGAACCCTAAACTGACGGTCAATCAAGCCTAATCAACATAATCATTGTAATTGGGTTAGTTGAACTTCATTTTGAACTTTTATCAAGCGTGATTAACCAGAGACACTTTAATTAGGTTAACTAAACATCAAATTGACGTTGATCAGGTTTGATCAACCGCAATCATTGTAACTGGATGAGCTGAACGTTAAATTGATGACCGATCAATCCTGATCAACCATAAACACTCTAATTGGGCTAACTAAACCTAAAATTGATTCTACGTCACCTAAACATTGTAACGGGTTAACTAAACATCAAATTGATTGTCGATCAAGCCTGACTAGCTCAACAATATTATCAGGTTAACAAAACCCTAAATTGACGGCTGGTCAAGCCTAATCAACCACAAACTCCATAAATGGGTCATGATAAGTAAAAGTGAAATAACTATTATTACGTAGAACAATTTAACTATAATGCCTGGTTGTTTGAGTTTATTTTATTTTATTTTACTTTACGATTTCATTAAAAAAACCTTATCATCATTTATATATTGTGTTGTAAGGTGAATATATACAAATACATCTATATTTTTTTTTTTTGAGCAACCCGGCAAGGGAAATAAAATTAATTTTGATCAAAATCCGGAAATTACCCAATTGTACATGCTACAAACCTGGTAATAAATAGGCTGGTTAAAAGTAAATAAATTAAAAAAAGTCGATCAGTTTTGTCCTCGTAATTTATCCCTAATATCAGTGAGATACACCGATAAAATCACCGGAAATATTTCAAATAATCACTGAGATACACCAAGTCATGACTTTGTATATATTTCACATAATCTTCAAACTTTGACAGGACAGATGAAACCGAACCTAATTTTCCTGTGAAATTATGCTAACCATCACCGGCGAGGTCCACACACTTAGAAGATTCTGGGAAAATGGAGGATCGGGATCGGGCGACGAAATCAACCCTGACTCAGATTCCATTACTAACCACCAAAGCCGACTCACGTGACGGTGCAGCGTGGACACATCGATTGAGGAGGAATTCAAGGCCATCATAGCCTAAACATCGATGAACAAGTCCAATGATAACGATTGGTTCCGGATATCCGCTGCGAATCCGGAAGGAACCCGGTGGACTAGGAAGTGCTGGTATGTCCATAACCTCCTCAAGTACGATTTTGATCTCCAATTTGATATTCCCGGCACTTATCCGGCCACTGCTCCTGAACTCGAATTGCATGAGCTTGATGGTAAAACCCATAAGGTAATTTTTAGTATTTTATGGGTTTTATGGATTTTGATTGTGTTTTCTGATGGATTGTGATTGTGATTGTGAATTGAGAGATGTATCGAGGAGGGAATATTTGCTTGACTACGCATTTCAAACCGCTATGGGCAGAGAACTGGTGAAACTCCCCTTTTTTTTTTTTTTTACCCTTTTTCTTTTGTGATTTCCTGAAACAGTAGCCTTTTAGAACTGTTAAAGTTTCCTCCTTTTTCTCATTTGCTGGTTTTTTTACTGATCATTCATTTAGATGGTTGGAATTCATCATTTTTTAGTTCTTCCCTGGATTTAATAATGTATTGAACTACTCATGATTCTCGCGTTTTACAATGTCTTGTCTAGTTGTATGATTCAGGGTTATTTTGGTTATGTTGGATAAAGTAGTGATCTTTAACTAATAGAAGGTGAATTTAGTTCAGCTGACTATATAAGTTTTTGGGGCGTGGAATGTTATAGGCTTTTTTTATTTTTATTTTTGTGATTTGCTCAGGATATAATTTGAGGGAGACAAAATTATTGATGGTTATTTGTGTGGGTGTCTTATATGTTGTCCTGTAGATTTGTTTAGGATATGTCTTATTTTTTGGGTTGTCGTTAAATGATTTGAATTTTCTAAAGATTTTGTTAGGCTATATCTGTATCCCCAAATATTTGTTGGTTGGCCTGTAATTTACATAGCTGTATATTTTGGCAGTCTTAGGTTTTGCATTGCACATGCCTGTCATGCCCTATGTTTGGGTCTAGCACCATGGCTTGCTACAAAGATTCCGGTTATTGATATATGGTACCAAACATTTTTATTCTTGGCTCGATATTTAAAGATAATGTTCATCCTGAAATAATGTTTCTTCTACGGCAGCTTAGGTTGTGTGAATTTTCCAAATCGACATCTATCTTGAATTCTTGATGATGCTTATTTGGTGGACATTTATTCAACTTGGCTAATAATGTTTTGCGGGTGTGTACCTCATTTTTTGCTTGGAAGACATTCTTGGTAGTTGATTCTACATCATTGAAGCATTTGTGTTGGTGATTTGTCCATGGAATGTACATTTATCTTACGATGCCGGATTCGGTATATAAACTCATACAATAAAATTATTTTAAATTCTCAAACAAAGGAAGTATAAAATCTTTTTTCCGTAAGTGCACTATGATCAAAATAGTGTTGTAGGAGTACAATTGATGATTACACATTTGATGTGTTTTAATTAAGGTTTGGTTATATTTGTGTACATAGCTTTTGACACAAACGACTAAATGTGTATTGAGAAATTTATTTTTTCTCTATTGGTTTTGTCATTTAACATTTGTTCTATTTTGTATCTATTGCCAATTAGCCATTCTACAAGATTGGGTTAATTCTCCTTTCTGCAATTTCATGTACTGAAGTAATGTTGGAAATGATAGAGCAAAATGGTGTTCTTGTAAGCATACAACTTTGCAGGTTTGTTCAATCAACATTGTGGTGGCTCTCAATGTGCTCCACTATCTTTACAGTTCTTGTTATATGTATCATTATAGTTATGCAAGCATTGATGAAGCTTCATGCTTCCTTAAGTGAAGAATTTTTTGAGTTTCGGTGTTGTTTCTTTAAAACCCCTTTGTGAATTTATATATTTTAGTTGGTTAATTTTGAAATGCTGGGGCTGATTATTGTTTTTACATGTTGATTTGAGGTACGTTGGTAAGCAGGTTAGGAATATGGAAGAGTCAATGAGAATAAGGAATGAGCTAGAATCCAAAGGTTAGGAATATGGAAGAGTCAATGAGAATAAGAATTAGCTAGAACCCAAAGATCTGGTAAAGGTTATGTGAAGTAAATCTTCTTGTTTTTAGATAGGGATTACTTATGTTCTATGGCAATATTTTTTCCTTCAAGATATATATGTTCCATTTTAACTTGTATGCGTATGAGGATGTCTTTATTCAACAGGGTTTTACTTATGCTTATTTTTCCTTCAAGATGTTCCATTCTAACATCTATGCGTATGAAAATGTCTTCTTTCCTAACTTATGTATCCATATTGAAACCACATAGGTCAAAAGAAGCTTGCACTTGATTCTTGCATATGGGAATCTCCGGATTAAAAAGGATTCTTCCATTTTCTCTAGCTGCCATAGAACAAAGAAATGTGAAGCAATGTGAAGTCACTGTAGCTATTCATACCAAGAATTCAAACTTCAAATCTGAGAAATCAATCCCACCTCCAACACAGACATGAGAGTCCAAGAATAAAGATGAGTATTTTTCATCTTTATTATGGTTATTTTTGCCGCTGCTATGGAGCTTATTGTAGTCCTTGGAGATGTCTGATTCTTATTGCTAGCCTGATGTTAGGGGCGTGTTAATCAATTTTCTCTCGTGCTCCCTATTTTTTGAGGCTAGAATTCAGTGCATGTTATATAATTGGTCTTTAGAAGTTTTTGCTTTTGATTAATTCTCATTGTATTAAAATTTTATGTACTTTCATCAGCAATTTGCTGAATTCTAATAAATGTGTTTATTTACAATAAATTTCTGCTCTATATTTTTGTAAGATAAACTATGAGTGGAGAGAGGAGGACCAACATTTTCACTATGTGCCATACAAATGTTGTGAGATTCACGGCAATAAAAATTAGTGTTTGTAAATTACCATTTAAAAAACCACGTCAAATGGAACGAATGCCGGTATAGTGCCACAAACATGTGTCACTCTAGATGAAAAGTGTCGACAAATTTGCCTCAAATTATGTGTGGCAATAAAAATAAGTGTTGTTTCAATGCCACAAAGTTATGTCCGTCACATTAATCAAGTGCCGGAAAAACTATCGTAAAACATTCCGACACATTAGAGAAGTGTCAGCAAAGTGCCACAAATAAAACATGCGTCACTTTGACTATATGCCATAATTTCGCCGCAAAAACTTTCCGGCAAACAACAAACTGCCGCAAAACATTGCCGACACCAGTATTGACGACATTTAAATAACCGCCATTTTATGTGCCGGGATTACTTTTTGCGGCGTTTATTTTCTATTTCTCGGCATATATTTTGTGCCGTAAAAAGCCAAAAGTGTTGTAGTGACCATGAAATCGATGTACCACCACTGGTGAAGAGTAACCAATTCGAGGCTTTGCCTTTTTGTCGGATTTTGATATCATACGTGTAACAAACAAGTCCTCGACTTGCTTTCCGTTTGATCTGATTTGTATAACATATATGGCATGTACCAAAAACCTTGCTTGGAAAAACCCAAAGGGGGAAAAAAAAATCCAAGTCAAGGGAAAAAGATTCATGACATATGTGCTCTCGTGCACCGATTGCCTCGTTAAAAACCTTTAACTAAGAAAACCCAAAGTGGGAAAAACATGTTAAAGGGAAAAAGAGTACAATCATTAGTCTACAGGGCCAAATGACATCTTACATGTGCATTTAATGGATCTTAATAATATAAGTCAAATACTCATACTTTATCGTCTTTTGTAACTCTTCCGGAGTTTAATTACAGATCCAAAATTTCTCAGATCAAAACCATTTATCCTGCTTATGGGATACTTTACGCAATATATATTACGTATTTCATATACTCGTATGCTTCAAGCATTTGATGCTTCCATCGTCTTATGTGCTTCAGGCACGCTTCTAGCGTCTTAAATGCTTCAGGCACGCTTCTAGTGTCTTATATGCTTCGGCATGCTTCTAGTGTCTTATATGCTTCGGTGCACGATATTCGTTTTAGGCGATTACGACATTTCGAAACATGCTTGCCTCACTATATTCGCTTTAGGCGGTTTCAACATTTCTAAACATGTTTACCTCTTTTATGAACCTCGTTCATAAACCAAGTGTTGTATTCGTTATCATATCTCAT
Source organism: Gentiana straminea (assembly GCA_036785695.1). Lineage (NCBI taxonomy): Eukaryota > Viridiplantae > Streptophyta > Magnoliopsida > Gentianales > Gentianaceae > Gentiana > Gentiana straminea. Next base: position 4,207,265 of record JAVUPR010000061.1, read on the forward strand.
TAATTCAAATGATGATAACATTAATTCATTATCTCAACACTATTAGATTTATATATGTTGGAACTAATATGTTTCTCACGCTCCAAGCATTGAACATTACTAACAATATAACACTATGCAATATTTTGATTATTTGGGAATCATTACATTTTCTTCGGGGGTTGTAAGAAGATAACACGAGGGAATGAACTTCAAGTTCATTTTATCCCACCTCATGTATATATAACAACTGCATATTATTTGTTCCACATATACTATTTATCAACACTTGTTGGCATATTCTAGCCTTGACCACTTCAAGGATTTATGATTTCATTACTCATCTGGAGTATATCATCACTCTTCCAGAGCTTCATAGACTATATTATTTTCTGCTCGAGCATTTTCTAACTGTCTAACTCTTCTAGAGTTCTCATAAATAATATAGCCATAACCTCTTTTGAGGAATTTTATTTATTAAGCCAATTGGTTTTTAACGCTTAGCGTTATTTTCATTAATTTTATACATATCATCTCATGTCCTACTGGGACTTTTCCTTCAGGGACAAATATTATCCTTCTGGACAAACCTTTTTGCGACATTTAATCCAACCAATGCATTTGCAGCTGCTCACTCTTTAAGAGTAATTAAATGCATCTAGTGATAAAATATGCATTAATACAATGTTCTTTCATGAGATTTATAAATTTCAAGTTTACTTTCCTCCCCCTAATCTCAGGAAAACATTTAATTATAAGTCATATCTACGTAAGTTTACAATAACCCTTTGTGGGATTCAACATTTCGATGTGATATCCCTATGTGGGATTCTACATGTCAATGTGTATCCATTTATATGAGTAACAACAAACATTACGAGATATCGACTCAATCGGGAAGAGCTATATTATCTCTTCAAGAGATTTATATCTTTTTAATTCTTCCGATGTCTTAATTTAATATCCACATCAGGGGATATCCGCACAACTACTGCGCTTGAGACTTTGAAAAATGATAAACAAAATTTATCATAGCTAGATCGTCTTCAGGATGACCGTAACATATAGTATTTGTGTCATGACATTGTCTTTACTATAATTTTGAAGCTTTATTATTCTCATCCGGATATTTTGTCGTACAACAAGTGGCTTTCTATGCCACATCGTGAAAATCGATTTTCGTTATTCTTCTGGAATTTAATATCATTTTGTTCCACTTCTGGTGGACAAATCTTCCCTTCCAAGGAGATAAACATTTGTGATATCCATCAGGGATATATAGATCGCGATCTAGTTTATGAACTTAGACACGTTTATGAAGTAAAACAAAGGTGAAACTATTACTCGTATGCTATTTATATCCTATTATGAAAACTAATGCACAAGTAATTTATATTATTAATACAACTGCTCAAAGTACTCTTTGATCCTTTTTATTTCACGAATCTAGTGACATTCACTTCAGGGAATGGTCTAAACCAAATAGATTGTGTTTCAAGATGATTCTATGATATCCATCTTGTTGAATATAAACCACTTCTTTCAATATTGCTACTGCATGCGCATATTTTCGTAACAATAAATACAATCCTATTACGAGGATTAAAGAAGTGTCATGATGTTCTTACTGAATTTTCTTTCTTTAGACTTCAGATCATTCGTTGGAACATCATTCTATTTCATATGGACTTCGAGTCCGTATTTATTCTTGTGAATTTCAGATTCACTTTTATAAGCATACAAGTGCTTCTGATGAACTCCAAGTCCATATATATATACTTTAAATGAATGATCATCTTCAGGTGATCAAATCTTCTAATCATATTTGTCTACAAGACAAAATGATCTTTTATATTAGACTTAGTCTTTAGGACTCAATCTAAGCGTTACAAAAGTAAATACATAAATAAATAAATGCATAAATAAATAAATATATATATATATATATATATATATATATATATATATATATATATATATATATATATATATATATATATATAATAAATTATAAAACGAACTCATAGTATACTGGGTTCTACTGATGTATCATTTTCCCTATAGCGTCATCAACTCACTTCTGGTGATATTTATTGTGACGGTTTTAAGATGTATCGAATCACGTTCACTACAGGGAACTGACTGACGTGATTCGATACACCTTTAAATAACGATATACAATATCTAGATTCACGTTCACTTCATGGAACTGACTTGTGTATCTCAACACATCTAGAATATTTAGTTATCCATGTTCACTTCTAGGAACGGACTTGTTGTTTATGACATATCATAAATTTCGAGTTTAGTCACATCCACTTTAGGGACTGATATGCGTAATCTGATACATCATAAATATTAATTTACTCACATTCACTTATGAGAATGAGACCATATAATTTGATGTATCTTTAATATTTATAATTTGCCACGTTCACTTCTGGGAACCGACTCGTGTAGTTTCGATATATCTCAAATATATGAGGCCACATTCACTTCTGGGAATGAACCTATAAAATCTGGTGTAACTTATATATTTCATTAGGTGGTCATTCACTTCTGGGAATGGACTCGGGTTATTCGGTAATAGATTATCCAGATGTGTGTCAATATATAAATCCAAATGATCGATCATCATCGATAATATTAAAATAATAATCCATAGAATGTCCAGATGTATCAATATGGAAATCCCGAATAATTGATCAACATCAATAAGAGATAATTATCGATTGATGTTAAATAATAGAAATCCAGTGGTCACCGCTGGGGGTTTTCCCTCGCCTCCAGTGGAAGGACCCGGGTTCGATTCCCTCCCCTGTAATTTAATTAAAAATCTTTCGTATCCTGTCAAAAAAAAAAAAAAAAATCCAAAATACCCAATATTAACCAGCACACCAGAATACCGGAACACCTTAATAAGAAGACTAGAATGTGGACAACTTTCGGTGTGATTGGGTGTTAACCAACGTGGCCTATCCTTTTTCATTCACTTTAATTTCCTTTTTGAATGAAGTCCGTAAATCGATACCCAAAAGTACGAAATTAGCTCCTTTTTCTCTTCATGTTAGCCAGCTTCTCAAGTAGAATAGGGAAAGCTTTTGCCTAATGAGCCCAACGTATTCAGCTTTGACAATATCCAAGTATATAATTCATGATTAACAAAACCTGTAACATTTACTTTCTCTGGCACAAAGCTTGCATCTAAGACCATTTTGCTAAATCAATTGTAGATAATAACGTAGATCAACTATGAATTAAGGCAAAATAGAGCTCCGAAGATATATACGTTGAACCCAACTGATGATATCCGACCCGGGTAACATCACGTGTCACTCTTGGAGGTGCGTAATAAAATAATTAGGCTTTAATCTTAGGGCTTTAAGGGCCAGGGGTCCCTGAAACCGAACAGAGGGCAGGTCGTCAACCCCAGCCACCGCAAGTCGACCAAGGTCTGGCGAAGAGGAATTGTCTAGTTCGGCCGTAGTGGCCTTGGGGGCTGGGCGCAGGACGCTCCGCACAACCCGGCCGTTCTTCTCGCAAAGGGATAATTAAAGATAGGTAAGGAAAGAATCATAAGTCATAAAGACTCCAATCTTGGCATTTAATATGTCCATAATTATATCTAAATAATAGAGGTTAATGCGTATATATCCTTAGGGAATAATGATAATAAATAATACTTGTGTAACAAGCAATAGGGGCGAGATGACACCTATATAAACAACCCTAAGGAACTACGAAAGACTTGATTTCAATTCAATTATTGGATACGTAGGCAACTCTCAGAAATAACTTGAGAGCTCAGTCTGAATAAATAAACAAAACACGTTTCACCGTACAAATTAGGGGTTCTTAGGATTCCAGATCTTTATCACATAGAAAATTAACCCGGATTAATTCTTAGACGGTTTCAAAGATCGTTACCAACCTTGCCGAGCATCAATCCCAACTCAATCCATGTTGAAAACATTGCTTGCACTTTGTTGAAGTTTAATCTTTTTGGATAGGTGAGCCATAGTACTGTCTTCATGCATAGACAAGCCATAGTAGAAAAAGAAGTAGACATTTTGTCCTCCCTTTTTTTTTTTGGGTGTTCCATGAGTGAACACTGAACATACGATGAATATAGAGAGGTAAGGAATTTCGAAACACGGCTCAAACGATAGAGACTCCTGCCGATAACGCGTTATAAAATCTATCGATCACTTCAAAAAAATGGAAGGGGAAAAGTATTATATGCACCGTATGTACAGCAAAGAAAGTGAAAGATATATATCCCTTCTTCAGGTAGTTCATCCATCTAATATATACATACCAAACATAATGACTAAGGAACGGCGGCTGCATAGTCGATTATCCGAACACGGTATCGATTAATACAAACACAACATATTACACGTCGCTTTATGGTGTAAATACATCCGTTGATTACATCATATATTTACGTCGATGCTTATTCTCTTTATCATGTTGGCTTTAAGACTTAGCTATTAAATAAACTAGCTGCGAACTAGTAATTTACACGAAGGAGTAGATATTATATTTAATAGACATCCATATAATACGAGTATATTTATAACACTCCCCTTTGGATGTCCATCCACAAATAATCTGTCTCGTTAAAACCTTCATTATGAAAAAAACCTGTGGAAAAAAATCATAATGAAGGAAAAAGAGTACATCATTCATTTGTGTTTTACTCCCCCTGATTTGAATATCTCTTCAGGTCTTTATGTTGGTGCATCCCGATCTTCTGGATCAAACTCTCGAACATAGCGGTAGTTAATACTTTAATGAATAAAGCTTCTGAATTGTCGCTTGATCTGATTCCCTGAATATCAATATGACCCTTCTTCTGAAGATTTGATGAAATTCTTTTATCCGATCGTCTTTTACGTAGCCATCATTTAACTGAGCAATACACATTGTATTGTCTTCGTATAATATTATCTTTGTGATTTGGTAAGCCACTACTATCCCGGATGTAATGTGTCAACGACCACAACCAAATACATTCTCGACTAGCTTCGTGAATAGCTATTATCTTGCCATGATTCGAAGATGTCGCCACCAAAATCTTACTATGTTCAGCACCATGAAATCGATGTACCACCACTGGTGAAGAGTAACCAATTCGAGGCTTTGCCTTTTTGTCGGATTTTGATATCATACGTGTAACAAACAAGTCCTCGACTTGCTTTCCGTTTGAGATTATCCGAACGCGGTATTGATTAATACAGACACAACAAATTACACGTGGTTTTATGGTGTAAATATATCCGTTGATTACATCATATATTTACGTCGATGCTTATCCTTTTTATCGTGTCGCTTTAAGATTTAATTATAAGAAACTACCGCAATGGCCAAGATTTTACACAAAGGAGTAGATATTATATCTAATGGATATCCACATAATATGGATATATTTATAACAGGCTTCTATTTATCATTTTCTTTTTTATGTAGAGCTTCTTTTTCTCATATTCACATTACATTTTTTTTTTCTGCTTCATCACCTCTCTTTTTATTTTCATTTCTTCTGCAATAAGAGAATCATTAATGATTTTTTCTTAGTGTAAAATAAATTTACGCAGAGAATAAAAAACGAAAATTTCTGTGAGTCCTCCAATCCTCCGTAGTCTTCAAAATGGGTCTAGATCCATATTTTTCTACTGGGTCTGAAGTTGATCCAAGTGATTTGGTATTTCTCTAGATTTGATGATCAGATTTCAGTGGTGAAGAGATAAAATGGAGTTCTATAGATATATTAATTTGTAGGATTTTGGATTCGAATACTTTCCACAACATCCTTGTTATATAACTTAACAAATTGAGGAGTTAAAAAGGACAAAATAGGGTTGTTTTCATGAAGGCTAGGGAAGAGAAGAGGAGGAGAGAAGAAGAAGAAGAAGAAGAAGAAGAAGATCGAGAAGAAGATCGAGAAGAAGGGGGGGGGGGGGGGGGAGTGATGATGAGATTGGTCAGAGATGGGCATCTCTTCCACCAGCCACAAGTAGAAGGGTGTAGGGATGCTGTGTAAAAAAAATGAGGTGTATTTTGTAACCATTACTTCACTTTTAAAGTTTGTAGCATCTCATTTCTGACACTTTCAACATAGATGGGAGCAATTGAACCATTACTACGGTTGCTCTGAACACAGCAACTTTTTCTTATATTTCCCATTTTAACCTCACATTATATACAGCTACAAAAAATATATATATATTTTAATAAAACCTGATTTATTAATAAAAATAAAAATGTTTATACTATCGTAAAAAAACAGAAAAAAAAATAAAATAACCAAACTAATATAAGGTACGAGATTTTTAATTATTTACTCGACAACGATGAATTGCACACCATAAATGATTTATTTTGGAGAATAAAGAACTCATTCATTTAATTAATAGATCGATGATTTGAGACCATAAAACGATTTCATTCAAATAATAGATCGATGATACATCATTAAACTATTCAAACGAAATCTTGTTTCTATAAAAGATTACATCATAATTTTAACATGTGCATATGCAATAAAACCACAGAGATCCGGTGTCTTCCAAAAAAAAAAAAAAAAAAAAAAAAAAAAAAAAAAACAGGAAGAGATTGCTATCACACCACAAGCATCAATCCAATAATGAAGCTAAACCTTTTGATAGAAACAACATCGCCCCTGCGTGCAGAAAGATAATAAAACATGCAAAAGTTTTTATAATCTGAGCAAAGAAATGAAGAATAAATATATTTGTTTTGTTTCCTTTTTTAAAAGAAGCATGCACTTGTATAATAAAACAATATATCTACCTCAAAACAAAACTCAAACTAAGTAGTACAGCAGGGCAACTTAACTGAAAATTACCCAACAAAAATCTGGAGCCAAAGTTTAAGGCCACATCATAGATCACTACCATACTTCCATGTAAATCGACACCATCAAAATGATAAGTAGACATGATTAATTTGCTTAGTCAAAATCATCAAAAAGTTGCATTGCACATGTCTCCTGCAATCCAAATTAGAAGTGGGATTAATATATAATCTCATCAATTAATTGCAAAATAAGTATATTTTGCTATCATTGGATCAACAACAACAAAAAAAGTAAATGAGCAAACACTTCATACCAAAAGCTTAACTAGTAGTCATTCTTTCTTTCAAAGAATGAAAACCACAAAATTAATTATTTAGAAGGTATATTTGCTTTAACAACTACCACCAAAAAACATACGTCTCCTGCAATTCAAAAACAAAAACAAAAAAAAAAAAAAAATTGGAATCAGATGAATAAATAAGTAAGATGTAAGTAGAATAAGAACAAGAATATGCATATTTGTAAACTATAATGTGAGTTTGAGCATCAGGAAACATATTCAAATCCATCAAGGTCATTTGTAAGGCATCATCAAAAGAGTTTGAGCTCTGAACCACCATTGATGCATGTAGTACTTGGTCCATTTTGACCGATTTGATCACTACAAACTCCATGTCTATTTCTTTGCCTTAATGATGCTTCTACTATCTCAAACTGTGAAGGATCTTGCCTGGTCGAACTAGTTGCCCTTCTTTTCCTTCCCATGGATGGTCTACCTTTACCGCGTTGCACAATTGGTTCACTCAATAAAGGTATTTCATCGACAAGTTCAGATAGTTTTTCTTCAGCGCGCATTCCTCTTTTTGCACAAGAGGCCATTCTGGAAATTTCTCATGGAATTTGGAAAGAAGTCCATCCGGCCAACTTGTTCTCCACAACATAATTTGCATCATAATGACACTCTAGTATCAATCCGCCACTGTGAGTGAATGCTCTCAAGAGGAAGGACGTTTCTATTTAAGACCACGCATTTACATGTGCACAAGGTAAGCCCATTATATTTTCCACTACATAAAGGTTGCACAGAAGAATCCTTAACCATTTCAAATTGCTTAGCCAACTCATGAGACAATGCAAATATTGAGACCTTTGTTACAACCTCTTTGAAAAATGAATTGTCGCGCGCATTTGTGTAGAATATGAATCCTTTCTCTTTCAAATTGAGCTTTTATTTCTTGAATTTCATTTTCAATTAAGACGGCACATCCTATCTTTCACTTTTCGAATGTCTCTGGTCGAAACTGCTAGAAAATATTGTTTCAACGTACTTTGAATGTGCACCCTCGGCTCTTGAAGTAACATGATTTCTGAAATGCAACATATTGTCTCAGTCCATGCAGCCACAAAATATTCCTTGTATGGAATCCATGCATGTCCTTCTAATGTAGTTTAAAACACCAGCCTTCTCAGAGTAATCAACTTCCAATGCGTGCAAAGCATCCATATACGCTCTTTCTGTTTGAGAATATATCACTTTGTTCCAAGCTTCTACAAAATTATCCCATTCTTCTTTATTCTGGATTCTGGAAATGAGACTTGCAACTAGAAACAATGTTCTTTTGAATATGCCACACACACAACAAATTTTTAGATGCAGGGAACACCTCACGTACAGCTTTCATCAATCAATGCTAATTCTCTCTCTGTTATAATGACAGATGGTTGACTTTCAGGACCAAGAATCATACTAAAAACTGTTAAAGCCCACTCGTAATCTTCAAAGCCTTCTTTCAACAAAAACACCTCATGTTATACTTATTGGTCTTGTACGTGCAGTCCATCACAAAAACAGTTGAATAGCTTCTGCTCAACTTGATGGAAGCTGAATGTGCGAAAAATAAATGAGTCAAATGTCCTTCATGATCGTGGTCAATCAGGTTATAATATACTTGACCACCATAAACCAATACTAGCAAGAGGACTAGGCCCATCGTAGTATAGCTATAGTGAATCAAGGTTGATCCCACAGGGAACCAATTGTGGATCATCTTATATACAAACAATTAATTAAACATGTCAAGGACATAGAGGCGGTCTACGACCAACATAAGACAAGAAAGGTAAAGACACGACTCGACACAACGTAATTAACCTCCCCAATTATAGTCTTTATCGTTTGGACCTAGATAATTTATATAATAAACTGAACTTATTAACTGTCAATCCGTTTGTATCTTTCTTAGATTGGCTACGGGAGTCATCCTCTTAAACTTGACTTAGCACCGGTTAGGTTGCTAGATCACTGTGCTACATTACGTGACTTCACCTTTTGGGTATCCATCTCATATAACTTGCACGCTTACGACACTAAGGATGCCGATATTAATCGTACACCTCGTCTAGGCAACATTCCTATGGTTAGGCGTACTTATACTTCCTAAACGATCACTCAAACTCTCGTCCAACTAGCAATTACCAAGTTATAGTCTCATGCTAATCTACGACATACGTATAATCAGGTGCATGCAATTCCCAAATATAACCCTACCTAGATAACGCTGAACGTCCGTGAAGATCAATTCATAAGCCTACCTAAGAGTTTTATATTGGTATTTCCTTTTTACACGTTTTAATTAAACTAAGCGAGTAACGTAGCCATAGCCATACCTACTGAGATAATAAATTCTATTAAGTTAACCTAACCATAAAGACGTGGCTATTTAACGGATAAAACAAGGCTCGGTCGACCGAATAGGTGGGCTCGGTCGACCGAATGGTCTTTTTCCCCCAGATTACATCCCCGAACATATCTCTCGCCGTTTCATCATACGTAACGTATTAAACAAGAACTCGTAAAGCATTCATATAAACTAATTTAGATACACATTAATTAAACAATACAGATTCATGAATAAATACTAAGTCTATGACGTAGGTTATTGGACCCCCATAGACAAGGTATCGCCACATCCCTAACGTCATAGCCTAGATCTACATCATCTAGCTATGATTAACTAATTCAAACGATAAAGCATAATTGGGAGGGATTAATTACTTAAAAGAAAGAAACAGAAAATAAAGACTTACATAATTTGCAGCCCTTAAACTCTGGAAACCTTCAAATTATTCTACATTGCTACAAGATATGAAGAGTATTCTAAGAATGAATGAATTATTGAATGAATGGATTCTCCTTACAATTTCTCGAAGCTGCTGCTTATATAGGAGGTTTTGCCGACTTAGGGAGGTTCTAGAAGATAGACTCGATAAAACCCTAAAACTGCCCCAAGCCTGAGCCTCGGTCGACCGAGTGTGATGGCTCGGTCGACCGAACCTAAAAGTTGCCCATTCTACACGTTTTTTCATCTGTCTTGCTCCCCACTGCACGCTTGCATGTTGATCCGATTAATCTCTCATTTAATGCTCCGATTTCCTTCCTTCATTATCTTGAGATCATTGATTGAATGACATTAATCCTCTCGATTTGTCGTGATCTACAAAATAAACATTTATCGCACAATAAATCGGCTTTTAATAATGAAAACGGCTAAATACCAAATATCATATTAATAATCACTTAACATTAAATAATAAATATAAACATGTGATTTAATATGAAATATATATTATTAATCTCGATTTAAGGTCAACGTTGATGACTTTTACGGGTATAATTTGACCGTCATCAACTACCCCCCACTTAGACTTTGATCGTCCCGAACAAAGCATCAATAAGTCATTTCCCAAGACAACATTTTCCATGGTCAAATCATACTTACACAAGAAACTCAAGTCAACTCATACTAGTCGTGCTCATAAGATATCCATTATTCACTACTGACTATGAATCGAAGTGATGTGTGCATGTGCATTTAGTTTTATATATTCGTGGCAAGATCAGAGTTTATGCTAACTTCGCAATCTCAACCTACCAATCTCAGCATTCATACTTCTTATGCCTCGCAATGGTTAGAGCACTAGAGCAATAAGCAAGAGCGTATCTATGTGGTTTTTGGACTTGGAGACCGAGTACTACTCAAAGCCTCTTAAAGAGTTGAATATTCTTTCATATCTTCATATTTTTCAAATACTATTAATCTCAAGGAAGAAAACTTTTTAGAGTATCCCCCTATCTTAGATCATGTATAGCATCGAATATTACCACAAGCGCGGGGCTACTTTGGTAATTTACTACAAGCCCAGTGTCTAACATTTTGCTAAAACACAGGTACGTCTCAAGCTTATTACTCTGCTTTAATGGCTAAAAGATAAGAATGCATCAGCAGATAGATATTGATACTAAGTCTACATAACCAATCATCTATGCAATGTACACATAATTTCTTCAGTTATTATGATTTGCGCAGTAAACTCGATTCACAAAGTTGAGTAATTGAATAATAAATAACTACTCGCAAAAACGGGCATGAATATCCTTAAATTTACCTAACATAAGTATAAAATGATCACGTACTCATGAAACTTGGTTTATTTCCTATCAATTCTTAGCTAGAACTCACAATTCTAAGGGTACGAGATACCTAATATGGTATTTATTCAATTTTTTCAATCATGTGCCGTTTCATTCAATTTTCAATTATAACATAACATGGCTAAGTCTCCTACCCCCCACTTAAACATGGCATTGTCCTCAATGACAAAAATAAATGAGAAGTTAGGAAAAGACTTAGCTCTGGAAACGGCTATCAAGTAAAGGAAAAAGATCGGAGTAAATTTCAAAGACGTTGTGGAGAAGCAAGTGAAAACCCGTATAAGGCAGACAAACTCCACGAAACCGTTAATAACACCATGTCTATGGAAGTTATAAAATAATGTGGCGAATGAGGTATAAATACCTAAAAACAGCTTTTAAGCCACCTTATTTTATACAACCAATGACAAGGGAAACCAAAAAGAAAAATACTAAAGAGAAAGAAAAATAAACAAGCAAGTAAAGATGGTGGTCTTCATCTACAACCTCCACCGCCTAAATATTCTTAAAACTGGGTGGAGAAGACAAAGATCAAAAAGCATTACCCGACGTGGGAAAACACGAGGGTGACTCGATCGAAAAGGTATTCAATCCAGGAAAAGAGAAACTTGGTAAGGTATAACAGATTGAATGCGACCTATTGGCTAAAGATAAAATCAAATACTTAGGATTTTTTTGAAGAAGGGAAGAAAGTATTTGACGCGGCTGAATGCCTGATTTGCTCATCTCGTCAATGCTTTTTTTTTCTTCATGAGACAAAGTACGGGCACCAGGATGTCCAACAAAATTACTTGAAGCATCATGATTATGAGTATCATCCTTAACAATGAGCTTCCAAAGTCCATCAATTTGTCGTTTGTCTTGAACTTCAAAAGGACAATTTATAAGACGAATACTAGTAATCCTTTGTCGTTGTTCAAGAGGGACGTGGTGTCTATCTCGATATTTTCCACCTCGATCACAACCAACAACTACATACTTGTCTTTTCTAGAATTTTTGATTACTAAAACATAACCTTTGTTTGCATAAAATGCTTTTGCTTTCCTCAATAGCTCGTCCCTGCTAGCAAATTGGGTCTCCAATACCTCTTGAATGTTCACACATAAATGATTGTCTAGCTACATCCCATTTATTTTGACAGCCCATATTAAAAATCGTGAAAGAATGACTAAAATCCCAAAATAAAAGCTATTAAAAGCTATAAAAATTAAAAACAACCGAAAAACTAAAGTATAAGTGAAAGAAACAAGCTAAAATTCGAAACAGTAAAGATAAAAATTAATATCAACCGAAAAATTAAAATAGAAGTGAAAGAACAACTAAAATCCCGAAATAATAGATCTAAAAAAACAAAATCAATCGAAAAGTAAGAATGAGAGTACCCGAGATGTTCTCGTGCGCGTCTTGGTCCATCACCATTTTCTTTGAAAGTAAAAATCCTCTCCTTTAGAACTCTATCAGTATAATCCAACAACTACAAATATTCCATGCTTGTTAGAATCCAAAACGAACAAAATGATAATGATATTTTTGGTTGATAATTTATTGTTTTGTTTATTTGGAGAGGGAGAAATCTTTTCAAGAAAATAGGGTTCTAAGAGTGAATAGAAAGGGGCGACTGTTAATGTGAAGAATGGAGTGTTGGCGGGAAAAGAGAGCATAAGGTCCCCTTCTTCTAATTAACCGGTTCCTTTTTATTATTTTATGTGTAAATTCTTTTGTAAGGGTATATTTGGATTAACACAAAAAGTTGAAAAAGTTGCTGTGGCAGCAATTTTTTTTTGCTGTGTTCATACCCACAACAAGAAAAACAGGTTTTAATGACGGGAATTCCTGCCATTATATGTCATTTTCTCGTCATTAAATACTTTTAATGACGAGAAATCCCCCTCATTCCCCCCTCATAGTTGCCCTTCTAGTTAAAGCATTCAATGACGAGAAACCTGCCTCGTCATTAAAAATATCAAGGATTTAATGACGAGATCAGACTCTCATTAAAAATATTTCTAGTGACGAGTAATTTCCTCATTATTATACGATTTGCCTCTCATTAGAACTAAAGTTAGAAATTTGGTTTCTACCCGTTAATGACGGATATTACCGTCATTAATAAGTGGAAACCCACTTATTAATTAGCTATGGCCATTATCAACAAAAGACATAATGATCGGGTGTTTTTTTTTGTAAAACACGGAATTTCATTAATCAAAAAACCAAAGTTTTACAAGTGTCATCTCGTGACTACTCCAGAAAAATAGCTTCATCAACACATGTTTGCCACCTACTCAAAGCCTTAGTCCGGCAAGCCTAGGGTGGGAATATCCGGGTGCTAAGGAAAGAGTATGGCCCCCATGTGTTGGAAAACTCACACTAAGATCCAAGGACATGCAAAATAAACAACTAGGGGAGTGACTGAAAATACAGGGGTACATGTCTCCACCATCCTATCTAGGGTATACATATGCAGACAATCTTTATAGGGGTTTCTAACAAGTAAAGAAAGCAAAGACAGATCTTCGTAACATTGCAAAGCATCACATGTGTACATTGCCTGCCAAACTTATGTTCCTTTCCTTTCAAGAGTGCCCAAACAATTAGCCAAATTTTGTACGGCGTCCTCCAGCAAATTCGTTGAACAACTGATGTAAACCTGCAAAAATAGATATCATGGCTAGCAAAGAATCGAAAAAGCAAGAGAGAAAGTCCAAAGAGCATAAAAAGAAAATGAACCACCTAGCTAGCAACATAGAATCAAAGAAATAATTATAGACATGCTATCAAACTGTTCGATAAACACATAGCAGGATGACAAAAAAAATTTGAGAACTCTTCATCAAACGTAACCAAGCTAGCAAGACTAACTTGGGCGTACACAAGACACATAAAAACAAGTTATACGAAAGCAAAGATTATAACTTAGGACAAACTCGTATAACCAAACAGATTAGGTAGAAGCATTCAAGTTCTTGAATTAAAACCAAGAAGATGACACCCATGACTCAAAACAAACTACCAGACCAAAGAAAAACTTGATCAAACTATGTTGTGAGACTTAAACAAAATACTCATAACTAGAAATAGAAAAACAAACAAAAATCAAGTACGACATGTGTCTTATAACACTTGTACAACAGATCGCAAGAACGGGACATAATAAACCAATAAGTTTATGACAACTAAAAGAGCAGTACATAAAGCATACAAAACAAGGGAATACTCATATAATGCCGATGAAACATAGACTTAACTGAATTAAATGGAACCTATAGCGGACTGTAAAAAAACTTGTCAAACCAGATATATGGCATGCAGACAGAAATACTGCATTTGAGACTTGGACATAAACTTATAGCAGGCAAAACACAGAGTGACCTGAAACTTGTTTATAAACATTAAGAATATGTTGCATCTTAGCTGCACAAGACGCATTCGCTTTAGTATTGAATTTTGTTAAGAGTGCTCTAACCATATTATATTCGCACTTTAATATCTCGCATAGTCGTTTATACTTTATATTTATATATATATATATATATATATATATATATATATATATATATATATATATATATATATATATATATATATATATATATATATATATAGTTTACAAGTAAAGTATCCCTAAATCATTAACAAAGCAATTAAACACCAAGAATCTCTTCTAAACCGGATTGTGCATTTCCGAAACATGTCGACAATACTAAACCAATCAATCACTGGAGCTAATCCAACGGATATTTCTTTAGTTGTAGATAAATAAAAAGCAAAAAACGTAAACCACTAAAATCTCATAACTTGTCTTCCAAAACCTCGGCTTTCGAATATAAGCAAAGTGGCATAACACACAACCGACACGTCTCGACAACGTACAAGTAGAGGTGAGGCGACCGACAGTCCTATTTCATCTTCATGTTTGAAAACCTTCAATATATATATAATCACTAAGGAATCAATATAAACACTACCGATAGTCGATAGAAACATAGTATTAGGCAAGATAAGAGGAGAGAAGTCCACAGAGAGTGATCACTATTTTTCAAATAGTATATATCCTAAACAAAAAACAGCAGAATAAGGCTAGCTTGCAGTAGACATCCTTAAATAATCAAGGAAAATTTTTACCATAAAAATTACTTACATGAGATGAGATGATTCAGTCAACAATGATTGCACAATGTTTGAATCTTGTGGAGAGATCTTCCACTTTCTTCCTCAGCTGTTGTCGGTTTATATATCCATATGTAGTAATATTTATCCCTCTCGCAAAGAAACAACTTTTTGTAGAAAACTTGCCAAGAAATAGAATTCGTGATGATCCCCATGAAATTTATAAAGGCGCAAATCTTTTAGGCTAGACAAGAAGCAATTAGGCAGAGCCTTTGGCATCCATATAAGTCCAGATATGCGTATGTCTTGATGAACTCCCTACAGACAATAAACGAAGGAATTTAAATGGTTAGAAAGAAACACCAAACATTTAAACACGTATACCATTCAATTCATATAAAAAATATAAATTCACCTCCGAAAATTCAATGGTGCCGCTTGGCATGAAATAAAAGAACTTTAGCAACCCACTTAAGACACGGTCCTTCACTTTCATACTCAAATTCAAATATTTCAAATGGTGAAAAACTCGGAAAATGGTCCGGAACCGTGTCTACTTGTGAGAGTTCCCGCACATCAAAATCAAGTATTAGAAGATTAGTACGCAAAGCATTACACGGAATCATCAAAAATTGGAAAATCATAAAAGAGAAAAGGTAGACACTTAATTAGTACCTCTCAGCTTCATTAGATGTCGTCAAGGATACCATGTTTTCCAGACTCGAAAAAACTTAACAAGATGTGAGCCCTTACTCCCCGTTAATGGGGTAATTTCTTATATGAATGTAAGCCTTGATTGATGATCATGATATCTTAGTGAAACAAGTGGTTGGTCAAGAAACCAAAGGTAGTTGAAGGACAACAATGGCCGGAGATTCAATTGTAATGTAACAACCTATTATGATCATCAACAAGGTTGTATTTTTCTACACCCATTGTCAACCTCTTTAATGAGGGTATAGAAATGGTAATACTATCAAAATTGATCCACTTACACCCGCTCCTTTTCAAAGAATACTATTTTCAAGAATAAAATCCGCTCCTTCTACAATCGTAGTTCCACATCCAAATGTCCCCGTTCCAATGATCCTTGATGTCTGACAACAAACGAACAATTACCAAGAACAAACTAAGCTTCATCAAAAGCGCCAAAAAAAAATCAATCTTTCTTAATCATAATCTTAACGGGAAATGAATTCTTCCATGTAGCAGGAAACCTTTATCCAGAATACAGTCCCATTATGAACTTACACTTTTATCATAGCCGAGCTTATAATTTGTGGCAATGAAGGAAAAATTAACTTAACAAAAAGAAAGCAAGCTTTTACCATCAACATATATCTTCACGTACACATGGATTCTACCATGTAGCAAGAACTCCATCATGCATCATCGTCAAATATCAACTTAAACTTCTTTTATCTTATCAATACTATAACTTGTGATAATTAAGATATCAACCAAAGAAAAAAGATGAACAAAAAGAGCGTTACTTCATCAACAACTCAAAAAGATTCAGTCTTTATAACTTATTTTCTTCAAAAATACAGGATCTTCCATTTAGCAGGAATCCTTTATGCAGAATTACCAACACAAAATCAAACTTATAACTTCTGGATAAAAAAACATAACTGCCATGTAAATCATATGAAAAGAGTGAAATTACAATAAATATGTACCGGGTTTAGGGTTTTCATGAGAATAAATTGCAGAGAAGAGGAATTAAGGCTTCCAGCGTGGGGATTGGGCTTTAAATTGAGAGAGCGATGTCCCTTTCCCTTTCCCTTTCCCTTTCCCTTTCACAGATCGATTCTTTCGCTTTGACCAGAACTCGTGGGTGACCTTGCCGCATTTGACCTCTTGGTGGAAAATACCACGACAATAGGTGGTTGACAGATTGCCGGCGTGTGGTGGCTTCTGGAGGAAATAGTCGACGAGCAGGAGCGACGACGGGCAGGAGCGACGGCAGGCAGGAGCGACGGCGGGCAGGAGCGACGGCGGCAGAATTCCACTTCGTTGCTGCCATGATGCCATCTACACATCTAGGCGATGCAAAGAGAATGCGAGAAGTATATGAAATGCGACAATCTTTGCAATTAGGGTTTGGAAGATAAGCATATGGCTGGGGTGTTTTGGTATTTTTCATAGATATTAGGATGATGGTTGGGTTGTTATGGAAATTCCTTTTGTATATTAAAGGAAAAAAAATTATTAAAAAAGAATTTTATGGAATAATGACGGTATGTTGATATTGATACCAATAATAAGAGGATTTTTGTATAAACAATGATAGGAAATGTAAGTTCGTCATCAAAATCATCCGCCCCTCATTAAAACTAACATTTAATGATGAAATTTCGGCCCGTCATTAAATTCCCGTCATTGAAAACCCTTTTTCTTGTAGTGAAATTATTTAATTTATTAAGTATATCTGATATTTTTTATAAATTTTTTTTGAGGAACAAAGAATTTTATTTATTCAAGATCCGCCACACAAGCGGCCAAAACGTCACCTGAGAGCGTAGAACCCCAAAGTCCGAGCAGAAACAAATAAACCATGTCTAGCTAGAAGATGCGCTGGGACATTCCCCATTCACCTAATGAACGAAAAAGAAACAGAAGCAAAATTGGGTCATTACCATATCCCCCTCGAGAGGAAATTAAAAAGAAGAAGTTGGATAAGAAGTATGCACGTTTTCTTAACACTTTTTGGCACTTGAATATTAATATCCCTTTCATCGAAGCACTCACGAATACGCCGGCGTACAGTAAGTTTCTGAATGACATACTCTCCAACAAGAAACGGTTGGAAGAGTATGAGACGGTGTGTCTAAGTGATGAGTGTTCCGCCACTTTTCAACATAAGATTCCTCCTAAACTTAAGGACCCCGGGAGATTTACAATCTCATGTGAGATTGGGGGATTTTTGTTTAAAAGGGTGCTTTGTGATCTCGGTGCTAGCATAAACCTCATGTCCTACAATGATTTCATGAAACTTGGCATAGGCAAGCTTAAGCATACGGAGATTACTCTCCAACTTGCGGATAGATCCATTAAACGTCCAAAGGGAGTCATTGAGGATGTACTAGTGAAGGTTGATAAATTTTATTTCCCGGTAGATTTTGTTGTTATGGATATGGAGGAAGGGTACACTACAACCCTTATCCTCGGTAGACCATTTTTAGCAACGGGAGAGGCCGTGATTGATGTTCGTAAGGGAGAGCTTAGTTTGGGAGTGAATGATGAGCGCGTTGTCTTCAACATCTACACTTCATTGAAATATCCACGCACTATACTAGAATCTTGTTTTTTTGTGGACACTTCGAGTCCCCTTGTTGTGGATCGTACTAGTACACGCAGGTAGTTGAAGAAGACGTGCGAGATAATGTAAAAGCTCACAAACCAAAAGCTCGAAAATCGAAAGAAAAGGTCAAGAATCGTTGGGATTGGTGGCATTCGTCTACATTATGTTGGAGACCGGTTTTGATGAAAAAGACGGATGCGGTGCATAAGAATGACCCACCACCCGTGCATTAAAGACCTAAGCAAGACAAAGTCTAGCTATAGACTATAAATTTAGCACCTTTGGGTACTATCTTTCTTTTTACTTCTTAAGCATTATCTTTTGGTTGGCTTTTGTGCTTGAAATTGCATGCTTATGTGAGTAATTGTTAGTGGTATCCATGCAATAATCTGTATAATTTCCATCACGTCTACCGTATAATCCCGTCGAGCAAACGACGAAAGCGCTACCGGAAGGCAGCCCGAAAAAGTTAAGTATAATATTTTTTCTCTTTTGTGAGGTCCGGTGTGGCCAATGATCCTTTTGTGTCTACATTTTGGTTGTTACTTTGATAGTACTTGGGATTGCTTGTCATTTCATTTCTTGTCTTTCATGTTCAAGCCCACCCCGCCCTTTTATAGCATCTCGGTACTTGTTTTGACTAGTTGTGATTCCTTTTTGTTTCCATAACTACTTTCTTACCACTCACTTTACATTGAGGACAATGCAAGTTCGTAAGTGGAGAGTGAGAACGTAGTTAGTCCAACAAGGGGTAATGTCATTAAATGTTTGAGAAACACTTGGCCTTGATTATTTTCGAGAAATTTAAAGTTGAACAAACCACCTTTTGTGAAAAGATTTGGTTTTGCAATTGATAGAGTGAGTACCTCAATGAAGTGAGTAACCTTGGTGACATGTAAGTGCATTTTAATCGTGAATCTTTGTTTGTAGTGTGAATTCTTTGAGTACGTATATTCCGATCTTTTGTTAACATGCAAACTTTTATGCAATCATGTAAGCATGCTTCCATAGCAACTAGAACTTAGGCTTCAGTCGGAGTTAAGGATGACGGTTATGGCATTTCTTTGACTCGACCATAGCCAAATGGTCTTCCCGGACATATTTTCCACCTGTCTCTATCTCAGCCTTTGTAGAGTGGTGAGACCCCACTCGAAACTAGCCATTCGTGATTAACCTCATTATATCCGACCCTTAGCCTAATTTTGGTCTACATTCCCTTGGCATCCCGCAAGTTTAGCAAGTTTCTATGGATTGTGTGGTGATGACTTTGGAGTTAAGAGTTAGATGACGTTGTTTGGCACAAAGTTGAGATGGTATCTTATCAAGTTCGGAGCCCATTGGTGTATATATGTTTCTTTGAAGTTCGGAAAAAAAATTCAAAAAAGTTCCCAAATATCAAATGAAGTTTATAAAGTTGTATATAAAAGTCAATAAAGGGTGAGTATTAGGGATAACCTGGTCTATAAGGCGTTGAAGATGAGCAGTCATGTACTCTATATCCAATATCCTCATGTCCATGATGTTGATGATGTCAGATGACAACTTAGGTAGCACTTCTGCAATTTGAAAGATTTAATACAACAGCAAGAAACCTTTCAACTGGCACAGTAAGAAAGAAGCAAATATTTCTGCTCAAATTACATGAACCCTCTAAAAGGTGCTTCCCCCAAATTCGTTGCTTCAGCATGTGTAGATTATATCAAACACTATAGACACAAAGACAGAAATAAACAATGTGGCTCGGTCTCACTCCGTTTATTTATTATTTTTTTTTTTTGTGTGGCTGAAATAAAGCAGCACGATAGAGCAATCATTGGAGACTAACAGACAGAGTCAAAATCAAATCTACGTCTCCAGTTCCCGGAATCAGGCAGAGGTACGAACATCATATTGGCAAAAAGGAATAGGAGAATTCAAGAAAAAAGAGGGGGGGAGGGAGCGGACCGGTGGAATAAGCGCGGAGGAAATTGGCAGCTGCGGGTGGCCACTGCCTTCGGATTCCAAAATTTCGTTGAATGATAGTTGCTAATCGAAATTCACGTTTCACAAAGATATTAAGCAGCCATTGATGAGTGTTTTTGGACCTCCATGAAGAAAACCCTGCCCCTACATTCCTCATCTTTCCCACTCTTCTTCCCCTGTTTGTACATTCTTTTCCGACGGGCTTGTACAAGGGCAGGTTTGCTTAAACGACCTTTGACTAAAAGAGAGGATAAAAAACTGGTGAAAGTTCAAAAATACCCTACATTCAAAATCTTTTCATTTTCCCGCCCTTCCAAATTCAGATTTAAAGCACTCCCTCCTTCACATTTTTAAACAACCCATCTTCTTCCTCCACTCATTTTCTTCTCCACCATCTTCTTCCTTCACTCATTTTCTTCTCCACCATCTTCTTCTTCAACATATCTTCCGGCGGGTGGGGGTTCATGGGGGTTTTAGGGGTTCATGGCGGGTTTAGGGTGGGTTTTAGGGTTTTCCGGCTGGTTTTGGGGGGTTCATGGCGGGTTTAGGGTGGGTTTTCCGGCGGGTATTGGGGTTTTCCGGCAGGTGGGGGTTCATGGGGGTTTAGGGGTTCATAGGGGTTCATGGCGGGTTTAGGGTGGTTTTTTCGGCGGGTTTTGGGTTTTCCAGTGGGTTTTGAGGGTTCATGGGAGTTTAGCGGGTTTATGGGGTTTTCCGGTGGGTTTTTGGGTGGGTTTTCCGGCAGGGGTTGAGTTTTCCGGCGGGTTTTGGGTTTAAGGGAATGGCA
This sequence comes from Gentiana straminea, assembly GCA_036785695.1. Lineage (NCBI taxonomy): Eukaryota > Viridiplantae > Streptophyta > Magnoliopsida > Gentianales > Gentianaceae > Gentiana > Gentiana straminea. The sequence continues at coordinate 4,228,723 of JAVUPR010000061.1, forward strand.
TAAATGGAAAAAAAAATAAATGAACTTATTTGGACAATTAAAATTGAAAGAAACCCATTTAAAAATTAGAGCCCTTTGACAAACCCTCTTAAATGAAGGCCCCTGAAGAAAATCATGCCCCTACATTCCTCATCTTTCCCACTCTTCTTTCCCTGTTTGTGCACTCTTTTCCGACGGGAAGGTACTAAAATGGATCTCCGATTAAGGCATTCCCAACTGTCGATGTCCCCCAAAAAAAAAAAGTACAAAAATAATAATAGTCATTCTTCCCTCTTTTTTTATTTAAAAAAATCATTAATATGTACAAAAAAAATCATGTCCAGAAAAATAGATGTACAATAAAAAAATTTGAGGAAAACAAAAAAAATATTAATATGTATTCTGCCAAAAATTATCAAAGATATGTAAAAATGATCATATACATGTTAGAAAAGCACTATACTTCTATTATATTTCTCCAAAAAAAAATAGTTATTATAAAATCTTTTAAAAAAATGATCAAAGATATGTAAAAATGCTCATACTTTGTTAGAAAAGCAGTCATATAAAAGAGGAATTTCCAGTATGATACTTCAATGTGTGATTTGCTTATTGAAGATTACTAGGAAAACAAGACGCCGTGCAAGCTGCCCAGCGTGTAACACATTCGAAGATTATAAATGAGAAAATACAACTTGGATTGAATGTATTTATTTGTCAGCACTAATCAGAATTATTTAGAACAAATATTTCACATGGAAATAACTGTATAGAAAGAAATAAGAATGATTATGTAGTCAAACATACTAAATAGGAATATTTTATTAGATTCATCCACAAGTTTGACCCCAAAGAGGTATTTGTTTATTTACTGTATTCACCAAAGATCTTTGTTTATTTAGTATTTGTAGAAATATATTTGCTTAAATAGTATTTTCACATATTTTCCTAAAATATAATATGCACTACCTAAACTACCCTTTTTTTTAAAACGGGACCATTTTCACTTAAACCCATCAGCTTTCTATTTATTTGAAATAAATAAGATAAGAAATATCCCGGCTATAAATAAGAAGTATCTCCAAATCGGGAATTGGCCTAAACTATTTTCCTCCTGTTCCACCCAGCTTTTTTCAGTTTCCATTTCCGGCGACTTGCGTTTTTTTTTTTTTTTTTTTCAATTTGTGCAACGACCTGCATTTTTAAAATATTTCTTCCTCTAATATTTGTTTTCCCATATATCAATGTTGTGGCCGTGAGAAATGCTATAGTCACAACAGTTGTGTCATAATAAATGACACAATACATTTTTTCATTATTGATTGTGATTATGTCTTATTGAGTAACATATATGTCTAGCATAATCAAAGTGCAAAATTGTGTTGTGTTATTCATATCGCTCTAATCGCTTGATTTTCCCTAATAAATAAAAAAAATTAATCGTAATACCACAAAAAAAGAAAATTGTAGTCCTTCCGTCCCGAAAACATAATATTTGAAGTGTATGAAAATGTTTTTTTTTTTTTACACTACATGTGGTGTATATAAGTAGAATTACCGGAGTGTGAATAAAGGGCCCAAAAAAATACACATTTGTTATAACGGAAAAAAATTAAAAAATAACACGTTTCGTATGGTCTTTCACAGAGACATAAAACATTGTGGGAAGAGCATTGTTAACTTTTAATAGAAGATGAGACATGGGGTGTATAGATAGAATGTATGTGGGACCAAAAACATAATATTTGTCGTGTATCAAAAGGTTTTATTTTTTTTTTTTTTTTTTTTACAATACATGGGGTGTATATGAGTAGAATTACCGGGGTGTGAATTATGTGTAAAAAACAACACGTGTTAGATGCTCCTTCACAGAGACGTGGAGTATTGTGGGTAGGGCAAGAAGGAAAAAAACACGTGTCAGCACCAGAAAGCGTCGATGTGGCATCTTGTGGTAAGAGCTTTGATAGCTCTCGTAATAGCTTTGTTTTATTAGATCTATTATATAAGTCTGTTAATTTATTAGATCTACACTGTACTAGCATTTGTTAGATCAACGCAATAAAATAAGATTTTATTTTCGAGTTCTATATTTTCTGCATTTAATAATCCGTAATTACATCCGTGAATTACAGATATGTTCCGTAAATCACTCCACACACGACACCAATCACCAACAAGTACTAAGCGGCATAAGTTTGATGACCTTTTTCTAATATTTCTCCTCACAAAGTGGCAATCAATTTTTATGTGTTTAGTTCTCTCATGAAATACAATGTTATCCGAATATAGAGTGCACTTTTCTCGTCACCAAAAAAAAAAAAAAAAAAAAAAAAAGACGAACGAAGGATTTGGATAAGACAACTGAAAGTCCTTTAAGAGATACATAATTCATTGTATGTCACAAGTGGTGATTGCCATAGCCTTATACTCAGCTTCACTGGAACTTCTACTCACTGTATCTTGCTTCTTGCTTTTCCATGAAATAAGAAGACCACCTTGAAAGACATTAAACCCACCGACAGATCTTCTGGTGATAGAGCATCTTCCCTTATTTGCATCAATGAATGCATTTAGCTGAATACCTCCTGAAGCAAGGAAGAAAATGTAGAAAACATAGGCCCAAACCCATATAAGATTAAGGGCCTCATCCCCAAAACCTAGGTTGTGAGGTGAGGGAAGTCCATCTCTTAATATGGTGGGTGAAACAACCACAAGTTTCCAATGTGGGACACTTTAACACGCCCCCTCAAGTGTGGGCCGGGCACACAAGGCCAACAAATGGGCCCAACACTTGCATAATAAAGGGTGGCTCCGATACCATGTAGAAAACATAGGCCCAAACCCATATAAGATGAGGGCCTCATCCCCAAAACCTAGGTTGTGAGGAGGTAGGGAAGTCCATCTCTTAATATAGTGGGTGAAACAACCACAAGTTTCCAATGTGGGACACTTTAACAGAAAAGGCCTTGACCAGGAGTAGCTTTTGTGTTGCAGCCAAGTAATTTTCAGTAAGTTTGTCCAAGAATTGATTGAACTGTTGGACAGTAAAAGCACGTCTGGTCTAGTATTTCCAAGATATCCCCTCATTATAATGTCTTTTTATCCCCAACAAACAACGATTTAATGACGATATATCCCTTCATTGTAATGTCGTTTTCCTCTCGTTATATTATAATTTAATGATGACATATACTGTTGGTGATTTAAGTATAATCACAAGCCGTTGAGGTAATCGGGGTTTAGTACAAGGGTGGATATACTCGTAACACTTAATAATAAGTTTGGAGGTGCGGAGTGCACGCTTATACAAGTGTATATGAGTATACGGATGGAAAATAAGCAAGTATAGTTCGGAAAATCACTTAAAGGACCGTAAAACCGGTTAAAGGACCAAAAATCATATTTTGGGGAATCGAGTGACGGGCGCCCGCCCGTGGGTTTTCTCGCTAGTGTAAAAGTGATTCAGAGAGTTGGTCGGGTTCTGGCTTTTAACAGGCGCCCGCCTATGACCATAGGCGCCCGCCTGTGGTCCGAAAAGAGGTCCTTTAAGTGCCTTTTGAACTCTTTGGGTAGTTATAACCAAATGGCACCTTTCCACTTGGGTTGTAACTTATATATCCGAACTTACAACTAATTTTCAGGGGTCCAAGTGCTTTTTACAGGCTTTTTACATTGTTGAATATACACACAACAAATGTATGCATCCTTGATCCTATAAAAATTATAAAACACTTGCAAATTATCTCCAAAGGTGATCTTCATCTTTTGTGCCTAAAGATCGAAGGGAAAACGTAGTCTTATCTCACAAAAGTGTTTGTGTTACCCTAGGCATAAGATTCGGGGCAAATAACTTTTGTAGGAAATTGTTTCACGATTCTACGTTCATATCAAGTTATTAAGTTTCTGCAAATTTTCTGCGTTTTGTTTTGTGTTCGACATTGTTGTTCCCTTAGCCACAAGTTTACAACAATCTACAAAATTTATTAGTTTAACAATGTCAAGTGTCAAGGAAATGACTGCAAATTTTGGGAAATTGGAAAAGTTCGAGGGAGTGAATTTCAGAAGATGGCAGAGAAAGATGCATTTCTTGTTAACAACCTTGAAGGTTGTGTATGTGCTTAGTACACCTATGCCAGAGGTGTTGGAGGATGGTCCCCTGGAAGAGTTAAGAAAGAAAAACAAATGGGAGAATGACGATTACATATGCCGAGGCCACATTCTGAACGGTATGTCTGATGCACTGTTCGATATTTACCAAAACGTTGAATCCGCCAAAGAACTTTGGGATTCTTTAGAATCCAAATACATGGATGAAGATGCATCCAGTAAAAATTTCTTGGTTGGAAACTTCATGAAATATAACATGGTGGATTCAAGGTCGGTAATGGAACAAACAATGAATTACTTCGTATTTTGGGTCAATTTTCACAAGATAAAATGGAAATGGATGAGTCTATTTCTGTTTCTAGTATAATTGATAAATTGCCACCCTCTTGGAAATATTTTAAACATTTTCTGAAACATAAGAAAGAAGAGTTGTCTCTGGTACAACTTGGTAGTCATTTGCGCATAGAGGAATCTCTAAGGGCGCAAGAGAACGGTAAAGCCAAAGGTAAGGAGACAATGGATTCTTCTTCCATTAATATGGTGGAAACCGGGGAAAGTTCTCAAAAGAACCAGAAGAAAAGAAAAGGGCAATCGTCTAAAAATAACGGCAAAGATGCCAACAAGAAACCGAAAGGTGCTTGTTGGGTTTGCGGGAAAGTTGGGCATTTTAAGGCTGATTGTCGATTTGGCAAAAATCAGAAAGGTCCAAACAACAGTTCGGGGCAAGGGTCTAAGGACCAAGGTGCTCCTAAACATCAAGGTCAGAATATTGTTTGTGGATTTAATTCGGATATGAATTATGTACCACTGTTTTCTGAGGCATTTTATGTGCAGGATGATGATGTTGCTTGGTGGATTGACTCGGGTGCGACAAAGCATGTCTGCAAGGATCAACGTTGGTTTAAAGATTATGAAACCGTTAACGATGGATCCATCTTGTTTATGGGAAACGAGTCAAAGGCCGCCATCCGTGGAAGAGGAACTGTTGTTTTACCTTTTAGTTCTGGCAAATTTGTAACTTTAAAACATGTTTTATTTGTTCCGGGGATCCGGAAAAACTTAGTTTCAGGAAGTTTATTATGTAAAGATGGTTTTAAACAAGTCTTTGAGTCTGACAAATACATTTTAAGTAAGTGTGGTGTATTTATAGGATTTGGTTATCTTTGTAATGGTATGTTCATGCTTAACATTCAGCATGATGTTGTGGAATAATGTTTGTATGAATCATGATGTTGATGTTTCTGTTTTATGGCATGCTCGGTTAGGACATGTTCATTTCAAACGCATGTTATTAATGTCTAAGCATGATTTGATTCCATCTTTTGATATGAATATAAATAAATGTGATACATGTATGTTGAACAAAATTGTTAGACGACCTTTTCATAGTGTTGAAAGGTCGTCTTCGCTTTTGGATCTTGTCCATAGTGATCTATGTGACTTTTGTGCTACACCGTCTTTTGGCAACAAAAGATATGTAGTGACTTTTATAGATGATTGCACTCGGTCGGTTCGTTATGTGTTTTTACTTCATTTTAAAGATGAGGCAATCGATAAATTCAAAATCTATAAAAGTGAAGTTGAGTTGCAATTAACCTCTAAAATTAAAAAGTTGCGTACTGATCGAGGTGGTGAATACTTTGATCCAACCTTTTTCGGGTCATGTGGGATTATACATGAGGTTACGGCGCCTTACACGCCGCAGCAAAACGGTATAGCGGAAAGGAAAAATCGTACTCTTAAAGAGATGGTTAATTACATGCTATCTTACTCAGGTTTGAGTGAGGGATTTTGGGGAGAAGCCATGTTAACGGCTTGTTATTTGCTGAATAGAGTTCCTAATAAAAGGAATCCTATTACCCCATATGAACTTTGGTTCAAAAAGAAGCCAAACTTAAGTTATCTACGAGTTTGGGGATGTAGGGCTGTTGTAAGGCTCACCATGCCTAAGATTAAAACCTTGGGTGAAAGAGGCATTGATTGTATATTCATTGGATATGCTATGCATTCCAAGGCATATAGGTTCTATGTTATAGAGCCTAATGATTCCGTTGCCGTTCATTCGTGATTGAATCAAGGGATGCTATCTTTGATGAAAATCGGTTTTCGTCTATACAAAGACCGAAGGATATAACTCCTATTAATATTGGAGTGGAGGACAATAATGATGTCGAGTTCTCAAGATGAGCCTTTGGAGCTTCGTAGAAGCAAAAGAGCTAGGAAAGCAAAATCTTTTGGATCCGACTATCAAACTTATTTGGTAGAAGGAACAAGAGATGAAGTAGGATTCCAATATTCATATTGTTATAATATTGATGAGGATCCTAAAACGTTTAAGGAGGCTATGGAGTCTCAAGACGTGTCATTGTGGAAAGAAGCCGTCAATGATGAGATGGATTCCATAATGGGAAACAACACGTGGATCCTTTCGGATCTTCCACGTGGTTGCAAACCTTTGGGCTGCAAGTGGATCATTAAAAGAAAGATGAAAGTTGACGGCAATCGTCGACGGATATAAAGCCGATTGGTAATTCAAGGCTTTAGGCAAAAAGAAGGTATTGATTATTTTGATACCTATGCACCGCTTGCAAGAATCTCCACAATAAGATTGTTGATTGCATTGGCAGCAATTAACAATCCGGTAATCCATCAAATGGATGTTAAGACGGCATTCTTGAATGGAGATTTGGAAGAAGAAATTTATATGAAACAACCGGAAGGTTTTGTTTTGCCGGAAATGAGCATAAGGTTTGTAAGCTTGTTAAATCATTGTATGGTCTTAAACAAGCACCTAAACAATGGCATCATAAATTTGATGAAGTTATCTTGTCTCATGGATTTATGATTAATCAATCAGACAAGTGTATATATAGCAAATTTGACGATACCGGTAATGGTGTGATAATTTGCTTATATGTTGATGACATGTTGATCTTTGGAACTAACCAAGATCAAGTTGACCTTTGCAAAGCATTTTTGTCATCAAGTTTTTCTATGAAAGACATGGGGGAGGCGGATGTGATTCTAGGAATCAAGATAAAAAGGTGTGACAAAGGGTTCTCTTTGACACAATCTCATTACATTGAGAAAGTGTTAAAGAAGTTCAATTGTGAAAACTCCTCTCCGGCTAATACTCCCATGGATCCTAATGAGAAACTCATGCCGAATACGGGAAATCCGATATCACAACTAGAGTATTCTCGGGTAATAGGATGTTTGATGTATGCTATGACTAGCACACGTCCGGATATTGCTTATGCGGTTGGAAAGCTAAGCAGGTTTACGAGTAATCCGAGTAGTCATCATTGGCGTGCGGTAACTCGTGTACTAAGGTACCTTAAGTTAACCAAGGATTTTGGTTTAACTTATGTTGGACATCCTTCAGTAATAGAAGAATATTCAGACGCTAGTTGGATATCTAATGTAGAGGATCATTCGTCTACAAGTGGTTGGGTGTTCTTGCTTGGAGGAGGTGCCATCTCTTGGGCTTCCAAAAAGCAAACATGTATTACTAGCTCGACTATGGAGTCGGAATTTGTTGCCTTAGCAGCAGCTGGTAAAGAGGCGGAGTGGCTTAGGAATTTGATATATGAAATTCCATTATGGCCAAAACCAATATCACCCATTTCTATCCATTGTGATAGCGCTTCTACCTTGTCTAAAGCTTATAGTCAAGTGTATAATGGCAAGTCGCGACACTTGGGCGTTAGACATAGCGCGGTTCGTGAGTTGATCACTCATGGGGTGATTTCGGTTGTGTTTGTGAGATCTCAACATAACTTAGCTGATCACTTGACAAAAGGATTGGCTAGAGACTTGGTACAAAAGTCTGTAATCGGGATGGGTTTACAACTCATTTGAATCTTGGTGATAGGATACTCAATTCCCTTCTAATACAATGTTAGAGGCAGAATTCAATGTGGAAGGCCTATTATCTAGATTTGTGCACATGATATTATCCCGAGGTATGTGCTATTACCTCGTAAGTTAAGGATGAAGGGATTCTTCATAATGAGTCTTTGACAAAGTGCTATTGCGGGTGCACGATTATATAAAGGCTCACCTATACGAGTATGAAGTTTGGCCGCTTCAATTCGAGAGTTGGCTTTCTATATGCTCATGAATGGATATGGACACAAGGCCCGATTAATTAGTGTCAAGAATAAGCTTTTGGAGTTATATTAACTCACGTGTATGTTATCTTCATGTATTCAAAACGTGTAGAGGGGTTCAATGCTTAGACACACCCCAATACTCGAATATTTGAAATGTGTAATAATACTAGATGGAAATTCAATCTTCGTGACATTTTCATTGAAGCATGAGTTGATTTGTTTTATGACAAAGTGTTGTTTTGCTAAACCAAGGATTACACTTAAATGGGGGAGGAATGTTGGTGATTTAAGTATAATCACAAGTCGTTGAGGTAATCGGGGTTTAGTACAAGGGTGGATATACTCGTAACACTTAATAATAAGTTTGGAGGTGCGGAGTGCACGCTTATACAAGTGTATATGAGTATACGGATGGAAAATAAGCAAGTATAGTTCGGAAAATCACTTAAAGGACCGAAAACCGAGTTAAAGGACCAAAAATCATATTTTGGGGAATCGAGTGACAGCGCCCGCCCGTGGGTTTTCTCGCTAGTGTAAAAGTGATTCGAGAGTTGGTCGGGTTCTCGCTTTTAACGGGCGCCCGCCTATGACCATAGGCGCCCGCACGTGGTCCGAAAAGAGGTCCTTTAAGTGCCTTTTGAACTCTTTGGGTAGTTATAACCAAATGGCACCTTTCCACTGGGTTGTAACTTATATATCCGAACTTACAACTAATTTTCAGGGGTCCAAGTGCTTTTTACAGGCTTTTTACATTGTTGAATATACACACAACAAATGTATGCATCCTTGATCCTATAAAAATTATAAAACACTTGCAAATTATCTCCAAAGGTGATCTTCATCTTTTGTGCCTAAAGATCGAAGGAAAACGTAGTCTTATCTCACAAAAGTGTTTGTGTTACCCTAGGCATAAGATTCAGGGCAAATAACTTTTGTAGGAAAGTGTTTCACGATTCTACGTTCATATCAAGTTATTAAGTTTCTGCAAATTTTCTGCGTTTTGTTTTGTGTTCGACATTGTTGTTCCCTTAGCCACAAGTTTACAACATATACTCCCATTATAGGGTCATTTTCCCCTCATTAAGTCATGACATAATGACGACATATATATGCCCTCATTATTGGGGCATTTCAACCTTTTCTTACAAAAATTAGATCTTTCGTGAAGATTTTTTCGTCGGAAAATATCTTTTTTTTAAATGAGGTCCAGTGAGCCTCTTTAATGAATTCTCTGTTTTACCCTTACTTTGTGTATTGGTATACGCACATATATATTCAAAATGTAAACTTTTAAGGTGAGCACTTGGCGATTTATAGATATAGATATGAAATGTAAAATTGTTTTAGATGGGTTCATTATTCAGTTTGAAATGACTTTACTTTATCAAACTGTTTTTTTTAATTTATAAAACGAGGGAGTGAAAATAAAGAACACCCGGTTCAACTTTCAAACCATTTTCAAAACAAAACAAAACAAAAAACAAAAAAAAACTTTCAAACCAAAAAAATAAAATAAAAATCATTGATGATAGCTGACCCGAACTACGGCACGTGTCATCCTTTTAAGTTGTATAATAAATGACTAGCTTCTAAATGTAAGGCGTAAGGGCCAGGATCCCCAAAGACAAACCTAAGGGCAGGTCCCTTACCCCAGGTGGGAGATCGGCAGAAGCTCCTCCTCCAGTCACCGCAGGTCGGCCAAGGCCTAGTGAAGAGGAGCTGCCCAGTTCGGCCATAGTGGCCTCGGGGCTAGGCGCAGGACGCACATAGCAACCCCGGCTGTTATTCAACGTGCTGGATAACTAAAGGTAAATAAGGAAAAAATCCTAAGTCATAAATACTGTGATCTTGACATTTAAATATGTCCATAATTATCCCTAAATTATAGGAATCTATGCGTGTATATCCTTAGGGAATTATTAATAATAATAACGTGATTCCTTGCAGGACAAGGAAAATGGATGAGACATCCCCTATATAAACAACACTAAGGAACCACGAAAAACTTGATTCCAATTCAGTTATTGGATACGTAGACAACTCAAGAGAAATAACTCGAGAGCTCAGTCTAAAATACACAAAAAACACATCCCCATTAACACGATTTAGGGTTCATAGGATTAAAGGTCGTTGTCACAAAGGTAATTGGCACAGATTGATTATCAGACGAGATCCAACATCGTCAATCATCCTACTAACATTAAGTTAATTATAATTCAATCACACTTTATAGTGCAATTAAGACTAAGCATGCCGGTGCAAAAGTAATAGACAATAAAAGTGCCATAAAATTAGACATTAAGCAAAATCTATTTCCTATTTCAAAACAAAGCGAAAGGGCCAAAGCATGTAGTTCCTCTTCAATGTTTAACTTTTGGGACGAGCAAAAAGTAATTTTCCCAGTATGTTTGTCTCTTACACAACATTTACATATACAGATACAAGTAAAGCCATGGACAAAACAGGGTACGAAACCGCTTCATCCATCTTCCAAAGTGGTGCTTCCCTTATCAAGCATAACCAACAAGGGAAGGCAACAGGGCAACACCTTTTACAATTTTTAGCAACAAAATATGCAAAGCCACCATCTAGAAAGGGAATTCAGAAGCGAAATCGGTAGACAAGCATACACTTCCTGCACCAAGGAACATATCCATATCATTAATCTCCGTTTTCTCTAGATTCTAAGTTCCGTTTTTTTTTTGGGAGATTTTTTTATACGAAAAACATGTCGATTCGTTACGACGGATTGATAACACGAGTGATAATAACCAGTTTCATATAATATATCGCTATTAATTGTCACACTGATTTACTGAAAATACATAATAAACAGTTTCATATAATATTTACAAATACCATCCCACCCTAACACCAACATATTTTGTGTCCTAATACCATTTTTTTCACAACAAATTCTCTTTCAAAAGGACCTGACTTTTGGTAGAAATCCAAACACGGCCACAAGAGTGAGAGGGAGAGTAGAAACTCTTTCCATTTCACAGGCAAAAAATCTGATACAACAGCTTATGTCCCAAAAGTGGACGACCAGGTCTAATGCTAAACACTGTCGCTTTCAGCAAGACAAACAGTAATAGGATGCCATCCTGATTGGGGAGCCAATATCCACTTCTTTGTATGTGTAAAATCTGGAAAACTTCCCCCAAAGTGTACTCTTTTAAGCACGCATTCTTCAAAATCAAAGCTGCTTCATACCTGCACAAAAACAAAAAAAATTGGATTTTATAATGGGACGGACATATCCATGCAAATGCAATCAAATTTCTAAATGACTTGTACCATAAAACTTACCTGCACTTGGATGCAATTATTGCTGAACGACCAGAGGAAGATATCAGGAACTTTTGAATCTCATCCCATGAAGATTTTGGATACTGTTTGGCTTTACCACCGATGGGATTGACACACTCCCATAATCTCTCGTTCCTACCTAAATACAGCTTCACGTTCCCCAGATTGTACTTAACAATCATTTGATGGCCAAGGGCACACTTCAAAGCCTTTCTTACACTAATATTTCGAAACTTGGGATCACCATAGCGAATACAAGAGTATATGTTTTCTTCAGTAGGCCTGATTTTTTCAACCTCCAGAGTATGTAAAGCTAGTAAAATGACTGCCATCAGCCCCAGAACATGTTCAGGAGGTGTTTGGCATCGATTACTTTCACAAACACCGGAACCAGCATTACCTTTCAGCACACCTACAGAGGAGGGAAGAGGAGGGGTCTTCGCGCGTTGGTCATGCGTATCAGTTTGAGTTGGCTGGCTTGAATGTGTAGTAGTATTCCCAAACTGAGCTGTGTTGGAAGAAGCTAAACTAACAGATTCCTTGAAATGAGTTGTTAACTCGTTTGCATCTGGCTTATCGAAATTACAAGTGCTCTCATAATGGCAGGCACATTCCATGCTAACAATCTTACTAGAAGATATATTCAAGGATGAGGTGGCAGAGCTTTCAGGCACATCAGGCTTGGGAGTGGAAGGGAGAAAAGCGAGACGACGTGGATTTATAAAAGACGTGTTTTCTGAATGAACATCAGGCTGAGGAGAAGCATATGTATCGTGTGTATTATTTGTGGTATTTTCAAGATGGTCAATATTTCCAGGTGATAAAGCAGGCGTAGACCTACTAGAAGATAAAGTCACAGGAACAGGGCCAAGGAATTCATGTGGTGCTTTTTTAAACGATTTTGAAAGTTCTGCTCGTTGAGGATAACGTAATTTGGTGTTTCCAGATATCGTGGTTGTTTCGGTGATATTGGCTTTATTTGGACTTTTAGGAACATATACAGACTTAGACTTATATTTCAAATCTCCAGCCTTTTTGACGTTAACAGAATTTTGGTTGTTCAACTCAGAATCATTGTTAGAGAGATTTGAAAGTTGTGAAGAACTCGTGCCAGAAGTCATCTTTGGACGTACCACATTGTTACCGGTGGCTACTTCAGAATCATTGAGAGGAGATCCACCACTGACCAGGGTTGTCCAAAGCCAAACAGACTTTGCTGCAGCAACTAGAGCTGGAGACGCTTTTAGAGGTTGTGCCAAAAGAATGTTGTACCTACGCATCCGTAACTGATGGAGGGCATTTGAGAAATCGCGATCACCTGAAATGAGCAGATAGTTTGCTGGAGCTGGATTATCAACTGCCCAGAAAAGCATATCTACCAAGATCTTCTTGTCACTTGCATCTTTTACACCTGCACAATCATATGCAGAGAGTATCAGAAAGAAAACTAATATAATGTTAAATTGGTGATTGAAAAAAATTATCTTCCCATTCTCTGAGTTTGGAAATGGTACAAAGAGAGAAACACACAAAGTCTATGATAGATTCATTTCCTTCACCCACACACAATACAATGAGTAACCACCTGTACATAGTATATAGCTTGGATCTTAACAGAACCAAAATAACAATATTGTCATGAAAAAGAAGGCAGTCCGATCCGAACTAATGATTGATATGATTTCCATGTTGCGCATTGTTGGATATCTAGATTGTTCATACTACCTCAATCAGATATGGTAAATCAAAATGAAAAAGGATATACACACACTATACAACCCTTTTTGCAATTTTATTAAAGTTAATTTTAACACCGACTAACTAAAAAAAACAAAATGTTTTAATGCTAATCAGCAATCCAAGGGATACAAAAAAATCAGAAAATACCTCGATTCAATCGCTATGTGAAAACAGGTACCGGGGGAGTGAACAACAGTAACAAAATTGTGTGGTGTAAAAGTGTCGCTGATTATTGAAATGAAATGTATAAAACGAGAATGTAAGGCGGTAGAGTACCAGCAGGGACGTGGTTGAGGGTTACGCCGGTGCTGGAGAGAGCCTGCTGAACGGAAGCAGGGATACGGTTGGTGTCGCCGTAGGCGGCGATGGAGACGGGGCCACGATAGTTCATGTTGACAAGAGCGCTGCTAATGTTTTGAGGGATAGTGTGTGGTTCGCACCATTTGGGGACGGCGCAGTTCTCGATGTCCCACCAGACGGCGGTCTTGGCCGTAGCGTACAGAGCCTCCTGCTCCGACACCGACCCCGTCCCGGCCATCTGATCGTATGCAAAAAGGAAATGTCTCCGATGAACCCTTAGCTTAGTTGGCTATGGTCTATATATAGAGTCTATGAGTGTAGCAGAAGCAGGAAGCAGGAGAAGGGGAATAGTTGAGTACGCAACGCAAACTAGAAGCACGTTCATTTTTCCCTCCCAAATGTGTTTTCTTTCCCCTTTTTTTTTTCCCCTCCCTAATATGGAAAATAAAAAACAAAGTAAAAATCATACTATAATCTCATTTATGTCTTAGCCTTATTTAGCATGTCTTCAACTCTTCATAAGTCATTGTCTCATTGTTAACCTCACTTAAATAAATTAAGTGATAATTAAAGTAATTATTTAATTGTTTCTCAAAAAAAATAATTATTTAATTTATTAAGTATATCTGATTTTTTTTAGGAACAAAGAATTTTATTTATTCAAGACGCCACACAAGCGGCCAAAACGTCACCCGGGGACGTAGAACCCGAAAATGTCCGAGCAGAAACAAATAAACCATGTCTTGCTAGAAGATGCGTTGGACATTCCTCATTCGACTAATTAACGAAAAAGAAACATAAGCAAAATTGAGCAGAAGAGCCAAGCAATCCTGGACTAAACAACCTTAAACTGTGAGATCTTCTCCTGGGTGCCGAATGCACGAAATGCACGTCAAACAGTCACTTTCCACTTCTAGCCTATGAATCCCTAAGTGCTCCGCCTCTTGCGGCCAAAGAAATTGCCTTAAGCTCCATATATTCGACTGGGTCACCTAGATCAAAATGATACGCAAATGAGTTAAGTACTAGTAAATGTGAGTCTCGAAAAATGACCCCAATACCCGCTCCCGTCTCTGTAATTGATGCATCCACACTACTCTTAACTACTTCGGGCGGAGGCTTCATCCATTTATCCGGTAAATAATGCACCGAAGCTTGGGTCCAGTAGCTTTACATGACCTTCACATACTCACCTGAAGCTGCCAAAGATTGCATACATATCGCAGAGACATAAACTGCTTGATTATCAAACACCGCAGAGCAACGCGCTTTCCAGATTCCCCACATAAGCCACACAAACTTGGCCGCCTCCTGAGCACCGTGTCCCTCGAGCAGCCTCATGAAAAACTCCTTGAAAAAAGCAGAGCGAAGATGCTGTAAAGTCCCACAGAATGGCGACGCCCCTCAAACCCTAGCTGCCATTTCGCACTCAAAAAATCACACGTCGCATTGTTTTCAAAGTCTCCTCATATGCCAAGCATATACCATCCCCCACATTCCGCCTCTGCAAGCCCTGGCCAATAGCAAGACAGTCATGCAAACATCGCCATAAAAAATGTTGAATGTGCGGTTGAACCGGAAGACGCCAACAACTTCTCCAAATCTTGCTCTGGCCTGTCGATGTAGACGACCCTGCCACTGACGATGGTCAATAAAACGATAAGGCCAAAAAATATCCCGACCGAACAGTATAGACTCATCTACGATCATAGTGCCAAATCCGTCGGTCCGGGTGCTCCCCATGAGCCACAGTAGTTGATGTATGTCAACCAGATGATGTATTTTGTTGTATTTTAATCCCATTTCTTGAGTTTTTAGTGACACTTTCATATCAATCTTG
The DNA here is from genome assembly GCA_036785695.1 of Gentiana straminea. Lineage (NCBI taxonomy): Eukaryota > Viridiplantae > Streptophyta > Magnoliopsida > Gentianales > Gentianaceae > Gentiana > Gentiana straminea. The sequence continues at coordinate 4,244,116 of JAVUPR010000061.1, forward strand.
GTAAAAATTATGATGGTACGCTTTATTTCTGTAAATAGTACATATACTAAAATCCCACTATTTTGATATATTTTAGAGGCTTATAAGTCTAATTTTATTATCAGATTTACTCGTGGTTTTTCTCGTTTTTTTTTTTGTTACAGGTACCACGTGGTGAAATTTTGAAGTAATGACATAAAGCCCAGCGGATCTGAATTATAAATTATCGGACTTATCACCATCTAAATTTCCTCAAAGATTTGGCCAAGATTGACCATTTATTTCTGACAATAAGATCCGGCGCAGACTGGAAAAATCCCGGTTTACGCCGGAATATTAAGATTTATCAGATTTGGCAATTTGATGGGCATTTATTGACACTGACAGGCAGTTGGGCCGGCGCAGACCGGAAGGATACCGGCGCAGACCGGGAATGTCCCCCTTCAATTATTCTCCATAAACCACTATTCATATTCAGAGTCTAATGTATATATATCACCAGAAAATGGAACGAGAAGGGAGCTATCAACATCTTCCTCATTATTTTTCTTCTTGGAGGCAACAGTTTTCAAAGGCTTTTAAAAGCCAAAATATTTTGGTACCATACTAGCTATTTTCATCACAAAAATCATCCTAGAATGCTAGTTTAATTTCTTGGTGTATTTTACGTGGAAGAAGCTCAACAACTTGGTGCACTCTCCATTGATGATCACCGGGGGAGGAAGCAAGCTTGCCATTACAATCTTATCGGTTGTAATCGGCAACATAATATTCTAGTATTAATTTGTATTGTTAATCTGATTATTATGAATGCTAAAATAAATATGTTAGTATTCGTAGTAATGAGTGGCTAGACGTGTAACTAGCCAAGGCATGTAATTGAACTATTTTGGTCTCTTTTGGTTGATCGGATAATGATTATATTATGTATATTTTAATTTCGATTGTGTTGAAACTTTTTCTACTTATTTTGATTGTTAGCTTATGCTGGAGTAATTAACCAATATTGGCATGCACACACATAATTGATACCGAACTAAGAAATTATGTGTGAGAACGAGGTAGAAAAACCGGAAGGTAAAGTTGACCGTTATCGGAGTTCAATTTCTTATCCGGGGAATGAACTAGTTTGTACTCGTGATTTTATCATGTCAAACATTAGGTTTAGGGCTCTTAGACCAAGGAGGCGGCATAGAACAATTTCGTACACTCGTATGAGGGGAAATTGTTAGAATATGAGTACACCGTTTCACACAATTGGACACCCTTAATAGGTTGAATTAATCACATCCTTGAAACTAAAAGAGACTGTAGTTCAATGAAATTGTCTTAGTTAGTACCTCCATCAATTGTTAATTTCATTAGTGACGTAAAACTGTTACTTTTATGCTCAACTGCGACTTAGATCAAGACTATAATAGCTAATTGGTGTTTAACCACGCTTTATATTGCAATTCCCTGAGGAGATGACCTTGTTCACTAGACTAGACTGATTGACCCGAAACACTGCCGGTTAGATTGGAACCATAGGAAAGTCCACATCAGTAGTCTCCAAAATGGCATCTGCTTCCCAAGGTCTAAATAGCTGCCGCACCCGCTGCATATACCAGACTCTGGAGCCAGGTATAAAAAGATCAGAAATAGTGGAATCTGCCGGACGCTCATGCCCTGCAAAAGGTATGCGAAACGAAGGTTGCCTATTGACCCAGGCATCATGGAATAGATACACCGACTCCCCGTCTCCCACTCTCCATCTTATCCCATTGTACAAAAGGTCCAGCCCCTCCAGAATACTGCGTCACAAGTAAGCCGGCCTAGCCCCCAGTCCAGCTGCAAGAATTGTGCTATTCTCAAAGTACTTTGCATGTAATACCTGCGCCGCCAGTGAACCTGGGCTGGTCAGAATCCTCCAAACCTGCTTTGTCAGTAATGCCAGATTAAAACATTCTAAGTCTCGAAATCCCAGACCCCCTAAATTCTTCGGCAAATAGCAGGCCTCTCTATTCTTCCAATGTATCTTGCGTTTATTATCCATATCTCCCCAAAAGAAGCCTCGAATCATCTGCTCAAGTTCTCTGATTAATGTGATGGGTATCTTAAAGCACTGCATAATGTACGTGGGTATGGCTTGAAGAGATGACTTGATAAATACCTCTTTCCCTACTGGTGAGAGTAGTTTGTCTTTCCATCTAGTTACCTTTTTACGGATCTTATCCCTCAAGAAAGCGATTACCTGACGCTTATTCCTCCCTATCATGTATCGCAATCCCAAATACTTACCAGAGCCATCCCCGAGAGGGATTTGTAGCAAATCCAATACCAACTCTCGCTCCTCCTCTAAAACTCCATGTGAGAAATAAAGACTAGATTTATGAAAATTAGTCGCTTGGCCTGAAAGTGCTCCGTACCTCATCAAATAGCTCAAAGACAACCATCCAGTCATCCGCAAAAAGCAGATAGGAAATGGAAACGTCTACCTCCCTGCCGAAACGAATACCCCTCAATGCCCCCAATGTACATAATCATTAAGCAGAGCCGTAAAGGCCTCAGAACAAATGATGAAAAGGAAAGAAGATAATGGATCCCCCTGCCGGATCCCCCTCGTCGGCACTACTCTGCTTCCCATTAATCAGAACATGGTAAGAGACCGTCGTCACACACCGCCGCACCACATCAATAAAAAGTAAAGAAAACCTCTGTTGGGAAATCTACGCGGGAACGCAGCGGAATTCAAAATTTTGATTTCCTTTTACCCAAGATTGACTTCGTTTAAGCAATAAACAAATAAGCTAAAGACGGTGGTTACCTTGCTTGATCTAAAAGATCGACGCTTTGACCATCTAAGGAGAGTAGTTCTGCATAGAGCTGCCCAAGTGTTCGGCCTCTACCGGTGATCCACACGAACAGCCCACCGGAATCCCATCATGGATTGCTACCAGAAAAACTCGGCTGCTAGACCAACTTTTTCTCTCTCTCAAAACCCTCATAAGAAGCTCTCTATTTTTCACAAGAACTATTAGCTCTTGGAATTATGTTGTACAAAAGAGCTAGCCAACCCCTTGCTTATATAGGGATAGATGCGCCCCTTGTGATTCCCAATCTGATTGGGATTAGCTTCCTAGTAGATTGGGGAGAAAGAAAACCTTTTACTAGTAAAATAAGAAAAATATAATTGATTGATTTATCTAATTTAATTTAATATCTTATATTAAATATTTCCAAGATATTGTCAATATCTAATATTGACTATCTTTATCTTATTACCATAAATCTATTTTTCCAAAATCAATTAATATCTAATATTAATATTATGGTAATCTTATTAATTAAATTGCACAAACCAAATGTATCCAATATACTTTGCAAGTGGCGCCCCAAATCCCACAAAATTGGGAATTGAGATTTTCTTTAATTAATATAATGTTATGATTAATTAATTTTCAAAATACATATATATCATATATATATATATATATATCCAAATTTCGAAATATGTATCTAAATACATATATTTAATTAATCACCATAATTAATTTCTTGTATTATATTTATTCATAATAAATAAATACCACCATATTAATTTACCACTATAACCTTTATAGTCTCGAGATAAACTTTCCTTATTTGGTTATCATCTATAACCACATTTTAATCCGGCTAGATGTTCATATGTGTGTGACCCGATAGGCTTCCGAATATGTTGGCCGTAGACATAAAGTGCAAATTACAAAAATGCCCTTCATACCTAACGATCACGGGATAGCGTCTAGCAACACACCGTGACCCCCAATCATCGGAAGAGTCAAATGCAATGACTACTACCTTTCATGTGAAACAATTACCGTGTAACTTACAATCCTATCGCTGTAATAATATCCATACGGTCGTGCGTCGAGTGTCAAACATTAACGACCGTATCTTATAATCTGGATATCATGCTCTCTCTTGAAGTAACTCATTTACTCCCACTTTGCAAAGATTCACGAGAGTAAGACATTCCTTATAAGAAGGCCCTTTCGGATATTCACCCTACTGATAGGGTGCGCGATTCCCAGACGACCAAACATGTATACTCCGCCTGCTTCAGTATCACACACAATCACTACCGCATGATCGCCCGTGGCTAGGGGAAACCTCAATAGTGTCAAAGCATGACAATCCACACCGTGATACCATGTAGACTCCGGTCCTAAGGATAATTACACAACCGCCACATAGTGTGATACTTAACCGTGTAAGTGGGTCAGTCTAACGTACACATTCTCTAATACACGTCCACGTACAGTCCAAGTGCCTCTACACTTCGATAGACGAGATCTATCCCTGTCCTTAAAGATAGAAGACATCTAATACGTGCTAGTCTGTTTATACTATCAATGCCCTGTTTAATAGTACATCAGCCTAGAGACATTTAAGTATCAAACTTATTAAAGTGATTAGAGATCTCATCAAACATAATCGCCTATCATGGTTTCTCTACCACAGTTTAATACTAAGGACGTTATCACATAACAATTCATAATTGGTTCTTTAAGAGAACATATATATGACAACAGAAAAGCCATTTAATATATGTATAAACATAAAGAAATAGTAGAAATGATCCGACCCGGTCGGATCCGGTCCAACCCGATTGAGTTTAGGACACTATTTCAACAACCTCATGCGCTCAATGACTCTCCAAAGATATTGCCACTCCACCCGGTCAAAGGCCTTGGCCATGTCCAACTTCAAAGCAGTATGATTAGCGCAGCCTTGCTCTCCCGCCTGTAACGAATGAAAAGCTTCAAAAGCAATAAGTGCATTGTCCGTGATAAGACGGCCCGACACAAATGCGCTTTGGTTCTCCGAGATAACATCCCCAATCACCCATCTGAGGCGGTTTATTAGAACCCGAGAGATAAGCTTATAGATCGAGTTACACAGAGCAATCGGCCAAAACTCAGTCATGATCGTAGGGGTAGCAACCTTCGGAATCAACGAGATATATGTTTCATTTAATTTCCCAAGAGAGGCACCATTGTTCAGAACATCCAACACTACCTTCAGGACATCTTCCCCCACTATGCTCCAAAATTTATGTAAAAAGACAACGTGCATACCATCGGGCCCCGGCGACTTGCTCCCTGGCAGCTGTTTCAAAGCGACACAAACTTCCTCTCTCGTAAAGGCTGGGGCTAAATGCTGCTGCTGCCCGGCATCGATCTCAGCAAATTGTAGCCTATCTATATCAACGGAAGCCTCATTAGACGAGTAAATAGCCTGAAAATAATCTACCGCCACACGCTCCATATCCACAGGCTCATCACATACAACCTCTTGAGAGTTGTACAACAGATGAATGGTATTCTGCTTCCTCCGAGCCGCCGCCTTATGATGAAAGTAGCTCATGTTTCTGTCTGTCTGCACTAACCACTCCACTCTGCCGCTAATACTCCTCTTCCATAGTCAGCCACTGATCTATTTGCTGCATAATGTCACGTTCCTGCTGAACCGAGTAGGTAGGTGACTCCCTCAACTTCCGCGGGTCCTCTTCCTTCTCCACAATACGCCTCCCCAAATTCCCATGCCTATGAGAGCTCCAACTTTTCAATTTTCGGCGAACTTGCGTCATTTTTTTTTATAAATTTTAAATGATTAAACTACGACTCAATGAAATAAACGACAATGTCGTCATCTTCTTGGATATATAGTAAATATAAAAAGTTGTTATAAATATACTTGTATTATGTGGATGTCCATTAGATATAATATCTAGGGCCAAAGACCCAAAAGTACACAAAACGGACTTATAAGAACAAAAAGGAATCTGTTGGACTTATAAGGACACAAATTAAATACATAGACTCAAATACCCTTAATGAAGGAAAAAAAGGGGGAGAAGAGGCGTACCTGGGTGTTGTTGTTGTATTCTTTTTTTATATATTTTTTTTTATTATTATGAGATGAAATTGCTGTTTGTTTGTTTTTTTTTTTTGTTTTTTTTTAAACCGATTATTTGACCATCGCGATACAATGGCCACCCCCGATACATTGACCACCGCGATTTAATGACCACCGCGACGCATTGACCACCCCGATGCATTGACCACCTCGATGCAATGACCATCCTAATGCATTGACCACCGCGACGCCCGATGCGATGACCATCACGATGTAGAGACACGGCGATGAAGCGACACCGTGATGCAGAGACACCGCAATGAAGTGACACCGGGATGTAGTGACCACCCCGATGCAGAGACATTGTGATGCAGAGACGCCGCAATGAAGTGACACCACCATGCAGAGACATCGCGATGCAGAGACACCGCGACGCCCGATGCGATGACCATCACGATGCAGAGACAAAGCGACGTAGAGACACGGCGATGAAGCGACACCGCGATGCAGAGACACGGCGATGAAGCGACACCGTGATGCAGAGACACCGCAATGAAGTGACACCGGGATGCAGTGACCACCCTGATGCAGAGACATTGTGATGCAGAGACGCCGCATTACAGAGACGCCTCGATGAAGTGATACAGCGACATAGTGACCACCCGCGATGCAGAGACGCCTCAATGAAGTGACACCACAATGCATTGACCACGTCAGATCCATTGATCACCTCGATACAGTGACCACCTCCGATGCAGAGACACCGTGATGCAGTGACCACCCCCGATGCAGAGACATCACGATGTTATAACATTCGTGATGCAGAGACACCGCGATGAAGTGACACTGCATTGCAGAGACACCACGATGAAGTGACACCGCAATGCAGAGACGCCGCATTGCAGAGACTTCGCGATGTTATAACATTTGAGGATGCAGAGACACCACGATGAAATGACACCGCAATGCAGAGACATCATATGATATTGATTTATGCATTGACGTATTGTTATAGCGATTTATGCAGTGACGCCTTACGGTATCACTTTATGCAGTGACGTCTTATTGTATCGGTGTATGCAGTGACGTCTTATTGTATCGATTTATTCAGTGACATCTTATTGTATCGATTTATGTACTGACATCAATGTCACTTCATTAATTGTCTAATGTATGCAGTGACATCTGCAGTGAGTCAGTGACATCAATGTCACTTCATTAATTATATCAATTTGGCTTGTTTGGCAACGGAGAAACTCTAATGGCGTGTTTGGATTGCGGTAATAGAATGGAATGAAATGTTTTTTTCATTACATTATAAAAATTGCGGGACAACACCCGTCATGTCGATACTGATTCGACTTTCATAAGATCGCACGTTGCCACATACATTTGACTTTCACATGAGAGATTCCACTGTAATGCACAAGTAGTGTAGCGTACAGCAGAGTCGTTGTGTACAAAGATTATCAAGGCTGTTTTTGATAATGCGAGGACAATATTATTACACTACAAACACATTTGGACTATACATCATTTACACAGAGATAACAACAAAACAAAAACAAAAAAAAAACCATTTCACCAAAATATATATATGGGAATGAGAAGTGGGAATTAACAACTACCTTATCTCTACAGCTACAGAGGGATAAACAGAGGAGGAAAGCATTTTTTTTCTTGTACAAATGGCGTTCGCAGCAACATTTTCATAGGCACAACCTTCCTTTTCTAACATATCAATTTCGCACGACCACAAAAATAAAAAGAAGAAGAAACCCGCCATTTCAATTAAACTGTCAAGCTGTAAAACCTTCATCAGACAACAAGCTTCAAGTTGAAGAAGATACTAAACCTCAATAACAGCCTGTTATAAATCAAACACCACTTTCGTTTCAATTAACACCACATTACAATTGAATTTGCACACCCCACCCCCATAGGCCAATGGCCATAGAAGAAACATTCGTTCATTACCTGAGAAATGAGCTCATCGACCAGATTTCGGCCGCGGCCGCGGCGGCAGGAGGTTGAATCAGATGATGATGGTATGATAGAAGAAACATTCAATTCCTCGGTCGCACCACTGTTGGTTTCTTGAGCCGCCGCCTTCTTCCGCTGTAGTTGAATAGCAGAGGATGTTTGTTGAATACTTGCTACTCAAGGTGTTCGACAAATGTTCCCACCGATTTATCTCTCTTTCGTACCTTTCTTTGAGCTTCACTAGCCTTAATTTCTTTCGCTCCCGCCGGAATCTTAATTCAAGCGTCGGATCCGGCAAATTTGTGCTCGTGGTCGTGCAAGCGAAGATGAAGATAAAGGAAGATCCGAGCGTCTCTTGCGTTTGCCGGCTTCACCATCTGAGATGCCTGTTGAGGGTGAAGGTGAGATTAAGAGATGTGCAAGGGTAAATTAGTAAACTATGATATAATGTGTCCTTATAAGTCCAACAGATTCCTTTATGTCCTTATAGGGCTAATAAGTATAAAAAAACTATACTTTTAAGTAATTAACCCTAATATCTATCTCCTCCGTGTAAAGTACTAGCCCGCAGCTAGTTTACTTAATAGCCAAGTCTCGACGTAAGTACGACAAAATGGATAAGCATCAACACAAACACATGATATGATTGACGGATGTTGTTATACCATAAAACCACGTATTATATGTCATGTCTTTATTAATCGGGTCTGTATACAATGCTTCGGCTGACTTCCGTAAGCCAACTTGCTTGCTACCTTTTACTACCTCCGTCCCAAAATGTAAGTCCATTTAGCTTTTTAGTTTTGTCCCAAAATGTAAGTCCATTTACAAAACCAATAAAGTATTTTTTACATCTTTCTCCTTCTACCCTTCATTTATTATATACTCAACCACTTTTTATTATTTTGCATTAATACCAATGAAATGTCATTTTAGTCTTTTTAATCAAAATTAATGACAAATAACAAATTTAACTAACTTTCTTATATGTGTAAAAAAGTCTAAAATGACTTATATTTTGGGACGGGTGTAGTACTTTGTATATATATGGGGGACTAGTATCCGTACACCGTGCAAAATGCACGGTGCATGCCCATTCCAGATCGGTGGATGTAATTAGGGTCTTTTTTGTGTGGTATATGTTGCAATTGTACGAAATGAGTAAAGACTATAAGGAATCATAAAAGCTTTGAAACATTAACTATACATTATCATAAGGTGTTTTTCAGCACATAAATAGGAGTGGGGACATGACATGGCATGTGTTGTGTTATACCGAATGTGATAAATATATTCCGTATAATATACTTAATACGTTGTATTATAACGTAGCATGAAGTATATTACGTTGTACTACATCGGAAGCAATATTAAACGGACACGACGAATGTGGAACACCGAATTTAAAAAAACAAGTATAACACGAAACGTCATTGTATAACAAAATAATTAAATGGCCAGACGGGAAAAAAAATTAACTAAAATCTACCACACGTCGTAATAAAATTGATGTAAATTTCTTACTATTGTCCCAACTAATAACAACAACCATTATTGTATCTTAAACATCTAAATAGACAAACCGCTTTTAATAACAATGTAACGAACTAAAGTAAGATAACATAAAATATCATTAAATTGTTTAAAAATATATTAAACTATAATAACGTGTATACGTAAGTACGCAACGAGCCATACTACTAAAAAACCGAAATAATACTAAAATTTATGTAAATTTGTGAGTATTGTCCGAATCAATACAGCGAAAATAAATCCATAGAAATATGTCGTCCATCGGTAGACGGCACTAATGAATCGGAGAATCCGGAAGGAAAAGAGGAATGAATACACTATATAGAAAAATTTCGCATATAGCCGTAGACATCAACGGAAAAGTGATAGGAAACATCTACTAATAACAATAAACTCATTTTAACGTGTATACTAAAGTCCGACACTCCTAAAAAAACCGATATCATAATAAAATTGATGTGGATTTGTTACTATTGGCCGAACTAATAACAATAACCACTATCGTATCTTAAACATCTAAATAGACAAATCGTTTTTAATAACAATCTAACGAACTAAACTAAGATAACATAAAATATCATTAATCGTTTAAAATATATATTAACTATAATAACGTGTATACGTAACGACTCACACTCTAGAAAACCAGAATAATAATAATTAGAATCTGAAGGGGAAAGAAGCATAAATATATCATTGTATAATGCAAGGAACGGAAAAAAAAATAACACGTCACGAAGTCGATATTTATAATAATAAAAGTCTACAATGAAATAAAATCGAAATACGAAACGATACAATGTAATACAATAAGATAAGAAATCGGATAAAAAAACTCGAAAGCGTCGCAAAAAAAAAGATTGGAGGAGGTGAATAAAAAGAAAAGACAATATATATATATATATAGATACATATATATATGCATGTATAGGTGAAAAGGGAAAAGTTAGAGAAAAAAAAAAAATCGTAAATGTGGAAAAGTGTACCAGGAAAGAGAGGAAAAAACGTCGCTAGAAGTCTTAAAAGAGAGGGAAAAGCGTCGCTATAAGTCTTAAGAGAGAGGGAAAAAATATAGATACATATATATGCATGTATAGGTGAAAAGAAAAAGTTAGAGGAAAAAATAAAAAAAAAATCGTAATGGGAAAGTGTACCGGAAAGAGAGGAAAAAGCGTCGCTAGAAGTCTTAAAAGAGAGGCAAAAGCGTCGGTATAAGTCTTAAGAGGAAGAAAAAAAAAAAACAGAAAATGTCGGGCCAATCAGGGCCCGACACGTGGCAGCACCACAAGGAGCAGAAGAAGCGCCCTTGCTCCTTTCTACCTATTCTATTTACGGGCAAGGAGAAAGGCTTGGGGGACTGTCCACGTTAGCAACTTCGGCTGCAAAATACGTTTGGGAGGTGTAAAGAATGGGGCAAGGATCCCCGACAGTACATGATATAAGGTGATCCTTGCGGTACATGCATTCTCTAGCCGACACGTGTAACTACATAAATCCTAGCCGCATGTTTTTTTTTTCACCCATTTCTATACCAAACGATGTCGTTTGGTCTCATTCTTTCCAAAAAAAAATTTATATATATATATCTTCTCGCACAAAATCAGGCTGGTAAAAAAAAAAGTTCGATCTCATTTTTTCACCGTTCCTCTTCTACGGCTGAAATTCGCAGCGGAATCTACCCATTGTCATTCCATCGGAGCCGTTGAATCTCTTCCTCTCCATGTAACAATCGTTCATCAATATTCCAGAAAAAAACTCATGGGAGAGGTAAGCTTGATAAATAATTTTCCTTTGTTGTAAAATATTGGAAGTTTAGGATTTAGGGGTCTCTTGCTAAATTAAAGTGTAGTTGTTAATTACGGAAATTAATTTTTTATTTTGTTATGTTTGCAACAATGTATAGGTTTGCTGTCTGCTGTATGCTCTTTCATGTCAAATTTTGCCTTTTTATTTTGAGGATTTTTGTAAACAAATGGCAAGTTATCTGGGTCTTTTGTCTTCTTCAATCTGATTTTGTTTGGTGTTCTTGTTTGTTGGAATCTTTTGTACTACAACAAAATCTTAAAATTTTGGTATAAAAAAACCCTTTTGTTGCTATATATGAAAAAGAAAATGCATTTCAGCAGAAATGAAGAATTTTTTCATGTTTGGATTGTCTAGTACTCTAGTTATTTATTTTTCACACTTCAAATTTGTTTTATACTCTCTCATTTATATTGTAATTTTTAAATTCAATGTAGGTACACGATGACAAAATGCCTATGATCGGCATGGAATTTACAGAAGAGAAACTGGCATATGATTTCTACAATGAATATGCCGGGAGTGGAGGCTTTAATATCCGTGTGGATTATCGAAATTTTTGCCGAAAAGACAAAAAGTTCGTTACAAACTGTAGGTATGTTTGTTATAAAGCAGGATTCAAGAAACAAGACAAGCTTGACTACATGATCCAAAATCCTAGGCCGGAAGTGAGGGTAGGATGCTTAGCCAGGTTAGGTGTAAGACTGAATAGAGAATCAGGCCAGTACAATATTTATGATTTTAATGAAGAACACAATCACGAGCTTGCTCCTCCAAATACCAGACACATGCTCAAGTCTCGAAGGAAAGTGCCTGATGCTCAGGCGGAACAGATTGTTGTTGCTGCTGACTCAGGGATAGGATTAGGAGCTTCATTTGAGCTGTTAGGTCGTCAGGTTGGCGGAAGAGATGCATTGTCTTTCCTAAAGATTGATCAAAAGAATTATTTGAGGACTAAAAGGCAAAAAGAATTGGGAAATGGTGAGCATGGTAGGGTTCTAAATTATCTCCAAGATAAAGCACTCGAAGATCCCTCTTTCTTTTATGCATTTCAGTTAGATGGTGCTGGTGTTATTGACTTTGATATTAGTAGGTTTCAAAATTTCGAATCACAAGCACCGAACACTCCATTGCCAGAGTATCATCATTTTAATTGAAGGTTCTTTGTTGTTGAATCTTCTTCCTTTTCTTTTTTTTGAGGTAATCTTCTTCCTTTTTTTTTAGGGGTGATGAATTTGAGTATTTACACAAGATTTATACTTAATTCTTTTTATTGTATCTGTCTTAGGTAACCTGTTGGAGGCAATGGTTAAGTACATAAGTAAAGCTGTGGAAAAGTATTTTGTTGAAGGTGTTTGATGGTGATTTTTGATGATATGGGGCTGCTGATATGTGTGGTGGTTGCAGATAAATTTGCTGTGATCAAGGTGGTGTTTTGCTTTGCTTATTTTGGCTCAACTCATCTGCTTGTTTCGTCTTTTGGATGTTTAAATGTAATGAAGATGAGTCACTTGGTTGCAGAACTAGAATTTTTTGGCTAAGTATTGTTTTAGAACATCGGTTAATCTTGTATGAGCTTTTCTTTACCGATGTAAAACGTTGATGTAAAATTCCAATTGCCTCTCTATATGAAAAGTATTTGATAATTTATGTTTACTTCTATTATGTTTATGAATAATGTTACATATTTTATAACTTTATTATAATAATCATTATATTTTAGTTAAGTTTTAGAAACATAATAATTCCATCTGGATTGGCTTTATTACATTTTTATAGCAATTACTTTTTTTTACGGTAAAGGTTAAAACACACAATAAAATAAAATAAAAATAAAACATTTTGGGAAAGTACTTAAAAAATGGAATGGACGGACAATTTTATCGAGCAGTTTTTTTTTTTTTTTTGGAAAGAATGAGACCAAACGACATCGTTTGGTATAGAAATGGGTGAAAAAAAAAAACATGCGGCTGAGATTTATGCAGTTACACGTGTCAGCTAGAGCATGCATGTACAGCAAGGATCACCTTATATCATGTACCGTCGGGATCCTTGCCCGTAAAGAATGGTTGCCACGTCGCTTTTTCTTTGCCACATAATTTTTTTATTTATTTTTTGGCGTTATGTTCTATATATCATTTACATAGAAAATACCTTAGCTTTTACTTGCTGGCTTCCCGTCAGAAAAGAAAGAGAAAAAACGTTCTGCGGCGGCTCGTTTGGTATACCGGGAATTTGAGCGGCGTTCCATTGTCCGCCGGTTCTCTTTATCCCTCTCTGGAAATTGGGTATATTCGGCGGTCAATAAAGAAGATCTGTCTTTCTTTCTGAATCATGCTGCCCAACTGGGTTTCTTTTCAATAATGGAAGATTCGTTTATTTTTAAAAGTTGGAAGAATTTCTTCACGGTGATGTCATTATTCAGATGAGGAGGGGTTGAAACTGTTGGTCTGCATGTTTTACCGGTTAAAGTAGATTAGTTGATGCTTTTCTACCGTGCAACAACAAAGAAGTGGCTTTCCTTTGTCTATATAGCCTAAATAAGGTAGGTATCATGATAAGTTTCCACTATATTATCTTCTGGGTAATAATATTATCTAATGGTCTTTAGCCCGGTTTTGTAGATCTAAAATGAGCTTAAATACTCCTCAGTTGTTCAAAGCCTATCAAAAATTCATTGCAGTTCCAGGTACTTTCCATTTCCTCTTCTATTCCCATAAAAATTTACTGCCTTTATGCCTGGTTAATTAATGCATTTATGTCTGTGTTTTGTATTCAGTTAATTTTAGGAGACCGGGTTTTGTGTTGAGTTAATTTTTGTTTTGTTTTGTGTAATTCAACTGATGGTTGTTCAGTTGGGAAGGAAGTTAGTTGAGCAGGTAGCCAAATAAGTAGGATCATTGAATTATTTAGTTTTCCATTGGCTGATAATTTGATTCGTTGGAGAGAACCCAGAATCCTTGGCCTCAGTATATGTGTTATAGTGCCCGAGTTTTACTACTAAAACAGCCTTATTGGTATATATATGTTACCAATCACTTTGATACCATTGGAAACCTAACTAATCTGTTCAACATATGCTTCCCTGCTTAAATATGTCATATATCGAATCCTCCAATTTGTTTGACATGTTACTAGACCGGGTACCTGCTTCCAATAACTCTGACATAGCTGATCTTGATTTTTTTTAATGGAGTTATGCATGTGGTTGAAATTCTCAATCATGTGAAGTTTTGTTGTAGAGTTGGTAGTTTATCCAACAATGGACAAAGACTTGTACTCACCACCGTAAGGTTAAGAGTACTACAAATGCCAGTGGAGACATTATATCATGCTTCTGTTCTGACATTATTAGTTGATAAAATCACCTTTTTTGTTTCGAGCATGCCATAATGTTGCTAGCACAACATGGTTGAACATTCAAAACTTGGCTGGTCAATAATGTGCATATGGTTTGTTCATGTGTACTATAACAGTGTCCTTTCCTTTCATCAGATGCTTTTATTTGAGGCGGAAGGTGTTCTATTGTATGTCATAGGTTGCCCTCAAATGGGTATGTTATTTCCTTCTCTTTTTGGCCTAAATGGAGTGTCCCTTCCGGCCTTCCCTGTATCCCGAATAGGTGGGATACTTCTACGCACCAGGTCAAACCTGCAATTTCTAACACTTGGTGGTTCTGCTAAGGTTGTGAAGGTGGAATTCGGATACTAAGAGTAGCGGCGGAGGCAGCTTGGTGGTTCAGTTGAGTTTGGTCCATAGTTATCAAAGCGCTAGACATAACAGGGGAGTGATTCATATATTGATTGGTGCCTTCACTTGGGTATATTTAAACAAGGCTGCCTGATCTCTGCTTGATCTCTTTACATGCCATTTGTTTGACTTGGTTTGTAACTTGGGTGCTTAAATAGGGGTTTGGTTCTGTTGATTTCCAGTGATTTACAAACAAATACAAACCACCTAAATTACAAACCAAAACAAACCACTGGCTGCCGTGGTTTCGTCCGGTGGGTAATGCTTTGTAATTTAAGAGCTTAAATAGGGGTTTCCAGTATTCTTTAATGTATATGCATGGTATTCTTTTTTCGTAATGCATGTTTAACTGAATATTTTCCCTGTTCTGGATGTTTGTAAAACTCACTAAATCTCATATATTCCATCAGGAACGATTTGAAGACTGTCTGTATTTACTGTTGCTTCTCATATACTGGTGCGTTTTTACATAATTGCTTATGTTCTGTTCATTTAAAAACAAGGATTTCAATGTTAGGCTTAGTAATGTTTATATATATATATATATATATATATATATATATATATATGATACATGTCATGCATATCATGTAGAGATTGTGTGTTTGCTCTATCTCTTTTGTGCATCGCATAAGTTATCTGTATCATTTTCAATGTCAAATAGAAAGATTAAAAATGTTGCACACATTTTGAAATATATATATATATATTTATATTTTATGTTGGTGTTCATTCAATATGCATTATTTGTTAAGAGGACTTCCATTTATAATGTATATGTTGAAGTGTTGAATATATCTCTGCTGTGCATAACACAGGTGCTCAGTACATTGGTAAACTCCTTTTATGTATATATATATACAACTCATTGATTCTTTTAGGTTCGATTTCTTTTATGTATTTTTTTGGTTATAGAAGGTCTGCTTAAGTTACTTAACTTGCATATGAGGTATTCATTCTCTGTTTTTATAAAATGCCTTTGACCATCACATCCAAAGATTAAGATCTGTGTTGTTGGGTTTTTTTTTTTTTTTTTGGGTAATGTAGTAAGTGGATTGTTGTTTATCATTGTTCATGTAATCCTATACAGATGACATGTAGCAACTAGCTTGTAAAGAATAAAGTAAACTGATTATATTAACAAACATACACACACTTGATTACATGAACATTGGCCGACAATGTTTTATCACAGGTAAATAAGATGCACTAGAATTTCAATTTTTCCACAGTACATTTTAGCACTTATGTGTATCTGTATTCTCAAAGCTACAAATGCTAGGATGTTGTGGTTTACATTGTAATCAGGGCTTAACCGGTTTATGTCATGCATGTTTACAGCCATAAAGAAGTTGCTTAAGTTCATTGTTGAAGCCTTATGTACATAAAATTATTGATGATAACCTATACTAACCCCAAAAACTATATTTATTCATACCGTTGCTTAGCTATTCATTGTTAAGCCTCACCTGTAGAATATGTACTTTCATAATCAAATACCAGCGAAAAACTAATATAAACATTTATTGCTTGCTTGCTTGGTAACATTATAGGTTTCATAGACATTGGGTTAATCTAGGGACGTTGTGTGGCATGATTTATTTTACGATTCACTGACTTTTCTTTCGTTTGAATTCTGTTTTATCTATGGATGTTGTGTGACATTGGGTTGAATTCTGCACAGCCACGGTGAAGCTGGAGCCAATTGATGATGACACTCAGCTGCAGTCCATGGTGGATGAAATAGTAGATATTGAAAGTCCTGTTAAAAAGAACAGGGGAAAGTTGGAACAAAGTTAATTATGGCTGTTCATCTAGATAGTGCTGAAGTAAAACATGAAAAAAAAATAGGGGAGTGGTAATAAAGGACAAAAAAAAATTGAAAAATAGGATTAAGGACAGTGGAAAAAAAATCATGTGTTAAAGGACAATTCCACTGTTTGTTACTCAAAATACACTGTTGGTTGCATTGTATCCACTATTCCACTGTTTGGTTTGTCCTTTTCACCCAATTTAAAATTCCACTATCCTTTTTACACATTTTCAATCTTATTTTGTCCTTTTTAACAATAAAGCTAAAAAAAATCTATTGTTTGTAAAAAATTTCTTTTCTAATGCATACATGACGTATTTGAAGCCCATAGTTGTTCCACAGCTAAATGGAGGCTAATGGTTACTAATAGCATGGGAACTTGGAAAAATATGCCTCAAAAGCTTGTGTATTGAAAAAATATGTTCAAAAAGTAAACATTTGAAAACTATATCTGCGTCCGCCTTATGAGCGACGCACGAGGCACGCATGACCACTGAGCAACGCACGCGCGATGCGTGAGTGACGTATGAGGCACGTATGCGTCGAGGCATATTTTGTCAAAATTTTTACTTTTCGGGCATAGTTTCTCAAGTTTCCCTAGCATGTTTAGTTTTTTCCCTATGCTTAGAACTTTTATAACTATCAGCCCTGCATATGACACTGTTTTTGACAGTTCTATAATCATTCTGGTGTTAAATTGTGGATAATGTGTTTTGTATCATGTATATAGATCTTGATTATTTAGTTACCGTATTTTCCGCTTAAGAAGCTTTACTTCTGCTTTTATTTAGGTGCTTGCATTTAAATCTTTACGGCTGCATTATTATCATTCCCAACACAAAATAATAAATTTACACAATCATCACATTGTAAACACCGCCTCGATGGGCATCCGTGCCTTGCACGGATCCATAACACTAGTATTATATATAAAGATATATGTATAAGGCTGATTAGAGAGGATTCCCACCGTTCATATCTTAATAAAGAAGTTTGTTTACAGTACATAATATATATATCTTTTAACATACTATCCCCTCTTTAGTTTTCTTTTGAGTGAATATATATGATATGGTGTTGTTATTATTTGGTACACAAATAATATGGAGTGCCTAAAAGTGAACAATATTCTTTGAGTAAGTTTCTCTTAGTTTCTGTATGTATACACCTTCGAATTGAGAGTCTTCGATTTGAAGTTATATATATTTATAACAAAAGTATTGTTATATACAATTTTTCATCTATTATTTTTCTAATGTTAATAATTTTGATTTTCTCGAAAACAAAAAATCAATTTTTTTTAGCGGAAAAAAATCATTATTGAGGATTGTTTCGAGCTCTATAATGGCAGCATCTGAGTACTCCCTCCGTTGTTTTTAACGGTCATTTTTCAGAATCTAGTTTGTTTTTATTTATCTGTTATTATTTTACATTGCCAATACATCATTTATTTATTTTTAATCATTTACCTTTCATTTCAATAACCCAAATTTTGGTACAATTTTCCATACACAATGAATGAAGGGGAATTTTGTTACAACATCTGTCTTATATTATAAGTCATTCTAGCTTTATACACACAGCTTAAGAAACTCAATAAAAAATCCAACTTTGGTAGGTTTGGATTAAAATGCCCATAGGCTAATTAGAATAATGTAAAGTTTTGTAATAAAAAAGTAAGGGTACAAAAAAAAAAGACATATGAAAATGACATATATTGTGGGACAGATGAAAAATGCTAAGATTACTTATAATATGGGACGGAGGTAGTATTTTACACTCTTTCTATTTCAAGACTGGATAATCACTTTCTTAATCTGTGTTATTTTTTCTTACTCCAACAGTAAAAAGAAAAAACGGAGGGAGTATGATTAAACCATGTTTTCTTTAGGTACCACTTCCTTTCGGCCAACATATTTGGTGGTTTGAAGTATGTCACTATGTCGCCCTTTGGACGGGAAGTTATTGGGTGCACCCGCCATATGAGAAGTGTACCCATGTAGCAGGTTGTGTACCTTTTTCTAAATTGAATTCAAACCGTGTGGTCTATATTTATTTTTATGTCACTTCGATACAAATGGATATATCACCCAATAACTTTCCTCTTTGGACGTGTAAAGTGTAATAATACCAGCACTTCAGCTTCGGAGGAAGGATCGGATATTAGATTTATTTTCAGAGACTGTATTTTTGTTTTACTTTAAAAAAAAAAAAAAAAAAGAATAAGAAGCCAGATCTGTGAATTTTGGAGTTCATACGTGCCTAAAGTTCAGGGATAATAACGTTATTCACAAATTTCATTGCTCCCACCAGAGGGACAATCAGTATCCCCAAAAGCACACACTACAAATTAAATTCCTCACTATTTTTTTTTGTTTTCTCATTTGCAAAGACACAGACCAAAATAAAGAGAAGAAAATAAACAAGAATAGTTATCTTACCAGTTACCATTCTTACTAGTACTCTTACCCTCCTCTATATATAGTATAACCTTCAAATTCCTACTGTATCATAACAACTCCTCACGAAATAAACAAACGGGGTGTATGTTGTCGGAAGAATACCGGCTGACATAAAATCAATATTCCTTTGATAATAATGATGATTATCTACGAACAGTTTCAGGTGTGTTTCCAGGTCGAGTATTTAGAAGAGGCTGGAGGGCCTTGACTACAATGCTCATGTTTGGTCTGAAATCCGCTTCATATTGCACGCATAACGCAGCAACAGCAGCCATCTGCGTTTTCATCACCAAACAAAAAAAGAACAACTTAGTCAATATACAATATAATCTTGCAAGGGAATAAATAATCCACCGACTGTGTAGGGATTAATCCACTAGTTTTGGAAACTACTTTCCTTAGTATATAATATGGCGAAATAATTACCTTGGCAACTGCTTTAGGAGGATAATCAGTCCCTAGTTTTGCATCAACACATTGCCTGACCTTGTCTTCACTCAGTTTTGGTGTAGCCTGATATGCATAACAAACGCTTAAAAGTTTGCAGCGGATCACCAAAAAGGAAAAAAGTAGACGGCAAAGAAAAAGCAACAGAAAAGAAAAGGAGGAAACTTGAAAAAAGTAAAGAAAAGAAAAAAGAAGATGATATTTCAAACACAATAAGTACCCATGTCACCAAGCTTTGCTGCTGACGAGGTAGAGTATGATCCACAGGCTTACGTCCTGTAAGGAGCTCAAGCAGTACAACACCAAAGCTGTATACATCACTTTTCGCATTTAATTGTCCGGTCATTGCATATCTGCAGACCCACCCAAAAAAAAAAGAAGCATCAGACTTGTACCATTGTCATACTGTTCTATAATCATGACAAGAGATGTAGCTAAAGATCAGGGGTTCTAGTTATAAGAGGAGATGGGTTTTAAGAAACTATGATTGTGGAAATATCCAAAAATCTTAGTGCTGGTAGTTGGGTCTAGAAAGCCTTCTTTTTCTTTCACACCTTCAGTCAGAATCCAATTATTAAGAGCAACGGTAATTGTAGAAATAGAGAAAAGAGGTTGAGAAAGAAAGGGAAACTCTTTCAATAGATTAAAACTCCTTATCGGGTATGAAAGGAGTTGATTACAATATATAGAAAAGCCTCCAACGGCTATAAACAAAAGCACCAACGGCTAAAGAACAGTAAAAACAGTTTACTGTTCATTAGTCTTACTTAGAAGAGAAACTAGAGAACTAGAGCTAAAGAAAAGAAATTAGCACTAGATAAAAGATAAATAATCATTATCTAACATTAATAACACCATCTTTCAACACTCCCCCGCAAGTTTGGTTGTAGATATTGATGCAGCCAAGCTTGGAGTGAAGATGGTTAAACACTTGTGTAGACACAGCTTTTGTAAGAATATCAGCAACTTGATCTTGAGTCTTCACATGAAAAAGAGTTATGTCCTCATTGTCAACCTTTTCCCTTAGGAAATGTCTATCCACTTCAACATGTTTGGTCTTGTCATGGTGAGTAGGATTTTCAGCAATACTTAGGGCAGAAGTATTGTCACATAGGATTTGAATAGGTTCAGGATTTTTGAATCCTAGTTCATTGAGCACCCTTTTCACCCATATTCCTTCACAAACACCAAGAGCCAAAGCCCTTAATTCTGATTCTGCACTACTCCTTGAAACAACATGTTGTTTCTTGCTTCTCCATGTGGTGAGATTGCCCCACACATAAGTACAGTACCCTGTAGTTGACCTTCCATTGGTTTGATCCCCAGCATAATCAGCATCAGTGTAGATTTTTACCCCCCATGATGTATCCTTTTTGAAGAGAAGACCTTGTCCAGGATTCTTCTTGAGAAACCTGAGGATTCTCTCAACCACCTGCATATGTCTTTCAGTAGGTTCATGCATAAATTGGCTGATCAAACTTACAGCAAAACAAATGTCAGGTCTTGTATGTGATAGGTAAATAAGCCTTCCAACAAGTCTTTGATATCTTCCTTTGTCCACAAGAGGACTATCAGGTTCATTTCCCAGTTTTAGACCAGGTTCAACAGGAGTTTCTACAGGTTTGCACCCCAGCATACCAGTCTCTTTTAGGAGATCTAGGGTATATTTTCTTTGGGATATGGAAATGCCCTCAGAGTTTCTAGCAATTTCCATGCCAATGAAATATTTCAGATTCCCTAAGTTCTTAATTTCAAACTCAGAGGCTAGAACAGATTTAATGTTCTTGATCTCATCATTATCATCTCCTATTAAGATGATATTATCCACATATACTACTAACACAGTAGTTTTTCCAGAATTGAACTTTGTGAACAAGGTATGGTCTGAATGACATTGATTGAACCCATTCTTCTTCATAAAAGAAGTGAATCTACCAAACCATGCCCTTGGGGACTGTTTGAGTCCATAGAGGGACCTTTGTAGTTTGCAAACAGTCCCTTTCTCCCCTAGGTTCTCAAATCCAGGGGGGAGATGCATATAGACTTCCTCTTGGAGGTCCCCATAAAGAAAAGCATTCTTTATATCCAGTTGAGTTAGAGGTCAGTCAAGGTTAACCACAATGCTTATGAGGATCCTGATGGTATTTAGCTTGGCAACAGGGGCAAAGGTTTCATGATAGTCAATCCCATAGGATTGAGTGAAACCCTTGGCCACTAACCTAGCTTTATGCCTATTCAGAGTCCCATCAGCATTGTATTTAACAGTGAAAATCCACTTACAACCCACAGGATGTTTTCCTTTTGGTAATGCAGTGATGCTCCAAGTTTTATTCTTTATGAGAACATCCATTTCATCTTTAAGAGCAATCCTCCATTCTGGGACTTTCATAGCATCATATACATTCTTTGGAATGTTAATATTGTCCAGGCTGTAGGTGAAGCCATGGAACTGAGGTGAAAGTTGATCATAGGACATGAAGTTGTACAAGGGGTGTGCAGTACACTTCCTTGTACCCTTCCTTTGTGCTATAGGCCTTTCATCATATTCAGATTGTTCAGTAGAATCCTCAGACTTGTCAGTGTCTGAGGACCCTTCAGTGCTAGTTCCATTATCAGTTTGTACCTGCAGCTTTCCTTTTTCTGGTATACACAATGATGTTAGGTTCACTTATGTGATTGGTAGGACCAGAATCCCTCTGTTCCATGTTTCTTGTTTCAGGGACAGTAGTTTCATTTTCTTGATCGCTAGGATTGGGATTTTGATTTTCACCAATTTCTGGAACAATCATGCTCCACGAGTTGTGATATTCATCAAATCCCTCCCCCTGAATCAGAGAGTTGTAGTATGACACATTTTCAGAGAATGTAACATCCATAGTGGTGTACATTTTCCTAGTAGTAGGGCCGTAGCATTTGTACCCTTTTTTTGTGGAAGAGTACCCAACAAAAACACATTTCAATGATCTGGGATCAAGTTTACCCCTGTGTTGGGAGTGGACATGTACAAAGCATGCACTTCCAAACACTTTCATGGGTAGACAGCCAAAGAGTTGAGATGTAGGGTAGCTTTCTTTCAGCACCCCTATTGGAGTTTTGAATTTTAGGACACTTGAGGGCATCCTGTTAATTAAGTAAGTAGCTGTAAGGATAGCTTCTCCCCATAGGTATTTAGGTACATGCATAGTGATCATGAGGCTTCTGGCCACATCCAAAAGGTGCCTGTTTTTCCTTTCTGCTACCCCATTTTGTTGGGGTGTATCAACACAGGTACTGAGGTGAACTATCCCTTGTTCAAAGAAGAACTGAGTGAGAGATCTTTCAAAGTATTATGTACCATTATCAGTTTTTAGTATTTGAACTTTAGTGTCAAACTGATTTCTGATAATGGCACAGAATTCCTTGAAGATTCCACCTACTTCAGACTTCTCCTTCAAGAGAAACAGCCAAGTGACTCTGCTGTGGTCATCTATGAAGCTTACAAACCATCTCTTTCCAGATGTTGTAGTCTTCTTAGAAGGACCCCAGATGTCACTATGTATCTTGGAAAAAGGTTTAGAACGAGTATAACCTCCACATGGGAAGACAGACCTAGTATGCTTAGCAAGTTGACACACTTCACAATGAAGATCATAAATTTTTTTCCATTAAAAAGATCAGGATACAAAATTTTCATATAAGCAAAATTAGGATGACCAAGCCTATAATGTAGTAACATAATCTGATTACAATTGGAAACAGAACAATTAAAACTAGCTAGGCCTCTAGGAATATCCTCAAAAAACTTGTCAGTGAAGTGAGTCTTGAAAACAAACAGCCCAGAATAAGCCTTAGCACTGCCAATCACCCTCTTGGAGCAAAAATCCTGAAATTTACAGCCATTAGAGTGGAACAAAACTGCACATTTTGAGTCATTTCCAAGTTTACTAACAGACAATAGATTACATTGTAAGTCAGGAACATAAAGGACATTCTTTAGTGTGATTTGTTCACTAATGGCAACATCCCCTGTGCCAGAGACTTGGGAAGAAGTCCCATCAGCAATCCTTACAGTGTGTGGAGATTCACACTTGGTGATTTTGATAAAGAGTTCAGGGTTTCCAGTCATATGACTGGAGGCCCCTGAATCAACGAGCCATATATTTTTAATAACATGATTACTGGTATAAGCATTAAAGCACACACTTGCATTAGCCATTGTTGCAGTCCCTTGAGGAGCAGTGGTATGAAGAGTTTGAGCAGTTAGAAGCTTTTTCAGAGCCTCAATTTGCTCTTTACTAAACTCAGTTTCAGACCTATGTTCCTCAATGGTAGCAAGTTTGGCAGAATTTTCATAATTCTTAGGTTTCCAATTAGGAGGCTTGCCATGGAGTTTCCAGCAAGTCTCCCTTGTATGGCCAATATTTTTACAATGATCACAGGCAGGCCTTGTGTTCTTTTGTTTCTGATTTTGATTGGACTGAGATTGTGATGTACTCTTAGTAAAAAGAGCACTGTTTTCCAGAGATGTAGGAGTATTACTACTCAACATGAGCTTCCTCCTACTCTCTTCATGTTTAACTTCAGCAAAGACCTCTTTGATAGAGGGGAGAGGTTTTTTGCTTAAAATTCTCCCCCTCACATCATCAAGGGTAGAGTCAAGTCCCATCAGGAACTTTAAGATTCTTCTCTGATTTTTCAAAGACTTATAAGTCTTTGCATCATCAACAGACTGCCCGGAAATGTTTTCCAAGCTGTCAAGCTGTTGCCAAGACTTAGACAGCATGTTGTAGAACAGCGTGACACTGAGATCCCCTTGCTTCATATCTTGCACCTTAGCTTCAATCTTATAGGCAACAGAGATATTCTCACTTTTTGAATATAACTCAGCAGCCCCATTCCATATCTCCTCAGCAGTGTCCATAAGAATGAAGTTCTCAGTAGTATCTGGGGTCATAGACCCTAGAAGAATTGCCATGACAAGGCTGTTGTCAACCCTCCACTTCTTGTAGTTGGGTTGGCCTTTCTCTGGTGCTTTACTCTCTCCAATAAGGTATTCTTCCTTGTCCTTCCCAGTGATGAGAAGCCTGATGGATCTAGACCACTGGAGATAGTTGTCACCATTGAGTTTATGAGTGGAAAATGACATTATAGAGGGGTCAAAGGTCCAGGAAGAAGAGTTTGGTGCTTCTTCCCTTGAGTTCACCTCTGAAGAATGCTCAGTAGTCATTTTGAAGAAAGAAATTAAAGAGTTTTTGTAGAACCGAGCTCTGATACCATGTAGAAATAGAGAAAAAAGGTTGAGAAAGAAAGCGAAACTCTTTCAATAGATTAAAACTCCTTATCGGGTATGAAAGGAGTTGATTACAATATATAGAAAAGCCTCCAACGGCTATAAACAAAAGCACCAACGGCTAAAGAATAGTAAAAACAGTTTACTGTTCATTAGTCTTACTTAGAAGAGAAACTAGAGAACTAGAGCTAAAGAAAAGAAATTAGCACTAGATAAAAGATAAATAATCATTATCTAACATTAATAACACCATCTTTCAACAGTAATGGTCCAGTCATTGCACATCCAATTATTAATTGTCCAGTCATAGCACATCCAATAGACTACTAGAAATCCTCATGTTTCAACATTATTAAGAGCAACCGTAATGGATGTAATTTAGACACCATCAACTCTGACCTATTACTCTATTGATTTCTGCCTTCATCCAAAAACAAATAACAGCTACTTTTTAGATGCATTTTTTGTGAAGGGTGTCTATTTTCACTTGTAGAAGTGTCGGTAGAAGGCTTCTATATTCTCTCTCATATCACAACTCCAAGATTATGCTTTTCCCATAGCATCCATCACCGCTTTTCCGGTACACTTTTCTTCTAAATCCTCTGTCCAACTTCCTCAAATTCCCAAAACAACAAATTATATAAGATTTCTCACTGCACCAAATCCATCCCAGAAGCAAAATCAATCCAAGTGGACTTCTATTTCCTTTGGTGCTGGAGTTATTAGCTTTAGCCTCATCGATAGAGGGAGGAAAAGTAAAAATATGAAATTCCATACAAGTGCAAAACAAGGAAAAGAAAAGCATGCTTTCAGATAATTGGTGACATGGTGTTTGTCACCAATATGATAATGGCCGAAGGATCTTGGATGTAGTCGTCTGATTTTTTTGGGAGGTGTTGGATGACTCATAAGGAAAGATGATTTTTTTTTTAGTTAACATGAGGAAGATAGAAGTGTTTTTTTAGATAAGAGAAAGATGAAGTTGAGAGGAGGGTATTGTGTCTTGTTGGTGAAAATTTGAGCAAGTTCAGGTGGGTTGGACTCGGGTTTTAGTGCTTCTCAGCAGTTGGATGTGAAACAGACTTCTATCACTACAACATCTTTTCAATCAAATTCTATCAACAAAATTCAGGAACATATCAAACCACTTTCAAGTTGCCATGTTTAAAAATGTGTCATACTGGAAGGCATCAGTTTGAATCTCCACTACATCTGTTCTATGTATCTTTAGGCTGCTAACATGGAAGGTCCCTCCCTCCTTCCCTCCCTCCCTCCCCCCCCCCCCCCCCCCCCCCCACACACACAGAGTCAAGTTATTGGACCTTTCATAGTCTATTTGAAGTAGCAAAACATATGTAAAAAATTGAGGTTTGACCATAATATCTTACTCTGGGGCATGGTAACCAAACGTCCCAAGAACACGGGTTGAGTGAAGACGCGCTGCCATGTCAGGGGCTTGATTCGATAAATCGAAGTCTGCAATTTTAGCAACATCGTCGTCGAAGATTAGTACATTGCTGGACTTAATATCACGATGGATGATGTGAGGATCTGCTTTTTCATGCAAATACTCAAGACCCCTGGCTGCCCCTACTGCAATTTTCACTCGTTGGGCCCATGTAAGAACAGGTCCAGGTTGAGCTCCTTTAACACCTTTTCTTCCTGGAAATACATGAAAAAACAAAAAAGGGTATACATAAGAGGACTTTGCGTTATCATGCATCATCAACTCAAAAACCATTCTTTGCTATTCTTCATCACGAAACAAGGCGAAACCATATTATTGGTGGCAACTTTAGATCCTTTCGATACTGATACTACAAGGTTGATTGTCTCAGTTGAATATAACCAGGCAGAAAATGAAAATAGGATTTCTCTGCAAAAACAAATCTGATCCATGCATTTTAACAGCATTTCATCCATAAAGGCTGATTCTGTTTCTGATTAGACCATAAAAAAAATAAAAAATAAAAAATAAAAAATTACAAAGACTAACTCTTTTATGCCATAGAAAATTCATTGCTGCAAGACTCCAAGCCTTGAACAACTGAATATGACAGTTAAAAGAAGGGGTATGTAAAGCCACGTGTTTTGGAAAAGGTTGCCACATTGGAAGCGGAACACAATAGCGAGGGGAGAAAGGAAACATTCACTGTACAAGCAATTAGATGGCCAAATCTAGAGTAATCAAGAAAATACCAGAAAGGCACGTATTTAATGTATCCGATTCCTATCTATATCTACGCATCAGAAATCATGTAGATGGCCTGCCTCACGTACCATGGAGAATATCATGTAGGGATCCATTAGATGCAAACTCATAAACAAGCACGCGTTGATTTCCGTGAACACAATAACCAAGCAGTTCTACGAAATTCTGGTGTTTCAGCCTCGAAACCATTGAAACCTGGAAATCAATAAAAGCTTGACATGACGAAAAAAGTAAATTCACAGAAAATGAGCTCATAAAGAATTTCAGGAGAACCTGTGCTAAAAATTCGTCATCTGGTTGCTTGTTATCATCCAACTTCTTTATTGCAGCTGTGCATCCATTTTTTAGAATCCCGTAGTATACTCTCCCATAAGATCCCTCGCCAATCAAGGAATTGGCACTGTAGTTGTTTGTTACTTCCTTCAATTCATCGACTGTAATTGCAGGAACAGCTACAGGCTGGACTTTTATAGATTGAGAACTCCTGGATGCAGCCTCGGGAGGATGAAATCCATTATCAATTACTGCACAAAATAAGTTGGATAGTAAATTAGTCCAGAAAAGCACTGGCGGGAAATGTAACTCATGCTCAGTTACTACTGGATTACCTCCTGGCTTCTTTACCGCTACAGATGGTCCGCCATTAAAAGGTTTACTGACATCATCGTCTTTACAGCAGGTGAAACAGCTCATTATATTTCAACTTAGATGAAGTCTGTCAAATCAAAGATTCCCCCTATAATCTGAATCGGGCAAAAGCTTACTTCACAGATGCTGCAAGGGACGATATAAGAAATAAGTAAAGAAGACAGAAAAGGTATCCAAATACAAGTGCTGAACTGTTGCAGCACATTAAAAAGATTATCACTGTCTTAATTTCGCAGTCAAAGCCTATCTAGCAGAAGAATCACAAGTGCTTTTATCAGTTACATACATAAACACAACGATCGTCCTCAAGCATTATCCAGCAAGATATTACTTAAACATGAGGTAAAAAAAAGATGATGATCAGTCAACCATGTCCAGAATTTATGATATCATCCTGCAACATTTCCATCTTTTTCCCCATTCAAACAACACAGCATATGCAAATAAACAAAGGATGATCAATCATGTCAAAAATTTATGACATCATCATGCAACCATTTGAAGATGGAATCTTTTCAATCAATTTTACCCATTCAACATAGCAATATTGATCACTAATTACCTAGGTCCTGGATTGGTCTAGAAAGCATCAAAGAGGTGGAACAGACTATTCAAATTAACAAAAAGATCCACCCAGGTCACAAAGGACTCAAAATCTAGCATCTGATCTGGGAATTTTGACTAGAATTGATAGTGAAGGAGAGGAAGCTAACTAATTAATTAGTATAGATGTTGCAAAAAAAAAAAAAAAAAATTGAAAAATGAAAATTGCAATTGAGATGTTAGCTAAACGGCTAAACCCCCAAGTGAGGAGGACATTGAAAGCAAATTAGAGAAAAGCAAATAGAAAAAACATTAAAGCAGAAAGAGAGATGAGAAGAACCCTGCAGAGAAGAAGCTGGCAGTGGAATATTGAATATCGAATATGTCTGACTGATAACGTTCCGTTATCAGAGACGACTGAACGACTCAGGTCATACTTGGACATAAAATCCATATTCACTTGAATTTGAGAGAAAAATAATACTAACACAATAACGAGTGACATAAAACAATCTTTTCGTAATTTAAAACCATTGTGTTGTATACATCCCTCAAGAAAAGAAAAGGATCGTGTACATGTGAACAACTCACCGGACTAATTCGGAAATTCGGTTCAAGTCATCTGCAGAGTCTGACTCTTATTTAAAGATAAGGTCTGACTCGGTCCACTTCAATACTTTTTCTTAAATTTTTTTTGGGATATAAAAAGTTTTTAACACATAATATGCCCCTGACGGAGGGCAAACCCAGAGCGTCATGCCCCAGTATATGCCAGCTAACCGCTAGACTGATATACCAAGTACTTTCAATAGTTTAATCACTTCAATCGTTCATCAATGTTTTTTTATTCATTATTTTCTCCGTTTTATTATTTTATTATAATTTTCCTCACGCATAATTTTCTCGCCATCAAATAAAAAAATATTCATTTTGTTATAAATATTACGTGTTATAAATATAACATGTAATATGTGGATGTCCATTAAATGAAATACACACTGAATCTTCACTACGTGCAGTATATCGTGTCTTTATACGTACAGTATATTGTGTCTTTATTAAACAGGACCGTGTTGGATAATTATTCGGGATAATTATCTAGCCAATGGTAGTCACGTGGTTGACATTTGAATTATTTGATATGCACTAACTATCACATGGGATCCTAATCCTATGGTGTACTTTGCCAACTCATTATTGTTGTGTGTATATGCATGCAACTAGAGTTTTCGGGAAATAAGAAGAAATATATACAAAAGCGAGCTTCCAGTATTTGTTTTATCTATGTTTGCTTTCTTTACAATTAGTACGAGTACAAAGTAGTGCTCTTCTTATTCTCCTACTTCTCAAAGTTATATATTTTATAACACGTTATCAGCACGAGTCTCGACCGATTGAGTCGTGTAATTAAAATCTTCCTTAGTCGGATAAGCTTTAAGCCTATCCTTATTATCACAATATCCATGGTGTTCTCGGTGTGCCAAATCCCTCAGCACATGATATTTTATCATGAAAAAGGATATTGGTATTCACCTCGATCACCTGGGCCGAAAAGGAGATTCAGCATCCTTCCGTCTAAAGCAGCATTCTTATTCTATAGCTTGAAGGTGATATGTTGTTATATGGCATCTTTATTTTGATGCATATAAAGTGCTGTGGTTTATCTTACAACTCTG
Organism: Gentiana straminea; assembly: GCA_036785695.1. Taxonomy (NCBI): domain Eukaryota; kingdom Viridiplantae; phylum Streptophyta; class Magnoliopsida; order Gentianales; family Gentianaceae; genus Gentiana; species Gentiana straminea. Next base: position 4,274,117 of record JAVUPR010000061.1, read on the forward strand.
ATGAGTTTGGAGTGTGCCAAACTTCAAGTACAGAAGTGGAAGAAATTAAAAAATATGTGGGTATTAAGGTTTTAGTATAATCCATACAAGGTTTGTTACTACGGTATTTTGGTTATCATAAGGTAGTATGGTGTTCCATTATTATGATTTGATATGGAATCCATTTATCAATATATCGGATATTCTAGATGTCTATTATTTAATCATCAATCGATGATTATCTCTTATTGATGTTAATTAACTATTCAGGATTTCTATATATTGATACGCATCTGGATATTCTATGGATGGTTATATATTATCCATGTTGATCGATTATTGAATTTCTATATTGGCACACATCTGGATAGTCTATGGATCTATCTATGCGATATATGGATATTTATTATTGGCCGACGGAGTCAATGAGTTATGATAGTGATCATCTTATCTTATTTTTATGATTACACATCAGACGGTATGTCTGAGGTAAGTATCAAGGTAAAAACTTTATCTTGTTTAATTTATTTAATATGATCAGTATGATCATACGGTGATATTTTATATTGAAATTAGAATATCAATTATGTGGTCATAAAGTAACTGATTACATGTTGGAAAAGAGTTTTTCACATTTCATATTCTGAACTTATATCATGTCTTTTGGTGGCTGAACAAAACAATAAGTATTGTTGAAAAATTGATGGCCAAATTATAGAAAACCAGCTTTAACCGGCAGAGTATCGGGTCGATTGTACTACAACGGCGAGCAAGGTCGTATCCCATGAGGAATTGGTCAAATATCACAACCACTTTCGTATTTAGTTCAGGCTCACAAAAGGGTGAAATTAATTATAGCTAGAGAAAATAAAAATGATGACTTTAAAATATATGAATACACGAATAGCTAAACTATGATCAAGAATACTACTCTCAACGCCTTTACGGAATCACTAGAGACGAGCTTAAGCCGACCTACCAACCAATGTTTTCTAATAAATATGTTGTGGGTGCAATCTCCTATATTGGTTCCTATGCGCTAATACCACAACCTAGTTATCCTGTATTCGGTTCAACAGCCCTCTCTGTGGGATTTAATTGACCTAATATGATAAAGAACTGTGAGACGCTCCGCATCCACCGAGTTCACGGCTTAGCTAGAAAAACCTTACCAAGGAACTGGCTGCGAAAAACTCGACTAGTTCGTGCATGGCAATCCTAAAACTCTATTTCGCACTCCCTCGCAAAATACATGTATAGAGCTCGTGTGTATGATCAATTAATGGTTAGCTACTCCATTAAAGCCATTAGATTCAAGTTTTAGAACATAAAAATTCAAAAAGATTCAATTTTAAGCTCTAGGCATTAATTTCGTTTTCATAACATAATCTAGCTATAAAAAATTTAGCTATGTATAATAACAAGAAGGAAACAAGAAAAGGCATGATGAAAAGTTGAATAAAAGTTGCCAATAAAAGCGTTGTAATCCACCACTCGAATCGTCAATTCGTTGTGTTGAAGTCGCAAAATAAATAAATAAAAGATACTATTGTTCTATGAAAAAGTTGCAGAAAAATAAAATAAACTTGTTCTAACGAGGAGAGGTCGCTGCTGTCAAAAAAATAAATAAATTGTGGTATCAATTGTTAAAATTTGACATAGAGGACTTTTTATTTAAACCGATCGCCGATCTAATTTATTCCGGAAATTCCCCGTCTTCTGCTTTCCGTCCGCTACATTAAAATGCTCATCAATTGGCGCGGACCCCTGCTTCATTAAAGGTCCGCCTGTTTGGCTGTTTGCTTCTTTTATTTTCTTTTTGTTTTTCATTATTATTATTATATTATTATTTTGGGTTTCGCTAATAATTCTTCATTTAAAAGGACTTGGTCAACCCTCTCTTCATTTAAAAGAGTCTCTTCATCTAAAAACCCTTCATTTTACACACAAAATCAAACCCTTTTAACCAGAATCACTCCGGTCAAAGCCCCTTTAAGCAGAATCATCACCTGCGCACCCTTTTAAATGATTATCCCATAATATTAATAATGAATGAATTTTATTCAAAGAGGGAAAAACAGCCCTCAAAACAGCCTTCTCCACGTCATGGGTGTGATATTTGCTGTTTTTCGCACGATTGTTTTATTATTTTTTCTCGTGCATCCGAACTTGAATCTCACACCATTTCCTCGTACGAATTTCGTTAGTCCGTTTTAGACGATTTTCGTATCGTTGTGATTCTCGTCACGCTCTCTATCACGCCATACATGTAATGAAAATAAACCACATACCCAAGCGTGACAAATACCAATAAAACACACACAAATCATCCAAAAATATCAAGATTTTCGATGTAAACGTCTTTCGTCTCGTGATTCGAATCGTGGTGAAACGTGCCTATAAAAACAACTTAACTACCCCAAAATTACATCGAATTAATAGGCTACAAATAGGGGGTAAAATGCACACGAAATTATAGCAAAGTTGACTCTCTTAAAAAATCATCAGTCCCGATCGACCGGTGTTAGCCCATTCCCTGAAGTGAATGTGGCTCAGTCTTTAAATTTTGATCGTGATCGTGGACTTGGTCCTGGCCGTTAGAGAGGCCATGGTTGAGGCCGTCGTCGAGGACACAGTCGTGAAAGATATAATACAACAATTATGTAAATCATGGCAAGAAACAAAATGGTCCCGAAAAGACAGATCATAAGAAATATAATGAAAAGAAAGCTCATGACAAAAAAAATGTTTCCGTTGTGAAATGGAAGATCATTGAGCCCGTGATTGTCGTGCGGCAGATCACTTTATCTATATCTATCAAGCATCTTTGAGAACATACTAAAGATCGTGAGACGAATCTTGTATGCCGTGATCATCCTGAAGATGATGATGTTGATATAATGAACTTTGAAATTGATGGTTTCTTGATGATCCATGGGGGATCAAATGATCAAGAAAATGTTTAAATTTATTTTTATGCTTTTCTGTAATTTTGTAATTTTATGTTCCTCGTAATATATTGATTTCCTTTTGTTGGTGTATTATACATCAAATTATATGGGTCCGTTCCTGGAAGCGAACGTGACTAAACTATATAATTAAGATGTGTCGATTGACACACGTCCATTCCCAAAAGTGAATGTGACCAAATGAAATATATGAGATATATCGGATTAGACATGTCGATCCCTAAAAGTGGATTTGACTGAACTCAATATTTATGATGTGTCCGTTTCTAGGAGTGAACGTGGACTATTAAATATTCTAGATGTGTTGAGATAACCAAGTTAGTTCCTGGTGTGAACGTGACATAATCTAGATATTATACCGATATTCAACGATGTATCGAATCATGTCAGTCAGTTCCCTGAAGTGGATGTGGCATATATGAGACTGTGGTTTTAAAATCGTCATAATAAATCTCACCAGAAGTGAGTTGATGACGTTATTGGGAAAATGATACATCGGTACAACCTGGTATATTATTACTATATAGATCATTTGTTCTTGAGACAAATTAGATCAAAAGACTTGATCACCTGGAGATGATCATTCTTTAGGTATACATCAATGGACTTGGAGTTCATTAGAAACACTTGGAGGAACATAAAAGTGAATATGAAATTCACAAAAATAAATGTGGACTGGGAGTTCATATGAAAGAAAATGACATTCCAACGATGACCATCTACTTGATCTAGTTCATTCTCTTGAGTGATTGTCACTAGATTCAAAAAAGTGGTAGGTCATATACGTGTCCGAATTCATGGACAAAAATCATGGTTAATATATCCATATCATAACATTTGTCTCATTGGAGGGGAAGCATTGTCCACCAAAAGTGGAACAAAACAAAATTAAATTCTAGATGAATAATGAAAATTGATTTTCATACTGTGGTATTGAAAGTCCACTGATCGCGTATGAAAGCTATTTTGGGAAGAATGTTTTCTGTGTCTTTTCATTGATATGTGTAGTCAATATATACAATCATTTACAATACCGCACATGGCTAAAATCAAGACTATAATCACGCTATCTATGGAAATGATTTTCGGTAATAAATACAAATATTTACAGAATATTGAAAATATTCTAAGGTACTCTAATACACCCCCGTAGTCGAAGCGGGAGAAGGCCGGACGTTGAGACTATCTCGGAAATCGTCAAAAAGTTGTGAAGGGAGCCCCTTCGTAAAAATGTCGGCGATCTGGTAGAGCGAAGGGATATGTAGAACACGGACTTGACCACGTGCGACTTTTTCGCGAACAAAATGTATATCCATTTCGATTTCAGATTTAGTTGCGAGGGGATAAGTCCACAAAAAATTTGTATAGTCATCGAGAAATTAGACATAATAGCGATGACCACAAGAACTTAAAGTAGGAGATGACCATAGGTCGCTGTGCACAATATCAAACGGCATAGTAGTGTGCGACAAAGAGGTATAAAAGGGTAATTTATTCTGTTTTCCCAAAAGGCAAGAATTGCAAAAGAAATTATTTGGAAGTTTATTACAAGCAATAAAGTTATTTTTAAAAAGAGAATGTAAAACTGGTTCTCCTGGATGGCCTAAGCGATTGTGCCATATTTCTGGAGAAAGTCCTGCAAGGGCGAGTGGTGGTGAGTGGCCATTGGTAGGACTGGTGGTGAGAGGATATAAATCTCCAACGCTGTTACACCTCATTAAAATCATCCCCGTCTGAAAATCCTTCACAGAAAACCCGAAAGGATCAAACTCAACAGTAACATTATTATCACGAGTCAATTTGCGAACAGAAACAAGATTTTTAATTAATTGGGGAGAATGCAGGACATTATTTAAATTTAAAGGGGGGGTGAGGTGTGGGGAACGAAGCATTACCACAACCAACAATTGGTATATTTTGGCCACTACCAACGATTATAGAACGATTTTGACTCGAATTGAAATAAGGCGTAAGAAGAGTTCTGTTACCAGTCATATGAGAGGTTGCTCCGGTATCCATGTACCACTGATCATCTGGCGGGTTTAGAGACAAAATGTGCATGGCCTCGGCAATATTTGTGGGAGCATAAGGCTGTTCAGGCTCAGAGGTGGTGCTGGTAACGTGTGCTTGCTGTGGCCGAGGTCCAAGAATTCCCTGTTGTTGCCGATTTGCTGGGGGACGTTGCCACGGAGTAGTAGGATATGGGCAAGGTGGAAGAGCCCATGGGTGCCATTTCTGACCGGTCCAAGGAGGAGCAAACCAAGGTTGACCTGACCACCATGGCTGCTGTGGAGAATTTTGCTGCTGCTGTGGCTGATTTTGGCCATTGCGGCCACCATTTGCACCGCCGTTTCCTCTCCCCCTTCCCCTTCCATTGCGACCTCGGCTACGGGAAGTAGAGCTGCCACGATTTGGCTGATTTTGCTGAATACCTGGGCCACGAATTTCATGTGAATTATCACCTTGAGAAGTTGCAAACGCTGAATTCAGGGTCGAGAGGGCCGCCTTTTTAGCCCGTGCCGTTTCTTCGAGAACAAGCATGGATCGAGCTTTATAAAATGGGGGTAGAGAATCCCCATGTCGGATTTGAGAGCCGACTGTGGCGTAAGCATCAGACAGGCCAGAGACGAGTTGAAGGACCAAGCGTTCATTTGACACCGAAGCTCCAACATTCGAGAGTTGATCGGAGAGAGATTTGAGGTGTTGATAATAAGAGGACGCATCAGCAAAGTCGTCCATCTGAATTTTGGAAAATTCTTGTTCGAGATAAAGAGCTCTCGAATTTTTGTTGTCAGAAAATATGTCTTTGAGTCGATTCCAAGCTACTTCTGCGGTTGAATCCCGTTCAAGGAGATCTTCAGAAATGGTTTCATAAATCCATTGGAGGACTACGGCATCGACCCGAGACCATAGGTCGGGGTTGGTGTCCTTCAAGGTTTGTTTTGGCGTGCCTTTATCTGTCAGAGGGGGAATGATGTGATCAATCGCTTGATAGGCCCGGGCATGAATTTTGAAGAGCTCGGACCAAGTAACGTATTGGCCCTTTTCAATGTCGAGGGTGACCTTGATAAAGCTTTGAATGTTTGAGACGGTAAGAGCGGGGTGAAGAGAGGTGGACTTAGGATCTGCCATGGCCGGAGGGAAGAAGGATTGAGCACAGTAATATGCAGAGAAGAAGAAGGCACGATGAAGGGATGTTGCAACCTAGTGCTCCGATACCATGAAAGCTATTTTGGGAAGAATGTTTTCTGTGTCTTTTCATTGATATGTGTAGTCAATATATACAATCATTTACAATACCGCACATGGCTAAAATCAAGACTAGAATCACGCTATCTATGGAAATGATTTTCGGTAATAAATACAAATATTTACAGAATATTGAAAATATTCTAAGGTACTCTAATAGCGTACTTGGTGTACGGCAAATTGATTTTCATATTGTGGCATTGGAAGGCCACTGGTCGCGTACTTGGAGTATCGCAAAATACCTGTTTATACTTTATGAAGTTTCAAATTATAGTAAAGAAAATGTCATATCTTGAAGATGATCTAGATATGATAAAATTGTTTTATCATTTTCAATGTCTCAAATACATACTAGGATGTGTTGATATCCCATAGTGTGAAATCTCAGTTGAGACATCGGAAGACATAAAAAGATATAAATCTCTCGACGAGATAATATACATTTTCTCAAGTAAGTAAATATATTATTTAGTGTTTTTAATTTTACAAAATTAAAGGACTAAAGTGTATATTATTTAAATGTTATATTTTTGTGATGCTAATAGTGATTAGGTGGTGTAGATAACTAATTGAAAAATAATAAAATAAAGGGTGTAGATAGTAAAAACCGGGTTTAGATAGAAGCCCCCAAAAATTAAAAGAAGAGCTTATATGATGAGATGAATGTACTATTTCAAAAAAAGAAAACAGTGCTTCTCATATTTATTAAACACCTTATCTTATGTGTATGATTGCACGCGTTTACTTCTTACATGTAAATCAATCAAGAGAGAAAGTCAAAAGGATGGGGAGAGGGAGGGAAGGGAAGGGAAGCATTCTATTTTTAAACCCCCACATGGCGAATTAACTTGATCCTCTGGTTTTGGAGTCCGGTTTAATTTCTCCCCAGCTTTTGGAGACGTAGCCGGACCACGACCACTCAATTTTTGTGCGTTCTCTCTTCGATCGGAATGAACGAACGTGATTCGATCACGTCCCTAAAGCCGTGATTCTCAAAGCCGAGAATCCGGACCCCCACATGGAGTTGCAATTTTGCATAGTGTGGACGAAAGGAAGGGAAGACACGTTTTTTACATAGATATTTTGAACGTTTGTCTTTTAAGATGTTCGTATCAAATCGTCCACTTAAAAGTTAGATCAATTTATTCCGAGAATAATTATGTTTTATCACTGATTGAGAGGGTTATACCAAGTGGATGGATGATATGCATTCAACTCATCCAATTTTACACAATAAAGGTGTGTATGTGTGAGATGGGTTTATCACATTTATCTATTTGGTATAACTCCTCAATAACTTGGTATCACATTTCAGAATGGGTTTATTGTTAAAAAAATACAATTTGAATATAGAAATATGCAAAAAGGATAGTGGAATTTTTTTTGGATAAAAATGACATGTCATTATTCCACTGTGATAGTGAAACATTAGATTTGAAGTCAGTTCTACTGCAGCAAACAGTGGATTTTGGGTTATGAACAATGGATTTGTTGTTATATCCAAGTTATATTTCCACCGTCCTAATTCCTATCCTTTTAAACCACTCCCCTTCCAGAATTTTAGAAAGAGAATAGTAGAAACTAAGAAGAGAAGAAATTAGAGAAGAGGAATTGGGAAAGAAATAGGGGGGAAATTCCTTCATATTTCTCTCATTTCCAATATCTCAACATGAAATGCGTTTTTCGCTTTTGTAGCCGATCCTAAATTTGCATCTCAACTGAGGTACACTATATAAAGGGATCATCTCTCCCATCATAAGCTAAAGCGATTTCACTTACAATCACTCTCTTTTCCGATTACTTACTCCACCTTTTACTTTCACATTACTGACTTGAGCGGCAGAGGGTTTTCCCGGGGAGAACTCGAGGACCCCTGACAGTTGCTTTATACCAGGGACAAAATAACATTACAGCCACCAAGAGATCACAGAACTACAATATATAATTAAACGCCAAAAAAATTATTCCTCCCCTTTTCTGTTTATATATTCACAAAGAAATGGAACAAAACTAGTAAAGAATGAGAAGAAAATAAACGGGTGTATGTCGTCGGAAGAATACCAGCTGACATAAATCAATATTCCTTTGATAACAATTATGTACGAACAGTTTCAGAAGCTTTTCCAAGCCGAGTATTGAGAAGAGGCTGGAGGGCCTTGACTACAGTGGTCATGTTTGGTCTGAAATCCGCTTCATATTGCACGCATACCGCAGCAACAGCAGCCATCTGCGGTTGGCATCACACAGAAAGGTAATTGTATTTATGTAAGAACAACTCATGCAATAATGCAGTACAATACAATTCTTAGATCATTTCCCTTGTTAGAACACTCATTTCCCTTGTTTTACGGTGCTAATTATGGACTATTTCACCATTTAAAATCTCAAACAGAACAATGTTAAAGGTATTAAATTCTTTGACAAATCAATTGATGTAGTTACCTTGGCAACTGCTTTAGGAGGATAATCAGTCCCTAGTTTTGGATCAACACATTGACTGACCTTGTCTTCACTCAGTTTTGGTGTAGCCTAAATTGCATAACAAACGCTTTAACGTTTGGACCGGAGCACCAAAAAAGAACAACAGTAGATTGCAAAGAAAAAACAACCAAAAAAAAAAAAGAGGAGGGGGAATACTTTTAAGGAAAATAAGTACCCATGTCACTAATCTTTGCTGCTGAAGAGGTAGAGTATGATCCACAGGCTTACGTCCTGTAAGGAGCTCAAGCAGTACAACACCAAAGCTGTATACATCACTCTTCGCATTTAATTGTCCAGTCATTGCATATCTGCCAAATCACAAAAAACAAAGCATCATATCGACTTGTATCATTGCTTTAGTGTTCAATAATCATGATCAGGGGTTCTACTACTACTTATAAGAGGAGATGAGTTTTCAGATACACAAACACCTCCATCTCTCTAGAAACTATGATTCTGGAAATATCCAAATATCTTATTGCAAATAGTTGGGTCAAGAAAACCTTCTCTCTTTTTTTGAGGCAGTAGTTAAAACATACGTAGAAGAAAAATGAGGTTAAACCATAGCATCTTACTCTGGGGCATGGTAACCAAATGCCCCAAGAAAACGGGTGGACTGAAAACGCGTCTCCATGTCTGGTTCTTGATTCGATAGATCAAAGTCAGCAATTTTAGCAACATCGTCATCGAACATAAGTACATTGCTGGACGTAATATCACGATGGATGATGTGAGGATCTGCTCTTTCATGCAAATACTCAAGACCCCTGGCTGCCCCGACCCCAATTTTTACTCGTTGGGCCCATGAAAGAACAGGGCGCTGAGGCCCTTTATCATCTTTTTTTCCTGGAATAAAACAATACATACCTATAAGAGGACTTTGCTTTATCATGTATCATCGACTTAAAACCATTTCTTTCACCAAAAAAAAAAAAAAAAAAAAAAATTTATTTAACAATTAAAACTTTTCTTTACTATTCTTCATCATGAAACAGGACTAAAACTATATTATTGGTTTGTTGATTGTCAGTTCATCAGCAAAAGTAGGAATCCATAGCAAAAACCAATCAGATTCGTATGTTCTAACAGAACCAGAATTTTTATTTTATTTTTTCGAATAATTGCAAAGACTTACTCTTTTATGAAAAAGAAAAAGAAAAAAAATATAAGTATACCATGGAGAATATCATGCAGGGATCCACTAGGTGCGAATTCATAGACAAGCAGACGTAGATTTCCCTGAACACAATAACCAAGCATTTCTACGAAATTCTGGTGTTTTAGCCTTGAAGCCATTGAAACCTGATTTAAATGAATAGTAGCATGCCTGTTATGAAAATTTAAAAGTATAAAGTAATTTTTGCAGGAAAAGGAGGTTATAATCATGAAATTCAGAAGAACCTGCGCCAAAAACTCATCATCTGGGTGCTTGCTAACACCCAACTTCTTTATTGCAGCTGTGCATCCATTTTTGAGAACACCATAGTATACTCTCCCATAGGATCCTTCTCCAATTAACGAATTGGGGCCAAAATTGTTTGTGACTTCCTTCAATTCATTGACTGTGATTGCAGGAACAGATATAGGCTGCTGGGCTACTTTTACAGATAGTATTTGAGAACTTTTGGATGCAGGATGAAATTCTCCATCATTTCTTCCTGCACAAAATAAGTTGGAAGGTGAATTAGTACACGAAAAAAAGAAGAAAAAAAACATTGGCAGGAAGTGTAATTCACGCTTATTAGTCATTGGATTACCTTGTGCTTTACCCCTGTATCCACGGGGACGTCCACCAACATCTTCCATGTCACAGCAGCAGAAACAGTACAAACACATTAATTCTATTTGATGCATACAGGGGGTAAAGGGGACGGGAGGGGAATAAGTAAATACTCCCTTCCGCCCTTAATAAGCTTAATTATTGTCATTTAAGAAGAAGAAAAAAAAAGTTCTAAAAGTCGGGATCGTTTTACTGCAATTCCTCTTTTTTTTTTTTTTTTGGTTTTTAAAACCGTTTTACTGCATTTTAAAAACACCATTAAATACATCAGGTTGAATAGGTACTGCTATGGGTGGTTGACCCTTAATTCGAAAGTATCGTTTCTCGGTTAAAAAAAAAAAAAAGGTTTGTGCGTATTCATAGAGCAGGTTAATTAACATAATAACAAAAGACTTTATAACGACATAATGAATTGAATCTCTATTTTAGAAACTTAAATATATTTATATGTATTTTACAGCTTTGCTGGGAGGTTTTTGAGGCGGATGGATCTTTTAGTTATTTTATTGTAAGTCAATGCATTAACCTGCATCAAATAAATTCACACGGAAACAGAATCTCATAAATGCATTATTTGTTTTTATAGTTTATCGTCAATAAAGACATTTACATAATTTCATTAAGCTAGGAGTCCAGTTTAACATTTGATAAGTCATTAAGGACAATGACATCATTTAATACCTAAAATACCCTCATTTATCATTTCTGTTCGTTCAAACTTAAAGGATCGCTTCCTTGCTGAATCGCAGAGCCGTCTCACCTTTCACCCCCACCGCCACCATCCCCTCTTAGCCGTCGCAATCATTCTGGGGAAATGAATCCATTGCAACTAGTATGAATCACCTTCGCTGCTTCATCTCACCCTTCTTTTTCATCTGCTGAGGTTTTTTCTTCTCCAATCACCATGGTCGGAGATGAAGCAATTGTTTGAGTATTGGATTAGGTATTTGGATAAGAGAGGGAAGTCTAATATACCTGATTTGGATTATACAATCATTATTTGAGAGCTAATTTTATTAATGGAGCTTTTTATTAATGGAGCTTTGCCAACGGAGCTGTTTGACCTCGTGGAGCAAATGGATGATTTGGGCATTTCTCCGAACACGGCGTCGTTAATTTGTGGTTAAAGCCATCTCTATTAAATCTGATTGCATTCCCACAATTCTTTTCAAATTGCTGTGGATGGTAAGATTAATCAGTTCATGGGCAAGCCCGTATGATTTTTGGGAAATAATGCAAAAACGCCAGCGGATTTCTGCAGGTATGAATGCATTGACAATGACTTATTGAGTCCTCTCCAATTCTGTAGTCACAACATAGCTCCATATTACTCTAAAGGAATCGAAAGGGCTGCTGAGCTTACTGTTGGATGGAGCAACCCTACAAATCTATTAAAAGGTAAGATTTATGTGGACTGTGTGCCCGCGTGTGTGTATAAGTTTATTATACGAGCCGTGTTATTCTTATTTTTTGCAGAGGCGAAAAAAGGATCAGATCAAACATCGACCTCTAGTACCTCGAGGGAAAGTCCTAGTCCAAGTCCGCTTAAAAAACGTCCAAGAAGAGGAGGGAGGCAAACTGATTGACATCAACCTACCTGCTGTATAGTTTATCCAGAAATCAGTTCCGGGTGGGTCGGCATTTCGAGAAAAAAGGTGTTCAGAGAGGTTCAAACTAGAGATATATAGCATTTTCATCTTGACTGTGATGAGGTAACCTTATATTATTACAGGTGCTGCAAGAAGCTATCCCCCATTTTCTTGTCTATTTAATTTGTCGGGGGAGGGGGGGTGGGGGGTGAAGCAAGCTGGTTGGGTCATTTATTTTGGAGATCCTTTGGTTATAAGGTGAAGAAGGATGTCTCTTGACTCTCTTCTATCATGTTTTCTTTATTGGTGATTGACCAAAAATCATAAGGGTGAATAATTTCATCGGAGCCTTGTGCAATTGTCTATGTATCTAGCATTGGATTGTGCATAACATTGTATCAATTTTATGGTGCTGAAATGATGACCCTGTTGTTGAGCTCGTATGTTGATGAATGCCAATTTTTTTTGAAGTTTTCCTTTTCTGTGCAGTATAACCATCTTTGTATTTATTTTACCTTCAACTGAACTTTGAGTAGCTCTTTGCTCGACACCCTGGCCATTCAGGTTTTATCTATAGGATGTCGTCTTATGGTGCCAGTGAACTCTTGCCTTCTTTCTTACACTGTTGTTCAGTACTAAAAAGGCTTTAGAGTTGTTGAATTCAATCATCTACCGCTCTTATTATTCTTGGAGATATGTGGATCATTTCCTTTTGTAGGAGATGTTATTATCACAATGTTTATGTCATAATGCGTGATACAGTACACTTTTTTAACTTTGATTAGTATTAGGGGTTATTGCTTTGATTTGCTGCCGATGATGGCCGCCCGAATGTGATTACAAGCTTCAAACATCTTAGAGAGAAGTTCGGGGATAGTGAAGGCAAGGATCCGTGAATGAAGTCGTTGTTTCTTAGTAATTAGTATAACATCCTAACAAGATTCTAACCCATTGATAGTAGTTCGAATGAGATTTTGATGGAAACAGAGAACCAGAATGAAGTAATAGGTGTAAAATAGTGAACCAGAATGTTTTGAATTCAATTAAAAATAGTGAACCCGAGTATTTTGCTAGCTAATATTGAATAATTAGATTTAAGGATCAGAGTAACTCAATAATATTGTATTACTACATTGAAATATTAGACCCAGTCATGAAAATGGACAACATGTTGTCATTTATGCTTAGGTGCAAAAGAGTGAACCAGAGTGTATTGAACTCAATGAAAACAGTGAACTAGAATATTTTGCTAGCTAATAGTGAATAAGTAGATTTAAGATTCAGAGTTACACAATAACATTGTATTACTACATTGAAACATTTGACCCAGTCATGAAAGTGGACAAAAACATGATGTCATTTATGCTTAGGTGTGAAACAGTGAACCAAAGTGTTTTGAGTTCAATGTAAAACAGTGAACTACAAAGAGCGAATCACAAACAGTGAACTACAAAAGTGAACTCGTAAAAAAGATCTCAAAACGTGAACTAACAATAGTAAACTTTCAATGGTTAATTACAACAGTGAACTACAATTATAAACTGCTAAAAGTGAACTTTGGTGCCAATCATGTTAGGTACTTTCTTTATCTCTAATATGAAGAAAATTAACCTAGAAATCTAATTGAGGTAAAGTTCATTGTCATTCTTTATTGAATTGTTTGTTTGACTTTGTATTTCACTTGAATTTTATGTTTTGGTTATTTGATATGAGGAATCCAAAGAGGATGTTTCTTTCTTGCTTTTTTTAGTTGAGATGTTTGGTCAAGCTTATTTGTTTCTGTTCTTAGAGTTAGCAAGTCTGCGTTATCAAGGCTGTGTTTTTAGAGTTTTACAACAGAAAATTTGAAGCAAATATGGGGTTTTAGAGCAGCAAATCAAGGTGAAATATGAACTGGATGAGTTGTGAATTTTGGCTGAAAGTATGGTGAAAAGAGAGCAGCAAAATGAAGCTTGCAAGCTAATTATTTAAAGTATTTTCGGAGCTGAAAACGAGGCTGAATGAACAGCAAAACTGAAGTCAAAATTGACAGCAAACTTGAAACTAGAATCGGGCTGATTCAAGGTTGTTTTAAGATGCCATTTGAAGGTGATATCGAGCAAATGAATGGTTTTCTTTAAGCTGCTATTAAGGGCTTATATAAGCAACAAATTAGAGAGCTTTTGGAGCTTAGAATGGGGCTGATATCAGGCTGGATGTTTAAAGCCTTGTAAGGCTTCATTTGGTTACAATTAGACACCAAGAACTTGTTCCATCTTAAGGCCACAAAATTCCACCTTCCTTTTTTCTTTAAGTTGTTCCCCTTTTTATTTTCTCTACCTTCATTTCCTCCATCACCTGGTTGTGTCCACTTGAATCGTTGTGGGGGATCTTTCTGTTAAAGGTATTGAGTGTGGACAATTAAACCACCCTGATCAATCGACCTTTTGTTTTTCTGTAAATGTTTTTGGTCACAGAAAGGTTTCTAATTAAAGTTTATGTATTATTCATATGAAAATCTACATTTTTGTGGCATTTATGCAGAAATTAACTAAATTTGTGGTCGCTCTTTTCTCAAACACTTTCAAATTTATGCTTATGTGTGAAACAGTGAACCAGAGTGTTTTGAACTCAATGTAAAACAGTGAACCAGAGTATATTGTTATCTAACAAAGAACCACAAACAATGCACTAAAAAAGTGAATTCGCAAAAAAGACTCAAAAAGTGAACTAACAATAGTAAATTTCCAATGGTTAACTACAATTATAAACTACTAAAAGTGAACTTTGGTTTGAAGTGAATTAGTAATGCTAAGTAGGTGTGAAACAGCGAACCATAATATTTTGAACTCAAATAGTGAACCACAAACCGTGAATTATAATTGTAAACTTCTAAAAGTGAATTCACAAAAATGAACTCAATGAAAAATAGTGAACCAAAGTATTTTGCTAAAGCTAAGTCACAACCTTTGTTGCAGCTGTAATGGATTGGGAAGAATAGAGTTGAGATCATTGTTGATATGAACTAAATAGTCAACAACAACAACAGTGAATTACAATAACATTGAACCATAAACAATGAACTACAAATTGTGAACTAACAATTAAACTTCCTATTGTTAACTACAATAGTGAATTACAATTATAAACTCCTAAAAGTGAACTTTGGTTTGAAGTGAATTAGTAATGTGAAACAGTGAACCAGAGTGTTTTGAACTCAATGAAAAACAATGAACCAGAGTTTTTTGATAGCTAATAAAATTAGTAAATTTAAGGTTCAGAGTTACCCAATAACATTGTATTACTACATTGAAACATTAGACCAGTCATGAAAGTGGACAAGAACTTGTTGTCATCTATGCTTATGTATGAAACGGTGAACCAGAGTGTCTTCAGCTAAATGTAAAACAATGAACAATAGTGTCTTCAGCTGAATGTAAAATAGTGAACCAGAGTGTCTTTCTTCATTCTTAAATGTGCCAAGTTCATCTACAATTTCTTTACGGCTTCTCTCTCCAGCTTCAAGATCCTCATTAGATTGTGTAATATCTTTTTCAAGGTTGAACAATTGCCATATGAAATGTTTTAGGTTCAATGATTGCTATACATGAAGACGCAAAATTTCAATAAGATTAGCTTTCTAGTTCACTATTTGTAATTCACTATTTATAGTTCGCTATTTATTAGTTGTCAAAATTACTACGTTTCGAAAGCCCATATGTTGAATCACGGTAGTATCTGTATTACTTGCATCTAATTTCGTAAGAGTGACTTGAAACCAAATCTAAAATATAGTTTATTTGATATATAGATACCATCAAACATGAAAGCTTTTCAATTGAATCATTATCAAAATGTTATAACCAAATGCCCAATCTTCTCTAAACAATCTAGCCAAAAGATACCTTGCGATCAAGACTCTGCATTTCATCAACTATGCATACACAGACATTTGGTGGCCCACATTCCATAAGATCCAAGTTGAAGGTTCACAAGAAACACAACGGCTCCGTTTGTTTTGCCAAAAGTTTTTTAGGAGTTTTTTTTACATTATATCACCAATCATTTCTTACAATTCTCCCATCAATCAAATCTTCAACTACAAATATAAAAATATTAAATCATATTTCATCATTTCACTTTATCAACTTTATTATATTTTTTACCATTATTTTATTCATTATTCTACATTATTTCACCAATCATTTCATAATCTATACAAATTTCAAAAAAAACATCTTAACTTTCTAATCATTACTTCAATCACTTTATCTAAAAAAAACCCAAAAAAAAACTCCAAAAAAAACTCCAACCCAAAACAAACACAACCAACAATCCATATTCTTCATCATCAACATTCTCTGCTTTTCCTCATGTGGTGCTTCATTTTCACAACAAAATGAGAGAAATAAAAGTGTTCTTTCAAATAATTAAATTAAAATAGATCCAAAAGAAATAAATTAGTGTATAACTCATGAAACTAAAATGCTAAACCCATATAAATCCATCACCGGGAATCATGAAGAAGTATATTTTGCAATACAAATCATTAGTCAAGTGGTGGTAGAAGAATACCCACCCAGATTCAACTTGATTTTAACATCCAGACCGCAGTTATGGAAGCCATTACCGTATCAGCAACCTCTTCAACACGGCTAACATCAACATGAACAAGCCGATTACTAAATCAGCTGCTAACGCAGAATACCTAGCTCGATCTGATGAGCCGAGACAGAGAATGAGCTGTGAAGGACGGAGAAGACGTTGAGGTGCACGAGGTAAGAAACCGATTGAGTGAAGTAAGACGGCGGCGGATTCGATCCGAGCATCGGTGAGGTGGCTGAGGAAGACGTGTTCGATGGCGACGACGGCGGATTTCTGTGTAATGCTAGGTTTTGTGTTTTTCTTTTGAAGTAAGGGTAATACAGTCTTTTTGTTATTATTTTTGTCCTTATTGCTTTATGAAAATATCATTGTCCTTAATGACGGTTGAAATTATAACATTATCCTTTTAAGCGTTTCTCCCTTGTTTTTATATATAGTTGAATGTGGTCACTTTTAAAACACAATTTGTACTTGATACATTGGCCTAGCGATTAGCTAGGCTATATCGTGACAAGACGATCTGAGTTCAAGCCTCGTATGGACATATTTAGTATGTGTATGTTAAATCTTTCGTATCCGGGAAAAAAGAAAACAAAACACACACTTTGTACAAAGAATCTTATCTATCATTTAAAAAGAAAACATGGGTTTGACTTTGGACGAGATGATTAAGTTAACGTATTCCCTACTCCCTCCATTCATATTTAATTGTCCTTGCCGAAATCAAAATTTTCTATTTAATTGTCGTAGTTATATTTTCAAAACATTATGGTATTTTTCTATATTTATTCTTATTTATTAAGGGATGAAAGATTAAAAATGCCATTGCATTAATTATATTTAAGAGATGTTATTGTCATTATGTTAAATCAAAGCATTAAACACTCTTCTTAATATATGTGTTTTTATAGGAAAACGGAGGAATTATTTTTGAAAAAAACATATGGAATAATTGCACCGCAAAATCTCTACACGCTACTCCCACCCTCCGTTTCAAATAATTAAATTTGAGCTGATTCATATCCACCTCTTGTTATATAAATACCCCCATCCTTTGTAAAGATGAAAGTAGATGATCTAATAACCGAGATTGGGTGGATGATTGTCTCAGCCATGATATGCACGAGAAGGATGATATTTCTCAATGGAGGTTCATGTACCGAGAGATCATGATGGGAGCTTGGTTTTGGCGAAACCAAGTGATGCACCAAACGGGCGCTCCACGCCCCCCGGTGGATGTGTTTATCACGTAAGCTGTTCGCAGAGCCATGAAGCTGAAAATAGCCTGGCATCATGGTTCAAAGTCTCGGCGGAGTCCGAGACAACTCGGCCGAGTCATCTCTAAATCGACCCATACCGATACAATGTTACGGTTCACATGGACTATATTGAATTACTATTATTAGAGGAATAATAACCTTTATTTGGACGTTGAAAATGACGTCGCATTATATAGATTGGAGTACTTAAATGATAAGAGAGATTTTATGATGCAACGGTTATACCAAATGGTATACATTAGAGCGGGTTATTCTTACATGGGTCCTCCATTTGAGGAGTGAGACCTATTCCTATTACTTTTCCTGACTGAGCTGTCATATTGTCAGTCACCTTCAAATTCTTTTTTTTTTCTTTTCGTTTACTTTGTTCTTTTTTCTTTTGTAACTATTTTTTCACATCTCTAAAAATAGACGTCCATTTTCTCTTTCCATGATATTGTGCGAGTTTCCTTTACCAACCCAATATTAAGCACGAAAGTTGTAGGTAAATTTTTTTTTTTTCCGTTCAGCAAGTCCAGGTTATAATAATACAATATATATATATATATATATATATATATATATATATATATATATATATATATATATATATATATATATATATATAATAATAGTATATGTATGTATATTCATTTGATAAAAAATAAAAATACTATAACTCCGAAAATTATATTCTTTCATCAAATGTTTTTAAATTCTTACGTAATATGTGAAATTGATTGTATAATAAAATGTCCTTAATAATGATATACTACATTTGTCCCACAAGAAAATTTATGTTTTGTTTTTGCACACATACTTTAAAAAACAAGGGAAAGGGCCGGAAAGACAAAAAAATCACAAATGGGTCCAGAAGGACGTTACTACATTTTATGTGATTAAAAATGATAAATTCATAATAATTGAAGAATTTATTTCTACACACTTTTTCTTGTAAATATTGTAAAAAAAGAATGACATTTGAAGAAATTTGAAAATTACTGCACAAAGTAGACGTTTATTTTGGGACAAACAAAAAAGAAAACTTGGACAAATAAAATGGTACGGAGGGGGAAGAATAAAATTAAAATATAAATGATGGGAAATGTCATGTTCTCAATTTTTTTTGAATATTAAAATGCGCAAATTATTTTGAAGATTGAGAAACAAATACAATTTATCTATAAAAATACAATGACAACATTCCGACGTAATTTCTGAAATTTATTATTTCACTGTGAAAATTCATTGTTTTTCACAATTTACTAGTGAATGTGAAAATTCACTGCAAAGGCTTTTTCGACCTTCAACTGGGACAGGTGGCCCGACTATGCGAACCGTCCTTTGTCCAGGCCTTTTTCGCCACTCGGGCTTATTCGGCTTTCGACTGGGACAGGTGGCCCGACTATGCGAACCGTCCTTTGCTTTAGCCTTATTTGCCTCTCGGGCTCGTTCGGCTTTTAGCTTGGACCTTTGGCCCGACCCTGCGAACCGTCTCTATGCCTTTGCATTCGTCGCCTATTAGGCTAACTTCGCTTTGGCTTTATCGAGATGTCCGACCTGCGGATTTCTCTACTCGTATTCGATTGTTTTGCCTTTAACTTTTCTATCGCATTGGACTTGTATCGTTTTGGCTATAATTCCTAACAAACATCGAAAGCATCTCGAAAAGATAGAAATTTATTAGAATACTCATAAAATTGTCACATGGACTTATTACAAGGTTCATGAGTGAAAAGTAAACAAGTTCATCAAAGTAAAGCTTATCTCAAACATAATACTTCCTCAGATTGTTGGCGTGCCAATGTCGAGGAACGATAGTTCCATACGCCCGACCAGTGCCGATAAGACCACTTTGGGGTGGACTTTTAGGATTTGATAAGGTCCTTCCCAATTCGGGGTTAACTTCCCGACTGCTTCCTGTCGACTCGCTTCATTTTTCCTTAGAACCAGATCGCCAACCTTGAAGTACCTGTGTCTTACTCTCGAGTTGTAGTACCGAGAGATTTTTTGCTTATACCTTGCCATCCTGGCTGAGGCTATCTCTCTTCGCTCTTCGACATTGTCCCTTTCTTGTCGGAGTTCGGGATCATTTGTCTCTATGTTGTAGGCCAGAACTCGAGGAGAAGGGACTCCGATCTCGGCGGGAATCACCGCTTCACACCCATATACCAAAGAGAAAGGAGTTTCTCAGGTTGATGAATTAGGAGGCGTCTATACGACCATAGGATGCTCGGAAGTTGAATTGCCCAATCTCGACCTTCGCCTCAGCCTCTTCTTTAACCCCAACTTGATCGTCGGTTAGTACGTTCGACTTGACCGTTTGCACGGGGGTGAGCCACCGAGGTGAATCGGCCGGTCGATTTGGTACTCGCCGCACCATTCTCTAACTTTTCGATCCTCGAACCGGGTACCATTATCCGAGATTAGAGCTTTCGGAATTCCGTACTGCAGAGGATGTCGACCCACAAGAATTTTTTAATGGTCGTAGCTCGGATATCGGGCAAAGCCTTAGCTTCTACCCATTTTGTGAAGTAGTCCACCGCAACGACCACGAATCTGAGATTTCCCGGAGCTCGAGGTAAAGGTCCTACAATGTCGACTCCCCACATGGTCGAAAGGCCATGCGACGAGATGACATTCATGTCTTGCGCTTGTTGATGAGAGATATTATCATGAATCGACAAGCGTTGCATTTACGGACAAGATTATTTGCATCTCGTTGCATCGACGGCCAAAAATATCCAGCTAACTTACATTTTCGGGCTAACATTCTGGCTCCACAATGATTCCCACAGGCTCCTCCATGAATCTCTTCTAGGAGATATTTGCCTTCACTTTCTGAAACACATCTTAGCCAGGGGTTCACAAAAGATTTTCGATACAAGATATCGTCAAAGAATGCATATCGAGCTGATTGAAGTCGGACTTTCCTGGCTTGCACTTTGTCAGGTGGCAGTATCCCGTCTTTAAGGTAAAGAGCGATCGAGTCCATCCACGTGGCTTGCTGAGTGATCGGCTGGGCCTCCGTCTCGATGTAACTTCGGTCGGTCAATAACTCGACTAGAACCTTCTTACTTGACATGAAGTTCGATGCCAACTTGGAGAGCGCATCGGCTCTCTTGTTCGACTTCGGGGGACTTGCTCAAGGCGAAGCTGTCTTGAATTTTGGTATGAGGCTTTGGACAAGCGCTAAGTAATTCTTCATAGTTTCTTCCTTAGCCTCATACTCCCCTTTCACATGATTGACTACTAGCGTGAGTCGCAAACCGACAAATCTTCGACACCCGGCTTCAAAGCGAGCTTTAAGCCGGTGATCATAGCCTCGTACTCGGCCTCGTTGTTCGTTGCTTTGAAGTCGAATCGAAGGGCGTAGGGAATTCCTCGCCTTTCGGGCTTACCGAAGGAGCCCCGCTCCCGCCCCTCCTTACTCGATGCGCCATCGACCGAAGAGTCCATTTTTCCTCCGGGCTTTGCTTTTCCGATCGAGTTGGACGGATATCCCTTCGACCAAAAAATGCGCAAGGCACGTGCTTTTATCGCGGTTCGAGGGACGAACTCGATGTCGCATCGGGCCATTTCAATCACCCATTTTGCCAATCGACCGAGGTGTCGGGTTTTGCCAATATTTGCTTTAGTGGTTGATCAGTGACTACCACAATGGGATGAGCTTGAAAATAGGGCCTTAACTTCCTCGAGGCATGAACCAGGCACAATGCTAACTTCTCGGCTGGCGAGTATCGGACCTCGGGGCCATGTAAAGCCTTGCGACAAAGTAGATTGGCACTTGGCCATGTACCCCTTCTCGAACCGGGACCGCACTCACCGCCTCCTCGCATACCGCCAAGTAAACTAACAACTTTTCCCCTTCTCGAGGAGAAGTGAGGGTAGGCAATTCGATAAATAAGTCTTCAACTCTTCAAAGGCCGTCGACATTCATCATCCCGGTGAAAAGGACCGGCCTTTCGGAGTATCTTAAAAAATGGTAGTGCACGCCGTGCTTTGATCTCGATAGAAATACGTTGAGGGCCGCCATTCTACCCGTGAGTCTCTCGCACTTCCTTCACATTTCGAGGTGCGGGCATATTCTTCAACGTGTCAATTTTATCCGGGTTTGCTCGAATCCCGTCCTTCGAGATCATATAGCCCAAGAACTTACCCGACCTGACTCCAAAAGTGCATTTCTTCGGGTTTAATCTCATCTGCGTTTCTCTCAATACTTCGAAAACCTCTCGAGCATCGACCGAGGTATTGTCTTATAGATCGACTCTTAATGAGCAAGTCGTCTACATAAACTTCCATACATCTACCAATCTGTCTTGCAAATATCTTGTTGATCGCCTACGGTATGTTGCCCCGCATTCTTTAGTCCGAATGGCATGGTCACATAGCGAAGGTGCCGAATTCTCGTGATAAACGCTGTTTTTTCCGCATCTCGAGGATCCATTAAGATCGATGGTATCCTTTATATGCATCTAAAAAACCAAAAACTTCAAAATCAATGGTTGAATCTACTAACTGTCGATTTTGGGCGGCGGATACGAGTCTTTTGGGCATGCTTTGTTCAAATCGTAAAGTCCACACACATGCGCCAACTACCATCGGGCTTCTTGACTAAAACCGGGTTAGCTAGCCATTACGGGTATAATACCTCTTTTACTATCTTGGGCGCTAGTAGCTTGCGACCTCTAACTCGATGGCCTCAAGTCGATCCGACGCAAAACTTCTCTTCTTCGTTTGACCGGCTTTTAGCCTGGTCAATTTCTAGCTTATGAACCGCGATGTCGGTGGACGGCCCCGGCATGTCGGTGGCTTTCCGGGCAAAGATGTCTCGAACTCGATTAAAAGCTCAACTAGCAGTTTGTTTTTCTTTTCTCGGGATCCAAATTCCGACTTGCACACACGATCGTCCTCTCCTTCCCGAGTCGGACGTTTTCAAGCTCGCATCACTTGGAGACCCAACTCTTCTCCTCTTCTTCCTTCTCGGAATCGGTTCCTCGACTATGACTTGTTGAACCGCCATCTTCCCATTCATGACAACGAGTTACAACTCCGAGCAACTTCAACGTCTCCTTTTACCTCGTGGGAACCGTTCTAGTGGGAAACTTCATCTTGTTATGAAAAGTCGATATGATAGCACGCGAGGTCGAAGAGCGCGAGGTCGTCCTAGGATAACATTATAAGCGAAGGAGCCTTGACCACCACATAACTTAATTCAAGTGTCCTTCCTTTTTCGCCATCACCAACTGTCGTGAGTAATTTTATCGATCCCGTAGGATGGACTGCTTGCCTGTAAATCCGAACGGGGAGACGCTATGGGGGCTAGATCCTTCTCTTTCAACTTCATCGCTTGAAACGCCGAGTGATATATGATGTTCACTTGCACTCCCGTTATCAACACGGACTCTCGATACCCGGGCTCGGCTAATAAGCGCCTCAATAACTAACCCTTCGCTATGACTCCTCGACTTGGGGATATCATCTCGAGGACCGTATCCGACTTCGTCGTGAACCCGAGTTGTTTGCGCTCTCTCGAGCTACAAGGCGGCTCTTCGCCGGTCGGTCTTTATCACTCTCACCGGGACCAAAGATTGTGTTGACATAGTTAAGCGGTCGATTATCTTCATACCTATCTCGACCAAAATTTTCTCTGTTGTTTCCTTCTCGACCCGGGGATCGATTCCTGCGAGGTGACCGATCCGCCGTCTCTGGACATCTCGACCTCGGTTCCTGTCTTGATCGGAGTTTTTCCTCTTGAATTCTCCACGCCCTCTGGGCCCATCATACCGAGATCTGTCAACAACTTCGTCTAGCTTTCCTTCCTGAATGCAGACGTCGATGTCTCTCTTCAGGTCGATACAATCCTCAGTTGTATGACCTATGTCCTCGTGAAAATCACAGTATTTGCTTGCGTTCCTCTTTTCTCGAGGTTTCTTCAACGGTGGCGGTTTCCTCGCCAAGTTTTTCGAAAGCATAATCGACAACACCTCGGATCGAGGTCGATTAAGTGGGATAAAGTCCTTATCACGTGAGGGTCCCTTCTTGCCCCCACGGTCTGAGGTGGACGTGTCGATACGGTCCCAAACTGATGGCTTACTCTCGACATCCTGCCTCTTGGACTGGTTCCTGTTCGGACCTCGGGTGTCTTTCTTGGATTCCATCCAGTCGGATTGGGTGTGCCGCCGCACTGCCTCCTCCCCTTGACAGAATCTATGCACTATATTGACACATTCGTCCATGGTATGGGGGACATCTCTGCTCAACTTCATGTATAACTTAGTATTACGCGCCCCCCCTACGAACGATGTGATCGAAGTCGGTCATCCGCGTCCTTGACCGCATGGCCTCGAGATTAAACCTCTTCAAATATTCCATCACCGTCTCATCTCTTTCTTTGCCTCACGTTCGCGAGGTGCGTGGCACTTAGATGAAACTTCTTGTTGACTATAAACGCATCTCGGAACTTTCGAGCGAGCATGGCAAAACTAGAGATCGACCACGGTCGTAGCTTCGTGAACCATTCTCTTGCTCGACCTACGAGTAGCGTCTCGAATGCCCGACGGCGCATTGCATCGGGTGCCCCATCCAACCTCATTTGAGACGGATACTGTGGAGATGGTCTTCCGGGTCGGTGGTGCCATCATAAGGTTCTATCTTTGGTATCTTAAACCCGCTTGGGTTTAGGAAAGCTCTCGATCTCCTTCGTGAAGGGAGACTCGAGCCATAGCGACACGACTCTTTCCCAAAATTGCATTCAACTCCTCCCCGGCGCGCGTCATCATCCCTCTCTCGGTGTTTTTGGTGGATCTCGCGTCTCTTCCTTTCCACCGAGCTAGATGATGCGCTTATTTCTTCCTCACGAGCTGTTTAGGTTTGTCCACGACCTCTTTCGGCCGCCTTCGGCCATAGCTTCTTTACGGGCGGCATCCGCCCGCCTTCGAGCCGTGATCGCCTCGGCGATTATCCTGGACATTACCTCAAATCCGCCCCCGCCAGGCGATCCGCAAGCGCCCGATATTCCGGAGCAAGAGCTTGCGATCCGGTTGGTGGGTTTCTGGATAGGATGCAAAGCCGGGTCCTTTTCCCCTTGTTTCTGCTGAGGATTGTGTTGAACAAGATCCAAAGCTGGATCTTTTCCTCCTTGCACATCGGGATCGTTGGGCTCGTTAATCTGTGAGCTTTGATCAACAGCTTTGGATGTAGTTTTCTTGGGAGGCATCGTGTTCTTGAGTATTCGATCAATAGAAAGCGCCCTCCTTCTAGCGCCAATGGCGACGACAAATTATGTCACCTTAATGATGTGAGCCCTAATTTAATCTAGTGATGAACACACAAGAACCCTAACGCCAAAAAGGGAATGAGGGGATGGATTTTATGTATGCGGCTGAGTCCAAGACTGTATCTTGGATTGCCTACGTATCCTGTTATCTTCCAGGAATCAAGCCTTACGTAGTTCCTGGAATGGGGGTATTTATAATGACAATACTTGCCTAAACCCTAAGGTTAAGTCGGCTTGTGTTATTGTCACCTTTACCCTTAAATGGGCCTTAAACCCTTGCCCAAGCTATCGTTGGGGGTGGGCACGGACGGTAGCGGCGCGGACACTTGTCCTCGGTGTCGATCTTGCCGACTTGCGGTGATCGACCCTAGACTCGTTGTCTACGCGCTGGGCGGGTGTGGACTCTATCCTTATGGACTTGTCATCTCACCTTTGCTCGGTCGTCGACGGTCGTAACCTGGAGTCGATTAGATGGCCCTAGCCTCGATGCCGGGTCTCGACATAAGTATGTTGTAGCTTGTTCATGAACGTGATGACCAACCGGTAGACGACACGTGGAGGGAGTGAAACCCTGTATCGTCACAATGTTTATGGAAGTTTGAGTACTCGATGGTCTGACAATGAGCATCATAGGTTACACTTACCTTCTAGTGGTTCATACCGCGAATACATATCGATCTTATGATACGTTTATTGACAATGAGAGATCTATTACATCTATCAGTAACAGGAATGTTGATCAAGCAACCCCGAGATCGTATGATAGATTTTTATCTAGATCAAATAGTCTAGGTTACTATGAGCAGGGTTATGGTTCTTCCAATAACACCGGTGATAGTGTTCACTACCGACGCTTTGGATATTAACAGTATCATGACCCTCTAGAAAGGTTTTTTAAAAGCTTTTTATTGTTGTATTTAGTTATTTATAATTTATTTGAATTTTCCAGTTTTTTTTAGAATTTTTTAAAGCATTTTATATTAAATAAACCCGTCTCTCCCGAAACGATACCGATACGCGACGATTGATGTGACTCGATGATCGCCGAGTCGGACACCGCGACCGCGACTTTGAACCATGTATGGCATAGATAGGATTTTATATTGCAATTTACTATGTAAGATTTTATAAGTGTTCGAACTGGTGGGCGTGCGTTGTACATATGTTTTTACATTTTAATGAAGACCCGGCTTATATATATATATATATTCTTTCTCTGTTCATTACTTTTGTTAATTTTTTATTTAATATTATATTATAAATTACTACCTATGTCCCAAAATGTAAGTCCGTTTAGTTTTTTTGTTTTGCCCCATAATGTAAGTCCATTTAAATAACCAATAAAACATTTATTACATTTTTCTTTTTTACCCCTCATTTATTATCTACCCACCCACTTTTCACTACTCTGTATTAATAATAGCCAAAGGTTATTTTAGATTTTTCCATCAAAATTAATGACACATAACCAATTTAACCAACTTTCTTAATCTGTGTGAAAACCCGCAAATGGAATTACATTTTGAGACGAAGGTAGTATTTCATAAGACCTTATCAACACGAATGATTTGCTATGATCGCCCAAAGTTGCATAGTTCGTTTGTCAGTAGTGTTCGTATGAAGGAAGAGGATAATAACATCTCATCAGTCATCGGAGAGTGTCAATGGATCTTACCAAAACGGTTAATCTGCCTTCCTTTTTCGACCAGCCTTGTTAGATTGAGAAAAAGGGGAAACTACCTAAGGAGTCTCCAAAGACAATGAAGTCATTGGTTCATGTTAGGATCAAACGGTTATCGTTGTATAAAAACCAATTGATACCAGTAAAGGCGCAACTTTACTTCCTTTAACACGCCTCCTCAAGTGTGGCCTCTAACAAGTCTGTGTCATTTAGACACACAAAGACAAAACCAAACAAGGCCAACAAGACAAAGAGACTCAACACTTGAACAATATAACTGAGGGAGCCGGGGTTCGATCTCATGACCTCCCGCTCAGATAACATGTTAGGATCAAGTGCTTACCGTTGTACTAAAACTAATTGGTACTAGTAAAGGCTCAACTTTATCTTGATCCTAACAGTTCAAATACCACCATGTTTGTGTGAGTTATGTCCACTTTATGTAGTAACTTCGTATTAGTATTGGTAGAGAAAAAAGAAGAAGAAAAAAAAAACCTCATTAGAATGTTTATTTGGTTTTGTGGATATATGTATATAACTTTGAATGTTTAATTACACATATGCAGTGGTATTATGAAATGCTTTAAGCAAAACGTTATTCACAAATTTCATAGCTTCCACTAACATTATCAACCACCAAAAGGTCACGTAGATGTAGAAATTGAATCGGATTCTGCCATATCCATAGCTAGAATTCATTCTGAAGATGATGATCTAACAACGGAGGGATCAATTGTTACAAGAATTTGGAAAGCCAGCAAATTGTTTAGACGCTGTACCTTTCAACTAATTAGTAGAAATTGTAATGAAGTGGCGGATCAACTAGCTAGACTAGAGTTTGTTTTGCCCAACTCTCTATCTGGGTATTGTAACTGGGGTATCCAACCCCCACTCTCTATTATCTCAGCTTTAAATGCTGATATTAATTTTTAATGGAATTTAAACTTCAAAATAAAAAAAATAAAAAAAGGTCACGTAGATATTCACCAAAACAAACTAATTCCTCCCCTCCTTTTTTTTTTCCCCCTATCTATTTGATATATAATCACAAAGAAAAAGAAAAAAACAACAATATCAAAAGAAGAAAATAAAATGCTGTTGGGATACTACGTACCGACCAAAATTGGAAGGGAAAACATAAACAAAATTATTCACAAATACTATATGTTTAACCAGTTTTGGAAGCATTTGCGGGCCGAGTATTTAGAAGAGGCTGAAGGAGCTTGACTACAATGCTCATGTTTGGTCTGAAATCAGCTTCGTATTGCACGCACAATGCAGCAACGGAAGCCATCTGCGTTGTTATCACAAAATAAGAAAGGGAAACCATATAAGAACAATTCATACAATATATGTATATATTGTCAGATCATTTCCTTTTGAATGTTTTCTGAATCTCTGTGTATCATGCATTATTGTTTGAGTGCATTCAATGAGTTTAGAAGACGTATAAATTCTTGTATGAAAAGTTTCTATCGCAGTGAATATATATATATGTGGTGGTTACCTTTGCAACTGCCTTGGGAGGATAATCAGCCCCTAGTTTTGGATCAACACATTGATCGACTTTGTCTTCACTCAGTTTTGGTGTAGCCTAAATTGCATAACAAAAGTGCACCGGATCACCACAAAGAACAACAGTAGATTGCAAAGAAATAGCAAAAAAGGAAAGGGGGATGGGGATGGGGGGAACTAAAATAATATACGATCTTTTAAAGAAAATAAGTACCCATGTCACCAAGCTTTGCTGCTGACGAGGTAGAGTATGATCAACAGGCTTACGTCCTGTAAGGAGCTCAAGCAGTACAACACCAAAGCTGTATACATCACTCTTTGCATTTAATTGTCCAGTCATTGCAAACCTGCCAAATCACGAAAAACAAAGTGTCATTTGCCATACCGTTCTATAATCATGACAAGTGATCTGGCTAATGAACAGGAGTAACAGTTATAAGAGTAAAACATGTTGTCTTACTCAGGGGCATGGTAACCAAATGTCCCAAGAACACGGGTTGAGTGAAGACGTGCTGCCATGTCAGGAGCTTGATTCGATAAATCAAAGTCCCCAAGTTTAGCTGCATCGTCTTCGAAGATTAGTACATTGCTGGACTTAATATTACGATGGATGATGCGAGGATCTGCTTTTTCATGCAAATACTCAAGACCCCTGGCTGCCCCTACTGCGATTTTAACTCGTTGAGCCCATGAAAGAACAGGGGCAGGCTGAGCTCCTTTCACACCTTTTTTCCCTGTAAATACAGGGGGAAAAAATACATATATAAGAGGACTTTGCTTTATGATCTATCATCAAACTCAAAACCAATCTTTAATATACAATGATGGAGCCAAACTATACACAGGTACGTCTCTGTTATTATTCTTAACAAGACTCAAAGTCAAACTATACTATTTAGAGGCATCTTTTTTAGATCCATTTTTAGCTGGAGCCTGGAGGGAGGGATATACTGATGCAACATGGTTGGTTGTCTCAGTCAAATATATCAAGCGAGAAATTCATCGATAAAGAATGATTATGTTTCTGATTAGACCAGGAAAAGTCAAAATAAGTACAAAGACTAAATCTTATATGCCACAGAAAATTCTTTAATGCAAGACTCCAAGCCTTGAACAACTGAATGTGACAGATGAAAAGAAAGGCATTTTTTGAGAAGTGTTTGTATTCGGAAAAGTTGGCCAAATTGGAAACAGAGCAGGATAACAAGAGAGAAAGACGGTAATTTTCAGGCAGTGCTTCAATTTGATGGAGCCAAAATACACATACAATGATACAAAGCCTTAGAGATATTAGTGCAAATATAATATACTGTAAAACCATGTTTTAGCACTATGTAGAAACACCACTTCAAGCTTTCAGTGTAAATACAAATTACTGTAAAACATTGTCTCCCCACCGAGAGGAGACAGGAGACAGGAGACAGGAGACACCACCTAAATATTTCTCGAGAAAAGAAGCATTCACCATACTAGCAATTTCTTCAAAAAGAAAAAAAAAAAACCATACTAGCAATTAGATGACCAAATTCAGTGTAATTAAGCAAGAATACCATGGAGAATATCGTGTAGGGATCCATTAGATGCAAACTCATAGACAAGCATCCGTTGATTTCCCTCAACACAATAACCGACCAGTTCCACAAAATTCTGATGTTTTAGCCTTGAAGCCATTGAAACCTGATTTAGATCAATAATAATAATAATAGCTTTTGTTATGAAAATTTTAAAGTAAAAAAGCAAATTTACAAAAAAAAGGATCTTATAATTTATAATAATGAAATGAAATTCAGATGAACCTGCGCCAAAAACTCATCATCTGGTTGCTTGTTACCATCCAACTTCTTAATTGCAGAAGCACATCCATTTTTGAGAACACCATAGTATACTCTCCCATAGGATCCTTCTCCAATTAAGGAATTTGGGCCAAAATTGTTTGTGACTTCCTTCAATTCATCGACTGTAATTGCAGGAACAGATATAGGCTGCTGCTGGGCTCCTTTTACAGATGATATTTGAGAACTCCTGGATGAAACAGCCTCGGGAGGATGAACTTTTCCATCAATTACTGCACAAAATAAGATACTAGTAAATAATTTATTCCAGAAAAGCAAATAGTAATAGCACAGCCGGAACTGTGAATTGACGCTCTCGGTTACTGGATTTTAACCTCCATGCCTTTTAACGACGAAGGGTGGTCCTTGTCGTCCACCATCACGTTTATTAACAAGATGATCATCATCTTCTTCACAGCAGATACTGAAACAGCTCATATTTTATTTATTTATATATTCAGAAGACTAAAAAGAATTCTCAAAATCTGAAATGGGGCAAAAGCTTTACTTTAGTGATGCTGCAAGAATTGAAGGGAGGGGGAGGAGAGACTATATAACAAAATAACTAAGTGAGACCGGTTCCTCTTCAGTGCAAATGATCTGACATATATTGAATTTCGTTGAATTTCTTCGAAATTCAACATGATTTTTTATTTGACAATTTGTTTTTCTATTTTATTTATTTCATGCGGTACAGTGCATGCGTGTAAGAAATTTACCTACCTTTGAATAAGAACTGAAAGTCAAATGGCGGCTCGCTGTGGGCGGGAGCTACTGATGCCATGTCGATATCTAAGACTTTTTTTTTTTTTTTTTTTTTTTTAGTGTTATTTGTTTGTAAGAACGTGTTTTGGGACTTATTAGGCACTTAAGACACCCAAAAAAATCATCGTTTATAAGGACACATTTTATGTCAGTTTCCCATATTACCCCTTCCCACGTGAGAAAAAGATCACCAGAAGGGCTCCCCTCCTCGTCCGATTCCGATCTTAATTATGGCTCCACATTCTTCCTTTCCCATCCCTCTTTACTCTGTCGCTCTCAACTCCCTCGCTCCAGATTCAATATGTTGCTATGTAGGTAAAGACCATTAAACATGGAAATTGATGTGGATTGCTCCGGTGACAGGGGCTCCTCCCCGACATCTCCCTTTCCGGCGAGTAGAAACATAAAAGAAGCTCAGTTTCTGCTGAGGAGCCTATAATGGAAGATTCTCTCTTTGAAGACCCTATGGAGGCTCCAATGAAAGCTCCAGCTTGGAATGGTTGTCCGGCAGCTGAGTTATTTGGTCATCGTCCTATGCTCGATTTCTATACCGGAACCGAAGAACCTTTGGATGAAGACGATGCCTGAAGCAATATTATTCCTGAAATTGATGCGAAAATGGCCAGTCTTCCAGAATCGATCAAACAGGTAGCTATTGACCTTTCTCTGTATAAGAAATCGTGGGAACCTTGGCGTAGAGCTCTTATTATCAGGGCCTTGGGAAAGTCGGTTACACTTAAGGTAATTGACTATAGAGTATAGAGTAAAGCAACTTTGGAAACTAAAATATGGCTGTGATATTATGGATATTGAAGGTGGCTATTTTGTAGTCCGTTTTTTTGATAAAGAAGATTATCTTCATGTTCTGAACAATGGCCCTTGGATCGTTCTTGGCCACTACTTGACTGTTGCCCGTTGGTATCCAAGTTTTAGGCCGGAAAATGTGAAATCAGCTTCTACGTTGGTATGGGTCCGTATTCATGGTACTGAGATGGGCATTGACAGATTAGGTAAAAGGTAATAATTAGAGTTTTTGAAATCTATTTGGAAATATAACTTCACGTTGAAATCATCTTTTTTATTGAAAGATTGATCTGCTATTCTGTTCTACTACACAATATTTGATTGCCGATGTCACTGCATAAATTGTTGATGTCATTCATTTGTGATTGCTGATGTCACTGCATAAAATGTTGATGTCACTGCATAATTGTTGATATCACTGCATATATGATTGCCGATGTCACTGCATAAAAATATGAATTAAGGTGAGAGATTTATGTTGATCGGAGTTTTATATCAAAAGATATAGCCATTTGAAGTCGATTTTATGAAAAAAGGAAATCGATTTTATGAAATTAAATCGGAAAAATATCAAATGTCATCACGGTGTTGCTTCATCAAATATCAAATTAAGAAGACGGAATAAATTTTTAATCAATTGCTTTGTTTCTGTGGGTCAGTTACATTGACTATATATTTGGAAACGAAACAGAAGCTAGAACCTTTTCAAGGGTCCATGGCTGGGAGGTTAGTGAATGCTTAAACAAAAACTGATTTTTCATCGTGATTTAAGATGTTTAAATTTTGGACATGAGATTGATTATCTCTTGGAACTAAGCCTCTGTTGAAATGCTTCTATTATAAACAGACCGAGAATGTAGAAGAGATAGCTTTGAAACTTTCTCAATGGCCTTTGGCACAAGGAAAACAAAAAAGGATTGCTGTGATCACTCAAGGTGCTGATCCAGTTGTGGTTGCTGAGGATGGAAAAATCTGTAAATTTCCTGTGATTCTACTGCCAAAAGAGAATCTCGTTGATACCAACGGGGCAGGTAAACATTTCATATGATACCATGCATACCTTTCTCGACCTTTTTAGCTAAGATCAAGTGCAGCATTGTTCTTTTTTGATACACGGGCCATCTGCTCACATGATATTAACTCAACGCATGCCTATCAATCATTGGTGTATATATAATATATATAACATGATGCGTACACTTTGCAGGAGATGCATTTGTTGGAGGGTTTTTATCACAATTAGTTCAAAAGAAACCAATTGAAGATTGTGTAAAAGTCATTTGCTATCGCAAACGTCATCATCCAGAGATCCGGTTGCACCTATCCTGAGAAGTCTTATTTCAATTAAAGTAAAGCGATGAAAATTTCTGAGTATTTAAATTTTGATTTTGACAGTTTTTTTTTGTTTTGTTTTTGGTGGTTTTCGGTATTGTATTTTTATCTCGGCAACTCTATCATAATGGCTGAGCCAAGATGAGGATTGAACTTGGCCTAACGGTAAAGGCCATTGCACTTTCTGGTACTGGCCAAAGTTCAGTTCAGATCCCTTCCAAAGAAAATAAAAGGGCTGAGCCAAGGATTTGATGTTGTGTGTAATTGAGACCTATGTTTATTCATCTGTTTGCTTACTTTATTTGGCATCAATGATTTTGGTTATTTAATTTAATAAAAAATAATCTTTTGAGCGGAATATATTTAACAACTTTATTTTGTTGAAGTCTTCTGATTATACAAAATAAGTAAAGTACTTTTTGTGTTTAGACATCAACGTAACACATTTGTGATGATTCTACCCAACAATTCATCATTTATATTACATTTTGCCGATGTCACTGCATAAATTGTTGATGTCATTCATATGTGATTGTTGATGTCACTGCATAAAATGTTGAAGTCACTGCCTATCTGATTGCCGATGTCACTGCATAAATTGTTGATGTCACTGCATAAAATGTTGATATCACTGCATATATGATTGCCGATGTCACTGCATAAAAATATGAATTAAGGTGAGAGATTTATGTTGATTGTAGTTTTATATCAAAAGATATAGCCACTTGAAGTCGATTTTATGAAGAAAAGAAATCGATTTTATGAAATTAAGTTGGAAAAATATCAAATGTAATCACGGTGTTGCTTCATCAAATGTCACTGCATCCCGGTGATCACTGCATCCGATGGTCTCTGCATCGCGGTGTCTCTACATCGGGGGTGGCCACTTTATCGCGGTGTCTCTGCATCGAGGGTGGCCATTGCATCGCGGTGTCACTTCATCGTGATGTCTCTGCATATATGATTGCCGATGTCACTACATAAATTGTTGATGTCATTCATATATGATTGTTGATGTCACTGCATAAAATATTGATGTCACTGTATAAATTGTTGATGCCACGCATATATGATTGCCGATGTCACTACATAAATTGTTGATGTCATTCATATATGATTGTTGATGTCACTGCATAAAATATTGATGTCACTGTATAAATTGTTGATGCCACGCATATATGATTGCCGATGTCATTGCATATATGATTGTCTTTGTCACTGCATATATAATTGCCGATGTCAATGCATCACGGTTGTTAGTGCATCACGGTGTCTCTACATCGAGGAGGTCAATGCATAAATTGTTGATGTCACCCATATATGATTACCGATGTCACTGCATAAAATATTGATATCACTGCATATATGATTACCGATGTCACTGTATAAAAATATGAATTAAAGTGAAAGATTTATGTTGATCGTAGTTTTATATCAAAAGATATAGCCATTTGAAGTCGATTTTATGAAGAAAAGAAATCGATTTTATGAAATTAAGTCGGAAAAATATCAAATGTCATCACAGTGTTGCTTCATCAAATGTCACTGCATCCCGATGGTCTCTGCATTGCGGTGTCTCTGCATCGGGGGAGGCCACTTCATCGCGGTGTCTCTGCATCGGGGGTGGCCAATGCATCACTGTGTCACTTCATCGCGATGTCTCTACATATATGATTGCCGATGTCACTACATAAATTGTTGATGTCATTCATATATGATTGCCGATGTCACTGCATAAAATGTTGATGTCACTGCATATCTGATTACCGATGTCACTGCATAAATTGTTGATGTCACGCATATATAATTGCCGATGTCACTGCATATATGATTGTCGATGTCACTGCATAAAATATTGACATCAACGCATATATGACACCGCGATGCATTGACAACCGCGATGCATTGACTCTGATGCCTTGACCAACACGATGTAGTGGCCACCACCGATCCAGAGACACCACGATGCATTGACCACTCCGATGCAATGACTACCGCAATGCAGTGACAATCGGGATGCAGTGACCACCGCGATGCAGTGACATTTGATGAAGCAACACCGTGATGATATTTAATATTTTTCCGACTTAAGTTCATAAAATCTATTTCTTTTCTTCATAAAATGGACTTCAAACGACTATATTTTTTAATATAAAACTACAATCAATATAATTCTTTCACCCCAATTCATATTTTTTCGTCTTTATTCTAATATCTCGTTTTATAAAGTGACACCTTATGCAGTGACACTCAATGACACCAATTTTTACGAGCCGAGATATATTGAGCATTTAGCGAGTAGGGTTAGATCTTGCGTTTTTATTGCTCGATCGAGCCCAATTTTTTTTAGCCGAGTCAAGCTTGAGCCTTAGAGAGTATCGACTCGACTCGACTCGACTCGGCTCGAGTACACCCCTAATATCGTGAATGACACTACACTTATTTTACAAAGTTACCAAATTTGTATCAAATTGTATATGCAGTGACATCAATGTCACTGCATCAATTCTCTAATTGTAAATGCAGTGACATCACTGTCAATGCATCAATTATGTAATGGTGTGACAATGCAATCCTTGCTGGCAGAAAACCATGTGCTACGAAAAGAGTGTAGGACAAAACAAAAAAGCTAAATGGACTTATATTTTAGGACGGAGGTAGTAAGTAAATAAAGAAATGACAACTAAACACAAAGACTTACAATGTATTATGAAACAACATTAAGGAAAAAAGAAAAATTTCAGCATTTCAAGAATTACAAAGTTCACACTGGAAATTAAGTAGAGTCGAATTCAATAGAGATTGTTTCCATCGACGAATCAAAGGAGAACGATGGTAAATACATGAAAAACTCATCGTCTTTATTTATTTCATATCTTCCCACAAAGTGTTCAGGACTGAAATAGAAATACACAAACAATGCATCAATTGTATATGCAGTGACATCAATGTCAGTGCATCTTTTGATATAATCTCCGATCATAATCATTTCACCATAATTTATATTTTTCGTCCTTTTTATTCTGATATCTCATTTGATTTTTTTCCGACTTAATTTCTGAAAATCGATTCTTTTTTCCATAAAAATCAATGTGATGCAGTGACGTGAAGATAAAGTAACATTTGACGATCCAGAGACATGCGAAGATGTAATGATATTTAAAAATGCAGTGACACGGTCAATCAAAGTTTACTCGACATGGAAAATCGTACACTTCAATTCTCAACTTCAGAATGATGATGAAGGCACCGATGCATTTACAAAGAAAAGAGCACCAATGCTTTTCTTCCTCACTCCCACGCAAAAACAATAGACATAAGATCCAAGAGTGTGAAAATTCTAAAAAGTTCACAAAATCACAAAAATGCCCACAACAAATTGTTTCTTCTTTTTGTGGTACTCCACACTTTTTCTTGCAGCAGCCTTAAATTGCATCATGCACAAGCACAACAACATTTACACAATCCCAAAACATTAGCCCAAAAGATTTAGATGCATTGCAGCAAATCAACAATGGCTTACTGATTTCCCATCAATTTCATCAAAATTCTTCTCTATTTTTCTTCTCCACCTTCTCCGGCGTTACTTGCTCGCCGTTCTTGATCAATCCCCGATGTGTGGTTGCCCTCGAGCTCGGTACCGTATCTTTTCGGGTTCATTAGGCCTTGCCGAATCACTTTCTGCAGCTATTTCTGAGCTAACTGAGTTAATCCAGTTGATTCTTTACGCAGGCATTGTCACCGGTTCGATCCCGTCTAAAACCGGGAACCTCAAGAGCCTTAGAGTTATCTCTCTGAGAAACAATTGCCTCACCGGCTCGATTCCGGCGTCCATTTTCAAGATTCAGAATCTTAACACTCTTGATTTAAGTAACAATCAGCTCTCAATCTCGATCCCACCAACAATTTCAAACTTATCCTCACTCAAAGTCCGAACTACCGGCGAACCTACCACCCCAATTGCTCCACTTAGAGTTGCAAAACAATGGGCTCTCAGGAAAATTGCCGACGTCGACAATGGCAGCTTCTCTCCGGTACATTTCCGTCTCGTGAAAGCTGGAGTTCGTCAAAATTGAGAATCGTGAAAGCTTGTTACCACGAAAAGTAGCAGAATCGATTCCTTTTTCATCGGAATACATTCCGGAAATATTGGAGGAATTCTCGGTGAAGCCTGAACCAAAAGAAGCTAAAATCATTAAGAACTAAGAAGACAATTCACGAATGTGAGGAATCTGAATCGACGGAGATTACCTTGATTCAGACGGTAAATGCACTATAGGGCAAAATTGGAAACATAAATGAAATCCGTTCTTATAACTAATAATCTTTTAAATGTGTCATAAGTGCTTAATTAAGTTTCAAAACACGTCCTTATAAACAAATAACACTTTAATAAAAAGCAGTCATATATGTTGTCATTTTATGCCCTCGATTTTATTTTATTTTTTTCCCATTTTGCTTAGCGTAGCCGTAGTATATTATTTTCTGTATAACAATTATTGTAACTATTTTTTCCCTCAAGAAATTTTTTTTTGTTATTTTTTAAACTTATATACTTATTTTGAAGAAAAAGAACTTATACTTTATTTATTTTTATGGAAAATTAGGGATAATGACACAATCTGAAATATTTTTAAGTAACATGACAACTACATATTTTTTGTAGGGAGAAGGACAACTGCATAATTTTTATAGCGAGAAGGAATGACAAACGGTGAATCCCGAAAATCGGTGAATCTCCCCGGTGAATCCCGAAATCGGTGAATTTCGACAATGAATCCCGAAAATTAGTGAATTTCGACGATGAATTTTGAAAATTAGTGAATTTCGACGGTGAATTTCGTCGGTGAATTTAAACAAGTAAATTTCGAACACAAGTGAATTTCGACGGTGAATAAATAGTTTTGTCCTTTGTGCAAAAGTTTCAAAAAACTGTCCTTCTACTCAATTGATGAAATATTTCTGTCATTCTCCCTCATTCCCCTTATTTTTATGTGAGGGATGAAAAAAAGAAAGAAAAAGGATCGCATTAAGTATTGGAAAGCTTTTTATTTATTATATTACCTTATTATTATTATTAAGACCAATGCATTAACTCACTTATTTTTATTACAATTAAAAGATTAACAATACAATTATTTCGTACCACTTTCATTACTCCTATCTATACTGAATAGTTCCAATGATACAAATATAATCAAGGTTGAAAGCAGACACGATGACCTTTTGCAGTAAAACATTATTTGATCGAATGTACATTCTGTTTAAATTGAAAGAAAGTTGATTATATTGGATATTATTATTATTATTATTATTTTATTTTTAGCAGATTGGATGAATAAAAACTCCAGAAATCATATTTGAGGTTAGAATAATGATAGTAATAATCCAATAATAATACAACCATTGGTAGACTTTGGAGGTGTTGACCGTACTATATTCTCGAAGAAGAACAAATTGCAAGGCAATAATTTCCACCAACAGCTCTTCACTCCCCAAGCCAACACCTATTAACCTTTTTTTTTTTTTTTTTTAAATTTAATTTTTGAGGAAAACACCTATTAACCTAACCTTGTTATTGGCCAATTTAAAAGGACATTGTTATTATAGCTTCACAGTAAGTAAATCCAATGTGAGATTAAATTCTCCTTGTTTTAATTTTTTTTTTTTTTTACCCTTGAAATGGTCTCGGATTCTCGGATGAGGAAATTCATATTGTACCCAAATTTCATCAGACGACTATAAAGAATAACACGATTTGACAGCCAAATAGCCTATGAAAACTAACCTGAAAGCACTAAAATAATAAAATATATATGGAGGGACCCCCCCGATTTTCAGGTTTTTTCTTTTCTACTTGGAGGGTTGAAGTATAAATCTCAATGAAAATAATAATTAAACAAATCAATTGAAGAAAAATCAGCAAAGAAAATGACACTTTGAAGAAACGCTGCGAATTCTTTCTTCTCTTTTTCCCCAATCCCCTGACCCATCTGCATCCAGAAGACCAAATCAATCCCTCCTTTATTTAAATAAATCAATTGCTATACTTACATATTCCAAGTAAACAGTAACTTATTTCCTTCAAGACTCAGAAACTCTAAGGGAAAAAAGAAATTTACTTACAATCCCACGGAGATCGCAGTTGAAGCACTCCAACAATGCAGTGTTGGCTGCTTAATCCTCCTCCATTAATGGTGGTTTTGATGATGAACCTACGAAGTCAACCATTTGCATACCTCTGCCAGCTACAGCTATCATATAACGGTTTCTGAATTAAAAAACATAAACATTAACGAGTAAATATTATTTGTATTGTATTATTAAAAAAAATCGACCAACTATTTCATCAGACAGCATTCAGGAAAAAATTAACTGCAAAGCATGTTAACCTGCCGGCACGACAAGCATCCAAGCTTTCGGGCTCTGGGACACTGATAACTGTATGACCACATTCCACCAATTTACCATGGCAGTCAACACTCCAACATCTGATACGCTGGTCAAGCCCAGTAGAAAATACCCAACTTCCATCTGTCCAAACACCTTTTACAAGGAGAAAAACATTCATTACCAACACAAGTTTTTTCTCTTACGTAATTGTCAGATGATACATAATCTGACATCCCTGAATCTGCTGTTGTTCGTTCCTGTGAGGGACATACCCGTAGACAAACAAAGAGAAAAGAAAAAACGCACCTTTTATTGCAGAGCTATGAGCAGAGACATTTTTATCAAGAGACAAAAGCTTCATCGTGTAGTCGTTGATTCGACAAGAGTGAATACCAAGATTTGTAGTGTCCAGAGAATTATAATAATTCTGCGAAGCAACTTCACAAGTAGCAAAACACAATGTAAGGCAATTGAGAACTTGGTCATCACCCCCACTCAAGACGTAATACATTGATTCCTTTTCTGAAGCAATTGAGTCCTTCATATCAGAAACATAGAGACAATTGACTCCAGACTGATGAGCATCACTCAGAACATGCACAGATTTAATTTCAGATACTCTCAAAGGTGAACTGTCAAAAACTTCTTCGTCTCTAACTTGAGATGAACACGTTGCACTTTGCCTATCACGATGTAGGTTAGATGCTCGACTTCTAACACATTTTCCAACTGTAAAAATTGAAACAGAATCATCATCCTTTCCAGGTAATTGGCTAGATGAATCATATTGTGCAGCATTTTCCTTTGAAAGATTATAGCCCATTGATTTCCTCCTGCGCCCACCTTGACTTCCTCTACCGGTACGTGGCTTCCTCTGGCTATCAAAATAATCTTTTAACTCGAGGGATGATGCTTGGAGCATGAAGTCCTCAACAGCACTAGTCAAATCCCAAAAGCCAACACTGCCATCGGTGGATCCAGTTATCACCAAAAACACATGCCCTGCACAAAAAGCCAGAAATAACTTCCACGTTTCTTGGTGGGAATTGTCGACAACATAAGAGCTTTTCTAATACTGAATACATAACACCCATCCACCCTCCCATTAGGATTCTAACAAGCGTATGCCATTTGCTCAATAGGCTACACCAGCAAGAAGATCGATCTTAGGAGTGCAATCAGTAGACTAACCATCGGCTGCAGTTCTTTTAGGTAAGATAAGATGCTGCAGAGCTAGCACTGGCGAAGACAAGTAAGTAAATACCGCCACATCAAACCTGCCATGGCATTACACATATATATCAGATATGCCACAGCCAGAAACTGCTAAAATAAATGCAAATCTAACAACAGATTACTCTACAGCAAAACACCATGAGTTTATACACCACGCATGACCTATCACCATACACAACTACATTAATTATGAACCATTAACAGCAAATGAATCAACAAGCCAGCTTAATATCGATTGATATCTCACTAAGAAATGTTAATTTTAAACAAATTGCTGAAAAAAGGGACAGCATGTATCAGCCATGATCATATCAACAGGCTAGAAGTTTAGAGAACTGTCTTGCATAACATGTTGTAAGAGGAACAGCTTTCCACAAGTTCAGTATAAAAGCAATAAGGGCCAAAGAAAGCCTGCTGATAAACTGATTACCAACACTACAAACTTATGGTTGATTAATTCTCTCACAACTT
Source organism: Gentiana straminea (assembly GCA_036785695.1). NCBI lineage: Eukaryota > Viridiplantae > Streptophyta > Magnoliopsida > Gentianales > Gentianaceae > Gentiana > Gentiana straminea. Next base: position 4,315,315 of record JAVUPR010000061.1, read on the forward strand.
TAGACGTTTGTCAGATTAATCTGGGTATTTCGCTATGCTTTTTATTACGTGGCTGGTTTGCAAAGGAAGAATGCTCACAAGAATAGCAGTTCAGTTTGTTTAATGCATCTTATGTTTACAGCAAGCAGAAACTATTGACTGTTTGTTCGTTCAGTCTTTTTTCTCAAAGAGGATAGAGCTCATGTTCAGGAAAACTTGCTGCTGCTGCAAAGATTGTTCAAGTGGGAGCATGTTTTACAATGGTTATCTCATTATACTTTCAGGAATCAGTTTTAACAGCAATCGACAGTCTTCTTCACAATTATTTATCATCTTTGGTATGAGAGGAACTGTAGAATATTTAAGCAGGTTCAAAAGCCTGCTTATTGGGTTGAGATGGAAATGATGAGGGTCTTAAGAATGTCCATTTGTAGGAAGAAAGATGTTTGAAGTAAAGTGAGTTGGCTAATTGCAGTGAGTGTGTGTGTGTTTCACCTTAGCTTCCTTCTTGTACTCAGCATTGTAATGTTTATCGGTTCTATAAAATTCACTGATTCACACACGCACAACACACACACAAAAAAAAAAAAAAAAATTAGCCAAAGAAGGAACAAGACCTACAATCTGGCAAACCTTACTGGCTCACACACAGTTTTAGGTTCGAAATAATTAAGGGTAAATTTTTCTATTTATGCGGTAAAAGTTCCTTGAGTAAACTTGGGCACAAGGCAGATTAACAGGCCTTTGTTGTATAAGGTGACAAGAGGCCTTAATTTCAAACTTTACAAGAAAAGGGATACAATTAGTTTGTTGGAAAACAGGAACACATTCTAGGATAATCCAAAATAAGAATTTTTAAGGCAATTTTATCCCTAACCTAAAATATTGGATCATACCACAACCGAGAGGGTAACAAAAGAGCTCGCAGTGTGACAGTGGCATCTGAACAAGCAACCACTATAAAACAGGCAATCATCCTGCAAATAAAGGGAAAATAACAATCAGGTCTAGAATAGCATCACACTTTAAAAGGGAAAAATAAAAGTAAATCTTCCCAAAGCCAAAGGACCTGGAATCTTGAATTTTAACATTAAAAGCTGTCACGGCAAGGTATCTCCAATCATTTGAGACTTCATCAGATGAACAAAGATTTGAAGGGGGCATGATGTTTCTTGACTCGTCTTCTAATCCTTGCCGTTTAACTTTGTTGGTATGTTTTGCAGGCATATCAGCAGAAAACCACTCGAATGTAGCAGGGGAACCATTATACTCATGCTCAAGGTTAGCAATTGTCTCGCCATATGTTGCTTTTCCTGTCTTGTCTACAAGTGCTGGTTTTCGTTTCCAAACGGTTAAAACTCTCTTTGCACCCACTGATATCAGAAAAGAATAATCATCTGGCTCTTCTAAGTTATCATTTGAACTGTGCACCCCATTGTGAATACAATTAGGATCCTCCAGGATTGTATACATCTTCGAGACAACACATAATGATTTCACAGCCGAGCCATTAACATGTTCCCCAAGTAGTTTGGAAGTTGACCAATTCTTTAACTCTTGGTCAAACCTAAAACAAAGATTGACAGAGACCCTCTCATTGCACAAATACCCTCATGTCACGTTAATTTAAAAATTGAAGTTGAAAAGAAATGGAGAATTATTAACGGAAACAAACTGACACAGAACAAGAAGCACATCGAGGTATCCTACCTACTCAATCGCACAGTTCCATCTTCAGAACCAGTTGCAATCCAACCAGAATTGGAGAAAGTCCTGTGCTTTTCAATTGAATCCCATTCCGAATTTCCACTAATAAAACGCAGAGAATGCACCTCCCTCCCATGAAACTGAAAGTGCAGATTTTTAGGGTATATCTTCCATTCACTGTCATGCACCCAGCACCGATGTATGTGGATAAGTTCATTCTGCAAGAAAATGAACCAAGTGAAGATTTTACAATGCACATACCAGCTAAAGGACAAAAAAGAATGGGTAATTTTGGCAATAATCGTCTTTTCTTGACTCTTTGTTCTTTTTATACCAATCAACAAGTGGATCCCATCTAATTTAGTAAACAAATAAAAAGAAAAAAAATTAACCACACCTCTGTGTTGCATGTGTAAGGGTACGACAGGATTCTGACATGGGGTGTGGGACTTCGGAAAATATAGGATAAGGAGTGCAGAGCTAAGTGTAAATATTAAAAACATAGGGGTCCAATTGTAAATACATGTCTTCATTAGCATACCTCATGTTCATTCATTTAGTGCGCAAGGATGATATGGTCTTGGAGCTCACTTCGTTTATTTAAACAAACAAAGAAACATAAAACGAGCTGAACCGGGTTTGTTTGTGGACAGTTCGGTTGGTTTAACACCTCTAGTTGTGGAGGGTAGCGATAGTAGTAGAGTAGCATCAATAGTGATAATTTATTTTTAAAAATAAACAGTAGTGAGGTTTGATCCAAATATCTCTCACTTGGATACCATGATATACTACTTTCCCACCTAAGAGCATAAGTTGTTAAGATGACATGCAATATATAAATGTATAATTCTAAGAAGACACTTAGTTAATGAACAAGAACAAGATGGCCATACAGGATAATGAATCTGTATAGTCAGTGGAGAATGCCTATGCTTTTGAAGTTATTTTTTTCTGAAAGAAATAAAATCGATCCGGAAACAAAAACAAATATACCTTCACAAACCCAAAGCAGTTCATCTTTTCAGGGAAAGTACCGACATAATATGAATGTGGGCGTCGCCATCCACCACATGGAACTTTTACAACCTGTTTGTAATTGCAGTTGGAAGAACTAATAAGGAACAGAAACATGCAGCAGATAGGAAAGAAATAAAAGGAAAAACAATGCGAAATCTAAAGCAACCTCTGTTTCAGACGTCAAGTTCCAGATGACAAAGTTCGATGATGCAAAACCAATTGCATACCGATTGCAATCCGGACCATCATTACATTCCACATTGCTGAAGATGGATAACAGCGTACTAATTCCTTTCACAATCTTCATGCCTACAAATTCAAGGCTTTGACGAGCCTTATGAAGTTTAAAATAACATATGCACCCATCCTGTCCAGTCTGAAAGAACGAGTGAAGTAAAAGAACACTAGCTAATCAAGTTCAAGGATATCGCGCCATAAAAAAGCCATAGTATGCTCTAGATATAAGTCATGCAAATGCAGTGATAACTCATGAGCTCGAAATAATATATTTACAAAGGATCTCAGGACAAGGTCATACCGAACAAATGTCAACTTCGATCAAACTAGAACTAGCGATCAATACACTGCACACGCTTGAAATTCCGTGAGCTCCTCTGAAATAGCTCAATGGTAACACTTGTGAATCTGAAGAAACACAGGAACTAGAAAAAGTATCCCTTGATAAAGGAAATAATGAGATATTACCACGTATATCACCACAAACTAGAACCTGAAAAAAATAATTAAGTGCACTTAAGAAAATAAATCATGTGAATGGCAGAATGGGTAATTTAGAAGGAACTATCAACTTAGATCATTTTCAAGTGAAATCCGAAATTATGTCTAAGAAGACAAATATGCAAGAAATTGTTATCAGAACCACTAACCTCTTCCTCAGGTGATGCATCTAAGCACAATATCCGAAGCCCGTAACAAGAAATAAATTCTGTGATGAAGCACACATCAGAAGTCCTACATGAATCATGAGAAAAAGATGCCGAAGGAACACATAGCGTCCATAACTTTAAGCAGCCTTTAGGGTTGGTGGTAAAAATGTATCTGCATAAAAAATAAACGTAAAAAATATTTCATAACAATAAAATACTCCCTCCGTCCCAATTTGTTTGGGACTTTTAGAACTCTAAAAATTTAAGGGAACATCATTTATTAGCTTGTCTAGTCATTAAAAACATGACTACTTTACAATTATGTCCTTCTTATGTTGTCCTTAAACTTCTTAATAAATTGTGTTACATGGGCATTTTAGAAATTTAAGAAGAACCTTTTAGTCTAAATATTAGTGATGGGACTTATTTTGGGACATCCATAAATGGAATAAGTCCCAAACAATTTGGGGCGGAGGGAGTATAATATAAAAATTGAAAAATTAAGCTACTGTGCTTCTTTCCTCAGCAAGCACCAACATATATATAAATACATGAAATCAACATCTCAACAAGAAGCAAGCTATTCCGTTCTTGTTGGAGGTTTCCTATCCTGTTTTTGTTCCATTCATAAACTACAAATCTTCACTCATCTCGTTTTAGGTTTGTAATGGAACTTAAACAGCGATAACAATTTTCAAAAAGGCAAAGCCCTACTTCTTGTCAAGAGGCAGCCTCTATGGTAAGTTACCAGACGGTCAACTATTGAGACAACATAGAATCCTGACAGATGTTATGGACTCACAGAGCAATTGAAACCAACATACTATCAAAACCTAAATTCAATTACATGCTAATAAAAGGGTAGCATCTGCCTGTGCAGGCTCTGGGAATGCCCGGGCAAATTAGGCCAATTATATTTATCGCAGCCTTCCTTAAAATTTCTACAAGATGTTTCCATCGCTCGAACACATGAACTCTGGTAGCACGACGGTTGATATTACCACTACACTAAGGCTCCCTTTTCAGTGACGGTAATAATGTCATGAAACTTTAGCAAAGTATTACCATCAGTTAGACAGTCATATTTCAACGTAGAATAATCAATGGCCAACAGCTTTTAACTCAAATGGAAAGAAGGGTTAGTTAAAAGACACCATTCAATTGCTTTATCCAACCATTATATTAGCTAAGTTTGGGAATTGATATATTACATTCATGATTGAATAGTTTGATTATTACCTACAACCTAATGACTTGCACCAGTAAGTTCCCAAGAGTTGCCTCTCTGTTTCTGCAGACCAGCTAAAGGTGATCTCAACCTTAGGACTGCTAATGTTGCCGACAACATGAACAATCGTCATGTTTCCTTTACCATCTCCTACAGCAATCCAGTCTTCAAAACCAGAAAGGCTAGAAGAGCCCATCAAACAGTCCATACATATTATAGGCGCCCCATCCCCAACAGAGACAAGTAAAGTCCAGTTTACTTCCCCGTTATCAAGGAGCCCGGCATGGTATAAGAATCCATTGTTTGTGGCAACATAAAAGGAGTCTTCACGAGTGAACTGCAAGCAACGTACATATTCACTTTTGCTGTAAAGGTGAAAAATAATAATAAGTAACAGAAAATAATGTTTGCAATGGACACAAAAGTTTTCAACTAAGGAGCTGGGAAGCAAACAAGCTATTGCAACTTCATAACCAACAATGAACCATGTGACAGAAATATGTGGATTTATTTGGAGGGGGGGGGGGGGGGGGGAAGGGGGGCAGTGTCAGCGGCTAACACATCATGCTAAGCCTTACTACAGTTCACTTTTTCAGTATCTATAGTTATCATCCTTTAATGTTAACACATCAGAAAATGATAACATCCAATTGTTTTTCATCACGATTAAGTTCATCAGATAGGAACAATACGCAATAAAAAGATATAGAAAATTCTGTGGTACCTCAGTTTCATCACAATTAAGGTCATCAGATTTTACCTGTCTGTAAGGCCAACATTCCCAGAAGAGTTTGGAAGGCTTATAGTAAGGACATCATTTCTGTCAACCAGATCTCCGCGGACCCCATTGAAACTCTCTGAGCTATTAAAGGAGGATGCATGCAGCTGATGAACTTTAATTGCACAATCAAACCCAGCTGTGACAAGAACTGAAGAGATTGGATCATATAAGCATCGCCAAATTCCTCTTCCACTGACAAGAACCAACATCATAATGAAATTTAGCAATGTCTTTCCCAGAGATTTACTACTACGCCAACCCATCACCCCCACCCTGCCCCCCAAGAAAAATCATGAAAGACTGGGATTTAAAGACATGTGGAATGGGAATTTGAACTGCACTTCTAGAATTAGATACAGCGCTTACAGCACTTAAAGTATACATTCTTTCTAAATTTACCTAATCAGAAGTGGCCAGACATAAGATGGGCAAATCAGTTTGGTTTAAACGAAATGAGCCACAAATTGCAGTTTGGCAAGCTACTAGTCAAGCTTAGTGCTTGGATGAAATGCAGGGTCAGGGCTGATTAACTCAAACATTTTGCTTTTGGTTGCACGCCCTACTAGAAGCTCATCAACACTTATTTTTTACTAGCTCAATTTCTAGGAGAGTATGCTGGTGTGTGCTAGGAGACTTCTTGAGACAACTGACTTGTATCAGTGGGATAGAGCAATTCACTGTGCTTGCTACGTCGTTGAGCATCTTTCACAGGGACCTAATATGGTTGGGCTTAGACGCCACTGTTTAATCCATTTGGTGAGCAGTACAATACTAAGGACTACATAATAGCAGGAAGAAGTCATCAACAGTTCGGGGTTTCAAGTAGATTTTGACTACTTTGAAACTTCTATGGTCTATGAGAGAATAGTGTAACTGCAATTGGACACCTTGTTTCAGTGGTAACCTAGATCAGAGAAGTTTTTCTAGTAAAAAGGCGATTTCATAAAGTTTTGATAGTCGTCTGTCTTGTCCAGGATAGAATAAGTTGAATAGTGATGCCAGCAATGCGACGAAATCTATCAACAGACAACAGGTACGGAAGAAGTGCTAAGGGATTAGAAGGCAAATGGTTGATGAGTTTTGCTCTAAATTAGTTCGAGTGTTCTACTGGTTTAGCAGAAGTCCAAGCCACTGGGATGTAGTTTATTTTGGCATGGGAATTTAATATAGAAGGCTACTGAAACAGGCGCATCACAGAAAAGCTTCTGGTCCATGTAGTGGAAGGAGAAAACACATGATATTTGGCCTATTATCAAAGATTGCAAGGAACAGAAGCAAAGGCATTGCGGGACATTCGGCATATTTGGAGAAAAGCAAACCCTGTACCTGACACTCTTTCGTCATGTAGGAAATTAATTGACTTAAATGAGTGCAAATCTCAACACTCCAACCATAATACAATTTGTCTATGCAGATGCGAGCGGCCTCTTACTGCACCTAAAAAAACATATTTATCACCCAATTCAGAACTCTAAACTAGGGAAAATTGACTTACATGTGTTCCTTGATCAACTTAAGTTGTACACCATCCGCTCCCCAAATACGACATGTACAATCCTCGCCAGCAGTAATAACTAGCTGAATGAAATTGGAACAAAATCTAAGTAAACACAAAAAGTAAGCATAAAAAAATTATTAAAAAAATAATAAAAAATAAAAAATAAAAAAAATAAAAAAACAAGAATAATAAACATGCTTTTTATATTTTGATTTCAAAGTGAGGGTAAAAGTTAGAATTGTCAATCAGCATCCTGCAGTAAGATAAACGCAAAGGCTTGATAATCATCAAATCCGAAGATGACACAAGGACTAAAGGTGTTCCGGGAAATAGCTCAGCCAAAAGGGAAAGGAAAAAAAAAACAAAGTGATAAGTTACTAAAGGAAGCCCCAACGAAAATTTAAATAAATAAACTACATACTTGGACCTAGGGATGCACTTTGTTTTACCATTTTTTGCTTAAATGCAGTGGCTAGAATACAAATGTGCTCAGTGCAATTATGTTGTTAGATGTGCTTTGAAAAAGAGAAGTTAATGAACAGACTGTTCCTCACTCACTCTAATCAAGCTGAGACTCAAACTTGAATGGTCCAAAACATCATATGTAGTCAAGGTCAATAGTCAATAAATTAGCTAGCAAGCTAATCAAATGATTAGAAAGAATTTTGACTGATGGGATTCCAAAAGAACAGGCAGTTAATGCTAAAATAAGATAGAAAATGACAAATGTGACTCCTTACATTGTCAATTATGCAGCAATCCCAAATTCTAGCATCATGACCAAACAAAACAGGACCGATCAAATGATTGTCAACATCTCCAGCGTCCAACTCCTTTCTGGCTATGATATCCCAAATACGAGCACTGTGACGAAGAAAACATGATGTGTAATTCAACATGAACAGACCTTGGATAATTAACTAAATAGAAGGATTAATATTATTCCTACCTACGATCATCGGAGGCGGACACCAATCTCGATCCGTTGGATGACCATGAAATACGGAAAATTGAGCCTTCATGGCCACTTAGCTTGCATATAGGAATGACTTGATATTTCTGATCGCGAAATTCCATTCCATTTTCATTAGAATACTTTTGGTCAACCATGTGACTAATAGGGGCAGGAAAGGAGTTCTGGAGGTCCACTTTCCAAACGATGATCTGTCAAAGCAGGTGTCGTAGACTCATGCGATGGATGAATATCATTGCGTATGCATGAATTAAAAGCATTCCAAATGCATTAAAAAAAAATCGACTGGAAGCTCCAGAAAACACCAAAGAAATTAGAAATATAAATGCACATTGGCCTCCAAGAGGTTGCTGATACTAGAGGAATTTCAAATTATTAAATCAAGTTCCATGGTTCCACCTAATCCCATGATCAAATAATCAGTGCATGGCCTTTGAAAGTAAAGGGGAATTTTCTATATTCGTCTGATAAAACCATACTTATCAGTTCTCACATGTACTTTATCTTCAACCATCTTCTTTAAAGTTTAAATAAAGAACTCAAAACTCCACCTAATGGAATGGCATGGGTAAGCTAGATACACAAGAAAAAACTGTCAATTACCTCATTATAAATGGTTCCTGATGCAACTTTCAGAGACTCAATCATGTCGCCCCAAATTCTCATTGAATACAGCAGGCACCTCTCTACCAACCCAGCAACATTGGAAAGGGATCATGAAACAGAAGGCATGAGCAACAATGTTCAACATAGTTCATGAACTAGAAAATAATAAGCCGAGGTGAAAGTACAAAACAAAATCATTCTTCAGAAATTGTAAATAGGAGCTCCGTGTACTTGGTCAATAGATAGATAATGGAACCAGAACCAGTGTACTTATTTCATATTGTTGAATATTAATTTATTTAAAACTAATATTAGCAGCAGTCTGTGTGCCTTCAAAGAATCAAAGAAACAAAGTGGACACGAGTTATAAACAAAAAATGAAGATTAAAGAGAGAGAAGACAGAAAAACCTGCACTTGAAACTCGAGCAACCACATTGCAGGTGGAAGTATCCCAAAAACACAGAGAGTTGTCACTACAACCAATGGCAAGACAGTGCCTTCCCACAGCTGAGGAACTAGCATCATCCTATAGCAGCAACAAAATTATCAATTACTTTTGCAAGCAGAAACAAAACAATTAGCGAGCATGCAAAATATAAAAAAGACAATACCTTGAGAAAGCAGCAATCCAAGACCCAGTGACTAAAGCGAGGGAGGGAATGAAGCAAATCGAACTGAAAACCAAATTGCAAATGAGGACGATTTAAGGAGGATGAAATTGTCAGATTGTATAACTTGACTCTTGTCTCCCCATAAAATACAAGAGATAGGTTGGAAGCAGTAGCTGAAATCGAGTCGAGAGAAGGTTGGGAAGCTAACTGGTGGACAGCGATTCCGTGAACGCGAACGCCGTCAAAAGCTTGAAAAGAATTGATGCATTTTGCAGTCTGTAAGTCATACACAAGGATTTGCGAACCAGTTCCAGCTAAAAGGAAGGGAAATGAAGAATTAGGAAGATGGAGAAAACAGAGAGCAGAGACTTCCCCTAAATAAGGACCTCCCTGGAGACGAGGCTGCTCCACCTGGCTCTCCGTCGTGGCTGCCATCTGGAGGGTTAATCTGTCGTCCTATTTCAGCCGCCGCTCTGAGCTCCGGTGCTAGTGATGTGTACTTCAGCAGTACGTTTAAATATCAAACGCCGCTCGTGGCGAATCCGGAGGTTTAACACATAGGAGCACGTCCGGCTGTTATATAAAGACGAAAAAGAGAAGAAAGGTATACTCGTCGAAATTTATTTATTTAAATAGTCTTCTCTTTTCCACACGCCTGTCATTCTGACCGTAAATGAGTCCGAAAAATATATACTATTCTGACCAATTTATGGTCAATTCAACAAGAATCATTCGACCCGATTTGAGTCGGAATACGATCATTATCTTGATTTTATTCAGTCGAATTTTGAATGTTTTTAAATACTCGATCTTGGTCGAAAGCGTTCGACTAAAATTGAAAGTACAAAAAACTTTTGAAATTCGATCAAGAATCAATAGTGGTCTTTCTTATATTGTTGTTGTTATCATGACCCAATTCTAATCGAATGTGTAGAGTATTCGGACATGATATTGGTCGAGAATGATCTTTCGATTATGTATGAGTTTGGAAAACTTCAAACATTCTACCTAAAATATGGTCAGAATCAACCAGTGTGGACTCTCAACACGTATATTTTGACCATATTTCAGTATGGATAATGTGTCATATTCTGACCAAACTTTAGTCAGAATGAACGCGCGTAAAATAAAAAAAAAATAAGGGCGAAATTGGAAAAAAAAAATCTATGTGGTAAGATAAAAATTTGTGTGAAAAGATATTCCCAAATTAAGGACCCTAACCCCTAAATTACGAACTCATACCCTAACCCCCGATAGTGTGCATATTTTCTCACTTTAATATCAATGCATCCAGAGTACTTAAACCGCTCAACAGCTTCATTCGATGAACCATCATTTTGACAGAGAAATAAAATCGTTGATTGTTTCTCTCTTCAAACTTCATTGTCGAGAGGTCTCTGGTTCTTTTTTTCCGCTGTCGATGGACTATGTTTGTTCTTGTCGATTGGCATATGGAATTAAGAAATAGAAAGTTAATATGTGGTGACTTAAATTCAGGACATTTTTATTCTTTTTAAGTCAAAAAAAAATCTCTTTTCCTCAACTATTGAGAAACATTATCTACACACAAAATTAATGAGAAGAAATGTTTTGAAAGTGTTTGAATTTATTTCCAAACATAGTTGAATGGAGTTGGGGCGGTGTCAAAGTAATTTGGGGCTCAAACATAAATCCACAAAATTAGGGTATAATTTTCAAGCTAACAGGGCATCGACCTCGTATTATGTTTGGAAAGAACATAAATCGGAAAAGGGCACCCCGCTACTCCCATAAAGAAAAATGTTTTTATTCTTATAACACGAAGTTTAAGGGGGGTTTACGGTTTCAGCACCAACTAACTAGTAAAAGCACATGTTAACACTACAATGACGATGACGTTAAAAGGCACCACAACAAATCAATTTACAAGGGCATCACACTACAGTCGAGTTAAAAAGCACTACAACAAATCAATTTACGAGGGCATCACACCAAGGTCGAATGTCCATTTTCACCCTCTACAAAGTCTGTATGCAAAGCTCAGCATTCGACTTTGTAGAAGTTAAATCTATTTTTGGCCTTTGCAAAGTCAAACAAAGCCCCGCATGTTGAGTCACAATATTCGTAGTGATGCCTTTAACAAGGCCCCACTACAAATACAACACACACAATACACTAGCAGCTTGCACACAACGCCCAACCGTAATGGCAGCATTTGCTAAGAAATACATACATGCTGATATGAATTAGGGAATCTGCGATTAGGGAGGACCGGTAAAGGGGATGAAAAAACACCTCATTTGCCAAATGAAAAAAGAAAGAACGAATAAACGTCAATAAGTCCTGAGCAAAACCCATTTAAATTAGGTCTCTATTTGCCTATACAATCACCATAGCCGGCTCGATTAATAACACCCGGCAGTAAGCAAAATTTGATGCAAAAAAACACAGACATTATTCACGTTCCGCATTTCCAAAACAGCAAAGGAACCATAAACACAAGTAGCTGGCATTGGCCAATCCTACTACCCTCCGTGTGCATATATGAACGGCCAAAACCATCATTTGGTCTTGCTGGCTGGCTGGCACCCTAAGGCAAAACTTTATGAAGGCAACAACCATGGCCACCTAAAGACACAAGACATATCATATCAGGCCACAAAAACAACTGATAAATAAGCCAACAAAGTTCTTTTATTTCTTTTTAGCCGAGGCCAAAAGCTTTTGCCCACCACCATTACGCCAAGGCCCACGGACAGGCAAGCCTTCACCAGCTCGGTTTTGACCATCTGATGCTGCTTCCTCTAAACCAGAATCTGGATCTTGATCAGAATTACTATAATCTAACAAAGTTGCAGCAGATGCATCACCCAAACGAACTCGTAGAAACTTCGGTGTTTTCTTCCGTTGCTGCTTATTTCTCCCGTCACTGTCCCCTACATTCTGACCAGACCCACCACCACCACCAGCAGTTGGTGGCCTAGGAGATTCTTTAGGTGGATCTATTTCAGCTCGAGGCACGTTAACTAGTTTTTCTTTGCCTTTTGCAGATCGATAACCATCCTTTGTTAAGGTCTCTACATCCTCTTCCGAAGGCCTGTAGTTTGACTGCAATTTTCTTACGGTGCTGATAATACTATCTGCCAAGTTTTCCTTCGCGGCATTACTGTTACCAGCAAGCACTTGTTTGCCTTTTTTATCTTTTGAACCACTCGGGTGAGAGGAATCCCTTCTTCCATTTTCTCGAGTACCATCACCACCTATATAAGCACTGTACGTTTCCATCAACTCTTTCTGCTTCTGAGCATCTGGACATAATTGAGCTAGCTCAGGGACGAGATGTGATAAACCAAACTGCTCAACACATGCCATATACGTCTCAGCATCTAATAAGCCTTGTCGATACTCCCTGGACAGGTCTTTGAAAGTAGTATATCTATCTTCATCAAAGTCTAATGCAATTTGTATCCTTTCCACCAATGTTTTGTTTGCAGTATGGACGTCTTCTATCTTGGGGTTGATTGGGTTTCCCAAGGGTAATTTCTTCACCTGTGTGGCAGATACCGGAGGAAAGTCGGCTGCTGAAGCACTGAAAGATCCGCTGCCATCAAGGTTTGGTGCTGATGCCGAGTGGCCAATTTTACCTTTACTACCCCTATTCTTTGACAAACCATACGTCTCAGATAATGAATCCTGAGACAATGCTGGAAAAGCAAGAATAGAACTCGAATACGAGGACGGCATAGATCCGTTTGCTATTGCTGGTTTAGTTGGACCAGAAGCAGATGATGACCCAGAGGAATTGCTCAAAGTTGGCCAAGAATTTTGAGTATGTGAAGGTGGAAAAGAACTAGTAGATGATGGCTCAAGAACCGGCGCAGGTCGAGAATGCTTTGGATTAAAATAATTAGACGCTGCAGGTCTAACATCTGCAACCGGCTTACTAGAACCTGAACTAGAACCAGACCCTGAATTCAAAACAGGCCAAGCAGGCTGGGGAGAACCAGCAGCAGGTGTAGGCATACGACTGTTTACAGGCCTGGCTGAATCTGCACCAGAAGCTTTCAAGTTTCTAGCATTCTGTTTACGAATCCGTGCAGCCATCGTGTTCTTCGGTGCACCATTCTGATTAGATCTGGTTTGACTAGTAGCAACTGGAAGGGGAGGAAAGGAAGACTCTGAAAGCGATCCATTCCTTGAGCTTTGTGATACGGCTTGACGGTACCTTGCAGGTGTATCAGAATCTGTAGCGGCTAATGATTCAAAAGCTGATGAGAGAGGATCCACACCACCAGTTTCTCCTGGGTTAGCCGATGTTTGCCCATTAGATGATGTTAGGCCAGGATATCTGTCATCCGGAGCAGCTGAACCAAGACTGGCTTCGATGGCCCTAGAGAGATCATCGTCAGCAATATCACGCCGGAATGTGCGTCCCCCCCTTCCACGATGATTATCTTGTTCATTACTCCGCCGATATCGGAAACTTGTTGGTATCTGCACAATTACAAATCCAAACGATTAGAGAAAGAGAATTCTTCCTCGTTTGTCCAACTTCCACTTTATTATTTTCATATAAGAAGTGTTCCTTTTTCAAGAGGGAGGGGGGGATTATGTTAGGGGCAAATGAAGGAGCAATTATCCCAGATACTTATATACATGCCTGAAGTGCAGCACTACGCTTAGAACGAGACATACGACCAGCGTGCTCCAATGTATTGTGTCTCTGCAGTCAAAAGAAAGTTGCTTTAATCAGCATAATCAAGTACAATAGCAAGCTATATGTCAAAAATCATCTTCCCTAATATTTCCCATGCGTATTGTATGATGTGCGAACCTTAAATTCTGCTTCAGACTGAAACACTATAAACTTCTTCGCAAGGCAGCTTTCATCCTCGCATAAGAAATGATCACGACGAAAGTGAATCTGCAAACAAAAGAAATTAGTTAAATCCAGTGAAGAGATCCTAGAACGAACAACCTTCATCAAGAACTACTACAGAATTATAGCAAGAGTTCTAACCTCCAAATCATCATAATTTTTGTAGTACTCGTATTGTCCAGGATGTTGTCTGTGCAGAACAGAGATATATGTGTCAGCCATTAAGTCATGATTATAGCACAAGCCACAAAGTTGTAAAGTAGGAGACTTGTTAATCAAAATATAAAACATATAACGCTTACCTTTGACAAATATGACAAGTATAATGCTCAGTAGACATATGTGTGTATAACTCGTTGTCTCCATAGAATGGTGTATGGCAGAATTCACAAATGGGATGCCCTGAGAAGCCACCTCTATCACTTTCGTCACCATCTACTTCGGAATCACCGGTGCTGATATGCTGGTTCAGTTGTGGTCTAGTATATAGTTTCTGCTCGCAAATAAATACCTGACAAACAAACAACCAAGTCAACATTGAAAATAATCGACAACACATACGAAGGCTTTCCATAGTACAACTACATGGAACGGTTGGAGTATAAAAGGTTCAACGTTTGCAGTTAGTCCAGCTGATTATCTGATTAGGAAGTACCTACCTCTACCATGTATTCAACAGATAGTTGATTCAATGAAGGCAAAATACCTCTACACGGTGTCTCAAAGAAAGAACAGAAAGAAGTATTAAGGCAAACATTTACATTTTGTAAGGCAACGGTGAATCACTAAAAAAAGTTTAACAAGAATCCATTAACAGGGATTCCTAACAAAGCATAGTGACGAGAGCAAGAAGTGAAAAGGCAAAGTAACCAAACAATAAAATGTTTTTTTTTAGAAGGATGACCTTCCTTCCCTCTAAACAGAGGCTACACATAAGCAGCTTATGCTGGTGAAACAAATGACCCTTGAGCTGGTCAATATTCCTAAATCGATGCCTTCTTTTTGAGGCGTCAGTAGCCTGGTCGTCCATGTTCTCACAAACACTACAAGAGAGCTTGCACATGGCTTTGATCATCCTGTAATGATCCACATCATCAAAGAAAGCCTGCGTGTCCTCATGGTACCAGTATGATCCGGCTCGACCCTCCTTCGGTTGAGTAGGCAAAACTGAAAAATCACTGATCGTCGCTGTATAATCTCCAAGAGCCTGTAAACGAAAATCCATAGAATTTCGCCAGATCAGATAAAAAAAAATCTGATCTTTTAGAAACCCACCACGCTTATGCCTTAAAACATTATTAAATCGGTGGAAGAAGAGAAACAAAGAAACGGACCTTGGTGACAAAGATGAAATCAGACTCTGTCTTGCAAATACAACAACGGCGATCGTTACAGATGAAGCGAAGGCGAGCGACGCAGGTGGAACAAACGTCCTTGTGGCCGCATGGTCCATAGGCTGTCCATTCTAGGGTTTCAGCACACACAGCACAAGTGTCATCCATCGTCTGCTTACTATTCTTCTTCTTGATTCCGGTGAAGGGAAAGAGAACGACGGATCGACCGCAAAAGGGATTTAGGGTTTGCGATCTCGAGTTCCGGCAGATGGACGAAAATTAAATCGGTTACCTCTGTGTACAATCTAATTTGAAAGAGATCTTATCAACGAAACACGAAAAACGAAAACGAGGGCTTTGGTTTTTCTTTTTCTTTTTTTCTTTTTTTCTTTTTTTCTTTTCTTCTTTTCCTGGCTTTTCGATATCCTTGGGTAGCACGAGTTCTGGTGCCTTAAATTGACCTGGTTCTCTCGGTAGGGTCTGGGGCTTTCCTTTCCTGTGGTGGTCTTTTTTATTTAAATTTAATAATAAATGCTTCATTTTTTTAAAAAAACAATAATAAATGCTTTCAAAAAAAAGTTAATAATTAATTTAATAATAATGTATTCTTTTTTTGAGAGAGGATTTTTTTTTATTATATTATATTATATTAGAGAAGGGAAAGATAATTCCAATCCTAGTTGATATCAGAATGACCATCGTCACCATGTTTTGAATCCATAATATTTATTATTGATACTTCATTCATACTTATTTTTTATATAATACTTGTTTATTATGTTTTTTTTTATATAGGGTTGTAAAATTACCTTTAGTACCGTTCTCATGTTAAAATTTGTTTAAGGAAATGATATTGCCATTGAAATTCGAGATACACTAGAATTGTCCTTGTAAGCTAGAAACGTAAATAACGGTGATGTTTTCATTTGAAAAAATAATCATGTAACTATGTGATGATGTGCAGTAATTTCGTAATGTTATTTATAATCTTGTGGTATCATATAGTAATTTTCATAATGTATCATTATTGTTATACATTGTTTTAATATGATTATATTAATCATAAAAAAATAGGATTAAATTAATCGACATTCATCATATATTTAATGAAAAAATTAGATTGAAAAGTCATAACACATTATTTGGTACATAAATACCGTAACGGTTGTATATGGAAATTCCTAGTGTTGGATTTACTAGGATTCTTTCTAAAGCCTAAAAGCTTGAAATCCAGAACTAAATAAGCAAACCAAGTAGCTTGTTTTAAGTGGTGAGTGACTTGAGAATATCTAGGGATGTCATCGGTTCAGTTATCCTCTAATGCATCATGTTGAAAGAGATGTTGATCAGATCTTACCACTGGATAAGAATCAGACTCCGCATGTACGATCCGAATCGAACTCTAGATTAATCGGGTCAGTTGGTTCCGGATACCGAAGGCTTTAAAAATAATTTTAAAAAAATTAAAATTCGTTCACCAAAATGTTACGCCCCATTTAAACAATACAATTAAAATTTAAGTTTGTTCACCAAATAGTCACAGGCTCATAGCAATGTTCTCCGTTCACGGTCCACACTCCAATTTATGGTTTATACAATACAATTAACGATAAGGGCGGTTCTAGAAATTTTGCGACCATGGCCGTCCCTGTGTAAGCGGACGTCCTAGGCCAAAACAGTTAGGGCCCTCGACCATGTGAAAAAAATGATATATCACAATTATTTTTGAAATATACTATGTTAATGAGCGTTATAAAAAATTTAACGGAATTTGATTAGATTTTCTTTCACTAAATTCGGAATTTAAACGGAATTTTCTTTCACTAAATTCGGACTTTAACGGAATTTGATGTGCCGGTTTTTTAGCTTATGTAAAATAAAAAAAATAACCTAAAGTACACTTCTATTACATGAAAACGGAGCCTTAAAATTCCAAGTTTCAAAGCGCCCGCAAGCGCGGCGCTTGTTGGCGCGCCCCCGAGGACGGCCCATGCGACACGACCGAGTCGGAGATCGAGAGCGACATATTGTATTACAAGTTTATGAGCATTAATTTTACAAGTTATGGGTCAAGGTTAATATTTCAAAATTTCAGAAAGTCAGTTAGTAGATATTAGGGTGTAAAAATTTTAAATAGTGTAAAAAAATACCTATAATTTTTTTTAATTTTATATTGTAGTTGTCAATTGACCCATATGGTACCTCTTTGACGCCGCCCCTGTTAACGACAACAATACAATTAAGATTAATGCTTTGTAACAATGGTTACGAAAAAGAAAAAAAAAAAAACTTTCTTTTCCACTAGAATAATTACAATTATCTTCCTCTTTGCGTAAATGCAAACCAACTTTATCCTCCTGACGACTATCCTCCGGTTCGAGTCTAGTGAATTTTGGAACGATTAAAAAACACATTAAAATAGATTCAAACGTGAGGATGTTACAGATAACAGAAGGAATCAACTATGTAGCTTCTTACCAATAAAAAAATTTTGGCTGCACATATGTGAAGATGCCGCCAACGGAGCACCGTTCAAGCGATCATCTTTCGAAATCACCAAAATTCTCCAATCAATCAGGGGCGGACGCAGGATCCCGGGTAAGGGGGCCGATACTATGGGCGAGTGTAAATTTTTAGGAGGGGCAAAAAAAATACACAACATACATAATAGTGTTTTTTCCGGATCTAAGGGGGCACTTGACCCCCCTCCCCTCCTCCTACATCCGCCCATGCAATCAATCCCTAGCCTTCACAAAGCCTTCATCCAGAATAATCATGCAAACAGCTGCAAGAATCTTTAAGTTTTTTCTCTTGGTATACGGATCAAACAGCCACCCTCAGCCCTAAAAATCAACGTTGATGCAGGTTTCATACATGGAATTGGTATAGCCGTAATGATTCTTAGAGATACAGCGCGGGAACCCTAATAAAGGCAGCTTCTTGCCATCTAAGACCAATTGACTCTGTCGAATCAGCGGAATTACGAGCAATGGAGTTTGTGTTATACCCGTGGCATCTTATGCGAACAACCAGAAAGACGAAGAACAATTTACTTATTAATCCGAAAGAAAATTACAATTACAATAATGAAAACGAAATGAACAACACACAAAAAAAGGATATCTTTAAAACTGAGGCGAGAAGTAGGGAGGAACAACCGTGAAGTGTATTGAATGAGCCATCAGTTGAAGGAGTTCCACTAATAGGCCTTTAACTCCATTAGTTGAAGGTACTCCACTAACTAGGTCTTTAACTCCATCAGTTGAAGTAATAAAGCAACTCCACTAACTCAGCAATAATGTATCAGTTGCAGATGAAGGGAATCGAATCGAGTTACTTTTGACTCAACTTGAATTACTTATCAGATGATTGATTAATTATTTGACAAAATCCAAAGTAATCAATGTAACTTTGTCAAAAAAAAATTAATACTTGTCTCATGCCCATTCCCCCAAAGCCCAACGGGCACGGGCACGGGCCGGGCACGACGGTGCACGCGCGTGTGGCAATTTTAGTAGAACGTTGTCTAACTAAAATGATATTGAATTATCTCCCATTTCTTGGAGCTTATACTCTTTATCAATCTTCTCCCACTTATATATTAAGAAAATGTTGGCACATTTCCCAATGTGGGATTATGGAAGTTAAACTCTTCAACTTCCAAACCTTCAACTTGTTCAACTAACCAACTTCAAGTCTTAATTTTTCATTCACCCGATATCTGAATTAAATGATTCAAAGACCTATCTTCATCTATGTCGCACGTAGTTTTCAAAGTCATCATAAATTCTTGATATAAATTATACAAAAGTCTAATCGAAACCAGCTCGTAAAGTGGTTGTTAAAAATGATTCAAAAACCATTTTAAAATTATTAAAATCATTTTTTCTTTTTTCCCTCAATTATCTCCATGAGTTTGGGGGCTCCGTGAAACCCTGAGCCCTTGTTTGTTTTGAGGGTTTTATATATCACATCACTAATCATTTCTTACAATTCTCCCACTAGTCAATTGTTCAATTACAAATAAAAAAACATTAAACCATCTCTCACAATTTCACTTTATATATACTTTATCACATTTTTTAACATTATTTTATTCGTTATACTACCCTATTTCAATTTCTCTCACCATTTATTTCTTTATCTACACAAATTTCAAAAAAAACATTTTAACTTTCTAATCATTACTTCGATCATTTTTATCATATTTTATTATCCACTAGTATATTAAAAAAAAAACCCAAAAAAACTTCAACCCTCAAAGTCTTTGGGCTCCATGAAACCCTCTTCTATGGAGATGTTTTGGTGGAATCTGATGCGATGAACTGTGTCGCGAGAGTGAATTTCTCGGATTTGGATCTCTCAGACCTTGATAAAATAGCAAACAACATTAGATTTGTGGGGAAGACATTCACCTCATGTGCTTCGATCAGGGAATTTGCCTGCCCATAATTTAAGAGCGTTAGATTTCCAATTGCCTTTCAACTCTACTCACTATTTTAACTGTGGTTCCACTCCCCACTTGTATGTGTAGCTATTGAAGTTGATATGAATGAAGAATGACCCATTTACCCTAAAAAAAAAATCAAGTTTGATATGACCTGAAAAAATAGTTGGATTCCTACAACAACCTGATTTCATATTTTCTCATAAGCCTCTAAATCATCTCGAACAATGACACAATAGATTATTGGGTAGTCACTATTACTCGTGAGAGATTTTATTGTATTATTGTTGTATAAATGTTGTATCGAATAAAATACATTATTACTCGTGAGAGATTTTATTGTATTATTGTTGTATAGTGTTGTATCAAATGACATAAATTACTTTTATTTTTATTCGCTCTCACGTATTTTGCTCTTTATAATAGTTGCATTCTTTGCCAATGAGGCATCGGCCCAATGATTTTACTAGGTCATATCATGACAAGAGACCAGGGTTTAAACCTTTCCGTATCTCAAAAAAAAAAAATAGTTGCATTCCTTTATAGTTTATACAATTAAATGTTTTAGATATATATAAATGTAGGAGAGCAATCATATTTTCAAAAACCTATATCGTTCCTAAAAATAAAAATAAAAACAAAAACCTATATAATTAGCTTTTCCTAATTTGCACCTTCCTTTTTTCACAAATTATTTAAAAACTCCATAAACTTGCTTTTCCTAATTTGCACCTTCCTTTTTTTTTCACTTTTTTTTTTTAGGGAAAAAAAACGGAAAAAACGAAATCTAATTAGCATAATTTCTTTCCTTTTTTTAGGAAAAGTTATGGTTATAATTAGCATGATTTCCGACGGCGATATTATTCCTTTTTCGATTGGAATCTACCTATACAATGTCGGCCCCAAACAAAAAAATCTATATATACAAACGTAAGAAACAGAAGAAGTATTCATCCTCAAAGTTTGGAAACAGTCCCAAAATAAATCAACGCTGCCATATCAAGTTTCTCTTCTTATTGGCTATCAAGTTTCTCTTCTTATCGGCGATAGTAGGTTTTGAAGATATCCGGTAGGGTTTTTTCCGGAAGAATCCTGTAAACCCACAGCACAGGGTTTTCAAAATATGGCAAGAAGAATCAGAAATTCATCAATCGAAGATCATAGCATCAATAACAAACAGCATTATAAAGAATTGGAGACACAGAGCGGAAATAAAAGGAGATTAGATGGCGACACAGTTTATATCCCTCCTTTTAAATTACAGAAATTAATAGACGAAGTTGAAGATAAGAGCAGTATGGAGTACCAGAGAATGACTTGGGATGCTTTGAAGAAGAGTATAAACGGGTTAGTGAATAAGGTCAATACGACGAATATCAAGCATGTTTTACAGGATTTATTTGCTGAGAATCTGATAAGAGGCAGAGGATTGTTTTGCAGATCAATCATGAAATCTCAAATGGCTTTCCCTATGTTTACAGATGTGTTTGCTGCATTGGTTGCAGTTGTGAATACCAAGTTCCCTACCGTAGGCGAGTTGTTGATCAAGAGGATTATATTGCAAATTCAAAGAGCGTATAAACGTAACAACAAGCATCAGTTGTTGGCTGCTGTAAAGTTCATTGCTCATCTGGTTAATCAACAGGTTGTTCATGAGATCATAGCTCTCGAACTTATCACTGTCCTGTTAGAAAACCCGTCTGATGATAGTGTTGAGGTTGCGGTTGGGTTTGTGCAAGAATGTGGATCCATTCTTGAAGATCTTTCACCGAAAGGGGTACGTGGTATATTTGAACGTTTCAGAGGGATTCTTCACGAAGGGGAAATAGATAAGCGTGTCCAGTTTTTGATCGAAGGACTTGTTGCGTTACGTAAAGCGAAATTTCGGGGTTATCTGGCTGTTCGTCCGGAATTGGACCTTGTGGAAGAAGAAGACAAACTAACACATGAGATTTCACTTCAAGATCAAATAGATCCGGAGAATGCTTTAGATGTGTTTATGCCGGATGCGAACTTTTTGAAGAACGAGAACAAGTATGAAGAATTGAAGAAGTCGATTATAGATGGTGAGGCGGATTCTCTTCAGGGATCTGATGAAGAAGATGAGGAGAAAGATTCTGATGAAGATAAAGGGATGAAGATAAAAGATGAAACAGAGACGGATTTGGTTAACTTGAGACGAACTATTTACTTGACTATCCAGTCAAGCCTGGATTTCGAAGAAACGGGACACAAACTTCTAAAGATTAAGTTAGAGTCTGGTCAGGATATGGAACTATGTATAATGTTGTTGGAATGTTGCACTGAGGAGAGGACTTACCGTAGGTACTATGGACTTCTGGGGCAACGCTTATGCATGATCAACAAAGTTTATCAGGAAAACTTCGAAAAGTGTTTTGAGCAACAATATTCTACGATACATCGACTTGAGACAAATAAGTTGCGTAATGTGGCTTATTTTTTTGCCCACTTGCTTGGCACTAATGCACTTGCTTGGCATGTTTTGGGTTATGTTAAGCTAACAGAGGAGGACTCCACGTCTTCTTCGCGTATTTTCATTAAGTTTTTGTTCCAGGAATTGTCTGAACATCTTGGTATCCGCTTGCTGAATAAGCGGTTACATGATCCCACCATGCAAGACTGTTTTGAATCTATCTTTCCAAGGGATAGCCTAAGGAATATCAGGTTTTCCATCAACTTTTTCACCTCGATTGGTCTGGGGGGAATAACAGAACATCTGCGTGAGCATCTAAAGAACATAATGCAGCAGAAGCAGAAATCGGTTTATGAAACTGCCTCAGATTCTGAAACATCATGTTGATTAGTCAGAATTTATGATTAACTACAATTATGGAGTCAAGATAAAGATGGCCGGGATGCAGCCCTATCTAGTTAGGTATCCCTTCCTAAGGATTATACTCCTAGTTTTTCTTTTTTTCTTTTTTTAAGACCTAAGCACTAAGCAGAGAGCAAGTATCAATAATAGTTTGGATGCAGTTTTCTTGTGTTTGAATTTGTATTTGTAATTGGTTGGTATCATACAACTGTTGTGCCATAAAATCCCTCGTGTTTGATCATTCTAAAACCGTTTACAATCTTCTGTAACTCTTGATTTGCGTATTAATCCGTATTTCCTGACTTGTTCAGTGGTTCAAGGCAAGTTTTTCTTGATATAAATGGAAGAATTCTTAGCTTGACTAAATTTTTCTTGATTGAAATAGTAGAATTATTATTAGCTTGATCTTTATGTCTCCAGTATTTTTCTCAGTATACTAAATACAATTCCAAGGGTTTGCAAAGTTTACTTTTTTTAGCTTCTCCAAATTGAAGAAGCCCTTCCATACTATTCTTTAAAAACTCATGTAAATGACGACACAAATATAGAAAATATTTCAAACTGTGTTTAAATCTTTCATAAGGTGTTACATTGATATACCAACACAAAATGGGCCAATCATTATACATAGATACAATACTTACATACACCACAAATCTTATCAAGTTCGACGTAAGCAATACTGTTGTTCAATTATATGAATTTAAATGTAACTATGGAATGGAGTTTCACAAAACAGGCACCTGTTAAACTCCAGATACTGTGTAATGCAAGCTAGTCTGCGAAGACAACATTGACAATGCCTGGAAATTTCTCCTTTATTGCAGCTTTGATTCCTGATCCAATAGACTCCGGCCCTACGTATTTTACCAGACACTGATCTCCCTCTACCGATAGCACATCTACACTTCCACCATAATTCTTGATGGCCGGTCTCAATATGTCGAGATGACGATTAACAGCCTGCACCCACATGTAACATGTTGTTATAGTGTGACAACTCCCATTGTTTTGAAGTATTTTTTAGCCCGATTGATGTGTAGAACAACAAAGTCAGAACTCACCTCCACGGTAATACTGCTAAATGGTTCATCATATACTTGGCGAATATCCTTGAGAGCATCTCCAAATTTTTCCTTGAGCACCTTTTCAATACCCATTGTCATAGTTGTAGTAGAGCTAGGACAACTTTCACATGCCCCTGCCATTTCATTCATGTAGATTTTGAGCATTAGATCAATGGGAACAGAAGAACGATCGTGTAACTCTAGCAATCAAAGCAATGGATGGGTAGCGGCCTAAGTTGGCTACAAAATGCTTGAAGAAACAACACTATCTAGAAATTTCGCTCATTTGGTGATATTCCCCTGTATTCTATCTTAGCTTGAATTTGCATATGAAGTATGAACTAAAAAGCAGCCATGAGCTTGTATTCAGCTTCAGTATTGGAAGTTTGGAACTGACCTACTTTCAAACACCTAAACATCATTGGATTGGGAATTTTGGATCGCTTATCGATTATAATCGGAGTTTGAGTTATATTTCGTAGCTAACCTAGTTGCTAAGTTAAAATTCGTTTTGAATAGCAGTGCAAGCATATAATGGAAATTGAAGCGAGATTGAGAATACGGATATGATTGAATTACAAACAACCTTGAAGCTTGAGAGATACGACGCCATCCTTGACGGAAACCACATCCACGTTTCCACCGTCGGCAATCAGGTAAGGGCGCACGGCCTCTAGAACCATATCAACGTTCTCTGCAGTGAGCTCGAATTGCTCAGCAGAGTACAGTCCCGGAGTCCCACTAGCTGTTGCAGATGGCGCAGCCAATATCATCCTTCGGGAGATGCTCAAACTCCTCCTCCGGTCATTGATTCTGAAGAACGAGATGAGTCGTCGTTGTGGAGAAATGAAAATCGAACTCGATTTGGCGAATGTTTGTGGTGCTTTCAAAGAAAGCAATGATTGAAACCTGGAGGGGAAGACAACGGTTGTACTGGCCATGGCACAAACACAGCAGGTACTAGCCAGGAGTTTAACTCTGACGGACAATCAGTGACCATAACCAAGATGATGATACAGTAGGAAAAAAAAACACTTTATTTTGCTTTCTTTTTTGCATTATAGTATGGGGAGTAAATTTATTATTATACCCCCTTCAAAAAAAATATTATTATTACACGTTAATAATGTTAATTGCTTTGAAGTGTATATGTTGATAGTAATAAGATGCGGCAGTTCCATTTCGTCGTCCGCCTTTTCGTCGTCAATTTTTTTATATTTTTTTTCTTCCCTTGAAATTAAGACGACGTCGTTTTAGTGCCCTCAAATGAAAATTGCATTTACACCCTTCCAAATAAAATAATTACATCCGTGCCGATTCCAGACCCTTCTGGGATTCTCTTCCTCCTTCCACGCTATTCTTCACTCCCATTTAATCTAAACCTTTCTACTCTTCATCACCAGCCTGCCGTTGCTCTGAATCTAAAGATCAAGAAAAATGGTGAGGCCTTCAATGAATGAACAAGTTGTTGATTAATTTTTTTTTTTTGATTAAATGTTTTTTTCCTTTCCCATTGTGCAGAATCAGACGGCGGCGGCGGTGGCGGTGGATCTTTTGTTAATGGTGATTTCTTATCTTCGTCCTTCCAACATTTTTACTTATTTTTATTCGCTTCTCTTCCTCTCTCTCTTTTATCTTATTCGTTGGCTTTGGCATTGTGCTGGAAATGTCTTGATCTAGATGTAGTGGGTGGTGTATTGTTAATTTGTTATGTTGCTGTGTCGGTGTAAATGTATTAGCACGTAGTTGCCAAATCATATATGCACTGTCATGTACTACCAAGTTGGTTAGTGACCTTTGGGTGCTTTGTTTTGTGTATGTTGATGATATGGGGTTAATTATGTCTATCTCTTGCTGCTGTTGTTCAGAATTTGATAGCTTAATTCTTCTCTATGATGATGGATCATCGGGGCAGAGCTAAGAAGCTGGTGCATTGCTTAAGCTGCTTCTCTTGCGGTGAAATGGAAATTCTCTCATCCAAAAGATGTGCTTACCGAACATTACGTTTATAATAACAACCTATGAGAGTGACAAATCAAGAATTGAAGAATTACAAGAATGGATTATTCTATCAAAGGATTACGAAGACAATTACAATTGATTTACGAGGACGACGATTGCAATTGATAAAACATGTAGAAAATGATACTATTGTGCAAAGTTGGGATGCCAACTTTTCTAAGAACTATTGGTGGGAACAACGACATGAAGTTTAAGATAGTAACACACACTATTGTATATGTTGTTATTTTGCCTTTCAAATTGGGGAAACTGGCGAATTGATTTACCACTTCTACATTTATTTCTTTCGGGGGTCACGTAAACCATGTACAACCAAAATCAATTATTGTCCGAATAGAATGAATTTGAAAAAAATTACAATTCATGGTAGGCATTCCGTGCATTGCACGGATGCAACTACTAGTTTATTTAATGTGTGTGTATGCGTTGGTTGGATGTATCATATTTATCATTTCATATCATAACTCCTCACTTATTGGTGTCACTTAATTTTTTGTTTTTCTTTTGTTGTTCCCTATGAATCATTTCAAGTGTTCGCATTAAAAATATCATCTTGAATAAAGACAATATTTAATCAACTTTTTAAGGCAATTCTAAAGGCACCTCCACTTTTACTTTCGGCACCACATTCACATGTAAAATGTGGTGCCGAAGTAATTATGAGGGTGCTTTTAGAATTGCCCACTTTTTATATTACCCTTTTATCACAATCCTTGCCGTTGTTAAAAATTAAAAAACTACGTCTTTCATGTCCGGCCACTTTTCATGCTATTGCTTTACTACCTTCATCATCCTCATGGTGCTTTCTTTTACTATTGCTTCTTCGTGTTTAAATATTGGGGGGGGGGGGGGGGGGGAGGACGGCGTTTCTGCTTCTCCTAACTATTAGTGGTTTGTTCGTCTCCCGGTGCACCTTCTGGCATATCAGACGTTGCTGACGGCGTGATGTCTTAAACATTTATTGTTGCAGACAATTTTCTGGCTCGTAGTGAGGATCAAGGTTCTATCATTGTTGAGTCCAGGGAGAGCGTTACTCTGAACCTTGTTCTTAAACCGTCTTTTACGTGATGAGGATGTTGGAGGCTTGACCTCATTTAATACATCTATCAGCACATAATGGGATAGGGATGAGAGTGTTCCACCTTTTGGATATTGTGAGGATATAAATGAGTCTTTTTTTTGTGAGTAAAAGAAAAAGTCTATTTGATAGAAATTGTGGCCGAATAAAAATGATAGACATGCTAATGAAGTCAAAAAGAGAAGATCATCAATGGTTTACAACGGGGACATAGTTAATGGTGCTCCAAGAGTTGTTAATTGAGCTAGTACTAAGAGAAATTAACTGGTAGTAAATAAACAGGTAAACGTTCAAGGTGTTATTAATGGAGCTAGTACGGTTAATGGTGCAAGTCCAATCAAGAGAAGTCATCAATTTGCCATTGTCAAGGTCCCGAACCTGATAAGCTTTCACCACTTGAAGACTTGAATGTTTTGCCTTCAGTTGTAAGTTATAAAAGCTACACACAGATTTCTTGTAGTCATTGAAGCTATAGAACCTTATTTGGTTTTCATACATTTTAGAGAAGGTGCAGTGACACATTGTTTCATATTTTATAAAATGACATGAAGATGTAGTGACACCTTATTTGATCTTCATGAAGTTTCATTAAAATTACAGTAACACCTGATTTGGTCTTGATAAGATGTCCTTGAAGACACACTAACACCAATTTAGACTCAATAAAGTATAATGACATATGAAGTTAGCTATCTATGATTAAGTAAATTCACTGCCATGTCACTGAATATGCATTGACAATGTTGAAACACTCGTCACTCCATCTGCAATAGTCATTGTATTTTTCAACTGGACGTCCGTATCATAAAAAGAAGAGTTGCGTTGAATCTTCGAGTGTCCTTGCATATTCAATTGTCGTTGCATCTTTCATTGGCTCTGTCACTACATGTATAATTGCTACTGCATTTGAATTTGACGATTGTCATTGTATCATCAATTGTCATTGTATTTTCAAATGACTATAAACATGCATTGACACATGATGTGACATTTATATAGTGCAAACTTGGTTTGTTTAAGTCATGAGTTTATTCGTAATCATCCGGTTAATAAACGAATAACAATTAATCTTCAGCTTTGGTTCATTTAGTTCACAAGGTTGTTCATGATCACTCGTGTAATAAACGAACAAAAAATTATGTTCAAGTTTGGTTTGTTTTAAGGACAAATTGTTCGAGCCTGTTCGAGTTTGGATCGTTAAATGTATTTTTACGTTCCATCTAAAGCTTGGCTCGGGTTAGATTTGTTCAGATAAATAAAACAAAGTCCAAATGCATAGATAAAAACTACAAAACAATATACAAGCATCATTATAAAAATTCAGAAACTCTATAAATATTCTATACAATTACTCTATAATAGTCTATTACATAACTAAACGACGTATCATATGATGTTTGAGGATAAATTTGTACGTTTGGTATAAGGGGAGAGTCAGGATACGACATTGTACAAATTACCGTCTTATTAATATAAGGTTTTGCTTATTAAAAAATTGTACATTTGTTTATTTATATAAGCGAGTTCGCGAAATAATCAAATGTTCACGTGTCATGCTCGAATTCGTTCGTTTAGGAAACTAATTTATAATTTTGTTTGATCTGTTGACCATTAAACAGGAGTGTGGAGGTTCGAAACCCGTAAATGGAAACTTATTTCAGCACTTTGATATAATAGAAGCGGCGTGTTGGGTGGAGACCCTCAGTGGCAGACCTACATACAACCAAGGAGGGCAACTGCCTCCATTTGATCCGAAAAAATCCCACTAATATTTGTACTATGCATATAGTTTGCCTCACTTAAATTTTTTATTTGCCTATGAAATTTTTATTGCCACCTTGCTCGAAATCCTGTGTCCGCTCGTGAGGGCCTCATAGTTAAGGTATAAATTTTTTTTTTCCAAGAATTTCCATAAAAAAATACGTGCGACCTCACAAATTTTAGTTTGGTCATGGTGTGAATCATAAGTGATGCATCACAACCAATAAAAATCATGAGTATTGAAATGAACCCCTACACGTAAAAAAAAATCACCAATGACTTTGTGTTAAATTAATGACATGGTGGTCCAAAACTTAGAATTGAATCACCCTAATTAGTCACGGGACCTAGGTCTTAATTGCAAACAAGGACTTCACTTTTGCAAAGTGATCAAAAGAAAAAAAAAATTACCGTGGGAAAAATAAATATCAAGTTGAGATTGGGCGCCGGCCTTGCAGGCATAGCCGCCTGCTGCACAAACGAACCATATGACAAATGGCAGGAAGATAAAACAATATATCAATAATATAATATTGCAGGGAGCTTGGATTTTGGGAAGAAGGTAAAATTAGCATTCCAATCCTTGTAAATGGAGGTTTTATCAACGAATCAAGGATCTATGCCAGCCGTAGTACAGCAATCTATTGATAATAAGATTATCAAGCTTCATCACTGGCGGCATTTGCCTGATCAATGCATCCTTCCTAAGAGTCAGTACCATAGACGATGAATTTATAGCTTTGAATCCTCCATATCCATTCCAAGCTACATTTTCCACTACAAGCTTCGTCTCTACGTTAGGACGATGCAAATGTCGTGAAGAGAGGACATCAATGTCGCTTGAGGTTTCCCGGTGACTCAGTCAATTTAGGGCGTTCATGTTCGACGGCGTAATTCACTTCGTAAGCTGGTGGAGATCATGA
This sequence comes from Gentiana straminea, assembly GCA_036785695.1. NCBI lineage: Eukaryota > Viridiplantae > Streptophyta > Magnoliopsida > Gentianales > Gentianaceae > Gentiana > Gentiana straminea. The sequence continues at coordinate 4,344,929 of JAVUPR010000061.1, forward strand.
GGACTAGTTGTCATTAGTTTAATCGTCTCCAATTTCGCCGGCCGTGCAGCTTCTAAGAGTTGACATTTAAAAACTGATGGGTTCACGCTATTGTGCCAACCGCCAACAAGGTACGCCTATCTTGCCTTGGGCTTTCAATTTTTCCGGCTTGTCTATATACTGACTCTTTTTAATCTTATGAATATACGTGGTGTCAAAAGGATATTATCCTGATAGCATTTTGGGTAAGTAGTTTATGTTGAATAAATTGAATTGTTATTGGAAGAATTATCCTGGCACAAAGTGGAAGATAGATTAGTTCTTGATGCCTTTATTATGAGCATTTTGTATCCACTTCTTTCGTCTAGACTATTTTGACCTCTGCTCCGTATGTATTACTATTGCATTCTATTGTATAATGCAGAATCCGATAAAGGACTGATGTTTACCGTGGGAAAGAAGGTGGAAGTCACTTTTGACACTGAAGTGTATAAGCATGTTTGGTTGCCTGCAAAAATCCTTGAACACAAAGGAAATGGCTTCTTCCTGGTGGAATGGCAGAAACGTAACAGTTGTGGTGACCCATGTAGTGTGCAAGAGACTGTTGATTCCTTACACATACGACCCTGTCCCCCAAAACTGAAGGAAAATAATTTTTTCCTGTTGGAAAAAGTAGACGCTATCTTTGATTTTGGCTGGAGGAGTGGGGTGATTACCAAAGTGCTTGCTGATAGTAGGTATATTGTGTTTTTCAAGCTAGAAGGAAATCAAAGGGAGTTTAGCTTTTCAGAACTGAGGCCTCACATGGAATGGAGAGAGGGGAAGTGGTTTAATACTTCTCAGGTTTGGCAATTTTATTGAATTATTTAATTTTCAATGTGTCCCAGTAACCCCACCACAAACCTGTTAGTTCTGAAAAAGAATCAATCACTTGCCTGATTACTTGCATCTGGCTTATTGTTGCTTGTTTTTGTTGATTATTTGGTCAATCGCCTGTGCGTAGGTTGAATCCCCCCTCCCTTATATCTTCTATTTTTAGGTTGGTTTAGCTACAAAATCTCAGGCTGCGATCTTTTTCTCCCTATTTGTATTGTACCAGTTTCACAAGCCAAGCATGTATCATCTATAAGTTAGTCTTAACTTCCGGTATACTGGTTTATACATGACTATATAATCACATACATGAAAAAGAAACTGGTTCATTTTTTTGCTGCATCCAAAATCTGTTACCTTGTGCAAGTCTCCCTTCTGTTGCTCTATTCCTTGTTTTTTTTTTTTTTTTTTTTTTTTTGCGTACTGATGTTTTCGTACTAAGTTCTTGCCAAACGAAGTTTTGTCCTCTTGGTCTTAAGATCTTAGTGGATGGAATATATCCTTGTGGACTATTGCGGCAAATTCCTCTTTTTGGGTCCACATTTAGGCTACTCTTTTCTTCGATGACTTCTCCATTGTATATTATCTGCACTTTAGATAGTGAAATTAGCAGCGGGGGTCCAGTTTCAAGCATCAGAGAATATTCTGTGCTCAACATTACAATTCATTGTAATTTCGCAATTTACCTAATCCATCACTTGTTTATCCTAATCTCCTTTAATTGTTGTCTTACAGTAGGATTATACATATTTTTCATTATTGTTCCATCTCCCAAGATCTGCAAAAAAAAAAAAAAAAAAAGGAAAGAGGGGGGGGGGGGGGGGAGGAAGAACAAGCACATAGATGAATCTAAACCGAGAGAAGTCGACAGGTTATCCGGATAGGGTCCATGTTGTGTGACGGTTTAGCTTTTCATTTTGGCGCAGGATGCCTTCTCAATCCCACCAGGTTATCAAAATAATGAAGGTTATGACCACGAAAGTGCTAACGTCATTGACATGGCCACTCGACTTGGCAGCTCAGTCTCTACAAAGAACGCCTCTGACGGTGAAATACCATCTTCTTTAATCGCAAGGGAAACTCAGATTGATCTGGAGATTCCTTCGAGTGATGAAACTTTGGATGTTGACTCTTCACTCAGGGAAAAAGTTTCAGATCCATCACTGGATAATGTTGGCAAAGAGGAGTTACAATGGGACATACAATCAGGGGACTCATCTCTCACAACAGGAACTGGTGCAACTGAATCAACGAGTGAAGGGAAGCATAGCAATGTTAGAGGCCTAGCTATTGGAATAGCTGAAAATGGCCTGTCAGTAAATCTTTCTTGCGCCAAGATATCTGTGAGTTACATCTCCATATCATGTTATCTTAAATCGAGTCTGATTTTTAGATAAGACGGATTTTATTTGTAATACTTTTTTCTACTCTCTTTTGTAACTTAGATGATTTTATTTAGCTTGTAAACATACTCAACTCTCTATTCTATCGATAAATGCTTCTGTCAAGTACAAGACAAACTGATCTCCTCCCGTTTAGTGTCTCATCTTATTCACCTTTCTCCATATGTTCAGACTGTTTCTCGTCCATTAAACTTCTCTGCCTCAAGTTCCTGTGCACCCCCTAAGTTTACTGACGGAATTACTTATTTTCTACCTTTTAAGTGTGTGTAAGATTTTAACGAGGAGCAAAATGTTATTATGGACTTTCAGTAGAAGAAAGATGACATGACATGATTTATCAGGTTTTTGTTTATTCTGAAGTGTTTGCTACATCACGATTATTGTCTCTTGCCAGTTATCCATCACGAAGTAACATAAATATGTTCGGCTGTGGTAATGTGTCTTTCAGTTGGAAATCATCCAGGAAGGATGATGGAAATAATGCTTAAGAAAATTCTGAGAGCGCATAGTTCAGTAAAGGGTGTGCAGATATTTTAATGGACTCATTTAGTTATTTTTGAAATGACACACCATGAATTTGTAGATGCATCGGAAGACAGTTTGCCACAGTTTCAAGTTATAGAAACTTTGTAAATTATAAGTGTTTTTTTAAGTGCGTATATTTACTGTGTTTGTATTCTTTTTGTTTCTTTCTGACTTTTGGACATATTTGGTCCTTAAGTCTAGTGCCTCGTGTCATTTCTGGGCACAATTAAGACTGGAGTGGAATCTTTTTTCTTTCCGTGCGATTCTTGAGTCTGTGAAGAAAAGTTTAGATCAAATGACTAGGTTTCATTGAACGTTTAGATCCGCTGCCGGTAAATTCTTTAGTTAAAGGATACTTGATGCAGTATAAACTTATGAATAGGTAAAAGTACACTGTACTTTGTACGATGTATCATGTATCTTGATGAATATCTATAAATATAGTGCTAACCGTAACATCGAATAATTGCTGCTGTTCTGCAATAGTGGTGTGAAAGAGAAGTATTGCAAACAGAACACTTAATGTACCTTGAATGCTTATGATGATAGATTTTAAGTTGTCTGAAATTAAATAATCAGCTTGGAGAATTATTCACCCACCATCTACAATCATGTGTCTTCATGTTTATTTGAGCTTATATTTTTCATGCATATTGAATTGCTATTTACTTTTAGAGTAGAAGTGATTGTCGCTGAAGAAGGCACATGATGAATTTGTTTTCAGTTTAGGTCAAGTTTATCTCCTTGCAAAGAAATATGGAAATGATCAATTGCATTTTCTTTACTTTTTTCAGTACTAGTGATTGTAACCTGGATTGTCCTATTTTTGTAGAAGAGAAAGCAGATAGACTTCGGTGATCAGGAAGAAAGGTCTGGTGTATGTTCAAGGAAGACTTGTGAGCGTTCTGTGGATATACACGGAAAAAAAGCACGATCTTCAGTTGGTATAATGTTTTTTTCCTTTTTTTCATTGTGGGTACAATTGTTTGATTTCTATCTATTGGCTTTTTAATCGAGAACCTTTACCAAGTTAAAGAGGTAAGAAGGGTGTTGCTGTTGAAGGTGTTTTTGAAAATGTTCATTGAGAGTGCATGACAATTGAATCTAATTTGCTATTCTCTTAGGTTTGGCATGTGGTGATATTAGAAGCTCAGGATCAATACAATCTTCTCGGTCCAATAGTGAGGAACCAATGAAGCACGATGAGGATTCAACTAGTTTTGATGAAGCTGAATTACACATAGTAACAGTAAGTTTCATGTTTAAAATGCTCTCGCTGAGCGGTATTAGGACTTAGGACAGTTAACTTCGGTCATCATCTATCCAAAACATGCTTAAATATCTTATCAGACCTAGTACATCTGTTTTATGAGGCACGTGAAAATAGATAACAAGTAGACCAAGTCTACTGAATTTGAAACTATATTGAAAAACTTTAATTCTTACATATGACATAATTTCCTGGTAATCATATGAGCCTGTGTTGAACTATGATCAACACGCAGGCCAAACTGAAGATTAACCAAAAATGGTGCTGTTAGGAAGTCTATATATGAGTTCTCTTCCTTAGCAGACATCGTTACTGTTGATAATGGAATTGTTCTGGTATGGAGAAGTGACAAGGACGGACTGTGCATATACAGTTGATGAGCAATACAGACTATTAGAAAACTAAGGGATTTAAACACTTTTGATCCCATTTGTTTTACACTTTTTGCATTTTTATCGCCAATGTTTCATCTTTGCACTTTTACCTCTAATCTACGTTTTTTTTTTTTTTCAAACCTATTTAGTCAATTTTTGCCATTTGTCAAGTTTTTATTGGATAGAGCATTTCGTACCTTCAATGCTGGTTGTTTGACACGTGGCACTTTGGATTGAAAATGTAAAAGAATGGCACGAATGAGGGGTAAAAGTGCCAATATGTAACTGTTAGAATACATCAGCAGGGTACATCAGCAGGGTGTACCTCAGCAGGGTCACCTCAGCAGGGTCACCTCAGCAGGGTTCTTGTCTACTGACTCCTTCCTATGTCATCAGTAGACTAACCTTTTTTTGTTATTCTTCAATGTATTTTTTACCTTGAATTAGCCCTAATAATCTTATAAATTAGTGGCTAATCATCCCTGTTTCTCCCTTGTCTTTTAGCAGATGAAACACTGTCCAACTAACCGTTGGAACAGTGTTTCCTGCTTTTTACCTTTTTGCCTTTATAGCCGTTGGGCATCTCTTCTATTAATAGAAGTAAGATGGCCCCTAGTTTGTAATGAGCTTTCTATTCTAAATAACAAGAATACTTTTCTCATTCTTTCTAATTTTACATGGTATCGGAGCTTTAGATTTTTCTGGGAATTTCTTCTTCGAAAAATTCAAATTTCTTCCTAATCAATGGCTAGTTCCACTGCAACTAGTGCAGCCACTGATCCTTCTATTACTGAAAATCCTATAAGCTCTGGTGAGCTTCAAAACATTCATGCTGCTTACAAGCTGAATGGGAAAAATTATACGAAATGGTCACGGTTGTCGAACCTTCTTGAAAGGTAGAGGCAAGGCGAGCCATCTTTGGGGACTGGTCCAGCAAGGGATGATCCCAGGTTTGATAGTTGGGATGAAAAGGACTCAATGGTGATGTCATGGCTCTGGAATTCTATGACCCCAGAAATCAGTGACCCCTACATGTTTCTGGAAACAGCTAAGGAAATCTGGGACACGGCCAAGCGTCCTACTCAAGGTGAATGATCTTTGCTCAAATCTATGAGATAAGAGCAAAGATTCAAAACACCAAGCAAGGTAACAAATCCATCACTGAGTATTCCAATCTTCTGCAAGGTATGTGGCAAGAACTTGATCATTATCAGTGCATTCAAATGAAAGATAAAGATGATGCTGCTACCTTGAGAAGGATGATGGAAAAAGATAGGATTTTTTCCTTTCTTACTGGTTTAAACCAGGATTTTGACCCTGTGAGGGTCCAAATTCTTGGAAAAGATGATCTTCCTAATTTGAATGAAACAATTGCTATTGTTAGAGCAGAGGAAAGTAGGAGGGGTGTCATGATTGACACTCCCTCTATTGATGGCTCTGCTTTAATAGCTGGTCAGAGGAATCAAGGGTACCCTAAGACCACTGAGTCAAAGGGATATCCAGAAAAGAAATTTCCTTCTCAAAAGGAAAATATGAAACCTGATAGGGACAGTCTGTTTTGCTCTCACTGTAAAAAGAGCAGACATACCAAAGAATTCTGTTGGAAATTGCATGGGAGACCAGGGAAAAACAAAGAACCCTTGGCTCACACGCAAATTCGGCAAGTACGAAAGCAATGGACAGGGTATGGATCAAAACCCCATGAATCAGAATCCTACTCTTGGTCAATCTGAAATAGAGAAATTGAGGAAGTTCTTAGATACCTTGGAAAATCCATCATCTTCAATGGTTTTTTCAGGTATGGCTTCTTTAAATCTCTTAAATCGAATGTTACCGGGGATTGGGTTGTTGATTCGGGGCTCCGACCATATGACTCCTAATATTGCATGTTTTTTCGTCTATGTGCCTTGTACTACTAAGAGGAACATTACGATTGCTAATGGTTCTTCAATGAGTGTGGCGAGGCATTGGAAATGTTACTATAAACAATGACCTAACCTTAAAAGATGTCTTGCATGTTCCTAATCTCTTGCTAGTCTCCTATCTATCGAAAGTTAACTAGAGACTCTAAATGTTATGCTCTTTTCTCTACTAACTCTCGTGTGATACGGGTTCTAGAAACCATGAGGAAGATTGGACTTGCTAGGGCTAAAGAAGGTCTCATGTTTTGAAGGTGAAGATAATGACAAGCTTAGTTGTCAGAATACTTCTTTTTTGTCTAAGACTAGTCATGATAAGATTATGTTGTATCATAGGAGACTTGGTCATCCCTCTTTTCAGATTCTTATGCATTTGTTTCCTAATTTATGTAAAGGGTTAAACTCAGTTGATTTCAAATGTAATGAATGTGAATTTGCTAAACATAAAAGGGTGTCTTATCCTATTGCATCTAATCTTTTTGCTAATCCTTTTAATCTTATACACAGTGATATTTGGGGCCCCTCCACCAACCCCAATATCAATGGTGCATTGTTGGTTTGTCACCTTTATTGATGAGATTTGTACTAGAACAACTTGGTTGTATCTTATGAAACAAAAATCGATCTTGCACTGATTTTTTTCCCGTGTTCTACAATATGATTATGACTCGGTTTGAGGTCAAAATCAAAAAGATAAGAACCGACAATGCTAGGGATTATTTCAACAAATTCCTAAGTCCTTTTTGGAAGAAAAAGGGATCATACATGAATCCTCTTGTGTGTACACACCCCAACAAAATGGGGTGGCTGAAAGGAAAAATAGGCACCTTATGGATACAACTAGGGCCCTCCTCTTCCAAATGAATGTGCCTAAACATTACTGGGGAGAGGCAGTCCTTACTGCTGCTCATCTTATAAATAGGATGCCTACTAAAGTCCTTGGAAAAAGAAGTCCCATTGATACTCTTACTAAACTCTTTCCGGATTTTCTAAAATCTGAAGGAGTTCATCCTAAAGTGTTTGGATGTGAGGCCTTTGTTCACATACACCAACCTAACGGGGAAAACTTGATCCCGGATACGTTAAGTGTGTGTTCATTGGGTACTCCAACACACGAAAGGTTACAAATGTTACCATCCTCCCACAAAGAGGATTTTCATATCCAAGGATGTTACCTTCTATGAAATGCACCCCTACTTCTCGGGGAAAGCTATGATTCGGGGGAGAACTTTAAATCGATTATGAAAGGGAAATGTTTCTTCTTGATATTGATTCGATCTTTCGGATTACGGAGGGTCCCTCGGCGGGGTCCCTCGGCGGGGTCTAGTAATGATGCAAATCATGAAGGTTCTATCTCGAACATGAACTTGATGTTCCTCCTCTGCGAGCAACAATCGATGCTCCCCTTATGAATAAGAGCAAAGATAAGACTCCCATAATCTATACCGGGAAGAAGCTGGATGAGGGTTCAAAATGTGGTTCCAATTGAGGACACCTTTGTTAACACAAATGAACAAGAAGTTCCATTCACGAATGAGGAACCCACTTACGATGCTCTTGTTTTTCCTCAAAATTCGATAAAGATGACTCTTCATCCGGTGATAATCTTCCTATTGCATTGAGGAAACCTACTTAGGGCTTGTACCCCTTGCACCCTATGAGGAATTTCTGTCTTATGATAGGATGTCAAACAAACGAGAAAAGGTTTATGGAGAATCTTCTAAATAGTTACGTGCCCAAAAGATTCTCGGATGCCTTAGGAGATGAAAATTGGGTACGAGCTATGAAGGAAGAAATGAATGCTCTTGAAAGAAATAAAACATGGGAGCTTGTTGAGCTCCCTAAAGGGCTAAAGCTGTTGGTGTAGATGGGTCTTTACCATCAAGTACAAGTACGATGGCACCATTGAAAGATATAAGGCAAGGTTAGTTGCCAAGGGGTATACCCAAACCCATGGAATTGACTATTTTGACACCTTTGCCCCTGTGGCAAAGATGAACACTGTCAAAATACTTCTATCCTTGGCTGCTAACCTAGACTGGGGATTACATCAATATGATGTAAAAAATGCTTTTCTACAAGGGGACCTTGAGGAAACCATTTTTATGGATATTCCTCCTGGTTTCCAAGTGGAACAAGGAAAAATATGCAAATTAAAAAAGGCTCGTATGGCCTCAAACGGTCCCAGGGCCTGGTTTGGGAGATTTACAAAAGCCATGATAAGTATTGGCTATAAACAAAGCCAAGGTGACCATACCTTATTTATGAAATTCAATTTACATGGAAAGAGATCTATTCTCTTAGTCTATGTTGATGATATAATCATCACGGGGGATGATCGAAGGCAATGCTCAACTTAAGACCTTTTTGGGGAGTGAGTTTGATATCAAGGAACTAGGGAAATTGAAGTATTTCCTAGGGATTGAAGTTATGTACTCACGGCGGGGAATATTCATTTCCCGGCAAAAATACATACTAGATCTTAAGAGAGGCTGTGGGAAATCGGTTGCAAACCTATGAAGACCCCCATTGATTTCAACCATGGGATCAACCTTGCACCGAGAAGATGAAGAAGTGGACAAAAATGCCTACCAAAGGCTTGTGGGGAGGCTCATTTACTGTCTCACACAAGGCCGACATTGCCTTTCTTGTGAACATTGTGAGCGGTATATGCACTCCCCTAAACGGTGTCATCAAAATCTTTGCTTGAAAGAATTGTGTACTATCTCAAAGGTTTGTCTGGAAAAGGAGTTCTATTCAAAAAGGATGATCGAAGTTACTTAGAGGCTACTACACCGATTCGACTATCTTTGTTGCATCGATGACAGAAGATCCACCTCTGGTCATTGTGTGTTTCTTTTTGGGAATCCTGTGGTTTGGAGGAGTAAAAAGCAAGGGGTGGTATCAAGATCTAGTCTTTGAAGCGAGTTTAGAGCCTTGTTTGTGGGTGTACGTGAATTACTTTGGCTCAAAATCATTACGGATGATCTAAGGATTCGAGAGAATGGCACCTATGATCCTATATTGTGATAATCAATCGCCATTGACATCTCCCACAATCTGTTCAACATGATAGAACAAAGCATGTTGAGGTTGACAGACACTTTATCAAGGAAAAATTGGGTGTGGCCTTATCAAGCTCAAGTTTATCAACTCTCAAAATCAAGTTCCGATGTCCTTACTAAGGGTACGCCTAAGAAATCCTTTGATTATCTCCTTAGCAAGCTGGGAATGATTGATATCCATTCACCAGCTTGAGGGGGAGTGTTAGAATACATCAGCAGGGTACATCAGCAGGGTGTACCTCAGCAGGGTCACCTCAGCAGGGTTCTTGTCTACTGACTCCTTCCTATGTCATCAGTAGACTAACCTTTTTTTGTTATTCTTCAATGTATTTTTTACCTTGAATTAGCCCTAATAATCTTATAAATTAGTGGCTAATCATCCCTGTTTCTCCCTTGTCTTTTAGCGAGATGAAACACTGTCCAACTAACCGTTGGAACAGTGTTTCCTGCTTTTTACCTTTTTGCCTTTATAGCCGTTGGGCATCTCTTCTATTAATAGAAGTAAGATGGCCCCTAGTTTGTAATGAGCTTTCTATTCTAAATAACAAGAATACTTTTCTCATTCTTTCTAATTTTACAGTAACATTGGAATAGAAACACAAAAATAGTGAAACAAGAGGGACCGAAAGTGTCTTTATCCCGAAACGGCGAAAACTAAAATAAGGCATTGTGGCAACAAACGAGTGGGGTATGTATAATATCTTGAAATAGTTGCATAAAAAAATTTCTAGAGACACAATATGATCATGATATATAAGAAATTATGGCATAAACATCGTAGGAATCTATTTCTTGTTAGAGACATACTCATTGTGTTATAGATACATATTGTTGCCTTTTTTTCTTTGGTTTAGTCCCCTAGAATACTCCTGTTTGAGGGCTAGGTTGATGCATTTGAGCAAAAGGGTGTGAAACTCTTAGGTTTAACTTGAAAAGGAAAGTATTTTTTGTCTGATCCTTCCTTGACGCTGGCTAATATGGTAACCCGTTGAAACACTGAACTGTTGCTGCACATTGTTGCAAATCTTAGATTCGGTGTTCTAGTGATTGTTGAAAAGCAATTCCTATGTTGGGGTACACTCCTTTGACCTTATCAATGCTAAATTCTGTTTGAACCTGTATTCTTGGATTTACGTACAGTATCACATCTCAGGCGCGTATAATAAGTGTGTAGAAGATGGAGGGATAGAGCGATTTTCGGTATTGATTTGCTTGTATGAAGCCAAAGTCTACGCTGCAAACATTGTCTATGAAGGCTTTCTGCTATCTTGTTATTTATAAACATTAAGGAGCCGTTTCAGAACATATGGCTGATAATTTTTGTAGCAACTTATGGCAGTTATTAAGGAATCTGTTTATTTACTTGCATTTCCATATGCTAGCCAACTAGTTTATATATCTAAGTAAAAGTTTGGTCCCTCTCGCATGTATATTAATGGTTTAGCTGGTGGGTGTAGGTGTCCAATCAGTTTGAAGTCGAATATAGGAGTCTGAAGAATTTGCATGGGAGACTTCCTACACCTATTGCAGAGGGTTCTATTACTTCATTTTCAGGTACAGTTTAATGTTCTCTAAGTTGATATCTTTTGTCCCTTTTTTTTGCATGTCAATGAAACACTCATAGCATGTCCTTGTAAAAGAATGTACAGAAAAGGTCGACGATCCACTCATCGATGTGGAAATCGCGACATTGGATGTCTCAACTCTAGGTCAGGTTTTTGGGATCAATGGCGGCTCCAAGAAGAAGCCCGTGAATAATAAGCAAATTAAACAGGAAAATGACTTAGGTTCCGATGCTATGTCGTGGTTGGGAGTAAGAAGAGGTGATCTTGCTGAAGGTTCAATCAAGCAGTGCAAGAGCCATAATTCAAAGAAAAGTGGGATGCGAAACATAAATTTGAACATAATTTCTGAAGCAGAATGTGAGGAAGGCTTCCTTTTTGAGGGTTAGTACTTGCATGAAAGATTTTTTTGTCATATTATAAGAAGTGCCACCTCAGTTTGTAGTTATTTTGGTAAAAATAAGGAATAACTCGGTACTCTCATGCCTTTTTAATACTTCCTTTTTCTGCAGGTGATGTAGTTTCTCCAAATACACAGAAAGGGAAAGCAGCTGAAGTGGGTTGCGGGACAGCAAATTTAGAAACGGATTCGGAAGGATCACCAAATAATCCATTTGACGTTCAGCTTTTGACAAACTCGGTTGGAGATGAATCTGCAACAAATATTGGTAGCTCAAGTAAGATTGCAATTTGTGTTTGCTTGCGCACACACACGTTTTGTTTTGTTTTGTTTTGATTTGATTAGTTTCATTAAGCTTTTTATTTTTCTTTTAGTGTCTTCTGAAGCAAGAAATACAGAGCAGTATGCAGTGGCAAGTGGTGAAAAAATCAAGGAATTTAAGTGCCTGCCCTTCGTGAAGAGGTCACCACTTTGGTCAACAGTGGAATCAATGGAAGTATTCCAGAAAAGGCCACAAAACCCACATTTTGGAGCTTTACAGCAAATCAAAGAAAGTTCTCGTGAGGGATTAGCTATAGGGTGCATGGTTACTTTTGCTAGTGTAGTAGAGAAGACAGCCAAGTTGCAATTCGAAAATCCTCAGGTCTCCACCATGGATGACATATTGGAAACTCTTGTGGAGTTGGAAACACATGGTTTTAACGTCGTGTTTGTGCGGGACCGTATCAACTATTTAAGACACAAGAGAGAGGAGCAAGAAAAGCTTCATGAAGAGATGGAAAAACTCAAGGATGAAATGATAGCGCGTAATCTTGAGATGTCGAAAATCGAGGAGGAGACAGAGGAGATCAATGATCAGATAAGAGAATTGGAGGAAAAGCTCTCGGAGGCTTTCTCAAGGAAGGAGATGAAGGACCGGGAAATCGGTAAGTTGCAGTCAAAAGTGAAGATGTTCAATGAAAGCATCAAAAGCATACAGTGTGGCTTTGATGGCTCTCTTTTCTGAACACCGTCTGACGGTCTGATTCAATAGAGAGACTCCTCGTGTTTAGGTTGTTGTTCATAACACACGTGTCGTACAGACATGACTGCTTCTTTATATGGGGGAAGCCCGGACCTTGTGGGTGGTGATATATTTCTTTGCCCACATTTCTTGCCAAAAAAGGAGAAGAGGATTGGAACTGTAATGTATTGCATTGTTACAGGCTGGATTGACATATAGTTAGCATACACACTTTTATTTTGTTTTATCATTTTGTAAACGCCAAGTAAGATTATTGTAGAATTTGATAACAATGACCCATTATTTATACACTATATTATACACACATCAGGGTACTACATTCAAATGCACACATCATCGTTGGGTATGTTTACTACGTAAATAATGAGGTCTTACATGTAAGGGGTGTGTTGCTATCTATGGGTGGGGAAGTTTTGGGTGCATCTGCCATATGCTGAGTGACCGTCTATTTCTAAATTGGATTCAAACTGTGTGTTTCTGATTTGTTTATTAAGTCTTCACAACTGGAATAAGGAATAATTTCCCATGCTTCACGGTGTGTATGTACTTCGTATTACACGTTCTACATTCAAGTCGGTTAGTACTCAACACACTTCTTAATAGATTATTTATGTACAAATTTAAATAAATACGTAATACAATGACAAACAACTATGATGCCTAACATGCAGAGTGTCTGTAACGTTCCGTTCCGGATATCGAGTCCTTATCAGGAAAAAAAATGTTCGGCAAGTATAACATCATACGTAAGCTTCTACGTTATCGTATCGAGTAAAGCAACGCAGAAGCTAAAGAGACTCAGGTAAAACTTTAAAAGATACTAGAATTACAATGCTATCCAACTTAAAATGTATAAAAAGGAAACTTACAACAACGAAGTATCTTACATTGTACAAAATCTTACAGCAAAAACAACTATACATCAAGGTCTTGACAAAGTTAAAAGAAATACAACAAGTCTTGAAAGTAAAACATAGTCTCAAGTTACAACATGGATATGAAAGCATAATTAGACTTCTAGTATAGCATGGCACATGATCATACATCATCCTCAAAATCATCATCATACTCCGGCTCAACTTGTATGTCTTCTCAAGACAAACAACACATAAACATGCAAAAAAGGTAAGTACAAAGCGTACTTAGTAAAATGTATAAACTATTGAACAATTATATTTTATAACAAAAGGTAGACACATTATGATTAAAGTTATCTTTCATGAACACGACTCACCTCTAGGGTTCACTTCATGCTCATCAACATGTCGAGAGGATCCTACTTTGTTTCCAGCTTAGCTTATCTTTGTTACACAAAGTATTCAAGAGCACTATGCACGGTGCTGCTCACCAAGCACCATCTGGTTGCAACCTACTAGTGGAATGTACACTAGTAGCCACGGGCTAGCCCCGATAGTGTGTGTGTGTTCGGTGAAGTCCCTCCACACTTGGGGTCTCTCAAGGACTTGCAGAGTTATTCACTTTATCTAACCACATTACACATCATGATATTGTCTTGTGCCTTACCAAGAATAACATTGGTGTTTGTGCTTTTAACTATACAAGTGTCAAGTATGCATGTTATTAATCATTAACTAGCCACCTACGCGTTTTCAAGGCAAAAGCTCACTTAACACTTCTACTCCCTCATTTAGACAACTGGACATTAACAAGCCTATTACATACACAGACATTGATGGATAATAATCCATCAAAGCACAAGGCCATCCATGCTCTTCCGACGGCCCCGAACTTCAACTCTTTATATAATTCATTCGGTGCTGAAACTAAACACATCAGAAGCTTAATCATGGCTTTGTTAAGTTTATTTAAGATTATCGTATCAAGAAACAACAACCAAAACTCAATTCGGGGCCTTGGAAGCCCAAAACAGTATAACAAGCCCTTTGGCGCGTGCCATGCCTTTTTGGCGTGCACTGAAGCACACCAGAACCTTGCAGATCATTCTGCTATATGTTGACGTGTGCCAACCCCTTTCGGCGTGCGCCAAAAACAGACAGAACAATCTGTTTTGCTTCAGCTTCACTTTCGGCGCGCGCTAAGACCCTCGGCGTGAGCTAAAACCCTTATAACCATCATGTTGACATCTTGTTCACCCTTGGTGCGCGCGTCAAAAGGGTCGAACTGCTCAAAAACAACAGTTTTCTGCACTTTACGAATCCAAACCAAGTTCCAACACATATGCAATGAATATATATAACACAGAATATAGCAGCAAAACTTCACTAAAACACACCACCAAAACATACCCAAACATTATAAAACAAAATAATCATTCAATAAGAAGACCCTCTTACTTGTGATCCAAAGCAATTGCCAAACAATTCAAAGCAAAACAACCCCAACACTTGATCTTCAACCCAAAACCTATTTGATCAACAATTAACCTTAAATTAATTGTGATCAACAGTTTCCAAACAAACTATTCTACGAATTGAACAACTTAAAACAACATAGAAGGTTCAAAACTTAAAGATTCCAAACTAGGGCAATTATATTACCTTCTTCAAACTTGAAAACCTTGATACAAAGGAAAGCTCCTATCACACTGATTCCGATTCTCTACTTGATTCTGAAAACCGAGCCACAACCATCAAGATCCTCTGAAGATTCCTTTTTTGCTTTTAGTTTCAGTTTTTCTTTCTCAAAGAAATGTTCAAACTTTTCTGAAAAACTCTATCCATACTTAATGGGAGGTTTTATTTTTCCCAAAAATAATCCCCCCATTAATTATTTCCTCCCCCCTTGTATTAAAACTTAAATCCTTTATAAATTAAATATAATATTTTAATTTTGTGCAAAATGACACGTCTGTATTTTCTAAAAAATCGGAATATTACAATGTCACAAACAATGATGTCAATGTGGTCGGTCACTTGTTACTACGGTGACAAATCACAATGTATATACTCTATAGTGTTTGTTGCTTTTCGGTTTGATGAAATACGATAACGAGATATCAGTCACACACAATGGGGTCAGTGTGGTCTGTCACTTTTTTCTACAATAACAATTCACAATATCTATAGTGTTCGTTGCTTTTCGGTTTGATGAAATACGATCGTTAATGAAAAAAAAAATGTAATAGTGAATTAAATGCTAATAAGATAGGGGTTTTAAGGGCATAACAATAAATCATTGCCTTTAAAGCACCTCAATACATACTTATTTTCAAACCTTTGATGTGGTGTCCTTCAACTTTCTCAAATACTATCTCCGTCTTAAAATATAAGTCAACCTAGAGGTTTTTACACAGATTAAAAAAGGGTTAAATGTCATAAAATTGAAGGTTAATGTCTAAAATGCCCCTTGACTATAATTAATACAATATTTGTTAAGTACTCCCTCCGTTCCGAAATAACTGGGGCAATTGCCAAAAAGATTTGTTCAAGGCAGTTACATTTTTTTTTTGAGAAGGCAGTTACATTTCCAATGCAATATTTATTGTGTTTTTTCTGCATCTATCCTTATTAATTGAGGAGTGAGAGAATATATACAACAATGTATTAAATAAAGACTAATGGTTTTTTTAGTCATTTTGACATTCAAATTAAAGCATTAACTCATATTCTTAATATGCGTGTTTTTGACAACTGCCTCAGTTATTTCGGAACGAGTGTTTTTGGCAACTGCCTCAGTTATTTCGGAATGGAATAAGTAATAAAAAATGGTTGAATTGATAATGAATTAGAGGTAAGATAGAGAAAATAGTAATAAATGTTGCATTGATAACGTAGAATAAGTATATTATAAGAAAAATCTAAAAATATAGAATAATTTATATTTTGAAACGGAGATAGTATAAGAGTAACATAAAATGAGTTTTTTACTATTTCCCGAAAATAATATTATCCGAAAAATTCCAATAATTTTTTTTTTTTTTACTTGCATCACTCCCCTCCGGGCTCCGGTCCGTTAACCTTAGCAGCGTCAACCAATCTTCTCCGGCCCCCTCCCACCGATTACCCCTCTTCTGTCACCGTCTTTCCTTTCTTCCTCAAGCCATAATCCTCCTCCTAATCATCGTTCTACCCATCATCTCCTGCGATGCTTGTTTGGATCAATGTGAAAAAGCGGGTCGGGTACAATACATGGCGGACGAATCGAATCGCCTAGTCTTAAAAGTTTACCAAATCTTCTGTACATGATTGGCAGGCTACACTGAAGATTCCGTTCAACCAGTGCAGATCGGAAATAGAGATAACTTTAAGAGGTAAAATTTTCCACCTTCATCTTCACCATTTCTCCTATTCCCACATGATATGTAAAGTCGGTGAAATCAAGGGAGGTACTTTTCCATAAAGACAGAAGTTGGAATCAAATTTTTTTTTTTTTTTTTGAAGATAAAGTTGGAATCATTTTTGAAGGTGCTAAATCATTCCTTTGTTTGCTTAATTATATAACTATTCGGATGTTTCTTGAAGTAATTCTCGGTTTGGTAACTTTGCCCTTG
Organism: Gentiana straminea; assembly: GCA_036785695.1. Classification (NCBI taxonomy): domain Eukaryota; kingdom Viridiplantae; phylum Streptophyta; class Magnoliopsida; order Gentianales; family Gentianaceae; genus Gentiana; species Gentiana straminea. The sequence goes on from JAVUPR010000061.1 coordinate 4,361,794, forward strand.
TGGAAATGACTGATTGTTAAAAATCTGAAACTATGGTTATTCATACTTTGAAATGTTGATAGACTTTCCTCATCATGCTTGTGGTATTACAAGCAAACGAAAGCCATATTCCAGATTAACTTTCTGAATTCTGTAATACAAAATTTAATACAAATTTTAAACCATTCTTAATTCATCCTGTGTACCTACAAGTCATTCACTACAGTAAGATAAAAATCATGTTGCATCAAGGATATGAATTAGTACATATTTACATTGAATTATGTATCCCCTCTCAGAAAATGTAGCATGTTGTAGTTGTACTTTAAAGTTGAAACCACGCAATATTCTCCCAATACCTTCATAACAAGACCTGCAAACCATTATGTTCAATCATTGCAATGGTGAAGGCTTTGGTCTGTTACCTTTTTTCCAAACAATGATATGAAATCATTAAATAAGTACCTTTGGTTAGACTTTTAGGATTTTGATGGAAACACGACACAATATTCAAAGAAGCTTAGGTTTTAGGTTATTATGTTTGTTCAGATAATAAAATCAAAACCAAGAACCAAATTTACTTACTCCACTCATTTACTACTAATAAAGCTCATTCATTATTCAACCATCCATTTTGGCAGCGCGTCTCTCTCTCTCTCTCCACGTCTCGGCCCTCGTTTCCTTCGTTCCTTCCAGCCTCCTCCGTATGATACAGTTGAAATTTCTAACCGTATTTACTTTCTTGCGTTTTGTTTTCATGTCGAAGGTTCTTAGTATATCAAGGGATCTGTTCGTATGTTAATGAATCGAGGCAAATTTGAAATCAAGGCAGATTTGAACAAATCCAGACTTACATTAGCAGATCGAAGCTTATCTGAGCAGTGTGGAGAGCAAGGAGTCTAACCAAATTAGTTTTATGGTGCTGCTATCTTTGTCAGGTAACATATTTACAAAAGACACCCCTCTTTGCGTTTTGGGTAAATAATTAAATGTGGGTGCTCAGCCACACACAAACACTACCCTAAATGCCCTATGATCCAACACCCTACTTTCACCCAAAATCATAATAGAACATAATCATACAATACCATACTTGTTTATAACACAAATGATGTATCTAAACACTAAAGTAACACATGTAGATTTGGTTGAACACCCCTTTAACTCAATTTCTTGAAGCAAATCTAGATCCAAAAGCAAATCCTCAAAATCACCAAGAATCTAATCAACCAACTTCAAATTTACAACCAAAAACAAATTTCTAACATTTCTACTACCTTCTAAACACCTTAAAACCAAGAAAGATCCAAGAAAATCTCTAGATCTAGAAAATGGGTTCCGAACTTTCTTACCCGATCGAAGTAAAACTTGTTTCAAAACGAAGCTCTCATCACGAAGCATCGTGGTGTGATTCTTTTGTGATTTCTTTGCAAGTCGGATAAAAAGCAGCACCTCATCCTTCAGCTCTTGCCTTTTCACCTTTGTCCATCATGTTTGTAATAGGGTGGCGGAGGTCAGCGGATCGATTCCCGTAATGGGGTTGATTTCCGATTGATAACACCCTTCAGTGCAGAGGTTTCAAAGGCAGCCCATGTTGGAGCTACTAGGTTACCTGATTAACCTCTCCCCACTTTCCTGTGGGATCGGGGGTGAGGGGACCCTTAATGGTAGGGTTTACCATTTTTTGTAATAGGGTGGCGGACTTGCTTGACAAATTAGGGTTAGATTTCCCTAAATATTCCACTGGTTCCTGTAACTGGGGCTGTAGATTCTGGTTAATATATTAAATCACCGTTTTACCGCATTTGATACTGGTGCACTATATATCATTATTTTAAAATACTCATATATCTCAATGTAGTACTCGAAAGATCATAATTTTTTTTTTAACTTTTCACCCATTTATTTTAAAACATCACATGACCATCTTCCGACATAATATGTGAAATTATTTGAGTGTCAGAATCATTACGTACAACAAATAGTGAATGTTGACACTGGATAATTCAATTCATGAGTTATATCGAATAGAGGGTTGAAATACATTTTTATTTATCATCTCTCGAATAGTGAGGATTTGGATTGATGTCACCTCTCTACTCATTATAACCCATGAATCATTACCATAACTCTTCTAGTCAATTGATGACAAAATATTATTTTATGGGCTTTGATTTCGACTCAAATACTAAATCGAAGCCATTTTACTACAAAATTGTCTCATTGCCATAGTAAAACTACGCTTTCGCTCACAGGTTGTAGTCTCGTTGCTGATTGTCTTCTCTTCTGCCTCCGACGCTTCTTTATAGATAGCCAACATCCGCTTGTTGGACGAACAAGCGCAGAATCGGGTACGATATCACAATGGGCTTCATATATGTGTCTTTTAACATTGGTTACTCTGTGTTTGCTGAAATTCCTCTTAAGAAATTTTGCTTCTTATTGACATTTCTGAACTTCTCCCTTTTTCTTTAAATTTCTCTCTGTTTATGAATGTCAGCTCTCATTAAATCCTTTTGGTGTTTCAGAAACTGAAAATTGAAGGAATATGCTACCACAAAGGATTACTTATCTCTCACAGGCAATCCAAATAAACTTGTTGGTTTAATCTACCGCTTTTTGATAGTTTTTTGAACACAGCCAAATTCATGGGAAAGTCGCTTCTAAAGTCTTTAGCTTCAGCCATTTACCCTTCTCATCCATTGGCTTGTCATTCTTTCAGCACAAAAGCATCAGGAGAATCAGAATTTATTCGCCTCTGTTCAAGAGGCCACCTCAAGAAGGCCTTCACCAACTTCGCTTCCCTCATATGGTCTGAACCGCCACTCTTTTCTCACCTTCTCAAAGCATGCGTCGAGGCTCGATCCGTCTCCCTTGCCAGCCTACTCCATTCTCTCATTATCACATCTGGGTGTTCCAAAGACAAGTTTGTTCTCAACCACCTCTTAAATGCATACTCCAAGCTAAACCAATTGAATGTTGCTGCTTCACTGTTTGGCAGAATGCCCAGGAGAAATATCATGTCCTTCAACATTTTAATTGGTGGGTATATACAAAATGGCGACTTGCACAGTGCAAGAGTTTTGTTTGATGAAATGGGTGAACGGAACTTAGCTTCTTGGAATGCATTGATTACTGGGTTGACTCAGTCTGAGTTTAACGATGATGGTTGGAGTCTGTTTTGGGAGATGCATAAGATGGGATTTTTGCCTGATGAGTTTACTCTTGGAAGTGTTTTAAGAGGCTGTGCTGGGTTGAAGGACTTAAACAAGGGTATGCAAGTTCATAGCTTGGTACTCAAACTGGGGTTTGATCAGCATTTAATAGTTGGAAGCTCGTTAGCTCATATGTATATGAAGTCAGGGAGTTTAAGAGAAGGAGAGAAAGTCATCGAATTGATGCCAGTCCATAGTGTGGCTGCTTGTAATACTCTAATAGCGGGAAGGGCTCAGAATGGGTGTTCAGAAGGTGCCTTGCAACAGTATATCATAATGAAAATGGCAGGATTTAGACCAGATAAGATAACATTTGTTAGTATCATCAGTTGTTGTTCTGAACAAGCAACACTTGGACAAGGCCAACAAATTCATTCTGAAGTGATTAAAACAGGGGCGGTTGCGGATATTCCGGTTATGAGTTCATTGGTAAGCATGTACTCACGTTGTGGCTGCTTGGATGATGCCTTGAAGGTTTTTTCCGAGGGGGAAGCTGCAGATGTTGTTCTATGGAGTGCTATGATTGCTGCTTATGGCTTTCATGCTAGAGGAAAGGAGGCTATCGAGCTGTTTGAGAGAATGGAAAAGGAAGGTCTGGAGGCAAATGATGTCACTTTTTTGAGTCTACTCTATGCTTGTAGTCACTGTGGATTTAGAGATAAGGGGATTTACTTTTTCAACTTGATGTCAGAAAAGTATGGATTGAAGCCTCAGTTAGAACATTATACGTGTGTTGTTGATCTACTTGGTAGATCAGGCCGTTTGGAGGAGGCAGAAGGGCTTATACGATCCATGCCTGTGACAGCAGATGCTGTTATATGGAAGACTTTGCTGTCGGCATGTAAAATTCATAAAAATGCAGATATGGCAAAAAGAATAGCAGAGGAAGTTATGAGTATTAATCCTCAGGATTCTTCTGCTTATGTTCTCCTTGCCAGTATTCAAGCTTCTGCCAAAAGATGGAAGGATGTTTCAGAGGTAAGGAAGGCAATGAGAGATCGGAGCGTGAAGAAGGAACCAGGTATCAGTTGGTTTGAGTTAAAGAACCGGGTTCATCAATTTATTATTGGTGACAAATCTCATGAGCAGTCGGAGGACATTAATGCGTACCTAATGGAGCTGATGGATGAAATGAGATTGCATGGTTATGTTCCTGATACTGGTTCTGTTTTACATGACATGGACAGGGAGGAAAAGGAGTACGATCTGATTCACCATAGTGAAAAGCTCGCGATTGCTTTCGCTCTCATGAACACGGCTGAGGGTGTTCCTATACGGATAATGAAGAATCTACGGGTATGCAGTGATTGTCATGTTGCTATTAAGTACATATCAAATATCAAAAGGAGAGAAATTGTAGTGAGAGATGCCAGCAGGTTCCATCATTTCAAAGATGGCCAATGTTCATGTGGTGATTATTGGTGATGAAGACTGCAAAAGGTATGTACTCTGGTGTTTAGCTCATGAATTGAACTATTCGGTGTCAATATCGCTATTTGTTGTACGTAATGATTTCTGACACTCAATTAGTTTCACATATTATGTCGGAGGATGGTCATGTGATGTTTTAAAAGAAAACTGGGGAAAAGTTAAAAAAAATTATGATCTTTCGAGTACTACATTGAGATATATGAGTATTTAAAAATAATGATATATACTGCACTAGAATCAAATGCGGTTACACTAGATGTATATTAAAAGAAGGGCACAATGGTCCGGTGGGATGTAATTTTTTTCCTTAATGCCATAAAAACAATTAATTTGTTGTTTTTCACATTTTCTTTAGGCTAAAACAGTGATTTATTATATCAACCAGAATCTACCCGAATGGCATGTTAGAAGCAAATATTTAAAAGGAATGTTTTTGAAGTGCTGGAGTGTTATTTCTATATGTTTGTTCTGTTTTCTGTAAGCTATTGATACAATTTCGTATAATGTGTTCCTTTACCCTCCACATGTCCGTCTCAAAGTATTCCGTTCTAATTTGTTAAATGTTGCACTTATCGTGCTTTGGATTATGTATCTTTTATTGCTCAATTTGCATGTACCGACTTCTAGTGATAGATAGTGTTTAACTACACTACTTGGTATAAGCAACATCAAGTGAAAATTCCAGAATTGGACTCAGGGACCACACAAAGCCAAAGAGTCCTTTTTAGGATGTTTAAAACCATAGATAAATCTGCTTTTATTTTTATTTTTATTTTTTATGTGTAGCTTGTCGTGCTTATCCAACATTTGGCAAGCCTTGACAGTGCAAATCTGGGTCTCTAAACATGTTAAGAGAAGCTTAAATCACACGAAATGTTTCTTTTCATCAACACATCATTTTCAAATCATAGCCCTTTCTTCTCGATATTATTGTTCTCCATTACCAGTTCTGATCTGTCAACACATGATGTGTGCAACCGATGAACAAGGTTAGTATGGTACATCATGGCTTGGAAATAAAAATGAATTTGTAAACCGAGCAATTACAGTTTCCCATGACGGAATGTTTTAGCTAATTTATTTACTTAAATTTTGTAAAATTCAATCATTATGATAATAGCATATTAAAAAGATTGATGTAAGGGGATCTCCTTTTTTATAATATCCTAAAAATTAAGTATAAAAACGTGAATTAATGAATGCTAACTACAATTATCATTTTTCATTAGTTAATTAGATATAAATGAAAGAGCATCCGGTTGAAGATGAACTTGAAACTGCGATGGATGCCTTTTCTCCACCTATAGTTTATATGTTTTTATTTATTTATTTATATATTATTTCTTTTCTCTTTTTGCCTATAAGGTAATATCAATTTGCAGGGGACTGAGCTCACTTCTTAGTACTGCCTCCGGCGGATCTTCCTTTGGCAATGAAGAATTTCTACCGCCTTAACACAAAGAAAACGGTGATGTCTTTCAGCTCTTCGTGTTTACTCATCTCTCTCATTTGCACCGTCAGTTTCTTCCTTGGCTTCACACTCTTGAGAACTTCTCAATCTCAAACAAGCCACACCATAACCTTGCCGGTGAAGACAACCAGCAACAGGTCTCTTAACTCGAGTTCACCGTGCAATTTCTCAAATGGACGATGGGTTTACGATTCAACAGCTACATCATTGCGATACGACAACACGTGTAAGGAGATATACAAAGGTTGGAATTGCATTGGCAGCAGTAAACCTAATGCACTTGATATTGTGAAGTGGCGATGGAAGCCTTACGGTTGTGATCTTCCTCAATTTGATCCGCTTCACTTTCTTAAACGATTCGCCAACACTAATATCGGATTTGTCGGGGATTCATTGAATAGGAACATGTTCGTTTCACTCTTTTGCACTTTGAGGCGAGTATCGAGTGATGTGAAAAAATGGAGACCAGCTGGAGCTGATCGTGGCTTTACTTTTCTCAACTACAATCTTACAATCGCATATCACCGCACAAATCTTTTGGCTCGTTATGGTAGGTGGTCGGCTAATGCAAACGGTGGAGTCCTAGAATCTCAAGGATTCAAGGAAGGCTACAGAATCGATGTTGACATTCCTGACGGAACATGGACCGAAGCTCCAAAGTTTCACGACATTATTGTCTTTAACACAGGACATTGGTGGTGGGCTCCTTCAAAGTTTGATCCGGTTAACTCACCCATGCTTTTCTTCGAAAAGGGTATACCTGTGATGCCTCCGGTTCCCCCAGATGTTGGCTTTGATATGGTCTTAAAACACATGATTTCTTTTGTTCGGGAAACAATTCGACCAGGGACAATCACATTTTTCCGAACGCAGTCTCCCCGACATTTCGAAGGAGGTGATTGGGATCAAGGTGGCTCATGTCAGCGGTTAAAGCCTTTAGAACAACAAGAAGCGGAGGAGCTATTTTCAATTGAGAGAAATGGAACAAACGTCGAAGCTCGGCTCGTAAATCAACATGTATACAAGGCCTTAAAGGGTAGTGGTTTTCATATGGTGGAAATCAGTGGAATGAGTGAATATAGAGCAGATGGTCATCCATCATCAGCAGGTGGGAAGAAACATGATGATTGCATGCACTGGTGCTTACCAGGTATTACAGATACTTGGAATGATTTATTTGTTGCTCACTTGAATCGAATCAGATACAAAGACACTCAATACACTAGCTAATCCCAGTCCCAGATACACAAAAAGGACTCCGGAAGAACCGAAAACAAAGCTTGATGAGAGGGCGAATTTACATGCCTGCCCTTCGTGAAGATGGCACCACCCACCACTTTGTCCAAGAGATGGGCTGCATTTTTTTAGCTTGACCAGCAATGTTATGCAAGTGACTAAGTGAGTGATTAGCTTTTAGCTATAGGGGGGTGCATGGTTAGTTTTGCTAGTGTAGTAGAGAGGACAACCAAGGTGCAATTTGATGATCCTCCATGGATGATGACATATTGGAGTTAGAAACACATGGTTTTAGTGTCGAGTTTGTGCAGGACTGTATCCGTTTTAAAGGACAACACAAGAGAGAGGAGCATGAAAAGCCCCTCACGGCCCCCCTTTACTTCAGAACATTCATGTACCATAACTCTGTTGCTTTTGGTATAGTTCACGGCCTAAAAAAAATCTCAAAAATTAAAACACCTTACTTTTACTTCTAGTATCATCATTTATTTTTTCCACTATTTGATTCAGACTCATTTTTAGACTTAGACATGATGTTGATGAACCGAATTTCAATCAAGAAGTATCAATTGTTCTTTTCTGACCGATATTGGGTCTAGAAAAAATAACATCCTGATCAAATTCGATCAGCATAAAAATTATTTTCCGATTCAAATTCAATCAGAATAATGTATATATATATGTGAAAATAGCCTCTCGTTCCTTTTTTGGACACTCTGCCCAGAAAGCATAGGGCAAAAAAAATTGTAAAACAATATCGGTTTTAGTAATAAAAAAAACCCTAATTACTCATTCAACCCGGTAGAAACCCAATTGACCCGAAAGTTATAACAAATCAACCCCATTTCCTATTAAGTATAAACATTTTGAGAGGATTTTATGGTGAATGATTGTATGAATGATTGTATTAAGTGATGACGATTCAAAAACCGTCTCCTTCAAACTTAGGGTTCTTGCTCTTGGTGATAACCTGGGGAAGCTCCAGAAGTATGAAGATTGTAATGAGGGGGATTATTTGGGGGTGATTTAGACTGCACTCGAGATGTTGTTCCTCAAGCTGCCTACGTATCCAATGCATCAATTGGAATCAAGTCTCCGTAGTTCCTTAGGGAATGTTTATATAGAGGGGCGTTGGCCCTAGGGTTTAACGTGGCGTGTCTATGAGGGACACTGATTAACATGTTCCCTAAGGAAGAAGATTATGATTGAGTGATCTCCATGATTATAGGAGATAATTATGGTATTCAAATATTAACATTAAATGATAAATATTCGAGCCTTCATTATTCAGGATTCCGCGAAAGTTATCTGGTTGTTATGTAAGCGAGGTGTAAGACTAAAGACGGACTCTGGCAGAGATATACTGAGACAGTGGAGTCGGCTCAATGAAGCCGAACTCCTATTACCACAAGATTGTCCAAGTCTAAAGTCCTAACCGATCTAGGGGATCGGCGATGGTCATACGGCCAATGACCGCAAGTTCAGTGTTTGACAATCTCCGACCTACCACAGAACGAGACGACCTGGTCCCTACACGGTCGGACACCAGAAGATCGGTGGTGGCAGGGCGAACGGGAGAGCCTCCTGGGATCGTCGCCAGGAAGTTGAAGGTGGTCTGTCTCCCTTGGCCGGGTGCTGAGCCACCAAAGAGGTACCACGTGGATGAGCCCATTTTTTGGCAGCATCATAAGCCCCCGAGATCTAGCCGGCCCCTAGTTGGTCGGTTCGGATCTATCAAGATGGTGGATCGGCGCAGGGGTTTATAGATTTTGAGATTAACTTAGGAATTGCCAGGTGGCAAAGCTAGTTATGACACAGTTATAAATATTCCAGGAAACGAGGCGTCTTTGCCCACTAATACTAACCGAGGCCGTTTTTCGAGGTAAGGGGGGTTATAAACCCATCATATCAATCGTTTCGTAACCACGCTGAGTATTAAACCAGAAGATTTGCTGTCGGTTGCCATTCGTCATCTTCTATTTTTCCAACTTGAAACTGCAAGTAAGCATTCTTTCCTTCTTATTCCGACTTTGTAATTCGGTCTCTTTAGGTAAAATCTTGTTCTTTCGAAAGATCCTAGAATCGATTCTTCACCATGGCCATAGCTGATAGCAGAGATGTGGGGTCAATTCTGAAACAAAAGGATGTAGAGGAGATTTGCGAGAAGTATGGGATTGATGAGGCTAGGTTTTCTCCCCAGCTGCCGTCGGGGGATCATCAATCGGCTCTGGTTTGCTCCATCCATCGGGAATATTTCGAGGTGGGGTTGCGATTGCCTTTCTTTCCTGCCCTTTTGGCGGTTCTCCGGCACTACGGGCTAGGGATATCTCAAATAGCCCCCAATGGTATTAGGGTTGTTATCGGGTTTGCGATTTGGTGAGATTGTTAAATATTAGATTTACGGTAGATAAATTTAGGTATTTTTATCATCGGGTAGGATTAAGGGACCATCCCTACCGATATTACTTTGCTAGAAGGCAGGGGAAAACTTTCAGCATCCCTATCCTTCCTCCTGGTCGGGATTCTATCAAAAGGTGGAAAGAGAGGTTTTTCTATGTGAGGGATGACGGTCACGACGAACTGAGCGTTTGGAATACTGCGGATTTGGAGGGGGACGAACGCCCAGATAGGCCTGAGTCCTGGGTGGAGAAGATTCGGAGATCGGGATACTCGATCGAGTGGCAAAATCTGTACGACAACCTGATAGAGGCGGCTCGGTTGGGGGATGCAGGCCCTGAGCCTTATGTGGAGTTTACTAAGGCCGAATGGAAGATCTGTAGGGTTTATTTAAATTGTACTTTACATTTGTTAACATATCTATGCCCCTTGTTTGACTAATTTTTCCATCGGTATATGCAGTGGCCGATTTTGCTGACCTGATGGCGGGAGCAGAGAGGGAAGTGGCGGGTCGTCAAACTGTGCCGACCCCAGCAGTTCGAGAGGTACCTATGGAGGATCCGACCATTGAGGGTGCGGATGCCTCCGCTTCGATCCCTCCCACTGAGATGACCAGGGGGGACTCCTCTGGGAGGTTACGGAGATGAGGTTGGTCCCTACAAGGTCAATTCGACAGAGGCCGACCTCTCAAGAGGGTCGGCCTTCGAAGAAAAGTAAATCGAAGGCCCCTGAGGAAGGTCAGGAGGGGACCTTCGAGCAGGAGAGGGTCAGCAGCATGTCTGACGAGGAGCTGGCGGTCCTGGGTTGCAAAACAGTGGAATTGGTAAGCGTCGCTTATATCCTTCTTTTTAGTGGTTTAAGATCCAACAGTTCTGACGTTCTATGTTTGTTCAGGGTGGCACGATCGGCCAGGAAGTTTTCAAAAGGTTGGGAAAGGCCTCAGCCGACTCGGCAGCCCAATCGGCCAAGATTTCCGAATTACGGAAGGCAAGGGATGAGCTCAGGGCGGCCATCCGCCTTAAGGACGCGGAGATGAAGCCCCTGCAAACCCAACTCCAGGCTCAGGAGAAAGAGTTAAAGGCCATGGAGAGTGAGCTGTCCGAGGAAAAGAAAGGAAGGGAGCAGGAGGTCGGGGACCTCAAGGCGAGAGTGGCCGATCTGGAGGCCAGCATTGCGGCTCGGTGCGCCGATGCCGTTCAGGAATACAAAGCTTCAGCCGATTTTGCCGAAGCCCTCAAGGTGTTGCTGATTCCCATTCTTAACCATGGGTATACCTTGGGGGTGGATGAGGCGAGGGCTCAGTTCCCTGCGTTGGCACTGGATGCCCTTCCTAAGAGGGCTTATTACAAGCCAGGGATGGACGTGGCTTACACTGAACGTGCCAAGGATTTCCGAGCGGGGGTGGACATAGTGGATAAGTATGTCCGTCAGCCGGCTGCAGCGTCCGGGTCGGCCCCTCCTTCTGAGTCTCAAAAGAGCCCTGCTCCCGACTCTTAAAGTTTATCTTTTTGTTGTTTTTTTTTTTGAAAAGGAAGTTTATGTGATATGACTCTTATTAATGAAGAATTTATCTTGATTTTGGTTTTGTGATGATGATGATTTTTTTTTTGTTTTTGAATTGTGGTGTATTAATTTTGGTTGTTTGTTACAAGCGCTTGCTTGTTATGAGCGTGTATGTTGCCCCCAATATGTTATTTACTAATATTTGGTGAATGGCATATTTTATATATATATTTTTTGAATATTGTAATTGAGAGTTTGAGTTCGGTCTCATATCAGATTAGAGAAGCCATAATGGCGAGATGATCTAGGGATCGGATAGCCGATCTAGATCGATCGCCTAAATTAATGAAGTGAAATTATAAGGGCGAGATGATCTAGGGATCGGATAGCCGATCTAGATCGATCGCCTAAATTAATGAAGTGAAATTATAAGGGCGAGATGATCTAGATCGGATAGCCGATCTAGATCGATCGCCTACATTAATGAAGTGAAATTATAAGGGCGAGAAGATCTAGATCGGATAGCCGATCTAGATCGATCGCCTAAATTAATGAAGTGAAATTATAAGGGCGAGATGATATAGGGATCGGATAGCCGATCTAGATCGATCGCCTAAATTAATGAAGTGAAATTATAAGGGCGAGATGATCTAGATCGGATAGCCGATCTAGATCGATCGCCTACATTAATGAAGTGAAATTATAAGGGCGAGATGATCTAGGGATCGGATAGCCGATCTAGCTCGATCGCCTAAATTAATGAAGTGAAATTATAAGGGCGAGATGATCTAGATCGGATAGCCGATCTAGGTCGATCGCCTAAATTAATGAAGTGAAATTATAAGGGCGAGATGATCTAGATCGGATAGCCGATCTAGGTCGATCGCCTAAAAAAGCAGCTATAAAGGCAGTCCAAAGCACGTGCATGACTGGCCGCATAACAAACATAAAACTTAGTAAATTTGCCCCCAATCAACCTAGATTAATCCGGACTACGTTAAATTGGGCTTTATGAATTGACTGTTTATATGAAATTTCAAGGACGAGCGGGGCCAGGCTAGAGCTGGCTTCTCATTTGAATATGCGGCGAGCCGGGCCAGATGAGACTGACTTTTGGTACGTTTTTGCTAAAGACGAGCAGGGCCAGACTAGTGCTGACTTCTCGCTTTTAAAGGTAAGGCGAGCTGGGCCAGGTCGGGCTGACTTCTCGCATGGAGTTTTACTGCGCAGTATAAGTGTTTGTACGAGTTGTAAATTTTATGAAATAAGACTTAACACGTGGTCGTATTGGGACCAGACAGAGATATGATTAATTGAAAAATAAACATCCAACATTAAAGAAAAGGAAGTAAACAACATAGAGAAAATCCCGACAAATGATAAGAAAGTACGAGCAAGAATTGAAATGCAGAAAGTAAAGATAGTTTGCAAAAAAGGATAACCAACAAAGACTTGCCGAATGCGTTAGGCGAAAGTGACCCCTTTGCCTTTAATGGTGGCCGCATAGCAGCTCCGGGCGACCTCCAAATCTCCTTTAACTTCGACCGACCCTCTACTGGTCGGAAACTTCAAGCTGATGTGCGCTGGGGAGATTATGGCTCGCAGATCGATTAGAGCGGGCCTTCCCAAAATGATGTTGTATGCTGACGAAGATTTGACCACGACATAATTCACCATGAGAGTCCTTCCTGCTGAATCCTTGCCGAATGTCGTCGCGAGTCAAACCATTCCCAGTGGATGAATTGACGGACTGGCGAATCCGAACAGAGGTGCGGAGACTGGGGTGAGCTCGGATTCCTTGAGACCTATTTTTTGAAAAGCTGCAAAGTAAAGAACGTTAACTGCACTACCCGTATCAACACAAACTCTTTTAACCAGATTCTTGTTGACCACGGCTTCAATAACCAATCCTTCATTGTTAGGGATCAGGGGGAGAGGATCTTTCGGCCCATAGCCTACTTCCTGAAAGGGGACTCGACTTGCCCTGGCTGTCTGCCCATTGCCTACTCGGAAACTTGAATTGTTGCTCTCCAAACTGTTTCCAGGGCCTCCTACTATGGTGTTGATAGTGTTGATCGGGTGATTGTCCGCTGGCTGACCTTTGTCGGGAGATGGCTCTCTTTTCCTCTGGGGTTCGCCTTGTCGGCTAGGATCACGACCATAGTTTCTCTGCTGATAGTCTCGCTGTCCTCGACGTTCCCCGTATCGGGGCCGATCTACGACCTCATCCAGCTTTCCCTCTGCGATCGCCGCTTCCACGTCACGATGGAAATCTCTGCAGTTATCCAACTCATGCCCAACGTCTTGATGATAGGTACAAAACTTGCTCTGGTCCCTTCTCTCCAAGGGGCTCCGGAGTGGGGCAGGAGTTTTTGTCAAACCCTTTCTTTCCAAGATTGCCAGCACCTGTTCCCGAGGTCGATTTAGCTCTGGGAAATCCCTCGGCTGCAAGGCGTTCCTCTTTTCAGGCCGATCAGTGGCCGAACCACTTGCACGATCTCCATATGACTTTCTCTTATTGCCATATGGGTGTTTAGGGTAAATTTTACTATATTTTCGGGCTTAATCTCTAAACAATTTATCTTATTTTTAAGGGAAATAAATGAGAAAAGCGTGTTTTAACCAATAAATTCATATAATGTTTGTTGAGGGGTTATAATTTAATTATGAGGAAATATTGAGTTTAATTGTTATTTTTGTTACACATTTTATTATTATTATTATTCGATGACTTGGTGTAACGACAATCTTGCAGGAAATTAAAAGATATGCATGGGGATATCATTAATGGAGAAGATTAATCTCATTCAATCAAGTGATTTCAAAAAAAGGAAGAAAATCGGAGCATTGAAGAGAGGATAAATCAGATCAGATCGAAAGAGTGAAGTGGGGAACACGGTATACGAAGCAGTAGTGTGAAAACGCGTAAATAGGTAGGCTCGGTCGACCGAGCCATGCTATTCGGTCGACCGAGTGTCTTAAGTCGGTTGACCGAGCCCCGAAGCTGCAAAATCGACGCGTTTTTCTAGATCCTTCCTTATGTCGGCGAAACTCCTATATAAGCAGCACCATTCGAGCAGAGAAGAACACACAGAATTTTACACATAGAAAAAGCACCACATCACACAAAAATATGAGTTTCTTTCTTTCAATCTTGCTTGGGAGTTCGAAGATGATTGTTGGCTAAGCAATCCGCGGTGGGACAACGGAGGAAACCAATCAACAACCGCACCAACTAGAGGATTTTTAGCTATATCTTAGTGAGTTAAATTTATGGTTTTTCATCAATTGAATGTTGTGATTTATCGCTTATGTTTTATTGAATCGTGAGATCGATGGAACTATCTTTTCTGATTGAATTTATATGAGAATATGATTCAAGCTTTGATTTATTTCGATTGATGCAATTAGTTATAATTCAAGAGATTGTTTATGATTAGTTGAGTAGGATATTGGAGACAATATCATGATCTTATTTTGCATGCCGTTTAGTTTTGCTTGAGAAAGAAAACGAAACCCTAGAAATTGATTAAAGAGATTTAATCAAATTCGTGATTTGATCATTACTAAAAATCGTATCTTTAGCGCGCAATCTAGTTGGGGTTGGTTGGTTGATTGGTGGATTCTCGTTGCCTTGCCGTTTCTTTTAATTATTTGATAAACCGATTCGTCCATATCAACTTTTGTCGCTAAGTTTAATTATTTTAAAAACCCTAGTTTTTTACCTGCTGTTTTCTGCTATTTTCTGTTTCTAGTCATAGTTTCTAGATTATAATTAATATATACCTTAGTTTTAGATAATAATTTGTGACATAATCAATATAACAACTGCACCTTAATCCGATTAACATTCGACTCCCTTAGGACGACCCGTAAACACCCTATACTACGAACCTTATACTTGGGGTGTTTCGGTTTATAAATTTTAGAACTAGTTTTTACCGAACAATGGGTCCACTGACTTGTCTTTCTTTGGATCAGATTTCTCCACTTCTCGCTTCTCGCGATTAGCTTCTTCGCCTTGACAATGCTTAAACGCCACTTCCAGGCACTCTTCCGTGGAGGTGGGGAGTCGGCTGCTTAACTTGGCGTATAACCTACCTTCGCGCAGTCCTGCCACGAAGGATGCGATTCGGACTTGGTCATCAGCGTCCCGAACTTGCAGCGATTCCTCACTGAAGCGCTTGAGGTATTGCAGCGCGGTCTCATCTTTCTTCTGCTTGATGGCGAACAGGTTCGTAGCATTCTTCTGAAACGGCTTGGCAGTAATGAACGCGTTTAGAAACATCTTTCCCAATGTGTCAAAACTGTAGATCGTTCTTGGGGGTATCTTCTTGAACCATTCCCGAGCTCGTCCAGTGAGCAGCGCAGGGAATGCTTTGCACTTCATCTCCTCGGGGGCACAGTCGAGATTCATGTGCGTGAGATATTGGAACAGGTGATCCTGGGGGTCCTTGTTTCCGTCATAAGGTTCCAATTTGGGGATTTTGAACCTTGCTGGGCGCGGAAAGTTATCGATCTGCTCGGAGAAAGGGGACTCGAGTGCTAAGAACGTCGATCTCCTTCCGGCTATCGCTTCAAGTTCGGCGCGCGCAGCTTCCATGGCCTGGGGGACGACCAACTGCCTTTGCGGGTTTGAGGATGACGACCGATTTCCTTTCCTGTTGTTTTTACGCTGCGGGGGAGGTGTCTGCTCCCGCGACGCGTCGTTGGGATCATCCTCTTCTTCTGGTTCTGGGCTTTGGGAATTTTCTCCTGACGAGCCTCCGTTTGAGTGATTCACATCCTGCGAACTTTCGTTGATGGGACCTTCCTCTTCCAGGCCTTCCCAGTCTCCATCTTTTTCATCCTCCTCGGCCAAGACGGCGTTGAGAACTGCGGTTTTCACGGACCCATCCAGAGCCATAAGTTGATCAATCAGTACCTGATGGGTTACATCGAGAGAAATATTTCCCTGCTGTGGCTGATCCTGATTATTAGCGTCTGTTCCTGATGCGTTGTTAGCACCATTACCATTAGCAGCCTGTTGTCGTGTGGTCACCATGTTTGTCCTGAAGCTTTTCTTGGGGTTATCAATCAAATAAGACCCTCCTTCTAGCGCCAATTGACGATCCAAAAATCGTCTCCTTCAAACTTAGGGTTCTTGCTCTTGGTGATAACCTGGGGAAGCTCCAGAAGTATGAAGATTGTAATGAGGGGGATTATTTGGGGGTGATTTAGACTGCACTCGAGATGTTGTTCCTCAAGCTGCCTACGTATCCAATGCATCAATTGGAATCAAGTCTCCGTAGTTCCTTAGGGAATGTTTATATAGAGAGGCGTTGGCCCTAGGGTTTAACGTGGCGTGTCTATGAGGGACACTGATTAACGTGTTCCCTAAGGAAGAAGATTAAGATTGAGTGATCTCCATGATTATAGGAGATAATTATGGTATTCAAATATTAACATTAAATGATAAATATTCGAGCCTTCATTATTCAGGATTCCGCAAAAGTTATCTGGTTGTTATGTAAGCGAGGCGTAAGACTAAAGACGGACTCTGCCAGAGATATACTGAGACAGTGGAGTCGGCTCAATGAAGCCGAACTCCTATTACCACAAGATTGTCCAAGTCTAAAGTCCTAACCGATCTAGGGGATCGGCGATGGTCATACGGCCAATGACCGCAAGTTCAGTGTTTGACAATCTCCGACCTACCACAGAATGAGACGACCTGGTCCCTACACGGTCGGACACCAGAAGATCGGTGGTGGCAGGGCGAACGGGAGAGCCTCCTAGGATCGTCACCAGGAAGTTGAAGGTGGTCTGTTTCCCTAGGCCGGGTGCTGAGCCACCAAAGAGGTACCACGTGGATGAGCCCATTTTTTGGCAGCATCAAGTGATATATCTTAAATCCTTGTATTGTGGCTACTATTTTTCAGGTAACACGTGAGATATTACAAAGTAAAGGTCACTTGAAAATAAGGAAATTAATGGGTGCATCCATCATATGAGGAGTGCACTCATGTGACACGATATTAGCTGACGATTCAAAAAATCGTCAGGGTAGTCCACGTAACCTACTTCCTTGATTATGACCTTAGAATGCTCCAAGAACACAGAAAAAACAAGGGGGAGGGGGTGATGTGATTAGTTTTAGACTGCACTTGATGATCAAGATGCCTACGTATCCAATATATGAATTGGAATCAAGTCTCCGTAGTTCCTTAGGGATAGTTTATATAGAGGGGCTTAAGCCCTAGGGTTTGAGGTGGCGTGCCTGTAATTGACACTGATTAACGTATTCCCTAAGGAAGAAGATTATGATTGAGTGATCTCCATGATTGTAGGAGATAATTATAGTATTTAAATATTTGAATTAAATGATAAAGATTCGAGTCTTTATTACTCAGATTATGTAGTAATTATCCGGTTATTATTAAGCAGACAAGGTATGAGATTAAAGGCGGACTCTGCCAGAGACATGTCGGGGTGACGGATCAGCCTACCTACTACCCTAGAGTTGTACAAGTTAAAGACCTAATCCGATCCGGGGGATCGGCAAGGGTCATGTCGCCGACAACCAAGAGTTCAACCTCTTATCCGCCCGACCAGAGGCGGAACCGACCCGGTCCCGCCAGGGTCGGTCAGCTGAGGACCAGTGGTGAGAACGGATGGGCGAGCCCCCTGGGCCCGCTGTTAGGTAGTTAGAGGTGGTTTGCCTCCCTTGGTCGAGTGCTGAGTCACCACAGATGTGCCACGTAGGTGAGTCCATTTTTTGGCAGCATCATAAGCCCCCAAGATCCAGCCGACCCCTGTAGGGTCGGTTCGGATCTGTCCAGGTGGTGGATCGGCACGAGAGTTTTAGCCTAAGGAGTTTGAAGTTAATTAGGGATTGCCAGGTGGCCAAGCTAGTTATGACGCAGTCATAATTATCCCGAGATACGAGGTGTCGCTGCCCACTAACACTAACCGAGGCCGTTTTTTGAGGTAAGGGGGGTTATAAACCCGTCATATCAATCGTTTCGTAACCACGTTGAGTATTAAACCAGACGATTTGCTGCCGGTTGCCATTCGCCATCTTCTATTTCTGCAACTCGAAACTGCAAGTAAGCATTCTCTCCTTCTTATTCTGATTTTGTAATTCGGTTTCCTTAGGTGAATATTTATTCTTTCAAAAAATCCTAGAATCGATTCTTCACCATGGCCATAGCTGATAGCAGAGACGTGGGCTCAATTCTGAGACAAAAGGATATGGAGGAGATTTGTGAGAAATATGGGGTTGACGAGGCTAGATTTTCTCCCTAACTGCCGTCAGGGGAACACCAATCGGCTTTGGACCCGCCGGAGGGTTTTTGCTCCGTCCATCGGGAATACTTTGAAGTGGGGTTGAGATTACCCTTTGGCCCTTCCATGTTGGCGGTGCTCCGACACTATGGGCTAGGGATATCACAGATAGCCCCCAATGGCATTAGAGCAATCATTGGATTTACGATTTGGTGCAGATTGTTAAATCTTAGGTTCACTGTGGATAAGTTTAGGTTTTTCTATCATCGGGTAGGGCTAAGAGACCATCCCTACCGGTACTATTTTGCCAGAAGGCAAGGGAAGTCCTTTAGTATCCCTATCCTTCCTTCTCGTCGGGATTCTTACAAAAGATGGAAGGAGAGGTTTTTCTTTGTGAGGAACGATGGTCACGACGAACTGAGTGTGTGGAATACGGCAGATCTGGAGGGAGATGAGCGCCCAGAGAGGCCAGAGTCCTGGGTGGAGAAGATACGGAGGTCGGGGTACTCCATCGAATGGCCGAATTTGTACGACAACCTGATCGAGGCAGCTCGGTTGGGGGATGCAGGCCCCGAACCTTACGTGAAGTTTACTAAGGCAGAATGGAAAATCTGTAGGGTTTACTTACATTGTGTTTTACATTTGTTAACATGTCTATGCCCATTGTGCGACTAACTTTTCCCTTGGTATTTGCAGTGGCCGATTTTGCTGATCTGATGGCGGGAGCGGAAAAAGAAGTGGCGAACCGCCAAGATGTGCCGACCCCAGGGGTTCGAGAAATACCAATGGAGGATCTGACCACTGAAGGTGCGGATGCTTCCGCCTCGATCCCTCCTACTGAGACGATTAGGGGGGACACATATGTGGAGGTTACAGAGAGGGGGTTGGTCCCTAAAAAACCAACTCGACAAAGGCCGACCCCTCATGAGGGTCGGTCTTCAAAGAAAAGCAAATCGAAGGCCCCTGAGGAAGGCCAGGAAGGGTCCTTCGAACAAGAGCAAATCAGCAGCATGCCTGATGAGGAGCTGGCGATCCTAGGTTCCAAAACAGTAGAACTGGCAAGTGTCGTTTAATTCTTTCTTTTCTAGTGGTTTGAGTTCGGATGGTTTTAACGCTTTATGTTTGTTCAGGGTGGCGCGATCGGCCAGGAAGTTTTTAAGAGGTTGGGCAAAGCCTCTACTGACCTGGCTGCCCAATCGGACAAAATTGCCGAGCTACGGAAGAGCAGGGATGAGCTTAGGGCAACCATTCATCCTAAGGATGCTGAAATAAAAACCCTGCAAGCCCATCGCCAGGCTCAGGAGAAAGAGTTGAGGGCGACCGAGAGTGAGCTGGCTGAGGAGAGGAAGGGAAGGGAGCAGGAGGTTGGGGACCTCAAGGCAAGAGTGGCCGATCTGGAGGCCAATGTTGCGGCTCGGTGCGCCGAGGCCGTGCTGGAGTACAAGGCTTCGGGTGACTTCGCCGAGGCCCTCAAGGTGTTGCTAATTCCCGTTCTTAATCATGGGTACACCTTGGGGGTGGATGATGCGAGGGTTCAATTCCCTGCACTTGCTCTGGATGCTCTTCCTAAGAGGGCTTACTATAAACCAGGGATGGACGTGGCCTATACTGAACGTGCCAAGGATTTTCGAGCGGGGGTAGACATAGTGGATAAGTATGTCACCCAGCCGGCGGCTGCGTCCCGATCAACTGGTGCTCAAAAGAGCCATGCTCCTGACTCTTAGTTTAATTCTGTTATTGTGTTGCTGTTGCTTCTCTTTTTTTTTTATGTACTATACAGTTTATTGTAATGAAGAACTTATTTTGATTTTGTTTCTGTGGGCAATTTTTGCTTTTTGACTTGTGGATATTTTTTATTTTGGTTCAGTTGCTTATTATTATGGGTACGTATGTTGCCCCCAATATGTTATTCACTATTACATGGTGAATGGCATATTTACCTTAACTGATTGTGATTGGATTTACTCTCATACTAGATAAGTTGCTAAAGTGAGAGGATAAAGAGTCCGGAAGATGAATCCGATATGACTAAGGATGGACAAGGGTGAGTGTATCTAGAGGTCGGAGATCCGATTTGGACCAACCACCTAAACTAAAAGAAAGTACATAAAGACGGGCCGTTCTGGGGCTCGGCGAGCCGATCTACATCGATCGCCTGAACCAATAAAAAAAGTAAAGGGCGAGGCGATCTAGAGCTCGGAGAGCCGATCTAGATCGATCGCATGAACTAAAAGAAAAAGGCGAGGCGATCTAGAGCTCAAAAAGCTAAAAGAAAAGGGCGAGGCGATCTAGAGCTCGGAGAGCCGATCTAGATCGATCGCCTGAACTAAAAGAAAAGCTGATTCCAAAAGGCAGGTGCTAACTTTGCCCATTCAAGGTGGGCTTGCCCCCAGCAACCTAAAGTAATATGGACTACGTTAGATTAGTCTTATGAATTAATAGTTCATATAGAGTTTTAGGGACGAGCGGGGCCAGGCTAGTGCTGACTTCTCGTTCGGAATCGTGGCGATCTGGGCCAGACAAAACCGACTTTCGCATATATTTTTCGAGGACTAGCGGGGCCAGGCTAGTGCTGACTTCTCGTTTTAAAGATAAGGCAAGCCGGGCCAGATCGGACTGACTTCTCGCGTGAAGGTTTACTGCGTAGTATAAGTGTGTACACAATTTATGAAGTATAAGAAATGAGACATGACAAGTGGCCGAGTTGGGGCCAGACAAAGAAAATGATTAACTGAAAAACTGATATTCGACATTGAAGAAAAGGACATAATTGAACTGGAGAAAATCCCAACGGATAACAAGAAAGTACGAGCACAAATTAAAATGCAGAAATTAAAAATAGTTTGCAAAAAATGATGAACGACAAAGACTTGCCAAACAGGTTAGGCAAAGGTGATCCCTTTGCCCTTGAGGGTAGCGGCATAGCAACTTCGGGAAACCTCCAAATCCCCTTTAATTTCGACCGACCCCCTACCAGTCGGGAACTTCAAGCTGATGTGTGCTGGGGAGATTATAGCTCGCAGATCAATCAAGGCGGGTCTTCCCAAAATAACGTTGTATGCTGATGAAGATTTGACCACGACATAATTTGCTATGAGAGTCCTTCCTGCCAAATCCTGGCCGAATGTCGTCGGGAGCCGAACCATTCCTAGTGGATGAATTGGGGGGCCGGCAAACCCGAACAGGTGTGCTGATACCGGAGTGAGCTCGGATTCCTTGAGGCCCATTGCCTGAAAAGCTGCAAAGTATAAAACGTTAACCGCACAACCAGTGTCTACACAAACTCTTTTAACCAAATTTCTATTGATCACGACTTCAATAACTAGCCCTTCATTGTTAGGGATCATAGGGAGAGGATCCTTCGGCCCATAGCCCACTTCTTGGAAGGGGACTCGGCCTCCCCTGGCCGTCTGCCCATTGCCCGTTCGGGAACTTGAGTTGCCGATCTCTAAGCTGGTGCCAGGACCTCCCACAATGGTGTTGATAGTATTGATCGGATGATTGTCCGCTAGTTGACCTTTGCCAGGAGATGGCTCTCTTTTTACCTGGGGCTCGCCCTGTCGGCCGCGATCACGACCGTAGTTCCTCTGACCATAATTCCTCTGTTGGTAGTCTCGTTGTCCTCGGCGTTCGCCATATCGAGGTCGATCCACGACTTCATCTAGCTTTCCCTCTGCAATTGCTGCTTCCACATCGCGTTGGAAATCTCTGCAGTTATCCAACTCGTGTCCAGTGTCTTGGTGATAGGTGCAAAACTTGCTCTGGTCCCTCCTCTCCAAGGGGCTTCGAAGCGGCGTAGGGGTTCTTGCTAAACCCTTTATTTCCATGATTGCCAGCACTTGTTCCCGAGGTCGATTTAGCGCCGGAAAATCTCTTGGCTGTAAGGCAGTCCTCTTTTCAGGTCGGTCAGTAGCCGAACCACTTGCGCGATCTCCATATGACTTTCTCTTATTGCTGGTGGGGTCCATCGACTTATCCTTTTTGGGATCAGATTTCTCTACTTCTCGTTTCACGCGATTTGCTTCTTCGCCTTGACAATGCTTGAATGCCACTTCCAGACACTCTTCCATGGTGGTGGGGAGCTTGCTGCTCAGTTTAACATATAGTCTACCTTCGCACAACCCGGCCACGAAGGATGCGATTCGGACCTGATCGTCAGCGTCTCGGACCTGCAATGATTCTTCACTGAAGCGCTTGAGGTATTGTAATGCAGTCTCATCCTTCCTCTGCTTGATAGCAAACGGATGGGCAGCATTCTTCTGGAACGGCTTGGCTGTAATAAACGCATTAAGGAACATCTTTCCCAATATGTCGAAGCTGTAGATCGTCCTTGGGGGTATCTTCTTGAACCATTCTCGAGCTCGTCCAGTAAGTAGCGCAAGGAATGCTTTGCACTTCATCTCCTCAGGGGCACAGTCGAGATTCATGTGCGTGAGATATTGGAACAGGTGATCCTGGGGGTCCTTGGTTCCGTCATAGGGCTCCAACTTGGGAATCTTGAACCTTGCCGGACGCGGAAACTTATCGATCTGTTCGGAGAAGGGGGACTCGAGTGCCAGGAGCGTTGATTTCCTACCGGCTATTGCCTCAAGTTCGGCGCGAGCTGCTTCCATGGCCTGAGGAACGACCAGCTGCCTTTGCAGGTTTGAGGATGACGACCGATTTTCCTTCCTGCTGTTTTTACGCTGCGGGGGAGGTGTTGGCTCCCACGATTCATCAGTGGGATCATCCACTTCTTCCGGTTCTGGGCTTTGGGAATTTTCCCCAGACGAGCCTCCTACTGAGTGATTTACATCCTGCGAACTTTCGTTGATGGGGTCTTCTTCTTCCAGGCTTTCCCAATCTCCATCTTCTTCATCTTCCTCTGCCAAGACGGCATTGAGAACTGCAGTTTTCGCGGATCCATCCAAAGCCATGAGTTGATCAATTAGCGCCTGATGAGTGGCATTAAGAGGGGTATTTTCCTGTTGCGGCTGATCCTGATTGTCAGCATCTAACTCTCACGCGTGATTAGCACCGTTGCCATTAGCAGCCTGTTGTCGTGTGGTCACCATGTTTATCCTGAAGCTTTTCCTGGGTTTATCAATCAACAGAAAAGCCCTCCTTCTAGCGCCAATTGACGATTCAAAAAATCGTCAGGGTAGTCCACGTAACCTACTTCATTGATTATGACCTTAGAATGCTCCAAGAACACAGAAAAAACAAGGGGGTTGGGGTGATGTGATTAGTTTTAGACTGCACTTGATGATCAAGCTGCCTACGTATCCAATATATGAATTGGAATCAAGTCTCCGTAGTTCTTTAGGGATAGTTTATATAGAGGGGCTTAAGCCCTAGGGTTTAAGGCGGCGTGCCTGTAATTGACACTGATTAACGTATTCCCTAAGAAAGAATATTATGATTGAGTGATCTCCATGATTGTAGGAGATAATTATGGTATTTAAATATTTGAATTAAATGATAAAGATTCGAGTCTTTATTACTCAGGATTATGTAGTAATTATTCGGTTATTATTAAGCAGACGAGGTATGAGATTAAAGGCGGACTCTGCCAGAGACATGCCGGGGTGACGGATCGGCCTACCTACTACCCTAGAGTTATACAAGTTAAAGACCTAATCCGATCTGGGGGATCGGCAAGGGTCATGTCGCCGACAACCAAGAGTTCAACCTCTTATCCGCCCGACCAGAGGCGGAACCGACCCGGTCCCGCCAGGGTCGGTCATCTGAGGACCAGTGGTGAGAACTGATGGGCGAGCCCCCTGGGCCCGCTGTTAGGTAGTTAGAGGTGGTTTGCCTCCCTTGGTCGAGTGCTGAGTCACCACAGAGGTGTCACGTGGGTGAGTCTATTTTTTGGCAGCATCATAGCCTTTTATTTCTAAACTGAATTCAGACGGCGTGATTTAGGGCCTGTTTGTTTATACCACTTAACACTTATTCTTAAAAGAATAAGTGATTATTAAAATAAGTGTTGTTTGATAATACTTTTTAACACCTCTTAATTAATTAAGATCTTCTGAATTTCCTATGAAAAATTATGGAAAATTTTAAGTGGTTGATGAACTACTTAATGCTTAATTTTTCAATAAATCTACGTTAGGTAGAGGCAGACACCCCACACCCATACCTACCTCACACCTACACCCCACCCTCACCCTACCCCCAACCCCACCCCATCCACCCCACCCATACCCCCACCCACCCCACACCCACACAACCCATACCCCCACACACCATACACTCGCCCACACCCTCACCCACCCATACCCACCCCCACACCCCACACCCTCATACCCACCTACACCCCCACTCCCACCCTCCCTACACCCACACCCACCACACCCCACACACCACACCCACACCCACCACCCCACACACACACCCACACCCACACCCACCCCTACACCCCCACAACCCCCCACACCCTACACCCATAGCCACCCCTACACCCCCACAACCCCCCACACCCTACACCCACACCCACGCCCACCCGACACCCACCCCCACACACCACACACCCGACACCCACCCACACCCACACCCCACCCTACACCCACCTACACCCCCATTACCCCCACACCAACACCCCCACCCACCCTACACCCACCCTCCACACACCCACACCCACATACACACTCACGAAACAAATTCTAATATCGATATAATAAGTGTTACCAAACAAGCCTAATCAATTTCAAAGACTTAAAATATTCAGTTACTTAATTTATTCAGAATTAAGACTTCAGATTTCAGACTTCAGATTTCAGTCTTCAGTTTTAACAAACGTCCCCTTAGATTTATTTATCCGTCACTTCGGTCTAAACGGATATATAACACAATAACTTCCCCTTGAACCAATCTTCGTACGACCACCATTGTATGTATTATAGTAACATTTTCCGTAACGTTTCCGACCCTAAAATAACTTTCAACATTTCGGCAGCCCCTCCTTTGGCATCCTCCGGTGTCCCTTTGTTACTCCAGTTTACTCTCAGAGTCTGCTGGCTACAAAAAGGAAACCCTGCGGCCAACTTGGCATTTGGCAATTACAATTAGCAACGAGGACTCCTCTCCTCCACTCACCACTTAACTGAACCACGCACGACGAATCTTGGCCGCCCATGACACTCTGACCGATACCGATACGCCGACTGGAGACACCAGCACAGCACTCTCAGTCTGCACTTTCCAGGTATAGATTCCATCATGTTTTTTGTTTTTTGTTTTTTTAATTTTCATTTTAATTTATATGTGATTTTGAAGTTGTAATTTGTTGATTGTTCCCCGATTGTTATTAGTTAATGATATGTTTGATAAATTGTTAACATCGTCGTCTGCTATTTCATTAATTTTTTGTTCTTCAACTTTATTTAATTTATTTATTTTAATTTTGTAAAATCCATTATTGTGATGAATGTAGCTTAAAGAGGTTGATCCCAGATTCCCAGGAGATCTCTTTTTTTTTTTTTTTTTTTTGGGTGGACACATTAATCTTTTTAGCTTAAGAAGACTATAGCTACACATAAAACGCTAAAAAATAATTGGAAATTAGAATTTGTCATATCTAACACAATATGGATTAGAATTAGTTAAATGTAGTTGATATAAAACATGTAATTACAAAGAAAACAGTGTAATCAGCAGTGTCACTAATGCTTTTTGTTTTGAACTTGGAAAATAGATAAGAATGGCTGCGGGAAGAGGAAGTTGGTAGCAACCCCCAATAAAAAGGACGAAACAACAAGGGCAAGACAGCATTCTATTGGTATGGTGCACAAGGCATGGAGGATCATACCCAGGCCCCTTTTAGAAACAGTTCTCAACAACCATGTCCAACACCACCGTGTCCCTCAACCTCTTATTCTTCATGGCCCCAGAGGCGTTGGCAAAACTACCCTCATCCTTGAACGTTTACTGGACAAATGGAATACAGGTCCTCATCTGACAGGTTATGTGGATTTTGGGGAGAGTATTCAAGATCACCACCCCAAACACGGGCACTCTTTTCCATGGGAATCGTGGTCTAACTGCCCCCCTCCACCGTTGTCATCCCTCCGACTTCAGCTCGACAGTTGCCTTGAATCCATGGTCAAAAGAGGCATACAACTGGGGTTAATTGGTTCACACCAGATATTCACTACTATGCATAAATGGCATCATCTCACAACCTCCATTGAGAAGATTTTGGGATTCAAGTTACAGGGTTTAACCAATTCGGAAGCAATGGGTGAGGGTAAAAGGCGAAGGGTGAAGAAGTCAGCTGTTAAGGTTCCATCTACTTTGGTGAGCTTTTGGGATCTGGCGGTTTCAAGAGTAAGTGCTCGATTAAATGCGTCAATGAAGGGAGAAAATGCCGAAAAGGATTCCTACTATACGGAAGCAATGGCGGCACTGGAGTTGGCTAAAGAGGTTATTGAAATGCAACAAGGATGGAGAAAGAACGCTATTAAACATTTGAATAAGACTGGTGGCTTTTCAAGATCCTTGGCTAATTCAGCTACAGATTGGCCTTGTTTATTGTTGGAATTGCTTTCTTCAGCTGCTGAGGTGGATTACTTTCAGCCAAAGTTGGTCATAAACAACATCGACGTTCTAAAGAATGCAATTCTAACAGATGATACAACAACAGTCAATGCTCCAATGTATCATGATAGTCTGATATGGAGAATAATAGCTTTGTGTGTGAATGAGAGATGTCTCCCTGTAATTCTGGTAACATCAGATAGCTATTACTCCCATCAAGCCTTTATTGATTTTGGATTCCCTGACATTTTCGTATCTCGTGAGACTTTTGGATGGACTCCGGCAGAAGCCAAAATGCACATGGTTGATGACTATTTTAGTCAATCTGAGTGGAATCTAGTTGCTGAAGTGTTGGGGCCTAATCCACGACATCTTTTTGAGATTTATGCTCTTAAGCTAAGCAATTATTATCAGAAGATCATGAATGAGAAAGGTAGTACGTTCGAGGACATTGTCGATGCATACTTAGCATATCTGCAAGTCACTGTAGTCAATCCTTCAATGGAGAAGGCCTTGATACTCTTGCAAAAATTTGCCAGTGATGCACGAAGCGGAAGAGTTTCAAAAGACAGGCTACGTTTCGGTTCTTCCTGGAGGCATCCTCCTCAGACAGACGATTATTCCTTGAATCATGAGTGGGCTAAGATTCAACTCATGGACTTTGTCCAGTCACTTGCTAACACTGAATTCGGTGTAAATTATCTGGCTGATTGTAGTCTTGAGATGTTTGACGATCCTTCGGCTGTTGCATTGATAGAGGTTGGCTTACTGTATGGCCAAAGGGATCCATCCTTCATTCGTCCCATATCACGTGGAATTCAAAGATGCCTTGTTAGATGGCTTGTCCAAGAACGGCTGCAGATGAAATACAACTACTCCCTTAAGTTCTTCTGGCAACGGATTATGAGGGGACGTAGTTATCGTCATTTGATGTTACAAGTAGGATACAAGTGAAAGTGTCAGGATGGTGAAGGCGTGATCTGTGACTACTCCAATATGAAGCTGCTGCAGAACATGAGTGAAGGATAAATAAAAGACACGGTACTAATTCTTCCCAATCCACGAAATCATGATAATTGTCTTCCATTATTCCCATTGTTATCTTTTAAACAGCTTGCTATCATTCATTCAGTCAAACTATGGCTTGCATAGTTTACATGTGAATTTATATTTTATTGAATAAGGAGATGTGTTAGCCTCTGTGTTGGTTTTTGCTCTATATATATATATATATATATTGCATTTTTGTTTATATTGTTCAAGTGTCGAGTTTGTGCAGGACCGTATTTGTTATTTAGGACACGTGAGAGAGGAGCAAGAAAAGCTTCATGAAGAGATGGGAAAACTGAAAAAATGAAACGATAGCGTGTAAATCTTGGGATTTCCACAATCGATGATGAAACAGAGGAGATCGATGATCAGATAAAAGTATTGGAGGTAAAACTTTTCAGTAGCTTTTTGAAGGAAGGATATGAAGGATTTAGAAATTGGTAAAGTTGTAGTCAAAGAAAGCATCAGAAGCATGTGGATTTGGTGGATCTCTTTTCAGAGTGGTTCAATATTTTATCAGACGGTCTGCACCAATTGAGATTTTTTTTTTATTTTTTTGCATGTGTAGTAGACCTGTGGAAACCCCTTACGCGTTAGCTGTCGATGATGCTTTGATTTATGCTATCACATATGAGGGAGACTCGTTATTGATACACCAAAAGATTAATGCTGAAGCTGATGGTCGCATTATTTTACCTGCTGCCTTTGTTTCGATTTCTTTTTACTTGGTTAAACGGCAAGAACACCACTGCTTAGTTATTGGCCGGTGGCCAATGATGGTCTTTATGTGTGGAATGAGGCTTTTCACCACTCCCCTCATGTAATCCATGCATCTATGGTTGATGGTGCTTAATAAAATGCCTTATTTTTCCCTTAAAAAAATGTGGAGACCCCATTATCTACACTCTCAACAGACTATAAATCTATAATGATATGAACAACACATTTTCTCATGTTTTCAACGAGTCGATTTTCATCTGAGTTTCAAGTTTGATCTTTTTTAGTCAAATTGATCTAAAGCCTTAGAAAAGTATCGACTCAACTTTGATAGATTACACCTGATCGGTGATATAAACTGGGTGATTTTTGGATGGTGACCGCACGTGTGTAATCTCTGCATGTGGAGACACTTGGTAAAAATTTCTCGTCAACGAGAGCCAAATGTAACAATGTGGTTGGACAATAATAATAGAGTTATTCCCAAAAATCTGCTTTATCATGTCTAGACTCTAAGAGCATCTGCAACCGTCGGCGGCAAATACTACATCAAATCATCAATTTGGTGTAAGTTTTACATCAAAAATTACTCATCATCTCCAATGGTTCTCCATCAAATAAGAATATTCTTGGAATATTCCATTTAATTTATTTTTCTTCTCCAAAAAAAAAAGAAAGAGAAAAGAAGGGGGCTACAGTGTTTGTTGGGAGATGTATTTTGGCAGCAAATTTGCCGGTGAATTTCGGATTTACACCAATTTGCTGGAGAAAATGCCGATCCATTGGAGAACTATTTTAACAGCAAATTGATGATTTACTGGTGGATTGGAGTTGCTCTAATATCTCATCGGTCATCACATAATTTTCATTTATAGAAAAAAATGGTGGAACCACTCAATGTGGTTATCCTATTTACTATGTAACTAGCGGTCTTATCGTGCTTTGCACGATGAGGCCCTCAAGAGTTTTTTTATCTGTTTGTTTGAATGTTTACGTTGTTTTTTTAATACTTTGTTTTGTTGATGGTACAGAAAGATGTGACTGTAATACGTGAAAATACATTCATTAGGATTTTTTGGATGGAAGTAGTTGTCATTGGAAACACAGTTTATATTTGTCTGTGTGTTTCTCAAAATACATGGTCATCAAAATACGTTGTGTTTGTAGTGAGCAAAATGGATACTAACTATGTACCTGGGGGAATATTTTTTTTTTTTTTACAATATTGGGGGTTTTGTTTTTGGCTGAAAGTAGTTCTAGTTGTAAACACGATTTACATTTATCGACGTGTTTTGCCCAAAAAAATGTTCTCAAAATTCATTGTTGGAGCACATTCCTTACATATTGTCGAGCTTTGGTTTTTTGACTGGTGTTACTGGTGCCAATGATTCTGCATTTCTATCTTTTTCTTGTGCATCAGTCTTTTCTGCATTGCTGCTCTCTTCAGTACCTTGGTCAGTCTGTGCTCTTTTTTGTGCTTTGTCTGCAAGTTAACGAAACAACAAAACCGTGTATAAGCATACGTTGTCACTGTAAAAAAGTATAAAAACCAAAATTTTTTATTGAAGTAATACAATTAAATATGTAGTTAAATATTAATATTTGCTGTGGACAAATGTTTCAGGTTTTTTGAAATCAAATTGTCCTTTGTCTATAGATGGAAGGTTGTCATTATATGGTATTATGCTATGATCATAAGATGATATAAATTGATACATGAGGTTGAAACAAAATAGCATCTCTATGTATTATTAGAATTTTTGTTTTCAGTACCTAGTGATTTACATTCTTCACAAGATTATATTTTGCATATATATGGTACAAGTAGATAAGTGTTTGGTGTATGGAAGTACCTGACGTCTTATCTTGCACTGTTTCTGCTCTGAAGGTCTGAGGTGGCTGTTGTGCATTACTGCTGTTCTCAGTTTCTTCGTTATTCTGTGACCTTTTTCCTGCATTGCCTGCAAGTCAAGGAAATTAAGGTTAGCAGCCTCGTCAGCTAGGGGCGCCGGCTGTTCAACCGCTGCTGAATCGGATGTGGTGAAGAACTTGGAAAACAGGGAACTACCCCGCCGGATAGGGAGGTTATGGGGGATGAGGGCGAACCGGGAGTTTCGGGCTATCCCCTTCGAGGGGTGGATTTGAAGAACCAAATTCTTCTCCTAAGCCCAAAAAATCAAAAAAAGAATCCATGATAATATAAAATAATACTAATATTTGGTGTAGACAAATGTTTCAGGATTTATCAAGTGAAAATATTCTTTGTCCATAGATGAAAGGTTGTTATTATATGGTATTATGCCATAGCTATAGGATGATATGAATTGATGCACGGGTCTGAAATAAAATAACATTTTTATGTGTCATCAGAATTTTTGTTTTCAGTACGTATTGACTTACATTCTTCAGAAGACCTTATTCTGTATATATATGGTAGAAGTAGACGAGTATTTAGTGTCCGGAATTACCTGCTCTCTTCTGCTGCACTGTTTCTGCTCTGATGGTTTGAGGTGGCTGTTGTTGTTTTTCGTTTGGGCTCTCGAAGTGCAGCTGTTGGATTGAGTAGCGTGTTTTGTTGTCTTCAAATCTCTTCCTTTGTGCACGCACTTGAGCAGTAATTGTAATGTCAGCCAGGCGTGTGTTAGTGTTGCATAGAAGTGCATGTGTTTCCTGGGAAAGTATCGAAGCATTGTTACATATGTTGTTTGAGGACTGACTTTTCATTAATTATGTTAATTTGAAATGTACCGCTCATCCATCTTGTGTATTTCCGAAGAGTTTTTTTCGCATGTTCTCTCGCGATGCTATCGAACATAGTAACCATGACCGTATCCGATGCGTCCGTCATCGAGCGCTTAGCTTGCACCTGTGTATATTCGTTGTCAGTGTAATCTGTATGTTTTCAGTGTTGTTTATGTTTAAGTTGCATGTGTGATTGGTATTACCTGAGTTTTGTTGTTTGGTGGCATTGACAATTGAAGCAAAAGTAGCTTTCGTCTGGCTCCGCTGTGATTGTAGACATACATTTGGGACAGGAGGTATATGTGAGCTGTTGCTTTGTCTTTTCTATGGTTATTTGTACCTTTACCCATACGTTCTGCATTGTTTATTCATAACATTTTGTAAATGAAGTAATTGATTGAAGTTGGATGTTCGTGGGTGAATTGGGTCGTTTTATTGCACGTACCTTTGTGTCTGGAATGATTTCTGAAATGAGTACAATAGGTTCGTTTGATGAAAACGCATACAGGCTTTGGAATGTCTCACGAGTGGGAGTACGCTCCATGTTCTTTAGGAGTACCGTATGTTCTGAGACCCTGAAATGAATTATGTGTTAGTATGTGCATATGTCTATATTGGCTGAAAACATTGATTGTAGAATGTGATGTACCAGGTACGGAATTCAGCTGCTTGTGGTAGATCGGGATCAATCGCAATGAAACTTGCTGGAGTTGTCGCTAGTGCAAGACCTGTATTTTGAAAGAATTTTTATCAATGCGTTCTTGTGTGTGATATAAGCGTAGTATTGTTTGGATACTATTTAGGAATGATTGTAATACCTGTGTAGTCCGATGCAATGATATTCTTGGCTAGTAGGATTGGATAATTATCCTTTTTGTCGAACAATTCAATTCCTTGTACATCGAGAAAGTTTCCCCACATTGTTAATATGATTGGACGTAGCCTGCAAAAATGTGTTTATATGATTAGTAAATAGCTGAGTGTGTTTGGATGAAGAGGGTTGTAGTTATTTTAGTCTTAGAAGAGTGCTTACTCTTGCTGCATTACAGTGCATTCCTGTAGCTGTGTTGCTTTTCCACGAACCATCTTTTGTTGTGGCTGTTTTACATCTAGTACTACAGCAAAGAAATCTATGATACATTGATGTTGAGGTGAGTTAGTATTTTTTTTTGCTGTAAGTATTGTTTAGATATTAAAGTAAGTTTGTTTGTTATTACCGATTCGTGTCTCTGTTCCAACTGAAGCTATCATATCAGTACAACTGACATATGGAAGTTTTGGGTAGGCTATGTGCTCTTCTGGAGCTTTGACGGGGCTGATGTAGGTGGATTTTGATATTGTCCATTGAAGTGTTACGCCTGGGCTGTTCTTCAGATATTCGTCTTTGATTGGGGTTACTGATGCACCTCCTATGCAGTATGTTTTGAAAGGTAAAAGGCTGTTATGGAATAAGTCTACGCATCCGTCCCACAGCAGTCCTAGTACTCTGTTTCCCTGTGTTCGGAAATTTTATTTTAATGTACAATTGATATGTTAGATATATGCAAAATTGTATTTAGGACAAGTTGATAGGACTATACACATGAAATGTGATTTGTATCTAACAGAATTGGTTAGAAATTGGTGAAGGAGGTTTTTGAATATATAACTTAGTAAAAAATGACAATTTATTTAAAACATATATAAGGGGGAACAGAGCGTAAATAAAACATACTTAGCTTAGCTGAGGTCAATTACTATGAGAAGTAATGTCAGAAAAGTGAAAGAAATATGTATAAAGGTAAATGAAGTTATTGACATTCATTCCAAAAAAATTAAATATTAAGTAGTAATTGATGTTTACAAGAAATTAATTGCATCTAACAACATTGGAAATGCAACAATGTAATAAATGGTAAGTATTAAATGAGGTACACAGCTACCCAACTAAGCTATACAAGGTGACAAACTGTCTTAAAATGCTAAATACATTATCTACCAGTCAAAGATATCTTAAAGACTGCTGACACATTTTAAACAAGACAGTTAGGAGTAAATAATGTACAAACAAATCCTAACAGGTAATACGACAGCATAAAAATGTACTTAAAAGGGGAAAAAAAAACATTATGTGGACACTGCAGGACTTTTGAAAACTGTGAAAAGCACGTTTTTTAAGGATAGACACACCTATAAATAGACACTTCATACATGTAAAGTACCTAAAGAAGTAAATCAGAGTAAAAGCTTAAATAATAAGATAGGAATAACTATCTCTTAGCCAAATATGGCCTTTCAGAATGCATTTCCTTCATTGGTTTATGAGAATCAAGACGGGAATTACCAAGCATACGGTCCACCAATTCCTATAAAGATCAACGATGAACCGATCATGAGCGAAGATGTGGCTAAGATAGGGGCCTATCCAGACAATGTAACCCTAAGCTTGGCCAAGGAGCGCGACAGATCAGGAAAAGTACTATTCGAGGTTAAGCAGGAAATGGGGCGCAAGCTACACGAGACAAAGGAGCAGCTGAAGCAAGAAAAAGTCTACAGTCAAGAACAATTTAGGCTTGCACAGATGTGGGAAGGACGGTACCATGCAGTGCAAGGAACTCAAGCACAGAATGCAGCCAACAACAGTTCGCAGGAGGATACTGACTCGGATACTATGTTTCTACCAAACGGAGATGTTCCAGAAAACTAAGGAGCAAAAAATTTACTACAAAACAGTGGTGATGTGGTGCATTAAGAAGTTCGAGTATTAAGTACTAAATAGCTGCTATGTCTATGTTTCTGCATTTCATTTTAATAGTGATCATCGTGTGCCATTGTGTGATTGTGCTAGTTTTACTTCTTTACTTCCAATTGTCTTATTTTCCTATTTCAAAATATGTTTCCAGCATAATGCATCAAAGCTAACTACCTGTTTAGTATACAAGAATAACAGATGAAAAGAAATCTAATGTATGTACTTACTATATCTTAAATAATCAAACAACCGACACTACATAGATGAAAGAAAAAATTCAGCATTTAAGAAATTAAATTAGTCCTTTTTTAAATTAAACAACAATAAAAAAATTGCAAACCGATGTATGCATATTCAGCAAACATTCATTTGCCAAACAGACATACAACATGAATGAAGAAAATTGAAGGTAAGAAATTTCCAAACACTAAACACTATACATATTCAAGGGAGAAACTGTTAAAACAAAGCATAAAAACGTTATCTTTTGCACAGCAATTGAAATCCAGAGCAATTATAGGAGTATACCAGATAATTGAAACTGAGAAGAGTTTCTGAACAAAATAAGAACTGAAAGGCCAAATTTCTAAAAAATAAGCAATAGAAATGGAATCTTTCTTTCCTCAATCGAAGATCACAACAATTGCAGAAGAAGAATAACAAATAAATTTGTAAAAAAACGAGCAATAAAAAGGCATCGTTTCGTTGCTTAATCGAAGACCATAAGAATAGTAGAAGAAGAACAACAATCAAACCAAGTATGCAATTGTGCATACACACTCACAGACCACTCTCACAATTTAGATAATGACCTCAGGCTACTCAAAACTACGAATCATACATGGAAGAATGTTGTGAGGACAATGGCTGATTCAATATAAAACATTAATTCTGAATTAGTAAAAAAGTAATAGGAACTATTGTTCTCATTTGAAATATTTTTTCAGCGATTATGTTAATCAGTATTTTGAAAATCACTATCTAAGATCAGATACACCTACAGAACGAATGATAATGTCTTGACCTTCAGCTATGATAATGTTACTAAATACATCGTTTAGGAAAATTTATTCACATAGCCTTGTGAAGTGATGATTCTGAAAGGTAACATAAAGACAGTATTGGAGTGAATCATTATCCGGAAAAAAATGCCAAGAAGATACTTGTTGAGTTGCTTTAAAAGCAGCCATGAAGTTGTGGTGGTACATCTATCATCTATGAATGAGTTTTTAAGTATTAATCATGGAGGAACAATGAATTTTGTTGATTTGGCTGGTAGGTGTCTATTCGTGAAATTTTATGTTCTTTGTTATTCTATCACGTTGTTACTCATAGACACAAGCAAAATTTTCAAAGGTTATGAAGATACCGGATGTAGGAATAGTAAAGGACATAATATACTTGAGAGTGTCAAAATTAACAAGCGTTTCCATTAGATATGTTTAAAGTTATAAATTGATAGATAATGTGATGTTGAAGTCATATAGTTCATGAATCATATTAATAAATTGTCACGAACAGATAGTCTAAAAATAAGGGTGCATATAAATTAACATATTTAATATATGATTAGTATGAATATAAATAAATATACCTCACTGTCCATCAGTACCATCTTTTGAAGGCGCTTTGTGTTCTTTGTAACTGCAATATTTCCCTTCTCAAGAACCAGAACGATTGCGCGCCAGTTTGTGTCACGAGGGTGAATTGCTGGGACAAGCAATTGAGGAGCCATGGTCTGTAGCAATAAACTATTGCATTAGTCATTTTATTAGTATGTAGTATGCTGACGATGCATTAGAGAGTAAATCTAAATTTCTTAACAGGTATGAAATTCCGTTCATGAAATGTGAGTATGTTAGTAAAGTACCTTAGAGGTTGTGTTTGTGTTGGTGCCTACGTAACCTTTTTTTTTAATACATATGGTTTGTTGCGTAACTGTATTGTTATGTTAGTGATTGACTACTATCTCTCGGTACACAATGTTTTGAGTTTTGCGTGTGTCAGAGTAGTCTGGTAAGTCTGGTGGTACAATGAGTACTTTGATGGAGTTTGATTTTGTAGCCCTAGAAAGCGCAACATACAGCTGGCCGTGCGAAAAGACTGCCTCTCTTAGGTAAACGCCAACTCGATGCAGCGTTTGTCCTTGTGCTTTGTTAATTGTCATTGCAAAGCACAAACGAATGGGGAACTGATGCCGCTTAAATGGTATGCCAGATCGCTTGTCTTCATTTGATGCTTCTAACGGTATTTTGTGAAGTAGGGTTATCTCTCCGATATTTGGGCCACTTGCTATTTCTGCAACTATAGTGTGTGACCTAAGTTCTTTGCATAGGAGGCGTGTTCCATTGCACAACCCTTCTGTAGGGTTCATATTTCGCAGCATCATCACAGGGCTGTTTATTTTCAGTTCCAATTTATGTGGAGGTAGGCTGCTTGGATTTAGAGTGTTTAGAAAATCTTCATAATCGCCCTGTTGTTGCAAATCTATAGCAATGTCAGTGCTGTAATACGTTGAGAGTTCTCCAGGCATGTTGGAGAGCATTGTGGCATTAATATCATCTACGCATGCATTTGTTGGAGCCAAGATTGCTCGGTTTATGACTTCTGTTGGATTATCTCTAAAAATATTTATGTCTGGATATACAAAATCTATTAGTTTCTGTAGAGATGTTTGTTGGTCTGTGAAGGGTATAACCATTGTTGCTGGCAAGGTTATATAGCCATCTAAGTCTTCCTGTTCAGTTCCGTTTCCAATTCGCAGCAGAAAATCACTGAAATCCGGGTCATGTAGTGCGCGCATATTTTCTGTGAGATGTATTCTTTGGAATGATTGCCACAATGGCGAGCTGATCAGGCATGCATCGATCTGTTGCAGTCTAGTTGAGTTTGTAATGACAGGCAAAATTTGGCGAAAATCACCTCCGAATACAACTACTTTGTTGCCGAATGGCTGATTGACATCTGTTATATCTCGAAGCATTTCTGAAAATGCTTCCATCGACTTCCTATGTGCCATTGGTGCCTCATCCCAAATTATGATTTTGGATTCCCTCAATAGTTTTGCTAGGTTGGATTGTTTGCTAACATTTGCTATCTGACATTCGTCAGTATGCAATGGTAATTTGAAACGTGAATGTGCTGTTCGACCTCCTGGAAGAACTGAAGCAGCTATTCCAGATGTGGCAGTAGCGATGGCTATATGGTTTTGTGCACGTATTTTGGCGAGGATGGTTTTGTATAGAAACGTCTTTCCTGTACCGCCGGGGCCATCTACAAAGAACACTGAGGGTTCATTTCTTTTGACCTTGTCCATGATCATGTCATATGCATGGCGTTGTTGAGTATTCAATTGCAACAGAGCAGTTAAATCATTTTCAGGCACAGGTATGCCTCTCTCGTGCTCCATCTCTTTTGACACATCAAGATATTTGACAACGTAGTCTGCCTCAGGTCCTAGTGCATAGTGAGTTAAGCTTTTTCCCATATTATCAAGCAAACTTGCTATCTCAGATAGAGCTCTCTTACGTGCATTTATTGAGGTTCGTACTTCTGTTGTTATTACCCTCATATAATCTTCACAAATAACATCTGCATACTTTTCCCACAGTTGCCTAGGGTTTGATGGTGAGCAGTAAACCAAGATTGATGCGAATAAACTGCGAAGCTGCCTTGGCATTTGATAACTGACTGCCTCATCCAAACAATGATATAGATCCAGGTCTGTGGTCAGTAATCCTCGGTGAAGGGCCGAGTCTCGGAAGGATGGATACAAACATTCTTGAAAAGTAAGTAGATCATCGAAGGATGTTGGTCCGGCAACGTGGTTTAGAAGCAATCGTAGATAGTATCTTTCTCCTTCTGTTGGAGGAACTGAGACAACACGTCCTACTACCTTCCCTTTCTTACGCTCAGTCCAGACACGCTTTCCACCATCCCATACGAAATGTCTAGGGAAATCCTTGTATACACATTTAAGTAAGATAGCTCGCTCATTAAATTTGTTCATGTAGAAAAATTGCGTAAGCATTGTCTTTGCAAGGAAGCTGTTGCTTGCAACAGTAGGAAGGTCTGCATCGACACGAAAAGACAATAAATAGTTATTTGGTAAATGAATTTGCAAAGTGATCACTGCAGGGTGTATTTCAAAGAGTGGGAAGGAGTATAATCGCCATGCCGCCTCTGGTGGTGAAACCCATCTTCCTTTTTGGTAATCATGAATTTCATCATCAGAATGATTTGACGATACTTGGAATGCTATTTTATCTGGTCCTTTGTATATGTACTTGTATAGGTACTTTACAAGTTTTATAGTAGAACATACCTCAACATTTATATGACAATCATATTTTTTTAAGAGGTAGGGATTGTACGGAACAACCCATTTATTGTTTATATGGTGCCCCCTGACCATGGCTGAAATTCCCGTATCACGCCTCCTATACAGAGGGTAGCTATCATCTCCGTGAGTAGTGTGGTCTAAGAAGTTTCTAGGGTACCTATTTTTGCACAGATTGTTGCGCATGCATGGGCAACGCATATTCAAAGGACCACATGGTCCGTGTATCATGTGCTTAGTCACCAAAGAAAAAAGTTCAGGATCATTATTTGGATCAGGGAGTTCAGCACTGATAAAGTGGTCGTATGCTTCTGGATTTATTGGTTTAGATTCTCGATCTAGGATAATTAGTAAGTGCACATGCGGTAGTCCGCGCTTTTGAAATTCAATAGAGTAGACCGAAGCATTTGGAGATCCTAAAATGTTATCTTTCAAAAGATCTTTCTTAAGCATTTCTAGCTTTGCCTTGAACACTCTAGATAGCAAATCAGGTCTGTTTTGAGGAAGTTGGCCAGGAAGCAGATGTTCAGTAATTTCTTTCCATGATGGGTTACATGTCATAGTTAGAAAAAAGTCAGGTCTACCGAACTGTTGTACCAATGCCATCGCATCTAAATATCTCTTCCTCATATCTCTAGGACCGCCCATAAACGATGGTGGTAGAATAGTTTTGCGACCAATTGATGCTGCAGAGTCATTTCCATTACTGATACTGTCTAGTACGCCTTGCAAGAATTCTGTTCTGATTTCTTTTTGTTGCTTTCTCATGTAATCGAGCCTACAAGATTCAACCTTCACGAACATATCAACGATATATTGTTGTAGTAGACGACCCCCATGCAATAGGCCTGATTTGTCTGTCTCCCTCATTTGCAATTTATAGCAGTAATATTGTCTGCATGACACAATATTTCTTTTTCGTGATCTCTGGACCAAATCTAGAGAAAAGGTGGTTTAGTATGTTAGGAAGGTAGGCAATGAGTTTGAATAAGTTGAGTGAAACACAACGAAGAAACGAAGAGTAGGTGATGAATAATACCTGACTCCTCGTTTTCCACTAATTGCTGTGCATTAATTGAAAGTTGAGGTGCAACTACAGAATTCAAGTTGTATTTGTATATGTTTTTTCTGAAATTAGGCGGCATTTTTTCGACGCCAAAGTGCCAGCCACCTTCTCCTTTGGCAAAAAACAAAGGGTATTGCAATGCATCGTAGGAGGCAAAATTGTGTGAAATTTTATAAGGCATTGCATCTTTTGCATAGATTTGGATGTGACATTCGGGTTGAATGTCTAACTCGTCTTCTAAGGTCAAGATGGCAGCTATGTCCTGACTCGTTGGTTCATTGAAAACTCTTTGGTCAAGCTTTGGGTTGTTAATCAAGCATATTTTGTGGTTAGCTACGTTATCCAAATCCTTTAGTTGCCGAAGAAAAATAGCATAAGGGTTACCACGAAGAATGTCAAGCAATTTTCTTAGCAAACCACGATCCAAACGTGAAGACAGAGTCATGCGTTGATCTATCTCAGCCTCACCATCGTAGAGATACAGTTGTAGGTTTCTTGGAGAGCCTGA
Source organism: Gentiana straminea (assembly GCA_036785695.1). Classification (NCBI taxonomy): domain Eukaryota; kingdom Viridiplantae; phylum Streptophyta; class Magnoliopsida; order Gentianales; family Gentianaceae; genus Gentiana; species Gentiana straminea. The sequence goes on from JAVUPR010000061.1 coordinate 4,401,968, forward strand.
TGTTGGCTGCAGGGAAGGAAGTTGGTGATAAACTTTACCTTGGACACTAAATGTATATACACCTTTGTAGTTTTTCATTAGCTCTGGATCTGTCTTTGCCCCAAATGTAGTGAATGCTAAGTGATTATTGTACGTTCGCACGTAGCGTCTGAATTGCACTGCATCTGCTTCAGCAGATGTAAACAAACGCAACAAGTCATCGGGCATTGTCGTTGGTGCAAGTCTTACCTCACCCTCAGAACAGCAAAAGGATGGAGGTTCACGGTAAAAGCGCTTGGCTAGGCAATGTTCGCAGTCTGAGACATGAGGTAGAACCGAAGGGCCGATGTACGGTGGTGGATCAGACCCATGTGCAACCTCATGCGCATTTAAAACCGAATGCCTAGCACTTCTCCTTCTTGGGTAGATTGAATGGTCAATACGAGCTGACACATTTATGGTTCGTTGGGATGAGGAAGCAAGCGTTGCATGAGTAGTATGCATACGATGCGTAGGGGAATGCACAGTTTCAGAAAAAGCGGAACTTGAAGACTCACCAATCTCAAAGTTAGAATGGTGCACTCCTGAAGAAAGAGAGGATGGTGTTCGTCCTGAAGATCGTGCGAGTGCATATTGCATGCGCCGCTGTTTCAGAAGCTTAGCTTTCTTTGCTGAGTCCATATTAGCGTACGATATTCGTCGCTTTTCACTCTGCTCTGCTTTTTTCCGACCATCCATGTTTCCTGTATTTCACACAGACCAACATGAAGTGGAAGTGCCAAAGCAGCCTGCGTTTAACGAACACAAGAGGTTGCAACGAGCTGGAATTATTCAACATATGTCGAATACATTGCATTCTTGCAGCAAAAAAAGTCACATAGTAAACAATTGCAGGTTTTTCTCCACCTTACACTTTACTCAAATCTAAGAGTATATTCCATCAACATTGATTTGATCCGAGGCAAGTGTTCATTACATACACAATTTTTTTAAGATTTCTATTTTTTTATTTATTCAGAAAGCCCTAAAAGTATGAATTTATTAGTATATAATTTTGCAACAATACTAAATGTAGTTCGAATCCTTGTACCTAGATTAAAAAGCATTTGCCATTAATTTATAACTAAATTATCTTCGAAATTTAATGGCATTCTCCTAAAAAGAAAAAAAAACAACGTAACGTGCAATATGTTTCAATAACTTGAAGCATAATGAAATGTTGGTCTAACAAATTCACATAATGATTTCATAATGTATCACATTACACATTGTTTTAAAATAATTAAATCAAAAAGGCATAGATGCAAGTTGAAAGGGGATATATCTATAGTGCAATACAGAAAGAAACGAATTTAATCTAGTAAATGAACGCAACACAGTCAATTGAATGGTTTGTGTTACAGGACAAAAATTCATAGATATGAATTTATTGAAGACAAGTAATTGAAAAGCTTTGGACCTACCAATGGCAAAGGCACAAGACCAACCAAAGTCTATTACATTTAATGAATAAAGCCAAGTAATATTGGGAGAAGGGAAAGCCTGATAGCAACAGGACTAAATGCAAAATAAATGATTTAGGATAAGGTTCAACAGTGTTTGGTCCATATAATTGCAGACACAGGTTGAAATAAGGATACAACCTGGGAATGGAATCAAAAAAAAAAAAAGAAAAAAATTTAAAAACAGCAAAATTCTAAGCAAAATAGGCAAAAATTTGCAAGTGTACTATAGGACAAAATCCCTGGATATCAATTTATTGAGTATAGTTGGTTTGGATATATTTGGATTTACCAAGGTCAAATGCACAATACCAAATGACAACCATAAAATTTAATGAACATACCTAACTGACATTGGGAGGAAGCAAATATTGATTGTAAAAGCATTAAATGCACAATGAATAATTTATAGTAAGGTAAAACATTGTTTAACCACACACCATAGTAAATGCAGTGCTATAAAAGGACATAATTTAACACTAAAATGTATTATCACACAGAAAACAACAAATCCGAAAATTCTCAGTACACAAAGAATTATTTTACAAAGCAAGCATGGAATTTCAGAATGCCTATCCTACATTGCTATATGAAGTTGCAGAAGACCAATTTGAAGCATATGCGCCTCCGATACCGGCTAAGGATGATGATTCTTCCATAAGACCAGAAGAAGTTACAAAGGTAGGGTCGTATCCAGACTATGCAGTGAAAAGCATTGCTAGACAAAGGGACCGAATCGAGAAGAAGCTGCAAAGCTCAAAAGAAGAGCTGAAACAGCAGAAAGTCCATGCCAAAGAGCAGGAGAGGCTAGCAAACATGTGGAAGGAAAAGTACATCCTTGCGGATGCAAAGACAAGCAATACCGAAAGTAACTCCGGCATATGAAAGCAATACGAGAGACGAGAGAGCATGGATTCAAGCGATAACCTTAGAAACGGAGCGATGGACTAAACAGAACCAAGACAAGTGAAAGCCTACCGATCAAAGCTACGACCAATGATAATGTAGAAGCAATCGACTCAAATGTATCAAGAATCTAATGTAATAATAGGCCATGTCGAATAATTTGAGGCCAACAAAGCAAGTTTAAGGCCTAACATATCTTCTTTTTATCTAAATAAAAAAGTTGTCTTACCGTTTTGCTTTACCGAGGGGAAGAAAGTATATTTAGTTTTAAGTGCAAATAGAGAAAGAACATAATGCAACAACAGCAGGTAACGATAAGACGCCACAATATAAAACGTACGCCTAATAATCGATTTATGATATAAAGTAAATATTAAATAGCATTTATCATATAAGACACAGACAACCGTTTCGAAATATAGAACACAGCGTTGAAATAAAGGACTATCAAAAGCAGCAAGTTAAATAAAGAAAACCAAATCTAACCTTAGTAAAAGCCGAAGCAAAGCCAAGAGATTGAAATGTAGAAAGGCAGCAATACCGAACACTGCAAAAGCAAGAAAGAAAAATATAAAACAATGAATGTAACTCCATTCTAAAGCATAGAACACAACATTTCAGAGACCTTTACATCAAAGGCATCAAAAAATAAGAAACACAAAGCTCAAACTAAGCTTAATAAAAGACAAAGTATATCTTATTCACCGTGCGAGTAAGCATAGAAAACCATCTGATTTTTTACTGGCTAATAAGAAAAGGTTAAGAATTTTACTTATTGGAAAAAAATTCTCTTTTCTTTTAGGAAATTTTTGGGAAATACTTCACCATACACTATAATAGCCAACACAAGAAACAACAAATAGAGAGCACATAGAAAACTAACACTACAAACGCAAAACATGAATTCATAGCCAAATTATTACCAATGTGTAAGAAACATAAAACCATAGAAAGGGATACAATAGAGTAGCTAGTACAAAAGAGCATACATTTCTTAACATACTAAAACACCATAATACTAAATGAGATACAAGCAACCGTTTTAAAATATAGAACGAGCATTGAGACAAACGGCCATTTACAAGCAAACACGAGATAAGGGGGAGCGAGAAACGAGAAAGCAAACATACCTAGATTGGCTAGAGGTCATTTACTTCAAGAAGTAAGGTCGAAAAGTGAAATCGGTAAACTTAAATTTAAATGAAAGTAGTTATCTTAGCCGGACCAAAAAATATTTGATCAATTACATTAATAAAGCGTGTTATTTGCAATTATTAATTTATAATTACCAAAACATACCGAAAACATATTACATAGAAAACAAAAAAAGAAACAACTTTGTATTGGATCATACGTGAAAGTGTTGAGTATTCAAATGGTGTGCTTATGAATATACGTATAGGTTGGCCTCAATCGATGGCCGATGATTAAGGATTTGGAAAAATAAGCCATTTTTCAAATGGATAATCAATGTCTTTTAAAGAATGTATGAATTTTAGGTGACCACAGTTAGTTGTTAATGGACTGGATATTACTACCATACATACAACAAAGATCTAACTTGGATCTAACATAGCTTTTACTAAAAGAATTGGAGCTATCTAGAGGAGACATAAAAACTTATTTGTTGCATTGAAAGCATGATGTTTATGGTTACTAAAATAAGCGAGAGGTGAAATCGTCAGATTTGTCTGTATTTTTTGGCCTTTGCTGTGTGTTAAATAGCATATGTTAAGATGATGATAAGATGTTAATGTTAAGAGGATACATTTAAAGTCATAAATTAATATAAAATGTGATGTTTAAGACATACAGTTCATGAATTACATTAATAGAATGTTATGGAAAAACAATCTAAAAAGAAGGTTGCATATAAATTAACATATTTAATCTATGATCCCAATTTTCTCAGAAATCTTGTACCTTAATTTAATTAGACATGTATTACATGTATGTTTGCATTTCATCAAACATTGAACATTCAATTATTCATGGCATAAATACATACATAATACAAAAGCTAATAAAACATGTTGCACCTGAATTCATGTTTATATTACTAAAACAATGGATAACCGCACAGTAGTACAAGGAAGCAAAAGACCTAGCAAACGACCACAACTAAAACACATACCGCATGCCTGACAGCATAAGAGCACCTAATCTTAACTAAACAGAGGTGGATAAAGACATATTGCAATCTCAAGCACAATGGCTAGGTGGAACTAAATCATAAACATTAAAGAAAGCTGAAAGAAAAACAGACCAACACAGAGAAAGAGAGCATGGATTCAGCAGATAATCTCAGAAGTGGAGCTATGGACTAAACAGAAACAAACTAAGCGAAAACCTATTGATTTAAGTTACGACCAACGATAAGGCAGAAGCAATCGACTAAAAGGTATCAAGAATCTAATGTAATAATATGCTATGCCAAGGTCAGAGTACATATGCAACCACATTAGCATGGTGTCAGAAAAGTCTATTCACTTCCTATGAAGTCTTCCGAAGTATGATTCATAGACCAACACAATTTATTGTCTAAGCTGACACATTCCTAAAACTTTTCAGGCAACATGTGTTACATTATCACTGAAAGTAAGTATCACATTCAGAAAGACCGCACATGACTTCTCAAAGCTTAAAAGCTATGTACACATATAAACAAAGTTATGCACACATTACTGTGTGACATATATCAAGAAATGATAAGCATTTAATCATACACAACTCTGAAGTAGGAATGAACAAGTGCAACGAACATACAAACATCACTAATATATCAATTGTTGCGACCGACACACAACAAGATTGAAGTTGGAGGATTGTATCATAAAAATGTCCAACACCTAAAATGTGTGTTTAATTTTCTCAAAGATTCTATATCTTAACGTATGTTCAAATTTGACCAAATATTGAACATTCAACTAATCATGACATACATACACACATAACACAGAAGCTCATAAAAGATGCTGTATTAAAATTTCTGTTGGTATCACTAAAACAATGGATAAATATAAAAATTGTAGGTAATCAACCAGATCTAGCAAATCACCACAACCAAAACATATATTGCGTGTGTGACATCACAATAGGACTTAATCTGAACTAAACAGAAGTAGACAAAGACATATTGCAAACTCAGGCACAATGACCAACTGGGATTAAACCATAAGTATCAATGAAAGGTTAAAGGAAAACAGCTACACAACAAGCTACTCATATATTGTTTAACAAAGCTAGTAGACAAGGTAAAACAGTCAATAAATATTAAAAATACCTACAAATGCAATAAATGTAAACGAAACACTAACCTGCAAATGAAAGATGGCTGATCCTGCACAACAAAAAAAACATTTATAAGAAAGCTGAGAATAAACAAAATAATCAAAGAATTACAAAGATCAACCCTTTGAGTTCCAACATAGTAAAAGCAATAAAAAAAAAAAAACCAAAATAAACTTCTGGAAAAATGAAGAAAATATCACCATGACAAAACCAGCACGTCTAAAAACAAAAGAATGTATGAAAACAAACAATTATTGAAGAAAAAAGCACATGCAATTGTAGCAAGCCACAGGAAATCAGGCAAAAAAAAAAAAAAACAAACTTAGTAACAAAAGCAAGAATGAAACACCAAAACAACAAATTCAATTTCACATGCCACCATAAGTAAACATAACAATTAACCTATCAAAAATTAAAGACAACATTTTTATTCTGCAACAATGCAATCATCCAAGTAAGAAGCACATGCATTTCTAAATAATGACATAATACAAACTTTAAAACAAAAATGCAAAAGCATATGAAGTAATGTAGTAAGTACCGGCAAAAATCATATTAAAAAAAAAAATGAGAAGAAGAGAAGGACCAAACTCAGCAAAATTCCTTCAATCCGGACCGGTGAACCACATTAACGACAGTAAATCAAAGTCCAACAGATGAACATAGTTAGACCAAAAGGATGAAACGAGAAAGCAAAAAAAAAAAAAAAAAAAAGAAAAACCCACAAATAAAACAACAACGAAGAAGAAAATCTTTACCTTGTGAAGCAGACAGCTACAACAATCGAACCAGACAATGGAAACAATCAACGACGTTATGAATTTCAAGCAGAAAACGAATAAACTTTCAGAACGGAAAAGCAAGCAGGAAATGGCCATGGTTCTATTTTCAAGTCCTTTTATACTAAGAAACGGAAAAATTAAGCGGTGGTCGAAAAGGCGGTGGTGGAGGAACTGAATCATGGCAAAAGAAAGGGCCGAATGAGAAGCAGGGTTAGTGCAAAATGACGTCTGGAAGCAATTTGAAGATGAAGACCAACCCAAACGTCGTCGTTTTGGGAAACTATTTAACAAAAAAAAAAAAGGGGCAAAAAAGGAATTGCACAGAAAAGGACAAAATAGTCAACCAGATTATTAGTAAATAATAGAGTGCACTGCTATTTGAAGACTATGTAAGTAATTATTATATCTTATCATACCTACAGCCTACTATAGTACATATCCTATTATTATTATTGTGCATATTATAAATGATATATGTCCATTACATAAATATGTCACAACATGTTGCATAACACACTTTCTATCCATTGATTAAAGTGTAAGGTCATGTTGCACTACACATTTTCCTATGTATTGATTAAAGCGTAGGGTCATTGTTGAGAAATACTTATGCGTGTGGAGACACCGTGTGATACCGTTCAGACCACACATTTTATTCTGTCTTTAAACTGTGTGGTTGGATGGAGTAAACTAAAGAGTGGGTGAGAGGAAGTTAAGTGATGATATTTTTCATTGAAAATTAACCGAAAAAGGGAAGGGAAAGGAACGGTTGGGTTTTCATTTATGATAGGGAGCAATCAAGTCGGTGCCAAACGTTTCTGGTTGCCCTAGTCACGCCGTTTCCCTGCTCTCTACTTTTTTTTTTTTTTTTTTTTTTTCTTTTGCTTTTGCTTTCGGATAATTTAGATAGCCCCACTCCATTTATAAATAAAATAACACAATCAAATAGTTTAATCATAAATCCTTCTAGAGACAATAATTTAATAGTCATTTAGCCTAGTTTTCTTTTTTGAAAACTTACAGTAGTTTTATGGTGGTCCTGGATCAAATTTTTGGATCACCATGTCATCACTTCGAAAAAATCTAATTGGAGACTTGTTTTTATACATAGGGATTCACCAGAAATATTTAAAATCCTGTTGGTTGGGCACACCAAGTAGAATTTGGTCCTGGATCATAATAAAATTTATAGAAAACTTATACATTACGTTATGCGTTTGTTCTACTATTATAGTTATAGTAAATAGTTATAGTGTTTGTTCTTTCATTCATTTGTAATTAAATAGTTTCGTCATCATAAATCATTTGTTCACGATCACACTGCAGTGTGGTCCCATACAAAAACGACCGACTACTATAACAATTATTATACCTTTGCATTCTTCATTGTCCTGTCCTTCGCTCATATCTTTTTTCCGCACATAGTAGATAGTACATTACTTCACCTACTACCCAACTTCTCATTTATTTATTTTCTTTCCATTTCTAGTTACCATGGACGTCTGCTACTCGGTTCCCTCTGTAATTTTTCGTTCCTTTTTTTTATTATAAAAAAACTGCGTGTAATATAATGTATATACTTTATTATAAAGGAAAAGACAACAGACTAGAACATTTCAGATTATTACAAGTTACTGCAGCAAACCAAATTACTCGGCAGCACTAACAGGCATTGGTACCGGTATGTATTTCATCATCTCTCTATTTGCTGTTCATTATATAATTTGCTATTTATCTTCCGCGGCCGTGTTTTCCCTCTTCTTCCGTTATGCAAATCCAATTGGAGAATGCATATGGAGATTGATTAAGCTTGTCCTTTGGGGATTTTGTTGGTTTTTTTATATTCTTAGACGGATTTTGTGGAATTTGGGCGTTAAAATTTGCTGTTAATTGTTTGATTTGTGTTATAAATGAATTGATTGCCTCTCATTATTATCATATATAAAGGCTGATGGAATTTGACTGTTACCCCCGCTTAATTTTCTCTTTGATTGATTGATGATCATTTAACTACTTAAACAATATATATATATATATATATATGTGATAATGTTGAGGTGGGGTAGTTGCAGATTGATTGACAGAGATGGGGACAAAGTTGAAGATGTTTGCGGTGAAAGTGGAAGAAGGGAAAAAGGGAGGGGACGACGGACAGCTGTCAGTGGGTCCGGTGTACCGGAATCCGATAGCAGAGCATGGTTTTCCACCCACCGATCCTTCTTTATCTACTGCTTGGGACATTATCCGGTAACCAACTTTTATTTTATGCACGAATGAAAGGGTAGAACCATGATTTTTATTTGGATTAGTTAGTTATATTGAGTTTGTCGTGCGGGTTGGATTAAAAATATTTTATTGATTAAGCTAGACTACATATATTTTATGGTGTTTTATTTTTTTCCGGACGGACGTATATCCATAGGGTGGAGCTCTTGCAAGCGTTCATGAATGATGAAACCGTAGGCACAGGGATATTGGGGGGGGGGGGGGGGGGGGGGGGGGGTTGTTTATATATAGAGCTCTTGCAGGCATTCGTGCTATGTAGGAACATATACTTGTTAAATAGAAAAATATCTCCTCCGATACACTTCGTCATCGGGTGTAAAAACAAATACACAAAACGATATTGTTTTAGAACTGATGCTCATTTTTATTTTTAATACAATATATATTAGAAAGATTATAAGCTTAGTCTAAGCGGTTATATGCATTTAATTTGTCGGGTGACAAGCAGGGCTTCTGTACAACGGTATCCTCAAAACAGAATGCTGGGATGGCGAAATTTTGTCAACGGAAAGGTCCTTCCGGTCTTTTTGTACAACAGTATATGATTTTAATATTCAACACTACAGTATTATAGGACTGTGGATCCCCTCCCTCCGGTACACCGGATCATGCAACTTTCAAAATAAAACGACTAGTTTTGTGATAAAAAAGTATGTTGCACCGGATGATCCAGCGTACCGGAATGGATCCGATCTCTATTATACGGGGAATGAGGATTGTATTTTACATCAATTTTCCATTAAATTTTGTTGTTTTTATTTTTTAATTTTAAATAATTGCTTAATAAATTGGGGCCTTCATTTAAAAGGACTTGGTCAACCCTCTCTTCATTTAAAAGGGTCTCTTCATCTAAAAACCCTTCATTTTACACACAAAATCAAACCCTTTTAACCGTAATCACCTACCAAAGCCCCTTTAACTTAATCCACCCGCACACCCTTTTAAATAAATATCCCTAATAAATTTGGGTGTTGGTGATTTTAGTGGGGGCCGTATGAGTGGAAAACGTATAAAGAAGTTTACGAAGAAACCCTCCAAGTTGGTTCGGCGTTAAAAACACATGGCGTTCAACCAGTAAGTCACCTGAACACATTTTCTTATATATATATATAGTCTCTCCTTTGTTATTTTATATATCCATTAAATAATTATTCTCGGATGTTAACCTGTTACTGTCCGTCGTGTGAATTACACTGATTTGTTGCAATAAATATAGGGAGATCGGGTCGGAATTTATGGCGCAAATTGCCCACAGTGGGTCGTCTCCATGCAGGTTGGTACCCGCTCACTTATCTCTCATATTTATAGACTTGACGACGGGATGCTACTTGTATGAAGAAATATAGCTAGGTGGTATATAAAATGGAGCAGGCATCAACACGTAATTTTTTTTAATTTTTTTTCCCTTTTAGACTATAAAATTATACATAAGTTGTCTTTCTTCCGAGAGCGGCTACGGTCCAGTTGTATAATTTAACCGGATGATCCAGTTTATAATCTCAACATATGTTATTAATTATATTCGTTAGATCATTTTATTTGTAAACCATAACTAATGTGTACTTTAATTCACCTAATCTATTTTTAAGCTGTTAAATCTTTAAAAATTAGAAAAAAAATACCTCAAGACGTCTTGAACAGAGGGACGATATATCCACTTTTGCTGAAAAAGAAAAGAAACAAACTGTGATGAAACCTAAGAAGACACTATTTTTTTTGGGTTGATCATCGAACAGATGGTAGGGTGGTGAATGTGGTGGATTTTGGTTGAGGGAGAGGCTATCCGGCGTGTAGTGGATGTTAACAGACAAATTTGCTATATATGGGGCCTGTGGTTTGAGGCACAGAGGTGGCGGGCCTATGGCTGCTTTTGCGCAATTTCAGAAGATCCGGTGGCGGATTGGTCGGAAATGTACTTAAAAGGGGCAGAATCAGGTGATAGTGGCCTAAGGGCTCTTGAATCAGTGAAAAAGATGTGGCTTTCATAGTTTCTGGCGAGTGAAGGGCGGCGGATGTGGTGGAGATGGTGCTCTATTTTGTCCCATGGAAGAAGACCAGAAGGGAAGCAGAAGGAAATAGAATGAGGAGGAGGAAAGGGTGGCGGAAGGAAGAGGAAAGGTGGAGATGGAGGTGGTTGGATGAAGGAGATGAAGAATGCAAGAGAGGAGGGAAGAACGAAGAAAGGACTAACAAAACAATCCGAATGTTTGAGCGTAAATCATACACAATATTTTACGGTATATCAAAAAAATCGAACGGTGATAATTATTTTAATGTTGATCCAATGGTAAATTGGATGGTCCAGTTTTTTTATACAACTGGAGTGTAGTATTTCCTCCTTCCTATAAAAAAAAATATTTAGTTGTCAGTGATATCTAAAAATATTTCAAAATGTGTCTTTTACCTAATTTTCTTATTGAAACTCTCTCCTGTGAAATTTATTTATTTATAAAAAATTAAGTACCCTATTGTATTCACAACTGTTGTCACCACAAATGTTACAAGAACAATTGCATAATTAACATAGAAGGATGTTGCGAGGGCCTCGTAAATCATACTCCTTCCTCTTGTTTTTTTTTTGATCTATCAAATTTCTTCAGAATTTGCTATATTTTTATTTATCTATCATTTTATATTTTCATTGCATCATTTATTTATTTTTTTTCCCTCTTTTACCAACAAAGTACCTACATCTCCAATAAAAAAATACATTTACCATACAAAAAACTCCAAAAGTAATTTGATAAATAAAATATAAAATGACAGATAAATAAAAATATAGCAAATTCTGAAATGTGATAGATCAAAAATTACCCATGCATATAGCAAATTCACTATTTCCCATGCATATATTCAAAAATTAAAGGAAAACTTAGTCACTTTATATTATATTTTAGACATATTAATTAATTTTTTAATCTGTGTGATTTTCTCTCTGCAACTGATTATAAAAGAAAACAGTGGGAGTAACATATTATTACGGTTTTTCAAAAAACATATTATTACAAGCACCTTTCTTATACTCATTGACACTTCGTTATATACAGTAGATATAACATTTTTTTTTATAATTAAAAAAAAAAAAAAACAGGTTTAGTGTAGGAAGTGTGGCCATTGTGTTGTCATAGAATTTCTCAAAGTGGCCTTGTATCCCCGATAATTCCGTGGAAGTTCTTGGGTGCACCCGCCATATCCGGAGTGCATCTATGTGGTAAGTGATACACTTTTTATTTATACGGAGTGCACCCATGTGGCAAGTTATACACATTTTATTTTTAAACGGAATTCAAATACTGTGTAGTCCAGATTTGTTTACTGGTCAATTAGATGGATGTGGATATACCACACATGAACTTCCCATAATTCCGACTTTGTCCTTGAATTGTTTTGTTTTTATATGCAGGCATGCAGCGCCCACAATCTAATTTGTGTACCCCTCTACGATACGCTTGGTAACTACTACCACCCAGCTTCACCTTCTTATGATTTTTTTATTTTATTTTTTTCTTTTTATGTTTTTAAATTAATTTTCTTTTTCAAAGGAACCTTTCTATGTTTTTGATTAACTAATTATTCATGTGGGGTGGTGTCATCATAACCGTTTGGTCCACATCATTCATATTGATATTTCATGTTCGTGAGCTCATATTATTATTTTATTTTCGAAAAATGAGCAAATTTGTGTTTCTCATAACAAACAAATGATAAAATCACCAAGATTTTTCATGTCAAAGTGTTCAAAATTTGATCGAAAGTTCAATGAAAAAGAAATGGATATACGTAGTGTGATAGAAGTTATTAAACACATATACAAAGATACAGTGACAACTAAGTGCAGCAACACAGTGAGAAGTTAAGCAATCCATCTACTTACTCATACACACACACATACATACACAAATGTAAGGTCTATTGAGAGAAGATGTTAGATTTGATTGAGATGGTTTATATATCCTCATTTATCCATCTTCATTCTTCAATAGTTTCAATCAACATTACATGCTTAATGCAGGGCCAGGAGCAGTTAATTTTATACTCGACCATGCTGAAATCAATTGTGTTTTTGTCCAGGACACTAAACTCAAAGAGGTAAAACAACAACAACAACAAAAATTGCTTGATTTCTTCCATTTGTCTAATCATTTAAGTCAGGTTTTGCATTCAAGAATGATTAAGATAAATATTAAAACTTTGGCTTCTTTTCTTTGCAGCTTCTAAATTCTGAATGCACACATTCTCCACGACTAAAATGTAAGCATCTATTGGTCTTAGAGAAACGTGAAAATGTGTATACTGAGAGAGAGTTTCATATTTGTTGCAGTGATTGTGTGCTTTACTTCACTGTCAGAGGAACAAAAAGAAAATGCAGCATCCATTGGGGTGAAATCGTTTTCTTGGAATGAATTTCTTGACATGGTGATTTCTTCTTTCACTTATCTTATTCCTTTATTCAAGAAATACATTGCAGAGTATATTGGCTTTATTACCTGTCTAAGGGATACATAGTTATTATCAAAATAACATTTTTCATTGTACTGTATACTTATGTTTATCATATATATATATATATACAGGGAAAGCAATATCCATCCGAGATATCGCCACCACAACCATCTAGCATATGCACAATCATGTACACAAGTGGTACCAGTGGAAATCCAAAAGGTGTTATCTTGACTCATGAAAACATTTCCACGAACATTCATGGGGTGGATCTTTTTATGGAACAATTTGAAGACAAGGTAAAAAATCCTATTTCAATTTTTTTCCCCCAAATGTTTGTGTGATGCTAATTGAGTAAGTGCTGCAGATGACTGTGGAAGATGTATATATATCTTTCCTGCCTCTTGCCCATATCCTTGACCGCATGATTGAAGAATACTTCTTCCATAAGGGTGCTAGTGTTGGTTACTACCATGGCGTAAGTACTGTTACTTTTATATGAACATGGTGGCCATCTTGCTTAATTTTGTCTCTTTTATGTTATGAAACACGCAATTGAAAAGGTATAATTAAGAGAGTTAAAATAAACTGTTTTATCATGTAGATGCTAACGAAGAAATGTTGTTTAAGATTGTATAACAACCCACAAATATGTTTATGACTGTCTGTCCACCAAAAATGTGGTCCATTTGCTTTACTGAAAGCAGAAAGTGTTGAGAAGAGCTTGTGATTGATTGTTGCGGTTTTTGTGTAATGAAGGATATCAAAGAGCTAAGAGATGATTTAATGGAGTTGAAGCCTACTTTTATGGCAGGAGTGCCTCGAGTGCTCGAAAGGGTTCATGAAGGCACGGAATAATTATTGGCTTTGATAATCTGTTTTCAGTACATTTTTCTTCTTGAACTTGAAAGTAATATTATAGTGTGCTAACACACGTCGTTTTTTTGTGTGTGCTCCTCAGGCGTTTTAAAAGGACTTGAAGAACTCAATCCTTTGCGCAGGAGAGTATTTGACATGCTTTATAATCAGTGAGTGCCTTGATTTGGTAGCCTTTGCATGCATTTTGACTACAATAACATTGATATTGTGCGAATGAACTGAGCTTTTCTTTATTCCTGTTGGAAATGGAATTAGCAAACTTAATTGGATGAAGCAAGGCTACAAACATAAAGATGCATCACCATTGGGAGATCTTCTTGCATTCAGGAAGGTTTATACAATGCCTATTTCTTACATCTAAGATGCAATTTCTTGAAGTAAATCTAGAAGGTGGGACCTTCTGAATTAACTTGTTTCCTCTTTTTCACTTGGAATTAGGTCAAGGCAAGGTTAGGCGGCCGGATTCGACTAATAGTTTGTGGCGGTGCACCACTAAGCAGTGAGGTGGAAGAGTTCTTGCGAGTTACATCATGTGCTTTTGTCTTGCAAGGATATGGTAACTATTTCTCATGTTCTTAGTGTAATAGTCAAGGAAGATTCTTAAGTAAAAAGTTTCTATTACATCAGATCGTCGGTGATGATGGTCGGCTCAGGCCAAAGCCACGCATCATACAAGTATTGGCTGATCACAGAGTAAGTAGGGAAAGTTTCCCGACCAGGAGAGGAAGTCCGACCAGGGGCGACTATAGACCCTGAGGGCTAGCGACCTCCCTAATACTGACCACCGCAGGACGGTCGGTCCATAAGGAACGCGCAGAGCGCGACCGTACTGACCCATCCAGCAGGACCGAGCGGTCACGCATTTATACGCACATGTCAATTTTGCAGGGATAAACATGAGAAATGAACCTAGCCTTATTAAGGCTCTGATTCATAACTCGATATTAAAGAGTTATTATCTCCTAATAATTAGGAGTTCAAATCAAGTCTGATCTTAACCGAATCCTTGGAGGATACGGCAAAATCAGGGTTTAGGGACTTTATTTAAACCACTACAAGAACTACGGCCGACTTGATTCCAGTTAAGCAATTGGATACGTAGGCAGCTCAAGAATAACTTGAGTTCAGTCAAAACGTCATATAATTTCTCCCTCTTTTGGTAACGGCCGGTGACCGGAAAACTACCACTAGAGTAATCACACCCGGAACTGATACCTGGTGAAATCCGACTTCATCATTGGCGCTAGAAGGAGGGCTCTTTTCTACTGGTAGTTTTATAAGCAACGTGCAGTCACTATGCCGCCGAAACAAACAGGGAAGAAAACGCAAGAAGCAGCCGTGCAAGGTGGCGGATCCACCGTGGTCGAAAAAGAGGCCGGAAGACATCTAGTCGAAAAGGAAGCAGAGACTACGGCACCATCACTCCAGGTGGAGCCCCTACCAGATCCTGCACAGCAGGCCTTGGTGGAGGCGTTGTCAAACCTTAATCCGGCCACCTTCAAAACAATTCTGACAAACGCTTTTAAAGTCAGGGGGGAAAATATCACGGGGGAAACGCACACCAAGGAAAACCCAACTATAGAAAAGGAAAAGGTCCTCAATTTTTCGCGAGAAGAACATGCCGAGGCTCTGTCCACCAGTTCCATCCCAGGTCGGAGAGAAATCAAAGAACAAGCTAGAGATGCAGCCCGTATGGAACTGGATGCTATCCTAGGTAAAACTCCTTTCTCTTTTGAGTCTCCTTTTACTGAGCAGGTAGAAAGTTACCCAAGACCCCCAGGATTTAAGATGCTAAAGATGGATCCCTATGATGAGACAAAAGACCTCAACGATCATATGCACCAATATCTGACGCATATGACCTTGTACAACGCGGCCGACCAGATGAAGTGCAAGGCGTTTCCTGCGTTATTGACCGGTCGGGCTCGGGAGTGGTTCAGGAAACTACCACCCAAATCCATTAATGACTTCACTACTTTAGCCAGGAAGTTTATGCATGCCTTCATCACAGCACTTCCGTTCCAGAGGAACGCCACTCACTTGCTTACATTAAAGCAAAAGCACGACGAAAGTGTGCTGCAATTCCTAAAAAGGTTCAACGAGGAATCAAGACAAGTACAAGGGGCTGATGAACATCTGATAGTTACATCCTTTATAGCAGGGCTACGTGAGGGTCTGCTATACGCCAAGCTCGACAGTAAACCCCCACTATCTATGGAAGATTGTGTTGAAACGGTCTTCAAGCATTGTCAGGGGGAAGAGGCCAACCGACTCAAAAGAGAGCAGGAAAAGGCAGACCCTAGAAAGGGAAAGACGGCACGGCAACCTGAGAAAGAGCGAAAGCAAGTATGGGATAGGATGACCTTTCCCATTACCGTCAGGCTCGGGAAAAAGAGGGCTCTCCAAGACAGGGACTTGGTGCCTTTAAATCGGTCACGCGAGCAGGTTCTCGCCTTAATGGAACGAAAAGGAATAGCACGAACACCACCACCTCTAAGGGGGCCGGTGGAAAAAAGGGATCAGACCAAGTTTTGCAAATATCATAAGGATGTGGGTCATGATTCAGAGAACTGTAGAAACTTGATCAGAGACATCGATGCTGCGGCCCTGGAAGGAAAAATTGATGAGGCAATTGATCGAACGTGGAACCCCAACCCAAGAGGTAGGAGAGAGTACAAAAGGAGAAATTACTATCAAGGAAATGATGGCAGAGCAGATCCAAAACGAAGAAGAGATCCTTCTCCTGACCCCGAGGGGCACATTGATAATAAACCCATCAATACCATCAACACCATTGCAGGTGGTCCGGCAGGATCCAGACCACTTGGGGAAAGCAGTAACACCAAGGACCCACAATCTGAAACAGGTAAAAAGCAGAAATTGTCACGGGGGAAACGCACACCAAGGAAAACCCAACTATAGAAAAGGAAAAGGTCCTCAATTTTTCGCGAGAAGAACATGCCGAGGCTCTGTCCACCAGTTCCATCCCAGGTCGGAGAGAAATCAAAGAACAAGCTAGAGAAGCAGCCCGTATGGAACTGTATGCTATCCTAGGTAAAACTCCTTTCTCTTTTGAGTCTCCTTTTACTGAGCAGGTAGAAAGTTACCCAAGACCCCCAGGATTTAAGATGCCAAAGATGAATCCCTATGATGGGACAAAAGACCCCAACAATCATATGCACCAATATCTGACGCATATGACCTTGTACAACGCGGCCGACCAGATGAAGTGCAAGGCGTTTCCTGCGTTATTGACCGGTCGGGCTCGGGAGTGGTTCAGGAAACTACCACCCAAATCCATTAATGACTTCACTACTTTAGCCAGGAAGTTTATGCATGCCTTCATCACAGCACGTCCGTTCCAGAGGAACGCCACTCACTTACTTACATTAAAGCAAAAGCACGACGAAAGCGTGCTGCAATTCCTAAAAAGGTTCAACGAGGAATCAAGACAAGTACAAGGGGCTGATGAACATCTAATAGTTACATCTTTTATAGCAGGGCTACGTGAGGGTCGGCTATACGCCAAGCTCAACAGTAAACCCCAACTATCTATGGAAGATTGCGTAGAAACGGTCTTCAAGCATTGTTAGGGGGAAAAGGCCAACCGACTCAAAAGAGTGCAGGAAAAGGCAGACCCTAGAAAGGGAAAGACGGCACGGCAACCCGAGAAAGAGCGAAAGCAAGTATTGGATAGGATGACCTCTCCCATTACCGACAGGCTCGGGAAAAAGGGGGCTCTCCAAGACAGGGACTTGGTGCCTTTAAATCGGTCACGCGAGCAGGTTCTCGCCTTAATGGAACGAAAAGGAATAGCACGAACACCACCACCTCTAAGGGGGCCGGTGGAAAAAAGGGACCAGACCAAGTTTTGCAAATATCATAAGGATGTGGGTCATGATTCAGAGAACTGTAGAGACCTGATCGGAGACATCGATGCTGCGGCCCTGGAAGGAAAAATTGATGAGGCAATTGATCGAACGTGGAACCCCAACCCAAGAGGTAGGAGAGAGTACAAAAGGAGAAATTACTATCACGGAAATGATGGCAGAGCAGATCCAAAACGAAGAAGAGATCCTTCTCCTGACCCCGAGGGGCACATTGATAATAAACCCATCAATACCATCAACACCATTGCAGGTGGTCCGGCAGGATCCAGACCACTTGGGGAAAGCAGTAACACCAAGGACCCACAATCTGAAACAGGTAAAAAGCAGAAATTGTCAGGGGAGGTAGTGTACGGACCATAGGATCCTCTCCCTCTGATCCCTAACAATGAAGGACTGTTGATTGAGTTGGTAGTTAATAAGCACACAGTGAAACGAGTGTGTGTAGACACATGGAGCGCAGTAAACGTTCTGTACTTATCGGTATGCCAGGCCATGAAGATACGGGACACCGAGTTAACTCCGGTCTCAGCCCCGTTGTTTGGATTTGCCGGACCACCCATACACCCTGTTGGTATGATTAGGCTGCCGACGACTTTCGGACGAGGAAGAAAGAGTAGGACTCTTATGGTCGATTACGTGGTAGTACGATCGGCCTCGGCATATAACGTCATATTGGGAAGACCCGCCCTGATAGATCTTAGAGCGGTAATCTCCCCTGCTCATATCAGCATGAAATTCCCTACCGTAGAATGGACTGCGGAAGTAAAGGGAGATGTGGAGACAGCAAGAAGATGCTATACCGCCACCATAAATCAAAAAATGATGGTACAACAGGTCCTTATCGACGAACTTGTCCCTGAAGAAGAAGAAAGATGGGTAACAAGTGATGAGGTAACACAAGAAGCCCTATGGGAAGACCAGGAAGACAGGATCGGCGTCGGAGCATAGATTCCAGCCACACAGACAGAGTCTGGTTGATTTGTTGAAAGAATATAGGGATGTTTTTGCTCTAACCGCAGCTGATATGCCCGGTCTGTCACCCAGCCTGGCATTGCATCGTCTAAACGTAGACCCAAGCAGAAAACCCGTCCGGCAGAAGAAGCGATGTTACGCTCAGGAAAGAGTAGAGGAGGTCCAGAAAGAGGTAACAAAGTTGCTCCACGCAGGTATAATTAAAGAAGTGGTATATCCTGAATGGCTGGCCAATCCTGTTCTAGTCAAGAAACCAGATGGATCTTGGCGCATATGTGTGGACTTTACAGATTTGAACAAGGCTTGCCCAAAGGATTGTTACCCGCTTCCGAAGATCGATAGCTTGGTAGATTCCACGGTCGGATATGAAGTCTTTGCGTTTTTAGACGCATACAAGGGGTATCATCAGATAGACATGGCTCCAGAGGACATGGAGAAGACGTCTTTCATCACAGAAAGAGGAACATTCTGTTGTCTTACTATGCCATTCGGCCTCAAGAACGCTGGAGCCACGTATCAAAGAGCCGTCAATAAGATATTTGAGAAGCAGATAGGGAAGAGCATGGAGGTTTACGTGGATTACTTATTGATCAAGAGCAGGTCTCTCGAGCAGTACGTGGCTGATGTCAGAGAAATTTTTGGAGTATTAAGACAAACGCAAATGCGTCTTAATCCAAAAAAGTGTACGTTTGGTGTGCGGTCAGGAAAATTCCTTGGGTATATGATATCCAAGGAAGGTATCAGAGCAAATCCAGACAAAGTAGAGGCCATACAGAATATGGCTCCACCGAAGAACATTAAGGAGGTTCAAAGATTGACACGGCGTATGGCCTCCCTAAATAGATTCCTCTCGCGGTCGGCGCAGAGGGCTCTCCCTTTTTTCAAAATCTTAAGGCAAGCAAACCCCTTTGACTGGAATGAAGAATGCCAGAAGGCATTTGAGGAATTGAAAAAATACCTCACGAACCTGCCCATCCTTACCGCACCACATGAGGGAGAAACTCTATACCTATACTTGTCAGCATGCCAAGAAGCATTGAGTGCAGTCCTGGTGAGTAATCAGGATAACACTCAAAAACCAATTTTTATGTTAGTAAGGCACTCCGGGGGCCAGAGGTGAGGTATACTGACGTGGCCTTTTCTAGTGTTATTCCAGTCCTTAACCGACAGTGTATCGGGTCAAACTGTAGTGCTAGTGTGGTGAGTCAGGTGTCGAATCCTCAGGGAAACGTATGGTAATTCAGAGTGTGGCTAAACACCAAGAAGCTATTATTAACTCAATCTAAGTCGTAATTTTTTTTTCCTTTTTAGTAACCTTAAAACAGTAAATAAATGCATAAAACTAAAACAGATATATATATAGATACATAAATATATATATAAATATATAGAAATACATATATATATATATAGATATAAATATATATAGGTACCAATACAATATATAAGATATAAATACTAGTAATATATTAGAAACTAGCCAAGAATATGTCACTGAATCAGTATCTCTTTTTAGTAGAAATAGATGTGCTTGATCTTTCCTTATTTTAAGGTGAATCAATTATATATGAACCGGTGTATTCCTAAACTAGACAACTCCTCCTCACACGAGCGTATGAAATTGTCATATGTCAAATTGTCAATAGTTCAATCTCCACAACTGCCCCATGCTAATCTCAGTTAGTCTGAACAGGTACCGAGTACAAATCTACCCCGGATAAAAAAAGGTTATTCCGTTTGTTAGACGGCCGATGTTATTCAAAAGGCTCCGGTTGTCAGGCGGATCGATTTAACTTTCCGGTGTTAGTTTCAATTAAACCATTGATTTTAACATTATTATGATCTTGAATACAAATTTAATAAGATTCATCTTTCCCAAGACAAATCTGCCCCCGGGTAGGAAATAGGATTCCATTGTCACGTTTTCACTCGGCCATTTTTACCCTCCGGTTTTTCTATCCTTTATCTCATATCCTAACTTCTCTGGTCAGTTCATCGTTAGGTTATATGTTGCGATTCATCTTGGTTAATTACGTCAATCCGAATATTATCAATACGTTGCAAGATAGAAAAAGATTCATTATAATCGATTTTAATTCAATTTTAACATAGTCATCATCTATTTCCCTAAAAAGATAAACTAATTCAATTTCATATCTTGGCTAGATATAGAGTTAGCCTAATATCATTATAACTAATATATAGATACTAATAACAACAAACAAACATAAATACATTAAAAAGTTACCGGATTACAATTGTAGTGTCAGAGCCGTATTCTCCGGAAATAGCAACTCCTTTAGCAACAACGAGCCTTGATAAACCTTCTAAGTACTAAAACGATACTTATACTACATTATTATTTCGACAGAGTGTCGTTTACGGTATTTACAGAACTACAAACTAGATTAAGATTATATATATATATATATATAGAAGTGATATATATATATTGGTACAACTCCATCAAGCTGCAAATGAGGAGTATTTATAGAGTGCATCACAAGGCCGGCGCGCGCCGGTGCTACAGTGGAGATTCTCTCCTGACAGTCCCCATGTGCTGGTGGCCAGAGAGATTCCGGCTCGGGCCGGGTTTTTTCGGTTCGGGCCGGATCTTGAAAAATATCTTTCTTCCGTTTCTTACCGTTTCGGTTTTAATTCTTCAGTTTTCCATCACACGTACCCTGAAACAGTCAAAAACACGAGCCACAGTAATTTTGATCATAAAAACTATAAGTTTACTAAAATTATTATGATAATATCTATTTATAATGATTTTGATTTTTATGTGTTTTTAGATATATTTTTATTGAATTTATACGATATTATCGTAAATACGATATAAAAAGTCATATAATATGGTTATATTTTTATCATACATCAACTACTCCCCACTTAGCTTTTGATCGTTCTCGAGCAAAATAAGCGATAATATATAAATTGTTATAATGCAAATAATATAGTTTTTCTAGACTAAATTTCTAACTTAGTAACGCATGCTGTCAACATTATAATCATATTAATTTTATTTATCTAAGATTATTAAAAAATAAAAAGTGTATATAACTTAATAAATTAGTTATAAAATATTATCTAAATGAAATTCTACATAAATTACTTAATAACTATAAAATAAAATACTTAGAATAACTTTGTAATCGCCACTGTATGAAATTTCGGAATCAAGGACAAAGTCAAGTAGTTGGCAAAATGGCTTATAACGTTCAGGCTCAGGGTGTTTGGCTAATCGAAAGGATAACAAAGGGAAATCAAAAGAAAATAGAGGCAAGTCGTACGTACTTACACCTTCAACTTCTGATCAAAAAAATACCTTGATTAGTAACATCCTGACACTGTTTTTTTTTATTTTAACAACAAACATATCCGAACTCATTACCAGAATCGACTATCTTTCAAGTGTCATGAGGTGAGTATGGATACATCAGCACTTAATTATTCCAACTTTTTCTTTTTCTAGAGAATAACACTTTTTTTTAAAAACAGATTGCCTTCCGAATAACTTTTATTCCAATCTCAGCATATACCATTATTGAATTTCGATGTCGTCACCGCTATCCATAAGCACATACTAAACTTGCGGGATTTCAAGGAAATGTAGACCAATTTAAGTTAAGGGTTGGTTATATCTAGTTAATCATAATGGCTAATTTCGAGTGAGGTCTTGATCACTCTGCGCAAAAAGGTGAGGTGGGGACAAAATTGGAAATTACGTTCGGGTAGGCTTATTTGGCCATAGTTAGTCAAAGTAATGCCAAAAATCTCATCATTCCTAATCCGATTCCAAATTCAAACTTGTCTTGAAAAGAAAATCATTCTAAAATTTTATTATAATTATAAGTAACTTTTGTCTCATTTCATAAAAATAATATTTCATACTATTTATCTAGGTATATATACTTAAAATTTTGATAAAAATCTAACATAGATATAAATAATATAGAAATAATATATCGAGATTACTTTACTTAATTAAAAAATTATTCTATCCAAATATATCATTTTTATTATAATGATTATATATTATTTCGTTTATTTCCTTAAGATTGATTAAACTAAGTGCATCAGTAATTGATATATTAAATTTATTTTATTTACTAACCAATCTCTACTCCCCACTTACGAATTGGCATCGTCTCGATGTGTAATGAGTAGTAAAAGTTGGTTTAGAAAATAAAATAAATTTTATAACGGGTGAATATTGTTACGTGTCATATAGATTAGCGTTTATATAACATAGCATATTAAAAACACAAACAAATATATTACAATATTAAAAAGTACAAGTTAACTACTAAATACTAAAAAAAACTAAAACTAAGTTAATCTAAGTTATGATTGAACTAATTTATTCTAAGTTAATTTATTCTACCATTATTATTACCTTTTTTATCGATATTCCTTCCTTACAACCAACATAACTATCTAATTTTCTCCACTTGAAGATCCTCCCGGAATATCGACTGGTAGTAGCCCTACCTGAGGTAGGCGAGCTGGAAAGTACTCATCTGTCGCTCTTTCCGGTACCCTAGCCAAACGAACACTTATTCGGAAATCAGCCATGCAAAAGGCATAGGCCGACGGATCGGTCTCGCTTCCAAATGCAAAACTAACGGTACCTTTTCGAATCAATATTCCCCAATCTATAATAGCCCCGCTCGTTATAGCATACAACAGTAACAATTCATCATCACTGATTTCCGAGAAATCATCAGTTGGATAAACTCGTGAATTGATGAAACGTTTCCAGGTTCTCAAATGGGGAAGTAAAGCGGCAGTGGAGACATCTCTATCCCTATCATAATGTTGGAATAAAACTTGATAAGATTCCGAACATTTGTTAATAAATCCTTCAGCGGTATCAAGTCTCCACTGATACTCATAATGACTAGAGGGTGATGTTTGGACTGGTGGTATATGAAAATTTTGATTGATTATGGTAGAAGTAAAAGGAACAACAGTACCTCTAATGGTAACAGACTGTAACGACTCTGCAGTACTAGCCTCTGCAAGTACCGAGTAAAACTCTCTTACCATTGTAACATTAATTCTTCCTCTGGGCATACGACAAAAATAATCCCACCCATCTGCGTCCATTCTTATGAATGCCCAATTATCCACTTTTCGAAAATTTAGACCTCTTTCAACTAGCACCGGTGATTGGTTGAAATTACTCAAAAAAGGGTTTGGATTTGATTCATTCATATAATTGTAAGGAATGGGGTGGAAAAACGGATAATGCGAATTAGGGAGTACGGAGTTTGGGGTATGCGGAGGAGAATAACTGTTAACTGACGAATGATCGGACATTTTATAAGAAAACGAGAGACTTAAGAAGTGAATTGGCAAGCTGAGGAGTGAGCCCTCTGTTTCCTTTTATAGAAGTGCCGAAATAGATAAGAAACAACCCGAATGAGGTCGGTAGAACACCGGACCGGCGCGGGCCGGTGCGGTCCCGGCGCGCGCCGGTGCTACGGTGCTCGGTCACGATTTTTGCATTTCAGGATGCTCTATCAGGTTTATTCAGTGTGAATGTATGTAATTTTATCTAAAACAGGGGTGGAAAATTCTAATAATACAGAAACAACGAAAAAAAACGTAAAACTGCGCAGTGTACTAACCACAGAGTACATCAAATTGTCTAAAATAAAAATCAAACCAAAGTATATCGTCGTACATCGTAAAATAGGAAAAGTTTACTTAACTACTCATCTCCATCATAATCTTCATCTTCGTCATAAGATGAGTCAAAATGAGCCGAAAAAGATCCAAACATACTAGAAGTAAAATCAGCCCCAGAGACCGAGTCGTACTAAAATCATAGTTAAGCTGTTGTGGATCCACCGACGTAGAAGCTTGAAATGTAGCCCGAGTTTGCCTCGTCGTCATCGTCACCGAACCTTCCAATCCAAACGAGCCGAGACCCGCCGTCACATCCGCACCGAAGTTACTCCTCCCATGCCCATGAATGCATCAAACGAACACCGTAAACATACTACCCCGTCCTACGAGATGACGGCATATAGTCCCGGAATAAAGCTGGTGGTGGGACAGGTGGAATCCAATCTGGCATAGTATATGGGTCAGGCTGACTCTGAGGATAACGTGTAGAAATCTCTGCATATCTGGGTTCTATTGCATTGATGAAAGCTCTGTGACGTCTTTGGCCAATCCTAAGGTCTTCAGCCCACTTTCTATTCTGTTCACAAGCTAAGGCTATATTAGCATCAGTTCTAGCCTGAGCTTGAATCATATGTTGAAACATAGCCTCTACTTGGCTATTCTGGCCCTGAAATGGCTGCGGCTAAGGTGATTGCCTAGGAACTTGAGATGTATGAATAGGAGATGGATGTGATGGTTGTTGATGTTGCTGGCGGTTGGGATTATTGTAGTTGATTCTACCAGCAGGCAAGGCAGTTAGTTTCTGGCCAATGAGTGGAGCAAAAGGTGACATAATCCTATCTGAGGGTAGTACTGGTACTTCATGAAGATCACACAAGGCAGAAATAAGACTAGGGAACGGCAGACGTCCTCCTCGAGTTCTATTCTTAACAAAATCACATGCCTTGGTAAAAATTAACTTCCCTAGATTTATTGGAATGTCAT
This sequence comes from Gentiana straminea, assembly GCA_036785695.1. NCBI lineage: Eukaryota > Viridiplantae > Streptophyta > Magnoliopsida > Gentianales > Gentianaceae > Gentiana > Gentiana straminea. Next base: position 4,427,522 of record JAVUPR010000061.1, read on the forward strand.
GCACCATAGCCCAGGCCAAAACAATATCCTCACGACCATAAGCACAGAGATGAGTCGAAGGATTAACATTATATCCTATAAATTGCTTGATAGCCCTGATGTCCCTTATACACTGTCCATAAGGAAACCTATTATCCTTCCAAACTGCTGTGGGATCAAAGGCAAACTCGAGCTTCAAATGATTTAGCTAGTAGTCTACCGAGCGGGTCTAAATTCCAAACGATCGATAATCATCATCCTCAAGTATCTCAGGTAACCCATAAATAGAATTTATCACGACAGGATTGAAGGAAACATTAACTGTCCTAAGTGGGATATTTTCTAGATCATCAAGAGTAGCCCTATCATAAGTAGATAAAACAGAATAAAATTCGGCTACCATTGTGACATTTATGTTATTAGTGCGTTCCATCGCAATTTCCATCCATTCCCTATCTTGGAAGATTTTTTTCACTTCTTCTCCTAAAAAGTCAAAATCCATACCACGTTCTAAAGTGACCCCGCACTTACTGAAAAATCCATCATAGACATTTTTAGCTTCAATACTAGCGGTTTTTTCAAAAGAAACGGCTTCTTCAAGTTCGCTAGTTAAGGGTCGCGGTTCATGAACCGGTACTACTACTGAGGTTATCCGGTTTTCTTTTCTTAGAGCTTCTCCTAGATGATGAGGCCATCTACGATATTTGGTATGACAAAATAACAACCAAAACAACAACAAACAACAAACACAAACAAGTACTTAGACCAAATTATAGGAAAAAATTAAAATTAAAATTAAAAGCTTGATAAAAATTGAAATGATTGATATATATATATATATATATATATATATATATATATATATATATATATATATATATATATATATATAGTTACCGTAGAGAGCTAGAAAGAGTAGATAGTTGCTTTGGAATAAATGGTGGTGCCGCCGAAATGTTGAGAAAAGAGAGGAGCTTTGCTTGAAAAAATTCTATCCTTTTATGCCATGGTGATGAATTTATGGAGTGGAATGGAAGAGAAGATGATTAATTAAGTAATTTGAGATAGAAAATTTGGTGAAAAGTGATGAAATTTTTGAAGAGGGGAAAAGGGGTGGGGGTCGGCCTCCTTGGTGAAGAAATGAGGAAGATGAAGATGAAAGTGTGATATTTTTAGGTTATAAAGCTAATGAATCGAATCGAACTCCTATCGACTCGATTTGTTAGTAATTACTCGATTCTCCTTTCTTTTTTCTCTTTTTCTTTTTTTTTTTGTGTAATAATTTAGATTGTATCATAAAATATTTTTATAAAATCATAAAATTATTTAATGATAGAATAAATTATTATGATTTTTATAAAAGCTTTTTAAAGACAATATTTTTGGTATGATAAATTTTAATTCTATCATATAAACCATATATGATATAATAATAAGTTTATCATAAAATTTTTATGACATTTTTGAAAAATAAAATAAAAATTAAAATTTAATCTAATTCTACTCCTATCATCCTTAAATCTTCGAGATTTCTATAATAACGGTCCATCAACCTAATTCCTAGAAATGATGCGTTTGAATTCTCTCTTTGTTGTCCATCGGGATTTTCGGATAACCACCTAGTCGTTCCCATCTTAATTACATTCAAACATTCATCCCGGGATTTGGTTGTCTTGTCCCCACATTTTCTATTATGTTTACTTTTGCCACAAATTCTACATCTCTTTTAAATCTTGCCCTTCTCTTTATAGCACTTCTTGAATTTCCATTACAAAGATCTCTTTCTCTGATTTCGCGTATCAGTTCCTTGTTCAGGTTAGAAACTAAGGCTTCTATTCTAAATGCAACATCTTTATCTAAACATAATTTTAAAAGAAAAATAAAAACTTCTATTCTATCTATAAAAGGCATTCCAGTTCTTTTACGTCTATCCGGTAAAAGACGAAACTACTTAAATTGCATATAAAAAAAAGTGAATTTAGAAAGATAGTGCCCGTAATCGGTTGAGTTTAGAATTCCTGCTTCCTTAATCCGCTGGAGGGTCGTTAAGCAATAATATTTCTTCTGTTTGAGGTATCCCTTCGGTTTCCACGAATAATTTTACCCCGTGACCATTGGCTATAAAAGTTGTTTTTCCATCGTTAGTTCAACAACTCCGGACTTATAGACTTTAGTTACGTCGTAGGGACCCGTCCATCTAGATTTAAGCTTTCCGGAAACAACTTTAAACGTGAATTGTACAAAAGTACTCGATCACCTACATGGAACTCACGATTATAGATTTTCTTATCATGGAAAGCTTTCGTGCGTTCCTTGTAGATTCGAGCATTTTCATAAGAATCGAGTCGAAACTCCTCCAGTTTTGTTAACTGAAGTAATCTATGATCACCAACAGCTTTAGGATCAAAATTTAGGAATTTAATAGCCCATAAAGTTCGGTGTTCTAATTTAACAGGGAGATGACAAGATTTACCAAAAACTAATTTATACGGAGAACAACCAATTAGTGTTTTAAAAGCTGTTCTATAGCCCATAATGCATCATCTAGTCTTTCTGCCCAGTTTCTACGATTTGAGTCCACTGTTTTCTCCACGATTCTTTTAATTTCTCTATTAGACACCTCTACTTGTCCACTAGTTTGAGGATGATAAGGCGTTCCTAACTTATGCGTTACACCATATTTCTCAATTATCTTAGTAAATGGTCGGTTGCAAAAATGTGAACCCCTATCACTAATGATAGCCCTCGGAGTGCCATATCTTGTAAATATATTCTTTTTAAGGAACCTTAACACAACCTTGGTATCGCTAGTGGGAAGAGCTTCAGCTTCTACCCATTTCGAAACATAATCGACCATTACAAGAATAAATCTTTTTCCAAACGATATAGGGAAAGGTCCCATGAAATCTATACCCCATACATCAAATAATTCACATTCTAAAATCGGTTGCATAGGCATTTCATGTTTTTTCGATATATTTCCCCATTTTTGACATGATTTACAAGATTTTACATATTTATACGCATCTTTATATAGTGTAGGCCAATAAAAACCACATTGTAAAACTTTGAAAGCAGTTTTCCATCCTCCATGATGACCTCCTGCCTCACGATCATGACAGAATGATAAAACACTTAAAATTTCATTATCAGGAATACATTTTCTGATTATTCCATCCGAGCATCTTCGGAAAAGATCTCGTTTCTCCCAATAGTAAAACTTTAAGTCGTAAAAGAATTTCTTTTTCTGCTGCCAAGTCCAATGAGACGGGATGTAATTACAGGTTAGATAGTTAACAATATTCCCAAACCATGGTGAATTTTCTTTTAATGGTATTCTATCTTTTAATAATTGCATGGTTAAGGGAGTATCGATCCTAAAAAGTTGTTCATCCGGAAATGAATCGGTATTTCATTTCCTCTTCCTTCATCATTTTCCATTCTACTTAGATGATCCGCTACTACATTTTCACTTCCTTTTTTATCCTTGATTTCTATATCAACTTCTTGAAGTAACAAAATCCATCTAAGAAGACGTGGTTTAGCATCTTTCTTACTTAACAGATACTTCAAGGCTGAATGGTCTGTATAAATAATAACCTTAGATCCGACAATATACGATCTAAACTTTTCTAAGGCAAAAATTACAACCAACAGTTCTTTCTCTGTAGTTGCATAATTAAGTTGAGCTGCATTTAGAGTGTGAGACGCATAGTAAATTGCTTTGAGTATTTTGTTATATCTTTGACCTAAGACAACTCCTACAGCTAAATCACTTGCATCACACATTATTTCAAACGGTAAATCCCAATCTGGTGCCACCGATCGGTGCGTAGTCAACTTCGCTTTCGTGGTCTTAAATGCTTCCATACATTTATCATCAAAGTTAAATGGTACCTCTTTTTCAAGCAAATGACTTAGAGGCTTTGCTATTTTCGAAAAATCCGCAATAAATCTCCTATAAAATCCCGCATGTCCAAGAAATCCTCTTAGAGTCCTTAGATTAACTGGTGGTGGTAATTTTTCAATCACTTCGACTTTAGCTTTATCAACTTCAATTCCTATTTCAGAGATTCTATGACCTAGAACAATTCCTTCTGATACCATTAAATGACATTTTTCCCAGTTTAAAACTAAATTGGTATCTTCACAGCGTTGTAACACTCGTTCTAAGTGTGATAAACATTCGTCGAAAGAATCTCCATAAACACTAAAGTCATCCATAAAGATTTCTAAGAATTTCTCGACCATGTCAGAAAATATTGCCATCATACATCGCTGAAATGTAGCTGGTGCATTACATAAACCAAATGGCATTCGTTTATAAGCAAAAGTTCCATACGGACAAGTGAAAGTGGTTTTTTCTCTATCTCCTGCTGCAATGAATATCTGTAAATATCCTGAATAACCATCTAAGAAACAGTAATATTTATGTCCACTTAATCGTTCCAACATTTGTACGATGAATGGAAGTGGATGATGATCTTTCTTAGTATGTTCATTCAGTTTTCTAAAATCAATACACATTCGATATCCTGTAATTTCCCTTGTCGGAATCCATTCATTTTTATCATTTTCTTTTATCGTGAAACCTCCTTTCTTTGGTACCACTTGAGTTGGACTCACCCATTCACTATCTGATATGGGAAAGATTATCCCCATTTCTAATAGCTTAATGACCTCTTTCTTAACAATGGATTGTAAATTTGGGTTAAGGCGGCGTTGCGGCTGAATACAAGGTTTAGCTCCCTCATTTAAGATGATCTTATGAACGCATATCTCAGGGCTAATTCCTTGAATATCTGCCACTGTCCATCCAAATGCTTTCTTATGATTTCTTAACATTCTAAGTAATTGATCTTCATGTTTATTAGTTAAGGTTGATGAAATAATAATCGGTAGTAGATTATCAGTTTCAAGAAAAGCATACTTAAGATTTATAGGAAGTGGTTTCAATTCCAGATTCCTTGGTGGATCTTCTACTGAAGGTTTTAGAACTGGTCCTTCTAGTTCTAATTCCAAATACTTATGCCACGGATGTTTAGAAAATAGTCCTTTATCAAGATAAAGGATCACTTCTTTCATTTCAGTATCATTTTCATCTTCTTTATAGATAGATAATGTTAAACATTCCTCTAGCTTATCTTCATAATCTTGCAATTGATCATCACGAATGTAGATATCTTATCTATAAACGAACATGATTCGGTGATTTGTATGGATGATTCATAGCTTTGAAGATATTGAAGGAAACTTCATCTTCATTAACTCTTAGTATCGCTTCTCCTTTTTGAACATCGATAAATGTTCTTCCCGTAGCTAGAAATGGACGACCTAGAATAATTGGCGCTCGAATATCCTTCTTCCATTTCCATTATTACAAAGTCTACCGGAAAGTAAAATTTGTCTACTTTAACCAACACGTCCTCGATGATTCCCTTAGGATGTTTAATTGATCTATCCGCCATCCGAAGGGTCATTTCGTATTTGTAAGCTCTCCTATGCCTAGTTTCTTATAATCCTCATAAGACATGAGATTTATACTTGCTCCAAGATCACATAATACTTTCTTAAACGTAAATCCTCCAATCTCACAAGGGATTGTAAAACTACCGAGTAATCTTTAAGTTTAGGAGGCAACTTATGTTGAAGTATTGCAGAGCATTCTTCATTAAGGCATATATTCTCATATTCTTCTAACCGTTTTTTGTTTGATAAGATATCTTTAAGAAACTTTCCATAGGTAGGCATGTTGATTAGGGCTTCGATAACAGGGATATTGACATGAATATGACGAAAAGTATCAAGGAAACGAGCATACTTCTTATCAGTTTTTATCTTTTTAATTTGATCCTTAGGTGGGTAAGGTAAAGATTCCAAATCTATAACCTTTGGTTCTGAATTTATACCCTCTTTTCCTTTTTCCTTAAATCTTTGAGCATTACTTGTCCGCCATGTTTCATTCTCATACGATTTTTTCTTTGAAACATCTTCTGTATCGATTTTCCCTTTTTCGGTTATTGGCAAATCTTCCTTCTTCTCTTCAGTATTGTTTTCTCTAACATGTTCCTTAAATAGGGTTCTCATGTCTTTATCTCGTTGGATCTATTAGAATCCTAGGGATTTTGACCCATTCCTTATTCTTACTTTCGTGTTCAACTTTACTATTTTGTTTCAAGAAATCTTCAATAATTTCTTCTTCTTCATCAAGAAATTCAAGTTCGTCCTTTTCCTTTATAAATTTACCATTTAAATCATTTTCTACTTCATTCTATTCGAGTTTTCTCGTTCCAAAGTATCTCCACAAAGTTTTCTACTTCTCGTAATAAAGCATTTACCTCTCTCGGGTTTCTTTCGGTATTACTTGGTAATCCTCCTGGAGGTCTAGTGTTTTTACGTTCTCCTTCTCTACTCAAATGGTCTTCCATATTCCTTATTGATGCTTCTATAGTTCTCATTCTGGTATCATGTCCACTCATGGATGTTTTCAACGTACTCATATCCTTAGTGACTGTCCCTATAGAAGTTATCATAGTTTCTACATTTTTAGCTTGAGTAGAAACTACACCCATCATATTTTCCATTAATTTCTCCCATTTATCAACTCCTTCAGGTTGAGTTGAACTTTGAGTGACTGGTATACTTTGAGTAGTATGTTGTGGATACGATCTAGGTAATGATTGTAGGTTCTGATTCGCGGTATCTCCTTGATAAACTTGATTACTATATGAATTCTTATATTGAATTGGATACGGTGGTTGTCCTTGCTTACTAGGGTTTTCAGACCAACGATAAGTAGGGTGATCTCTTCTAATAGCACTAAACGAGTTTGAATACGCGTTGTTCAAATTCTTATGCTGTTGTAAAAAACTCACCTCCTCCCTTGAATATCCTTCTGGTTCTTCTTTCCCTAATGACACATTATCATGATTTGAGTAGTCATTTGTTAAATTATTTTCCAAGTTAGCATTCTTACTGGTTTGTAAGCCATCAAATTTCCTACTTAAATTCTCCAAGTGTGCTAGAACTTCCGTATTCGATGTACATTCTCCTGCAAATGCTACTTTTCTTGTGCTAGAACCGGTTTCCCACATTCTGTTATTTTTGGAAATCTTTTCTATGGCATCGTAAACTAATTGGGCTTCACTCATCATTAAAGAACCACCACATGCATGATCTACATCTGCACGTGAGTCTTTCCTTAGTTTACGACAGAAAATTTGGATTTGCATATCTAAGGAATAACCATGATCGGGACAAGCTCTTAATAGTTTCTTAAATCTTTCCCAAGCATTCCCAAGCGTTTCTTCAGATCCTTGTCTAAAATTAGCAATTTCGACCTTTAACTCCAAATTTCTACCAAGAGTAAAATACTGCTTTAAGAACTCGGTTTGAATCTCCTCCCAACTTGTCAACGAATGATGTGGGAGTGACATAAACCAATCTCGTGCTCTTCCTTTTAAAGAAAAAGGGAACATAGACATCCTTGTTAATTCACGATGAGCACCTTGACTTTTGGCTGTATTACACAATTCTTCGAAAAGATAGAGATGATGATGTGGATCCTCGTCATCTTCTCCTAGAAATTGGGCTCTTGTGTCAATTAAACCAAAAAGATGGGATTTTATTTCAAAATTATTCGCTACTTCATTAGGTAAAAGAATTGGATTATTAGTCTGATTTCTTCTCACGGTCTGATCACAGATAGGTCTCGGGTTTGGTATGTTAGGATTATTATGATTATTCTGGTTCCGATTTTGATTATTTCTATTATTAGGATTTTGATTATTTGGTATTGGTAGATTCTGATTAAGGTTTTGTCCATGTCCTTGGGCATGTACAATACCTTGTTCAGGTGTTTCATCACTGGTTTCGGCCATTCTCGTTTCTCGATTTGATGATGATTCGTCGGATTTCCCCGACTAGTATGACCACGTTTACTCTCTACTCTTAACTGCCTTTCGTAAGTATTTATGTCAGGCTTATAAGGAGTGAGTGGGGCCTTACCGCTTCTGGTCATCAACTATCGAAAACAGAAAATAACTTGATAAAGACAGAAGTAAAAAGATTGGTAATTTACCTACAAGGTAAGTACCAACGAAAAATAAAAAGAAATGTGATACGAAGAGTGTTGACTTATCCTCGAGAATTTTGAGCTAATACAAGTAAAAACCATTCGAACACAATAAATTAGCGTCGTGTCCCCGGCAACGGCGCCAGAAAGCTGACGTGGCCTTTTCTAGTGCTATTCCAGTTCTTAACCGACAGTGTATCGGGTCAAACTGTAGTGCTAGTGTGGTGAGTCAGGTGTCGAATCCTCAGGGAAACGTATGGTAATTCAGAGTGTGGCTAAACACCAAGAATCTATTATTAACTCAATCTAAGTCGTAATTTTTATTTTTCCTTTTTAGTAACCTTAAAACAGTAAATAAATGCGTAAAACTAAAACAGATATATATATATAGATACATAAATATATATATAAATATATAGAAATACATATATATATATATATATATATATATATATATATATATATATATATATATATAGATATAAATATATATAGGTACCAATACAATATATAAGATATAAATACTAGTAATATATTAGAAACTAGCCAAGAATATGTCACCGAATCAAGTATCTCTTTTTAGTAGAAATAGATGTGCTTGATCTTTCCTTATTTTAAGGTGAATCAATTATATATGAACCGGTGTATTCCTAAACTAGACAACTCCTCCTCACACGAGCGTATGAAATTGTCATATGTCAAATTGTCAATAGTTCAATCTCCACAACTGCCCCATGCTAATCTCAGTTAGTCTGAACAGGTACCGAGTACAAATCTACCCCGGATAAAAGAGGTTATTCCGTTTGTCAGACGACCGATGTTATTCAAAAGGCTCCGGTTGTCAGGCGGATCGATTTAACTTTCCGGTGTTAGTTTCAATTAAACCATTGATTTTAACATTATTATAATCTTGAATACAAATTTAATAAGATTCATCTTTCCCAAGACAAATCTGCCCCCGGGTAGGAAATAGGATTCCGTTGTCACGTTTTCACTCGGCCATTTTTACCCTCCGGTTTTTCTATCCTTTATCTCATATCCTAACTTCTTTGGTCAGTTCATCGTTAGGTTATATGTTGCGATTCATCTTGGTTAATTACGTCAATCCGAATATTATCAATACGTTGCAAGATAGAAAAAGATTCATTATAATCGATTTTAATTCAATTTTAACATAGTCATCATCTATTTCCCTAAAAAGATAAACTAATTCAATTTCATATCTTGGCTAGATATAGAGTTAGCCTAATATCATTATAACTAATATATAGATACTAATAACAACAAACAAACATAAATACATTAAAAAGTTACCAGATTACAATTGTAGTGTCAGAGCCGTATTCTCCGGAAATAGCAACTCCTTTAGCAACAACGAGCCTTGATAAACCTTCTAAGTACTAAAACGATACTTATACTACATTATTATTTCGACAGAGTGTCGTTTACGGTATTTACGTAACTACAAACTAGATTAAGATATATATATATATATATATATATATATATATATATATATATATATATATATATATATATATATATATATATATAGAAGTGATATATATATATTGGTACAACTCCATCAAGCTGCAAATGAGGAGTATTTATAGAGTGCATCACAAGGCCGGCGCGGGCCGGTGTAGTACCGGCGCGCGCCGGTGCTACAGTGGAGATTCTCTCCTGACAGTCCCCATGTGCTGGTGGCAGAGAGATTCCGGCTCGGGCCGGGTTTTTTCGGTTCGGGCCGGATCTTGAAAAATATCTTTCTTCCGTTTCTTACTGTTTCGGTTTTAATTCTTCAGTTTTCCATCACACGTACCCCGAAACAGTCAAAAACACGAGCCACAGTAATTTTGATCATAAAAACTATAAGTTTTACTAAAATTATTATGATAATATCTATTTATAATGATTTTGATTTTTATGTGTTTTTAGATATATTTTTATAGAATTTATACGATATTATCGTAAATACGATATAAAAAGTCATATAATATGGTTATATTTTTATCATACATCATATACCAGTGCAGAAAAGATGTCCTTGATTTTAGTCCATGCGTCAAGAAAACTGAAACCATACTTTCAGGTTCATCTTATAGTGGTCATGACAGACCAACCGCTTCGGCAGATTCTAGATAAACCGGAGACGTTCGGAAGATTGACAAAATGGGTGGTCGAGCTGGCTGCCTACGATCTGCAATTCAGACCAAGAGTATCCATCAAGGCTCAGGCCTTGGCTGATTTCATAGCCGAAGGAGTAGCCATAACTCTCGAGCAGGAACAAACTGACAAGCCAGTTGACCAATGGACATTGTATGTGGATGGAGCGTCTAATAAGGAAGGAGCATGAGCAGGTCTTCTACTCTGTAGTCCGAAAGGAGAAGAATTTCCTTATGCATTGCGTTTCAACTTTAAGGCAACCAATAATGAGGCCGATTATGAAGCGCTCATTACAGGACTCAAACTTGCCGTAAAGTTGGGGGTTAAAAGGTTGCACATATTTAGCGATTCCCAGCTAGTGGTAAACCATGTTAAGGGAGAATACGAAGCAAAGTAAGACACTATGAGGAGATATCTTTTCATGGCCCGAGCACTGATTTCGCAATTTGAAGATGTCAAACTGGGTCAAATTCCTAGATCTAAGAACGCTCGTGCGGATGCATTATCTAAGTTGGCATCAAACTTTTTCTCAGATAAGAAGGTTCTGATCGAGCAAGTGGCAGAGCGAAGCTATGAGCAAAAAGAGGCCCACCAGATCGACCAGCGCGCTACCTGGATGGATTCCATAGTAGCCTTCCTAAAACACAACGTGGTTCCAGAAGACAGAATCTCGGCCCGGAAAATAAAGCTTCAAGCAAGCAGGTACTCATTGTTTAATGATATCTTATACCGCAGATCTTTTGTATCACCGTGGTTACGTTGTGCCACCGAGGAAGAGGGGAACTACCTACTTCGAGAAATCCACTTGGAGATCTGTGGAAGTCATATGGGAGCTATAGCTTTGGCTCGCAAATGCAGGCTCTTCGGATACTACTGGCCGACCATGGGTGCAGATGCTTGCGAATTGGTAATGGCCTGTAGAACATGCCAGGTGCATGATAATCTCAATCACCAACCGTCGCAACAAATGTTTCCCGTGGTGTCTCCATGGCCTTTTGACCAATGGGGAGTGGATTTGGTCGGCCCCTTGCTCAGGGCACCAGGAAACTTGAAATTTCTGATAGTAGCTATTGATTACTTCACAAGATGGGTAGAGGCAGAGCCCTTAGCAGCAATAACAGGTAGAGCGATTCAAAAGTTCTTATGGAGGAGCGTGATTTGTTGGTATGGGATCCCTAAACATTTGATATCGGACAACGGTACTCAATTTAAAGATAGAACTGTCCGAGAGTGGTGCTCAGAACTTGGAATAACTCAGCACTTCATGTCTGTAGGTTACCCGCAAGCAAATGGGCAGGTTGAGCAGGCCAACAGACAAATCAAGACAGGTCTAAAAAAGAGGTTAGAAGAAGAGGGAGATCACTGGGTCGAGCAATTGCCCAATGTTCTCTGGGCATACAGGACGACGCCTAACTCGGCCACGGGCGAAACCCCGTTCCTGTTATCATATGGATGTGAGGCAGTTATCCCGGCGGAGATTGGATTACCTTCGCCCAGAACGGAGCTGTATAGCCAGATCGATCAAGAGACCGAGCTCAGACACCTGAAAGATGAATTGAAAGAAACTCGCGATGTAGCTTTAATAAGAATGGCCAGGTACAAACAACAAATCGCACAATATTACAACGCTAGAGTGAAAGATTTGTACTTTAAAGTAGGGGACTTGGTCCTTCGAAAGAATGAGATTAACAGACATGACCCCCAGGGCAAGCTAAAGCCAAATTGGGAAGGGCCGTACAAGGTAATCAAGGTGCACGGGAAAGGCGCCTATCAGTTTGCAAACTCTCAAGGGAAGACCATTCCGCGAAGTTGGAACGTAGCCAACTTAAGGAGATTCTACACCTGAGACAGGTTCAAGGCAGTCTACTCTTTTTTAATTATTATCCGAGACTATGTAATAAGTTGCCTTTGCAATCAGTTATTTTCTCAATAAAATTTACATTTATTTATTAGCATTTCTATGCATGGCTTCTGTACGAAAATTAAACTGCTCAAAGCAGATAAAGCTCAGAGATCGAGCGCAAAATATTAACTGCGAAAAGCAAATTAAGCTCAGAGACTGAGCGCAATGATATTAACTGCTCAAAGCAGATAAAGCTCAGAGACTGAGCGTAACATATTAACTGCGCAAAGCAGATACAGCTCAGAGGCTGAGCGAATTATACTAACTACCAAAGAGCAACTCGAGCTCAGATGCTGAGCGACTAATCCGAACTGCTCAGAGCAGATACAGCTCAGAGGCTGAGCGCAATATACCAACTGCCAAAGAGAAGGTAAAGCTCAGAGACTAAGCGTAAGATATACTAACTGCGAAAGATAATGAACTACTAAGAGCGGATTAAGCTCAGAATGTTAGATGTTAAGCGGACCAAGTTCATATACTTGGCAATCTAAGCAAAGGGCACGCTATGCTCGGGAATGAGATAAAGCTGCAAAGCCATCTCAAAATAAAACAAGCAAAAAATAACTCAAGCCTGCTATGTCAGAAAGGAACATACCATGCTTGAGGGGGTCCACACCAGGACAACAATTCAAGACAGAAATAATAAAAATGTCAAGTCATCAGCAAGTCATTACAAATTTCAAAATAACAAACTACAGAGCAGGCTAAACAGGTTTAGGCTGAGAGCCATCGCCGGAGGCATCTTGTTCTGGAGACGCAGAAGTTGCTTGACCAGTCGGCTTAGGAGAGGGAGGGGCATAATATTTTTGAACAATATCGACCCCCGATTTGAGCTCTTGAAGGCGCTCGTTGTACATCCACCCCACTCTCGGCTTATACAGACCTGCATTCTTCAACTTAGAAAGGTCAAGGCCTGCAAACTGTGCCCGAGCGTCGTCAACTCCCATCGAGTACCCATGATTGACTATTGGGACGAGGAGAGCAGAGAGGACCCCATCAAAATAGACAGTACTGTAATAGTCCCGGATGCCCTTGGCTACAAGCGCAGGGACGGAACTCTCCAGAGCGATACGGGCCGACTGTGCGTTCTTCAAACTCTCTTCCACCCTTGCTCTCTCCTCTGCCTCCGCGGTCAGCTGTGCCTCCAAGTTCTGCACTTCTGTAGCATGTGTCGCACGCAGAGCCTGCATCTCCAGCTCATGCTTGGTCTTGAGATCGACCAGACCCTTTTTCTTGGACTCGTACAGATCTTTGTACTTATTTTTGGAAGCTTTGAGCTCAGACACCGTCCTTTCGTGCTCATCAGCTACAGCTTTAGACTGGGCCAAACGGTCAAATACCTCCTGGCCGATACGAGCACCCTGGCCAAATACAACTATAGGGTGAGAAGGGGCATACAGTCAAATATGCATATAAGATACATGTGAAAAGGTATCAACAAAGAAATGTAATAAACATACCATCTCGGCTAAGTCTACAGTAGACATAGCGTGAAAAGCGGCTTGAATTGTGGAAAGCTCACCTTGCTCTCCCCCGGCAGGTCCAGCCGTAAGTAAGCCAGAACGTCCTCTCTTACGAGACGGCTCTCTAACAGTTGACTGATCTGCTCGGCGCAGGGGGACTAGATCAGAAACCTCCTCTTCGTCGGAGGGAAGATCGGTAACAATCACATCTTCCCCCCAGACCGCGGTGGGATGCGCATAGCGTCATCCGATTGCTCAGCAAGGGATTGGACAGCGGCAGAGCCGAGCACCGCACCGGTTGATCTGACAGGCGAAGGTTCAGGATTAATCTGGGTCGAACGATCGACCAAGGCTTCCTCAGGCTGAACATCATCAGCTCTAGCTCCTGCTCCGGATAGTAAATGCGCCAAGTCAGCCACCGTACGAAGAAAACAAAAGTAAGATGCGTGAAATATAATTGTACAAGAAAAGAAATCAACTTTTACAGCAAGATCCTACAAGATTTCTCCTCATCCTCAGTAAGAGGTGCGTATGGCTCGGCCTCGGCCTCGTGTAACCGAGTGCGATCGATGAGCTCGGAGGTATAGTTTTGACAATTCATGGAGATATCCAGCTGCCTGATAACTTGGATCCAGTCCTTCAGATCGGCCATATCAGGGTTCTCATCCTTGTCGAGCGTCGCAGTGTTCCACCTTTCCAATCGGGCATTCCCCTCGTGACGATCAAAAAAGAATCTTTCTTTCCATCGCTTAAAGGACGTATTCCCGGCGTGTTGGATGGGGATATCTAGCAGAGGGCCCGGTCGGCGAAGGAAATAGTACCACCCCGGAGAGTTGGGGACCTTGCAGCGCCGATAAAACGTCCGAAACAGCCCAACTGAGAATCTAGTCCGTACCAAACGGCACCAGATAGCAAAACCTACAATACATCGAACCTCATTTGGGGCGAGTTGGGCAATTCCCAATTCATAGTGGCGGAGAGTGGCCACAATAGCAGGACATAGTGGCAACCTCATGCCACATTCAAATTGATCCTTATAAACGGCATAGTAATCAGAGGGTGGCTCAAACGCGTACCGGCCGACCCGTGCGTCGGTTCTCGATGGCGGACTAATAGGAATGCGGGGAGCAAATATATCTGCATCTATTTGGTATTGGTTACAGAGATAATCGATAGAATGCTGGGAAATGATGGATTCGATTCCAAAACTACCCATTATAGATTTTGTGGCGGAAACGGCCTTAAGATGTCTCACAAATGCAGAATCCCTGGAGACGGGGGGCACAGTGTGCCTAGGAACAAGCCCAAATAATAGGTTATATTGGTGGGCGATGGCCGGAGAAGTGGCCGGAAGAGATGAAGTAAAAAGGGGTGGGGAGGCGAAAACACCTTCAGGCTCAAAATCAAAGGATTTAGGGCTCAATTCCCTATCAACTGACTCATCGGAAGGAGTGGAACATCTCACCCTCATAAATCGCAAAATTAAAGAACAATCAGAAATGCAGAAAAAAAGAGTACTTACTTGCAGAAATGAAGAAGAAAAGAAGATTCAGTTTTACACCCGGCCCCTTGAAGTAAATAACGGCAATAATAATGAGGAACAAACGTTTGAGAAGACAGGTTATAACCCCAAGCGACGCCTTGGTTAACGGCCCATCTGATGTCAGCAGGCACCGACGCCTCGTTTCTCGTGCTAATAATGACAATCGCAATAATGAGTGACGCGTCATAGTGTCACGGTCGGCTCCGACGAATAGAGCCGCCCAGTCACAACCAAGTCTGGTCGGAAGTAGATCGCCCCAGATCAAAGACCTAGGCCGACCTGGGGGGCTTATGATGATGGTCGGCTCAGGCCAAAGCCACGCGTCATACAAGTATTGGTTGATCACAGAGTAAGTAGGGAAAGTTTCCCGACCAAGAGAGGAAGTCCGACCAGGGGCGACTATAGACCCTGAGGGCTAGCGACCTCCCTAATACTGACCACCGCAGGACGGTCGGTCCATAAGGAACGCGCAGAGCGCGACCGTACTGACCCATCCAGCAGGACCGAGCGGTCACGCATTTATACGCACATGTCAATTTTGCAGGGATAAACATGAGAAATGAACCTAGCCTTTTTAAGGCTATGATTCATAACTCGATATTAAAGAGTTATTATCTCCTAATAATTAGGAGTTCAAATCAAGTCTAATCTTAACCGAATCCTTGGAGGATACGGCAAAATTAGGGTTTAGGGACTTTATTTAAACCACTACAAGAACTACGGCCGACTTGATTCCAGTTAAGCAATTGGATACGGAGGCAGCTCAAGAATAACTTGAGTTAACGTCATATAATTTCTCCCTCTTTTGGTAACGGCCGGTGACCGGAAAACTACCACTAGAGTAATCACACCCGGAACTGATACCTGGTGAAATCCGACTTCATCAGTCGGCTTTGTAAGAAAAACAAAAAAATGTTGTCTTTTTCCGCACATATCACTCATTCAATGATGCGATGTAATAGTTATTCTTCATACAAGAATTTCTTCTTAGGCAGAGCATGTGAATCTGCATTCTCATTACTAGTACACATGTAATGGGCAATCTATGCATCAAGGGTGTAGCTATTCATAGGGCTTAGGGGCTAAGTCCAACTGATTTTTTTACACCACAAAACTTAAATAATTTAGTCGAGTCATCCTAATCCAGCTCAACCGGATTGCCAAATACAATTTATTAGCCCATCTCAACTTCAATTCGGGCTTAGAGGTTAAGCCCACCCGAGGTTTTTTATTTTTATATTTTTTACACCACAAAACTTAGATAATTCACTAGCCCACGTACCCTAACATCAATTCTTGGTTCCGCCCTTGCTCTGCACACATATATATAGAGGCGAGCCAAGTCCAATAATATTACCGATATTGTTAATCGGATCATGATTAATAATCCTGGAAGACCTGTTCCTTCATATAAGGTCGGCTCTATATATTATTTTTGTCAAAATAAAAAAACACCCTGTTTGTATTTCATAGTATTTAGTCACCTAGATAATCTTCAAACTTGAGCTTAGCCGGGGACAGTGAGAGTGTGAGACCCGAATTAGGCAGTAGTAACTGTCCTTCAATGAACTGTTTAAATCAGTGGAATGCATATTGACGGATCAATTCACTGAGCTTATAGAAAATTTATAGAAAAAAAAAGATGGCCTTTTAAAAGCTGTACTATTGACCATTTACTAATTTATTTCTCTTTATTCGTCATTCTACTTGAGTTACAATTGCTCTTTTATAATTATATGCCAAATACAATTTATTAGCCCATCTCAACTTCAATTCGGGCTTAGAGGTTAAGCCCACCCGAGGTTTTTTATTTTTATTTTTTTTACACCACAAAACTTAGATAATTCATTAGCCCACGTACCCTAACATCAATTCTTGGTTCCGCCCTTGCTCTGCACACATATATATAGAGGCGAGCCAAGTCCAATAATATCAAGTTGGTTAATTATTATCCGCAGGATTGACAGAGACATGTGGATTGGCTGCACTTGGATATCCGGATGAAATGGGGTTGATTGGAACAGTGGGTTCTGCATTTGTATACAATGAAGTACGGCTGGAGGAAGTTCCCGATATGGGATATGATCCATTTGGGGACCCTCCTTGTGGTGAAATATGTCTTAGGGCAACCACAGGTTTTGCTGGTTACTATAAGGATCCTGAATTGACCAAGGAAACAATGAAAGATGGATGGTTTCACACAGGTTCTTTCTTGCCCTATGTGTTGAGCGCACACACACACATATATACATACACAGTTACACACATACCACGTAAGAGTGATGAATTATTGTGCCATGTTTTCGTTGGTGTGATCAGGTGACATAGGAGAGATCTTACCAAACGGTGCGATAAAAATCATTGATAGGAAGAAGAATCTTGTAAAGCTTTCTCAGGGTGAATATGTTGCTCTTGAGTATCTGGAAAAAGTTTATTGTATCACTCCCATTGTTGAAGATGTAAGTATATTTCTTGTTCTTTGCCAACAAATTAAAAAGATAATACTTTTTTTCGGCACATTAAAGCGTTTTTCCCCTTAGTTATTATGTTAGAGCTTGATAACTTTCATTTATTTGGCTGTGCTAACCCAAATGCATTTCTCTTAGATTTGGGTATATGGAGACAGCTTCAAATCAATGCTGGTTGCTGTTGTTGTACCCAATGAAGAGAACACTACCAAATGGGCACAAGAAAACGGCTACCGTGGTTCCTTCTCGGAACTGTGTTCCCTAAACCAGCTTCAAGAACACATCCTCCTTGAGCTGAAGTTCACAGCTGAGAGAAACAAGGTTTGAAAATCAATGTGTCCTGGTTGGGAACAAACAAAAGCACTAGTGATACTCCCCTGTTCCCTACCTACCCTCGTTATCTTTTTTTTCCCTTGAAAATGGTGCTTGAAGTGGAATTTGAAGGTGTATATGATGCTAAATAATACATAATATTATACTATATTGCAGCTGAGAGGTTTCGAGTACATCAAAGGAGTGATTCTTGAACCCCAACTGCTGGAACTTAAAAAGGATTTGGTGACAGCAACAATGAAGAAGAGAAGAGATCAACTGCTTAAACATTACAAGGTATAGATTCAACAATTCATCCCTTTTACCTTGCTCATTACTCATTCCAACAAAAATCGATAATTGGTGGCCATTGATTTCGCGAAATTGCAGGAGAGAATTGATTATCTGTATGGAAAGCTGGCAGCAAGGAAGCACTAAACCTTTGAGGCTCTGAATGCTTTAATATTAAAATAGGGTGTCTTTATTTTCACCCCAACTATTCTACCGGTACACCACCTTACCTGCACATCACACTCAAACCGGTCTTTTGAATGTCTATTCTTGGCTCAAGAATCAACTTTTAGAAGGTCGATTCAGTGTGATGTACATGTAATGGAGTGTACCGTTGGGGTGAAAATAAATGCTCCGGAATAAAATGACTGCTGACAGCAAGGCAATCATGTCATGTAGCTTATTAATGTGTATCTACTATCTTTAATATCCCAAGGGTTTAATTTGTCACATAATTAAGATGTTTAACCTGAAGAGGAACCTCTTAACACATCTGTTCCTCTGACATGAATGAAATTTCTGATGCAGAGATTTGAATTAATTCGCTTTTACTTGGGGTATATTTGTTATTTGAATTGCAAAAATTATTTCATGTTGAATTAAGGGGATTTGTGCAATGTTAACGAAAATAACAGGGGAGAAGGAAAAAAAAAAAAAAAACACTACTTTATTCAAATGAGATGAAAGAAAAAAAGAAATGTAGACAGCAAAACTGGGAAGTAAAAAGGAGGCTAGTTGCAGCAATACTCTACTACATTCATATCAATAGCTTGTTGCCAAGACTGTCAAAACCAAGGCAAGGGAAACAAGCACTTTTGTTATTTTTAAATATGACGCATACTGAACGGTTCGTGTTCCCAGAAATAACCAGATCTCAGGGAAATGGATTGTTACAATAGGAGCATGTATTGAAAAAAAAAAAGGAATAATTAAAAAAAATACAATGATGTATGTACAATCTTTACGCGGTTGTATCCTACTTCGTCCCTTCCAAAATAGAAATTCATTGTGCTTTTTGGGTTTGTCTCATAAGTTTTTTGATTTTGTCTCATAATATAAATTCATTTAGAGCATTTATTACAATCTTCTTTCTTATACTCTTAATTTATTATATATTCATCACTTTTTGTAACATCCCGATTTTTCGTAAAAGGGTAAAATAGTCATTGGGTGTATTTACTATGACCTAATTATTATTTGTCCCATTTATTTAAGTGAAAATGAATTAATTAAAGGATTTAGTTATTTAATTAATGGGTTTAATTAAATGGCTATAAAAAGGAGATAATCCCCAAATTTAATTCATTAAGCTGGTGCGCATCTTCTGGAAAAAAAAAGAGGAACGACGGCAACAAAGAAGAAAACCAACGCAGAAGATGCCAGAAAAGGGAGAACGTAAACTTCAACCGTGTGATCAATCCGTTTATCTGTTCAAGATGCCGCAGGAGAGAAAAGTGATCAGCACGACGAGACGCAACTTTGGAAAATAACATCTCTCGATTTCGTAAGTTTTCGGTTTAACCCTAGTTTTGGTGTTCGTAGAGTTCGATTCTTGAAAAAATTCGTATCTTTTAATCCGTAGCTCTGTTTCGCAGCTGTGAGTAGTCGAAACGATTGTATCGGAGTGTAGATTAATCTAAAATTAGTTTGACAGCAGTAAACCTAGGTAATCTTCAGTTTTGCAGGCTTTTTCAGTTTCATTTTTCTGCAAAGAAATAGGATTTTAGGGTTTCTTGTTGATCACATAGGTTTTGGGGTTGAGGATCAACAGTTGTTGCAGTTGCTTGGTGTTTTGTTGTCGGTTTTGCAAGCAAATAAGGTAAGAGACTCTTCCTATGATCTCGATTATGATTTGTAAAGTTTAGATCATGTTTTAAGATGCGTAGACGCAAGAAAGATGTGTTTTTTCGTTGATCAAAGGATCATAGATGTTTAGATATGTTTCCTACGTTTTACTGTGCTTAATTTGGTGTTAATTAGGTTAGAAACGGATTTGTAATCGCGTTTAGAAGATTTAGCGTTTTGGGAAAAACCCAAGCGGACGGGCGTCTGCACTAGGCAGACGGGCGTCTGAGACCCTAGTAACTCGGACGGGCATCTGCGTTAGGCAGACGGGCGTTTGAGGTTAGAATTTTGATTCAGGATGTAGCTGTTTTTGACGGACGGGCGTCTGGGGTTTAGTGGACGGGCGTCCAATGCCAAACGGGCGTCCATAGGATGTCAAACGGGCGTTTGACCTGTTTTACCTTGTTTTTCTTGTTTTATCGTTTCAAACTTGGTTTCGGGCTTCATAATCATGTTGTTATAGTTTTAAACCCTTATTTATGATATGATAATATTGGATAAACATGAACAAGCCTCGATTGAATTTCTGATTCGTTCAGTTAAAACACCGAATGTACTCTTAAAGGGAGTTGAAGTTCGGATCCGTCGGAAGGGCATGAAAGGGCTTGTGCTTTGATGAACTAGAGTTCATCAATGTCTGTGTAATTGCTAGGACTTTTCCGTGTCTAGTGGTCTAGGAAGAGAGTAGTATTTGTGAGGGAGATTACTTGAAAACACTCAGGTGGCTAGTTAACAACAGATAATAAATACATATGTGTAGTAAAAGATAAAACGTCACTTATTCTCGGTTAGGCACTCTTTCATATCGGCGATGTGATACGTTCATAAAAGGTGAACAACGCTACTGGCCTTAAACGGCTGAAGGGTAGTGGAGGAAATTCATCGGACGTATACGCATACCGGGGAGACCCCGGAGCTAATCGGTGTTAATTACCGTTAGTTAGCAAGTATATCTTCAGGCTGATGAACGCCATGCGTAGTGTCCTTGAGTAATGATGTAACAAAGATAAGCTAAGCTAGAAACGTTTAGTCATGACGTGTCGATGGGCATGAAGTGAACTCTAGATTGAGTCGGTCACACAAAGATAACTAACTAAACGATTAAATATATTTTCTTTATAAATCTTAATTGTTGTCGTAGCTTCTCACTTTTACTAAGTACTTTGTACTTATCTCCTTTGCATTTTCTTTTGTATGCATTGTGGGGTGAGAAGACGAACAGGTTGATCAAGTGTAGACGACGGCTTTTGAAGACTTAAAGTCTTGACGAAGCTTCTAGATTATTTTCTTGTAAAGTTGTATTAGACTGCTTGTATTTCTTCTCTTAAGATTTGTTGTACTTCTACTTTTAAGGCATCGTATTGTATAAGTCCTTGGGTTTTTCATCGTTGTAATCTTAACTATCTATCTTTAGTATGGTAAATTTCCGTTCATAGTAGCTTTTACGTTTTTACCCGAGTCTTTTTAGCTTCCGTTTGCTTTTATTTGATACGACGACGTAGAGGCTTGCGTATAATATTATATTTATTTAATGCTATACGCGCCGAACGTTTCTCTTCCGGATGAGGGCTCGGTATCCGGGAGCGGGGCGTTACAGTTGATATCAGAGAGAAGTGTCCTTTCTGTTCTAGGCATCTCTTCCTCTAAGATAAGAATCCTTTAGACCTTTTAGAACTTGAGCTTGGTGGTAATCCTCGTATGACTAAGAATCCTTAAACCGTGGTTAGGTTGCATTAGGACCAAGTGAAGAGTCATCTTAGACGAAGGTTAAGTTGAGTTCTCCGTTCACATCTTTTATGTGATCACCTCAGTTTTGTTTCTCCTAGTATCCTTAGTAGAAACTCTTTCTTCTTTTGAAGTTTCCAAACCGTAACTTGTCTCATAGGGTTAAGCGAAACCTCTTTTAAGTAAAGCTTTGGGATCGGAGTCTTATGCCTACACCTTAAAGTCGAGGTCCTCTTGGTTGATTTCCTTAACTTCTCTATTGAAATCTCTTCACCTTCTCTACACATGAATATCTAAGTTTACTTTTATCTTGGCCTAACTTTGTAGAGAATGATAAACAACATGCTGGCTAGACATGGACTAGGTCATATTGGTCGTATTGTTTGGAGTGTAACCCTTCCGAATGATGTAATTTTTGTCGTTATTGCGGATTTGGCTTAATAAAAATTTTCTCGTTCTTTAAAAAAAAAAAACATGATTGGTAGAATAAAACACAAGAACATATAGAGATTGAATATGACATGCTGAAAATGTTAATTGCATTTTCTGATATCTATCATCATAGAGCGAATCAGCGAATCATCGTCATCATCGCCGAAAATGGAATTAGTCCCCTACACTGCAATAATATATATAAAAAAGGAGAGACTGATCATTTTATTCACAGTTTTCATATTTTGAATCTTTCGAACCTCTCTACGTTGGAAAGTTGATACTTGAATATCAAAGCAATTAATCGTATATGTTGCAAAGATGAAATGGTTGAATTTTTTGATATTAAAGCCTAAGAAGAATGATCGCATATTTTGATTAAAATTTGAATTGTTTAGGCTAAATAATTCGGGATATGAATTATACGGACTAATTTTCGACATAAAAAATGTAAGAGTACACGAATGATTAAAACTAATTCATGAAACACGATATATTTTTTTTTTTAAGGAAGAAACACAAATATTTTTAGGTAGGTTCTATTGACACATCACTTTTTATTATTGACATTCATTTTCTTTTTTTGAGATTTCTTATATAAGAAAAAGGTAAAGGAAATATGGAGTACTGTACGTAGAAGTTTAGAAGAGGACAAAGAATGGTGCTAGCTAAAATAAGCCGGGTGAACGACAAGGCCCAAAATGCGCCAGATACTTGCTGCGGATAGAAGATCCCCCCAATGGGGAAGGAGAGGAGACAGGAGCAACGAGTCAACTCGCTGTGAAAAAAATTGGGGGGCCGAGTCGGGTCAGCGAAACCCAAAAACGAAGCTTTGAATCCAACTTCTCATCTCAAACAAAAACAAGGGGACGTGTTGTTGGTGTAGGGCGATTACAGATTTTCCCTGTATTATTACTTAAAAAGAAAAAGAAAAAAAAGAAACCATTATGAAGAAGGTTAATCCACTACTATTTCGTATGCACCCCCCTTCTCTTATCACCACCTTCGTTTATTCATCGTCTTCCCCATCTCCCCCAACCCTAATTCGCTATCTACTTTTTTTCCCCTTTTTTTATTCATCTCTTCTTCTCGCCGCCCCTTTGCAGATCGACCCTTTTATTTTCTTCTATTATACTTCCTCTTTCAGCCGCAGTATCAATATCATCACGATTTTTTATCTGGGCCTGTGTCGCAAATTCGCACCTTTCGGAGTTCCTTCCAACGTTAACTCGCTTGTTGTCTTTTCAAGGTAATTTTTATCTTATTTGGATAATTTTCACTTTTGCCTCGATGTTTGATTTGGGGTGTCGGTAAATTTTGGGTCTTTTTCCTTTTTTCACAGTTCTTTAGCTCTTTGGGACTTGTCGAAGTGATTCTGTTTGGACCTGAGTTTTTTTTGTGGAATGTGTGTTTTATTTGTGCCTGACTTATACTTGGTGCTTGATTGCGGCATTGTTCTGGGATTTATTTTCGTTGGCTAGTGTGTTTCAGAGTTGGACTTCACGTTTTTGCTGCCTTTGATTTGTGTAAAATTTTTGTTTTTGGTTGGTGTGTGTATATGATATCCAGGACTTGTTGGATGGGCATCCATGTTGGCTTTTGACTGATGCAGTTGATAATCTTATTTTCTTGAAACTATTCTTCTACTACTCAAGTTTCATCTCAAATCTTTGGAATGCTCAGTAAAATCATTTGACCATTATTACTGATCTTCTCGTTGAAACTTGATAGCATAGTTGTTGAGGCATGCCTATGTGAGAGTGTACGAAAGGGGGGGTTCCATGTGGTGCACGACGAAACTTTTGACTAAGGCACATTTGAATATTTGTTTGTTAGGAATTGGCCTTTTTGTGGACCTTTACTGATTTTTCTCTTCAATAGGCGACCCAAGCTTGCCTAGGCTTCGCCTTGCACCTTAACAACTATGCTTGAAAGTACTTTTGAGTCCCAATCTTTATTACGTAGCCGTTGTTAACTTCTTGATTTTTAAAAGTGTGTTTCTTTGTGAGCCGCCTATATATATAATCTTTTTGTTTTCATGATTTCATTGTATTGGTGCACAACTGAACCAGGCTAAACACTCTATCTGATGATGGATGACCTTGATGGCCCTCAATTAGATCGTCTTGGAACTACCATAAGAAAAAAGAGGAGCCATAGTTCACGGCGCCCAAGACCCGATGCGCATACACTGGCCATGCAACAGCCTTTTCATGGAAGCCATGACCATTCGCCTTTGTCATCCCCTCCGGTTTCAGATGATCTGTGCAGGTTCACTGGCAACGAGGATATTGAAGTGACTAATTCCAAAGAGAAGATCCTTAACCTTAATCAATGTATTTCAAGATGCCCACCTACACCAGATGCCAGTTTTCATGCTAAAAAGAGGAAAAAGAATGGAGAATCGGACTGTACTGCAGTTCTTGGTGATGGTGCTGACAATGGACATGTTGGTTCTAGTGGCAACGTGGCAATAACAATCAACAGTACAGGGAGTGGGAACAAATTAAAAAAAGTAAAGCTAAAAGTTGGCGGTGTCACACGTACAATTCAGGCTAGACCGAGCTCAAATGGTCTTTCAAGTTCTGGTGCTTTAAATAGTGGAGGTTCAGGAAAGCTTGCTCGATCTTCTGATGTTCATCGGTCACGTCAAAAGGTGATTCTTCATGCTTTTGGGTCTCTCGATTTCTTGTGTTTTGACAATGAATTATCATCTGAAGTGGGGTGGATCTTCTCATACAAGAGGGGAATAAAAGTTAATCTTCTAGTTTTTTTATTTTTATTTTTTATCCTTTAGTGGTATATATTCAACACTGGAATTGGCCACACATTTTTAAATGTTTACTTGACCCTGCTTGGAAGTTTAAACCGCCCTCTACCCTTCAATCTTTAAGGCTATCTTGAAACTTAAGTTGTATGTTACTGTTTTGTGATAATGTTATGTACACTGTAAATTATCCCCACTTAACTTTCATTTTGGCCCTACCCTTGTTTATCCTGAAAATTTTGGACCTCTACCTGTACGAATCCGCTGTTTGGTATAAAAATGAATTTGAATTGGATGACTGCATTACAGTAAGCAAAATTAGGCACGGGGATAACCTACCCTTGATAGCTTAACTAGTTTACTTTATTTCTGAAATAAAATGTGAACGGTTACACCATTTTTGTTGTAAACCGATTTGCATTAAATCAACTTACTCTAGTTGAATTCCAAATATTTAAAGCACATGCAGTAATGGTCGGTATACTACTTTATTTTGCACCCGCGATAAAGCTGATTTCCGTAATTACAAACAACACATGCCTCTTTGTTGGATTGGATATTCTGAGTTGGCAGGATATGAGATTTGAGTATTTAGACATTGGATTAATTTGTCTTGGGAATAGCGCACCTAGGAGAATATTGTGAATAAGACCTCTGACTATTATATCACTCTTGTTTGTTGTACTTTGTAAAAAACATATATTTGTCGTAAATCATAACAATCCTCATTAAGCCATTGCTAACTTGATCATGCTTATATTTCTGTGATTCAGGAGTCTCCTGACGGAAATGGTTCTCCTTTTGATAAGAGAATAGCTGTAAGGGGGCCCTCTGGAAAGCAAAGCGAGAAGCCTGATATTGGTCGCAAGAGCAAAAGGGCGCCAAAGAGGAATCAGATATTTGATGAAGACGACGACAACGACGATGAAATCAGATATTTGGAGAAGTTAAAAACTTCTAGGATAGTGGGATATAAGGATTTTGAGGAGGAATCTTCTATGAAGGCAGGAAAATCTTCTGGGCTTTCTAAGAGTGGAAAATATGAAAGTGTGGGTGACAGTGGAAGATTTGGGAAAGATGGTAAGAAGTCCAGGTCTGAGGACACTGATTATGAGGAGGAACCAGTGTGTGATTCTGATTCTGAACCCAAGAAGAAACAGAGGAAAGACGCCGCCACTACTTCACCGACGGATAGCAAAAGGGAACTGGCTCTCACAACACGCCAGAGAGCCCTTTTGTCGAGCAAAGATGCGTCTGGTACTAGTCAAGTTGAGTTTCCAAATGGTCTACCTCCACCGCCTTCTCGAAGTATGTTTATTTTTTTTATTTTTTTACTATAGTTTCTTCACATCCCTAAATTTTGATTTATTTTTTAAGCCGGGGAAGTCCTCAAACAATGTCTCTTTTTGCAGAGCAAAAAGAGAAACTGACAGAAGTGGAACAGCAGCTGAAGAAAGCCGAGGCTGCTCAGAGGCGTAAAATCCAAAATGAGAAGGCAGCTAGGGAAATAGAGGTATACCCTTAACTTGTGCCTCATGTTGTCAAATCTTTGTCTTTCCATGGGTTTTCTGGTGGAGTAAGTAAATATTTTTTTCCTTACCCTTTCAAATTTTATAGGCTGAGGCAATCCGAAAAATTCTTGGTCAAGATTCTAGTAGGAAAAAGCGAGAGGATAAAATCAAGAAGCGCCAAGAGGAGATTGCTCAGGTACCCTTTTTAGATGCTGTTGTGTTGTTCTATTCACGTATGTATCTATATATGTATCTATATCTATATATTAGTAGGACCCTCTGGTTGGTGCTTGATGCTTGATGCTGACGGGTCTCTAAAGTTTGGACCTTTTCGGCTTGATGAAGGCTTAATCAGTTAGAGTATCTGAAGTTTAGTGCTATTATGTTGATGTATTTACAGGAAAAAGCTGCTGCTGCCAAGGTGCTTGCATCAAACACCATTAGATTGCATATGGGCCCCAACGGGACAGTTGTTACATTCTCGGAGGATATGGGTTTACCTAAGATTTTTGAGTCAGAAATTAGGAGGTAAAAAGCTAAGCTTTGTTTCTCTTATTGTTTGCACCCCCTATTTCTGCTTTAGCATTACTTTATTATCATGTGCTCATTTGAGCTGAGATTCTTTCTTTCTTCCTCGGCTCCTGTCATAATTACAGCATTACATATATACCGTTTTGAGCAAGGTAGATTCTTGGAGCAGTTACTTTTAAACATGTTCTCAATTTTAAGGACTCAAACACCAGTTTTCTCTATTTTACAAAATCTCTACCGAGTGAAATACTTTTAACAGATTCCTGGTTTGGATTTGTTTTGAATTGATATCTCAGTTACCCACCGCCGCGTGAGAAATGTGTTGGCCCATTATGCACAAATCCATACAAGTACAGAGATTCCAAAACAAAGCTTCCCCTTTGTAGTCTTCAATGCTACAAGGAAATCCAGGGAAAGTTGCAGACAGAAGCAACCTGCTAAGTAGTAACAAGAAGAAGAAGCTGCAGAGTGACCGTTTCTTGCAGTCCATGATGCTTTTCAATACACGGAGGCCAAGAAACGTAATATGCATCATATATATTTTTATATATATATATATATCTACCCAGATTATATATGTGTAGGTATAATGTTTTTGCAGTTTTGCATTACACGGGGTGGTTGCTATGTAATGGATGCTTTTATAAAAATATAATTACAGAGCAAGTTTAACGTGTGTATCTTTGCAATTAAACATTGATCATTCTTAGCAAATATTGGAAACCGGTTCCCACATCATACGCCATTAAACCGATCCTACCACCAGCCCAGCTCCCAACCTGACTCCCAACCATAAAACCAATCCAACCAAGCTTCCCTTCTCCAGCTATCCCTCCACCATACGCACCGACAAAAGTCCCCACACTTCTCACTAATCCCTCTGCAACGCTTCCTCCGAAATACAGCGTTTCAAACAGATCCCATCCTGAAGATATCAACGGACCCATTACGTGTTTTGCCTGTAAGGACGCGCGTCTAGCACTTGCGTTGCCTTGTTCACGGGCTAGAGTCATGGCTGTTTCGAAAGATTGGCCTGAAGACAGGATTTGTGCAAGTGCTTTTTGTGTTGCTTGTGTTCTTACGTTGTGGACATGGACGGCTCTGATGTAGTATAAGTATAGCTTTACGGTCTCTTTGACAAAGCATGCTATTGTTCCGTAACTTTGATCAAAGCAATCCATGAATGTAAATCTCTCTTTTCCTGCCCATGTTTTTGACCAGTTGTCTTTTCCTCCTACCAGCTCGCGGCATTTTTCAGCTGTACGTAAGAAAATTAAAAAAAAAAAAAGTTAAATCTGTAAAAACAAATAATGACCTCTCTCCCTCCCCTCTTATTGCGCCCACAATTACATCGACAACTTCTCAAAAGGAACAAGGTTAGAGCGGCCCTAATGATGATATTGAGAGAAGCCCTCTGATTGTTGATGTTTGGGTGACGTGGAGAAAGATGAGTGGAGGATAAATATAGAATAATTGTAGGGATAAATTGTGTGTGATGTGATGTTGTAATTGTGATAATATAAAAGGATGGTAGAGATTATTTGTGTGTGATTAGATGTTGTAGTGGTGGTAAATATTATGAATCTAATGATAAAATAATATTAAATAATAATTGAAACTATTTTTATTTTCAGTAAACACATAATCTTAATAAATATATAATAAAAAAGGATGTTTGGTGTTTTTTTTTTTAGACAGAGAATTGGCTAAGTGATTCTCTGAAAATAGATAAGAGTGTAGATAACCAAACAAAAAATTTGTCTAGATTAATACTACTATTTTACATTTTATGCAAATGCTTCTCTGTTCTGTCAAAAGTTGCTAAAGAATATGGCTAGAATTGGATCATTAGGGCCGCTCTTAGCAACCTGATTGTTCATTGGATTGTCTGCAGGTTTAGTATGGAACTAATACGAATTCTAAATTAATGAGAGATGTTGTGATACAATTGTTGTAAATTCTTTAAAAAAAATTTATTTACTGTACAATATTAAAAATGGACATAAATAAATTAGTTACCCACCAATGAAGCTCAAGATGACAATGGTAGCAAAAGTGGGCAGCTGCTTATTCATTGTTGATGAAATGAAACTATCCATTAATATTTTGTTGTAGTATTTTTTTGTAATTAAGATTTGCTTGAAAATGCAGTTTATATAATCTTTTTGATCAAAAGCTTTCATCTTCAATAATATGCATTAGGACAAGGAAGGAATTAAATTGGATTAATGAAAACCTAAAGATAGGTTAAGTACTGATTCTTTTTACAAGATCACAATTTTCTTGTTACAAACAACATATCCATCTCACAGCTTGCCTCTTCTTCAATCATCTCATAACCACCACCACCATATATGTTGTTGCCTCTTTCTTCACTCAACTATTTTTGGATGATGACATTTTTAAATAAACATTTTGATTTATTATAGGAAAAAAAAAAAAATTACGTATAATATTTTTAAGATTTATGGTTATTTATTTATGACAATTGTTTTAGACTACGACTTCATTTTCCTTATCATGCAAGTATAGAAATATCAAGAATTATATGTCATTATTAATAATGTAAAAATAAAAATTAATATAAACTAGCATTGAAATATTTGAGCATGATATTGAATTAATAGGTGGCAACTTATCAGTGGTACACAACCTGATAAAAAATGTGTGTTCACCATTCAGTAAGCTATAGTACATAATAATTCCGATAATTTTGCCAATTAAAACTGTGGCTATAAGTGTTTAGCAACAGGGCAACAATTCATCATCATATCCATACAACTCGATTAACCATGGCGACGGCCGGAGCTAGTTTACTCCTCTCCGCCGCATCAACAACAACCGAGTCCAAACCATCTGAATCGCCAAAAATCGACGCTACTCTCAAGCTATCAATCCTCAACAATCCATGGAAGAGTCCTGCAGACTTTAGCCAGGGAAGAGTTTCCGTCCGACCGATTACTGCCGTGCCGGAAAATCTGACCGATAAAGTGGCTGATAGCGTGAAGAATGCTGAGGAAGCATGTGCAGGAGATCCGGCGAGCGGAGAGTGCGTGGCGGCCTGGGATGAAGTGGAGGAGCTGAGTGCGGCGGCGAGCCACGCTAGGGACAAGAATAAAGGTGCAGATCCGCTTGAGAATTATTGTAAAGATAACCCGGAGACAGATGAGTGCCGTACCTACGACAACTGATTCCATAATACCCTTAATACCCTCAGGTCGTTTTACTGCAATAATTAAAGCTACTGTGTATGAGGGGTAGTTTATGTAAAATGATGCTTTATTCACACCATTAAAATTATATGTATAGACCCCACAGTGTATTTTATTGTATGAAAATTATCATGTATAATCTTTATTTGGATATCAAACATACATAACACAAAACCTATATGTATATAGATATATGTGTCATAAATCATCCACTCATATAGTACTTTTCCTATTTATGTCTATTTATGTAAACAAACTATGTTGCTTATCCAAGTTGTTTTATGATGTGTTATATATCACCATAAATATATACAGTAAAACTTTTATACATTAATACTCTTTAAATTAATAACCTCTCTAAAATAATATTTTTTTTCGGTCCCGACTTGGGCCAGTTCAAAAAATGACCAATTTCGATAAGATAATAATTTTTAGAAAATACTTGTATAGACATACAGTCCCAATAATATCATAAATTAATAATTCTCCATAATCACAAAAATATATATGTTACAATTTTGTAAAATATGATTCTATTGTTGTCTGCTGATCGTTTCAGTGTATTTGATATTGTACCATGACTAACTTTTAGATGAAACTTATCCTCGAGCCACAATTGGAGATCTTTCTGAGTGCATGATGAATTATCTCTTTTGTACTCACATAATGATTTTCTTATTTCATCAGTCATTGTTGCTTTTGCGACACCTTTTAGATGAGAAGTCATTGTTTGATATGGTTGTTTTTTTTTAATATCTTGTTTATATACACGGTAGTACATGCTATCACTATTATACACTGAATATTTTTGTTGTAAAAATACAATGAATCAAATTAATGTATGTACACTGAATCTTGTATATACAGTACATTGAATTTGTAACTAATACACATTGAATTAAGTATAATACATAAATTAATACACTTCATTATATTTAAATTTATATAATTAAAACTTAATTTTGTTTGATATCAAAAACTCTCTATAAAATAATAATTATTAATTTATCGATAAATTAATACTCGCTAAATTAATAAAATATTCTGATCCCAACTATATTAATTTATAGAGGTTTTAGTGTACTGTTAAATACTCACCAAATTTCTTATTGTTGCTGTTTTTACAGGAGCATATATATACTATATATGATGTTTTTACACACACTTCACACTTGTTTTCTACCTTAGAGACATAGTGCATATATATACATATACACACACATTTGTTTTTTATACCTTATCCAAGTTGTTTTTTTATGATGTGTTATATATCACCATAAATATATACCGTTACATACTCACCAAATTTCATATTGCGAACCATGGTGTGAACTTATATTGTCAAGTGTTGGGCTGGCCTAGTTGGCTCAGACTTGTTGTGTGCCTAGTTGACAGTGCCTTTATATTAACCCACACTTGAGGGGGCGTGTTAAAGATAAGGAAATAAAGTAGCATATTTACTTTCACCAATTGGTTGTAGTAGAATGGTAAACGCTTAATCTTAACATTGTAGCAGAGCGGAGGGTCTTGGGTACAAACCCCTAAGTGTTGGGCTGGCCAATTGGCCTTTGTGCCTAGTTGGCTCAGGCTTGTTGTGTGTCTAGTTGACATAGCCTTTATATGGGCCCACACTTGAAAGGACGTGTTAAAGTGTAAAATGAATAATATTGTGGAACAAATCTAAAAGTGTAGGATGAATTATATTTTGGAACGGAGGTAATAGTTGTCAAAATTATTTATTCCTTTTTATATGATGTAGTATCATTTATAATGCAGTATTTATGGTCATTTTTCTTGTTTTATGTGTATGATCGTGTTGTTCATGTTTATGCAGTCTAACGAAGCTGCTATAAGTGATAAAATGGAGTAGATGTCTTGCCTATAGGCTCGTCTACTATGTCCCTTTTATGTTAGATGGCATTTTATGTGCTAAATGGTCACTTGGTCAGAAAGGTGCACGGATCATCTTAGTATATTAATGACCTATTAGGCTATTAAATAAGGAAATTTTGTGTCTTATAAATTATTTGTTAATGATGCAAAAGAACTTGCCTATAAGGCAGGAAACGAGTGTGAAAAGATAAAACAAGAAATTACCTTTACAAGATGCTTTAGTTGTGTTAAAATGATCGTGTTGGTGATTTGATATTCTATACTTGAGAAGTGTTGGTATGTTAATAATCTTGTCGATAAATGGATTACATAAGTATACAAAAAAAAAAGAGGACAAATTCAAGGCCTCAATGTCCCGAGACCTCCGTTAACCATTTGAGCCAAGACTCGATCACAAGTTCTTTCAAGTTTAGCTTATGCCTTAAAGGTATTAACAAGCCTGACCCAACTAGGCTTACTACGACCAACTAGGTCAGCCCAACACTTGACAATATAAATGGGGAAAAATATTGTTCACACCAGGGTTCAATCTCATGACATCTTGCTTTGATAGCATTTCAGGATCAAGCGCTTATCATTCTACTACAACAATGTTAAGATCAAATGCTTACCATTCTACTAAATCCAATTGATGGTAGTAAATATGCTACTTATTTCCTTATACACTTTAACACTTACCTCTAATTTACTATCAATCCAACCACTTTTCATTACTTAATTAACAACTATCGCAATAATGATATTCAAGTGGCATTTTAGACATTAACCTTCAAATTTATGACATTCAACTACTTTTTAATCTTTGTGAAAACCTCTATGATGATTTGTATTTTTGGATGGATGTAGTACATCCGAACGTATGATGTATAATATAATGTCATTTAGAATAACAATAGATAATTTATTATATTTTTCTTCTTTTTACCCTTAATTTATTATAAATTTATCAATTTTCATTATTTTACAACTATTGCATCAGTGACAGTCAAAATATATTCCAGTTTTTTCTTTATAAAATTAATACTACATCTGTCGAAAAATGTAAATCCATTTTGCTTTTTGAATTTTTATCATAATATAAATCCATTTAGAATACCAATTGATCATTTATTATATACTTCTTCCTTTTACCCTTAATTTATTATACATTCATATACTTTACAATTATTACATTAATTGGAGTCAAAAGGTATTCTAGATTTTTACCTTTAAATTAATGACACTTAACCACATTCTTAATCCGTGTAAAAAATGTCTAAACGGACTTAAATTTTGAGACGAATGGATTATTTTTCCTCTTTTCTTTTTGGCTTATGGAATGTAATAGTGATTGACATTCGAGAAAATAGGAAATCATGTCCCTGTAAGAACCCGGAATTTTTTACAGATTGTGTTAGACCTGATCTTTATTTTTATTTTTTTTTTCCAGTTAGTGGGTGTAAATTTTTGCACTTTTTGGAGCTAGACCTTGCAAGTTTGCACATGCTCAATACACACAATGTGTGAATTGAATTCTAGAATTTTCCACCTTATGGTGACCAGTCCGCGCAAATTTCCACATTCTAGTGATCAATCCGTGTAAATTTCCACCTCCAAGCGACAACCTCGAAATTTCCAAACTATGGTGATCAGCGAATGCAAATTTCCAATTTTTAGTCCAGAAAAACTAGAAATTGCCACATTTTATCACCAGATCGAAGGTGGAAATTTGCAAGGGCCGATGAACAAAAGGTGGATTTTACATGTGCCAGAATTCAATTCTCATGTGACATGCATTGAGCTCGTGCAAAATTGCATGGAATGACTCTAAAACATGCTAATTACACATGCTACCCGAAAACAAAATATCAAGTCTAACATAATTTGAAAAAAAATCAAATCCTTACAAAGAACTGATTTCCTATTTTCTCCTGACATTCACGCGTCTTAGAAAATTGAGAGCATGTGTACTTTTGATTGATCACATGTAGGCCTGTAAACGAGCCGAACCCTACCGAACCCTGGAGTAGTTCGGTTCGGCTCGAACATGTTCAAATACATGGCTCGATTCGGCTCGAAATTTTCGAGCCTAAAATATCAGGATTCGGTTCAGCTCGAACTTAAAAAAAAAGGAAAAAATTCGGTACTATTCGGCTTGAACAGTTCGAACATGTTCGGTCCGAAAATTCAAAAATACCCAATAAATAATTGTAGTTAAAAAATACATGTCCAAAACCAAAATAATACATTACATGTCCCAAAATATAGCATAACATGCCCAAAATGTTCAAGGCCCTATTCCAAAATATAACATAACATGTTCAAAAATTAATACCTTGCAACTCTACGAGCCGAACATGTTCGGCTCGTTTGTCCGAATACCAATTTCCAATGCCCTATTCTACGTTTGATGATACGAGCCGATCCTCGAACCGAACTTTTTCGAGCCGAACACACCGAATCGAATCAAACTTTAAGCCTCACTTACAGGCCTAATCACATGTCCGTGAAGTTATTTCGTGTGTAAGTGTAAGAAGAACATTTGTCCTCTCTTGGTTCCCATAATTAATATTTCATCTTTTTTTTTTTCCAAGTAATTAAAGTTAACAATGTTGATTTGTTTTTGTTTAAGCTATTATAATTATACAATTAATGTTAGTTTGTTTTACACCCCTACTCTTAATTAACATATACTATAATATACAATTAGGGGACTAAAAAGGGGTCAACTTTTTTTTTTCTTCTTTCTTATAACAATTATGGATAAAAAAAATAGGGAGTACAATTGTCAAACAATTGGAAGGTGTTGATCTTCATGAATGCCAATCGATAACTGAGCCTCCAAATCCTGATGAACAAGGATAAAAACAGAAAATGGTCGGTAATTTCACAAAAGAAAAGTTTATACTTGGCAGTAATTAAATGTGATTAGTAGTATAACATTTCTTAAGAAAATACAGGGCTATGAAGTTGTAAAAGAATAATAATTACCCGTAGATGTCTAACACTGTTGTGGAAAGCTGTGATTATCCGAACCAATATGTACATTGGGATGAGTATGCCGATTGCCCTTAATATTAGCAACTGTCAATAACCACACAAAAAGGAAAAAAAAATAATTACGTGATTTACTAAAGAATATTGTGAAAAAAGAAAAAAGAAAAAAAAAAAAACTGATCTAAAAATACAATAATAAATAAAATATGGAGAAAAGGAGAAATACTGACGGTGGCAAGTGCAAAAGGGTAACGGGGTGTCGTTCCTTCCGCAAGCAATGGGAGAAGGTGTCTCAACAGGAGCACCACTGTCAGCTGCATATACAATTATTAAAATTTATTATTATTCACAATAGTCATATATATACTAGGATTCTTAGTGGTGGGAACAACCTAAATAAATTTATTAAAAAATAAAAGGGTATATTTTATCTCATTAATGTGTTCCACATATGACGGGTGTATCTAATAACTTTCCATACCATAGTATATATTCGACCTTTTAAAAGTAGGTTATAGATTACGATCAACTTTCTGAACGTTGATTATAGATTATATAACCTACTTTGAAAAATGTATGATTTTTTTTTTTTGTTAATTGTAATTGTGATACATGATTAGCGATACATGATTCTCAATGGGAACATATACATACACCAATTTTACATATCGAGATATCATATACGTTTTACTTTTTAAAAGTTGATTATATATTTCAACCAAATACATGTGATGTCACTAGGGCCGAGTTTGGTTTGGTTTGATTTGATTTTGTTGAATCTGAGTTGATTTCATTTAATGGCAGGTTGGTGGGAGAAAATTGTACTACCAACTTAAACCTAGACAATATAAAAATCAATGGTGTTGTTTGAATTAGTTTGGTTTGGTTTCATCAAGGTCAAATTCTTTTAGTACAAAAAAAATTATAAAGATCATATATGTATTGACATTTTTATGCAAATCAAAACAATTTGAAGGTGATACATTCAATAAATCATGAACAAAATTATCTAAAAAAGAAAACTATACCACGAAAATACATATTTAAGAATAAAAATAGTGGATAAATCACGAAATTCCAAAAACAAAATAATTGATGTTCAAAATTCATGGCAAGCAACGGTATACGTTTAGTTTAAAAATACAATAAAGTATATGTTTTAAGTCATAAAACTAATAATCAAGACACACATACATTACACATATACTATAAAATGATAGTAAAATTTAAAAAGTAAACAAAATTGAGTTAGGTTCGAATGAGTTTGGAGATTAATCGAAATAACCTACACCAAACAAAACGTATTCGATTCGGGTTTTGGTTTTAAAGCAAACCGAATGGGTTGGTTTCAAATTGTTTGGTTCGGTTTATTGCTAATTTTTTTTCTTTTTCTTTCACACCAGGTGTCAAATTATATTGGGGAAATTCGTTTTTACCCTTTTTTTGAAAATAAAAACGAAATCTACACTCTTCTAAATTCAAAAACCACTCTGATCCCCCGCTTAAAAGTGGGTGAAATCGCCCAAAAATAGGAGAAGCGATTTCACCCACTTTTAGGCGAGGGATAGGAGTGGTTTTTGAATTTAGAAGGTTGTAGACTTCGTTTTTATTTTCAAAAAAAAGATAAAAAACGAATTTCCCCAATTATATTTTGAAAGATGCCCATTATTATTATATGTGTTGAAGAGTCCATATCAGTCTCTGGATAAAGATGATAGGGCATAGCTTTTATCCATACTTTCCAAAAGTCAGCTTCAACTTTGAAGAATAACTAGCTAAGTTGTTATCCTCTCTATATTTCAAACGCTCAAATATAGGATAATGTTTATCTCTTAATTTATTTATAGTCATACGTTATTATTATTTAGACAAATTTTATAATACAACCGTTGTAGCAAGGTTGTATCAAGTGGCATACATTACAACCATTCATTTCTAACCTCTCACACACGATAAAAGTGTATTATGTGAAAGAGAGTAAAAATGAGAGAGGCTCTAATGTATGCGCCACTTTATCATAACCTTCTTACAACCGATTCTGTAATAAAGTCTCTCATTTATTTATTGGACCATGTAGTACAATCATTGTAAAGGGGCATAAAATGATGTTTCTACTTTATTATATTTAATAATATATATTATCTATGATCATCAATAATAATTAAATAAATACATAAATGATATTAAAACTTACAAGTAATGCAACATATTTGCAGCAGGTAACGCTTCTATCCACTGCAGCTAAGCAACCAGGGGAATAAGAGGGGCTTTCTCTTTCTGACTCTGCCCTTTGTATTATTTCATATTCTCCTCTCCCTCTATCATTTAATTAATAATAATCACTCATTAATTTCATTTATTAATACTCACATAATCAATAATATAAACACGCAAAATAACCACTCAATAAGACTAACAAAGAGAAGAATATGTTGATGATCGAATATTTTTTAACTTATAATTAAACTGCGGTGATTATATCAAAAGTTGAATTTTCATTTCTTTCAAAAAGATTGAGCATTAAATACGATTGAATTCAACAACATGTGAATTAATATCATTGCAACTAAGCCGCATATCCAATGTTGATTTAAATGTTGTGCCTATACATAAACTGGTAATTCTGACGTGGGGAATTTCAATTCGATTCAATTGTTTTACATCTGTTTGTGCACGTGATACGTATAAATCCGACAGTTGAGTCTAATGAAGACTTCATGCATCAGAATTTTCTATATATAAACAATTGATGATGTATTTATTTTAAATAAATTGTATAAAACAAAATAGGACAAATGGTGTACTATGAGTATATATATATATACCTTAAAGCTGCAGAAGAGGAAATGAGCACAGCCTTCTTAGGCAGAGCTGTGTACCCTGGTTCAAATTTCTGTCACACATTAAATTAAAACCATAAAAATGTTATTAATCACTTTTTACTACACTGGTCATGTAATTAACCTCCTTAAACTACACTAAAGTGTACATAACATATAAGAGATAAAGAGACTAAATGATCTTAAATCAAATAAAAAAATAAGAAAAAACTTGGGGATACTTGTCAACAAGATAGCAAAAAAAAAAAAAAAAAAATGAAAAGAAAAATACGAAATACAAATGGGGGTTGCTTAGCTTAGAATTATTGCCAACGTTGTATTAAAAAAAAGCATATGAACAGAAACTACTGTATATAAATGAAAAAGGCATCAAAAAAGGATTTGATATGAAGCATTTCCTTGAATAAAAGAATTATTTGTTCGGGTTGTCATAATCATTCATACACCATCGATTATAATGAGTTTGTGCCAGTAACGTTAATTAATTACCCCATTCTTCATAAATGTAGTCGTCTTAAACTATACCCCTATACAAAATATAAGATTCACATACCTCAATTAATATGATACGGATCCAACTGTCCAGACACAACATATAATCTCATAATTGATTATGATGTATGACCATTTTATCATGATATACATCATAATCAAATGTGAAAATACTGGTTATGCCTCTGTTTCCAGGATATTACCATACGAGAAGAATAATATATTCACGCTGGACATC
The DNA here is from genome assembly GCA_036785695.1 of Gentiana straminea. Classification (NCBI taxonomy): domain Eukaryota; kingdom Viridiplantae; phylum Streptophyta; class Magnoliopsida; order Gentianales; family Gentianaceae; genus Gentiana; species Gentiana straminea. The sequence continues at coordinate 4,466,183 of JAVUPR010000061.1, forward strand.
CACTTCTTCATGATCACTCCGTATATTTCTTATCATTAATCAAAATGTATGATTTATCGATATATCCCTCGTTGATCAATGATGATAAAAATATAAAACTTTATATATAATCCCAGAAAAAGCAAAGCACAACTTTCAGGAACAAAAACTTCACAGGCGTTTCCATAAAAATAAAAAAATAAAAAAATAAAAAACAGAAAGAAGAAGAAGAAGAAGAAGAAGAAGAACTGATCAAAAAGGAAACCTGTAAGCAAATTTCGCATATAGTGTTTCCCTTTTCATTGCACCATCTTTGTACACATTCTCTATGTGCAAACTGTTAACCAAATTCAAAAAAGCCAATTCCAAAACTCTGTTAATTAATTAAGTTGTTGAGAAAATTATAATTCAAAAGAAACATGAAGATATATATACCTTAAGAGAACCAGAACAAGCACATGGAGCTTCAAGTGAATCACCTTCATGGCATATCTTACAAAAACACCAAGAAGATGATGTTGCTGAATAAGAAACTGTTGTTGTATAATCATCCACCACTTTCAATATTATCACTTCTCCCATATTTTTTCTCTCTTGGAATTTTGGCAAGTAATTATATGGGATTCTGCTGATTATTTATTACAATCTATTTCTTGATTGCTTTTTTTTTTTTTTTTTTTTTGGGTTTCCCTTTCTTCCTCTGTAATCCTTGTTTGGCTTTGCTTCGTCTACCATATATAGTTGATGCCAGAGGGACAGACGTATTTCCTATATTACCCTTTTGATTTTAGATATTTTATTCTCAACATAAATTTATCCTTTTGTATTAAATGTGAGGCTAAAAATGTTCGTCATACAGATTAGAATAATTGATACAAGCCATGACTCATGATTATAAGGTGTTTTTTTTTTTTTTTTTTTTTTTTTTTTTGCAGGGCATGATTGTAATTGTAAAAAAAATTAAGTTGTTTAAATGATTCAACAATTACTGGAAAAAAACAAATTATGTACGGCTGATTTTCATATCAGTTACTCACTCCGTCCCTATTTAACTGTCTCAGTTGTCAAAAACATACATATTAAGCAAAGTAGTTAATGTTTTCATTTAATATCAAAATGACAATAACACCCTGTGAATATAATTAATGCAATGTTGTTGTTGGTTTTTTTTGTTTTGGTAAACCTTGTAATTAATATAATTAATGCAATTTATTGTTTTCAATATCTCACCCCTTAATAAATAAGGGTAGATGTAGAAAAATACAATAAATAGTGCTTTGGAAATGTAACTACGACAGATAAAAAAAAATTTATTTTAGCAAACACGACAGTTCAATAGGAACGGAGGGAATTTAAAACTACTACCTCCGTTTCAAAATATAAGTTATCCTAGATTTTTCACACAGATTAAAAAAGTGATTAAATGTTATAAATTTGATGATTAATGTCTAAAATGTCCCTTGACTATCATTAATGCGATAGTTGTTAAGTAATGAAAATTGATTGGATTAATAATAAATTAGAAGTAAAATAAAAAAAAAAGTAATAAATGTTGAATTGATGATGTACAATAACTTATATCTTAAAACAAAACTAAAAATATATGATGACTTATATTTTAGAAATGAAATCGTACTAATTAGGCTACGTGGCTTTCTTATCTAACTTCTTCTACTTCTCTCTTTCTTTCTTTTTTCTTTTTTCCTTTTTTCCTTTAAGATAGATTAGAATGCCACGTATTATTTTTCATATTTTTTTTTGATTGAAAAGAAAGTCACGTCTTATTAGGGGTGAACATGATCCGGTTCGGTCGGTTTTATTATTTTTAAACCGAACCATTTTATATGGTTTCAAATTTTTGAAACCAAACTAAAACGGGTTGAAGACGTAAACCATGTTATTCGGTCAGGTTTGGTTCGCCTTGGTTCAGGTTTATTACGGTTCACATGGTTTATCTTACTCGTTTCAATTCGATCATCAATGAATCATCAACTTAAAAAAACTACTATTAATGAACAAACAACTATATTATTAAATGACATACATAAATCTCAAAATGCATAACACAAAATAGTATTTTGAGTAAGATTAGGGAAGAAAGAGGAATAGATTTGTTTCATAAGTAAGGAGAGACAAATGGAAGATAGATAACACACACGTACACACACACACACACACGCACACGCACACACACACACACACACACATATATATATCAAATGAATAAACATGTGATACAGATTTGAGCTTTATTTAGTAAGAAAATATTCATGATTTTATGATCTCCAAAACACTGATATTGATTATTTGTACAATGTTATTGTCCAACATAACCTAATTATAAGCAAATCAAAGACAATCGTATATAAAACTAAGGTTTATAAATGCATTTATCCAGATAATAAAAAAATATGCATTATGCAGTTCATCAATATCATTAAGAGAAGTAAGTCATACAAATCAGCATCGACAAATATCCATAATGAAGTTCATCAATACCATTGAGAGAAGTAAGTCATTCAAATGAGCATCCTCATATTTCAAATATTGGTGTTGAGCAAGTATAAAGAGAAGAACGAGTTAGCAGTGGTGAGTTGTGAACCGAAATGTACTCAAGATTCTTTTAAAGAATTGAAGACAATTCAGTGAAATGATCAACAAAATTTGAATATATAGGATATGAAATTAACTATGTTGCAGCACTATATTACACGTAAAAAGTTCAAATAGATTGAGATAGATAGTAAAAAGCGTATAGATGTTTTAAAGTATTAGATGTAGGTGTGTGTGTGTGCGCGTGTGTGCGTGTGTGTGAGTGTGTGTGTGTGTATATATATATATCATCCGGTTTTAAACGATCTTTATTTTCTTAAATTGGAACCAAATTGTATTCAACGGTTTGATTTTAAGTTATATGAAAACCGACCGAAAAACCACAGTTTATACATTTTCGGTTTGGTTCAATTTGGTTCAGCCGTTTGGTTTGGTTTTTAGAATTTTTGTTCACCCCTACGTCTTACTATCACGGAAGGGTTTCTCAAAAAAAAAAAAAAAAAAAATTACTATCACGGAACGGTTATGTACAGTTCTTTTATGACAAAATTTTCACATTAAATTAAATTAAATAATAATTATATACCCGATTATTTGCTCTCCCCTTGTGGCCATGGAATCAGTTTCTCTTTTTCCACGAATACGAGCCTTGGGTGTATTTCGTAAAATTGGAGGCCATGCATTTCCTATGGTAGAGTTTCCTTCTCTTTAAAAGATGGCAAATTAATTCTCCAAAAAGTAGCAAATTTATCCTGATCCGGCCGCATTTTAAAAAAAATTGATTAGTCAAAAACATGATGACATGGTGGTACTGGAACATCATGAAATCACTGTTAAAAGATTTTGTTATTTTTCAGATCTACATGATGTGTTATTTAATGAGAAGATTGAAGATGCAACACCTTCAAATGTACACTCAAGTGAGATCATGGTTTCAGCCCGTAGCGTAAAAGAAGTACCTTCTTCTTGGAAAGAAAATTGGTTCTTTCTCGTGGAACCTATATATTGGTAATTTTATTGTTTTTTTCTAGTAATAAAGAATATAACCAAACATAAAATGACTAAATTATCTGATATCTGAAAATCTAAAGTTAGATGAAAGTGTTATTCATCTTTTCCCCTTTGGCTTAGTGAAGCCACTAGGAATATTGTTCTAAACTATTTTATGTAATGCTAATTCTAAATTCCCGAAAGAAAATTAATTACCTGAATTTTTTAAATATCAACGAGAACTGACAATCGATATCATTGAACAAATTATGACACGTTCATTTCGTAGAAATGTGACGGATTAAAATAGAATAATGAGATCGGAACGTTTGGATTCTTCAGATAATGAAAAAATATAACGAATCAAATTCAATAATAACTGGCATACCGAGTGATGGGTAAGGCGGGATGATGGGGTATGGTAGAATGGATGGAGTTTGGTGCGAGAGGTAGGGTAGGGTGGAAAGGGTAAGGTTATATATGTGGGTAAGGTGGGTAAGCCTACCCTAACAACCATTTTACCCTACCATACTTTACCTTACCCACCTACTCAATACTACTCTTCTACATTCCCTACCTTTTACGCACTGTACCTATCCTCGCACTACATCTTACATGTCTATCCACCTTACTGTACCACCCCAACCTACCCTACTCTACCCTACCCTACCACCCACCTACCCTACCCAACCTTATCTCACCACCAACCCTTCCCAACACCTCCCATCTTACCTTGCTTAATCTGGCCATACCCAACCTTACCAACCCCACCTTACCCATTTGCCCACCCTACCTTACCACCCCATGTTAAGTCACCAAGACGTGTTGCCCCAAGCCCTCTTGTTAAGTCAGTAAAAGACATAAAACATGTCACTCAAGACAAGAACATTAACATGATAAGTAAGTAAGACATAGAGACATGGCATACAAGACACAAATATGTTATTGTTAATGGATGAGTAAAGTAAGGATTAGTAGTGGCTTATGTAAGTCTGATCAATGAGACACAAACACGGTAAGTAATTAAGTAATTAATGAAATGAATAAGTACGTGCAATTTAAACTGAATATAAGATAATATGCATGTTTTCTATGCATGGTTTACTGTTAATTTTCAAGAGGTTTTCTTTTTGTGTCAAGACACATTTTCAAACACGTTTAATGTATTTTCAAGTTATGCTTTTAACAATACTTTTCTAAATGTTTCAAGTAATATTTTTAAAATGTTTGTGAACTAGATGAAGTAGATTAATATCATGTCTCCCAGCATCCGACAAACATGAATCTCTATTTTGATCTTCTTTCTCATTTTTGAGCATTCGGCTGGTGCTCACTCATTTATTTGGAATAAGAAGATATGCAGGTTGAGACGAGTTGGATGATGAGTTTAAAGAGCAACTTTAGGAATAGAGTTACAGAGTTCTTTATGTATCAGCAATTTCCTTTTTAATTTGGTAAAGTTGAGTTGTGACATATGTTAGTACATATGTATGATTTAGTTTGACAACAATTGCAATTCGTTGAGTTGGTTAATAGAAGATGATATGTTTCAGTTTTCTCGAGTCTCTTATTTGTTTCTTTTCTTTCGCGTGTTATTTAAGTATTCTGATATGACATGAGACGTACGTGAAATTTAGGGTTTATTTTAAATGTCACGTGCAGAACGTTCATTTTTTCGGATAAAAACTCAGTATACGAGACCAAGCATTACACTAAGTACCTTTTTTATTTTGAAAAGTATTTTGTTAAGAGTCATATTGTTGTCAGAACGAAATATCCTAACAAGTATCACAACGAGCAAATTAAAGCGTCATAAGGTGACGCAAAAGCATAACAAGGATTAGTAAAGCAAAAACAAAGTATCACGACGTCTTTTGTTACGCCTTCTGAATGCGTTGGCTAACGCTTATGTTTTGTTAGAGTATTGCATCAGATCCTCTTTACGAATACTCTATTTAACAGTTTTAATTACACATTTTTCCAATTTAAAGAATCTGTGTCCAAGATAAAATGAATCAGATCATTTATTTCACATAATGCATTAGATATAAAAGAAAATTTAGAGAGTCTGGATGAACGCGGTAAATATATAAGAAATTTTACCAAATAGGTATTTTACAATAAAATATAGTGTATCTGTTGTAATATTATTGTTTCTATTGATATATCTAAAATTAATATAGTTTTTCGTACTACAAGTGCTCTTAAGCTTCATTGGCCTTCCGTTCTCCAAATTTTGGGTGCAGCGTTTCTTCCTAATATTCATACTATTTGTGTGTAATTTTCTTTCCATAAGAATTCGGAAAAAACACAGCATATTGTGTGATTGCAAGAAACATGCAAACAATAATTGCAATTCACGAAACTGAGAACATTTCTTTAATTTTCTATTATTTGGAGGACAACACATGATTATGTGGAAGGCTTCGACATTTGAATTTCAGAAAAAGGTTAATTATATATAGTCTGAAAATGAGTTGTCTGATCCATTATGTGTTTTGTATAACTAACTGCTGGCAGAGAAATTATGGGAACAAAACAATTATAAAAAACGAAAATTGGACTACAAATAATTAATATATACTACTAGTACTATACGTTAGAATAACCAAACGCGGTCTCGCCGAAAGAGCATTAAATTTAGTGAACGAATTCCCATTGATTCTGTAGGCCATGTTCTGCCGGCCGGTGCCCGCCGGTCTGCTCGATACGAGTACAAATGGCAACCCATTTTTTTTTTCCTTTTGTTTTTAACTTAGAAAACAAAATAGAAGCCTTTCCTGGTTATTGCTTTTTTTCATTTGTTGTTGTTATTATTATTATTACTGGATCCTCAATTACATACAATCCAGAAAATATCGTATTCAATTCAGACTTAGTATCGGATGTATGTAATAAAATAAATATTCACAAAAACAGAATACTCCTCTATATATATATATATATATATATATATATATATAACAAAAAAAAAATACTAGGGCGGCTATACCGCCTCAGGGTAATGTGGATGGCCGTGATTATATATTACAACGGATAGATACAAAGGCTGATGAGTTTCTTCATAATTGAATATGAAGAACTCAAAGTAAAACAGAAAACCAGAAAACTGAAACAGAATAATGGAGAAAACTAAAATCAGACTTTTATTGATTGATATTCAACTTAATGATTACAATTGATGATCTTAGCTGCTTATATAGAATGTAGTAGCAGCATTGATACAACTTGGAGCGGTTACAATAAGTAATAACTAACTAACTAACTCCTAACTGATTTGACTAACTTCTAACTGATTTTGTATGTAGGTGTTCGACCATATGCCTGAGAGAGTTTGTAGAATCCTGTTTGCTGTCTTGTATTAACTTCAACACCCCTTCTCAAACTGGATTCTTAGGTTTGTAGATGTTGATTATGGGATAGGATTCCAATAAAGTCTGAAATCTGGTGTTGTCTAGTGGCTTAGTAAACAAATCTGCCAGCTGCAACTCTGTTGAAAGAGGTAGAGGTTTTAGGAGTCCGTGTTGATATCTGTCTCTTATGACATGGCAGTCTATTTTAATGTGTTTAGTTCTCTCATGAAATACTGGATTCTCAACTATATATAGAGCACTTTTGCTGTCACAAAACATTGGAATAGGTTTGTCTTGCTTAATGTTAAAATCTGACAGCAAGTATATAAGCCATTGCAACTCACATGATGCCATTGCCATAGCCCTGTATTCAGCTTCTGATGAACTTATAGATGTTGTGGTTTGCTTTTTTGTTCTCCAACTTATGAGTGATCCTCCTAAGAATACAGAGAACCCTGTGACAGATCTTCTAGTATCATTACACCTAGCCCAATCTGAATCTACAAAACATTTAAGTTCTAATTAAGTTGCCTTCTGATGGAAAGAATATGCCTTGTCCAGGAGCCTTCTTCAAATATTTTAGTAGCTTGTATGCTGCTTGTAGTTGCAGATCAGTTGGTTTATCAAGAAATTGACTGAGTTGTTGTGTAGCATAAGTGATATCTGGTCTTGTTAAGCCTAGGTACATCAGCTTTCCAACCAAACTTCTGTAGTAGCTATTTGATTTTAATTGTGCAGAATCCTTGATGTGTAGACTTGTAGAAGCATCCATAGGTATTTGACTAGGTTTACAATCTGAGTATCCATATTCTTCAAGTAACTCCAAACAATACTTCCTTTGAGATAATACAATGCCTTGTTTTGATCTTGCCACTTCTAGCCCTAAGAAGTATTTCAGTTCACCTAAGTCTTTAATGCCAAATCTGTCATTTAGGAATCCCTTTAGCTGTTTAACTTCTTCCATATTGGGACTTGTCACCAGAACATCATCAACATAAACTAGGACAGCTATGTAATTATCATCTGATCCTTTTACAAACAGGTTGTAGTCCTGTTTGGATTGTCTGAACCCCCTCTCAAGCAAGGCTTGGGTTAATTTAATATTCCACTGTCTACTTGCTTGTTTAAGACCATACAAAGACTTGATTAGTTTGCAAACATGCCCTGGTTCAGATTTGAAGCCTTGAGGAACTTCCATGTAAACTTCCTCTGTGAGATCACCATGTAAAAAGGCATTGTTTACATCTAATTGGTGAAGATTCCACCCCTTTGATGCTGCAATGGCAAGCAGAGTTCTGACTGTAGTCAGTTTAGCAACAGGTGAGAATGTATCAAGGTAGTCTAGCCCTAATTGCTGAGTGTATCCCTTTGCCACAAGTCTGGCTTTGTATCTTTCTATGGAGCCATCAGAGTTTCTTTTGATCCTATACACCCACTTGCATCCTATAGGATGTTTGTCTTTAGGTAATGGTACAATTTCCCAAGTCTGAAGATGGTCTGTTTCATTACTAGGTTGATAAGCACCAGACTCAGAATTAGTGTTATTTGTGTGAGAAGGCAAAGATGGACTAAAATTAGGAATGGTAAACATGTCTTGATCAAAGGAAACAGGTAAGGGTAAATGTTGGATATTACCTGATGCCTTACCATCTTTGTAAGGAAATAAATGTTCATGAAAAACAACATCCCTTGCAACAAAAATCTGCCTTGTATGCAAGTTTAAAAGATAAAACCCCTTCACATGAGGAACATTACCAAGATATATGGACTTAATTCCCCTTGCTGCAAACTTGTTATTATCATGATGTAAATTGTATGCAAAAGTCAAGCAACCAAAAACTTTAACATTTTCATAAGAAGGTTTGACATTATATAGCATTTCATGTGGTGTCTTATTATTAAGCAATGGAGATGGAGTAATGTTTATCAGATTTGCAGCATGTAGAATGAAATAAGACCAATAAATCAGTGGCACATCAGACTGAAATCTTAAACTCCTTGCAACATTTAGGATATGTTGATGTTTCCTCTCAACAACTCCATTTTGTTGGGGAGTTTTAATGACTGAAGTCTGATGTATAATGCCTTTTTCTGCATAAAATTCAGGAAGATCAAACTCTAATCCATTATCAGTTCTCAGACACCTTACAGATTTATCAAACTGAGTTTGAATCAACAAACAAAACTGTTTTACAAGATTTCTGACTTCTCCTTTTGACTTCAACATATGAATCCAACAAAATCTACTAGAATCATCAACAATGGTAAGGAAAAATCTATGTCCATGAACACCAACAACTCTATAAGGACCCCAAATATCCATATGTACTAGATCAAAACAGGACTTGGACACAGAATGACTTAATGGAAAACTAAGTCTAGATTGTTTAGCTAAAGGACATATATCACAAATCTGTCCATCAGGCACTTGAATGTGAGCATTGCCCTTCTTTAAGAATTTCAATCTCTGGTCTGAAGCATGACCAAGTCTGTAATGCCACAACAAGGCTTGATTGCAGGTAGTCTTCACACTATTAGTCTTCACATTATTCACAACAGGAAAATCATAACAAGTACTGTCAGCCTTTAAAATGTATAGCCCTTTTACAAGATTCGCTGAACCAATCTTCTTGAGTGTTATCAAATCCTGTATGACACAAGAATCCATAAAGAACTTCACATTATATGCCCTAGACCTAATGAGCTTGCTTATAGACATCAAATTACAGTGAAAATCAGGAACACAAAGCACATTATCTAGGATCAGGTCATGATTAACTTTAACTTGTCCAATGTGAGTGATATTAATGTCTTTACCATTTGGTAAGCTCACAAATTGGTTAGCAACAGATCTACAATTACTGAATAAAGCTTCAAATATAATATGATCTGTTGCACCACTATCCACTATCCAGTCTAAACAAGTAAAGGCTCTAGACAAACCTGCATCCATAGGACCAAAGTTGGAAGCAAGAACAACTGAATTAACTGAATTGAAACCAGAACTAAAACCAGCATCACCATTATCCAGATTTGAAGAATGAGCCAAAGAACCTGCTCTAAGGATGTTCAGAATTTGCTGATACTGTTATTGTGTAACGGGAGCACGGGCATCCATTGTTGAATCTTGATCAATGTGATATTGAACACTATCGAATTAACATTGTTTCTTGAAGCAAATCGCCTCGCCTCTTCCTCTAAAATTTGGAGGAAAACCATGCTTCTTGTAACATCTATCAACTGTATGCCCTTGCATACCACAATGAGTACACTGAGGTTTTTGATTTCCATTGTTGTAAGTCTTCCTAAAATTTCCATTTGAAGGCCCGAAATTGCCATTTGAAGCGGTTTTGAGTAAACATAGCACCCTTGTCAAAACCTCCAGTAGAGGTACTTCCAAGATTTGTAACAGCACTGGCAGAAGAACCTGAACTCCCATAATGTTGCTGCCTTTCTTGTTTCAAGGCCATTGAGAAAACACTTGTCACGGATTTTTGCAATGACAATAAACAAGTAATAAATTTATAAATCCGGTATACCCCAAGTGTAGGGATCGTAGTATAGAGGTTGATACCGGAGTCGATCTCAGGGAATCGAGATTGGTCTAGTTCTTAATTTTCCTAAGATTGATACCATTATTATTAAAACCTAAAATAACAAAACGAAAAGATAAACTGGACAGAGGATTGTCAGTCCAAAGCCAGGGAAGATCGTTGCGAACATAACTAAACTATAAACGAGAAAAACAATAAAACTCATAAAAGCATGATAATGACTATAGCGATTAAACATAGAACAAGCAATGATCCACCATCCCGCAACCCTTAATTTCCTCTCTAGATTATCTTATGATGATTTAACTAAAATTGTGATTCACCTATCAAAGGTATGAACTCCTAATCTCTTAGAAAAGTTCGCCTATCAATCTTCTATATCTCGATCTTAAAGATTAACACTTTGAATTCAGAGGTGTAAGATTTATTCAATCTAGCAACCTAGATATTCAACCTAATCAACTCTCGTTACTTATAGGTTAAAGATCCAATCTTTCCTATGGTGATCTAGGTTTACACCGACTCTCGTCACATAGTAAACATCAATAGCAAAACATCTCTCGATATAAATTTGCATAACACATAATCATAGAAAAGAAACAACTTTAATTAAAATTCACAAAATCATCCAAATGGAGAAATAAAAACGCTGGAGAAAAGTTTCACACGCTTGCCCCAAGTTTGACCAGCTTCCAGCCATCCTCATGATCCGGAAGGAAAACGAAACAAAATAAATAAACCAACTAATCTAACCCTCGGTCGACCAAGCACCAAGGCTTGGCCGACCGAGCACAACTCGGCTTCAGAATTTAGGGTTTTCTGTGGCTGCTGTAATGTGTATATGATGATCATTAGGGTTGAGAATGCGGCTGCTTTTATAGAAAACTAGGTCGGTTATGCTGATGTCGGCCGTGGACGCCCGTCTGATACTTCTGGACGCCCGTCCAGAGCGTTCCCTGAACATCCTGAATCGACTTTCCTGTCTGGACGCTCGTTCAACATTTGTGGACGCCAGTTCGGCAATTCTCTCAAGACTCTGAATCAAATTTTTCTCCCTGGACGCCCGTCCATCCTGGACGCATGGTGAACGCATGTCCATCCAGTCTTGCATGCAATTCTTCATTCCAAATTTGCTTTGCATCTTTTCCTTCCATTTAACCATCAATCAAGTATCTTTTCAGCTCCTTCAATCCCTCTCCATGACATGTAAATGTACCTTCAAAACCATAAGAACACGCAAAGTGTAAAACCATAGATAATTACCAATAAAATCACGAAATTAGCTCAAGTTTACACTTAAATACTTTTAAAACTCATTTGCTCAATAATTCGATTAAACCCTTAATTTCTATGCAAATAATACGAATATGGAGGAAATTATTACAAAATATAACGATATAAATCATATAAAATCACCCTTAACAACACTCTTAACTGTTGGAAATGGAGAAATCAGTAAACCCTGAGACTTCATAGTTGAAAAACTATCATTGAGACCTTTCAAGAATCTGATAACATGATGCCTTTCATTGTGTTCTTGGTACCATTTCTGACCACAATTGCATGTAGGAGGAAGAGTTAGGGACACTAACTGATCCCACAGAATTTTGAGCCTTGAAAAATACTCTGAAACTGAAAGATCCCCTTGCTTCATGCTTTGAATCTCATCCATTAAATCAGACAATCTGTCAGTATCTCCACCACCAAATCTATGTGCAAGATCTTCCCATATTTCTTGTGTTGTTGCATAATTCATCACACTTTGAGCAATATTCTTTGATACAACATTTCCTAACCAGGCCTTGACCATACTGTTGTTTTGCCTCCATAGAGCTAAATGCACATCACCAACCGGGGGCATGGGAACAGAACCATCAATGAATCCAAGCTTGTTCTTAGACGAAAGAGCATTCAACATTGCAGTTTTCCAACTGTGATAATTGGATTCATCAAGAACAGGCTGAACTAAAATGAACGCTGGACTTTCTCCAGGATGAAGAATCAAATCGGCAGGAACAGCAACAAGATTATTCTGATTAGCCATAGTTGCAAAACAGGCAAACAAGAAATCGAAGAATATGAAAAAAACAGATGCAACGATTCTGATCAAAGTATCAATGACAAATCAAAAACAGAAACAAGATGCGGAAGTGATCATTGCTCTGATACCATGATGAGTTTCTTCATAATTGAAGATGAAGAACTCAAAGTAAAACAGAAAACCAGAAAACTGAAACAGAATAATGGAGAAAACTAAAAACAGACTTTTATTGATTGATATTCAACTTAATGATTACAATTGATGATCTTAGCTGCTTATATAGAATGTAGTAGAAGCATTGATACAACTTGGAGCGGTTACAATAAGTAATAACTAACTAACTAACTCCTAACCGATTTGACTAACTTCTAACCGATTTTGTATGTAGGTGTTCGACCATATGCCCGAGAGAGTTTGCGAGAATCCAGTTTTGCTGTCTTGTATTAACTTCAACAAAGGCGTATATATGTCGGAATATATATATATATATATATATATATATATATATATATATATATATATATATATATATATATATATATATATATATATTTTGAAACAGTCGGAAAAAATTAACTCAGAATATGGATTGACAAACAATCACAAAATATTTAATTTATGAATAAATATCTAAAAATATTATATATATATAAACTCAGGTAGCCATATCAGGATATAGTCTAACTAACCGTTGGATCGATGTACTGAGTACATCTAATTAACAATATATGGAAGGGGCATTAAAAATGATTAAGGTTATCTTATATCGTCATAGCAAATTGGGTAGAACTTTTTTATTTTATTTTTAAATTTATTCCCTTAAGCTGGATATGACCAAAACATATGGTCAAGTTGAGTTGTCTTATCTTGCAAAGATCATGTCTCAGCCTCTCTGGTAGGTTTTTGTGATCATTAAAAACGGGTTCATCTAATAATTATTGTTTCCCTCCTAAAAAGAAAAAAGAAAAAAGAAAAAAGAAAAAAGAAAAAAAGAAAAAATTATTGTTTCTTATGGTGAAGTTGCAAGACGTACTTTTTCAACTAGTTTTTTTTTCGCTTTCTTTCTCCCCCTCTCATTGTATGCAACACGAAACGAAACGAGTTTTTGTAATTATAATTATGTTGGGATTTCTAAATGAAAATCAAAATTCCCAAGCCAAAGAGGTAAGGAAGTTCTCTTAATTAAATCCAGTCATTCAAGAATAAGATCCGTCCGCCCTTAAAATAAAAATAATAATAAAAAAAAAGAATGAGGGAGAAGACACCAACGACTGACAGTTTTTTTTGAAATTTTTGTATAAATGATAAAACTATTTTATTTTATTTTTTTAATTTTCTGGCGCATTTAAAAAAAACATCAGACTTTCTCTCATCCATCTTTTTAAACACTCATCTCTCAATCAGAATTTCAAATTTGTAAATTCTTTAACCAATTTTTTTTAAATTTTTTCATTCTCTTTATTTTGAGACTACTGACAAATTTGAAAATGGAAATCATTTTCTGTCTTCTAATCACCAATCCATCGAGTATGATGTAGGGAAAACCCTAACTCCAAAAAATACCAACTATGTCCTTCACCTACTCAAAATAGACTCATACCTAATATAATATAATATTACAATAAATGTCCGCAATACCCCCCTCAAGTGGGAGCGTGAATATCGCAAACGCCCAACTTGCTAAGTAAGAAGTCGAATTGTTGTTTTAAAGGCTCAAAGTGATTTAAAGAATTCAAAAAAAAAACCCTGCCATTAATTGCTAAGACTTGAACTCATGTCTTTCAAATAAATGCCAAATATCTTAACCAACTGGACTACAATAGATAACTGGAAAATCTTCGAACATATATTATTTATTGTTGTTAATTATCGTTTGTTTGCAAAACACGTATTTTCGGGCCCCCGGGATGTTTGGGCCCTAAGCCCACGCTTCCTTTGCTTCCTTATAGGGCCGGCCCTGGGAATGCCTGGCGCTATTCGTACACCTAAGTCACCAAGAAGCTGTCTGAGCCACTTCAATTCACACGTAATAGCCGCCATGGAACGATACTCCGCCTCGGCAGAAGAACGTGACACTGTATGTTGTTTCTTAGTCTTCCACGAGACCGGTGAGGTACCAAGCACCACGAACCACCCACTCAATGAATGGCGAGTAACAAGGCAACTAGCCCAATCCGAATCACACCATCCCTCCAAACATAAAAGGCTATCAGCTCGCAAGAGTATACCCTGGCCGGGGTTCTTCTTCAAACAGCGGACTACCCGCAACGCGGCTTCCCAATATGCAAGCCGTGGTTCTTGCATAAACTGAGAAAGAACATGAACTGGATATGCCAGATCGGGTCGAGTAACGCCAAGATAAATTAGACGACCCACCAATCTCCGGTATTTACTAGGGTCATCCAACAAGTCACTCTCATCAATAGCCAAACGATGATTTTGTTCCATGGGAAACTCGGCTGGCCGAGCCCCTAACAAGCCTGTTTCCTCAATAATATCCAAAGCGTACTTCCTTCATTTTACCGCAGCTGCTCAAATAATTCTTGAACACTTGTAGTGCCGTAGCATTGTTTCCAGAAAGAATCATATCTTCGACATAAACCAACACATTAATGCGAACATCCCCACGAATAAGAGTAAAAAGTGAGTAATCAGAATAAGATTGGCAAAATCCATACATTTTCAAAGCGGATGTCAATTTCGGAAACCAGCAACGAGGCGCCTGCTTCAACCCATATAAGGATTTGCGCATCCTACATACCATATTGCGGTGTGGATGCTCAAAGCCAGGAGGAATCCGCATACATATTTCCTCATCTAGATCCCTATGAAGGAAGGCATTATGGACGTCCATCTGGTGAAGTTCCCATTTTTGAACAACAGCAACTGCGAGAAAAGCCCGAACTGTTACCATTTTCGCTACAGGAGCAAAAGTCTCATGATAATCGATCCCTTCGACCTGGTGATTACCAAAAGCGACCAACCGAGCTTTTAACCATTGAAGATTACCCAACTCATCATACTTTTCGGTATATACCTATTTGCTACCGAGTGCTTTCTTCCCTGGAGGTAGTTCTTGCAAGACCCAAGTGCCTTGTTCCTCCAGGGCCCGTATTTCTTCTTTCATAGCTCGGCGCCATCCCTCAAATCTTACTGCCTCTTTAAATGATTTTAGAGGTTTACCTGCACTGACATTTGCTAGAAAGTGTCTATGTGCGTCAGAGAAACAAGCATAATTAACATAATGTGTAAGCGGATATAAACTACCTGAGGAGGTGGATGGACCGGAGGAGCGCGCCGAAAGACTTTTCTTATGCACTGCCATATGTGTCACGAAATCTTGATAATGAGAATTAGGAATTTTTGTATGTTTCCCTCTTCCCAACTCCATTGTGTCTTCTGTCGAATCTGTCGGCAACTCTGCCACTACCACATCGGTTTCCACGACCCCATGCATCAGTTTCGACAACAACATCACTAGGTGGGGTTGGCCCACAATCTGATCACTAACATCCGCATAAACACCCCCGTTATCCATTTCCCGGAAACTCAATTGGGACATAGGGTGGAGAAACCGACTCTTTCATAGTAAAAATGTGTTCAAAAAATTTAACATCCCTAGACACAAATATTTCTTCTGTTTCTAAGTCAAAAAGAGTCCAGCCTTCCTAAAAACACACATTTGCGACTCCGACTTTCAAATTTATCCCCTTATGTCGTAAATTGTATGTGTAACACAAGCATCCAAAAACCCGTACGGCATCAAGACTAGGGGTTTTACCAAATAAACATTCATAAGGCGTCTTATAACCCAAAACACGTGAGGGAGTTCGATTAATTAAATAGCAGGCAGCAATAACACACTCCCCTCAAAATTTTAGTGGAAGGTGTCCCTCAAAACGCAAAGCCCTAGATACGTTCAAGATGTGTTGATGTTTTCTCTCAACCCTACCATTTTGTTGAGGTGTACCCACACAGGACGTTTCAAAAATGATCCATTCCTTTTGAAAATGCGGAAGCAAACGTTTAAATTCTATTCCATTGTCACTCCTAACCCGTTGAATTTTTGCACTAAACTGCCGTACAATCAGTGCCATAAAATTCAAAAAAATTGTCTCAACTTCCCATTTATTATATAACAAATAGACCTAAATAGAAAGAGAATAATCATCCACAATTGTCAAAAAATAAGAAGCCCCGCATGTAGAAAGTGTCGCATACGGTCCCCACAAGTCACAATGCACTAATTCAAAATTTGACTATCCCTACTATCACTATTCGGGAAACTTTCCCTTGGTTGTTTAGCCCGGAAACAAACGTCACACCCATCTTTATTCAGAAAACTAGACGCACTCACATCGGGAAGTTGTTTCAACACTTTTTCTGAGGGATGTCCCAACCGCTTGTGCCATAGATCCATGGATTCTGTCCCACTGACCGCCATAACCTTCATGTGTGGTACTCCCCGGAAAAAAAAAGTCCATCTTTGCGCTCACATACTCCAATTAGCCTCCTCGTCATTCGGTCCTGCATAACACACAATGTAGAAGTGATATGAATCTGACAATCAAATGCATCGAGTAACCGAGTCAAAGATAATAAATTGCATGCCAAATAAGGCACATAAAGGACCTTTTCGAGCTTTAGACCACCGGGCAAAATACACGTTCCTTCATGCGTGGCGTGAGAGGTTCGACCGTCTAGTAGTCCTATAGGACATTTTTCAATCATCCGTATATCCACTAAATTATTAACTCACCGGTCATATGATGTGTGACACCAGTATCTATTATCCATGAGTATTCACCTGTTAAGCGATCTTTAGGCTTGGCGAGATTCAAATATCAAGAATGCCTTGCCATTGTGCCGGTGTTAGATTCGAGAAACCAGCCAGCTCGGCTGTCCCAGGTTGCTTCAGGCCACCGGAGTTGTCATTCGGCGAGGCCAAAGTTGCTTCATTGATCCGAACTGAGTTGAGAACAGCCCGGCCCGAAACTGCTCCTCTCCCCGTGCGGCCTCCTCCTTAAGTTGCTCGGCCGTCCCTTGCACGTTCACCACCCGAAGCCATGGTGTTTGATCCCGCCGATTCGAACCTGTTGCGTTCTTCGTCTCATCCTTTTTTTTCCTTCACTGAATCAAACAAATTCAGTCCGTTTTTTTTTTAAATTTTATTCACGTTATGGAACCTGCTGCGTTCCTTTTTTTTTTTTTTTTTTTTTTTTTCTTCACTGAATCATTCAAATTCAGTCTATGCAGCCGACATCATTCACTTATAAAATTGCAATTGGTGAGATGAAGCAAATTGCCTTAATTGGCAGATGCCGACTTTGATGGCAGATACCGACGGGAATAAGAATTAATTTAGGTTTTGAACTTGACTTTGATACCATGACAAATTTGAAAACGGTAATCATTTTGTGCCTTCTAATCACCAGTCCATCGAGTATTTATATATCATAGGGAAAACCCTAACTCCAAAAAATACTATGTCCTTCACCTACTCAAAATAGACTCATACCTAATTTAATATAATATTACCATAAATGTCCGCAATAACAACATTCAACATATTCCGACATGATTTCAGAAAATCCGCGGACGAAATTCATTATTATTCGAAATTAACTGTCGAAATTCACTGATTTTTGGGATTTACTAGGGATATTCACTAAGTGAATTTCGACAGTGAATCTTACGAAAAACGATGTAATCATATGGAACCAAGTCTCAAAACGAAGAGTATCAAAAAATAAAAAATCCAGTGAAATTTTTATCGCGTCTGGATCTATAAATCAAAAGATATGAGAGTTTGAAAATTGGGGAGGAAAAAATAAGTTCCCAGGTATAAACTAAGCCATGCGCGCGATTTTTTTTTCCTTGGTTTTTCATTCAGGCAATAAAAAATATAAAAGTTGTTCTTCTCTGTATAAAAATATATGAGGCTGTCATGTTACTCAAAAATATTTTAAATGTTGTCATTATCATAGTTCTCCTAAAATAAAAAAAAAAAAAGATCCGTGTTTGCACACAACTAATGTCCGCTTTTAAGGGCATTCACACTAGGTGCACCATTTTTTATTCCTAAAATAATATAAAATAATGCATATCCTTATTTTACAACATCTCAATTCAAAACACTCAACAATAGTATCTCTATTCTTATCCCTATAACATTTCAAATACTATTAAATAATATTTTACATCACAACCCTATTCATACATTAAATATTTATTATTTCACTCCAGCAACATCCATATCCTTATCCCTATAATTTTTTATAATTAAATATGTTTAGGGACATGAATAGTGCATCCTCAAATATATGGATGCATTGTTTAGGGACATGAATAGTGCATTTTCAAAAAAAAAAAGTAGAGATGCACTGTTAATAACCCTAAAAATAAATATGGATCGAGACTCTGTTGTAGGAGCTATATGGGTGTAAACTCTATTTTTTATCTTCATTTTAGGGATAGAGCACCATATATGACTTCTGCTACAAAGGCCTTAAGTGGCATATGTAAACAACTTCAAGCTATCGTGACGATATGTTGATGATCGATAATTAATGGCAATTGATGGAACAACATTCCTACCCATAGATGATGTCTCAAGAATTAATTTTGAGTATACATATACCTAGCTATCAGCACCCGAAAACTCTACACCAACCGAAAGATGATCACAAAAACTCTACCGAAATATGATCTCCAACTTTCGTAGACTTTATGACATCACAACTAATGTAAGAAATAAAAAAGTGAATGGCTAAGATATGACTTCGGTAACTTTTCAAGAATATTTTTCGGTTGATGTAGCATCATCGATCAGCACCACATGGCTGGGTTGAGGACATGATACGCTTGATAGTACTCGGTCCTAGATAAGGAGCCAATCCTATATACCATCACATCAGGCTATGACACAATTACAAAAGGGCCTTTATTTGCACTACAATGACTATAATCGTGTATCACGGTACTTGTGTATCACGATAGAATCGATATTGCGAAAGTCCTTTTTAGAATCTAGAATCAAGAAAAGCCAAATCCATTCTAGAAGAAGTCGATTCTTGATTTTAGAAACGACTTTCACAAAATTGATTCTGTAAAAACAGTATGATGCACCGATATATGGGATGCAACAGGTCAACCAGATGTGTGCAAATAAATGAGCGGAGAGGTCTCGATCACCTTCCATCACATATGCTATGAGGCTATAAACGTATGGTGTGCTATGATGCACCGACACTTCAATATGGGCGCCGTGCGCCGTGTCCGACACAAGACACGACACGACACGCTCCGACACGCTCCGACACCGTGTCCGACACGTGTCGGCTGATTAAATTAATATTATTTAAAATTTTAATATCCGACACACCTCCGACACGTTGTCGACACACCTCCGACACGTTGTCGACACGGCGCCGACACCTCCCGACACCTCTGAACACAATTTTTTCAATGTTTTTTTGATTAAACCTGAAAATATACAATTTCTATTTTGATTACTCTGTATTATGTTTATATGTTTTTTTGTTATAGACAATCGTTTTTACACTTAATTTGTAATATTTTGAAAGTCAAATCATAATTTTCTTTTTACTTTTGACACCGTATAGATAACAAATATCTATTTTAGATATTGATAGAGTTTAAGTATTACATATCTTATATATATGTATATATAGATGTATATATGTGTGTATATACATATATATATGTGTGTGTATATATATATATATATTATATGTAACGTGTCGGGGCCGTGTCGTGTCCTTAAATTTTAGAATTAGCCGTGTCGCCGTGTCCGTGTCGTGTCGTGCGGCGTGTCCGTGTCCGTGTCCGTGCAACATAGATGGTGTGGGTTATCCATCGTGGAAGAGTTGGAATAAAGCATTACCTCTTGTGGACATTCTTCCAAAATATATATATGGTGTACTCACACCATTAAACTTTTTTCCCCATTGATACATATACAAGACTATTAGCTTGGAGCAGGGCTCCTATCATCCAGTGGCGGACCTACATACAATTAGGGGGGCAACTACCCTCTCTTTATCCGAAAAAGATACACTAAAATTTGTACGATACTTATAGTTTGCCTCCTCTTAATTTTTTTATTTGCCTTTAAAAATTTTATTGCCTCCCCTTACCTGAGATCCTACGTCCGCCCCTGCTATCATCAAATGGGAAAATGATATGTACACAACTACTACCATTACCTATGATCTCAGTATTAATATAGTGTGGGACACATGAACACATCTAGTTCCCACCACAATCAAGGTGAATTGGTGATAGATAATGTAGTGAACTTGTTGTGAAGTTAAATGTGTTAAAGTTGTCTCAAATTAGACACTTAGAATTGTTTCACTCACTATATTAAAAGATGAATTTCTTTCATCTCATAGCCTAGGTTTTGAGGTTGATGCTCCTCCTCTTATATGAGTTTGACTTATATTTTCAACATGGTATCAAAGCCACTCATTTATATTGCATGTGTTGGGCTCATTGTTATAGGCCCACCCTTTTATATTGCAACTCATTTATATTGCATGTATTGGGCTCTTTGTTATAGGCCCACCCATTTATATTGCAATTGGTGTGCCATTATTGAGGGAGCCAGTTAAAGTTATTACATATTGGACACTGTATTGTTTCACCCACAACCGCATCAAATAGGATCCCCTCCAAGACTCATTCACTACACATGGTTGAGTGGTTTTGAGGTTGAGACCTCTAATCTTATATGAGTTTGGGTTTATTCAACATAATGTAGTGCATATCAGTTTGGGCTTATTCAACAAAATGTAGTGCATATATCACCACCGCATCATATGGGATACCCTCCAAGACCCGTATCCAACATTCATCTCATGGTTGAGAATTACCATTGGGTGGAGCACGTAAAATCCTGGTTATATAGGTGTAAACGAGTCTATTCGAACAAAATTATACTCTAAACGAGTTGAAAAATTCAAAATATTCTCGAGTTCGAGCACAAGCATTTCACACTCGACCTCGAACTGAGATTCTATAAAGTTTATTCAACTCGAGCCGAGCTCAACCAGTATTGCATCGAACTTATCGAGTCTAGTACATTTTGGAAACTTAATTCAAAGATATTTCGAATTATTACATAATGAAAAAATAAGATTCAATTTATGAAGAAAAAAAAAATCGAAGAAATCCGAAAACAAAGTAAGATATTTGATGAGTAAACTCTTTAAATATATAAAATAAATATTCGACATTTATATGGTCAAAATAAAACACAAAATTGTTTGTTTGGCTTTCAAATAAATTACAGTTTGTAAAAAAAAGTATAAACAAGAAACAGATAAAGTAATTATATACGACATATTATTTTTCAAATTATAATCAAGATATGAAACTGTGTGTTTTAATGTTTCTCTTGAAGAAACTGAAATAAAGAAAAAAAAATTAAAAAAATTGTGTTTAGTTGTGTCGGATATTAAAATTTTAAATAATATTATTGATGGAGATTAGTGTGCTTAATTGGGTCGCAATTAGTTTGAGAAATCAGCCAACACGTGTCGAACACGGTGCACGACATCTAAATTGAAGTGTCGGTGCTTCCTAAATTATAACAGGGTACTATTCTGAAAAAATAAAATAAAAAATAACCATGTTGTTACAAACATCATGGTTGGCCCTGAAATTTCCGGGGCCTTTAGCGACTTCGTCGAATGAGGCATTTTTAGTTCGAAGGTTGTTTTTATTTATTTATTTATAAAACATATTTACAAAATATTATTTCAACATCGTGCTTCTAACATTGTAGATACAAAGTTCAAATTCATTGATAGCCACAAAACATACCTACAAAAGTTGTATTTTTTTTTTAGAAACGCATAGTAATAACTCAAAAACTCTTTTTTAGCATATTTAGAAACAAAATCCAAATTTATACGTATACATAGAAATAGTTATAAATTTTTACTTCAAAATTGATCCTGTAACACATTTAGATGCGAAATTACTAATCTAAGTGGAATTGTCAATTTCTTTAACCATATTCTCCTCAATCGATATCATGGTTAGCCATTCAAACTTTCTTAATCATTGTAGCAGGTTTGACCTCTTTTTGACTTTCTAATGTTTTGATAAATTTTTTATTATAATTAATACACATTATAATTTATAGGGGGAATGAGGGAGAATGACAGAAATATTTCATCAATTGAGTAGAAGGACAGTTTTTTGAAACTTTTGCATAAAGGACAAAATTATTTATTCACTGTCGAAATTCACTTGTGTTCGAAATTCACTGTTTAAATTCACCGCCGAAATTCATTTGTCGAAATTCACCGATTTTCAAAATTCATTGTCGAGATTCACCGATTTTCGGGATTCACTTTGTCAAAATTCACCGTCGAAATTCACCGATTTCGGGATTCACCTTGGGAAGATTCACCGATTTTCGGGATTCACGGCTGTTTGTCCTTCTCGCTATAAAAATTATGCAGTTGTCCTTCTCCCTATAAAAAATATGTAGCCGTCCTGTTACTTAAAAATATTTCAGATTGTGTCTTTATCCCTAATTTTCCATAATTTATAAGGGCTAGAATTTTATTTTATTTTTGGTCATTGAGCCTTTAATTATACAAATTATAGGGGCATGATTTTTCTTTTTTGTGTGTGTGGTCGTTTTCGGTTTAAATGGGATAATTATATTATATGAAAAACGGTACAAACGGATCTAAAAAGGAGCAAAAAGCAATACACAGCATAATTTAACCAAAAATTATAGAATTGAGAATGTCAGGCTACGTGTAGTTCCCTTGCTTTCCGGATAGCTTGCGATATGAACACCGATTTAGGAGGTCGATGTTGGTCTTCATTGTGGAACTTTTCATTGCACCAATACCAAATATTTTTTTTTTTTTAAATAGAAAAGTTTTTATTCCATAGAATCATTTTGAAACTCATAAAGCCAAGTTTCTAGGTATTTAGAAGAAAAAAGCAGGAAAAAAAATCTAAACTAAAGATCAAAGATTTACTTTTTCTTCCGAGTTCGAGTAATCCTCTGAACCGGGATATATATATGTATCTTGACTTTTTTTAATAATTACTATCGGTATCCTTTTATTTCAAACACAAAAAAAATTATTTCGGACACCGTAATTATTTTTTATAAAAATAACGTCAGTGACATTGACATTTCTATTGAAAACTAATGTCAGTGACACTGACGTTATAGTTATAAAAATGTAACAACTTTGTAACGTCAGATCCACTGACGTTATTTTTGAAAATGAATGTCATGGCATCGACGTTCATAGTGTGGTTCCGGAAGAAAAAATAAAAAATACATGTGAGGTGCCGAAAGTAGAAAAAAAATTAACAAAAAAAAGGGTATCGATAGAATTTTTTTATATCTTTTTTATTTTTATTTTTATTTTGTAAAAATGTGAAACTTTGAAACAAGCCCACTTAAGTATTGGTCCTATGGACTACAAGTGAATAATATTAATATATATATATATATATATATATATATACTAGTGGGGCCACCGTGCGATGCGCGGTGCCCTCTTTTTTTTTACGCACCGATTATAGTTTTTATGTTTGCATAATAAATTTACTTTTTAGCAAAAATAAAGAAGATATCAACCTACTTCAACGCTTGAAAAGCATTTAAACCATCCTCTAGATGTGACAATACGCTCGCGTGTTGCGTAAGTAAAGAAAGATTACATGTGGGGAAAAAATCCTGAAGATCAAAATGCACCTTCGTGCAAAAAATGTCAAACCAGAGTTTCTGTGAACCAATAAAAACTACATAATAACAAAATTAAAATTTCCCAAACTCGAATAAATGAATTGTTAGTCGTAGAATATTATTCATATCAGACTTAACCCTAACTAATACTAATAAAAAGAAATAAAAAAGAAAAGGTTCGGAAGATTTTTCATTTTCTTATCTTTTATCGAAGTAAATTAACCGAAGGATAAGTAAGATAAATGGGAGTTGGATCTCGTTTTTTATTTTTATGTATCTTTTATGTATCATAGATCGAATGAACATTCTCATTCCTTGTCTAATTTTTACAATATTTTATTTTCTAGTAGTTTTTGTGGCACCGTACCAAATCATACGACTTTGTTTTACTTAACCAAATAATTCTGAAGATCGAAATGCACCTTCGTGCACAAAAAGTCAAACCAGAGTTTCAGTGTACCAATAGAAACTACATATAATAACACAATTAAAATTTCCGAAACTCGAATCAAACAATTGAATGCTTCAAATAAAAACCCTAGTGATAAACACGTTGATGTGATAACACCGTACCAAATCATACGACTTCGTTTTACCTAACCAAAAAAAAAAAAAAAGGAAAAGACAAAAATTTTGGTATAGCGACGACCAAAACGTCGCTAAAGCCGGACGACCAAAACGTCGCAAAAAGCGTACTACCAAAGATGCAACTTTAATAGTCTACTACTAAGTATGATATATATATATATATATATATATATATTATAGCCCAAAAATATATATGAGATATAGATTCACAAAGTTTATCACGAGTTATGATACAGCTGTGATTTGGGAGTTGTATTCGGTGGAAGGATTCATTATGCGTGAAAATATGAATAAGAATTCATCACAACCCTCCATTTTGTATAACTAATAATTCACTGTTGAACCATAAATTTTCTCGAATTGTTGATGATAGCGCCCTCATTCATTTTGTTTATGGGCTCATGTGATGGGCTTTTGTAAATTGTGATTTTGGCTTCAATGCGAGTGCACTTCTTTTTTTTTTTTTTTTTTTTTTTTTTGGATAAACGATATTTTTTATTTCATACTTGAAAGCCGAAGCTATTACATGAGAGAAATTCTTTTACAGCTAATGAAACTAATGCGAGAGCACTTTTGATTGAATACAAGCTGCTTACTATTTTTACAGTCGAAGCTACGTACAATTTATTTTTCTTTTTAATATGTTTTTTTTCTTTTCAAATTGAAATATTAAAAGCCGCACGAATTTTACTTATGCTCCAGGACCAAATCATACATGGCGTGCCCAACCAATAAGATATTAGAGAATTATGGTGGACCCTTATGTATAAAAACAAACACCCAATCATGTTTTTTTAAAAATGATGACATGGTGGTCCAAAAATTTGATTCAGGACCACCATAAAATTACTGTTAAAGCCGACAAGACATTGACCCAATAATAACAATTGTGGCCTTTAACCGGAAGATTTCGGATTCTAAATTCGAGTCCCAATGAAGAAAAAAGAAAATGTATGTGTGTATACTTCTTTTTCCTTAAAAAAATTGAAATATTAAGAAGTGTAACTAAAGAGGCGAATAACCTGAAATAAACATAGCTCAAGTGGCTCAAATGGTGAAATGCAAACAGTCATTTAGATTTCATACCATGGACTCTATATTAATTAGCTAGTCAACTATTCATGATAAGGCAATATAATAACATTGTTAATCTAGTAGTGCTATGGTGACAATGAAATTGCCAGAATAATTGACAAACACAATTTTTATAATATTGATTATAGTGTAAATTATAATTATCAATCAAGAAGTATTATACCATGATCAATGTATAAAAATTTGTCTCGACACATCTTTTAACACGGGCAAAGACATGATGGTTGATACATAATAATAAGTAATAATAATAACAACAACAACAATGGTTCGAACTTGAAAGAGCAAATAAGTTATCCAACATCAAGTACTAGATTAAATTTAAAATAAAATAAGAACAGAAATGCATGGAACAAGTTCAGAGGAGTGAAAGCCACAGTACATCGATAAGGACAGAAGTAGCAAGCAAGAAAAAACCGAAGAAAGTGAAAGCAATAGAGATGGCAACATGGTCGCAGAAGAAACGCAACGGCCTGCAGAAATTCGGAACGGATGAATGCTTGATCCCCGTGCGGTTGAAATTCGTAACTCCTGTTGCTGCTGATCCAGCACTCATCACTGCATATGCAAATACCTGCAATTAATAATTAAACCACATCAAAATAGGTCACTCCCGGGGCATTAATGTCATTGCCAAAAGTAGATGTACATTGTCAGATCAGTTACAAATCATTTTTAAATTCTTGTAGATCAATGTTGTAATCTGAGGTCCCTCTTCTTAATTATGTGTTTTGTTGGGCTTATATATGTCAGTGTTAATTATGCACACATTTTTCGCACTTAATCCGCAATATCCAGGTTCGAGTCAGTGTTAATTATGCACACATTTTTCGCACTTAATCCGCAATATCCAGGTTCGAGTCCTAAATGGACAAAAATGTGCGTGCGTTTCCTTAAAAATAAAAATAAAATAGTTAATTACCTGATCCACAATAAGAAAAAGCCATACATGAAACCGCGAAGGAATGAAATGAAATTTCCTGGTCAATCTTGATGCGCTAATAAGCAAGTGAATTATGGAATAGACCGCAACAGCCGCTGAAACGCCGACCAAATACCTGTTCCCAGCAAATTTCGTTATTCGACGTCGTCACTATATATAAATATAAATTGTGTGCCTTCCAAACAATAATTCGACAGCTTTTCAGACCTTACTTTCGTTGCAGGAAATAATAAATTGCATTTATGTGTGTGAAAACCTTTAAAAAGATTAATATTATTTAGAGAGGGAAAGTGCAGTAGTTTAATTTCTCATGCTAATTCACATTCAATTTTCAACTCCACAATCTTAAAAGTCGTTTGTTTGATCTATTTTCCTAAAATCGAGATTACAAACACGGCAAATTGTTACCAGTTACCACGTCCTTGAACAGCGAAAAGAGACAAATTTTTTTTTGGGTGATTTCCAAAGCCTAAACAAAGCTTGGGAAGACTAAACTGAATCACGGGGTTTGTTAACATAAAACAACAAAAGGAAATGGTAGTATTAGTATATACAAACAAACTAAGGCACCATGACTAAGAGAAAAGTTATGGTGCGGTGCATCGGTTATTCATCGGTTATATCAAATGAATGAGTAAGATGTATTTCAATTCTTTCTCTTTTATATAATAGTGGTGTGTAGTGTTTTGAAATTATCTTATCATGTATTTGGTATAACCCGCGAATCATTTCTGCACCATAACTGTTCCCACTGACCAGAGACACACGTAACATTGTGTAAAAGGCAGTAGTGTTACGCTATTGTATTAACAAAAATATGTAATTCTCTTGTATGTATAGACTTCATATTAGAACGGACTATCGAATGACTGTCACGTATACAAAAAGATACAAGAGTTTTGCCTTTTTCTACACCTGACAGTCATCAGACGGTCCGTTCTAATAAAAACTCTAGATATCAGAATTTACTAAGGTTCCCTACAACAAAAAGGACACAATACATCTTAATTATACGTTGTTGTTTTTTTTTTTTTTTTTTTTTTTTTTTTTCACTTGGACGAAAGCTGGCCTAATGGCCTTAAAGTTAAACTAAGGGGGAGAGGGGATTCGACGCAGGACCTTCCCACCTGAGGCCAGTAAACCAGGTGGGCTAACCACCTGGGATGAAGCTATTGCTTTCACATCTTAATTATACGTACCATTGATGAAAGTGTACAACCTTTTCATACATAAAAGTCAAATCATAATCAATAATATAAAATTGATGTGATCGTCATTAGGGAAGAATTTCCTATCATTTTGTTGTCGATATATCGAACATTAATGAGCTCATTAAGTAAGAAATTGGAGAGTGTACTTTGTTACGTACTCAAAAGAATCAGAGAAAGACCACTTGGAGGTGACGGGTAAGCTAAAGCCATAGATAGAAATGGCGGCAGACTGCTTAGCTGTCGTCATAATTAACATGGCCGCGACGGAAGACAAGAGACATGCAAGCCGTAAAACCAGTTGGGCCGCTTCCAATTTCCGGCCAACACTCTGATTAGACTTTTCCGAGATCGTCAATGGTCCACTCCTTGTCACCACATCTGCCGCCGCCGTTAGCTTTCTCTCCGCCGCCGTCTGATCCGGCAATTCAATGTTCACCTCAGCTGCTGCATTATTCTGGCCTTTCATCATTTTCAGACTTAGAAGGATTAGTAATAGTGAAATTAAATGCAAAAAACCGGTGGGAGAAGAAAACAGTGCAAAGGTTCACTCTAGTAGCTAGAGATATGTAAGGAGTGTGAAGTTTTGTTGTCTATATCCCTTGTTTTAAAGCCAATAAAACTAACTCAGGGTCCGTGACATCAATTCCAATTTGTAATGAATGTAACAGATGTCATATTGTCATTTGCAACAGATTTAGGTGAAGAACTCATACTATTATGATAATCATCCAAGAAAAAGGACAAAATAAAAAATAAAAAACACTCAGATTATGATCAAGTGTTTCTTGAAAATGCAGCTAATATATATGGTCTTTACTGCACAATTTCCTACCTTTTTTTTTTGTCTTTTTTTCCTTGGGTTTGAGTTCGGAGTATGCTGTACCACCCTCTACCTGATAGAGATATAAAATAATGGTGTTGTTATTCACACTTTGTAAAGAATAATTTACATGTGTTTATATAGATACTATGAAAGGTTCTAGTCCTCCTTAATCAATGCTATGACTAGACTATGAGTAGATTATACTGTAGACTATGGTACTGCGCAATAATTACAATAATAAATGATAAATATACAATAATAAATGCATTTATTGCTTAATACCACCCCTCAAGTTGGATGAGGGACGAGACCTAACTTGCTACGTTGATGATGAAACGCCAACCGATGAAGCGATTTAGTAAGACAGTCAGCAAGTTGATCTTGGGCATTAACATGAGCAACACGCAAGGAC
Source organism: Gentiana straminea (assembly GCA_036785695.1). Taxonomy (NCBI): domain Eukaryota; kingdom Viridiplantae; phylum Streptophyta; class Magnoliopsida; order Gentianales; family Gentianaceae; genus Gentiana; species Gentiana straminea. The sequence goes on from JAVUPR010000061.1 coordinate 4,495,477, forward strand.
CCACGTTGCACTTGGTCACGAATAAAATGATAGTCAATGGCAATGTGCTTCATTCGGGAGTGAAAAACAGGATTATGACAAAATTGCGTGGTGCTCTTCACACCATCTATTGTTTTTCCTATTGCGGTTCTTCAACTTGGATTTTGAGATCCAAGAGGTATGTTCTACAACCCCCTTGTAGAGTAGATCTAGTTATTTTATTACGTGTATTTTATAGATCTAGATCCTTAAATCGCTTCCTTTGCGGATGATATTACTAACAGGAATGTCATCTTTGGGTCCATACCTGACTTCCGTCGTAAATCTCAGTCTCTTATTTTCCCTCGAGCTGTCAGTTGGCTCTCGACTGGCTCGGTCTTTCTCGCTCTCAGCTGGCCCAAAGATCGTATTGACGTAATTATTGGGTCGATTATCGTCGTACCTATCTCGATCATGGTCGCACCTGTTGTCTCTTTCTCGACCTGGAGATCGATCCCGATGTGGTGATCGATCCCTATGTCTCTGAGTCTCGCGACCTCGATCTCGACCTTGATCAGAATTCTACCTCTTGTATTCCCTGCGCCCCTTGGGCTCGTTGCACTGAGATCTGTCAACCACCTCATCTAGTTTGCCTTCTTGAATACAAGCATCGATGTCTCTTTTCAGGTCAGAGCATTCCTCCGTTTCGTGACCTATATCCTGATAAAACTCGCAATATTTTCTGGGATTTCTCTTTTCTCGAGGCTTTTTTAGTGGACTCGGTTTCTTTGCTAAGCCCTTCGAGATCATAATGGCCAAAACTTCTCCGCGCGACCGATTGAGTGGGATGAGATCTTTATCGTGCAGAGCTCCTTTCTTTCCCAGACGGTCCGAGATAGGCGCTGTAATGCGGTCCCAGACTGTCGGCTTGCTCTCGGTGTTCTGTCCTTTGGACTGATTCTTATTCGGACCTCGAGTGTCCTTCTTCGAATCCATCCAGTCGGATTGGGTGTGTCTATGCACTGCCTCTTCCTCTTGACAGAATCTGTGCACCATATTAACACACTCGTCCATGGTACGAGGGACATCCCTGCTCAACTTCATAAACAGCTTTGTATTACGCAGCCCTCCCACAAATGACGTGATCAGAAGTCGGTCATCTGCGTCCTTGACTTGCATGGCCTCGAGGTTGAACCTCTTCAGATATTCTAGCACTGTTTCATCTTTTTGTTGCTTCATATTCATGAGGTGTGTAGCGCTTAAGTGGAACTTCTTGTTTACAATAAACACATCTACAAACTTGCGAGCTAACATGGTAAACTAGAGTTTGACCCAGGTCGTAGATTGGTGAACCATTCTCTGGCTCGACCAACGAGCAGCGTCTCGAAAGCCCGACATCACATCGCATCATGTGCGCCGTCCAACCTCATCTGAGATAGATACCTATGTAGATGATCCTCGGGGTCAGTGGTGCCATCATAGGGTTCTATCTTTGGTATTTTAAACCCCTTGGGTTTTGGAAACTCTTCAATCTCCTTCGTGAAAAGTGATTCCAACCACAGCGAGACCTGATTTTTCCCCAGAATAACATCCTGCTCTTAACGCTGTCCTCATCCATCCTTTGATGTTTCTGTTGGATCTCACGTCTCTTTCTCTCCACGGAGCTGGAAGACGCACTGACTTCGTCCCAGGAGCTCGCTTAGGCGTTTCTACAGCATCTTTCTTACCGCCGTCTGCTTGCTGCTGTGCCATGAATGCCTCTGCTATAATCCTGGACATTAATTCACGATCAGCCCCTGCTAGTTGATCCACAATAACTTGGTGTTTCGGAGCGAGACCTTGCGTCTTCGTTTGGGGATCCTCATGGATAGGATCCATTGCCGGATCCTTTGTTCCTTGTGGATCAAGATCCACTTGTTCATGGAGTTGCGAACCTTGTTGATCTGTGGCCTTGGAGTTAGCTTTCCTGGCAATCTTATCCTAGGGAGGCATCGTGATTCTGGTGTGTTCAACAGTAGAAGGCCCTGCTTCTAGCGCCAATGACGATGACCAATTGTCTCGGATTTTATCTAATGAAAAATAAACAAGTAATAAAATAAATCCGGTTTACCCCAAGTGCAGGGATCGTAGTATAGAGGTTAATACCGGAGTCGAGTCCACAGGGAATCGGGGTTGTTTACCTAGTTTTTATCTAACTAACCTAAAGATGTCACAACTACTATTACTAAAATTATAAGAAAATAAAAACGATTAACACGTAACAAACTAAAAATGAAAATAACAAAAGTAAACTGGACAGAAGATTAGAAATCTAAAGCCAGGAAATATAATTGCGAATGAGATTAACTAAAGTATCTACTCTAAAACCTAAACATGCAATAAAAAGTTCTAACTTAGCTAAGCAATTCAAGTTCAAATGATTTTAATAATTTAACGAACGAACAAGCAATTGATCCACCAATTCTATAACATTCAATTCCTTCTCTAGATTATCTAGTGATTTTTAATACAAGTTGTGATTCACCTATCGTAGGTATGAATTTCTAATCTCTTAAATAATTCGTTTATTAATCTTTTATCTTTCGATCCTAAAGATTAACGCTTTCGTAACAAAGGTGTAAGATTTCTCAATCTAGCAACCTAGAAATTAACCTAACAACTCTCGTTATTTTTAGGTTAAAAATCTAATCTTGACTATGGTGATCTAGGTTTAACAATAAACTTTCATCAACTATTAAACATCAACCATGCAAAACATCCATCGATAAAATTGCATAAGAACAATGAATTAAACATAGAAAAGATACAACTTTTAGTAAAAACTCACAAGATAATCCAAAGAGAAATCAACGTGTTGCTAGAACGGCTTCACAATGCTTGTTCCAATGAGCTCTAGCCTCTATTCATCGTTTGATTACTCGAAATAGCTACTAGAAAGTACATATAATTGGAGAAATTTATCTAGGAAATAAAAAGCATAAAAGTTGTATATGAAGGGTGGAGAACACAGAAAAATCGCCCCTTAGGGTTCTTGTGGCCGCCTAGAGTAATTAGGGTATCTTTTGGATGGAAAAACGTGGCTATTTATAACAATTTAAGTCGGTTTTTGCTAGGTCGGCGGCTGGACGCTCGTCCAAGGGTTTGAACACCTGTCCATTCTGCATAAAATCTTCGAGTCGGGCCGAGTCATGTCAGACGCCCGTCCTATGTAAATTTGGACGCTCGTTCAGCAAAAATCTTAATATCCTGAATCCAATGTTCCTTCCTGGACGCCCGTTCAGTTATTCAAACGCCCGTCCAGCTGGACGGAACTTCAGACGCGCGTTCAGTTCACTTCAAATCCGGTTTTTCATCTCTATCTTTATCCGACTTCATCTTTATCCTTTTTCTTCCATGTAAATCCTCACTTGAACATCTTTTAAACCTCTTTTAAGCCAAATTCGTGTATCTTTCTGACATACTCAGAGGATCTTTATCCGACTTCATCTTTATCCTTTTTCTTCCATGTAAATCCTCACTTGAACATTTTTTAAACCTCTTTTAAGCCAAATTCGTGTATCTACAAGACATCAAAACATTTCAAAGTGTAAAATCATTCAAATTGACAGAAAATCAACAATAAAATCTCATAACTCAACCAACTTTGCGATTAAACCATTCCAAACATCACTGCTTAATAAATCAAATAAACGTTCACTTTCTATGCAAAACATTGGAGTATAGAGGAAAATTGTCACGAAATAGAACGATATAAACCATAGAAAATCACCCTAAACACCAATTATGTCACCTAATTAGTCCGGGCTTATATGAATCTAGTGTTGAATATCCAAGACCCTAATGCACTATAAACGTGGTGGTTGTTTGTGTTATTTGCGGCTGAGTCTAAGAGCTTGTCTTAGATTGCCTACGTATCCTATAATTGTCTAGAAATCAAGCTTTACGTAGTTCCTGGATCATCGTATTTATAATGGTAATGCATGCCCTAACCCTAACATTAGGTCGGTCTATGCTATTGTCACATTTACCCTTAATGGGCCTTGCCCATTGCCCAAGTTATCATGCTGATAATGGGCTTTCGTAGCTGGTGTGGACTCTGTCCTCGAGGTCGACCTAATTGACTTGCACTAGGCCGACTCTGGACCACCGACCTACACTGATCGAAGGTCGATCGTCGTAGACTACCTCGTGTCTCGACACGCGTACCTTGGCACTTATTCACAACGTGAGGACCAACCGATAGACGACACGTGGAGGGGTGAAATCCCGTATCGTAAAAGAAGAGGGAGTTCGGCGAGGGAGTTCGAGCTCGTGTTCGAGCTCGAGTTCGAACTCGTTATAGGGGTATTTTGGGCAAGTAAGGGGAAAAAATATAGGAAAGACTATATAGACAACATTTGTTTTCCAAAATATTATTTGAACAACTGTTTTGGTCAATAAGTCTATATAGCCGCCGGCCCCAAAAAAAAATGGGTTATATTGAGCTGGTTGGATAATGGGTATAATATATATAATTAATGTATACAAAATTTGGTTTGGTTTGGATTGGATTGGGTATAATTAAAAATATCCGAAACCAACCTAATGCAATTCGGTTTGGTTCCAAACCAAACCAATTCATTTGGTTTGTTATTGGTTAATTCGGATTGGTTTGGATCGGTTTATGATTATTTTGCTGGAATCATTACGCAGAATGCCGCCGGGATTCGAACCGGTGGCCTCGCTCTGCTACCGCAACCACACCGTGGAATCATTACGCAGCATGCTGCTGCCGGGATTCGAACTGGTGACCTCGGTCTGCTGCCAGTTGTTAGGATCAAGCGCTTACCGTTCTACTAAAACCAATTGGTGTTAGTAAATTTGCTACTTTACTTCGTAACACAATACAATTTTTTCCTACGCTTCAGTCGAATCGTCTTATGCTTGAGCAGACAGGATGCTGGTATACCCCAACATGGGGTAATAAAACGATTCATTTGCGTATGATCTTGTAATAAGTATGAGAGAAACAAGAAGAAAAAGAAATCCAAATATATAATGAGTAATAATACTAACACAACTATACTATTACAACGGATGGCACCGGGGGCGGCTGTAAATTGATTGTATATGAGTCAACCGACCGGTTACCAAAAAAGTATAGTAATTTTTATTTTGATGTGCATATGGTTTTGTGTGAGTGATCCACTTATTTTTATATCTTTACCTGTATTGACTGATATTGAACTAAAATATGTAAGACTAAATTTAGTAATTACAAAATACGACAATTATTCAATCCGTATCTCGAAATACATGTGTCTGCACATGATGGCACAATATAATATACACCGTTGATCAGCTTTAATCATGATCAATGGGTTATATATTATAAACAACGGTGTAAAATGAGATTGTGATATATATATATATAATTACAATTTGGTACGTGTGTTAAATCTCTCGTATGAGCAAATAAAAGAAAAATTACAATTTGGAATTTAGAGAGGCGGCTCCTCCATAGATTATGCATAATCTATTGGATAATGTATTTGCACACTAGTGATGTGATGCATTTTACAAGTTGTAATGTCATTCGCATGTGTTTATTATATTTAATTAAAAAAAGAGAATTTAGTACTACTACATAGGAGAAAGCTAAGTAAATCAGTTCAACTGTTCCTCTCGTCCATTGACCAAACTATTTTTCTCCAATTGTTTTAGTTATGACTCTGCAAAGAAGTACTTGCTTAGAAATAAAAAGTCTACATTTTGTTATATAGATGTATTTCATATATAGTAGGTGCACTCAATAACTTCCCTTATTTATGTCTGTGTAACTTTTCCATGGACCACTAAGCCACCGGAAATATTTATTTAATCGGACTACTAACTATTTAATCTTAATGTATCATATCTCTCTTTACCTTTTATTACGGAACCTATATCAATACTTTATTCTGGAGAAAGAGACACGTTACCGCTCATATTTACATAAATATGGCCCATGTATAGTAAAATTAAAAAAATAGAGGTGTTTTTTTTATTAAATTTTTTTATTTTTCCACAAAGGCTGAAAATTTTATTCCCACCGAACTAAAACAAATTTACAACACAAACAAGCCAAAACTAGACTAAAGACGCGGTCATACGCCACACTACAATGCATCCTAATGCAACACTACAACCCGGTCTAATGTCGGACTAACAAGCCAACACAAACCGAGATTACAATAAAACGGAGCCAAATAATAGAGCGGAAAGAAGGTGATGAACAAATGAGAAAAAGTTTTTCGAAAGATAGAGTGTTCAGACACATGGATCCTCTAAAACAATCTGTTACCCGACAAAACACAAAATACAAACTAAACAACGGCATGATTTTGAACATCGGTTTTATGATGGTTCTGATATACAATGTAATACTTATTCAACCAATGAAATGTGTTAGAAGAGAGACAAACTTGTAAAAACAAGGCATATATATTTTATAAATTTAATTTCTATTGGTCATGTTACATCATGTCATATTAGTACCGGACCATACAACCATTTAAGCACAACAACAACCTAATTGCCACAATAGTATAATACAACAAATATATAACATTTGGTTTTTGGGGATTAACTCTAGTACAGTGACAAATTTTATCGCATTTCATGATATAAAGTAAGGTTCAATTTCCATCTCTTACCCAAGTGAAATCAATATCTCCTTTCCCTCTAATGAAAATAAAATAAAAATATGTTATTGAGAGCATTCTTAATGTGACGGTGAACTTGTCAATATTACTCTAAATTCCGCAATATAAGATATCCTATTGTTACAAAATATTATACCGTTTGTTGTGATTTTATATTAGCATTACTAACGGTTTTTCTTAAATAACAAAATTTAAAATAGCAAGTGAGACGATACACGTTTAAAGTGGGGATTATAATGAATCAATATATAATCTATTTTGAAATCTTCCTTAACAAAAATACATAACAATATTTTGTTATGAATCTATATATATAAAATCAATTCGAAATCCTCCCTAAGAAATCTATATATTTTGTTACTCCCACCGATTTAACTTGTTAGTTACCACCGATATTGTAGTTATTGCGTCACAGTAATGGAGCTGGTTTAACAAACACACATCCTATCTCTCTTCTTTTATATATGTTACCACTCCACCGCCACCGTCTTAGAAACGCTTGTTTTTTTCTTTTTTACTCTCTTCGATCGTACTAAGATTTTGAGTGAACAGTTTCCACCTCTTCAATGGGAAATGCCGTCAACATTCTAAAGAAGCAGTCAGCCGGAATAGCCGGTGGAAAGGTGATTCTAACTGACGGCACGATTCACCGGTTCGACAAATCATTGACGGTCGCAGAGCTGATGCTAGAACATCCTCAACAAGTGGTGGTCGAGTTCCAGCCGGTTTCCGGTGGGAAAAAACCGATTCCGTTACCTGCTGATAAGGAATTGGAGACGGGCAAGGTTTATGTCATGCTTCCGATTAAGAGAGGCAAACCGGCTAATTTGTCCTCGGAGGAGGCTCGCCGACTTCTTATGATCGCCAATTCGATTGTGAAATCGAATTCGTTTGCGGCTTCTTACACCGGATTCCTTCCGTTTGTCTCTGCAGTCAGGGGCAGAGGTGAGTGCACAAATGGCGGTGCTAAATTTATCCAGCATTTCTTTTTTTTGTTTATCCGTAGTGGTTTATGCAAAATTTTAAGATGGTCGGAGCATTCATAACCAATACAAATTTACGAAAAGATATATATGATAAATTTACGAAATTTTACTAAGATTTGTTTGGATTGATGGAATCCAATGGAATGGATTGAAATGATATCTTCCATTATTAAATTTGATAGACAATGAAATATAGTTATTTTTATTCAATTTCAGCCATTTCATAGTATTATGAATGAAATGAAATAAAAAAACATTTCATTCAATTACATTTCATCAATTCAATTGAGACATTAGTGGGATAAATAGACATCGTATACCAGGATCACTACTGGTGAGTGGTATATTGCATCTTAAAAGAAGGGAAATACTTGTATGTAGAGATGATTTTAAGATAAAATAACATGTGAAACGATTAGAAGCACACAGTTGAAATACAAAATGCAACTCTATGGTTCATATTGACTAGTATTATTAGGGGTTAATGGTCAATATTTAGAAAAATTATTAGATCAACATGTATATAGATAGTACTTTTTTTCTCGGATGTCACGAAATAAAATGTTTTTCCCCTTGAAAAAAAGGAGGAATGAGGGAGAATGACAGAAATATTTCATCAATTGAGTAGAAGGACAAAACTATTTATTCACTGTCGAAATTCACTGTTTAAATTCACTGCCGAAATTCACTGTCGAAATTCACTAATTTTCAAAATTCATTGTCGAAATTCACTGATTTTCGGGATTCAGTGTGAAAATTACTGTTGAAATTCACCGATTTCGGGATTCACCGATTTTCGGGATTCAACTGTTTGTCCTTCCCGCTATAAAAATTATGCAGTTGTCCTTCTCCCTATAAAAAATATGTAGCTGTCCTGTTATTTAAAAATATTCCAGATTGTGTCCTTATCCCTAATTTTCCATTAAAAAAAATGTACATAGTACATGTTAATTTTCCTTAGAAAATAAAAAATACATAGTTTTTTTTTTTTTTTTTTTTTTTTTTCTTTTTCCCGAAGTCGGATCTTATTTTATTTTAAAGGTTACTTGATCTATAAGCGTACTTGTCGGTGCCTGGGTGTTGTGTTTTGAATAATGCCAAATATGAAAGTTTATCTTATTTTTGTCCACCTCCATCCAACAATTAATCAGACTTTGACCTTTCAACTGATATGTAGGATAATCAATGAAATAAAAAGGTTTTGTTGTGAAAGGTTCAAGTAACATTTATGTATTAATTTATGCCATCAAAATTCTAGGCAAATTTTATGGTGATCATTTAGCTGATCATATCTTGCAGCAATAGATCTTAATTAGCTCCATTAATTAATTGTCAGCATGTTTCTCTGCAGGAGTCAAATCGGAAGGTGGTCAACAACGACATGGCAATGAGGAGTTTTTAGCAGAGGGTAAAAAAAGGTGGGTGGTGGATAAGGAGGAAGAGGAGAAGAAAGCTTCAGAATTACAAGATATATTCGCAGAGATATTAGAAGGAAGGCCGGAATATCTGAGCCGGCAGTTATCAGGGAAAGGATGGAAACCAAGCTTAGATACTATTAAAGAAAAAGGTTTGAAAAAGAAGAAGGTTATGCATGTATTGTTCTGATCTGATGCTGGAAATATTACTATAATCATTGGTATGATAATGCGTTTTGTGAATGTTTGTTGTGGAAGTAGCACCGATTCCATCTCTTGTGGTCATCGGTAGGTACATTAATTATGTAATCCCCTTCCCCCCTTCCCCCCTTCCCTTGCAGTTTCCCAAATGTATATGTGTGGTATATATATCGACATGGTTCGCTTTTTCTTTACCTTTCATGGAAATTTTAATATGTAAAATATCATCATCCATTGGGTTATAATTTTTATATTTTTTTTGAGGGAAGGGTAAGAGATCTTTTTTATTATTAGGAGAGGGAAAGAGATTGAACCTTGCTTGTGCGTGGTTTTGGAAAAATAAAGTTCTTTTTAGAAAAAGGTTAAACCCTAACCTCGAGGGTCTTCACTCGCCCGATCCCACAGAATGAGTGGAGATGTTAATCAGGAACCTAGCAGCTCAGAGTCGAGGGCTGCCTTTTTATCAAGAAACTGAAAGAAGTCGTCCCTTTACGGGATTCGAACCTCCACACTCCAGCTCCTCGCCCAGCTGTCACTACAACACCTAAACCCTTTACCACTAGGCCATATTCAGGGGATAATAAAGTTCTTTTTAGGCTTTAGGCTTGATGAAGACTTTCCAAGCACTAGGCTTTTCTTGAGGTTGAACCTTGATTCTTACTAGGAAGAGAAATGACCTCTATTACTACTCTGATCTAGTCTCTTATTGGAGTTGTTCTACTAGCATCATTCATGTGAAACGATAAAATATATTTGGTTTTTCTACATATTACACTTATTTAATGGACGCTCTATAATGAAAAATATCATTGCTATCTTTTTCTACCGCTTTCGACTGCTTGCATATCTTTGGATCTAAATACAGAAAACATCGCTTAGCAATCGAGACCTCACCCTAAGAGCGTTTACATTTTTATTTTTAATTGAATTTTCATTTTACAAAACCCAAACATCATTCTCTTTTATAGAATCTCCATTAAGTTTAAATGAATCCGAATCTCTAAATAATATAATCATCATAGAGGTGTAGTAGTGCACAATTTAAAGATTCGGTTATACATGATCAGATATAAATGATTTACATATATCTTCAATAGATTTATTTTGGTTTATAGTATTCAACGCAAGTACTCTAAGCACTACAAAAAAAAACCTTGCTTTTTAGCGGTGGATTTCAACGGCAGACTTTACATACCGCCGCTAATGGTATGATTTATCGGCGGTTTTTATACTTCCGCCGCTAATGGTATGATTTACCGACAGATTTGTATCATCCACCGTTAAAAAGTCAATTATTCTTAAAACCATTGAGACCCAAATCAAACAATAATATATTGTGTTATTGTAATATTTCTATCGGATTCCTTTCCACCTAAGATTCCACAGCGATCCACAGAATAGAGAAAGGGGATTTCTCTTAATCCCTAATGGAAGCAGCGACACCAGAGGTCGATCAATCAAACCTTTCAATGGGTGTTCTGGCAGATTCAAGATGGAAGTGAGATCCGATCATTTGGCACAAATACAAGTCAGAAGTGAGATCCGGCATTGAGAAATGGCATTAGCGATATTGAAGTCCGGCATCCGATCTGTGCAGGGCCGGCCCTATAGTGAGGCCAGAGAGACCGCGGTCTGAAGCCCAACGGTGCCAGGAGGGCCCAACGGTACATTTTCGCTAAAAGAAAAAAAAAATTGTGTAGATTCAATCCAATCCAACTTAATATAATATGTTAATTTTCTTTTGATAAATACCCAAAAAATTTTTTTACTCCCTTCATGAACTGATGCATGTATTGGTTTAGGTTTCGGGGGCGTTGCCCCCGAACCCCCACGAGTTTGCGACACCAGAGGTCGAACCCCGTTTCGTTGCGATAACATTATTTCATTCGGCAACTCGTATGCAAGAGATTACAAAATATATTTATGAAACTATCAATAATTTGAATTTTGTATTTACGGATGTTAAAAACGCGATAAGTATATTTTTAAAAAAAAAACAACTTCAACAAAAATGCCCAATTCGGAAACTTGGTCTTATGCCCAAAATATGCCAAGGCCGGCCCTAGCTCTGTGCCCTATGTAGTGGTGCTCCTCGTCATCAGATCTATTCCTCGAATTCAACTTCCAATCGACGAAAGCTTATAGAGATTTTATATCGACATTGATTCAGACAATGTGTATATTGCGATTTCTGATGCTTTCCATCGACAAAAAAAGAATATATGGCGATTTCTGATCTACATTCATTTAGACGAAGAAGAGTATATGGAGATTTCTGGCAGTTCCGATCGACTAAAGCACTTCGGTTGTTCACACAATATAGGAGGAGATCGAGTCAACCAGTTTAGGTCTCAAGAATTTCCTATTAGTCGCCTTCTTAATTCCTTCCTTTGTCGTTCATACGATCTTAATTCATCTTCATACTTTCTTTTTTTCTTTTCTTACGATCGTCTTTCAATGTTAGTCGTTTATTACGAAATGCCTGTATTCATTCTACTTTTTCTCTTATTCTGTGAAGTTGACTGCTGCTCTCTCGAGAGAGTGACAAAGATAGTTGGTCGAAGAGGAGTCAAGAAAATCAGTGGTCAACCTAGTGGACGCTGTGTTTTTCAGGTTCTCTTCTCGCTTACCCATCAAATGTTTGTAAAAAGGCTTGTGACATAGACCAGGAGTGGGCAAGGGCGTCTGCAGGAATTTTGATATGGGGGTCGGAAATTTGCATAAAAATAAGGGGGTCAATTACACATAGATATGTATTTATAAAAAAGATTCTACTGTTATTACATAATTTTTTATTTTAGGGGGTCAGCCACACCCGTTGGTTAAGGGTAAAGCCGCCCCTAGGAGTGGGAGAAGGGGTTGGAAACGGTGGGGATTGATGTTTTGATCAATTTTTTAGCTTTGTGATGTGTACTCCATAGTATCAATTATTGTTGTGTTTATACCAGTCAGGGGCGGATCCAGCCTACCCAGGGGGGGTCACGTGACCCCACTCAATTTCTAAAAAAAAAAAAAAATAAAAATTTAGTATTAAAACTATGTAGTTTTGTTGTTAAAAAGTGTCATTTTATCGATAAAAATTGATGTTTTAGACTTCGGTGACCCCACTGGAATTTTTTTTGGATAAAAGATGTAGTTTTAGACTCCGGTGACACCACTGAAATATATTCCTGGATCCGCCACTGATACCAGTCTGTAAAATTGAGATTAAAAGAGGAGGGAAACTTTAACATGTGATACTGATATGTTATTGAATTAGATGGTGGGAGAGTCTCGAAAAACAGAAGAGCACATATGCTTTGTAGAAGACTACTGTGGCTGTTATTCATTCTTCTATGATGTTGTAAACGGAGGGGAACAACTCTGTGTTAGTACTTCTTCTTTCTTATTTTGTATTTTTTCCTCATTCAAACGTGTTTTACTTTTCCTTATTTAACTTAAGTTTATTCAATGCTTATGTTATGCATGATTTTTAGTGTAAACACCAGTTAGCTGCAAGCTAGGCTTGCCGCGTCCGTTCTCCAAACAGCTCCCTTTCCGAGGATGATGTGCAGAAATTCATTGCTGATCAGGTAACTTCTCATACATACATACATCAGCAAAACACATACGTAAAGGGTTGTATATCAAGTTTTTTCTTTCTTCTAATAACCGGTTTTCTCCCTCGTGCAGATTAAACCTGTTATTTTAATTATTATTATTTAATTAAACATGGTTTTTTGCGGCGGAGGGTAAATCCGCCTCCAAAATAATTTTTACCTGCATTATGTCTATTAATGGAAAAGTGTTTCCTGGCGGGTTTTTAGACAAGGGCGTATAGAAAACAGCCACAACGAGATCCTAGCGGCGAATCCGAAAAAACCGCCAGAAAGATCTAAAACTTTTAGCGGCGAAGGCAAATACGTCGGATTTTATTTTGCCACCGCAAAAGAGTTTTAGCGGCGGATTGTCTGATTTAGCGGTGGGAAAAAAATCCGCCGCTAAAAACCACGTTTTTTTGTAGTGAAGATAGGATATCGATTCTATAAGAAGGGAGAGAGAACCAACACTTGACACTTGACTCTTTTTTTTTTTTGGTTTGGAAGTGTGGGTCTATAAGAGGAGAGTGAGGCCCAATATTTTTTTTTATAATTGTATTGGAAGCGGGGCTTGAACTCGATATATTTTACTCTGATACCATATTAGGATCAAGCGCTTACCGTTGTATTAAAACCAATTGGTGTTAATAAAACTGCTAATATATTTTGTTATATCATATTCAACTCTGCAATATGACTACCCGTAGAAATTTCTACGAGCTGGGCTTCACCACTAATAATATAATATAAAATTTTGTCCACCAGTATCCCGTTCGTATAAAATGCATCAAGCAGAAAAGCCACTGACTTGATCAGCGGCAGCTCATAATTAGAAATCCATGCATTTTCAAGTTCTTCAACTTCAGAGTTATGAAGCATGTTTATGGAACATCTAGGCTTTCTAAACAACAATGGATTCTTTAAGTTTTGAGCATTTGAACTTTGTTTTCCTACCTATCCTTCTCAAGTATTACGGAAACTCTACAGAATTCATTCTTGGTTCACTTATATATACCTTACCTTTCACCCCTTCAAGTGTTGTAAGTTGTAGTTTAGTTTTCATCAAGTTCATAGCATGTTTTTCTGGTGCCACATTTTATAAATAAATATAAAATGAATTATATATATAAAAAAAATGAGTAGGTTGCGTCGATGATAAATATAGCTTGCTCTTTTTGCAATTCAAAAGAAAGAAATACACTAGCTAGCAGACGGTGGATTAAGCAACACATTTAACTTTATTCTGCGGAACATGACAATACAAAAGAAAACACATCATCACTTCCACATTCAGCGTAAGTAGAAACAAAAAGGACAAGACGTAACAAAGTAGTAGTGAAAACAAACAAAAGTGGAACACAAAATATAAAGGAAGTGAAAGCAGCAGCGAAAATGTGAATATGTTGCATATATATATATATATATATATATATATATATATATATATATATATAGTGATGGTAATGGTGATTGGTGATATCTGAATTTCCTGCCAACAACTTAATTAGCCGTAAAACAGAAGGCAGGAACCGAGTTCAGAGTGTCCGTATAATGCTTTTGGATCGCATTTTTCCTTGATGTATTTGTAAGCTTCCTCAAGGCAAATTTGACAATCATCTGTGCTTACATTTGTGCAAGATGCTTCTCCGACCAGCCTAGGGTTTCTGTTTGAGGCTACTCCTGCATAAGAATAATTACCATCTTCGTCAGTCGTTTTTGGGGTAACCTCTAGTAACGTCTTCAACAAATCGTCTTTATCATCTTCAAATTCAGACTCAATGGACAATTCCGTCGAGCAGAATTGTTCTTTTGCATTGGTGTCTAGTATACCTTTCACCGTAGCAGGAAATAAGCCAACAACCAATACCGTAATAAACACCACGTTGATGAAGTTGGTGATTTTTGCCATTTTTATTTCAATATGCTCTCAATTAGTATTGTTATATATATTGTATGCATGTCACAAAAGGCACATGCTTGCTCTGTTTCATATCAACAATTAGTTTCTCCATCTTAAATACTAGTTTAGGTTTCTTTGATAAATCCGCCTAAAGGCTCTGCGTTGTCTTAGTTGTTTGTCAATATTCCCAACAAAAACGATAACCTCACAAGAAGAAAATAGAGTATTTTCCGTATACATTATAATTTAATAATGACAAATAATGAACTGGCCGTTTGATTGATTTTCCATTAGGATATTAGATTATTTTTATTATTTAATGTTATGTGTAATTAGTTTTTAATCGTAAATCATGTTAGAATAGTTTAGAATACTTGGAGAGCGCGCACTCTATGGTTGTTGTATATAAATGCATTATACACAATTCATTCAATCGATCAATGAAAAATGCTTTTCACCAATTATCAAGTATGGTATCAGAGTTCTGAGACTCCCAATCCTCGTTTTCACTCTTTTTTTCCGCTCCATTCTTCCTCGTTTTTTTCCAACCGAGATCATGGAGAAGATACTAAACCCAAGATAATTCAGCGGCAGTGGAAGCAACGGAGCGATACTCCCCCCTCACACCTCGCAGTATAATGGCATCTCTAAAAGGCGTCGCATGCATATTGTCGAAGCAACCCTGGCCCTGCTTCAATATGCATCCATCCCACTAGTTTATTGGTTTTATGTTGTCAATGCTGCAGTCTATCTCATCAATCGTATGCCTGCCAAAACTCTCAACATGCTCTCCCCGTATGAGAAACTGTTCGCCTCTCCTCCAAATTACTCTAAGCTTCGTGTCTTTGGCTGCATTTGTTATCCCAGGCTCAAACCCTACACTAGTCATAAGCTTAAATCCAATTCCATCCTGTGTGTCTTTCTCGGATATTCTCTTACACAGAGTGCTTATCTTTGCTATGACCTAGTCACACGTCGCATGTATGTTTCTCGGGATGTGAAGTTCGTTGAGGATATCTTTCCTTTCGCTTCTCACCATTCTCATGATCCTACTCCCTCTCCTACTCTCTTCCTTGTCTCCATTCCTTCTCCTCCTTCTCCTCCCCTACCACTTCTTCATCCTCACCCTCCTCTACCTTACCCTCCCCTACCCCGTCCTCAAACTCTCCATCCCCAATACTCTAACACCCTATGGTCACTCGAGCACGTAACCAAATATTTAAAGCACGTCAATTTCTCAACCTACCCGCCACCCTAGAGTCTCAATTTATGATATTGTGCCCACCACAGTTAGCTCTCCGCTGTCCTCACTAGCGTCAGGATATGTCTGATGAATTTGATGCTCTTGTTCGCAATGGCACATGATCCTTGGTGCCGTATGATCGGTCCCTTAATATTGTTGGAAGCAAGTGGATTTTTCGGATTAAACGTGATTCTGATGGCACCATTGAACGCTACAAAGCTTGTCTGGTTGCCGAAGGCTTTACGCAATGTCCAGACATTGATTATTTTGATACCTTCAGTCCGGTGGTTATACTACCACGGTTCACTTGATTCTCAGTATCACTGTCTTACTTGGTTATGGTCTTTGTCAGGTAGATGTGAATAACGCTTTTTTGCAGGGTACTCTCCACAAAGACGTTTATATGGCCCAAACTCCGGGCTTTGAGGATTCAGATCATCCTCAATATGTTTGCAAACTTCATAAGGCCATTTATGGCCTCAAGAAAGCCTCTAGGGCATGGTATCATGATTTGCGCACCTACGTCCTTTCACTCGACTTCTATAATTCTACAGCTCACTCGTTCTTATATATTTATCGCACTGGTATGATTAATACTATGCTACTTGTATATGTCGATGATCTCATTATTACAGGTTCTTCTGCTGAGCATGTGCAGCTTATCATTGATCATCTTGATACTCGGTTTTCTAATAAGGATCTTGGGCCTTTATCTTATTTTTTGGGTGTGGAGGTTACTCCCAACTCCTCTGGCTTGCTGCTCACGCAGTCTAAATACATCTCGGATTTGCTTCACAGGGTTAATATGCAGATTGCCAAGCCCGTGAAGCAAATCGGAGATGTATTTAGACTGCGTGATATGCAGGATGCCAAGCCCGTGGCCACTCCCTTACCTACATATGCCTTCTCATCCTTGCCTGCCACAGCTGCACCTCATTCTGATATTACTAAGTTTCAGCAACTTATAGGGCGCTACAGTATCTTTTATTTACTCGTCCTGACATCATTTATGCCGTTGATAAGCTCTCCCAGTATATAAATGTTCCCACTGTTGATCATTGGCTCCTCATCAAATGCATTTTGCGTTATCTGGTAGGTAATGCTCTTAATGGCCATTCAGCAGTTCACTGCCTCGTCCTTTGATTTTCATGCTTTCTCTGATGCAGATTAGATGGCAATAAGGATGGTGACTTTTCCTCAACGAGTGCCTCGGAGTGCCTACCTCGTCTTTTTGGCCCGAAACTTACTTTTCTGGAGTTCCAAACAGCAGTCCTCAGTTGCTCACTCTTCGACAGAGGCGGAGTGCCGCTTTGTTGCTTCCACTGCCGCTGAATTATCTTGGGTTTTGTATCTTCTCCATGATCTCGGCTTTGCCTCTGCTGCCACCCCAATTATTTTTTGTGATAATGTTGGTGCTACTCACCTTTCGGCCAATCCGTATAAATTTTGATCTCGTATGAAGCATGTTGCCATTGATTACCACTTCATCCGTGAGCAAGTTCAAAAAGGTCTTGTTCGTGTTTCGCATGTCTCCAGTGCTGATCAACTTGTTGATGCTAGCTCTCACCAAATCGCTTGCCAGATTACCATTTCATCACTTCAAGTTCAAGTTGGGCTTTCTCCCCCGCAGTCCCACTTGAGGGAACGTATTAGGATATTATATTATCGTTATTATTTAATATTATGTGTAATTAGTTTTTAATTGTAATTATCGTAGAATAGTCTAGAATACTTGGGGAGCGCTCTAGCATACTTGGTGAACACTCTATGATTGTATATATATGTATTATATATACAATTCAATCAATCAACAAAAAATATTTTCCACCAATTATCTAGCATTTTCTTTTTTGATCTGGTAAATTTTTACGTTTCAAGCAAATTTTTTTTTTGAGATAAAACAATATTGGTTCATTTGGCTTTTTGATTTTTGCAATTCTATCTCATTCTATCTCGATATTTTTACCCTTAGTGATGTATGACACCTATCCAACCATTTGTACTGAAAGTTGATAATATATCTAATTTCTGTGTGAAATTTTATGCATATAGTTCATACGCGTCGAATGAACTTTCTATTTTATAAAAAAGGTTGCAAAGGTAAAATTAAGAAAATAAATAAAATTAAAATGAAATATAAAAAAATTCAGATTTCAGTTGGATGAAGTTATCTGTTATAAACACAGACGAGAAACTTGCAGTTTAATAAAGATAAAAACATATAGCAATTCAAACACAAAGTATGGCGGAATTGATAAAACACAGAAACCAAGAGAACACAGTGATTTAACGTGGTTTCTGGCATTGTGCCGACTACTTCACGGATAGAAAATGAGATATTTTATTATGCACAGAATTACAAGGTATTCCTCACAAAGTGAAAGACACACTCTTGAAAGACACACTCTTGTATTGATTACAACATTGATATTTATAGACACAAATCACAAACCCTAACGCCAAAGATCTTTGTCAGAATTCTCATAAATACCCCAGATGTGGACCCCAGCTCCAGCTGTTATCCACCAGACGAAACTCAGCTTCAAAACTGACTCTTCAGACTTGTAATCAACTGCTCAGATGTAGAACTCGGCGATAACTCGGCGGACCGTAAACCGGCGCGACTTCGAAGAAACCCAGTTGCACTTCATCAAACTGACTTTCACAGAACTGAATATACTTGACTGAATGACCATCATTTTCGGTCTCGGTTTTCGATTTGTTCCACCGGATTATTTATCGGTTTAGAGATCAAGTCACCAAAAGCGACAAATCTCCACCTTGACTTGAACTCTCATTCAACGTCACCAGATTGCATAATCAGACGTACTTGTAACAGATGCATTCGTCAATGCCAGGATGTACAGTACCAGACTTCTCCTCATAATCCACTCAAGTTGATCTGCCCTCAACTGAGTATCCAGATTTAAATTTACAAGCTTTGAATATTTAGCAGGTCCAAACACAACTGAAACTTGCACTACTGAAGTGGTTTTGTGAACATATCAGCAGGATTCTCCTTGGTGCTGATCTTCTTCACTACAACCCTCTTCTCATTTCTTAGAAAATGATACCTCTTGGTTCTCTCATGATGAACCTGATCCTTAGCTAGACAAATTGCACTCAAACTGTCATAATAAATCTCAGCTTGATCCTGATGTAGCCCTAAATCACTGACTAGTCCCTTCAACCAGATACCCTCATTGGCTGCTTCATTAAGAGCCATAAACTCAGCTTCAGTAGTTGATAAAGCCACTGTTGCCTGAAGAGTTGCTTTCCAGTTGACAACTGAATTCCTCAACGTGAAAACATAACCAGTCATAGATTTTCTACCGTCCACACCACCAAAGCATAATCAGCATCACAGTACCCTGTGATCAGTTTCTGAGTATCACCTCCATAAATGAGACCAACATTAGCTGTACCCCTAAGGTACCTGAACATTCTTTTCATAGCTTTCCAGTGTTCCTTTCCGGGTTGAGCCATAAA
Organism: Gentiana straminea; assembly: GCA_036785695.1. Classification (NCBI taxonomy): domain Eukaryota; kingdom Viridiplantae; phylum Streptophyta; class Magnoliopsida; order Gentianales; family Gentianaceae; genus Gentiana; species Gentiana straminea. The sequence goes on from JAVUPR010000061.1 coordinate 4,514,930, forward strand.
CCTGCTGACAACACTGACTGCCTAGATCAGGCCTAGTGCACACCATGTCATACATCAGACTGCCAACTGCACTAGCATAGGGAACTCTTGACATATTCTTCTTCTCCTCTACTGATTGTGAAGCAAAAACTGACAAATGAACATTTGATGCCATAGGAGTATTTATTGTCTTAGCAGCTGACATGCCAAACTTTGACAAAATCTTCTGTATATAGCTCTGCTGAGATAAAAAAAAAGTTTTTTTTGACTTCCATCCCTAAAATTTTCTTGGATGCACCCAAATCTTTCATTTCAAACTCAGCACTGAGAAGGTCTTTCAAATACTGAACATCAGACTTCTTCTTTGTAGCTATCAGCATGTCATCCACATATAACACAAGATAGATATATGATCCATCTTCCAACTGACTGTTGTAAACACAGCAATTATAAGGACTTCTACTGTAACCCAACTGGATCATATAACTGTCAAACCTTTTATACCACTGTCTAGGAGCTTGTTTCAGTCCGTACAAGGACTTCTTCAACTTACACAAAAGATCTTTCTTACCAGGAACTTGGAAACCCTCTGGCTGAGTCATGTCTATCTCTTTGTCTACCTCACCATGTAGAAAACTGTCTTCACATCTAATTGCTCCAGTTCTAAGTCCTGCTGTGCCACTATTTCTAGTAACACTCTGATTGAAGTATGTCTTACTACTGGTGAGAATATCTCATCAAACTCTAACCCTTCTTTCTGACTGAACCCTCTTGCAACCAAACGTGCCTTATACTTAACTCCTTCTGCCTCAGTTAACCCTTCCTTCTTTTTGAAGATCCATTTGCAAGTAACGACTGCCCTTTCAGCTGGATGTTTAACTAGATCCCAAGTCTGATTCTTCAGTAATGACTCCATTTCATCTACCATGGCAGTAAGCCATTGAGATGTTTTAGAACATGTCACTGCTTCCCCGTAAGTAGAAGGTCCAAAACCATCCACTTCTTCTGCAACTTAAAGTGCGTATCCAACCATATATCAAACCCATACCTCTTAGGAGGTACCCTAACATTGGATCTTCTAGCTCTGCTGACAGTTATACTTTGCTGACCCACGTTCTTAGTTTGATGCTCAACTGACATTTGCTCAGCTGACTGGCTTGGATTCAACTCTGGTTCAGTAACCAGATTAGATAACTGACTTGGATCAGTTGATTATTTCATTCCAACTGACTCCACCTGAAGCTCCACCTTACTATCAGTTTTCTCAGTTTCAGGACTGGTTTCAGTTTCAGTTATCCTCCTCACTGATGAAGTGAGTATCGAATTTTCATCCAAAACTGTATCTCTGCTGAGAATAACTCAGTTTTCTGCTGATGACCAAATTCTATAACCCTTAACTCCATCACCATACCTCACAAACACTCCTTTCTTGGCCCTTGGTTATAGTTTCCCTTCACTGACATGATAGTAAATTGTGCTTCCAAATACCCTTAGAACAAAATAATCTGCAGGCTTGCCTGACCACATCTCAACTGGTGTTTTGAGACTGATCCCTGTGTGAGGACTCATGTTGATTAAGTATCAAGCTGTGGTTACAGCCTCTGCCCAAAATCTCTTTGACAAACCAGCATGAGAAAGCATACATCTTGCTCTCTCCTGAAGAGTTTGATTCATTCTCTCAGCTACACCATTTTGCTGAGGAGTATTCCTGACTGTATGATGTCTGGCAATACCCTCAGTTTGGCACAATGTATCAAACTCAGTCCAGCAGAATTCCAGACCATTATCTCTACGAAGCCTCATCTTCTCCCCCAACTGATTTTCAACTAGAGCCTTTCATTGCATGAAGCTCTTGAATGCCTCACTTTTGTGTTTCATCAGCACCACCCAAGTCATCCTTGAATAGTTATCAATAAAGGACACAAAATATCTGTGACCACCCAATGACTCCACTTTTGATGGCTCCCAACAATCAGAATGGATGTAATCAAGTGATGACTTTGTGTTGTGTACCCTTTTTGAGAACTTGCTCTTATGAAGCTTTCCAAACACACAATGCTCACAAAAGTCCAGATTCTTGACCTTACATCCCCCAAGAAGATCTTTATGAGAAAGAACTTGCACCCTCTTTTCTCCCATGTGACCCAGTCTCATGTGTCATAGTTTCGTAAGCTGTGACTGATGAATATCAGCATATGCCACAGCAGTAGAACCAGCAACAACCGACTCTTGTAATATATACAGAGTCCCTTTCTTGATTCCCTTGAGAACCTCAACGAGTTTTTATAGACACTCAACACACCACTTTCCCCCTTAAAATTGAATCCTCTGATATCCAATGAACTGAGAGATACCAAGTTTTTGGTCATTTGTGGAACATGTCTAACTTCACTCAGTTTACAGAATCTTCCATTCTCTGTCCTCAACTGAATTGAGCCAATACCAACTACCTTATAGACCTTGTTGTTTGTTATAGATATATGACACCATCTATCTGCAGATAATTTGAGAACCACTCTCTGTGAGGGCAAATATAAAAGGATGCCCCAGAGTCCAGAATCCACACATCAGTTTGATGTGTTGACTCTCCTGCCACTAAGACCATGTCCTCATCTGAATCATGCTCAGCTGCCACAGCAGTTGTGCCATAATTGTTCTCCTGCTGTTTCTTCCTCTTTGGACAGTTGGACTTCCAATGTCCCTGCTCCTTACAATAATTGCAAACATATGTGGATATAGGGCCTTTGGACTTTTCTTCCTAGACTGACAATGCTCTTTTCCACTGCTGCTACTGACTATCAGTCCTGCAGCCTGACTGTCTGCCCCAACTGCCTTATGTCTCAGCTCCCTGGCATGTAAAGTTGACCTTACATCCTCTAAAGCAACTGTATCCTTCCCAACTATGAAGGACTGCACAAAGTTCTCATAGGAAGCCGGTAATGAAACCGACAAAATCAAAGCAACATCTTCATCCTCAATCTTAACATCAATATTCCCGAGATCAAGTAATATTGTGTTCAAGCGATAAAGATGATCTCTCGGTGAGTCCCCTCATGCATCCTCGCCGCACGGCCTCGTTTCAAGACGACAACTTGTTGGTCAATGACTTAGTCATATACAGGCTTTCAAGCTTTAACCATAACTTGGCAGCGGTGTCTTCCTCAGCAACTTCTGTGATAACATAATCAGACAAGCACAACATGATGGTTGAATGTGCTTTCTCCTCCAGACTGGCATAATCTACTGAACTGGCATCCCCTCTATCAGATAAAGGAGTCCATAATCCTTGTTGCTTTAACAAGGCCCGCATCTTGATTTGCCACAAACTGAAACTGTTCCTCCCTGTAAATTTATCAATCTTCACGTTCATTGCTGACATCCTTCTATTTAAAGAACAAACATTTTATCACAAAAATCCTACCACTGGTCACCGGTCTTGGTGAAGATCAACTATGTTCACCTGCAACTCCTGAATCTTGAACCTGACTCTCCGATACCAGTTTGTTATAAATACAGACGAGAAGATTGCAGTTTAAGAAAGATAAAAACAGATAGCAATGCAAACACAAAGTATGGCATAATTGATAAAACACAGAAACAAAGAGAACACAGTGATTTAACGTGGTTTCTGGCGTTGTGCTGACTACTCCACGGACAGAAATGAGATATTTTATTATGCACAGAATTACAAGGTATTCCTCACAAAGTGAAAGACACACTCTTGCATTGATTACAACATTGATATTTATAGACACAAATCCAAAACCCTAACCGCCAAAGATTATTGTCGGAATTTTCATAAATACCCCAGATGTGGACCCCAGCTCCAGCTGTTATCCACCAGACGAAACTCAGCTTCAAAACTGACTCTCCAGACTTGTAATCAACTGCTCAGATGTAGAACTCAGCTATACTCAGCATAACTCAGCAGACCAGAAACTGACTGCTGGACTTCGAAGAAACTCAGTTGCACTTCATCAAACTGACTTTCACAGAACTGAATATACTTGGCTGAACTGACCATCATTTTCAGTCTCAGTTTTCCTGATTAGTTCCACCAGATTATTTATCAGTTTAGAGATCAAGTCACCAAAACTGACATTATCAAATACTTTTAGATTTTAGATTTTAGATTTCCGATACTTATTATATTCAGAATTTAGACTTCACTTTTAACTAACGTCGATTAATTAGAGATGAATCATGACCTGATGACCATAATTTGGAGCAAGGGGAACAAAAATAAGAAAAATACTTGGTTAGGTTTATTCTTTTTCCTTTAGAAGGTAAAGAGGTGTAGATTCGCTTGTCTTATTTCTTTGGATTTTGAATATTATTTCTTCAAGCTTTATCATTGTGTCTATCTTGTGTCTCATATATAGAATGATTTTGACCAATTCTATGTATTTAGTCCTCAATATAAGAAAATTACATAGTTAGGTTTATTCTTTTTTCCTTTAGAAGGTATAAAGAGGTGTAGATTCGCTTGTGTCTTATTTGTATCTATCTTGTGCCTCATATATAGAATGATATCGTTAGTGAAGTTGCTTCTTGTTATATATATATATATATATATATATATATATATATATATATATATATATATATATATATATATATATATATACATATGTCGTTAAAAAAAACAAAACAAAAAAACATTATAAACAACACAAGAACATCTCGTTAATTGATTTGGGTTAGTGAATTGAACCTGCAATATCAGTCCTTTCTTGCACGTAAGTTTCAAGTCATAAATTTCACTGTATGGTAAAAGAGTACATAAAATTCATTAAAAATGATGACATGTTGTCATTTTCTATAGAAAAAAATCACTATTTTTTTTTCTTTTCTTAAAGCTCCCAGTATCCAGAATCCACCTAGTAACATTCTGATATTCCTTGATCTTTCAGAATGGTAGAAACCCGTAGAGGCGTTTTTGGAGGTGAGAGCTCAAGAGCTGGGCAATATGCCGGTCAGAATCAGAATCAGAATCAGAACGAGATGCTTCATCAGTCGCAACCCCACCCTCAAGTGAACCAGGAACCCCATCAGAATCATGGTCCACATGAACCAGTGGATGAACCCTTACGTGTTACCGTGGTAGGTGAGGTTCCACCGGTGTATGTACCTCCAGTGACGAATGTGTATCCACCTCAAGGCAATGTGTACCCTCCACCACCACCGGTAAGCCACCCACCTTCTCCAGTTATCCCACCGTATCAGCAAACCTTTTATCCTCCACCTACAAGTTATCCGCCTCAACCCATTATACTACCGTCATGAAGAGTTGACCATCACTACGGTTTTTATCCACCCTACGGTCTTCATGAACCTTACCACATCCCACCTCAACACCAAGGATACTACCATTACCATCAAGTACCCCTTGGATACCCGCTTTTTTATCCACCAATTGCTCAAGCGGTTAAACCTCCAGTTGCACCACCGGTTCAAGAACAAGTTCCACCGGTTGATTGGTAGACCAAGTTGAAGATAAATAGGTTTCAAGACTTCTTCGATAATGTGGAGCCGGCTAAAGCTGATATTTGGATTAGAAGCTTTGAAAAAGCTTGCAGAAATGTGAATGTGCCAGAAGCAGAGAAGGCACAGTTAGCAGTGGGTTTTCAATTTTGGACAGCGGAGAGTTGGATAGATGCTCTAGAAAGCAGCAATGTAAAGATAACGGATTGGGAAGCATTTAAGAAGTTGTACTACACCGAATACTTTCCACCTATGGTACAAGCAGACAAAGCAAGTCAATTTCTGAAACTCCAGCAAGGTGTAAATATGACGGTTTCACAATACTCCAATCGGTTCAATGAGTTGGGCAGACTTTACCCTGAAATCATGAGAGTTGAAGAAAGGAAGATGGTCTGGTACAAGAATGGCTTATCTTGGGAAATACAAGCTGGCATGTTGGGATTTACACCAAGGACTATGACGGAGTTGCTGAACATGGCTTTGAAGTTGAAACGTTTAAGAAGAAACCCTCAATAGTTATTGGAGTAACGAGACCTTTTGAGAGCATCCAAGTGGATGATCAAGAAACACCGCAGCAACAAGGTGAGAAAAGGATTATGGCACCACTTGCAGCCAAGTCAACAGTTGGTGCACTGGTTTGCTCAAAGTGCAAGAAGAACCACTATGGAGAGTGTAGGACAAGTGGGAGTGGGTGCTATCAATGTGGAGAGACTGGACATATTGCAAGAACTTGTCCTATAAGAAATACTCGAGGGAATCAATGAAACAACAACCGAGGAAGTGCAAGCCGGCCCACAAGGGTGTTTGCTTTGAATGCAGCCATACCAGGTACCTTGTAGTTTGTTTATTTTCTTAAAGTACTTTATGACATGAATTAGTTTCACGTTCTAAATGTATGTAAGTGAATGAACTAACTTTTAGATACATTAATAATGGATAACCTAGCTATGTCCGCCTTAAGTAATACAAGAATGTCAAAAAAACTTTTGTGTAAAGTAAGATAGCTAAGAAGTTAAACCTACCTTCCAACCTTTAGAAAACCTTTTTGGAAACCATCTGGGTAAGTGTTTATAGAGGGCTGATTGTTGAATAGAAGCTTGGTTAGTGCGGTTTCAATGGTTCAAGTAGTGGTCGGTCAGTTTTGGGTTAAGCGTGTAATGGTTTGAAACGGTTTGGGGATTCGTAGAGTTTTGGTTCTTTGGTTAGCAAGATGAGAGTTGTTGTTTGTGATCCAAGTATGAACGAGTGAAGCTTCAGTTTTGGATTTGTTTTGAAAAGAGTGCTAGAGGAAGATCTACAGTTTGAGTACGTTCGAGTTTTGAGGACGAAACTCCTCTTAAGGGGGGAGGAATGTAATATCCCGAACTTTAAGAAAGGGTAGACGTGTAATTTGTAAAATTCAGAATATTATGTTTATTCCTTTATGGATTTTAAGTATATTCTAAATAAAGGAAAATGGAGGAAAAATGATTAATTTGGAATTTAGGGATTTATGAGCAATTAATGGTAATCAAGAGGAGCTAATGGAATTAATTAGAATTTTGTGTGGTAGTTATTTTTGGCAATAACTACCCATTATTAGAGAAGTTGTCAGAATTCCAATTTTCTGGTCTTTGTTCGAACTTGGCAAAGGAAGTTGAGAGAAAACTGAAAACAAGAAGAGTAAGAGATTTCCTTCAATTTCTCACAAGATAGTTGACGGATTTCAGAACCGATTGACGATTTGGAATCAGTGGGAAGAGAGCATCGTGGTGATACAGAAAAGACAAAGCCTTGTTAGGTTCGTTTTTGGCCCTAGTTATGGTTTGATCAAGTTTTGTAGTTCTTCTCGGTGTAATTCGTAGAATAGATGTTATAGAAGCATGTGATCAAGTCTAAGTCGGTTTTGGGGTTGGTCACATAAGTCTTTGGTTGAAGAATATGTGCTTTGGTGCTGATGTGTTTTGAAGGTTGCTTGGAATTGCTTTTACGAGTAAGAGGTTCTTCCTAATTTGTAAATAGGTTTTATGATGATTAAGGTTGAGTGAGTGTGGTGTTTTAATGTTAGAAATCATGCATGCTTGTTGTTAGAGAAGTATATGATGATTGGTTGTGTAAAAGCTTTGTTTTCTGCTATTTTTCAATGATAATTGATGTTGATCATGTTGGAAAAGGGTTGGGAATCGTTTAAGTGCAGAAAAGTATGGTTTAGGGTTGTTTCTGAGTCAATATGTGCGCACCACGCTTAATGCGTGTGCATAGACTGAGCAGAAGCATCCTGAATCCGTCAGGACGCTCAATGTGTGAGCATAGACCATGCTGAACAATCCAGATTGTATTAGAGAGCTTAATGCGTGTGCATTAAGCCCTTGTGCATGCGCATTGCACCTGTTTTGGTGTAATGTTGTGTTTTAAGCCACGAGTCCAGTTTTAATTGTTATTTCTTGATCTAATAACATTAAATGAACATGAACAAGCCATGATTAAGCTTTTGATGCGTTTAGTTCCAGCGCTGAATGTACTCTTCCTAAGAGTTGAAGTTCGGGACCGTCGGAAGAGTATGATTGGCTTGTGCTTTGATGAATTGGTATTCATCAATGTCTATGTAATTGCTAGGCCTTGTCCGTGTCTAGTGGTCTAGGTAAGGGAGTAGGAGCTGTGAAGGAGCTTACTTGAAAATACATAGGTGCCTAGTTAATAATTAATAACAAACGTACTTGTGTAGTAAAAGACTAAACATCATGTTGTTCTTGGTAAGGCACAAGGTCATATCACGATGTGTGGCCCATTCGGATAAAGCGAATAACTCTGCTGGCCTTTGAAAGGCACCAGGAGTAGGAGGACTTCGTGAATTTATAACTTTGCTGGCCTCGAAGGGGCACTAGGAGTAGAGGGACTTCACCGAACGCGTACACTATCGGAGTCTTCAAGAATAGACTTCCGTGGCTATTGGTGTGATCCATCGATATGTTGCACCAGATACTTCATGGTGAGTAGCACCATGCGTAGTGCCATTGAACATGGAAATAACAAATATAAGCTAGGCTAGAAACCTTTAGTCTCAACATGTTGATGAGCATGAAGTGAACCCTAGTTGTGTCGGTCACATAAATATAACTTAATTAATAATGTGAGCCTTTTCGTTGTAAGACTTGTTTATACATTAGCTTCTCCCTCTTATCTAAGTATGTTGTACTTACCTACATTGCATTTTGTTGTATGCTTTGTGTGGTGAGAAGATGAACAGGTTGACAATGAGGTTGCTGAGGATGATGTTTGATGGCGTTGATGCCATGATGATGCTCGTTTTCTTTTTTTTTTCTTATTGAATGTTGTACTAGACTTGTTGTACTTTTAATTTCCAGTCTTTGTAAGTTAAGTGTTGTATTCTTTTTTTTAAGACTACTTCTAAGACAAGTTTGTTGTAACCTTTTTCTTTTAGACTTCGTACTTTATAACCTTTGGATTTCGTTGATGTAAGTTAAACTTTCCATCTTTAGCCAGGTTGTACTCTATTCATAATAGCTTTTAGGATGTTTTCCGAGTCTTTTGGCTTCCGTTTGCTTTATTTTTGATACGGCGACGTAGAAGTTTACGTATAATATTGAATTTATTTAATATTATACGTTTCGAACGTTTTTTTCTGGATAAGGACTCGGTATCCAGGAGCGGTGCATTACAACTGTATAACCGATCTAGGAGTTTTAGCAGATGAAAATGGTTACGTTAACTCCTTATAACAACTACTCATTAACTGAAACTGGAGTTTTCAGTCTTGGAACCACCGGTTCACAGGTTGGGCGAGCCTTTTAAATCGTAAAATCTCTTCCCTTTCCCCAATTATTACATTAAAATATGACTAATTTTGAATATATAATTTTTTTTAATAAATAAATGTTATTGTTTTATATAAAATAGTGTCTCGGGTTCGGTTTCGGTATAAACTAGAATCGATACTTAAAATCTGGCCAGTGTATTACAAATGGAGACACTCCCGAAAGGATTGAGCTAGCATATTCTATTCTACTGCCACATTGATTGAGATGTTCTCAAAAAAGAATTTCAACTTCTGGAATTTCCAAAATATCTATTTTCCCTAAAGACAGACATACAACATATATAAGAACCTACATCACTACCGATAGAAATATATATTGATGACTAAAATATAGAAACTTGTTCAACATCATTCTCTATATGAGCGAGAAGCTAACCCCAATGATCAACATTGAAGGAAAAAAATTAACAAAAAAGACAGACATGGTCTCTTAGTATTATTTTAGGAAAAATTAGTTTATAGTTCAATTTTTTCCCCTTAATTAAGTGCTAATTCAGCTTCAAATTTTTAGTTGTATTAAGGATAAATAAATTTCACCGGACGAATATACCCCTATTCTCTCACAAAACATATCATGCTCTGATGTTGTGTGCTGCCTCTTTAAACACACTATCCTGCTCTGTCTCTTTCCATTCCTCAAACCATCGGCTACGTACTCCTTCTTCTCGAACGCAACTTGCTTCTCCGGCGTCCTTTTCGTCGTCTCCGTTCGTCTTCCGGTCCGGTCACCAATTCTCAGGTATTTGATAGTCACTTGTTTGTGAATTTGATGTGTACAGGCAAATTTCCGACACTTGTGTCTCATCAGGAATCCTTAGAGTCAAAAGTTAATGAAACAAAGGCAACGGTGAAATTTCAACTGAAGAAGGTCCTCTGTATTGGAGTTGCTGTAGGTAATTGTGACATGGACGAGAAGCAGGTTTTCCAGAATGTTCAAATGAGTGTCAACTTTCTCGTTTCATTGTTGAAGAAGATCTGGCAAAATGTAAGTCCAGATTTTCTTAATTTTAATTAATGATTTGTAATGATTTTTGTCGTATATTTAAGTATTGTTTTTCATGTTTTTGTGTTCCATGGATATGTACTTGTAGATGCAGATACACTAATTTGATGTTTTCTCTATGAATACATTGGTCTTGTGTTTTCTTTATTTTTGCAGTTCATTTGTATTATTGACCCTTTAATGTTTCTTTATGTTAGGCATGTCTTTTGTTCAGAAACGCGTGAAGGGCCCAAAATGGGTTGAAATTGCAGTTGGGGTATGACATTATGTTTGCATTTGGTGCCTATGGCTGTACAGCTTGCTATTTTTATAACATGATCGTTATTTTTCTTTTTGTTGGTGGTGATTGATAGGTGTTATATATATAGGAACGTGAATATATGAAGCCAAGAACAAGTGGCCTAATGTGATTGAACCCAAGAACAAGAAGAGGCCTAAAATAAATGATCCTAAAGAAAAAGTAGTATCGAAACATGCTCCGAAAAGAAGTAATTATGAGTGCTTGAACTGCAAGAAGATATTCAGTTCATATCAAGGACTTGGGGGACATAGACCTTGCAACAAAAAACCGAAAGGAGAGTCCTTTTGAGCCTGATACTATACTGATACTGATACTGTGTGCCTTAATGCAATAGATAGGCCTAGTTCATAGGCTTACTGTGTGCCTTGGCGTGCTGAGGTTTTTGATCTACATTGTATCATCATGTAATAGATAGGCCTAGTTCATAAGCTTACTGAACTTGTAATTCAGCACCTTGTGAATTCCAGCCATGATAATTTAGTTCTTTGAACTTGAATATCCTTCTTATAATTTGGCTGATAGTTCAGGCTGTTTTAGACTTGTATTAATCTTCTATGTATTACCTTTTAGTCTGATGTACCTATTGTACTAAATCTATAGTCTGTTGTATTGATCTTCTATGTATTACCTTTTAGTCTGATGTACCTTTTAGGCTTAATTCAAGTGATTAACTACTGAACATGCATGTTATAAACACCACACATTAATCAAGTTAATCTATGCTATTCTTTTTATCAATCAAAACCACATAAACTTGACATAGGCTTAATAGTTAATCACTTGAATTAAGCCTTAAATGAGCCTAATATGAGCCAGATATGTGAATTAAGCCTTGAAGTAGTCACTTGAATTAAGCCTTAAATGAGCAGATATGTGAATCACTTGAATTAAGCCTTGAAGTAGTCACTTGAATTAATCCTTAAATGAGCCTGATACTGATATTGATACTGATACTGTTTACTGATACTGATACTGATACTGATACTGATACTGATAATGTTTAGTGTAAATGCCGCGATTAAATTCGGCTTTCAAATACTACGTCGAAAAGGTATCAAATGAGGTCTCAAATTGAAGATAAAAAAAATATGAACTTTGGTGAAACAATTTTGATGATCGGTGTTCTAAATCAAAAGTTACGGTCGTTTATAAGAAAAACGCTCCGGTTAATACAAATATTTTTTTGTCCGTGTCTAGTGGTCTAGGAAAGAGAGTAGTGTATGTGAGGGAGCTTACTTGAAAACACTTAGGTGGCTAGCTAATACACAATAATAAATACATAAGTGTAGTAAAAGATAAAACGTCACATATTCTCGGTTAGACACTATTTCATATCGGCGATGTGATACGTTCATAAAAGGTGAACAACGCTACTGGCTCAAAAGGCTGAAGGGTAGTGGAGGAAATTCATCGGACATATACGCATATCGGGGAGATCTCAGAGCTAATCGGTGCTAATCACCGTTAGTTAGCAAGTATATCTTCAGGCCGATGAACGCCATGCGTAGTGCCCTTGAGTGATGACGTAACCAAGATAAGTTAAGCTAGAAACGTATAGTCATGACATGTTGATGGACATGGAATGAACCCTAGATTGAGTCGGTCTCATAAAGATAATTTAATAATCATAGTAATGACCTTTTGTTGTAGAACTTGGTTATTCATTAGCTTCTCACTTTTACTAAGTACTTTGTACTTACCTCCTTTGCATTTTCTTTTGTATGCATTGCGGTGTGAGAAGACGAACAGGTTGACCAAGAGTAGTTGACGGCTTGATGACGTTGCTGCCTTGAAGATTCTTTTAGTTAATTTTCATTTTCGTAAGGGTTGTACTAGACTTGTTGTTCTTTTACTCCTAGACTTTTGTAAGTTATGTTTGTACTTTTAAGAGCTCGTATTGTGTAAGTCTTTGGGTTTTTCGGCGTTGTAATTTAACTACCCATCTTTAGTATGGTAAATTTCCATTCTTACTAGCATTTATGTTTTTACCCGAGTCTTTTTAGCTTCCGTTTGCTTTTATTTGATACGACGAAGTAGAGGCTTGCGTATAATATTAGATTTATTTAATGCTATACACGCCGGACGTTTCTCTTCCGGATAAGGGCTCGGTATCCGGGAGCGGGGCGTTACACCAGTTGCTCAAGCAGTTAGACCTCCAGTGGCACCACCGTTTCAAGAACAAGCTCCACCGGTTGAATGGTACACCAAGTTGAAGAGAAACAGAGTTCAAGACTTCTTCGGTAATGTGAAGCCAACTATCAGACGGAAGTATGCGGTGCACCATACATGGAAACGGTGTAAGGGCCTCTAGTTACCGGTAGGGACGATCCGGGAATAGTCTTGGCCGTCCTAGCGAGGACGCCAAACCCTTATAAAGGGGGGAGAATGTAAAGTCCCACATCGGTAAAGTAGTAGAATACCTACCCCCATATAAATATGAGACATAAAAATCTTATCAACTCGAGTTAGTCCTTTTAGACCCAGCGAGGACGGTAGTCTGAGCAGTTGACCGGACCATTTATGACTTATTTAGCGCTAACAGACCCAGTGTATGTGGGCGTTACATTAACTATATTCAGCACTTATTCTGAATAAATTAAGAAGCGTGCAGTTATTTTTAGATGTGTTTGATAATGATTTGCCTCTTCTCTTATTCAATTAAGAGCATCTGAATCTCTTAATAAATTTTTCAGCCATTTCACTGCCACTTAAATACCTCTCCTCTTATTCAATTAAGAGCATCTGAATCTCTTAATAAAATTTTCAGCCATTTCACTGCCACTTAATTCCGAAAAGAATTTCGGCAAAATATGCGGACCAATTTTTCACGTTGTTTCTTACGAGAAGTTCCCCAAATATTTGAATAATCTTTTTCCTAATATATTACATCTTTCACATTCAACTAAAAAAATTTGCAATATATATATATATATATATATATATATATATATATATATATATATATATATATATATATATATATATATATATATATATATATGTGTGTGTGTGTATGTATGTGGATATATCTATGTATAGGTATATGTATTGTATTTACGAAAAGTCAAATGCAAATGTGTAATGTTAAGCATTTTCATATTTCAGATTGATAACGTTATCCAACATAAATAATTTTCAGATTTCAGATACTTATTATATTCAGATTTCAAATTTTAGATTTCAGAATTTATATATAACAAACGGCCACTTAGTATATGTTTGGAATGTGTTAAAGTTGTCCGTCACTGGGTACTTGTTATTGTATCACCCACAATATTAAGAGATTGTCTTCCCTCATTCACAACCTAGGTTTTGAGGATGAGGTCTCCTCTTATATGGGTTAGGGCCTAGTTTTCTACATGGTATCAGAGACACCCGTTTATTGTGCAAATGTTGGTTTTTTTTGTTGGCCTTATAGTGCCATTTATATGCCTTGCGTGCCATGTGGCTCACGCTCTTTATAGGCACACACTTGAGGAGACGTGTTAAAGTTGTCCCACATTGGACACTTGCTATTGTATCATCCACTATATTAAGAGATGAATTTCTCTCACCTCATAACTTAGGTTATGAGATGAGCCCTCCTCTTATATGGGCTAGGGCCTAGTTTTCTACAAAATGCTTGATTTTTTCAAACAGAAGTTCTCGCGGTAGATCCGGAAATTAATTATCGCTTGGGAATTATCGATGGATGCACAAAAAACAAATTGTTATATTAATTGCCCGATAAACTATTTTATAAAGTTAATTAACACATAAAATGATGACCATGATTCAAAGAAATAAGTCAGAATCATTATTTACTAGAGGTAAAAAAGATGAATGACCCTCAAAAAAAAAAAAAAAAAAAAAAAAAAAGATGAATGTAACGTGAAAGAAAACTGAAAAAAATTGGCCTTGACAGACGAGTGGAGATGAGGTGTACGTAGAGAACTTGGAAATAAAGGAATGAAATTGGTGTTTGGAAGTTTTCTTATTTTTTTAGTATATTTTTGACATGTGTCAAATTTTCTTTGTTTGAAAATTTCAAAATTTAAATACTCAATGCACATAATTTTTATAATAATGATTATAATGAAATCAGTGCACAAAAGAACCTTATCTGAGTTGGTCAATTATAATAAAGAATATAATAATTAAAAGAATGTATTCTTCATACCACCCGCCATGTCTCCTTTGTTTCCAACAGGTCTACAGAATTGAAGTCTTCCACACAAATAACTTTACGAATGTATCAACTGTATATACAACTTTGCTTGTGGGAAATTTTTAGTCGATACATTAGCACGATATGAATATGCTTATATATATATATATATATATTAAAAGTCGCTTGCATTTTTTTACTGTACATGATAAATATGTGAAAACGATCGAGATCGTGTTCAAGCGTGTTAATAATCCGTAGAAGAAGAATGTGTGTTAATAAAGCTATTCGTACATAACGAGTAGATATACTGTCCATTTTTTATTTATTCTTTTACGTTACCTGCCTAAGTGAATAATGGACTACCTTTTTCTATAACAAAAAAATGATTGCATTCATTATTGAATTACAGTAATTTTATGGTGGTTCTGAATCACTTGATATAGTAGCAGGTAGGTTAGTAATAATATAGGAAGCATAAACAATAATAAACTTGTTTTAATTGTCTAATCAAACTTAGAGAAAAAGAAATTAAAAATATGTTAACAATCTATGTGAGGTAGAGAAAGTAATAATACTGAACTATTTTTATAATAATATAAATATACTTTTTTATGCAAACAAGTCCACCATATCCTTGCAAATTGAAATTGTAAAACATATATATTATATGTCAAGTTCTTCTCACCCTCCACTTTTAGCACGTAGATGAAAAAGGAGGCAGAGAAAAGGGGTGAAAATAGAAATAAGATTCCATAATTAAGTGAAATAGTAAAAACATAGGACAAAGCATATGCTTTGTGCATATAATACGTTGTCTTTAAATAAAAATCTATGGGACAATAGATAGTAATAAGCATTGTAGGTCTGTTTTCCTTTCCCCTCCTAGACATTCATGCTTCATGGACACCTACAACCTAGGCTGCCTGCCCTATTAGATGGTACAACTAAATATAGGCAAACCAAACTGCCCCGTTTTTTTTGGGAAGTTATTATGCGGTGAGGGATTTTGGGGTGAAGTGACGTGTGAAACGATCAGAACCATACAATTTAAATACAAAATAAAACTGTGTGATCTTGGGGCTGCCACACGATGTCTCCGCACCGTATGGAGACACCACATAATAACTTCACGTTTGTTTTATAAGAAAATTCTGATGCTGTGACTATTTCTTAGAAGATCCGTCGGATTAATGTCACGTTGTAAAGAGACAAAACTGTTTTGTCTTCTTTTACACGTGACAGTTATACAACGACCCGTTCTAATGGAAAATCCATGCAGCAGAATTACTCTTGTTTTTACTATTTATTAGAAACTCGCAACTCAAACAAAAGATCTATCTCTAGTAGGTAACATTATAAATGATTGTCGTACCTCGCTATCTTGCTTTGTTTCAGTTTATTTTTCCTTTGTTAAAGAGAGAGAAATGTCACTGCTTATTTTTTAGCTAAAAAAGGTCTTAAACTAGTTGGGTGTGTAGAATGAGGATCTTTGTAAGGTTAGCCCTTTTAGACCAAGCAAGGACGACAGTCTAAACAGTTGACCGGATCATTTATGACTCATTTAGAGCTGTCAGGCCCGGGGTCTAGTGGCGTTACAGAATAGTATCAGAGCCGACTGTCATACGGAGCTAAGTGCCACACCGTAAGAGTCGGTGAGGGCCACCTCTAGAATCCTATGGTAGGGACGAACTAGGACAAGTCCACTGGGACAAATCTTGGTTGTCCTGGCGAGGACGCCAGTCCCTTATAAGGGTGGGGGGGGGGGGAGGGGGGGAATGTAAAATCTCACATCGGTAAAGTTAAATCATGCTCACCCCCATATAAGTGTGAGACATAAATGTCTTGTCAACTCGGGTTAGTTTTTTTAGACCAAGCGAGGACGACGGTCTAAGCAGTTGACCGGACCATTTATAACTCATTTAGTGTTGTCAGACCCGGGGTCTAGGGGCGAACTGGGACAAGTCCACTGGGACAAATCTTGCCCGTCCTGACAAGGACGTCAATCCCTTATAGGGGGGGGGGGGGGGGAGAATGTTAAATCTCACATCGGTAAGTAAAGTCATGTTCACCTCATATAAGTGTGATACATAAAGGTCTTGTCAACTCGGGTTAGCCATTTTAGACCAAGCGATGACGGCGGTCTAAGCAGTTGACCGACCATTTATGACTCATGTAGCGCTATCAGGCCCGGGGTCTGGAGGAGTTACAGAATGGTATCAGAGCCGACTGCCATACGGAACTAAATGTCACACCGTGAGAGGCGGTGGGGGCCACTTCTAGAATCTTATGGTAGGGACGAACTGAGACAAATCTTGGCCGTCATGGCGAGGACGCCTATCCTTTTTAAGGGGGGGATGTAAAATCTCACATCGGTTAAAAGTAAAGTCATGCTCACCCCATATAAGTGTGTGACATAAAGATTTTGTCAACTCGTGTTAGCCCTTTTAGACCAAGCAAGGACGGCAGTCTAAGCATTTGACCGAACCATTTATGACTCATTTAGCGCTAACAGACCTGGGTCTGGGGACGTTACAATCTTCTCCACACTACCACGTTTCGTTGACTTGTAATTCGAACATCACTTAATATAATTGTTTCTGATTCATCCTTAAAAAAAGAATCAATCCAATTAATACAATTTTATTCATTGAATAAACTAAGAATTTGCTACTTACTTTTCACGATACATCGTATCAAGTTTAATCAACTCCAAATACAATGCAATTTTTTTTTTTGAAAATAAATACAATGCAATTTAAACAAAATTCATTCTATCATTTTCGATCTCCACCTAACAATTTTACAAAAAAAAAAAGTGCAGGAGGAACACATGAATACATTCAACAAATTTTGCCAAGGGTTGGTAGCCTATTAATTTCAGAAAATTTTCTGTTGAGTTGGCAATTACTCATCGGTACTCGTTTTGAGAATTGTAATTAATTTTAACAAAATGAGGAAGCCAAAACTGAAAAGAGTCGGTAGCCTATTAATTAATTTTTGAAAATTTCTGTTGAATTAGCAATTACTCATTTGAAATTGTTTCAGAATTGTTTTATCTTATTCTATACACGCATGGTCTCAATTTTATATTATTCACTACTAAAAGAAAAATATTCAATAATGGTGTGATTGCTACAGGTTATTTGCTTTTTGCTATGCTTTAAAATTTATATAATAAAAAAAAAATCCATTTCTGAGGTTTTGAGGGGGAATACTTATAAGGACTTTAGTTTTTAGGAGCCATAATTACTATATGACATCATATCTTTTGTGATTATTTTTTCATGGTGAGAATAGTACATAACTGGTATTGATGTTTTTATTTTATGGGAACATCAGCGGTGTATGTGACAATGGCGTTTCTAATGTATAGAGAGAGTAGTAACAATAACCTTTCTATTCAGACAATGTTTTAACATATATGATGTTAAGAATTATTTTATGATGCAATGCAAAAAGAAATAATGAAAGAATGTGGTGGAAAAAAAAAAATTTGTTGTCGTAATAATATCACACTAGTTTTAACCCCTGAACATGCATAACTTTTTCAATATCATTTTTATTTAACAGTAAATAAACATCCCAATGTTATTTTGAAATTTTTGTAAAGATAATAAAGTCCATTCTACATTAAAAATGTTTTTTTCATCTTGAAAAAAAAAAAGTTCTCTCCAGGAAGTTTTCCCTGAGCCCTGAGTTGAAATCATAAATTAAATTTATGATACAATTATTGTACAGGACATTATACTCCTTCAACGTGGACACCTCTACTAAATAAATAAAAAAAGTGTAAATTGATTAATATATTATTTTTGTACAATAACATACTCCTCTATCCATTGAGTTCATTAATCAAACGGCCTAATGGTAAAAGGTTTAGGTGTCGTAATAGCAGTTGAACTGGGAGCTGGAGTGTGGAGGTTCGAATCTCGTAGAGGGAACGCTTCTTTCAGTCTGGAGTGGGGCCTTTCGGTCAGGGTTTAAACGTTTTTTCATTAATCAAACGTGGCTACACATTCCTTTCCTTTCAAGTTCCAATAAACCATCCCCAAACGCCGGAATTTAAAAAAGGGAATGCAAATATTACAAACAAAAGCGTACACGATTTTCGTGCGTTGCATTTTTTTTACTACTACTATCTCCGTCCAAAAATATGAACTCGTCTGAATTTTTTCACACAAATTAAAAAAAAAATGTTAAATTGGTTATGTGTCATTAATTTGGATGAATAAAAAGACTAAAATGACCTTTTGATCGCAATTAATGCGAAGTAATGATAAGTGATGGATATATAATAAATGTGGGGTAAAAGAAGAAAAATGTACTACCGCCGTCCTATATTATAAATCATCATAACTTTATGCACACATATTAAAATACTCAATAAATGATCCAACTTTGGTTGTTTTGGACTAAAATGCCAATATGCTAATTAGAATAATATAAAGCTTTAGAACAACAAATAGGGGTAAAACAAGAGGAAAAAATAATTAATTATTGCATTGAAATGTGAGAATGATTTATACCGTGGGACGGATGAAAAATATTAGAATGACTTATAATATGGGACGGATGTAGTAATAAATACTCCCTCCGTCCCACAATATAAGGCCTTTTGGCCATTTCACACTGTTTAAGAAAACATAATAAATGTGTTACTTTTTAATATTTCAAAGTAAAATATTCTATTGTTTTATGAGACTGACTAATAATATTGCATTGTTTAGTGTGAAAGTGAAAACAATGCATTTAGGGCATTCACAGCAGGTGTACCATTTTTTATCCCTAAAATAATACATATCTCTATTTTACAACATCCCAATTCAAAAACCTCCACAACAGCATCTCTATCCTTATCACTATAACATTTCAAATAATATTAAATAATACATATTCCACCTCACAACCCTATTCATACCATTAAATATATATTATTTCACTCCAGCAGCATCCCTATCCCTATAATTTTTAATAATTGAATATGTTTAGGGACGTGAATAGTGCATCCCCACAAGTAGGGATGCACTGTTCACATCACTAAAAATAAATAGGGATAGAGACTCTGCTGTGGGGAACTATTTGGGATAAACTCTATTTTTTATCTTCATTTTAGGGATAGGGCACTATATAGGGCTTCTGCTACGAATGCTCTTAATATTGTATTGAAATATGAGAAGGATATATATTTTAGGACACTATAAAAAAGTTATAAAAAAACTTATACGAGACGGAGGAAGTATTATATTGGTTATCTAAATGAATCTGTATTTTAAAATAAATCCAAAATACTATAGAGATTTATATTTTGGTATGATAAGAGATGTAGTACCGTTCGGTTATTTTTGTGTGAAAGGTTTACTATTTTCAAGTTAACAAGTCACTTTCTACTGGATTAAAAAAAAAAACATAAAATTCTCATTTTCGTTTTCTATAAGAATAGTACTAATAGATTTACACTTAAACGGGTAGATAAAGTCTACACACGGCACAACGCGGTCATTTTATCATATAGTAGTAGTATTATTATTTATGGTACATAAACAAATTAAGAAAGAAAAAAAAATATAACCACTATGTGCATTACGTAAAACATTAGACGTAAAGCTATCATTATTTTTCTCATAAATGTTGGTGTCTCTTAATTATGTCTCAGTTGACATAGTAAAATAATGACACTTGTACCTTTAATAGTAGTACTATATCATTTCAGTGGAAAATTATATCATAGGGACTTCCTATTAGGGAACTGTCTACGTGGAAGCATCTGGACCACACAATTTTCAAATACGGGATTTGTGTATTCCACCTCGTGAAGCTGCATGGTCGAGATCCCGCCACGCGTATAGCTTCCCTCACAGGGAGTCCCTCTGATAGAACGACCCCATTTCAGTCACCTATCCAGCTCGTTGACTAGGAGCAAACCATAATTTACACAAGTGTACTTCATATAATTTACATTTTTTTTAGGAAATAATTTTCATTTATTAAATCAAGGTAAAAAATTATTTATTTCCACTCTTGATTATTACATTATACAGTAATATAATTATAGCCATTGATGGATGGTGATTATGTAAATTAATGCTCACATTTCATGTTTACATTTTTTTTTAACTTATTACGTTTTATAATAGTTTAAACAGGCAAGGAATGATACAGAAATTAAGGCGACATACATGACTTAAATCAAGGTGAAATAATATATTTCCTTATTTAATTTACCAGATATGTAATTAATCATAATATTGGTAAATTGATTTTTGTTCATGATTATCTGAATGAAGTTAATATGAATGCTGGTATCAATTTAGCTGTGTTGAATTACTTTTGACTAGTGTACACCCCAGAATCAAAATCAAAATCATAAAAGTCTATATAACATCAACTTATATATATACAAAAATAATATTTACTATCTGATCGTCTCATATTAAATGTTCACTTTTATTTTTCTCGCATTCTGAAAATGTTTAATGATGTTTGAACTTTGAAGTATGATTATACACTTTTGAAATGATTTTGCAGCAAATAAATATATTGTCTTGTTGTTACAAATAATACAATGTTCTTTAAAGTTTCTAAAAAAATATGTTATTAAAAAAAAATGAATCAATGCATTAAATGAACATCTGTCTTAGAACACCCAAGAGGAACTGTGGAAATTTAAAGTGGGATGGAGAAATTATTTTATTATATACACATGACAACATTAATATATACTCCCTCCGTTCCACAATAACTGAGACAGTTAGTTAAAATATTTTGTTTCATTTTATGAGAGACAGTATAATTTCCAATGCAACATTTACCGTGTTTTTCTTGATTTACCCTTATTTATTACATTAGGAGATATAAAAAAGAATGTCACAGTAATTATATCAAGGACATTCTAGTCATTTCATTATAAAAATTAATACATTAACTTATATCCATAATATATGTGATTTTGACAACTGTCTCAAATAAATTGGAACGTATGAAGTATTACTATATTCTAAACTTCTAATGGTGGAGTTTCATACACTAGAAAATGACATTGCAACAGTATTTAAGAAACAGTAGTAGTAATTTTTTTTGTCGTCATGAAGTTGTTGAGTTTTAAATGTTTTGGCATGGGAATTTGGGATTTCAAAGGTTGTAATAGCATATGCAATAAGGAAATGGTTTACAATGTCTTTTTACCTCGTAAAAATAAAAGAAATCATATGTGGCACCAGTGACGGATCCAGAATTTTTTTTTCAGTTGGGGCCAAATTCTCACTGAAGTCGGTAGCGAAATTTTTTCTAGAAAACATAAGTATCAAACACTAGAAAGGAAAAAATAAAACATAAGTTACAAACTGTTGTTTAAAAAACAAACAAAAAAAAGGATTAAAAAGTTATGTAGCAGCTAGGATTTGAACCTTTGATCACATGGTTAATACTTAACAGCATACCAATTGAGTTGCAAGGAGAGTTATAATAAAAATGTTAGAAAATATATACATACACAGGTATTTAGGGGTATACTAGTAATTTCACACCGAAATTTGAGTGGGGGGTCATGCACCCCCCTCATGCATGCTGGGTCCGTCCCTTTGTGGCACCCCATGACATAATGAGCACTACAATAGACAAAACAAGAGACCCTGATTCTCTTTTAATACATGCAAAGTGGAACAGATAGCTAGTGAGCAGAGCCCTATTTACCTTCACATTTTACTAACTACGATGTCAATATTTGGTCTATTATAGTTTATAATAAATTAACATGTTGTCTTTTTCTGACAAATGATGTGAAAACAAGCACTATTGTATGTGCTCTTGAATGTGAGCAAGATTTATTTACGGATCCATAGCTTCATAGGCCCGGCATTTAATGATCCCTTGAACAGATCCATATATTTTGTTCAGAGGGATTCGTAATTATTTTTAAAATAAATACTTTTCCTTTCCGACAATATAAGGAATTTTGGTTATTTTACATCGTTTAAGAAAACTTAATAAATAAATTATTTTTTAATATTTTGATGTAAAATATTGTACTTACCTCCGCCCCATAATAAGTATCCATATTTTTAAAAAAAAATTGTCCCATAAAAAGTGTCACTTTATATTACCAATGCATCATTTAATGTTTATTTTTCAAAGATACCCTTAGCCAAACATTTATTTATTGCACTCATTTCATATCCCAAAACAAATATTTATTATTTCTTAGGGATAAATATGTCAATGTAGTATAAAAACACTACACATTAATTACATTTCTTAATATGCGTGAAAACTAAAAAGAGGACACTTAATTTGGGACGGATGTAGTATTGTTTTTTGGGACTGACTAATAATAGACAAATTTTATAATACAACCGTTGTAAGCAAGGTTGTACCAAGTGGCATACATTACAACCATTCATTTCTAACCTCTCACACACGATAAAAGTGTATTATGTGAAAGAGAGTAAAAATGAGAGGCTCTAATGTATGCCACTTGGTACAACCTTCTTACAACCGTTGCATCATAAAGTCTCTCCTAATAATATTGCATTGTTTAGTGTGAAAGTGAAAACAATGCGTTTAATATTATATTGGAATGTGAGAAGGAATTATATTTTGGGACACCAGAAAAAAGTTAAAAAGACTTATATTACGGGACGGTGGGAGTACAATAAACTCTCGATAAATACATACCTTTGGGACCGACCAAAATTATTACATTAACGAGTTTATTTGTTTATCGATAAATCAATAATTTATTCATTTATCGATAAATTAATATTTATTACTTTACAAAGAAATAATTAATATTATGCATCTATTCTGTAAAATGAAAAGACAAATATTAATTAAAATGCTTGGGAAGCTAGAAAGATTATAAGAATTTGTGTTCTTAGATTATTATTGAAATAAAAAATGAAAGGTGAGATTGAATTTGGTTTAGCCACTAAGAATAAACAAGTTACTCTAGATGTATATTTTCAGAAAATATGAAGTGAAATGTAAATTTTTGAAAATATATAAGTTTAATATATAAATTTATAATTGGAATTATGCATTTATTATTTTATATTTTTATTGGGTTTTACTGTATTCAATTTCTTTTTATTACTTAATGCATTTAGCGAAGTTATTACTTTAGTACACATACCCAAGTCGGTACCGGAAGAAATTATTATCTTAGTGAGGATATTACTTTATCGGATATTAATTTATCGAGAGTTTACTATAATTTGTTTCTCGTGTTCCGAAATAATTTTCTACAAATGAAATATAGAATTATTTTCATTTTAACGGAGTCCACGGATCCTGTTTAGTAGTGTGTATCCGCCACGTGCTCTCTTAATTCTTATGGTACTCCTCCATCTCTTACAGTATTATTAACTTCGTCCCCATAAAAAGTGCCTATTTTTTAAAAATGAGTTGTCCGAAACCGAACCGAAAATTTCGGTTAGTAATATTGGAAACCGAACCGTTTGCTTTAGGGAACCGAACCGAACCGAAATATATGGTTCGGTTCGGTTCGGTCAACTGAAAACCGAAATAAAAATTTAACAATTCTATTTGGTCATAAATGGTTCGGTTTTTTCATTATGTGGATAACGGTTCAGTTATAATCAATTTTTATGAAAAAGAAATATAATATTTTGGTTATAAAACCTAATTATATATGTTGGATATAAACGGTTCGGTTACGGTTTTTTGGTTGGTATGGTTTCGGTTCGGTTAAGTGTTCAGTTTTTAATCCGGTTCGGTTTTTAATTTAATTGGTTCGGTTTTCGGTTCGGTTACGGATAATTTGTTGTATGAACAGTAACCGAACCGAAATTTTCGGTTTCTCTATATTATTAACCGAACACGAACACGTACATTAACCGAACCGAACCGAACCAAATGACCTCGGATCGGTTCGGTTTTCGGATAATTCGTATCCGTGAACACCTCTTATCGTCAATAGCTTCTTTCTTTCCTTTTTTTCTTTGAAATTATCAATGTTTAAGGATGTTGATCGTTCTTCTTCCAAACAACTTAAACTTAAATAGACAAAAAAAGGTTAATAATTCAACACTCTGTTAGACAATAGCTATAAAACCATTTTGTTGATACAGTATAACCTCGATAAATGAATAATCTCGTCAAATAAATAATTTTTTCTGGTCCCAACTTGAACAAACGAGTTTAAAATAGTGTTTGATAAAGGAATAACCTCGCTAAACGAATGTTTTTTTTTCTGGTCTCGTAAGTATTTATTTATCGAGGTTATACAACATTATTATTATTTTGAGTAAAATTGTCCAGTGTTGATCCAGTTTTCATGTTGAGACTTAAATTTGATAATTCAGCTTCTTTATTTTGGCCCACGTTTGAGACAGAGAAATTACTCTTATACTAGTAGTACTGTGTTATATGTCTCTTAAATATTCGATTGTCCATTACAAGGACGGAGCCATGATTTTAATTTGGGGTAGGCTAATGGACTATATCGAGTTCGTCGGGTGGGCTGGATTAAGAATATTTTATAAATCATACTGGACTACACATATTTTTTAGTTTAATATTTTTTTGTCCGGATGGACTTAGCCCCTCTAAATATCTATACTAGCTCCGTCCTTGGTCCATTAGTTTCTGTAAGTTTAGGATAAGGGATTAAATGATGAGCAATCTGTCTTTTTTTTTTCTTTCTTTTTTTGAAGAAAGATGAGCAATCTCTCAAAATAGGCAAAAAAAAATGACATCCGTTTGAAGCTAATATGAAAAAAAAAACAACAAAAAATAAAATAAAATAAAGAAAATTACACAACCTAGTAAGTAGTAACAGTCCATTAGTTTACTGATATTTGTATTACGATACTACCATATCTGTTTCATAGGCATTGGTATAGAATTAAGGGAGGAGGGGCCATAAGGACAAGAATTAACATAAATGGGTCTGGAAGGACATTTTCCATTTCCAGAGATTATAAAGGACAAAAACAAAAATTTTGGACAAAAATACCCATTGTTACTTTTTTTTATTTCAGCCAAATTTATATGTGTGGACGTGTCTTCCTGAAAATCCGGTGGAAGTTTCAAAGCAGATTTGGGGAAAATGGAAACTTGATCCTTGGAAATTAGTTACTCCCGTAAAATCAGCTTCCATTGTGATTTATGGGTGCTTAAAAAACGGAAACTTCATCTGCATCATTGCATGAGTGTTGCCTGATCTGCTTCCTTTCATGAATGTTACTTCAACTGATTCATTGCAGCTTTGTATGAATGTTGCATGATCTACATTCATTGCATGAATGTTACTTCAACTGGTTCAATGCATGAATGTTACTTGATCTGCTGCATTCTTCATCATCCTCAATCAAGAATGTTACTTGATCTGTATGAATGTTAGTTGATCTGTATGAATGTTACCTCAACTGGATGAATGTTACTTGATCTGCATCAATGTTGCTTGATCTGCTGCATCCTTCAAAAAACAGATTCGCACAAAACTGATGCGCACACAACTGATGCGTACAAAAAAGATTTACAAGCACATTCAGATTCCATATAAACTGAATGAATAAACAGAAAAGAAGGGGGAAGATAATTCTGTAAGTGATATTTGCTAAAATCATGGGATTCAGTTTTGTGCGCATAAAATCAGGAGATAAAATCAACGCATAAAATCAGCTTCTATTTAAGTATATATAAAATAAATGTTATATCGGTAAGTTTGCGCGTATTTTGTCCTAATTAATGTATACAGTGTCTTGGGAAAGGATAATTGAATTAATATGTCCTTCTCGGCAAAAAACTATAGAATTAATTGTAGTATCACAATAAAAAATAAAAAAAAATCACATTTCTCTTTAAACAAAATGAGTACAAAACTACGGTTTATGTTTAAAGAATATCACAATAACGTAACATATGCGATAGATTCGTTACCCATTCGCTAGAATCGTAAAATATCACAATTCTCTTTAAATGGAAGGACTAGCTAGGATACTACCGTTTCTGTTTAGAAAATTATCACAATAAAAGGCTATGAATTCGTTACTCAATCCTTATAATTGTAAAGTTTTTGAAGACGCGGGAGAAAATGTTTGTTACTTCATTTTAGTCCCAAATCTAATAGTAAAAATTTTAATAATTTTACAAGTTAACTTAAAATGTTTGAGCTTGAATTATTAACTAAATACAACTTAAAATTAATATCTTTTTTATCTTCGAACATGTCACAACAAGTCATACGACTCATTTTTAGACGATTGATAAGGTTATATAATCTATCAATGTAACGTCCCGTTTTCGGATACCGAGTCCTTATCCGGAAAAGTGCGTTCGGTACGTATAGCAATAAATAAAATTTAATGCATACACGTCAGCCTCATCAATAATCAGAGATACTAAACGACGCGGAAGCTAAAAGATAACTCGGAAATTAAAAATTAAAACCAAACATCTGAAACGTCTCCCAAAACCGAACCAGAGTTACAAGTGCTGTTCTACAAAAAAACGAATTCAAAAGAGAAACTAAACATCCAAAGAACATCATCCAAAACTTAAAGTACAACACCCTCGGAAACTCCATTAACAAAACAAAAAAAAAAAAAAAAAAAAGAAAGATAACAAAGCCATAAATAAACCACTGGACTCCAAGCATAGCTCCCGCTCATTCCTCGTCCTCAGGATAACCCTCAGCCAACTCGTCATCCTCCGGATACTCATCTAAAAGAAAGAAGGGACAAAAACACAGGGAAATAACGGGTGAGTACAAAATACTCAGTAACATGAATAGGTTCCGCACTATCATCGTTACTCAACCAGGAAGAAGGCGTCGCCGTCTTTTATTAACTTTTCCGTTATTAACCTAGCTACCTATCACATTGCGTTCATGGCACAACATGAGGTCCCTAGGGTTTCTAGCTTAGCTCGCTATTTGTCACGCTAAGGTTGGCAAGGACACATACGACCGGTAATTACGCGCACCGGTTACGATTACGACCTACTGGAATTGCGTCTCCAGTAGTACGAACAACTTGTGTCCGATAGTACGCTGACCTGTGCATGTACTCTCGTGGAAGTCCGGATGACCACAGAGGCACACATCACATCGGCCCATATACACATCAACGGAGTATAAACGTGCCTTACGCAAGCCTCCCAAAGCATTTAATCTTTTAGCTAACACATATGTAGTTTATTAAGTGTTTGACTAGCCACCTAGTTCATTCACATAAAAGGCCCCTATCATCTACTCAAGGTCCTAGACCACTAGACTCTAACCTCCTAGCACATACACAGACAATGGCGAACACTAGCTCGTCAAAGCACTAAGTCCGTCAAGGCTCTCCGCATGGTCCCCTACGAACGATCACGGTTAGTGAAAACTCAGTAAGGTTGGGTTCTATGCGCGTGGGAACTCCCTTCAAGACTTAGTTCAATATTAGAGATCAGATTATAAAGCCCAGACATGAGCTGACACCACGAACCATCTCAAACCAACATTTGCCCAACCAGGCTCTTATCCGTATGGATGACCAGTCTATCCGTACGGATAAATGCCCCAACCATCCAGATAACTCACTATTTCCCCAAAACTCCAAACCAGTGACTTATCCGTATGGATAGTCCCAAAATCCTGCGCAAAACTGCAGAACAGCCCTGTACGATTTCCAACCCAAAACCAATCCAAGCCCCACCTTTTATACACCAAAACATCAGTAATACAGGTATAAAACATACAAAACTCCAATTCACTGATTGGGCCCCTAAAATAGTACGAAGTCTAGCCACGTTACCTTTTGATTGCGTGGTTCTACGATTCCAAGACCTCGAAGCACCAACAAGCCTTAAGCCTTGAACCTATACAAACAACCAGACCTTAGAACCTTCCTACGATGCCAAAACAGCAGCAAGCAACACCTTGATGCTATTCATCAAGTTCTAAGCCAAAGAAGATGAAAACTCACCGGAACGAAATCACAAATCGTTTGTATCGGGAGAATCACCGCGATCCTCCGAACCTTTTCTTCTACTGCCGTCTGCGCAAACGAGCCACGGATCAAACACCAAAAATTCAACCTAGGGTGAGCCTTTCGATGGAACATGCGCCCTCTTCTGTCTCAGAGCGTAAGAAAAAAAAAATAACTGAAAGAGAAGTGAGGATCAAATTCTATTTTCCCGTTTAAATACCCCGACACATTTAATTCCCGTTTACGTCGGCCAATCAGAATGTTTCCTTTTATTCTAATTTCTTATTCCTTTATTTAATCCTTTTAATTAAATAAAAACATAAAACCCCAATTATCATTAAAAGACAAAATTGCCCTTTTCGTAAAAATCGGGGTGTTACAATCAATCAATATGAATCTCATAACATATTTTATACTCCCTCCGTCTCAAAATGTTTGGGACGTTTGACTTTTCAACCGCTTACGAAAAGTCTAATTAATCCTTCGAATTTCATCAAATGATCTAATATTTTTTACATTTATGTACTTTAAGTTTTACTTTATCATAACCCTAATAATATTATATCAATTAACGAAATTCCAATGATTAATTAGACTTTTCGTAAACGGCTAAAAAAGGAAATGTCCCAAATATTTTGAGACGGAGTGAGTAATTTACTTTTTATTTTTGGAAACATGATATATAATTTACTGTGATATTTTTATTTTGATACTATCATATCTGTTTCATACACATTGCTTTCCTGGTCAGTTAGAGTTATAGTCGGACTACGATAAAAATATCAAATTTATTTGTAAAAATAATCAAATCATCTTTAAACAGAATGACTTGGATTACTACCGTTGCTGTTTTTTTTTTATAAAATCAATCACAATAAAAGGCTATGAATTCGTTACTCAAATACTAAAATTGTAAGGTTTTAAAGGCTGTTAGCAAAGATGATCCCATCATCATCTCAAATCTCAAATGTAATCTACGCGCTCTAATCAACTTCGGAAATCTTTTTCATTTTGTTTCCGTCAGCCGGTTGGCATCAAATTACTCCTACTATATGTAGCTGAATAGGATTAATTTGATGCCGGCTAGCTGACAGAGATAAATAAGAGTATAAGACATGTCTTCAAAGTCGATTAGAACACGTAAATTGCATTTGAGATGAACTTGAGGTGATTTACATGGTTTTTTATTTTTAACTTTGATTTTAGGTATATTATTGTCTTTCATTCTCGTAAAATGTATTTTTTATTAACTCTATCTAAAAAAAATGCAATTATCTTTAAACGGTATGACTAGGATTACTGCCGTTTCTTTTATTTATTTAAAATTTGTCACAATATAAGCCTATGAATTCGTTAATCATATGCTAAATTTGTGAAGTTTTAAAGGGGCTGATAGAAAAGATGTACACTTTCTCTTCCTATCAATATCATCATCATCTCAAATGCAGCTGCGAAATTTGTCTCTGCCAGCCACCCTGCCTGCATCAATTTACTCCTACTATATGTAGCTGAGCTGTTTTTCATCTTATCTGCCTTTATTCCCCCCCTCCCCATACGGCCATACGCTCTAGTATTATCTCAGATCGCCGCTTGAGTATGAGTATGAGAATTTCTGCGCCGATTCACCCCTCCGCCGGAGTAAAGAAGAAGCGTCGGTTGTTTATGAACGATAAGGTTCTCTTCTTTCTCAACTTTATTTTTCGTTTTTATTCACCGGATTACGAATCATTGTGAACGGAGACTCCACTACTATGAATGAATTTCCTGGCCGCTCCAGGTCCATGACCCGTTTTCTGATTTTTTTTTCTTTTTCCAATTTAATTGGTGTGCAGATTGTACACAGGTGGGTAAAGGAAGCGAAATTGCTCCTTACATCGCAAGAGGAGAACCACATAGCCTCCGCTCTTGACCTTGTGGATGATGCTTTATCTCATTCTCCGCGTTTGGAAACGGCACTGGAATTGAAGGCGAGGTCTTTACTGTTTCTCCGGCGATTCAACGATGTTGCTGCTATGCTTCAGGATTACATTCCCAGTCTTAAATTGGCCGCCGTCGATGATCAGGATTCGTCTTTGATTGACAACTCCTCCACGGTGCTTCTCAGGGAGAAGGCGAAGCAGGTATACTCCGGTGAGGGGGGGACTTATTTCAAGTGCTTTTCTTTGACCGGCCTTAAGAAGAAGGTTATGTCTGGCCTGTGGAAGTGGAAGCGGAAGAAGTCCGATAAGGAAGGGCAATGGAGGTAATTTCACTACTTCATTTCTATTCTATTATTTTTTTCTTGAGAAAATTCTATTTTCTTTTGACAAAATTTTATATTGATCCGAATCGATCATGTTTTTTTATTTCTAAATTGTTTCACATGTTTAGAAAAAAATGATCAATTTTAAAGATTGTGATGAATAAAAAGAAGGACGACCTAATAGTTCTGGACCACTATAAAATCATCGTTTATTTTGTTCCTTCACGTTTGACTTTATTTTTCATCCGTAAGATATTCTATTTTTTTTTTGTCTAGGGACTATAAGAAACCCTAACACACCAGATTTTGATTTTTCATTTGTTGGATTCTGATTTCATTTTTGCGTTTTAGTTTAATTTTATGAGTTAATCTTGTCCTTCTGACCCATTATCTCTAAAAAAGTTCTTGATCTAATTCACTTAAAACTGCTCAAAAAAATACACTAAGAAAGAGTATCAAACCCAAATCATATCAAAATAGCGTTTTAGCATGAGGAAAATATACTGACACAATCGCAGCGGCATAAAATATCTATGATTTGGTTCTGATAATTTTTTTCATGTGTATAATTATGTGTCTATGATAAAAAAATTTATGCACTTTAACACATAATAAGACTCCGTGTGGTACGAGGCTAAAAGAATAAATTAATACCTTAATAAAAAAAATATAGGTTTATCAATATTACAACTTATAAATACAGTATTTGATAAATAAAAAAATACATGGTATATAGTAGTGATAATAATTAAAAGTTTGATTTCTTTTTCTCATCAAAAGTTTGATGTAATTTTCGACGCTATTGCGGATTTGACTTAATAAAAAGACTTTTTCCTTCAAAAATATTTACGATGATATTTACTTACATTATTAATTTATGTGAAACCATCACATTTTATGAATCGTTGTCGCGCTTTGTGTATCACTGGGAGTTAAAAACCTCTTTTTCATGTGACTATCTATTATTTTTATTTTATTTTAGGAATTTATTTATATGACCACAAACAATTTTTACGGCTGAAAAGCAGTACTCATTAAGGCAGGCTGAATATGTATGAGCTGTCGCGAGACTTATGGTATAGAATAAATCCATATGTTTTGTTAATAAGAACAGGCTACTTGTATTGTCATGCTATTTCTTTTTCTTTTTCTTTTTCTTCTTTTTAATGATGTCAACTATATTTATATTCAAACATCTTTAAACTTATTGACATTGCTAGAAAATGCTTTAAAATTACCATTGACCATTGACCATAAACATGTATCCACGCAACGTTTTTTTGTCAACTTTAAAATTCTTTAAACTAATTACATTTTATTTTTAAGTGTAATGTATAAATATATATTAAATACTTCTGACTTAAATCGACCCTTTATTTGCAGCACACACATTCTATTTTTAGATTACTCTACACTCTCCACATGTAAAAGTTCATTGTGGAGTCAAAAACCGACTTTTCGTGGGTTTTGAGCCAGAACCGACTTTGTCATAATACCCATACGGAAAGTCGGTTTATTGGCTCCAAAACCGACTTTCACAAGATCGTTTCTAGTATGGTGTACATGTAGGGTGGAATATGAGTAGAATGACTGTAGTGCAAATAATAGCCTAAAAAAACCAGTGCCTGTGGCTGTGGAGTCATCAAAGCCTTAGGTGTGCTTCCTGAAAGTCAGAAAAAATGCTGAAAAACTGTTGATGAATTCCTGATCATATTTAATTTAATGCATGTTTAGCTTGTTTGAATTTATTAGGATTATATGTTAATGTATGAACAAGACTGAGTTCATTGTTGTACGTAAAGGTACTCGGTGCTTGGTCAAGCATGTTTCCATTTAGGTCTAGTGGAGGACGCATTGGTTCTCCTTCAAACCGCTAAACGCCTTGCCACCGCCGCCTCCCGCCGCCAGAGCATCTGTTGGTCAGAAGACAGTTTCTCCTTCAGAGAACTTCCTTTATGCAGAGACTTCCAATCCACCGCCACCGCCACCGCCACCGCCACCGCCACCGCCACCACCCACAACAACCACCGCAAGCTTTCTGTTGCTCCTCCCAAGTCCGAAAACGAAAGCATCTCTCAGCTACTTTCCCACATTAAGTTCCTACTCCGCCGTAAATCTGCTGCCATTGCAGCACTTGATGCACAGCTCTATTCAGAAGCCATTAGGCATTTCTCCAAGATTTTAGACACCCGTCGTGCAACCCCTCAAGGATTTCTTGCACAGTGTTACATGTATCGAGGGTCTGCTTATTGGTCTGCAGGCAGATTAGCTGATGCAATAGCTGATTGTAATAAAACTCTTGCTTTAGACTCTTCTTGCATCGAAGC
Source organism: Gentiana straminea (assembly GCA_036785695.1). Taxonomy (NCBI): domain Eukaryota; kingdom Viridiplantae; phylum Streptophyta; class Magnoliopsida; order Gentianales; family Gentianaceae; genus Gentiana; species Gentiana straminea. Next base: position 4,548,161 of record JAVUPR010000061.1, read on the forward strand.
TTTGAACACTAGAGCCAGGATTTTTGAAGAAATCGGATGCATTACGGATAGCCTACACGATCTTGAGCATCTAAAACTCTTGTACAACTCGATCTTACGCGATAAAAGGCAGCAAAGACCGGCATGGAGGCATCAAAGCTTGCAATATCGGGAAATTCCAGGGAAATTGTGCTCGTTAGCAGCTAATATTGAAAACTTGAAGAAAAAAGTTGCATCTGGTGAGAAGCAGAACGTAGACTGTTACGCATTGATTGGAGTGAGATGGGGTTGTTCAAGATCAGAGCTGGAAAGTGCTTTCTTGCTGCTAACACTGAGACATAAACCTGAAAAATCATTGGCTTTTATCGACAGGTGTGAATTTGCAGACAGCAGCGATAGGGAGTTAGTTAGGGAGAAAGCGAAAAGTTCAGCATCTATGTTGTATAAAATGATTCAAAAAGGGTATACATGTGTAATGAACACAATAAACATGGATGAAAATGGCGAAGAAAAGCAGAGGAAGAATGCAACATTGCAGGCAAGAATGCTAGGTCAACAACAGGCCAAGGTTTCGGATTTGAGCTCAACGGCTAAAGAGGCGGCTTCTAATTGCAAAGCTAAGGTGGAAAATAAGGTAACAGAATCAAAGGTGATGATTCAAGGCGTGTGCTGCAGGGATGTCGGTGTTGTTGGAAATTCTGTTTCTCGAGTGAGGTTTAATGGTCCGAATAACGAGGCACGTGTGTAATGACACGTGTTGTGGATTAATGTATAGTGGGCAGGCAAATCATTTCCCTTTCTTCTTTGGCTAGCCATCTTCTTTGGCTAGCTATTTATGTATAGTGTTGTCTTCTTTCTTTGTTTTTGCTATCTTCTTTTCTCTCGTCTCTCTCTCTCTCTCTACGCTGTTACATTCACTTTTCTGCTTGTTTGTTTTGAATTCTAGTAATGGCATTACTTTTTTTATTTATTGTCTCCATTTTAATATAATATGTTACCAGTAGTGTATACTTGGTCCATTTTTATCTTTCACTTGCACTAAAAGATCGATAAAACCCAAATTCACACCCAATTTCTTTAGAAGTGGGTCTAATCAAACTCCGTTAATTTTTGTTGTTTGCTCATCTGCCTAATAAACCCAAAAAAAAAAAAAAAAAAAAAAAAAAGAAAAACTGCGTTTATGTAATGAATTTCTGTGGTTAAGGGCTCTAATTTTTTTTTTTTTTTTTGTTGGTATTTTTGGACCTAAATCTCTCAATTACACGTGAACGACCCTAATTCCATTCATCAATATTGTACTGATACAACACGGATACGACGCACTGTTTTGTTCTTTGTTCTGCTTTAAATGCAAAATGATGTGTTGAGATTTCAATGACCTGTTAAAGTGCAAATTGAATAGGTTAAAGGTTGTGCTTGAGTAAAAATCAACTAGTTTTGGGGCTCTTCTATCTCTTGTTAGAATTGAACGAAAAACCCAACAAACCCAAATCAGTCCAAAATTCAATCTGAATCAAATCCAAAAAAATCAAAACCGATTGAAATAAAAGTTATGGTGATTTTGACGGACCTGAACCAAATATGCTTAAGTTGGTTTGTTTGCTTGTTTGTATTCCCCTACACCCCCCACCCCCCCGACCCAATCTAACCAGAATATAATCGTAACAAAGAAATGCAGCTTTTATCAGGTTGTATGTAAAATATTAACAAGCATATATAGTTGAGAAATTATAGTTTCAGGTTACTGTACATCCTCTATTTCATGTCAGGTCGGGTCAGATCTGACTTTTTTTTAAGGTTGTCCGTGCAATTTTTCGAATAGAGCCCGCGCAAATTTGCACGGGCTCAACACCAGCACCGTGCAAATTGTATACAATCCGTTCCCTTTTTTTGGTTCACTTGCCATGCAAATGCATGCACAAGCCGTGTGCAAAATGTATGCACCTCGTTCAAATTTCCCACGAGCCTGTGTTGAGCCTGTGCAAATTTGCACGGGCCCGTGTAATTTTGCACGGGCAACCTTAAAAATAATGTCAAGTCTGACCCGACATGATATGAAATACGGGGGTGTACAGTGGCATGAAACTATAATTTCTCTATATATTTTCTTCATTCCTTGTCTCTGTTGAGACGCTAAAGAATAGGGAACCAACTACGATACGCACGGGCGACTCCAGGAATTCGATGACACGGGTCAGGGATCGAGAGTAGTACATGGTATTACAATTTTATAAGCATTAATTCTAGAACCAAAGAATGATTACGGGTCAGATATCAATATTTAAAAAAATTAAAGGGTCAGTTAGTAGTAATTAGTGTATAAAAATTTTAAATAATGTAAAGTATGCCTAGAAATTTTTGTTTTTTTAAATTAAGGGGGTCACTTGACCCAAATGGGCGTACATGGAGCCGCCCTGACGATACGATCACGAGTATGTTTAATTTCATTATCGTTTGATTTTTTTTAGTATTATGTTTCTTTTATAAGTTTAGATGAATTATGTCTTATGGATTTCGTGATATGAAATTTCGTTTATAATGTCTTGCTTGTGGAATACTCCACCGTCCCAAGATATAAGTCCAATTGGACTTTTCACACCGTTAAGAAAGGTGATTAAGTGTCATTAATTATAACGATAATAGTCTAAAATACTCTTTAACTATTAATAATGTAATATTTGTATAAATGAGAAGGGAGATAATATAATAAGCGTTTAATTGATATTCTAAATCGATTTATATTATGAGACAATATCGAAAAGTTGAAGAACTTATACTACATCCGTTCCAAAATATAAGTCATTCTACACTTTTTGTTTTGTCTCACAATATAAGTCATTCTACATTACCAATGCAACATTTATTACTGTTTTCTCTATCTTGCCCCTAATTTATTATCAATCCAACCAGTTTTCGTTACTTAACAACTATTGCATTAATGATAGTCAATGGGGTATTTTAGACATTAGCCATCAAATTTATAACAGTCAACCACTTTCTTAATCTGTGTAAAAACACCTAGGATGACTTATATCTTGGAATGGATGTAGTATTTAAGAACGAAAAGAGTATTAACCAAAACCTAGCTGGCTAGTAAGATGCCTAGAGAGAAGGTGTGCCAGGACCATTTATCGCACGCCTAATAAATAAAAACTGCACAAAAGCGAACCGGGAACCCTCAGAGAGACAATCATGCCTTAAACATCCGAGGGGAGAGATGTCCTCCACCACATTGAACAGCATTTGCACGCAAGTCAACCTATCACACTTAATAACCAACCGTGCCATGCTGAGAGGTTGATCCTCTACTAGTGCCAAAATAATTGCCCGCATCTCCAGCATTACTACTTCAATACCTGGATCAATGTGGAACTAGTATGCTACAAGAATGGTACCTGATGGTCCCGGAGTACCAATCCACACCCGAAGCTGGCGCGGTGGACGACGCATCAACATTACACTTCACTTCCCCTTCCCTGAGAGCACCCACTGGACTGCCAACTTAGGGGCCACTTGAAGGGGCTGAGCCATTCTCCAAGCGTCCCTATACTTTTGCGCTGCACTGTGGGCCGCGGACCAAACCCGATAGACATACACCGCCATATTATCGAACACTGCAGAACATTGAGCTTTCTAGATATGCTAGATAACTCAAACAAACTCAGCCACATCCGCCGTCGTAAGCCCGAGAAATAACTGCATGAAAAATTCTCTAAAGTCTGTGGCACTTACCAAGCCGATCAAGTGACCAAACGGGGTCAACTCCTATAACCTAGCTACAAACTCACAATGGAAAAGGACATGCCATGCCGACTCATCCCCCTGGCCACAAGCAAGGCATCTGTTTACTCCCAAGGCTCGCTTCTCCAGATTTCACGCAATAGGGTGACAATCATGCAAACATTGCCACAGAAAATGCCAAATGCGCGGTTGAAAGGTAGGGCCCCAGCACTGCCTCCACACACGATCAAGGCCTACCGACCAGAACGTTGCCGAGCTAGAGATACCCGGCCCATATAAAGAAACCGCCAAGTGATACCCCGATTTTACTGTGTAGATGCCCCTACGGTCATAGTGCCAAATCCTCTTACCTCCATGGCGCCCTTGCGCCACGAGAGTATTCAAAATTGCATCACTCGCCCATAGAAGAAACCACCCCTCACTAACTGGGTGTTCCATTAGGGTGTCCCGGACTTGCTTTCCAACGGACAAGTATGCCCCCCAAACGGAATCCGAAATAACGGCTTAAGCGTGGTCCAAGAATCAAAGAAAACAAAGTCCGGTGATCCATCTTCAACCCAATCTTTTTGTAATTAATGTATCGTTTAATTTTTGCTCTAATCTTATTCTTCTACTACAAAAGATCATTTTTTTACGGAATACACCTTTTCTAATAAAATGGGTGTCAATTCAAGGAATGTTCATGTGGCTGCCTCCATAAAACTGCATAAATGAAAATTGTATATATTTATACGAAACTTATAAATAAATTAAAAAAATCATCCAAAAATGATTTCTAAATAGGTAGAGTAACAAATATACATTATATCTTTCATTATTTTGCGGAACAATGATTCTAAATACATTGTATCCATATATATATTACCGTATTTGTTTTGGCGAAGAATCTAAATAATACTACAATGTAGGAGCATGCATGTCCTTAAAGCCCACCCTAGCTCGGAGTCCCTATAAATATATGCACTCACCCCAACCGTTAGAGCATTAATCCATAGTAACCAAAGCCAAACATAAATCCCATTTTATCATTTTATTTACGTACATACATAGCAATTTCAATGGCAAAGGCACAAGTTTTCCAGATGGTGTATTCTCTCGTTGTGATTTGTATGGTCTTGAACGTCCATCGCGTGAGAGCGATAGACAGGGACGATGTCCAAGAAATATATGATGCATGTGCTGATTACATTGACAGAAAAGCTAAAATTCCAAATCCAAATTGCTGTGATCATGTTAAAACCGTTGGTGATAAAATGGTCACAAAGACGGATCGTCAGACTGCTTGTGGTTTCTTTAACGAGATTAATACATTGTACAACGATGATGAGGTTAAGAGAGTTGGAGCACTTGGGAATTTATGTAAAGTTAAATTTCCTTTGAAGATTACTCGCAATATGGATTGCTCAAGGTACGCTTATTATGTTTCTTTCTTTTTTATAATGTTACCGTGTCTTTGACCGTATATGTATTCTGGTGTTTATAAAAAAATGTTCATGTTTTTAGAATCAATCGACACCACAAACTGACATACATACATATATATTTACGTACACCGGAAGTACGTAAGCTATGCCTCATTTTCTTTTGGTGATTATTGACAACATTTTTTGTTTGTGCAGGATAGGCTAATATAAAGATAAAAAGGGAATGCGTCTATTAATAAAAATAAGGGATTTTACTTTTACCAAACAATTTGATATGGCTTGTGGAATTGAATTACGTATATGGTTTGTTTTATGATATTGTGCGTGTATCATTGTCATAGTGACACTGTACTCTTTCTTCAATCAATGAAAAAGATGATTTTTGACAATTGGTTGATACAAATGACTCTCAAATTTTTTTATTTTTTATTTTTTTTGGTTGAGGGGTAGATGACTCTCAATCTCATCTAATAAGTGCATGAAGTTAAACAGCTAATAGTGAATAGAAGGATAAAATCGTGAAATTAACATAAGACGCATTTTGTTTGATCGAATTGGTTAATTTTCAAAAAAAAAAAAAGTGGTTAATTTTGCTAAACACATAAACACGAACAATCTTTTTTTTCCAGCCGTCATCAATAAATGTAAAAATTCAAAAACAAATCATTAATGACGGAGTTAGGGAGGACACAGGATCACCTGTCTAATTATTATCTCCAATTTCATCTCTAACACAAATGTTGCTTTTTTCTCATTAAAATAAAATAATAGAAAAATATTGTTCACTTCCTTTTTTTGGTTTCCCTTGTGGTTACTTTGGGGAGAACCCCAAATCCGCCAAAGTCTTAACAACTCCTCAGAGTTAGTTTTGGCGATAGATAAAGAAAGGAGAAGAACTATGCTTCACACTAGCAAAGATGATCGCTTTTGGCCGAAAAGGACTCCGAAAAAAGAACTACCAAAAAAAATAGATCATTGCAACTCGTAAGGCCTTCAAACGAACCAGAAAGGAGAAAAGATCACAACCGCAAAACCAGTAATAGATCCGAGATTCCGAGCACTATGGCCAAAAAATATCAGGAGCTTAGATTCATAGACGTCATCTTTACGGTGATTGTGTTCTAAACACATCATTAGAGTTGTAGATGAACCGGGCTACTCGTACTCGACTTATAACGAAATTTGACTCGATTTGATTTTTCTTTCGAGTTTGAGCTTGAGCAGAGCAACTCACATAATAATCGATTTAATCTCAAACTTCAAAATATTGTAATCGAGTTATATAGAAATGTATTAGTTAATAAGATTTTATAAAAATCCTTAATTATGAGTTGAGTCGGATAGTTTTGAGTATTTAACGCGTAGAATTCCGTAATTAATAAATTAAAACTGCACAAAAGCGATTCGGGACACCTCAGAGGACAATCCTGCCTTAAACATCCGAGGGGAGAGATGTCCTCCTCTACATTGAACAACATTTGCACGCAACTCAACCTGTGACACTCCACAATCAACCGTGCCATGCCCAGACGTTGATCCTCCACTAGTGCCAAAAGAATTGCCCGCATCTCCAACATTACTACTTCAATACCTGGATCAATGTGGAACTAGTATGCTGTAAGAATGGTGTTGAAATAGTGTCCTAAACCCAATCGGGTAGGACCGGATCCGACCGGGTCGGATCATTTCTACTATTTCTTTATGATCATACATATACAATAAATGGCTTTTTTGTTGTCATATATTTGTTCTTTTAAAAAAACAATTATGAATTGTTATATGATAACGTCCTTAGTATTAAACTGTGATAGAGAAACCATGATAGACGATTATGTTGATGGGATCTCTAATCACTTTAAAATGTCTTTAGGCTTATGTACTATTAAACAGAGCATTGATTGTACAAACATGCTAGCACGTATTAGATGTCTTCTGTCTTTAAGGCTAGGGATAGATCTCGTCTATCGAAGTGTAGAGACACTTGGACTGTACGTGGACGTGTATCAGAGAATGCGTACGTTAGACTGACTCATTTACACTGTTAAGTGTCACACTATGTGACGGTTGTGTAATTATCCTTAGGACTGGAGTCTTCCCGGTGGATCCTTCTTATCCCTAAGAATTGAGCGAACAAAGTTCACCTATACGAGAGTGTGGCATCACAGTGTGGATTGTCATGTGTTGACACTATTGAGGATTTCCCTAGACATGGGGTGATCATGCGGTAGTTATTGGTGTGATACTGAAGAATATGGAGTAAACATGTTAGGTCATCTGGGAATCGCATACCCTATGAGTAGGAGTGAATATCCGAAAGGGCCTTCCTATAAGGAATATCTAGTTCTCGTGAATCTTTGCAAAGTGGGAGTAAATGAGTTATTCCGAGAGAGCTTGATATCCAGATTATGGGATACGATCGTATGGATATTACTACGGCGATAGGATTCTATTTACACTCTAACCGAGCACATGAAAGGTAGTAGCCATTGCGTATTGACTCTTTCGATGATTGGGGTCGTGGACGTATTGTTAGACGCTATATGTGATCGTTATATGTGAAGGGCATTTTCGTAATTGCGCCTTATGTTTACGGCCAACATATTCGGAAGCCTATCGGGTCACACACATAAGAACATCTAGCCGGATTAAAATGCGGTTATAGCGATTACCAAATAAGGAAAGTTTTATCTCGACTATAAAGTGTTATAGTGATAAATTAATATGGTGGTATTTATTTATTATGAATAAATATAATACAATATATTAATTATATTGATTGATTAAATATACATAGTTGATGTATAAGTCGAAATTAATTGTGTATATTGATACACATGTATTTTGTAAATTAATTAAGAATATTCCGGATGCCAATTTATTGGCTAAAGGTGGAGCAATTTTGAAGTGTATAAGATACACTTGGATTGTGCAATTTAATTAATGGTATTATATTAATATATGATATATTAATATATATATATATATATATATATATATATATATATATATATATATATATATATATATATATATATGTGTGTGGTCACATACGTGACATGCATATAAGATATGCATGTGCACAATTGTGATAAATTATATATATGTATAGATTTATATTTGCAATATATATATATGATATATACACGTGTGTAAATAGATTTATGGTAATAAGATAAAGATATATTCAATATGAGATATTGTCAATATATATCTTGGAAAAATATTTAATATAAGATATTGAATATTAATGAGATAAATCAATCAAATATATTTTCCTTATTTTATTAGGAAAATGTTTTCTTTCTCCTTAATCTACTAGAATCTTCTCCTAATCAGATTAAGAGATTAGAGGGGCGCAGGTCACCCTATATAGCTCTTTTGTACACAATAATTCCAAGAGCTAATTGTTCTTGTGAAAAATAAGAGAGCTTCTTAGAGAGAGATTATAGAGAGAGAAAAGGTCGACCTAGCAATCGAGTTTTTCTAGTAGTAATCCTTGGCAGGATTCCGGCGAGGTGCTCGTGTGGATTACGGGTAGAGGCCGGACACATGGACGGCTTGCGCACATCTACTCCTACCGCACGGTCAAAGCGTCGATCTTTTAGATAAACCAAGGTAATATTACCGTCCCTCTCTTATATGTTTATTGTTTAAACGAAGTCGATCCTGGATTGGGAAATCAATTTTGAAATTCCGCTGTACTACTCTATTGATTTCCTTACAAATGGTACCTGATGGTCCCGGAATACCAATCTGGCACCCAAAGCTGGCGCGGTGGATCCACTTTACACTTCACTACCCCTTCCCCCGGGAGCGCCCACTGGACGGCCAACTTAAGGGCCACTTGAAGGGGCTGAGCCATGCTCCAAGCGTCCCTATACTTTTGCCCGCTTTGTGGGGGGCAGACCAAACTGGAGATACATACACCGCCATATTGTCGAACACTGCAGAACATTGGGCTTTCTAGATACCTAGATAACACAAACAAACTCAGCCACATCCGCCGTCGTAAGCCGGAGCAATAACTGCATGAAGAATTCTCTAAATTATATTGCAGTTACCGAGCCGACCAAGTGACCAAATGGGGTCAACTCCTATACCCGAGCTTCAAACTCACAATGGAAAAGGACATGCCATGCCAACTCATCCCCCTGTCCACAAGCAAGGCATCTGTTTACTCCCAAGCCTTGCTTCTCCAGATTTCGCGGAATAGGGAGACAACCAGGGAAACATCGCCACAGAAAATGCCAAATGCGTGGTTGAAAGGTAAGGACCCAGCACTGCCTCCACACACGATCAAGGCCTACCGACGAGGACGTTGCCGAGCTAGAAATACCCGGCCCATATAAAGAAACTGCCAAGTGATACCTCGATTTTACTGTGTAGATGTCCCTACGGTCATAGTGTCAAATCCTCTTATATCCATGGCGCCATTGCACCACAAGAGTATTCAAAATTGCATCACTCTCCCATAGAAGAAACCACCCCTCACTAATTGGGTGTTCCATTGAGGTGTCCCTGGACCTTCTTTCCAACGGACAAGTATGCCCCGCAAACGGAATCCGAAATAATGGCTTAAGCGTGGTCCAAGAATCAAAGAAAACGAAGTCCGATTATCCATCTTCAACCCAGTCTTCTTGTAATTAATGTATCGTTTACTTTTTGCTCTAATCATATTCTTCTTCTACAAAAGATCAATTTTTATGGAATACACCTTTTCTAATAAAATTGGAGTCAATTCAAGGAATGTTCATGTAGCCTCCATAAAACGCATAAATGAAAATTGTATATATTTGTACGAAACTTATAAATAAAAAAATCATCCAAAAATGATTTCTAAATAGGTAGAGCCGTAGAGTCAGGGTCGTTCCTGACATTTAGTAGGCCCGGGGCAAGATTATAAAAGGGCCACTTTTTATTACCCAATTCCTCAATATTCTCACGAGAACGACCTACTACATTAACAAATTTATAAGAGCTCCTCTCTAAGACTCTCGAAACTGTTCATCTCGTTTTCTTTTTTTCCTTCATAAAAATCAATACTCAACAATAATACAATTGTACAAGGAAATTAACGAAAGCATCTGTATAGAGTACTAGTTTCCAAGAAAAAACAATGGCTACCCCCTCAAAAACTTCGTGAACTTCCCGATTAAACCTGAAACTCAAACACAATTGAGCAAACAATATAAATTATAAATGAAAAAACTAGAATGATGTATTAAATCAATAAAATCATTCACCGTGAAATCATTAGTTTATTAAATACTAATTAACAAAGAAAATCGTACCCGAACACAGAGGCCGCGAACCTAGACGAATGAGATATGAATTAACTTGTGGCTATTTTGTTTTGTAAAATTGCAAGAAAAATTTATGAAGATCTTAAAAAAAAAAAATTGAAAGAAAAAGATTGGTGTAAGTGGAACATGAATGAGACGTGAAGAAGCTTGAGTGATGATAGGATTTACGGTTTACTACAACATTTATAATTTTATGTTATATATAATAATTTATAAAACAAAAAAAAGAAAGAAAAAAATATAGCATACAAGGTTCGAACCCGAATCAATAACATAGAATAAACACTTTTATTCCACTACGCCAACACGCAAATTTACGACAAAATCATTAATTTTCTTTATCTTATACAAACCAATAAATTTGTAAAACATATAATAATGGGCCCCACTTGTATCATGGGCCCGGGTCGGTCGCCCATCCCGCCCGGGCCCAGGGCCGGCCCTGCGTAGAGTAACAAATATACATTATATCTTTCATTCTCTTGCGGACAGTGATTCTAGATACATTGTATCCATATATATTTCCATATTTTTTTGGCGAAGAATCTAAATAATACTACAATGTAGGAGCATGCATGTCCTTAAAGCCCACCCTAGCTAGCCCGGAATCCCTATAAATACACTCACCTCAACCGTTAGAGCATTAATCCATAGTAACCAAAGCCAAACATAAATCCCATTTCATCATTTTATTTACATACATACATAGCTATTTCAATGGCAAAGGCACAAGTTTTCAAGATGGTGTATTCCCTCGTTGTGATTTGTATGGTCTTGAACGTCCATCGCGTGATAGCGATAGACAGGGACGATGTCCAAGAAATATACGATGCATGTGCTGATTACATAGACAGAAAAGCTAAAATTCCAAATCCAAATTGCTGTGATCATGTTAAAATCGTTGGTGATAAAATGGTCACAAAGACGGATCGTCAGACTGCTTGTGGTTTCTTTAACGAGATTAATGCATTGTACAACGATGATGAGGTTAAGAGAGTTGGAGCACTTGGGAATTTTTGTAAAGTTAACTTTCCTTTGAAGATTACTCGCAATATGGATTGCTCAAGGTACACTTATTATGTTTCATTCTTTTTTTATAATGTTACCGTGTCTTTGACCGTATATGTATTCTGGTGTTTATAAAAAAATGTTCATGTTCTTATAATCAGTCGATACCACAAACTGACATACATACATATATATTTACGTACACTGGAAGTACGTAAGCTATGCCTCTCTTTTTTTTTTTTGGTGATTATTGACAACATTTTTTGTTTGTGCAGGATCGGCTGATATAAAGATAAAAAGGGAAAGCATCTACTAATAAAAATAAGGGATTTTACTTTTATCAAACAATTTGATATGTCTTGTGGAATTGAATTAAGTATATGGTTTATTTTATGAAATCGTGCGTGTATCATTGTCATAGTGACATTGTACTTTTTTTTCTATCAACGAAAAGATGACTTTTGACAATTGGTTGATACAAATGACTCTCAATTTTTATTTTTATTTTTTATTGAGGGGTAGATGACTCTCAATCTCAAGTAATTAGTGCATGAAGTTAAACAGCTAATAGTGAATAGAAGATTAAAATCGTGAAATTAACATAAGACGCATTTTGTTTGATCGAATTGGTTAATTTTCAAAAAAAAAAAATGTTAATTTTGCTAAACACATAAAAGCGAACAAATTTTTTTTCCAGCCGTCATCAATAAATGTAAAAATTCGAAAACAAATCATTAATGAGGGAGTTGGGGAGGACACGAGATCACCTGTCTTCGAAAACATATCATTAATGAGGGAGTTGGGGAGGACACGGGATCACCTGTCTAATTATTATCTCCAATTTCCATCTCTAACACAAAATGTTGCCGTTTCATTAAAATATATAAAATAATAGAAAAATATTGTTTCATTCCTTTTTTGGTTTCTCTTGTGGTTAATTTTGGGAGAACCCCAAATCCGCCAAAATCTTAACAACTCCTCAGAGTTAGTTTTGGCGATAGATAAAGAAAGGAGAAGAACTATGCTTCACACGCAAAGATGGCCGCTTTTGGCCGGCCAACACCACCCGAAAAGGACTCCGAAAAAAGGACTACCAAAAAAAAAAGATCATTGCAACTCGTAAGGCCTTCAAACTAACCAAGAAAGGAGAAAAGATCACAACTGCAAAACCAGTAATAGATCCGAGATTCCGAGCACTATGGCAAAAAAATGTCAGGAGCTTAGATTCATAGACGTCATCTTTACGGTGATTGTGTTCTAAACACATCATTATAGTTGTAGATGAACCGGGCTACTCGTCATCGACTCATAACGAAATTTGACTCGATTTGATTTTTGTTTCGAGTTTGAGCTTGAGCAGAGCAACTCGCATAATAATCGAGTTAATCTCAAACTTCAAAATATTGTAATCGAGTTATATAGAAATGTATTATTAAATAAGATTTTATAGAAATCCTTAATTATGAGTTGAGTCGGATTGTTTTGAGTATTTAAAGCGTAGAATTCCGTATTTAATAAATTAAAACTGCACAAAAGAGAACTAGGACACCTCAGAGAGACAATCCTGCCTTAAACATCCGAGGGGAGAGATGTCCTCATCCACATTGATCAGCATTTGCACGCAACTCAACATGTCACCCTCCACAATCAACCGTGTCATGCCCAGACGTTGATCCTCCACTAGTGCCAAAAGAATTGCCCGCATCTCCAGCATTACTAATTCAATACCTGGATCAATGTGGAACTAGTATGCTGCAAGAATGGTACCTGATGGTCCCAGAATACCTATCTAGCACCCGAAGCTGACGCGGTGGATCCACATTACACTTCACTACCCCTTCCCCGGGAGCACCCACTGGACGACCAACTTAGGGGCCACTTGAAGGGGCTGAGCCATGCTCCAAGCGTCCCTATACTTGCGCCGCTTTGTGGGCCGCGGACCGAACCCGAGATACATACACCGCCATATTCTCGAACACTGCAGAACATCGGGCTTTCTAGATACCTAGATAACACAAACAAACTCAGCCACACCCGCCATCGTAAGCCCGAGCAAAAACTGAATGAAGAATTCTCTAAAGTCTATTGCAGTTACCGAGCCGACCAAGTGACCAAACGGGGTCAACTCCTATACCCGAGCTACAAACCCACAATGGAAAAGGACATGCCATGCCGACTCATCCCCCTGGCCACAAGCAAGGCATCTGTTTACTCCCAAGCCTCGCTTCTCCAGATTTCGCGGAATAGGGAGACAATCATGCAAACATCGCCACAAAAAATGCCAAATGCGTGGTTGAAAGGTAAGGCCCCAGCACTGCCTCCACACACGATCAAGGCCTACCGACGAGGACGTTACCGAGCTAGAGATACCCGGCCCATATAAAGAAACTGCCAAGTGATACCCCGATTTTACTGTGTAGATGCCCCTACGGTCATAGTGCCAAATCCTCTTATCTAAAGCAGATTTTTGTTTTTGATTTTGCCCATCCGTCTCACCGTTTGTTCATAAATAAATAAGGTCTCCTGAACTCATCTAGGTTAGAATGACTGATTTTTAATGTTTACTAAATTCATGTGAATCTGTGAATTAATTTAGTAATTTGAGAGTAGGGAACTAGAGATACCGATTTTAGTTTTTTCCCAGCTTTTTTACCTGGATGATCCGTTTTATGGACTCAAAATGATTTTTTTTTTCCGAATTGTAGACTTTTTGAAAAAAAAAGAGCTATAAAGTATATTTACGAAAATTTTGATTCCACCGCCAGAAAAAAAAATCCCGGTTCTGTCCATGTATTCTCCTTCTACAAAAGATCATTTTTTTTACGGAATACACCTTTTCTAATAAAATTGGTGTCAATTCAAGGAATGTTCATGTGGCTGCCTCCATAAAACGCATAAATGAAAATTGTATATATTTATACGAAACTTATAAATAAATAAAAAAATCATCCAAAAATGATTTCTAAATAGGTAGAGTAACAAATATACATTATATCTTTCATTCTCTTGCGGAACAGTGATTCTAAATACATTGTATCCATATATATATTACCGTACGTATTTGTTTTGGCGAAGAATCTAAATAATACTACAATGTAGGAGCATGCATGTCCTTAAAGCCCACCCTAGCTCGGAGTCCCTATAAATATATGCACTCACCCCAACCGTTAGAGCATTAATCCATACAACCAAAGCCAAACATAAATCCCATTTTATCATTTTATTTACTTACATACATAGCTATTTCAATGGCAAAGGCACAAGTTTTCCAGATGGTGTATTCTCTCGTTGTGATTTGTATGGTCTTGAACGTCCATCGCGTGATAGCGATAGACAGGGACGATGTCCAAGAAATATATGATGCATGTGCTGATTACATTGACAGAAAAGCTCAAATTCCAATTCCAAATTGCTGTGATCATGTTAAAACCGTTGGTGATAAAATGGTCACAAAGACAGATCGCCAGGCTGCTTGTGGTTTCTTTAACGAGATTAATGCATTGTACAACGATGATGAGGTTAAGAGAGTTGGAGCACTTGGGAATTTATGTAAAGTTAACTTTCCTTTGAAGATTACTCGCAATATGGATTGCTCAAGGTACGCTTATTATGTTTCATTCTTTTTTTATAATGTTACCGTGTCTTTGACCGTATATGTATTCTGGTGTTTATAAAAAAATGTTCATGTTCTTATAATCGGTCGACACCACAAACTGACATACATACATATATATATTTGCGTACACTGGAAGTACGTAAGCTATGCCTCATTTTATTTTGGTGATTATTGACAACATTTTTTGTTTGTGCAGGATCGGTTGATATAAAGATAAAAAGGGAAAGCATCTATTAATAAAAATAAGGGATTTTACTTTTACCAAACAATTTGATATGCCTTGTAGAATTGAATTACGTATATGATATTGTGCGTGTATCATTGTCATAGTGACACTATATTCTTTCTTTAATCAATGAAAAAGATGATTTTTGACAATTGGTTGATACAAATGACTCAATTTTTTTTTTATTTTTTTGGTTGAGGGGTAGATGACTCTCAATCTCAATTAATTAGTGCATGAAGTTAAACGGCTAATAGTGAATAGAAGGATAAAATCGTGAAATTAACATAAGACGCATTTTGTTTGATCGAATTGGTTAATTTTCAAAAAAAAATGTTAATTTTGCTAAACACAAACAATCGTTTTTTTTCAGCCGTCGTCAATAATTGTAAAAATTCGAAAACAAATCATGAATGAGGGAGTTGGGGAGGACACGGGATCACATGTCTAATTATTATGTCCAATTTCAATCTCGAATGATTTTATGGTGCTCCAGGACTACCATGTCATCACATTGTCCACCAATCATCTATTTTAGAATATGTGGTTTTTTTTCTAAACATGTGGGATCCACATAAAATAAGTAAATTTAATGGGTTTTGGACCACAAAGTCATACTTGTGGCCGGACCATCATAAAATTTGCCTTCCATCTCTAACAAAAAATGTTGCCGTTTCATTAAAATAAAATAATAAAAAGATATTGTTTCCTTCATTTTTTTGGTTTCCCTTATGATTACTTTGGGGAGAACTCCAAATCAGCCGAAGTCTTAACAACTTCTCATAGTTAGTTTTGGCGATAGATAAAGAAAGGAGAAGAACCATGCTTCACACAAGCAAAGATGGCCACTTTGGGCCGGCCAACACCACCCGAAAAAGACAAGAAAAGAAAAAAGAAAAAAAAAAAAAGAAAAAAAAGAAGACCATTGCAACTCGTAAGGCCTTCAAACGAACGAAAAAGGAGAAAAGATCACAACTGCAAAACCAGTAATAGATCTGAGCACTATGGCCAAAATATGTTAGGAGCTTAGATTCATAGATGTTGATTGTGTTCTAAACGTACAGATCATTAGAGTTGTAGATGAACCGAGCTACTCGTACTCGAATCATAATGAAATTTGACTCGATTTGATTTTTCTTTCGAGTTTGAGCTTGAGCAGAGCAACTCGCATAATAATCGAGTTAATCTCAAACTTCAAAATATTGTAATTGAGCTACATAGAAATGTGTTATCAAATAAGATTTTTAAAAAAAAAATCCTTAATTATGAGATGAGTCGGATTGTTTTGAGTATCTAACCCGAAGAATTCGAGTTTTCCGTATTTTACATTTAAGAAAAAAAAAATGAATTCTTAAAAAAAAAAAACTCAAAAACTTAGGAGTTTTGTCTAGAGTATTAAACAAGATGAGTACGATGTTATATGTTTATAACTTGATGATTGAGTTTGAGTCTAAGTTTCAACTTTCAAACATGAACATTTTGAATCGAGCCAGACTCAACTTCTAAAAAGTAACGATTTGATTCGGTACGATTATACAAATTTGGTCACAAATACTAGTAATAAAAATAGATCTTCTCCTTCAACTTATGGGCATATCCAAAACAACGATAGAAATAGGAAACCACATAGGATCCAGCAAGGCAGCAACACATGATCGGATGTCGGAATTGGATTGTCGTCTAAATCCATGCCCCGATATATGTAATTTGTATTATACTACGTATGATGGATGGTCATGGACACCTCCTTTTACACATGTACTACTCCACCTGGTATTTATATATATGGTCCCCCGACCAAACAAAACATTTGCATCTTCTTATTGACTTTGACTTTACTCCATTCAGCAAATATCTTTCTTTTTTTTCTTTTCTTTTCTTTTTTTGGAAAGGAGCAAATACCTTTCTTTGTTCCCTTCTTTCAACTTTTCTTCCCCACAACGTTCTTACTTTTCTTCTTCTTTACGTTCTTTGCATACATATATAGGTAGAGGTAGAGGTAGAGGTAAGAGGTTAGGCACTCCCAACAGAAGCCCCATACGCAGGGCCGGTCCTGGAAAATTTTGGGCCTTCGGCGAATTCGCCGAATTAGGCCTATTAGTTCGAAGTTGTTTTTTTTCTTCGAAAAAATATACTTACAAAATATTACTTCAATATCGCCCTTTTAACATCCGTAGATACAAAATTCAATTCATTGATAGCATCAAAATATACCTACAAAATAGTAAAATTCAACATATCATTTCTAGCATAATTAGGTTTTAAAGAAGTCAATAAATTTATTGAAGTAATAGAAATAACATTTTAGAAAAGGCCCAAAAGATGTTTTAAAAAAAAAGGTCCAAAGGAGGTTTTAAAGGAGTTGATAAATTAGCTAAAATAATAGGAAAAACAAAGCAACTCCCAAGACTCGAACCAAGGTCTATTGGATATTAGCTGAACACCCAAACCAAGCCGGCTACAGCAAGTCATGTTTAAATGTCTGAATACAAAATAATTATTGAAAGTACTTTCTGCAAAACATGTAATTCCGGGCCCTCGGGACGGTTGGGCCTTAAGCCAATGCTTCCTCCGCCTACACATTGGGCCGGCCCTGCCCATACGATGCTCTATCCCTAAAATAAAGATAAAAAATAGAGTTTTGTCTCAAATAGCTCCTACAGCAGTGTCCCTATCCCTATTTATTTTTAGGGATATGAACAGTGCATCCCTACTTGTGGGGATGCACTATTCACTGCCATAAACATATTTAATTGTTAAAATTTATAGGGATAGGGATAGTGATGTTGCCGGAGTGAAATAATAAATACTTAATGTGTATAAATAGGGTTGTGAGGTAGAATATGTATTATTTAATATTATTTGAAATGTTATAGGGATAAGGATAGGGATGATGTTGTAGAGGTTTTTGAATTGAGATGTTGTAAAATAGAGATATGTATTATTTTATATTATTTTAGGGATAAAATTTGGAGCCTCTGTTGGGAGTGTCCTTAGTATTCTTTCCGCATCCGTTTGACGACCAAATCTTTTTTGTCGTCCATTTTTTTTTCCAGTAAAATAAAACGCCCCATTTTTTTTTATTTTTTTTATTTTAGCAATGCTTATCTTTCTTTTAATTTTAATCTTACACTACACACCTACATAGCACAGACACCGATACGGAAAAGTTACAAAATTTAAAGACGCAACACGTCAACTACTTTTGTTAAAATATACTATATGTTTACTCCTTGTTGTGGAAAAACAAGGTTGGTGTTTTTTCTATATAGTACAGACACGGTTACGGAGACACATGACACGACACAACACGTCACGTCCGCAACGCATGATAAAAATGTATAACAACAATTACACCACACTGACAATGTGAAGTTGGACACGGCAGATAGTATCTAACTCTCCATCCAATTTTATGGTTTTGGTTACCCTAACATATCCCTGTGAATAAAATGGGGAGGTATTACCCTTTCTTAAAGAAACAACAAAGGGAAATAAAGACAACAGCTTTCTACTACTTTAAGCAAAAAAAAAAAAAACATTCATCCAATATTTCATGTACTGTCATGGGTCAGACATCAAGTAAATTCATATATTTATCCTTTCACTTTAATTAAAATAAATAACTAAATAAAAAGTCAATTAATATCCATACCAATACACTTTAAATGCTACCCTAACATCCATTACTTGTTTATCTTCTAGGCATCAAAGAATGTAATTCACCAAGCATTTCCTATTTTACATTCGACATCCATATCTGATTTCTTTTTTCTAGTTTTATACTTTTTTATATAATGGGGTTTATATCGATATGCCCCCCCTTACGCACACACCCCCCCTCCTACCCGAATCTTACATTATGAGTTTTTATTAGACCAGACCGTCAGTCAGATGGATGAATGCCCACTGTGTGCAAAAATACTAAATATGTTAATAACACGCACGACATTCATCTAACATCTAACGATCCGACCCAATAGAAGAACTCCAATATACCTTAAAGAATGATCACAGAATTCTACTGGTGCCAAGGACTAACAACCTTGCAGGAAGCAAAAACACAACAAGCAAATGTATGTGTTGTGACGTAACTACCCTTCCAAACCTCTTCAATGAATCTTTCCCACTTTGCACCATACCAGACAGGTTGAGTTGTTCTTGTATAACTTTAACAGACTCCACATAACTCCCTACAGCAATCCCGACATTATTATTATTATTCTCTCCTCCAGAAGAAGCCGCCACGAGAGGCCACCACACCCTACGGCGCACCTGTCTTCTCAATTTCCTTAATCTGTTGAGCTCTTGACGGATTACATGTCGAAAAGATTTCAAGTACGAATTCATGTCATGATCCCTTTGAATGTGTCCTCCAGATCCGTACGCACCACGGTCACTCAATATCTCTAGTGGGTGTGGTGAGTTCAAGAAAACGGCTTGTGCTGCCTCCATTTGCTTAGCTCCTTCCCCCGGATCATCTACAGGATAGGTCATTAGATACAGACCGCTTCCTTCTGGAAGTAGATAGTGGCTCGGAGAGAAGTTGTTGTCGGGTTGAAGAATTAAAAAGTCCCCCATTGGAGCATACAGCAACTTCTGTAGACAAAAAAAGGACACAGATATTTGACGGAAAATTAAACGCCAAATGATGAATTTCCATAGCTCGGATATGTAAAAGTAGGATACAGGATTCGTAAATGCATATCCATAGCTCGGATATGTGAAAAGAAGAACCATGTTAAGAAGTGAGTAAATATTGCTACATAATGAAAGAAAAGTAGTCCAAAGTACCTGATTACATAGACATGGAAGTGTCCGAAAGTTTCCGTTCACAACCTTTAATAACTCAGCGACATGACTAGGATAGTGACAAGAAAATGCACGTGGCACGATGTCTCGGTGCATGGTAATTCCCTTAACATGGCTTTGAGGCAATCCAAGCTTTTGTAGTAGGCGATTCCCTCCACACATTACTGTTGGTGCCCCAAAAGTAATAACCGGAAGTAAAGATGAAGCCGGAACTTCACCCCTGATGAGCAACATGAGGTTTATGAGCAAGGAAAGACTTCCTCCAAGAGAATGGCCAGTAAATCGAAATGTAGCCCTATTTCCGTTTGATTGTAGGTGTGTACGAACTTCAGGTAACATCTGCTGATAAATTCCCTTTGCAGCCTCGTATATTCCTCGATGCACAAGAACATCAAATCCCTGAATTCAAGAATGATAAAACTAAGAAAAGAAATGATGATTCATATCCAACACAATTACTACAAACACAGAGCAAGGAATTGAACAAATAGGTGCTACAATCTGCTTCTCAGGCCTCCTACACGTGTTCTTAGGAAACAACAAATAAATTTGAAAACGATGGAATACTAGAGACTGCGATACCTCAAATGGAACAGGCTCAAAGAATAAATTCGCTTGCCATGATGCCAGGGACTCGGATCCCTGCAGTAATAAGACAAATCGCATGTTAGTGACAAAAAAAAACTACACCTTTCGTCGTTTTAAGCCAGATCAATATTAACAGGTAATCGAGCATTGTGAAAACAAGCAACCTGAATGACGAAAAATCTTGTGCCACTCTGTTCATCATCACAGGCGAACCACTCACATGGTGGGGAGTGCGTGGAGTTTAGATCATCTGCAACAGCTTGTTTCACTTCCTCTTTTGCAGCCACTACAGCTGTTACCGAGTCTGTAGTTGCCATCAATGACGCTACTTCTTCATCCGTAATACCCACATTTTGTTTTTCTCCCTCATTGCGTTTAGAGTTGAAGAAAATTAATGGAAGCATGCTTTTAGTATGAGATTGCAAATAAGAAGCAGCAGATGCAGCAATCTGGTAAGCAACAGCTGCACTAATCTTGTGACCTTGTACTTGTTCTTTTTCTA
Organism: Gentiana straminea; assembly: GCA_036785695.1. Taxonomy (NCBI): domain Eukaryota; kingdom Viridiplantae; phylum Streptophyta; class Magnoliopsida; order Gentianales; family Gentianaceae; genus Gentiana; species Gentiana straminea. The sequence goes on from JAVUPR010000061.1 coordinate 4,569,357, forward strand.
TGGGTAAGCTTTCTTCGTTTTCATTGTTTGGAGCTGATTGTCTTTCGATGTTTTCACAATTTTCAGGTTTTTCTATCTTGTCTTTTCCGTCATCCTCTGAAGATGATTTCCTGGAGTCTTCCGCCCGAGCCTGTTCTTTCTTTTCCAGAGACGAGGTCACAAACCTCAGTCCATGAGTTCTCAAAAGATTAGCAGGCTGCAGAACATTATAAAAGTACAAAGATTAACATCAATTTCTAGGATTTGAATATCCTCTCCACTTCCTAACCCCCAAGAAAACAATAGAATGAAACAATTGAAATGCAAAATGACTTGAGAATAAATATCAGTAAGGAAGCAACCAGTTCGGAACAGAAACAAAAGGGACAACCACAATTGAATGATTTTGTTTAAATGGGCCAGAAGGAATCGTTTTTCTGGTTTCAAATGGCCCATTGAGACTGCTATATAAAAGAAGTAATCATGATTGTTCAAACAACTCTGTAAGATCAAAAATTTGAGGAAAGGAATAAGATTTCCATTGGAGAAAGGTTCCAAATTAAAAAAAAAGGCACAACCTTGAAGAGGAATCATCACAAACAAATTCTTGTGATTCCCTACTATTCTATATTGATCAAATAAAAAGAAACAAATTCGACAGCATATTACATACAGAATACACATTAATCAATGTCCAATTCACCAAAAGATAATGCGAATTTTTCTTCATACCTTGATTTGGGGTATGGAATAAGCCAGATTTCCAATGTATGAAAGCCGAGAATACAATCTTGCTTCCGCCAATGGTACCTTCCGGAGAAGCTTTGAGAAAGAATCCCTATCAAACACCACCTTTTTGTCATCATCATCAGAAACACTACACCCACCATCACACCCCTTTTCGTCATCATCACAAGAACTATTCGAAACGCCATTCATCTCCTCCGATTTTTCAACTTCTTCCCCTGTTTCTTGCTTCCACATGGACCTGACATGCAAAATCTTCAAAACCCAACTGTCATTTTTCACCACATTTTCCTTCTCTTCTTTCTCCTCCTCTTTCTTTTCTTCCTTCTCCCCTTCCTCCACCAAAACCGTCTCCTCCATAGCTAACGTCGCGTCATGCCTGAAAAACCTCAGGGGATGCCTGAATGAAAATCCCCAAAGCTGCCCAGACCGATTATCCACAGAAATCGACGATGAATTTGAATTCCTTCCAACCGAGGAGGCGGCAGCAACATGGCAGCTGCGCATTTCCAAGCTACCGGAACCAACCACCGCGATCGGCGGCGCGATCACATGAAGTCCAGCTTTGAGACATAAACTGCTACTATCCATTCGGGTCCAGAGATGATCCTTAAAACTAATTCAAATAAAATCCCCCCTAAATAATGTGGGTTGAAAGAGAGTTGTTTTTTCTCAGACAATCTTTGAAATGGTGTAGTTTTCTGCTTTCAAGAGAGAAACCAAGAAAGTTTTTTTTTTTTTTGAGGAATTTTGTTCCTTCTTTCAAACCTTTGTGTTAATTTGAGCTTTGAGGACAGGACGGTGCAGTAATTGTCGCTTGTTAAAGGAAATGACTTAAGAGAGGTTTGTCCGTTTGTTCATCAGCGTTTGATACTCCGTATTATTTATTTTTTATATTTTTTTTTAGTGGTATTTATTATTATTATTATTATTATTATAAGCCAAAGAAAATAGGTGAGCAACCTAATTTTTCCTTTGATCTTTTCGTGTACGAATTTTTCTCTCTTTCTTCCCAACTATATTTACGTCCTTTTTTGTATTTTTTTCTGGAAACGTATTAAACACAAATTTTTTTCCTTTCCCGGAACGGAAGGTGAAGGTCCAATGGGTCTCGTGATATTTACGGTTATTCATCAAATAATAATAGTGATGATGAACTTCTTGAATCCGATTAATTCGTATATAAGCGAGCATTTCACGAGCTAATCATGAACGTCTCAGATCGTTATATCACATACGGTTGATCTTTCATTTATTGTTTTGCATATTTTTCTATCTACAAATTTGGTGTTCAACTATCTTTTAACAAACAATTTTTTTGTTTATACAAAAATTCTATTGTCTGTGTAAAATTGTTGTCGTAAATTAAATTCTCGGGGTCTTTAAAGGACATCACAATAAATCTATTTATAATCTCACTAAAAAATATGATTTGACCTCTTATTAAAAGCTGAGTACTAAACTGAATTTAGTATTAAGCTGAGTAAAGTCAGCTGAGAAAAAGTGAGTTTTGCAGAAGTCAGTTTTACCAGAAGTCGGCTTTGGGAAAGTTAGTTTTGGGCAAATCTCAGTTTGGGCAATTGTCATCATGGTTACATTCTGATGGATAACAGCTGGAGCTGGGATCCACATCTGGAGTATTTTAGTCATTCTGCTAGTATGTCTTTATGGCGGCTAGGTCTAGTTTTTTTGTGGCTATAAATACGCATTTGTTGTAACCTGGAACATTCGCAGAAAAAACAGTAGAAGCAGCCGTAGCTTTGAGCAATTGCCTTCGGCAATTGCCAAGAGTCTGTTCTAGTGATAATATATTCTCCTCTTTCTGCCCGTGGAGTAATTGGCATTTGGCGGAAACCACATTAAATCTTGTATTATTATTTCTTGTTTGATGCTTTCTCGTTTATTTTTTATTATTGCAATTCGTTTAGATCTCTGACGGTCCTAAATCCTAACGCTCACAACAAAGTTTAAAAATAAACATTCTTTGGATGTCCTTAGGGGGTATTTACTAGGGGAAAATGATATGTGCACTACACATTTGTGTAGTGCACAAACCACAACATACTGTGTACCATTGAATAAAATGATAAATTATTTATTGTAATGGGTCCTAACAAAATATGTGGTTTTGATTGTGTTATGTAAGATATTATGGTAGAAAAAGTAATGAATGTATCACTACTCTTTACCAGCAGGCATGTACACGTTCTTCAAATCAAGTGGTATAGAGAAAACAGCTAAGAATGGGGGTGAAGCGAAACGTGTCTATGCATGCAACATCTGGCGATCAATAAATGCTTTACCGACTATGTCAAAAAAAAAATTTAATAAATGCTTTACCGTCGATGTACCAGAAACACCTACAGTACTACTTAACAAACGTGTACCGCCTCTGTCTCAAAATATACTATCTCTGTTTTAAAATAAATGAGGCAGTTGTCAAAAAGATTTGTTTCAAAATAACTGAGGCAAAACATTTTCCAAAGCACCATTTATTGTTAATTTTCTTACTTTACCCTTATTTAATACTAGATAAGAAGTTAAAAAGAGTATTGCATTAATTATATAATAGAGATTTTTTAATCATTTCATTTTTAAAATCATAGCGTATTTTTGGCAATTGTTTCAGTTATTGTGGAACGGAAGGAGTAAATCTGTTTACTCCAATAAACATTCATTATATTTCTCTCATTTTATCCGCCATTTATTATATATTCATTTCACCCACTTTTTACTATTCCTTTCGTCTCAATTTGTTTGAGACATTTTAAAACTCACAATATTTAAGAAGACGTCAATTAATGAGTTGTCTAGTCATTTAAAACTTGAATAATTTACATTTTTATCTTTTTTATATGTAGCATTATTATCACAATATTTAAGAGACATCAATTAATGAGTTTGAGCAATTTAAACAATTTAAGCAAAAACTTTAAATCTATTTAGAGTTATGAAACTTATTTTGAGACAACCCAAAAAGGAATAAGTCTCAAACAAATTGTGACGGAGGGAGTATTTTACAAACATTTCATGAGAAAAATTATGGTGTATCACTTATTAGGAGAGTTATACCAAGTGAAGGGATGAGATGCATCCAACTCATCCCTTTTCACACGATAGAGTTACTTTTATAATAAAATCAATGACGTTTAAACACTTTATCAAACTATAAGAAAAACTTTAAATTGACTTATATTTTGAGCCTGAGTGAATACTACTAGTTTAAGAATATGTAAAGGCACATTTGTCTCCTCCTCCTTTTTTTTTTTCCTTCTTTTTTTTGCACAGGGTATGAAAGCTTAATTAACTAAACTACGGGGAGGGGATTCAAACCCTGGACCTCCCACTGGAGGCCAGGGTAAGCCCTAATGGTCTACCACTAGGATGAGCTTAAACTCAAAGGCACATTTGTCTCCAAGCAGTACTAAATGGTATCTTGAACTGTCCGGTGATTATATTTTGGACAATAAGACACGATTTTATTAACGTAAGTATTAGGTGAAATTTTAAAATACAACCGTTGTATGAAGGTTTTACCAAGTGATATACATTACAATCACTCATTTCTAACCTCTCACACACGATAAAAGTGTATTATGTGAGAGAGTAAAAATGAGAGGCTCTAATGTATGCCACTTGATATAACCTTGCTACAACCGTTGCACCATAAAATCTCTCAAGTATTAGAATGAACAAAAACACGTCAAAAACGGCAAATGTTTTTACTGTAAAAACATATTGAACAAATCACAACACTAATTACACAGAATCCTGTTCGGTACTACTCAGGATGAAAGGGAAAAGGGAAAGCCGTCGATTGTTGCCAATAGCCGGCAAACTTGAACACACTTTTCACACGTATACAACTAGACCTGACCAAATAAGACACCCTAACCTAACCTTAACCGTACCCTCCGGTTTGGGATTTTTCCGGTTTGGTCCGGTTATTGTAACCGCCGGTTGGTGTCAACCGCCGGTTACAAAACCGCCGGTTATCCGGTTGGAAACCGCCGGTTTCCGGTTACATCCGGTTACGGTTATTTCCGGTTTGTGTCCGGTTATTCATCCGGTTCAGATCACGGTTCAGGCCACGGTTATAAAAATTCATTTTTTTTTTCTTTTCTTATAATACTTATTATTTTAACTACAATAACAATTATTGTTTTTTTTTATTATAATTACTAAAACGATTAACGATCGTTATATAATATGAATATTTTTTATAAAAGGTAATATATTCGATCATAAATATAATAGTAATATTCGATTTTTAAGTGTTGTTTTTTTTTAGCGTTGTATAGTGTTGTTATTTTTTCAACGCTTGTACGGAAATCCGGTTGTTTACGTATCTTTTATATGTAATACATACAAAAGAATCAAAGCGAACGTAGTTCTTGTTATTTTTTTTAAGTGTTGTTTTTTTAGCGTTGTATAGTGTTGTTATTTTTTCAACGCTTGTACCGGAAATCCGGTTGTTTACGTATCTTTTATATGTAATACGTATAAAAGAATCAAACGAACGTAGTTCTTGTTATTTTAAGTGTTGTTTTTTTTAGCGTTGTATAGTGTTGTTTTTTTTAGCGTTGTATAGTGTTGTTATTTTTAGCGTTGTATAGTGTTGTTTTTTTAGTGTTGTATATTGTTTTTTACATATAGTTTTTTGATAAGTTTTTAATGTTTCATATAGTGTTTTTTTTTTAAGTGTTGTATATTGTTGATTTTTATATTGTGTTGTTTTTTTATAGTGTTCATATATTGTTTTTTTATAGTGTTCATATATTGTTTTTTTTATATTGTTATTTTTATAGTGTTTTTTTATACACTTGTAAGTTGTAAATAAAATAGTTGAATAAAATACAAACAAATTTACTTGTAACTAAAACCGTATTGAAGTAACGATTAAATCAGAACAACTTCAAAAATCGGTATCGTAAAGTAAATTTGATTGTTGTTTTTAACAACTTAACCAACTTGATAATCAAAGAAGAGAGTAGAAGTTGAAAGAAGTTTAAGAAGAAGAAGTAAGATTGGAGTAAAAAATTTGAAATTAGTTTGAATGGTATTTATAGGATTTTTTGATGTGTAAAAAAAAAAAAAAAAAAAAAAAAAAAAAAGAGCCGTTCAAATTATAGCCGTTGGGTCCGGTTAACCGCCGGTTCCGGTTAACCGCCGGTTCCGGCCGGTTTTTTCCGGTTCCGGCCAATCCGGTTGTAACCGTCGGTTCCGGGCCGGTTCCGGTTAGCCAAAATCACCCCCCGCCCCATAACCGGATAACCGGCGGTTGGAGTAACCGTCGGTTACACAAACCGCCGGTTTGTGTAACCGCCGGTTACAAACCTCCGGTTCCGGTTAGTAACCGCCGGTTCCGGTTGGAAGTGGCCACCTCTATATACAACTCGTCAAACATTATTATCCACTCTCCAATCTATAATAGATAGCCCACATGTTCCCTGTCCATATCCTCTTCTCTCCCAAAACCATAGTGAACAAACAAGTCGCCCAACTCAATAATAATAGTATTACTCAATTTCATACATATCCCCAACTGCAAGTCTTTTACCAAAGCACAGTTACAAGATTGTAATATCAAAAACAAGAAATGGCTTTATATATCAATTAGTCTTTGACAAGTTCAAAACCAGTAGTATCAGAAGAATATAACTAGTATTTGTGCAGGTCTTCTGCATTTGTACCAAACCGTTGGATGGGTTCATTGCACATAACATAGACCCATCAAACGTTTAATGGTGCGGTGTGGCATTTCACCCCAGGCCTCACACTTGTCCTATATATAGTTTTTTAAACATCCATTTATGCCGCCTAGAAGCTTACACCCTATTACACATTCCCTAAAACTGCTTTTAGCAAAAATGGTAGAGTAGGCACAGGCAGGTAGGTAACATACATTTTTCTTTCCTACAACCACTTTAAATTTGCAACTAAAAGGGGTCCGAAATACCTATCACTTGGCTTGAATATTTCCATACTTTTTTCGTGAAAATTAATGCCTTGAATTGAAAAAAAGAGGAGCTAAATTCTGGCAGGAAAACGTTACATGTTTTCATGTTTCAGCTGAGAATTTCCTTGATTTTTGTCTTCTGGTCCTGTGTGAGTGAAGTTGGGAACAAAACCTCAAATGTTACATATAGATCGCCTTTCTTATCGCTATAATGCAAGGGCATTCCTTCCCCTTTGAATCTCCTCACTTCTTTTGGTTTTGTGATTCCCTGTCCATTTAGAAAAGAAAAAAAAATGTGATTAGTGTATGTTATAATAGGAAACAGTGCTTTGGGGTTTTTGCTTAGGTCATTGGCATTCTAACAAACACAATCATTATCACCTTTGAGCTAACGTCAACCAAATGATCATCAAGGTGTTTAATGCTCTTCTCAAAACCAACGAGAGCCTGCACCTGTAAATTCAGAAATATGCTTCATCATAACCATTTTTTTAAATATATAATATAAAATAAAATTACTTCAACTGAATTGCACTTTCTACAAATTTTATTGTGCAACCTTTCCACACACACACACACACACACAGAGACACAAAAGAGAAGGGAAAAAAAACTTATCTCAATATATGAGCAAGGGCAAACACTATTGAAAATAAATGGTATGCTAATAAAAAAAAAGTACCCCATTAAATTACATATTATTAATCAAGAGGATAGGCAGCAGCATTCTCAACGAAAAGCAATAAACCCATGTAAACAAGCCAAACTTACCAAGGTGATAGTAATAGTTGTATGCAGATCATTGCCTTCTCTCCTAAAGCGGTTGTGGGGTGCAGTACGAATGCGGAACTGTCCCAGATTGTTGCAGACACTAGCAATCAGTATACATTAACTAGAAACTTATGTATTGCATTAAAAAGGCCGAGAGTGCAAAATCTAACCCGTAAGTCGCCAGCTTCCCCATCAATTATAGGTTCACCATCCTCATAAAATACGACTTCCTGTGAAATAAAAACAATAAACATTTCCATGGGAAAACTACAATAGCAAACAATATGAAACCCAAAAAGAACATACATTTTTGTATTAACACGCTTTAAAGTTTTCCTGGTGCAATGGTAACTATCTTTAACATAGCAAAAAAGAATAGCTACTCCAACCTTAGTAAGCCAAAACTAAGAAACAAAAAAGAAAATGACGCAAATTTACACTAGCTTTAGTCCACCTATCAGATAATCAGTCAGAGGGGTGATTATGATTTCAAGTTTATTATTAATAATAAAGACGAAACCACAACCAACAAATTCTAGAATAGGTCACAAGTATATCTAATCTGACATGATTCATATTATATAGCTTCTCATTTGCATAATGCATCAACCAACCAACTTCAGACAGGCTTCCCAAGTGCCCTTAGTAGTTGGTAGTCAAGTAAAGATAATATAAATCATGCTCAGATTAAATATTAACGCCGCTGCGGGGGCTGGTGGTTCATATCAACAGTCCCTTATGCAATCTTAGTTATCCAACCTTATAAATCCCTAACAGACACCAGCAAGAACCTCCTTGAATCCTCAAAGGACTGCTTTTATGTTTGATTGAAGCTATAAAGAGCATGTATTTGCAACATTGGCCATAAATGACTACGAAAAGGTGTGGATTCATATTTTACAAAGTAGAGACTTTGATCACTCCTAGAAGGGTTGGACATATATTGTTTTTGTTAGTCACTATGTGATACCCCTATAGTATATCACAATTATATTCGGTCCTATAACTTTTCTCCAAAAAAGACATTTGGTATACAAAACCAGCAAGGCGAATGAAAGATTACTACCAGCAAGGTTAAGATTGTTATTATAGTCACACCCGCACTTGTATGTTTTTATACTTTAACATAAAAGCAGGGAATGCAAACATAACAGGTTAAAAGTATGAAAATTATTTTAGTTAGATTTCCATTAATTAAAGGAGAAGGGGGAAGAAGAGTAGAGAGAACATCAAGAGACATCTATCTATGAACCATGCAGTAGTAAGCAAGTTTCATAGGGCTACAAGAAACAAGAAGGAAGAAAAAATTTCTCAGAAAGCACAAGGGGATCGGAGAAACACAAGCAGAGGCCAAAATAGGAACGAATCGCTAATTTAGCAGGCTTCGCAAATAGTAACAAGTGGAAACCAGATTAACTGTTCTTATCCTTATCCGCCCAAGAAATAAGGACCAAAAAGATCAAAAGGAAAAAGAAGAAATTAACAAAAAAGAGAAAGAAGGAAAAGGGAGAACAAAAGGCATGGTAAAATCACATGAAGGAAAACTATGGGCATAAAATTTCGCAAGTTTTTTTTATTCTTTTGGAACAGGCAAAAACGGTTGTTGCAAATGAGGAACTTTCATTCTCTGTCCAATTTGTATGTCAATCTGATCAACTGAAGGGGACAAAACAGCCAGTGGATTGTTGCATCCTATGAAAACAGGCAGTCCTTATTTTACTATATTGAGGCGACAAATGATGCTTTCATGAATCATGAGTAAGCTTGTTATTGGTGTATAATATATATAATGTAGTTTATGTATCATATTGTTATATGTTTTTAATTGTTACATAGGCCGGTTAAACTCTTGTAAATGACAATTTATGTTGCCCACTCTATAAAGGGTACCCTAAGTAGTCATTATTACATATAGTTGCTTTTTCTCTTTCCTAGTTAGGCATGCTTTACTTTAAGCTCAACAGTCTTTGTAATTTACCGATTTATTTCTGGCTGTTTGGCCGAGTTAAAAATAAGAGTTAACCTTTTCTCTTAATCTTCATCTTCTTCACTCTTTCTAAATTACTTTATGGTAGCAGAGCCCTGAACTTATTTCAGGCAATCGATCTGTGTTCTTAAGTTCTGTTATCCCACAATGACAGATACTGAATCTACTCCCTCTTCTCTTTCCCTCTCATTCAATGGAGTTGATAATCCATCGCTCCAAATCACCTCTAAAAAATTGTCTGGACCAAATTATGTACCATGGTCTCAGTCTGTATACACTTATGTCTTGGGCAGAGGAAAGAAAGGATACCTCACTGGATCCTCCATACCTCCCACTGACAACAACTCAAAGGAGTTTGATACATGGGAAACTGAAGATGCCATTGTGAGATCTTGGCTTATGAATTCTATGATAGAAAAAATCAGTTCCAACTTTCTATATGCAAAATCAGCTCTCAGTATTTGGAAGAAACTAGAGTCCTTATACTCTAATGAAGGTAACTATGTTCAAGTTTATGGGGATCCTCCATACCTCCCACTGACAACAACTCAAAGGAGTTTGATACATGGGAAACTGAAGATGCCATTGTGAGATCTTGGCTTATGAATTCTATGATAGAAAAAATCAGTTCCAACTTTCTATATGCAAAATCAGCTCTCAGTATTTGGAAGAAACTAGAGTCCTTATACTCTAATGAAGGTAACTATGTTCAAGTTTATGGGCTGAAACTTAAGCTAAGGAATACTGTCCAAACCGGGATGACCAATTAATGAGTACTTCAATGCTCTAACCAATCGTGGGAAGAATATGATCAACTTACAATCAAGGAATGGAAATGCACGAGAAGATGCGACATTCATAACAAGGAGGTGGAAAGAGATAGGTTACTAGACTTCCCGGGAGGTCTAGACACTACTTATGAAGCGACAGAGAAAGAATTCTTGCCATATCCCCCTTCCCATCTATTAATGATGCTTTTAGTATTCTGAGAAAGGAGGAGTGCAGAAGAGGAGTAATGCCTATCCCTGGAGGTATACTGCCAACTCCAGGAGGAGTAACATCAGTTTTTAAAGTTTCTGAATCAGATGCTGCTAATGCAGCTTATAACAAATACAAGAGAAGTGAGAATTGGGCCAATATCCTGTGTGATCACTGTAAGAAGAAAGGTCATCTTAAGGAAAAATGCTGGCTGCTGCACGGTAAACCACCCCATCTTCTCAAAAATCAGCAAGTAAAAACTGGTGATAGAGGCAATGAGCTGAATAAGGCTTATAGTGTTTCTGAACAGAGACAAGGGTTCTCAGAAGAACAGATGAACACCCATTTCTAAATTACTTTACTTGTCATGCCAACGAGCAATCTAGCAAAATCTAGAGAATCTAACGAAAGCAAGAAAAGATGCAGGCACTAGACTTGCTGTGAAGAGGACTGGAAAAGAAAAGGAGAACCATAGGCTGAAGGCAAAATCTTGCTCTATTTCTCAGTAAGTTAATTCCCCACAAGGTTGATCAGAAAATCAAATCAGCCACTCCAAAGTTTGAGCAAGATATTTCAAGTATGATTAGTGACAAAATCTTGTCATAGGTTAGTTAACTACTCGAGTAACTAATTAGCTTCCAACTTTCACTATACCAATTTCCTACAGTCTCTCAAACTATGTGTCAAAAATGCGTCCATATGGAATAGAAGTAAATCTATACAGATCGGAGACGCCAGAATCATGCAAAAGTGGTCAAACACACATTGATAAAGGTATGGTCAGCTAATGCAGTCATTACTTCACGCAATTACATATATAATTATTATATAATTAGTAGAATGGCAGGAGAAAGTAAGAGAGAGAAGTTTGAAAAAATAGTGTTTGTTTTAGTAAAAAGAAAGCTTGAGATGGCTTAAATACAGTAAAAAGCAAAAACAAAGTGTTCAGCGGGATGCAAATTTATTTGCCACTAACAAGAGGGACGTCGTCAACTAACTGTCATAATAAGATTATTGCATTTATTGGGGAAGGAAGCATGTTAGTGGTGATCGAAATAATTATGTTAAGAATAGTTTACCTGCCCATCTTGCATTCCTTTCTCAATATCCACAGTGATGAATGTACCCTCTCTTTCATACTTAACATTAGGACATTGTTCACACACCTGGAAAAAGTCATGAAGAATAATTGGAATACTGATGGGGGCAGATCAAAAGATGAAATGAGAATGCTTTAAAAAAATTGCCAAAGAGAAAAATGCATAGCAAACAAGAAAATTGAGGCCTAAGCCTTTTACTTTTTTTTCAAATAATCAGAGAGCATACCTGCTCAGTCATTTGCTGAAACATCCCTGGACCAATTTGCTTGTGATATACTTCATTCCGGCAGTTGCAACGTCTCTTACCAGGAGCAGGCTTAATTACATTTTTCTCTCTCCATACCTGCAAAAACAACGTTGCAAAGCTTAGCAGAAGGTAATAGCAAGGTGAATGCAGAATAACACAACGAACAGTAATTTGGATGAAAAGCAAAAGTGTAGCGACTATATAGTTTTAGATATTTAATTTAACTTTGTTTTTTAGCCATTAAGGGTGTAATTAGACGGCTAAGAGGCTGCATATCTGCCGCCCTTATTTATGTTTCTAGCTGTTGGACACTCTGATTGTAACTATTTAAACCCCTTACTTTTTGAATGTACTTAGAAGTGTGAGTGTTTGAAAGCAATAGCAATAAGATGTGTGAGTGTTTAAGCATTCTTCAACACTGTTATTATCCTAATTGTCTATGTGGATGATATTATTATCACAAATGACAATCTTGAGGAAATTCAAAAACTCAAAGATTTATTATGAAGGAGGTTTGAGATAAAGGATCTTGGAGTTTGAGGTACTTCCTTAGGATGGAGATTGCCAGAACAAGCCATGGATTATCCGTCTCCCAAAGAAAATACCCTCCGGAGCTTCTACATGAAACTGGCATGCTTGGTTGTAAGCCTTACTGCTCACCTACTGATGTTGGTTTGATGCTAAAAGATAATCAAGATTCAGAATCGGTAAACAAGGATAGATATCAACGCCTAGTTGGCATGTTAATACCTGTCCCACACAAGGCCAAATCAGCCTCATGCATAATCCTAAACAAGAGCACATGTGTGCATTTTATACTTTATAGGATTTTGCAGTGTTCTAAAAATCGCTAGGCGAGGTCGGTACGCTGCAGGGGCGCCTAGCGCCTAGGGCGCCTAGGCGGCGCCCAAGCGGTTCTAGGGTTTTAAGGGGTTTTAGGCGCCTTACACTAACTGAGTACAAGTCTCTTGAGTTCCAACATTCAAAGAAATAGCTTTTTACAGTTTGGGGGAAAACTCTAGAGTGTAATATCTTTACTTTGGATGACTTGATCCGAAGAATTCTAGTTTACAAAGCTTTTTCCTAGATGGAACCCTAATTTCCTAGGGTCGCCTAGGCGGCGCCCAGGTCGCCCAGGAGCGCATAGGAGCGCCCAGGAACGCCCAGAAAATCGCCCAGCACCCAGGTCGCCTAGCTGAGATCGCCTAGAGCCAAGTCGAATCGCTTGGGGTGCGCCTAGCGCCTAGGCGACCGCGTTTTGCGATTTTTAGAACACTGCGGATTTTGAGATATTTGAAATCAAGTCCTGGACAGGATCTATACTTCAAAAAACTCAAATAGAGGCCTGAAAGTCTTCATAGATGCTGATAAGGCCAGCTCCCTAACTGATAGGAGATCACTAACATGTGGGGAAATCTAGTCACTTGAAGAAGTAAAAAAACAACATACTGTATCAAGGAGTAGTGCTGAAGTTGATCTCAACTCAGAGCACTAACTTTAGGAGTTTGTGAAAGCATTTGGATCAAGAGAGTCCTCAAGGATTTACACATTCCTATTCTCAATCCAATCAAAGTCTTTTGTGACAATATGTTCACAATTTATATGGCTCAAGACTCTGCCCATCATAACAAGTACAAGCATATTGAGATTGCCAAAAATAATTATCAAAGAAAATATTGATGCTAATGACTTATCTATTATGCGCATTCCATCTTAACACCAGATTGCTGATATTCTTACAAAGGCAATTCCTCCAAGCCAGTTCAGAGATATTTCGTGCAAGCTCAGTTGTCTTAATATTTACTACCAACTTTGAGTGGGTGTAGCAGAACAATATAATTTAAGATATTCTATTATGTGTTTTACTGGTTACGAAGTTAATTTATTTATTAACTTCGTTTTTTAGCCGTTAAAGGTGTAATTAGGTGGCTAAGAGGCTGCTTATATTCTGCCGCCCTTATTTATGTTTCTAGCTGTAGGACACTCTGATTGTAACTATTTAAACCCCTCAGTTTGAATGTACTAAGATGTGTGAGTGTTTTTTCCTCTCTTATTCTCAAACTCTTCAAAAACAGCAAAGCAAATATTGTCGTAGCCTTTTACATATGGCACCTCAGAGAAGTCGTTCATAAGAAAAGTTGACTATTCCATTGGAGTGCGTTTAGGGATTAAGTTTAGCAGTCAAGCATTCCGATACTATGATACTGGTTGTAGAGATTCCTATTAGCATTTAAGACAAAATTATTGAACAGACAGGATAACAGAATACTCAAACACATAGTCACCTTTAAGGATCCTCCCATATACAGATCTTCCAAGGAAGCATCCAACTCAACAACCACATCATCGCCTTTTACTATCTTCTCTTCTTCTTCCATCGAACCGCCTCCACCAAAAAACCTGCAAAGTGTCCACATGGTCGGAGATTGTTTGAAGCAGACCACAGTTCCTAATGTGTTGAGTAAAATAACATGACTAAACAGATGGCCGAGAAAAAGATCGTCAGCATAATTATCATAGTAATTTCTTTCCATGGAATACTACGTCCCGCGGTGGACAAATGTATGGTAATGTATATCAAGTCCAACAGAACATCGACAATGCAGAAAACAATAAACTGCACATAAGAAGCCATATTTTCTCCGCCATTAAACTGGAGGGGGGGGGGGCTGCTTTCATAATTTTTGTGCTCGGCATTGGTTCTTTACTAGAAAGCTTTGACAATCAATAATTTGAGATAGAGTGCCTTAAAAATTAATTAGAAAATGTATTTTAAGAACACAGGAACCCCAAAATAAATAATGATGAAGGGGCGTTCCACCTACTGGCTGAAAATGTCATTGATGTTCATTCCGCCACCACCTCGGCCACCACTGGCAGCATGCTGTTTAAGACCCTCCTCGCCATACCTATCATATATACTCCTCTTTTCGCTATCAGATAGCACTTCATAAGCTGCAGAGATCAACATAAATTCATCCGAATAAGATCTTGGAAAAAAAGAAAGATATATAAAGTAAACTAAAGAGAAATGCATAAATGAAAAAAAAAATCCACCAACCATTGTTGATTTCAGCAAATTTCTTATTAGCCTCATCATTGCCTTGATTCTTATCAGGATGATACTTCAGAGCAAGCTTCCTATAAGCTCGTTTAATTTGCTCGTCTGGGGCACCTTTCGGCACCTGTAGAATATCGTAATAATTCTTCCTGCAACCATATCCAAAAGCCAATCATTCAATCAAAAACATGAAATATCAATAACATTATATGGAAAATTGAATCAAACTTAAATCACAGGTAATATGATGCTTACGCCGCAAAGGCAATTAGCGAACCCCATAAGAAACATACAACGAACAACAATATAGATGTTCGCTGCAGCGCCATGATCCTTTAGCTTGGTAATCAGCTCAAAATCCTCCCTCCGATTCAGAATCTAGGGTTCGTAATCTGGATCTAAAGAATACCTCCTCCTTTCAATTATCAAAATTCCTTGTAATTAAGCTCCTCATTCAGCCTGTGCCCGTGGAAATGGACTATAATCAGTTTCAAAGATTGAAGACTTCGCGGATGATGACCAATAGGAGAGTAATTCGACTTGTTCTAGCCAATAGAGAGCATCCACGTATGCAGAGGCCGACTACTTTCGACGCTGCACTTTTTCCAGTTGCTGGGGGCGTACACGTGGCAAATTGGAGGTGACACTTAACCCTATAAAAAATAATTAAAAAATAATTAAAACAGAAACAAAACAAAATGCTTAACCATCAAAATTGGGGAAAATGTAAAATTAGGGTAAGATTTACAAGTATGGGGTAGATTTTGTTATGGATCAAAATGGGGAAAGTTTAAAATTAGGGTTAGATTTTTTCACAAGCATGGGATAGATTTAGTTATGGATCATTTTATTTTATTTTGGATAGAGTTACGGATCCTTTTAAAATTTATAAACCAAAATAGATAACGAGGAGATACGTGGTTTTCTTCATGATCAAGACATTTACATATGATTAAGTAATTTTTTTAGGGATATGATTAAGTACTTAAATACCAAAGTTTCAAACTAAAACCAGAAACCAATATAAAAAAATAAAAACCTAGAAATATTTGATTTTTCGGGTCATAATGGTGCTTTTATTTATTCATCATCGCCTTTCTTTTGATATCCATATGTATTCATTTTTTGATATCATGTAACATCCTGACTTTTCAGAAAATGGTATAAGAGTCTTTTAACAAAAAAAAAATCATATTTTTGTTTTATTGAATTAAAGGATTTAAAGTATATATATATAATAAAGAAGAAATAAAAAGGATTTTCTTTTTTGTCAATAACCTGAGGTTATTTCCTACATGAATAAAACTTCATTTTGAGTTGGAAGTTGTCAGAAAACCTTTTATTCAGGAAAGGGGCGCAGTTCTTTTCCTCTCAAAGTCACAAAACCTCGTCAAAGAGATCTTTCATCATAATTCATTCAATCATTTATAAATTTCAGTTCCGAGAAAAGATTCATGATCCTTGAGAGAAGAGAATCCTTATGATATCAGAAAGTTAGAGTTTTGAGAAAGGTTAGTTTTGCCCTAGTTTGAGTTCTTCAAGCTTTGTTGTTCTGAACCTCCTTATTCTTAGTCTCGGTTGTCTAGAAGTTTTGATCACCGTTGTTTCTTGTTCAAATTGGTTGATCAACTAGGTTCCGTTGAAGTCTTTGATAAGTGTTGCAGTTTCCTTTAAAGGTTTTGCTTTGGTTTGCTTGCTAATAAAGTAAGAGGCTCTTCCTAATGTTTAATTAAAGTTTTATGTTGTTAAGGTTGTGTTTTGGGTATGATTTGTGTTTAGAAATCATGTTTGTTGTTGTTGTTGTAATACAAGGTGTTATAGCATGTTTGGGACATGTTTTGATGCTATGTGGATGTTGTTTTTATGTTAAACTTGGTTGGTTTTGATCTGAGGTCGATAAAGTGCAGAAAACTGCATGTAGTGCAGTTTTGGTCCAGTTTTGGCGCCCACCGAAGCTTTTGGCGCCCCCCCAAACCTGAACAGAGAGTTTAGTGAAGTCTCTGAAGCAGTTTTGGCGCGCCCCAAAGGTGTTGGTGCCCCCCCAACACTGTCTAAATGTTGTTTTGAGTGCTTTAAGCTACGAGATGGGTTCTAAATGTTATCTCTTGATCTAATAACACTAAATGAACATGAACAAGCCTTGATTAAGCTTCTGATGCGTTTAGTTCCGGCACCGAATGTACTCTTCAAGGGAGTTGGAGTTTGGGACCTTCGGAAGAGTATGATTGGCTTGTGCTTTGATGAATTAGTATTCATCAATGTCTGTGTATGTGCTAGGCCGTGTTCGTGTCTAGTGGTCTAGGAAAGAGAGTATAGAAGTGAGGGAGCTTACTTAAAAATACTTAGGTGGCTAGTTAACAATTAATAATAAACGTACGTGTGTAGTTAAAAGACTAAACATCGTAACACCCTTGGTAAGGCACTTGTCTATATCGCGATGTGTGGGCGGTCAGATAAAGTGAATAACTCTGCTGGCATATACACGGCTAAATGGTAGGAAGACTTAGCCGAACGTGTGCACTATCGGGTCTTAACCCGTGGCTATCTGTGTGATCCACTGATATGTTGCAAACGATACCTCGTGGTGGGTATCACCATTTGTGCCCTTGAGTGCCGATGTAACAAAGATAAGTTAAGTTAGAAACAGTTAGTCATGAAATGTTGATGAGCATGAAGTGAACCCTAGAGTTATGAACCTTTCGTTGTAAGACTTAATTATACATTAGTTTCTTCCTCTTGCTAAGTACCTTGTACTTACCTCAATTGCATATCTTGTTTTGTGTGCTTTTGGGGTGAGAAGACGAACATGTTAACCTTGAGCTCGTTGAGGAGTTCGATAATGATTTGATGACGTTGATGCCAAGATGATGATGTTTCTTTAATTTTATAATAAATGTTGTACTATAGTATGATGTACTTTTATTCCGAGTTTGTAAGACAAGTGTTGTATCTTTCTTTTGGAACATCGTACGTTGTAAGCTCCATACCGTTGTTTTAAGCTTTTCCTTTCCACCCCTAGTCGGTTTGTATTCTATTCTAATAGCATTTATGGTTTTGCCCGAGCTTTTTTTAGCTTTTGTTTGCTTTGATTTTGATACGACGACGTAGAGGCTGGCGTATAATATTAGATTTATTTAATGTTATACGCACCGAACGTTCTCTTTCGGATAAGGGCTCGGTATCCGGGAGCGGGGCGTTACATATCGTCTCCGAAATCTTGAAGTTTTACCATAATACAAATAGCAAAAAACAGGCACCGGACGATACGGTAGATTCACTTTTATTGCAAAAGAAAGAAATATAACGGGTAATAAAGATTACGGCTTTTGTTTGAACGATAAGTATTTGTATAAACTCTCCTTGCCATATAGTAACTAAGGAGTGATTGTATAATAAAGATTACGGCTTTTGTTTGAACGATAAGTATTTGTATAAATTCTCCTTGCCATATAGTAACTAAGGAGTGATTGTATCCAGTGGCGGACCCATGAAATTTTTTCAGTGGAGGCTAAATTAAAAAAAAAGTGAAAAAAAACACAATAACTAAGATTCAAACCTATGACCTAAGAATAAATAACAAGACTTTTAACCAAATGAGCTAAATGGTTAATTACATTAGATATTGTCTGAAATAATATAAATACATAGCTTTAATATTACTAGAAGGGTATATTAGTAACTTCGTCCGGAAATTTGAGTGGGGTCCATGCACCCCACCCCTATAAGGCTGGGTCCGCCCCTGATTGTATCACAAAAGAATTACTATAATAAAATACAAATATATTTTTAGATTATTGATTATGATGTGGAACTACAGATTCATATGGGTCTCATAAAAATTAATGGTTTAAAAGAGTGTTGTGACACTTTGTTAAGTATTTTTTTTTTTTGCTCAAACATTTCTCACAGTAGTTTAGATTTTTCGATATGGTCATTTCATTTTCACTTTACCTTTTCTTTCTTTCTTTTTACGTGATTTTTGACGTTTAGTGCATCTCCTTTCATATGGTTTTTGTTTTGTTTTTTTTGTTTTTTTGTTTTTTTGATTTTATTTTATAGTCCTTCCATTTGTTACATTTGCATACATCTAGGTGATAATTTTTCAACTTGTTTGTTTGTTTTTATTTCCCGAATAAATAATACTTCCTCCGTCATGCAATATAAATCATTTTAACTTTTTTTTAATGTCTCAAATATATGTTATTTTCACATTTCAATACAAGATTAATGTATTGTTTTTATTTTTACACTAAACAATACAGTATTATAGGTAACTCCTAAAAAACAATATAATATTTTACCTTAAAATATTAAAAAGTAATTCATTTATGATTTTTCTTAATCTGTATGAAAAACTCAAAAGGACTTATAATACAGGATGGAGGGAGTATAATGCAAGCACCTAAAAAAAAATATAACATTCAAATTTAAAAAAATAGTCAAATAAATACAAGGAGATAATTTGACATTATATATTCAACTATTACATGACAGAAAGAAAAATATTAAAGTATTTCCATTACAATAATTATATATAGTGGTGTGACCATAAAAAAGTTTATCACCATAAAAACCTTAGAATCTGACGTATTTTTTTAATGATTATACTTATAATGAAAAGAAGTTATAAAAAAAAAGGATTAAATTAACAAAGTATTCTTTTTTTTTATTATGGTATGTTTTCATTTGCATATCATCTATCTATTTCATGCAAATGAAGTTATAAATAGGTTTCTATTAATTTAAGTTTTATATATGTTACTTTCTCCGTTATTTATTTTATGATTTTATTTTCATAATGATTAATGCATTTTTTTTGGACAGATATGCAATACATTTTCAAACACATGATTAATTGTATTTTTCACATTTTCTCATTATTTATTTTTGGATTGATTAAAAAATTTCGTTAATTATACATAAGGATTTGTTGGTCAATTTCAATATAAATGGTCTACTGTTATGAAATATGTATTTATCAAAACTAAGAAAATAAAGGGTTGTACTCTGCATCCGTACTTCATTAAAAGAAAGCAAACTGTACGTAGATGGTAATGCAAGAGGAGCTCTTCTTTCTTCTTATCCCCCTTTTACTTAACATACTAACATATATATATACTAGGGCCGTGAAAGCCGTGCAAGGCACGGCTGCCCATGGAAGTCTCAAATCTGAAGGAATAGACATCGTGTACTGTGCTTTTGTTAGATTCGCATGTAATGCAATTGTGTATTGAAAAAATAAATTAAACAATAACAATAATATTGTATGATCCATCATAGAAACATAAACTAACATACTAAAAACATAACCAGCCATCATATATTATTACAAATACCTTGGAATGCCTTTAAAAGTCATTACCATATTCACACCAAAACATTCACTTTTCAAAAGCACAAGATGCCTAATTGTTACACATGATAGTTGCTGGGCGAATAGCAAAAGTCAGGAACTTAACTAACCCGTGTAAGGATTGTAGTTTACACAATACAAAGCCATTAACTTTGATGCACTCAATAGCTAATGGTTCTAATACGTAAACTAACCCTTTTTTGGGAAGAGGATCCTCTACTTTGAGAATCACCGTTTTCCCCAACTTTTACCGATGTGACGCGATCTTTACCGCACATCGCAAAAATTGGAGAAAGAACACACAATCAACTTTTGCGATGTGCGGTAAAGATCGCGCCACATCGGCAAAAGTTGGGGAAAGCGGGGATTCTCAAAGTAGAGGATCCGGACCCCCTTTTTTGATATTAAAGCACAAGAGTTTATAGCATATTTATTATTACCAAGGTTCCATATGGCTGGATTACTAACAATTTCACAGATCACATGCTTTCACTCTCCTCCCCTTTAACTTTCTTCCCTGGACCTATGCCTGGTGTGTTTTCAGCATCAGTTGGCACTGGAGACGGTGGTGGCAGGACTGTATCAACTTTATCAGCAGACACATTACTGAACATAAGACTTCTTTTAGGACTGAAAAATGCTGCAGTAGATGTTTCTATGATTCCAGACGCATCAGCAATTTCTTCAATAGCCAACTTTGTGTTTAGACTGAAGAATTGTTTCTCTTTTTCACTAAACTGAGAAACAAGAAGTGATGAGCCCACACCATCAGAAGAAGAACCACCTTCAGTACTCTCAAGGGCCCTTGATGCTGCAATTTCTTCTTCATTGTACAATTTTACAACAAGGCAACTTATTCCGTGTTTTCTCGGAATGTTATCTCATGATGCTTCACAAAGCAGATAACGGCCTTCTTGTTGATTCTTCTTTCAATTTCATCATTCAAGGGATCAATCTACGCAAGGAAGACAAAAGCACACATATACATGGTGTAAATTGAAGTTCAGTAAATAAGGATATAAAACAAACATGGTAATGATCTGTTTTTTAAACACATGCATCAGTTAAACACAACAAACACGGTCCGTATATAACATTAACTTAAAAACAGGACACAGACCTTATAAGCTACCTCCTAACAATGGTTGGGACAGTGTCTCATTAACTACGCATGACATACTTACTGGTTGTTGAAGCTTAGCAGTTACATGCAATTTGGCTATTTACCATGCTTCTATTCTTTTTCTTTTCATTCCATCGGATAATCGCTAAGCGTCTATAGTTTTTTTTATCATGCTCAAAATTAGTATTTGTTTGTTTGTTTGTTTGTTTCTTCTTTGCTTTCCATGTTCCAACAGGAGAGATAGCAAGGGCTCTATATTTTTTAGCTTCTGTAGTATTGTTGAATTTCCTTGAAAGAACAAGGTCTTCTGACTCTAGTTGGACCACAGGTAAGACACTACTTTTCTTTCTAGGCATATTTTTATTGTCTATGATATAGTAACTAAGAAGAAAACAACACCTACAAAGATATATTACCTTAAAACACAAGAACAACAACCAGACAATAAAGTTGTTAACCAAACAATCTAACTTAATTCCCTTAGTGACACTTATATAACCCAAGGAAAAGTACACAAGCTCGCACACAATCCACACACTACTATTACACTGGAAGCTAAAGAATATACACAAATAAGAAGAGTTTGAATAAACACACCTGAGAAGCAGTCATCATAAAATCAAGGTAACAGTGCAATATATTTTCTAATCATCTTCGACCTTCAATCCTGTCAAAAACATGCGATGGACAACAAAAGAGGATGTAAGAAAAGACACAATGGACATAAAGGAATGAAGGTATACCACGAAAGAGGCATAAGAGTGGAGCAGAAATGAATGAAGAAATAAGTGCAAACAAAACAAGCACACATACATTATCACATACAAGATGAAACTGTAGCTTAAAAAATGCATGAATGACAAACCACACACCAAAATTTATACATAAAAGCAAACTGGAGGTTTATTCATCATTGTGGAGTTTTTTTCCGGAGGAAAAAAAACATTACACCCATGAAACATGTAGCAATACTATTCATTTAACTTTAGAAGCAAACCAGACAGCATGGAATAAATTGAAGACGCCTTTTAGGGTATCCACAAGGTAAAAAAAACACATTTTACATTTGCATTTAACCCTCTAGGACATCATTCTTAATTATTGTTTTAAGGCAATAAAAGAGGAAGTCAAAAACCAAGAACATACATCACTACCCATAACCCCTCTACATAAACCAAGAAAAAAAAAGGATTCAATGTTTGGTGCGGGTACAAGAACAACAATAAAGAGTTAAAGACAAAGCAACCAAATCATCACTCACTTCATATCGTTAATAAGGCATAGACAGGAATATGCAGCAAGTAAAAAAGTTAATGCAATGTATTTCGGTGGCCAGAGGAGAGGAAATGAAAAGTACCTCAACTTCTAGTGAGTTTATGAGAAGGGCTTGAACATGTGAGGGTTATTTAAACCCATTAAGAGCTCTTAAGGCACTGTAAAGACTATTAGAATGATTAATTGTTACACAATGGACAATAGAATGAAAAATTGTAATGATATCTACCTATATAGATCTGAGGCAAACGAAAAAAGATCAGAGGCGGACGAAAGTGACATTTTTTAGGCTCTCCCTCGGTTAAAATGCAGCAACCAATTTCCTTCATCAGTTAAATCAGGGAACCCAACAGTTAATTGCCCTCCTCCGCTGACTATTGACATCAGCATGAATGATTTCTTCCAATTTGGGTATAATTCCATCGATTGACAGAAAAATGCCATCAGCTAAAAACTCTTTTCGGCTGCAGCAGTGAGAAACTTCCTTTGAAATAACATCAATTGCCTCCCCGTACAGCCCCATGCCTCCAACATCCACCGGTTAAACGAGCAGACCGGCGGATAATAGGAAACCCCTCCACCTCCTTCTCCTTCCGTTCTTCAAGGTAAACAGCTGTAAAGTTGGTTTTATTTTTTTTAAACAATAATAAAGGACAAAAGAAGAGTTAAAGCTTTTGTTTTGTTTTTTATGTTATTTGTTTGGTTAAAATTCCTACAAAAATATTCTACTCATGTAACTCATCATATTGCTTCGGAACAGGTGGCAAGTTAAAACCTTATCAAATTGGCCGACGTGTCCGAACCCCAGGTATTTCCCCTCCCCTTTAATATATAGGTAGATATGTACACAGCATCAGTAGCATAGAGGTAGCAAAACCCCTCATCAACCATGTGATGTTACGTGGGTAACCATGTGGTACTTAGGAGATGACCCAAAGGTTACCACGTGATATTGCGGCCGGATAATTATCCCGGATAATACTAATGCGGTCCGATTAATACGATATATTATACGTGGTTTTATGATGTAACAACATCCGTCGATCATATCATGTATTTAGGATGTATATTATTCAATGGACATCCACATACTACGTGTTATATTTATAACACAAGTTATATAACACGTAATAATTATAACATCTACCCTTTTTTTGTTGAGAAGTTTCCTTTTTCTTTTGAGCGGAAAAATGGTCTACTTAAATATGAAAAATAAAAAATAAAAAAGATATTACGATTGAACGCACTTTTCCAGCTTTTATGGGAAATTAGAGTTATTAAATAGCCGGAGCTTTAGAGGGTAAATTCGGAAACTTGCTCTGGTTGAGCAAAAATGCTCTAACAATAGCACTGGCCATAATATATTGGGGAGTAACGGTCCACAATTATTTGCTTAAAGTTGATGTAATAAATGAATCTAAAGCCGTGACAAACAACAATGTCTCACTTAAAAGTCAAGTAAATCAGTGGTTTTATGATGGTCCTGGATCAAGTAATTGGACCATCATGTCATCAATTTGAGAATACATCATTGGTGGTTGATTTTTAAACATAGAACCACCAAAAATCCCTTAAATTCTATTGTCTTGGACCACCAAATAGGATTTGGTCCAGAACCATAGTAAAATTTGTGAAATACAAGACAATATGTTTAGCGCACTTACTTGTATGTAAAATAAGTTTTTAAATTAGTGGGTTGCGATAAATGATGCTCCATACCTCCTTCAATATAATTATGGCCTCTATGTCAAATCAAATGTTAAGTAATAACTATTAAGTAACTGAAATATTTAATTGCTGGACTTTAATTATGGATTTGATAACACTATCTATCTGAAATCTTAAAATTATTTATTTTACAATTTTATCCATAACTATTTTTTGATGCAGGTATATACATACATATTTTCATATTTAAAAATAAAGACTAGTGTAATTATAAAATATTCCATGCCGTTAATATGGTGGAATATGTGTGTTTTAGTTCAGAACATTTGTAGAAACTATTATTATATTAGCTTTATTAGTTTTATTTTCTTCTATTTTATTGTTGGGTAATGTTAATGGCAGCACACCCAATATACTCGGACATCTGTGTAAAATTTGACTTTTTAGAGGTCGAAATAACACATTTCGACTTTTCGGGAGTTGAAATAACACATTTCAACCTCTAAAAAGTCGAATTTTGCACAGGTGTGGTGCCTAAGTATATTGGGTGTGGTGCCATTAACAATGCCCTTTATTGTTTTAGGAGTTTCCCGTCTTCTTTGGCTGTGTATATAAAACAACTCTTTCTCCCATTTTATTACTTTGTAATAGACAGAAAAATATCAATAAAAATGCACCCCTTTTTATTTACACTTTACGGCTGAAGAACCCTAGATTATGTAGCTTTTCGATCGAAGTGGTTTAGATCCACTTTCTACATGGTATCAGAGCGCAGTTGAGAGATCAATCCATGTTGTTATTGTTTTCTCCTTTAGATTCTTCTTCGTTGCTGATAACTCTTGCTTCGATTGAGATCGGGAATGGCAGAAGACAGGCAGTTAAGAGCGATTGGAGACTTAGAAGCTTCGAGTCCTTATTATCTCCATCCGAATGAAAGTCCGGCACTGATGCTGGCAGACCAACCACTAGATAGTAAGAACTATCACTCTTGGAGCAGAGCAATGAGGATGGGACTGATTATGAAGAACAAATTAGGTTTTGTCGATGGTTCCATTCCGAAGCCTGCAAATGATGCAAGGTTGATAGCGAGATGGGAGCAATGTGAT
This sequence comes from Gentiana straminea, assembly GCA_036785695.1. Taxonomy (NCBI): domain Eukaryota; kingdom Viridiplantae; phylum Streptophyta; class Magnoliopsida; order Gentianales; family Gentianaceae; genus Gentiana; species Gentiana straminea. The sequence continues at coordinate 4,594,711 of JAVUPR010000061.1, forward strand.
ATGACGGTTATGGCATGGATAATGAAGTCTGTAACTCCCCCAATTGCGAAGACGGTGCTATGGATGAACTCAGCTCGTGAAATTTGGGAAGACCATCAAAGGAGGTACTCTAAAATGAATTGTTTCGTTTATCTGACTTGTTGGAAGAAATTAATCAGATTACACAAGAAAGCCAATCAGTTACTAAGTATTTCGCTAAACTGAAGACTGTTTGGGACGAAATCATGGTGATGAGACAAATTCCATCATGTGAAGGTGTTGTTAAGTGTATGTGTAGGATCATACCGACTTTTATTGGTTACATTGAATCTGAATATGTCATTCGATTCATGAATGGACTAAATGAACACTTTGCACCAGTGAGATCACAGGTCTTCTTGATGAAACCCTTACCTAATATCAGTGAAGCTTTTGACATGAGTGTGCAATTCGAGAGTCAATTGGAATATAGTGCAAATCATCCTCAAAATTCTTAGTCTATGGTGTTTGCTAGTAGGTCAAATGCAGAGTATAACAGTGGAAGGAACTATAATGCAACATGAAATGATAAGTCTCAAACTGGAGGTAAAAAGAAGGTGCAATGCTCCTTTTGTGGATTTAATGGACACACTATGGAAGATTGCTATAAGAAGAATGGTTACCCTCCGGATTGGAAACCAAAGAGAAGGATTAGTCACATTGAAAGTGATTATGCCTCTTTTGGAAGGACAGCAGAGCAATCATAAATTCACAAACCTCTAGGGAATGGACTTGGTCTCACAAGCCAACAACTGGAGAAATTAACTAAGTTGCTGGACAATATGAGTTTTGATGATAAAGTGGAGCACATGGTCAATCATGCCAGCGTCATAACAGCAAACTTCAAGCAGGTTGATCAAGAATTGCAAGGTACTATGTCTAATCCTTGGATTCTTGACTCTGGTGCAACAGACCATGTTGTATGTACCCTGAATGTGTTTGAAAGGGTTAGTAAAGTAAAAGGTGTTACTGTAAACTTACCTAATGGGGCAGTGGTAAAGGTATCACACATTGGCACAGTTAGGATAAATGCAACACTAACTCTACAATGAGTACTGTATGTGCCTACCTTTCATTGCAATCTGATATCTTTGGGGAAACTTACAAATGATAACAAATTTTGTGTTGTGTTTTTAAATGGGGTTTGTTGTATACAGGACAATAATCATGGGCAGATGATTGGTATAGCTGAGAAGAGAGATGGATTATACGTTTTGCGGGTTGATAAAGCTCCAAATAAACACTGTGATTCTGGAAAACAGATCATCAAGACCTTCTATAGTAGTTCTAACAACAACCTCTATGTGGCTCCCAATAAAGATCTTCTATGGCAGATGAGATTGGGCCATATGTCTCATCAACCCATGAGTGTAGCCAAAAAGGTCAATAAAGACATTGTTATGCCATATAGTATATGTTTTGTTTGTCCACAAGCTTAGATGAAACATTTACCTTTTCCTTTGAGTAGTAGTTCTGTCAATGGCTGCTTTGAATTGATCCATATGGATATTTGGAGTCCTTACAGACACCCAACATATGGGCATAGGTATTTTTTAACAGTAGTAGAAGATTTCAGTCGTTACACTTGGGTTTTCTTGTTGAGATCAAAGGTGAGGTCAGAACATTAATAAAAGGTTTTTGCTCTTTCGTTTCCACTCAATTTCAAGCTGCTGTGAAATTCAATAAAACAGTTAATGGTGAAGAGTTTAGGCGGCCTGAATTTTATGCAGAACATGGGATTGTGCATCAAGAGAGTTGTGTGTCTACACCACATCAGAATGGTGTAGTGGAGAGGAAGCATCAACATATACTCAATGTAGCATGAGCCTTAGAGATACAAGCAAATATACCTATTATATACTGAGGCTACTACATATTACATGCTGCCAAACTCATTAATTGGACACCTACACCACTTCAAGATAACCTGACACCCTATGAAAAATTGTACCATAAACCGCCAGATTTGAAACCATTGAGAGTTTTTGGCTGTTTAGTTTTTGCTGCCACTTTGACTAGGGACCGCAGCAAGTTTGATTCTATAGCACATACTTGCATAAATTTGGGTAAGTCAGAAACTAATAAAGGTTATGTGTTACTTGATTTGGTCACTAAGGACATTTTTATTTCTCGAGATGTCTCTTTTCATTAACCGTACTTCCCATTTCATAAAGGTCTCTCCACTATTTCAGCAGACTCAATTGTTTCCCTACCAGTAGCCTATGACACCCTAGATACAGATATGTCCCCAGACTATGCACCTCATACCACCACAAATGAGACTACACCAAGTCCCATCATCTCAGCTGCTAATACACTTGTACCAACTATTGTTCATAGACCTGTTAGATCCAGAAAACCACCTACACATTTGAAGGACTTTGTGTGTGCACAGGTTTAGAAATGATCTTCCTTTTATACTCTTGATATTGTCCTTGACAATAACCAATTGACCACTTCTCATTCATCTTTTATAGCTGTGATTGACAAGATTGTTGAGCCTCAAACTTACAATCAAGCAATGATAAGTCCACAATGTCAAGAGGCCATGGAAAAAGAAATCGAAGCTTTAGAGCTCAATCAAACATGGGAAATAGTTGAGTTATCAAAGGGCAAGAAACCCATAGGATGTAAATGGGTTTATAGGGTAAAGTAAAACTCAGACGGTACAGTAGAACGTTTCAAAGCTTGTTTAGTTGCGAAGGGATATACGCAAACTCGAGGCATTGACTACTAGGAAACATTTTCCCCTGTGGCAAAAGTTACTACTATATGCAGTTTATTAGCTTTATCAGCTGCAAAAAGGTGGATTTTACAACTTGACGACAACAACGCTTTTTTACATGGGGATTTGAACGAGGAGGTGTATATGAAACCTCCACCTGGCTTCCAAACCTCACACCCTCGACAAGTCTGTAAACTCAAGAAGTCTCTTTATGCTTTAAAGCAAGCGAGCAATCAGTGGAATCATAAACACACGACAGCTCTTTACGACTTGGGCTATACCCAATCGTCACATGATCATAGTCTTTTCATCATAACTGTGGGCAATGACTTTGTCATAGCCTTAATGTACGTAGACGACATAGCTGGGAATAACATGGAGTTGATCACTGAACTTAAGGCACACATTCACAGCTTATTCAAAATCAAAGACTGATCGCGTGTAAGTCACTAACGTCGATATTACTAGCAAGAATACTAGGTACATCGTACTATAGTAAATGCGAGTCAAGGTCGATCCCACAGAGACAATGCAACTATAAGTATAAACTATTCTAACCTAATTAAGAAGCAACATAGAAGCGGTCATTGACCAACAATAACATAAAAGAAAACAAACATGGTATTCCTCTCCTCACCGATTTACTAACTTGTATTAGTTAATCGTTATGTTTACTTCCCCACATAATTTCCTTAGATTAATCGCGAGCTTTTAATGATTATTATCATATTTATCAGCTACAGGTGCAATTCCTACTCCTATCTACTCCGACTATGGCAATAGACAATCTATACACAAGCTACCCTCCTTAATTGGTCCGTAAGAACTAGAACTGCCGATATTGAGCGCTAATTCATACCGCTAACTCGCCTAGATAGCTGTCGACATTGATCAGCACGTTCCTAGGGTCTATTCAAGACTATGTCCTAATTAACACTTCACTGACAGTACTTCATGTTAATTTACGAATTACGAATATTAGATTGGCCAGACCTATTACTCGTTTTAATTATTCCTGCCTATCAACGTAGCTGTAGTAAATCCCAATTTAGGTTTTCTAAAACATGCCTCGGTAAACCGGTATAGACCGCCGGGTTACCGGGGGCGGCTTTTCCTAATTTATGGATCTACATTGCTTAGTACGATTAAAATAAGTAAATCATGGGGTTGTTAAACATGCGGATTAACTAAAACACATAAATACGAACAGATCTACCATATTGAAGACAATAAAGGAACGTTCAAAGCTTCATACCTTCAACAATAGAGATCTAGCTCGATGATGATGCCAAAAATGGTACATCAATGTTATCAAACGGAAGGATATCATTTCTCGGTGTACAGTGGTGGCTCTCCGTCCAAATGGGTGGTGTTTGGGGTGGTTGTGAGCTGAGCCGTGGAGGCTGCCTACGTACCCTGTAGAGAGGGATCAAGCCACGCGTAGTTCTCGGTATTGGAAGTGTTGGCTTATTTAGTGTGGAGCCAAGTGTTGTATTAGGCATATTGAGAATAATCAGTTATGGTGGAGGGAGACCTCCTATTTATAGGTATGAGCCCATTTAGGGCTTAGTGTGTATTTACGGTTAAGGCCAAACGAGTAGGATAAGACACGTGGCTAAGATAATGGGCTCGGATACGAGGCTTAGCGGATGATCGAGGCCTCGAGCCGAGGTAGACGAATCGAGGTCAAGAGGCCGAGGTCGACGAATCGAGGTCGAGAGGCCGAGCCCGGTGATCTTCACAATAGATAAGCTCGCCGAAATAGGCGAGGTCACTGATAAACTCGTTGGGCGGGCCCCCGGTGCGGGGTCCGCTTCGCCGATACATGTCGCGGAGGGGCTCGATAATCACCGGTTTAATCGATGGCGAGGCGTTGACATACTTGACCGGGCGTTGGCGATCTCGCCGGGAAGATAAAATATTATAATAGGAGCGGGGCAATTTACGGTGTATCAAAGGCCCCCCGCTCCGTGCCTTGAGCGATTCTCTTGAAGCGAAAGGGATAGAGCAAATAATTACGGATTATATGCAAGGAAATTGTTCGCGAGTTGACCGTCGCGGCGCGTCGTCTTTCCTCTTTGCCTTGTTGTAGAAGAGTAGGCCATATAATAATATAATGCATTGTCTTTGCATGTAAAGGCCCCCGTGCAAATGCAATGTCGACTGAAGTCGGGTTTGCAAGAAGTGCCCACTGATTGGCGAGTTTCACAATAATAATGCCGAGATGGATCGGACTTATAAGAGAAGGCTCGCCGAATGGCGAGTTCCAAAATAATGATGCCGAGATAGATCGGGCTTATAAGAGAAGGCTCGCCGAATGGCGAGTTCCAAAATAATGATGCCGAGATAGATCGGGCTTATAAGAGATGTTCGCCGAATGGCGAACTCCGAAATAATAATGCCGAGATAGATCGGGCTTATAAGAGAAGGCTCGCCGAATGGCGAGTTCCAAAATAATGATGCCGAGATAGATCGGACTTATAAGAGATGTTCGCCGAATGGCGAACTCCGAAATAATAATGCCGAGATAGATCGGGCTTATAAGAGAAGGCTCGCCGAATGGCGAGTTCCGAAATAATAATGCCGAGATAGATCGAGCTTATAAGAGAAGGCTCGCCGAATGGCGAGTTCCGAAATAATAATGCCGACATAGATCGGGCTTATAAGAGATGTGCTATAAGGATCCGTTCTCGATATACGCTAGTAGTATGCGGTTTGAAATGCACAGTATAGAACGTCATATATGCCGCAAAGGCTGTTCTGATCGCACTGCGGCTTGAGATGCACAGTATAGAGCTAATCAGATATGCGCGAGGCTGTTCTGATCGCACTGCGGCTTGAGAGCTTGCGATGTGAATCGTCCGTGCTCGTTGGTCTGACCGAGGTTGACATGTTGAGGTGCACGACGCATAGAGCGATCCGGATATGCCGCGAGGAGCGTTGCAGTCGCCGCAACGCGCGGCTTGAGAGCTTACGATGTGAATCGTCCGTGCTCGTTGGTCCGACCGAAGTCGACGGGTGCACGCATAGAGCGATCCGGATATGCCGCGAGGAGGAGCCGTTCGGTCACCGCGCGGCGCGGCTTGAGAGCTTGCGATGTGAATCGTCCGTGCTCGTTGGTCTGACCGAAGTCGACATGTGTCATTCCGGGATTTATCGTTTTCTACGATCACAGGCGAGATGGCGAAGTCATTTGCTTTGGCGCGAGCTCAAACTGTACTGACGAGCTGCTATAGGTGGTATGCCGCGTGGAGAGATATAAATGGGCTGCAGAACGCTGCGTCTCATAAAATGTGGCGTCCTTTCGGTCGACAAGGTGACGCTTCGTCGATAGGTCGTGACGGTGGTAATGATGACACTTCGTTTGTAGCGCAAATTTCGAATTTCAAAGCGTCGTGTCGATTCCTGAAACTTTTCGTTTTCCCGCGCAAATATCAGAGCAGCTCCAAAAACTCAGGGGCTTCGCTGTTGATAAAAGAGGTATCGATGGCGAAGCTCGAATCCAAATCACTAAACGGAAGTCAAAGCCATCTGCGGATAATAAAACCTGCTTCGAAAGTCGAGACGTTGTGCGTTAGAACTGAAGCGACGCTGAGGACCTTTGAGAAATGTATCTTTATCGAGGAAGTCATTGAGATTGCAAACGCGAGTTGTTGTTGAGGTCGCAAAAGTGAATTGTCGCTGACGGTCGCAGAAACTGAAGTCAATGACGGTCGAGCCGCGATGATTCTCAAAGAATACTAGAAGTCTATCGACCGTAAAAGGCTGGCCGTGGTGGTGAAGCAAAATCGGTGCGGTATCATTCGATTACCCTTTTCGGCAAGACTGGATATGAGAGTATATCCATGGCCGAAGAAAACTACTGGAGCGATGCACTGAGCCATTGAAGCGCACCCCAATGGTTAACAGGAGGCGGTGTTCCATGTAGTTGGCGCGGTGCACTGAACCGTTGAGGCAGTTGAGGCTGTGCGCTAGACTGTTCAACAAGTCTCTCTATTTTCGCAATAAAAATGCAAGCACCGAAGGAGTATGTACATATACACTCCTGATTTGAATGTTGTGGTTTCTTCGACTTTGTAAAAACAATTTCATTGTATCTCGGAAGTCTCCGTGGCCGCCGATTGATCGCTCTCTCGTATCTTCGTGATTCGACGGCCAAAATTTTTAATTTTCCCAATTAAAACACAAGTACTAAGATGAGGGGGTATACCCCTACTCCTTTTTTTTTTTTTTTTTTTTTTTTTTTTTTTGAGCGAGTCTTGTCTACCGAGTTTGGATAACAAGGAAGAAAGAACTCCATTAAAACTTCCAAAGGGAGTACGAAGAGATCACGTGTAGTATCTCGAGGCCGCAAGTGTCGTGATGTCGAGATCGATCAAGGCCAAAGATATGTCGAGGCCTTCGGAGGCCGAAGCTAAGGTGAGGTCGGGCGAGGCCGTTGATGAGCGAGGCCGAACTAAGGCCAAAGCTAAGTCGAGGCCTTCGGAGGCCGAAGCTATGGCGAAACCGATCCGAGATCGAAAGTATGGCGAGGCCGTACGGGGCCGTAAACATGGTGGTGTAGTGTGTTGAGGCCGATGGAGGCCGGCGATGTAAAGTGTTAAGACCGGTGGAGGCCGGTGATGTAAAGCATAACGAGGCCGATAGAGGCCGCGGCAGTAAAACATAATGAGGCCGATCCGAGGCCGCCGAAAGAATATAACAAAGCCGACAAGGGCCGGCCGAGATGTTATAATATGGCCGATATAGGCCGGCCGATAAAGTATAATAAGGCCGGTAGAGGCCGCAAGTAGAACATAAGGAGGCCGGCGAGGCCGCCGAAATAATATGTAAAGATGGGCCTATAAGGGCCGTCTCAGAATACCGCGGGGGCGATTTAGCCCGCGGCTCCGAAAAGGTAGCGAGGCGGCGCCGTGCCCCGTACCACCACTTGTTGCGCCGAGCCCGATAAGAAAACCATAAAATCCAGAAAATCCAATGCGAGGCCCCCTTGTCTCGGCTCGTTTCGCACCAAAGAGGTTTGGCTTGACCCAAGTAATTCCAATATGTAATTTAACGGGTCCAGTAAAGCCTGAAGAACTCTTGCACCAGCTTGACCGTCGAAGTGGCGGGGGAGTAGATGGGTCCGGGCCATAGCTTCATCGCCGGAGTCTTTGACCGGAACCTTCATCTCCGAGTGAACATGCATTGGCCGGAGAAGAAGCGTAGAGAAAGGCCCGTGAATATCTCGTTCTTCGATTGGGATTGCGAACGGGCGGTGGTCCGCAAAATTCGATGGTGGAGCTAGTGCGTAGAGGACGGAGATGAAGAGGGCGCAATCTCCGGCGGAGGAGCCGCCGTAACGAGAAGGCGAGGTAGTTGGAGGAGCCGATGGTTCCGGTGGTGTAGCGAGAGAATAAGAAACCTTGACTCCGCTAGTGACGTCCGGTACCCAATGACGAACGCAGCTTCATCTTCGTTCAATTTTTTTCCTCTTTCTTTTGTTCCTGATGTAATAAAACGATGGTAATAGCTAAAAAGTGTTGAATCTATGGTAGATCTTGTAAAAAAGATGAAGATCTTGATGAAGATCTTGTAAAAACAGTTGACCGGAAAGAGTAAATCTCGCCGGAGAAGAAACAGATCTGGCCGGAAAATGCAGATCTGGCCGGAAAAAGATGGCTTTCAAGTCATTTCCCGGTAACGGAGCCATTTGATGATGCCAAAAATGGTACATCAATGTTATCAAACGGAAGGATATCATTTCTCGGTGTACAGTGGTGGCTCTCCGTCCAAATGGGTGGTGTTTGGGGTGGTTGTGAGTGAGCCGTGAGGCGCCTACGTACCATTTGTAGAGAGGGATCAAGCCACGCGTAGTTCTCGGTATTGGAAGTGTTGGCTTATTTAGTGTGGAGCCAAGTGTTGTATTAGGCATATTGAGAATAATCCGTTATGGTGGAGGGAGACCTCCTATTTATAGGTATGAGCCCATTTAGGGCTTAGTGTGTATTTACGGTTAAGGCCAAACGAGTAGGATAAGACACGTGGCTAAGATAATGGGCTCGGATACGAGGCTTAGCGGATGATCGAGGCCTCGAGCCGAGGTAGACGAATCGAGGTCAAGAGGCCGAGGTCGACGAATCGAGGTCGAGAGGCCGAGCCCGGTGATCTTCACAATAGATAAGCTCGCCGAAATAGGCGAGGTCACTGATAAACTCGTTGGGCGGGCCCCCTGGTCTGGGGTCCGCTTCGCTGATACATGTCGCGGAGGGGCTCGATAATCACTGGTTTAATCGATGGCGAGGCGTTGACATACTTGACCGGGCGTTGACTGATCTCGCTGGGAAGATAAAATATTATAATAGGAGCGGGGCAATTTCTGGTGTATCACTCGATCTACTCAAGCTAGAGATGATGGAAGAATGGAGGAAATAAAAAACAACTCTCCAAAGCTCAAGAAAACTTTATTGCATAATAATAATTGTAATGGAATATATAAAATTGAAGATTGTATTAAGCGTATGAAAACTCTCAGTATATGCGGCTTTATAAAGATATAATAGCCGACTTAAGACTCTCTAAAACCCTAACAGACCTAGATAATGCGGTAGAATCAGTTTCGTGTTCCACAAGACGCCGGTTTACCGGGCCTAGCCTTCGGGTTACCGGGCCTACTTTGCTTCCTTTTCTTCAACAGGCTTCTTCTGGGACTTTAATCACTTGGCCCAATGTACATTTTTTTGTTCCAGACCCGTTCTTCAATGCTCCGGATTTGGTACATCCTCTAAAACACGCAAAACGAGACAAAACAATACCAAAACATCGAGAAAATAGCATAGATGCAGAATTACGATCCTGGAAACACTCATAGCATTTAACATATATTACACATAACAACGAGCCTATCTATACTCTCTTGAGCAGAATTCGGGATGAATATAGGTATAATTATTGGTACCATTTAGAGCGTCATCAAAAACTTAAGAGACTTAAAATTCTTCTTAGGCCTTGAAGTTTCAAGGTCAGCTTCTGGTTTAACCATATCCCAACGAAAGTATGCTCTCAACATTTTGGAAAACTTTGATATGTTAGCCTGCAATCCTGCCAACACCCCCATGAACTCTAAAACAGCCATGTTCCATGGAGATTCAACAGTGCTATCTGATACCAGCATGTACCATAGCCTCATTGGTAAACTTCTTTATCTCTAAATTACCCGTCCGGATATTTTCTATGCAGTACCACAGTTGAGTAAATTCTTGGACGCACCCACTATACATCATTTTAATACAGCCAAACAGGTCCCGCGTTATATCAAAACTGCCCCTGGAAAAGGCTTGTTATACTCGGCTGATAAACCGATCACTCTAAATGCTTTTGCTGATTCCGATTAGGCAACATGTAAAGACACCAGACGCAACATTATCGGATACTGCATGTTCATCGGTAATGCCTTAGTATCCTGGAAATCAAAAAAAACAAACTACCGTCTCACGGAGTTCTACAGAAGCTGAATACCGAGCCCTAGCTCTCGCCACCTACGAAATACAATGGCTTTCTTATCTAGCTCATGACTTTCAGTGGCCCTTTCCTCTTCCTGTTCCTCTCCATTGTGACAATTTGAGTGCCATTAATCTTGCTCACAATTCCGTCTTTCACGAAAGAACGAAACACATTGAAATAGACTGCCACATCATACGAGAAAAGGTTCAAGCCCGTTTCCACTTTGAAACAGCTGGCTGACATCTTCACCAAATCATTGGATGGACCACATTTTCACTCTCTGCTGAGTCATTTTTGTATGCAAGATACTTCCAGCTCCCCAAGCCCATCTTGAGAAGGGGTATTAGTATATTAGCTTTAATAGTTTTATTTTCTTCTATTTTATTGTTTTAGGGGTTTCCCGTTTTCTTTGGCTGAGTATATAAAGCCACTCTTTCTCCCATTTTATTACTTTGTAATAGACAGAAAAATATCATTAAAAATGCACCCCTTTTTATTTACTCATTACGGGTGAAGAACCTTAGATTATGTAGCTTTTCGATCGATGTAGTTTAGATCCACTTTCTACAGAAACATAAAACATTATATGAGTGATAAACACTTATCACAAAAAAGAACGTTATCATACCATTATAATGAAAAAACACGAGTGGGGTTTGTATATAAACTTACTAAAGCAAAAAAGAAAGACAAATACGTCCATCGGATTTGGTTAGCAGCTTGATAGATCAAGGCACAAGGAAACGGAAGCGAAATACGATCACACAGTTTTTGACCCATATAAACAAACGGTATTTTATCTATACCCTGGTCAACTTGCATTTCCGACGATAGATTGATTTGGCACTACACCACCAATGAACTTAAAGGTCAAAGAAGCAATCACCTCTTAGCCGTACAAGAAAATTTGGAGCTCTTTGTGAAAATTAAAGATAATGCCTAAAGTATCTCATTTCTGCTAGAAACATCTTACGGACGTCTTGCCCACTACTATTAACTTACACACTAGGGGACTAAGGAATGACATATGTAAAATATGCACTATGAGCAAAGAGACCATTCAACATTTTTTATTTTTTTTAAAGTGAAAATTTAATGCCTAAATGAATAGTGTTCAAATGTATCAAAAAATGATTTTGATACCTATGGTTTGACTTACCCTAAAAGGAAATGAAATGTATTTGCTCACCTCTTAACAAAAGAATACCCTAACAAAAGAATTTTTCTTTTTAATAGGAATTAAGAAATGAAGATGCAAGCCACTTTCTCATGCAAGCCGAACTTTCTCTTGAATGATTTAAGTATTTATGTTTTGAAATTTAAAAAAACGATATATATATATATATATATATATATATATATATATTGCTACAATGTATTTTAATTATTATTTTATAACTTTAAAACAAAAACGTATTACCCATTTTATAGTATTGTTTAAAAAAAAAGTTCATAAAAACTAATAAATATAAATACTTTGACTTAGTAATAATAATAATAATAATAATAATAATAATAATAACAACAATAATAAGAAGAAGAAGAAAAACAAATGGGTAAAGCTAAATAAAAAAGGGGGGAAAATGTTTGTGCTCTGTAAACGTGGTTATCATGCATGCCTGACGGTTTTTTATTTTGTTTTCAGCGATAAGCATCTGAAAACTTTTGCTTATTTTATATGTGAAATTAAACTTAAATAATTAAGATGTGTTAAAAAATTTAAAACCTGATACGTCTGAATAAAAAAACCTTTTATTCTTAATTTTTTTTGGATATATAACAGAGGTTTGTAAAAAAGAAAAAGAATAATGATGATGGAGAGTATGTCGGAGACTCGGAGGTAAGTTTTCAGCGTGCACGGCGCCGTTTATAAATAAAATGGATAAAGATATGCTCTTTTCCTGTAATATTGACACGCGTTCTACATTGAGCATCTTCATATAAACACGTGTCAAGCCTCCATGTAAACAAATGTTCAGCGTAAGCCACGTGTTCTCTCTTTTTTCTTTTTTTAACACAACGTTCCCTACCATTTCTCTCTTCTGAAAAGAAAAAGAAGAAAGAAGAGCATGAGCAGTTATGGATCCAAAATCGGAAGGCAATGTTAGCAAAAATGGAGATCTACGTAGTTGCTAAATCCTTCTCTAGTTACTTTTGTCTTAGGTAAGTTTTGATATGTTCAAATTTTGTTACCTTTTGCAGATTCCTGTGACTTTCAACTTGATCTTCTGTTTATACTTGTATGTTTCCATCTTTTCTTTTTTTATAGGTATGTTTCAATCCTTTTGAGTCATCTATGAATTCACTTAGACTATTACTTTCTCCTTGATTTAACTGCATGTGATCGATTTGGTGTTCATCTGTTCTCTTTTCGTAAATTAGCGAAAAATATCCTTGCCGGTGAATTGTTGGGTTTCAAATAGGTTTCCTCGGTAATTTTTTTGTGAATTGGTTATGATATGTAAATAGCAGGGTGTCTTTTTATCGTATTTGAAGAATTTGAGAACCTTTAAGAAGGCACTTGATGCTGCTGCAAAGTTTGAAGAAAGGTTTACGGAAATAAATTAATTTCATGCTCTGCAGCCAGTGTTATAATATAGCCAAACAGACTTTCTTGACCTGCCTAACAAACACAATGCACAATTTTTGCTTCAATTGCTTTCTAGGGTTGCTGATTTACACAAATTTGCACTGTAATCTGTTTATTAGTGTTCACAAAATGTACTTTAGTTCCATTTGTATTTCCTTAGAGTGGTATCATATTATGTCATCATTGTTTTGTTATGATGCTAAAAATTTATCAGAAGTGAATGACAAGCATAATCAATTCATCTCTCCATTTTTCGACATTAAAGTGCTATTGTTTTCTCTGTGTGATTGTTTCTTATTGTGTTTCCTGTCATGATTTTTTTTTTTCCAGGTGCATCTAATCTTCAGTTTTGTGTACGTGTTCGTTGATCGTAATTGGCAAAAAAACCCGGAAAAAACATTTGTTGAGTTATTACTCCGAAGATCCGTATCGTGTCCATCAAGAATGTTGAATGGTTTAGCAATATGCTTACTTCTAACCACGCTTGCGACTGCGGGTGTGTTTACTCCCACCCCAGCAAAGCCAAAATCACAACAAAATGATGTTATAGTGAAAGAAGGCCACAGGGCTGTAATGGTTGAATACGAAACCGATGATGGTGGATCGAACACCAAGGTTTTGATCTCCCCTGAAGATCCGCATCATCTCGGTGTTAAAGAGAAAATATCAGACAAGGCAGAGAATGCCAAGGACAAACTGAAAGAAACCGTTTCTTTTATTCTTCCAAATGGTAAGGAGGAGAAAGATGAGGAAACTAGCCATAAAACAAGGACTCCTAGGGAGCTTGTTTGCGATGCATATGGGAAATGTAAGCATAAAATTGCAAGTGCGCTTGGGAACACTAAAGAGGTGGAAGAAGGAGCCAAAGAGACGGTAGGGAATATGAAAGACGTTGTTTCCGATAAGGCGCATGAAGCTAAGGAAAAAGTAGAAGAAGTTTCTGTTAAAGCCAAAGAGAAAGCAAATGGAGCCAAAGAGGATGTAATGGAGAAAGCACAAGAACTAAAACAAGGTGCAACCGAGAAATTGAAAAAGGGTGCTAAAGATGTAGTCGATTCTACAAAGAAAGTTAAAGAAGATGTCGAGCAAAATGCGTCGGAAATGATAGAGGCAACAAAGAGAAAAGGGAAAGAAGCAGAAGAAAAGTTGAAGGATGGAGCTTATAAGATGAAAGAGGAAGGCAAGAAAGAGATGAAAGACATCTTCCGCCGCGGGAGGGGCGTGATTTATGATGCCTTCACCTATTCATTTCCAAAGGAAAGCATAGCTTCTTCATTTAGAATCATGCAATTGTTGGGATTTTCAATGGCATTCGGGATGTCTATATGGGTAACCTTCATTTCGAGCTATGTTTTGGCACGAGTGTTGCCTAGGCAGCAATTCGCGATGGTGCAGAGCAAAATATATCCACTTTATTTCAAGGCCATGAGTTATAGTATTGGGTTAGCACTGGTGGCTCATCTCCTCAACATAAGGAGTAAGCTCTTCTCCAATGCTGCGGAATTGTTGCAGGGCTTCGGTCTTCTTGCTTCTCTGTCTATGGCGTTGGCCAATCTATGGTATTTGGAGCCTCGTGCTACTAAGGTATATGTTCATAAACATTTACAACCATTTTATCAAAAAATGATATTTGCTATATATGTAGTGGCTCCTTGTTCATTTAGTCCTAGGATATATTGAACTAGCTATGATTGATTCATAATGTGACAAGATATTACATAGCTTAAGTTTTGTGAAGGGTTCTTACGAATGGATTGGTTGCGCAGGTGATGTTTGAGAGAATGAAGTTAGAAAAAGAAGAATCAAGGGGTTTGGTGGACGTGAGTGCTACAGCTGAACCACCAGGCTCCAAAGTTGCTGCTGCAGACCCGACTGTTACCGTAACTCGAGCAACAACAACAACGCCTCTAACCGGGATAGCTACTGCTACTGCCACAACCACAACCATGGCGCCGCCAAAATCAACTCAGAAGACAGGGGGGGATGCATCATCAGCAGCAGCAATGGGAGAGCTTGTTCGGTTAAGCGAGTTGCTGAAGAGGCTGAATTCAGTGTCGTCGTTCCTCAATGTGCTGACTTTGATGTTTCTTACTTTTCATCTTGTCCATCTGGGACAAGGAGGACTCCACTCCCAGCTTGTGTGCTAGTTAATTCATTACTTTTCTTCCTGCTTCCTGAGGCGAAAGTCGATGTGTGTTTGGGTTCTTTGCCTTGGTTGGTTCGTTTAGTTTCCCTTGTATGTAGGTGAAAGTCGTGAGTGTTTTGTGGTTCTTCGTGGTTCGGTAGGTAGTTGGTTTGTTTAGTATCGCTTGTATGTAGATTGTATTGTAGCGTGAACGAATTGAATGGTAGTTTAGATGATGATTATGTGTGTTGTGTTGATGGTGGTAGATCGTTGCAAGGATATCAGTGTAAGTTGCTATTAGTCTAAAAACGTGTCGTTTGTTACAACAATAACACTAGTCTTTGGTCTTCTGATATCTATTTGTACTCTTTGGTCGATTTCGACATGTTTGATGAATAAATGATCTCTTGAAAAAAAAAAAAAAAAAAACACACACACACACACTAGTCTTTCACGTCAATAATCGTAGTAAGACAAAAACAAGTAATGACGTGTGCTGATCATGTGTAACAAGAGAAATCAATTGATCTCAACAAATGAAATAACAAATTTACTTTTTTTTTTTTTGTGGGGTAAAAAACTTTTCATTAATTCAGATCTGCCAAAGCAGCAGAGACAACATCAAAAGGTGGGGAAGAACCCCAAGCAGTCAAAGAGGCCACCGAGAGGCCACGTATACAGCAAGTAAATGCTTATTTGGGACATTCCCCGCACGCTTAACGAAAGAAAACCGAATAGTAGAAAATAATAGAGATCTGAAAGACAATCGATCTAAAAAACCAAATGCCGTTAAGTACGTAGAAGGTTGCCGAGTCGCCGAACACAGAGAAGACAATCGCTCTCAACAACCAAAGTCATGAACCCCAGCGTTATCGCTTCCTGCATCGCCAGATAGATAGCACGCATCTCCAAAAAAGACGCTGCGATGCCCGGATCGAACCGATAGGAAAACATATTCATATTGATTGATATATCTTACCATAAGACAGCGGGCATGAATGATCAGACTTTCATAGTTTTGTACAAGCGTTTAAAAAATAAAAAAATAAAAACGGATTAACACCGACATTTCATCAATTAAGGAGAATGTCAGTTTTTTGAAACTTTTGTATAAAGAACAAAACTATTTTTATTTTATTTTTTCAATTCAGGCACTCATTTCTAATCTCTCACACACGATAAAAGTGTGTATTATGTGAAAGAGATTAAAAATAAGAGGCTCTAATGTATGTCACTTGGTATAACCTTCCTACAACCGTTGCACCATAAAATCTCTCTCTTTATGTGAAATTTTAAAATACAACCGTTGTAGAAAGGTTTTACCAAGTGGCATACATTACAACCACTCATTTCTAATCTTTCACGCACGATAAAAGTGTATTATGTGAAAGAGAGTAAAAATAAGAGGCTCTAATGTATGTCACTTGGTATAACCTTCCTACAACCGTTGCACCATAAAATCTCTCCTTCTTTATACTTTAAAAAAAAACCAACACACTTTCTCTCATCCATATTTTTAAACACTCACACCTTTCAATCTAGAACTCAAAATTAAAAAAAAAAATTCACCAAATTTTTTATTTTATCATGCTCTTTATTTTGAGACCACATCCAACATATTCCGACGTGATTTCAGAAAATCCGCTATCGAAATTCATTATTGTTCGAAATTCACTGTCAATATTCATTGATTTTTGGAATTCACTGAGGATATTCACAGAGTGAATTTCGACAGTGGATCTCACGAAAAACGTTGTAATTATATCGAACCAAGTCTCAAAACGAAGAACATCAAAAAATAAAAAATTCAATGAAATTTTTATCACGTTTGGATATATATCAAAAAAGATGAGCGTTTCAAAAAAAAAAAAAAAAAAAAACCAGGAAAAATGTTCCCAGGTCGCGCAAATTTTTATTTTTTAACTTTTTTTTGGGTTTTGTCCTTCAACTATAAAAAATATAAACGTTGTCCTTCTCCCAATAAAAAAATATGGTTGTTATGTTACTCAAAAACATTCCAAATGAAGTGCTTATCCCTAATTCTCCTTAAAATAAATTACTACAGCATCACCGATTCATTACAATACCACAACATCACTTTCTAAATCTTTTATATATAACCACTTTCTATGTTATATATACTTTTTTTTATGACTATCTATATATAAATCTTTTATAACTTTATAAAATAGGCTTACTACACATAAATATTTCTCACGAAAATAAATTATTGTTTCCACCATGGAAGGAATCAGGAATTGAGGTCAGGTTGGCTAATTGACTATATTTATATGGTCGGATGAGCTGAATTCAAGCCTACCCTAGTTCCGTCCCTGGTCTCCACTAACCTCTCAAGACAAAAAATAGTAATTCCACCGTCACTTTTGGACCGATTGAAGAACATGCTACAGAGTTTTTGTTTTATTCACTCATCTACTTTCCAGCGGTCACAAACTTTATAACAATTTTTCAAATCTAATATTGAAGATGATCTAAAACATGTATACTGAAAAAAGGACTTTAATCCTTTAATGCTTGAATTGATCTTCCAGGGGCAAACATGCAATAAATCCATCGATTTGGGCAGTTCAAGTGGCTCCATTGTTTGTACTGCTAAATTTATAAACCATAACACTAGTCTAGACAACAATAGAGTCACACTTAAAAATCTACATCAGGTCAACGAATAAGACAGCTTTGTGGTTCTGTGTGTTTTTATTTATTTATTAAAATATAAAAGAAAAATACGTTGTGAGACGATGTCCGTTTTATTTCTTACTATTTAACATTTTTACCAAATATATATATAATATTATGGATTGAATATTATAAGATGACAAGCATCAAACTATAGTCAAAGTTTTAAATAATGTTATATAAAATTACTTTAGATGATTCCATTGAGTAAATGTATTGTGAGGCAAGACAGTCGCTTTCCACCAATAACCGAGACAACCCTAATCTCATGGCCCCCACTAGCGCTAGCAAAATCGCTCGCAGCTCCAATAAGACAACCTCAATGCACGGGTCAAAACGAAAGGAATAAGCCTCCAAAATAGTGCCCAGGTCATCGTGGAGAATAACACTTACCCCCGACGCTCCATCCACCACTGATGCATCAACGTGGCATTTAATCATCCCCTCCAGTGGGCCGCCCAATAGGCCGGCAAACTTTCCTCCGGCTGCCCTTGCCTCAAAATCACCACTGCATGCTGGTATTCCCGAGCTGCCCCTAAGGCCGAGCTACAGATCCACGATATGTAAATCGGCTGATCCTCCAACCGCACAACACCTCGCTTTCCAAATATGCCACATCAGCCGTACCACCCCTGCCTGGTATAATTAGTTATACCTTTCTTAACTTTTCAAAATATATAATTATTTTGTTAATGAATTCTTTTACGAATACGAAAGAAACACACGACGCACACTTTTGTCTCCACTGAGACTCGAACCCGGAACCTCCGGATTTAAAAACCGCAGCATTTACCGCTGGGCTGATGCCATGTTGGCTTATTAATGATAATCAAAAAAATGAAATTAAAATAATAAACTAATTATTGAATAGAAATTTCTTGAAATAAGAGTACCATAGTAATTAACTGAAAAATGTATTTACGGTTAGTAATACCATCCGCAGAGGAAACGATTTATGGATCTAGATCTATAAACTACACGTAATAAAACAACTAGATCTATTCTACAAGGGGGATGTAGATCATACCTCTTGAATCTCAAAATTCAAGTTGAAGAACCGCAAGAGAAAGATTGCAAGAAGATGTGAAGAGCACCACGATCTTCCGCACGTGTGATCTAAGCAATTCCCGGTGGAAGGAATTCTCGACTCGAACCCTTCCGATATGCTACCCGGAAAAATCTCCAAGATTTCTCCCCAAATCTCCCTTGGCCGAAATTATTTTTCTTCTCTCTACTATAGGGAGAAGTCGAAATTTATGTGTGTATTAAGGCTTGGGAGAACTCTCCTTTTATAGGAGAAAAAACTTAGCCTCCAAGGATTTTTATTTATCAAACAAAATAAATCCTTTAATAAAAGATAATTCCATAATATCCTAGAACAAATCTAGAATAATATTTATCTTTATTATTTACCATAAATATTTATCCAATAAATATTTTATGCGCGTGTCTTATTAATCACAAGAAAACTAATTTCTTGTTCCAAAAATAAGAGGGGGGCGCCACTTTTAATTCATGACCTAGTCATAATTAATTTTTGGGCTATAACACAATTAAGCCAAGATTATGGAAAATGTCTTTTCCACATATTTAATTATTTAGCCCAACTAATTTAATAGTCCACTAAACAATTAATTCACATATCGTTTTAATAAAGTCCAACAAGAACTAAATTAATATTATCAGGATTCGACGTCCGAGAATAGCTATGCTATATTAGGAGGCACGTCGGAGACCATGGACTAATAATCAGCGGCTCCGATAAATCAAATAAATAATTATAGAATAATTATATTCGATAAATCAATCACGGGAATATGCCACCATAATCCCGTGATCGCCGCACTCCTACGATTATGAGATTATATTTATCTCCTCACGAGAATAATAATAAGCGTCCATTGATATAATCATTACATATGGATTAATCCTCCATGATCGTTCATTCTAAATCGGGAAGTTACCGTTAACCCTTTTAGAACCTCTTATCCTTATTTACCATTAACCCCCTAGTGATCAATTAATTCATACAACTCACTTTGGTGATCAATCGGTGTGATATGAACTCGCGCGATCGATCGGTTTCTATGATTAACAAATAAGGGACTCGTCTATCTACTTCCATAAATGGAAGGAATGGATTCCGTATCCGTGATAACACGGACTACTCACTCAATCCGGTATAATGCCAAGATGGGGTAATTCGGACCACGGACTCGGTGTAATCCTTAACCGTCAAGTCAAACTTCATACCGATTCAAGCGGTTGATCGTGATCACCTCGGGATTAAGATATATCCATAAATATGATCATCCATTGATTCGATAATACTTCTCGATTACGGAATTATATCGAGAACTCTAATCAAATCGGTCCGTACCCCTTATATGATATATCTATCATATATAAATCCCCCATTAGGTTCTCTTAACCGAAAGTCCGGATAGGACTATCACACCTTTTGTGTTCTGGGCGCATTAATAGCACGTTAAAGGAGAGACCCGATACTCTCGATTAACTTCACTACGGGCTAATTGTATTTTAAGTACATCTTCACTAACTCAATCCTCTCGTGTATATACCATACACTGAGTTAAGTGATTACATAAACGATATACTTTAGGGTTTTCTGTAGTGTAATTACTATTGTCACATCGGTGAATATGAGAATAATAAATATGAATAACAATATCATTTCATTTATTAAATAAAACAATTACAAAATTGTCTTTCGGGCATCACACCTAACATTTACTATCAGATCCGTGAAGGCTCGTATGCTAATCTGATTAATGATACGATCACTAAGACTAAACTTATAATAACTGAACTAGTGCAGACCGGATGTCCATTATTCTTGCCCATGGACGGGGACTAACCGGCTCCGGTTAATAATATCACATCTACTACCCGTGAGTAGGGGCTAGTATCGGGGAGCCTCGATGATTCACTGCTGTAAAACTATAATTAGTGACTAGGACCGTACCATTTTCTCACTAACATATTTTTATTTCTATACTTAGTTTCTATCTATTTGTTGTATTATACGTAACTATAGACGTATATACATATCAATGAATCTAAGACTTCCAGTTAAATGAATATGGCATTCTGTTAATTGCACTTGACTACACATTATGTATAATATAAAAACCATTAACTATAATTATTAATATTTAAAAAACGAAAACGTAAAAATGAAGGCAAAAATATATAACTCTTCAAGTCAGAAAAATATTTAGAAGACAAAAGGTTTCAAATCACGTTCTGCAGATAAAATTTCACCATAAAAAAAAAATAGTTGCAACTGGTGAGTTCTATTTCATATTTAAATTATAAAATGGAAACATTTAAATAATTGAGATAATGCGTTAAATTTCGGTACTACAAAATCATCATTATTTTAATCTAAAGAAAATTGCCAGTGTAAAATTTCAAAAATCATTCTTAACAATCACGTTTTAACTGAATTGACAAAAACAACATATGCAAAATAAAATACAATTGATATTAAATTCTTTACCTTAACTTATTTTCCATTATTTTAATCGAGTGTAAAATTTCAAAAATCATTCTTAACAATCACGTTTTAACTGAATTCCATATGCAAAATAAAATACAATTGATATTAAAGTCTTTACCTTAACTTATTTCCTGAAAGCCTAGCTCCAACACACAAGCTATTGAAATTGATATTTCCTTTAATAAAAAATGTTTTAAGACCACAAATTGATATTTCCTTTAATAAAAAATGTTTTAAGACCACCTATGGCAAATAAATTTTCTAGAGGGGATGATACTTTTGTTCTTAGTAGAAAAGATAAAGTAGATAAGGGAGTTAGGAAAAATAGCCTAGGTATATAAAGAGATATACTAGTAATACTATCTCCGGTCTAAAATATAAGTCATCCTAGAATTTTCACATTGATTAAGAAAGTAGTTAAATGTAATTAATGTAGGGATAAAATGTCTAATGCACCCCTTGACTATCATAAATGCAACAATTGTGGAGTAAATAGGGTAAGATAAAGAAAAATGTTCATTAATACTCTCTTGGTATTGTGAATGACTTATATTATGGGACGAAAGGAAAAAAACTAGGATGACTTATATTTTGGACCGGAGGTAGTACTATATACTTAATTAATACAAATTTTTTTCCCTAGAAAGCTGAAGTGATATAACGTTGGTAGGAGTTAATTGCTTGGGGTTAATTGCATTGATGGTCTTAAATTGCATTAATGGATTTAGATTCCTTTGCTATTCCACTCTCTCTCTCTCTCTTTTTTTTTCCCTTCTTTTCTTAATTCTCAAGAAGTGGTAATGAAAAACGGGTCGTGACACTCGGACACATAACGCATTTAGAGTCGGACACCTTTACGTCCTCTGGGAGAAACAAGTCGGGAACAAACATTACCGCTCTATAAATGGGAGACAACAAAGTCAGGGACAAACATTATCTCCTTATAAGTGTGAGACATAAAATGTCTTTTCAACTCGAGTTAGCCTTTTTAGATTAAACGAAAATGACGGTTGAAGCATGCAGTTGACCGGATCCTTTGTGGCTTAGCGCTACCAAACCCAAAAGATTCGGGGGTGTTACATTTTTGGAATCTTCAAACCCGATTGAAATCCGGAAATATTTGGACACAAGTTTTATACCCAACAAGAACCCCGACATGTGTCCTGAATGAAAATAATACTACTTTTCCAACTTTTTATTAGGTATCGTTTCATTTATTTTATATATTTTGTTTAAGTTCACAACTCCAACAACAATATTTTCCATAAACATTATTTTTTTCCCCCTCCACTTTGGGTTATATGTGCTTTTCCGCTTTCTATATTGCTCAACTTTAAGTGTCACTCAAGACAAATCATGATGAGCTTATGTTTTGTTCTCCGACAAATGTGTATCTGGTAATTTTTAAGGTAATATAGAAAACCTTGAATATTTATTTAAAATTTTTAATTAGATAAGGTTTTTTTTACGGATTTAAAATATACATACGCATGCACACTTTTTATCTAAAAATTAAAATAAAATCAAATTCTTCAAAATGGATAAGGATATTGATGTTGTCAAAAACATGCGGTAACGAGTTTATGCGAGGATAAAGATATGAGTGATTTCTCCGGTGAGGACACGGTGGAGCTAAAGAAAAAGATGGAGCTTTTTGGGGAGTAAGAGGAGAAGGATGGTGTTTATGATTATTAGGCGTGCTCGAAAGGCTGCCTACGTACCTCCGTAAGGGATCAAGCCAATGCGTAGTTCTTAGGAGAAAAAGTCCGAGAGTTGTAAAGGAGGTGAAGGTGATATTTATAGAAGTGTGGAGCCGACGATACCGGCGAAGGCGGGACGGGGCGAGAGAGAGTGGCGGGGCGCAGAGCGGGGGCGGGCGCGAGAGAGTCCAAGAGGACACAGAGTCCAAGAGGACACGAGTCCTAGAGGACACAAAGAGGCCCCACGACGGGCGAGATAGTCCAAGAGGACACGAGTCCAAGAGGACACGAGAGTCCTGCAGAGGACACAAAGAGGCCCCCGGCGGGCGGAGAGTCCAAGAGGAACGAGTCCTAGAGGACACAAAGAGGCCCCCGACGGGCGAGAGAGTCCAAGAGGACACGAGTCCTAGAGGACACGAGAGAGTCCAAGAGGACACACGGTCCCAGAGGACACAAAGAGGCCCCCGACGGGCAGAGAGAGTCCAAGAGGACACGAGTCCTAGAGGACACGAGAGAGTCCAAGAGGACACACGGTCTAGAGGACACAAAGAGACCCACGACGGGCGAGAGAGTCCAAGAGGACACGAGTCCTAGAGGACACGAGAGAGTCCAAGAGGACACGAGTCCAAGAGGACACGAGTCCCAGAGGACACAAAGAGGCCCCCGGCGGGCGGAGAGTCCAAGAGGACACCGAGTCCTAGAGGACACGAGAGAGTCCAAGAGGACACGAGTCCAGAGGACACAAAGAGGCCCCAGCGGGCGAGAGAGTCCAAGAGGACACGAGTCCAGAGGACACGAGAGAGTCCAAGAGGACACGAGTCCTAGAGGACACAAAGAGGCCCCGGCGGGCGGCGGAGAGTCCAAGAGGACACGAGTCCAGAGGACACGAGAGAGTCCAAGAGGACACGAGTCCAGAGGACACAAAGAGGCTCCCGACGGGCGAGAGAGTCCAAGAGGACACGAGTCCTAGAGGACACGAGAGAGTCCAAGAGGACACGAGTCCAAGAGGACACAGAGTCCTAGAGGACACAAAGAGGCCCCCGGCGGGCGCGGAGAGTCCAAGAGGACACGAGTCCCAGAGGACACGAGAGAGTCCAAGAGGACACAAGAGGAGAGTCCCAGAGGACACAAAGAGGCCCCCGACGGGCGAGAGTCCAAGAGGACACGAGTCCTAGAGGACACGAGAGAGTCCAAGAGGACACGAGTCCAAGAGGACACAGAGTCCAGAGGACACAAAGAGGCCCTTGGCGGGCGAGAGAGTCCCAGAGGACACGAGAGAGTCCAAGAGGACACGAGTCCTAGAGGACACAAAGAGGCCCCCGGCGGGCGAGAGAGTCCAAGAGGACACGAGTCCTAGAGGACACGAGAGAGAGTCCAAGAGGACACGAGTCCAAGAGGACACGAGTCCCAGAGGACACAAAGAGGCCCCCGGCGGGCGGGGAGAGTCCAAGAGGACACGAGAGAGTCCAAGAGGACACGAGTCCCAGAGGACACAAAGAGGCCCCGGCGGGAGGAGAGTCCAAGAGGGCACGAGTCCTAGAGGACACGAGAGAGTCCAAGAGGACACAGAGTCCCAGAGGACACAAAGAGGCCCCCGGCGCGCGAGAGAGTCCAAGAGGACACGAGAGAGTCCAAGAGGACACAGAGTCCAAGAGGACACGAGTCCAGAGGACACAAAGAGGCCCCGGCGGGGGGAGAGTCCAAGAGGACACGAGTCCTAGAGGACACGAGAGAGTCCAAGAGGACACGAGAGAGTCCAAGAGGACACGAGAGAGTCCAAGAGGACACGAGTCCTAGAGGACACAAAGAGGCCCACGACGGGCGAGAGAGTCCAAGAGGACACGAGTCCCAGAGGCAAGAGGACACGAGTCCACAGAGGACACGGAGAGAGAGTCCAAGAGGACACGAGTCCTAGAGAGGACACAAAGAGGCCCCGGCGGCGAGAGAGTCCAAGAGGACACAGAGTCCCAGAGGACACGAGAGAGTCCAAGAGGACACGAGTCCTAGAGGACACAAAGAGGCCCCCGGCGGGCGAGAGAGTCCAAGAGGACACGAGTCCTAGAGGACACAGAGAGTCCAAGAGGACACAGAGTCCTAGAGGACACAAAGAGGCCCCTGGCGGGCAGAGAGTCCAAGAGGACACAGAGAGGCCCCTGGCGCCTAGTACCGCGCTAGCTGCTAGCCGCTTTATTCCGTTGCCTTGGCCAATGTTGATTTTGGTATATCAGATATAAGTTTTGTGCCCATTACCACCATAAAAATTAAAAAAAGAACATATTTGGCATATATTCTCCTCATTTGACGGGATCCTACACATTCAAGTATCCCGATTATTGGATCTCAACGTTTTTGAGCAACAGGTGAAAAAAATAGAATTTCAAATTCCGTCGGGACACATATACTGTCACAACTTTGGAGAAGTATTTTAAAAGATTCAAAGAAAAATAATAAGCTTTAAACAAGTAGCTTGACTCAAGTGGAAAATGATTTGAGAATATCTAGAGAGGTCACAGGTTCGATTCTCTTATGAGACGTCATTTTCGATTCTCTTCTGAAGCGCCATGTTGAAAGAGGTCTTGGCCAGACATTACCTTTGAGTAAGAGGGACCCGGACCGGACCGGACTCCGGATTAGTCGGAAAATATAAATTGGTTGATAAGGACAAATCCAATGTTTATTACCCAAAATCCATTGTTTGATGTAGTGAAACTGACAATAAATCCAATATTTCACTGTTCCACTATTTATGTGTTTTTTTAATAAAAAAAATGACCTCGAAATAAGGTTGAAAAAATATCAAATGAAATGTCTAAATAAAGAGGACGAAAAAGAAAAAATGTGATAAAAATATTATTATCTTTCGACGATCATATCAAAAAATATTTCGTTTTTGTTAATGAAGTTAGACTAATATCTTTTATATTGTTTCACTTGTTTGTCTCATTTTTAGGAAAAAGTCATTTTTCATGGAAATTTGAAAAAAAAAAAATCTAAAAACCAAAACTGAACCGAACCGGACTGTATTTGTCCAATTCAGTTCAGATTATTGAGCAGTTTGGTTCAGTTTAGAAAAAATGAAAACCGTCGCTACATGTAAAGTCCCACATAGGAAAAATAGTAGAATGCTCACCTCCATATAAGTGTGAGACATAAAGGTCTTGTAAAACTCGGGTTAGCCCTTTTAGACCAAGCGAGGACGGCGGTCTAAGCAGTTGACCGGACAATTTATGACTTATTTAGCGCTACCAGACCCGGGGTCTACGGGCGTTACAGAATGGTATCAGAGCCGACTATCAGGCGGAACTATGTGTTGCACCGTACAAGAAGACGGTGTAAGGATGGTCTCTAGTTACCCCTGGTAGGAACGATCCGGGAACAGTTTTGGCCGTCCTGGCGAGGACGAGTCCCTTATAAGAGGGAGAATGTAAAGTCTCACATAGAGAAAATAGTAGAATGTCCACACCCATATAAGTGTGAGACATAAAGGTTTTGTAAAACTCATGTTAGCCCTTTTAAACCAAGCGAGGACGGCAGTCTAAGCAGTTAACCGGACCATTTATGACTCATTTAAAACTACCGGACCCGGGGACAGCTCAGTCCGGAAAATTACAAAAAAACTAACCGGACATGACTATGTACACCCCTAGTTTTGGTAGTTGAATACGAGAGAATTTAAATCACATTAGAATAAAGACATATCATTTTTACCCGAAAAAAATTTCACTGTTCTCTTTGAATATTTTTGTATTTTAATTGTTTTTTTTAACAATCAGCCCAACGAAAAAACAAAAATAAAATAAAATATAATAATAATAATAATAATAATAATAAACTGTACTCTAATAACACTGACAGATCTTTCTTTGTCAGGGGGGTCTAATTTTGAATACATGATACATATATAGACTATAGTAATAGAGAGCAGAGTAGAGTAGAGACAAAAGAAAAAACAATGAAAAAGACGTGTAACGCCATTGATAGACTAAATAGACATATTTATTAATGACAAACCTAATATCTATAGATTTAATATCTTTGCTAGGCCAGAACCGGTCCTGGTATTTTTTGGGTCCAAGTCAATGTCGAATTAGGTTTTTTAGTTTGAAGTTATTTTTTTCCGAAAAAACATACACATAAATATTATTTCAACATCTCGTTTTTAACATCCGTGATACAATTTTTTGGGGCATTTATCAATTCGACTAATTTTTTTAGGTCTTTGTCAATTCAAATAAAAAAAAAACACTCATTATATTAGATTGGATCGGATCGAATATACACGGATTTTTTTTTCTTTAACGAAACATGTAATGTTGGGCCCCGACACCGTTGGGCCTAAAATCACCGCATCCTCCGCCTTCAAGGTGGGCCGGCACTGTGCTCGGCAAGCGGCAGCACATTCATTCTTACCAATTCTAAGAAATGACTGTTGGATAACTGTCAAGTATAAAAAAAGTTGTATATACGTGAGGCAGTCATCTTCAAATAAAACGTCTGAATTACACGTTTTGCTGTTGAGATCTTGTTTGAGCGATTTCCGGCTTCATATATCAATATATCATCATGACTTAAGGGTGCAGCCATGGCAAAGGATATGGTCCATCGATTTTAAGGCAAAAATGACTATCTAATGGATCTCGAGGAATATATTTTCATTAATGCGGTGTTAGTTATTGTTTTATGATAGTTTTATTTCACAAGTAGAATATCGTTTCCAAAATGAAGGGTATAAATTGAGTAAATATATATGAAAGACACAGATTAGAGTCATTTGATCGATACATAATCCTGCTGCAGAGACTCCCATAAGAATAGAACATCAAATAAGCACCACATATACAATTTGTTTTTTTTACACATGACAGTCTATTGTAACAGGGAGTCATGACATCAGTATATTCCACGGAATTACTACAACAAGTAGCAGACCATTCAGGAATGATATGATAGTGACATACTTTGTGATGATGCACATCAATTGCATTCATAATTACATTGACATATGAATTTTACAGTGTTTATACAACATAACTTGGTGCTTTATATCCATTAATATTTAAAGATAATATAATTGATCTTCAATTTGTAAGAAAAAGAATCTACCCCATTTTTTTTAATTTTTTTTTATTTATTTTTTGGATTGAATAAGTATTAATTACTTGATGGTCCTAAAATTATGTGTCATTAGCAAACGTGGAGTGTTGTTAAGCTTAACTATATAAAAATTGAAAATTCGGCAACAGACCATTTATATTACTATATATATATATAGTTTAACATATATCACAGGGTTAGAATAAGAAGTCTTACGATTACGAGGTTCTCTGGATTTGAATCCCGCTACATGCAACGGATTATCTCCTAGTTAACGTTTCTGTGAAAACAAGTTAATTGGAGTACATAGATATAAATTGTTTCTTTTGACATATACATAGATATAAATTGTTAAACAAAAATGATAGTGTGAAAAATATTACTTTGATTGAAACAATGATAATATTATTGTCACGAATCACCATCATAAAAAACAACGAGGAAGATAAAACATTTAGAGAAATGATTATTCCACAATAAATGTGCACAATAAAGTATCATAACAAGTTTTTCTACCAATGATTTTTTTAGGACTCATTTAAATCAATAGGTCTCATATCATAATCAATGGTTCAAAAATGTTTTGTCGAATTTTGTTGTGATATTATCATTACTCAAAACATTTATGCTCTTTGATTATGATGTGTTTACATAGTTTCATAGAGTCCTATCTCATATTAACCGTGTAAAAATATAATGCGTCACTCATTGTGTTTTAAGTAGTTGTGATAGTAGTATTATCTTTAAAACAATAGGAAGAAATAAGAAGACTAAAATTTGTTTCAGGTAAACATGCATTTCAATATTCGTACACAGATCCGTCTCTGGACATAAACCAATAAGGCCAGGGCCTAAGGCCCTCCTTCAAAATATAAAATTTAGGACGTACAATTTTTTTTGATACAATAAGTCTATTATACTAAACATGAATTATATCCACCGACACCATTTGTTTTCATCTTGAAAATTTGGCTTAGGGTCTTAAGAAACACATGGACGGTCCTGTTCGTACAATTTATTATTTGATTGATACATGAGTACTCACATTGTTCATTATTCGCAAGCGTGGTTATTAAATAAAGAGAATTAGGGATAACCACACAGTTTGAAATTTTTTAAGTAACAGGACAACCAGAGAATGACAACTTTTATAATTTTTATAGGCTAAAGGATAAAGAAAAAATATCGCGCGTTGTACGACTGCTGAACTTGGTTCAATTTTTCTTTTCTCTTACCTCCTTAATTTTCAAATCCTCATATCTTTTGATTTAGATCTCCGAATGCGATGAAACTTTCAATGATTTTTTTTTTTAATTTTTCATGCTCTTCGATTTGAGACTTGGTTCAATATAATTACATCGTTTTTCGTGAAATCCACTATCGAAGTTCACTCAGTCAATCTCCCCCGTGAATCCCGAAAAACAATGAATATCTCGATAGTGAATTTCGAATAAAAGTGAATTTCGACAGCGGATTTTCGAAAATCGCGTCGGAATATGGTGAATGTGGTATCAAAACAAAGAGAATGAAAAAATAAAAAATTTGATACAAGAATTTTCAAATTTGAAGTTCTAGATTGAAAGATATAAATGTTTAAAAAAATATGGATTAGAGAGAATATAAATTGGTTTTTTTTAAGGAAAGAGAGGCGCTGAATTTAAAAATAAAAAATATAGTTTTGTCATTTATACAAAAAATTTAAAAATCTGTCATTCTACTTAATTGATGAAATGTTTTTGTCCTTCTCCCAAACTCTTTATATTAAATATCTAAATTTATAAACGTCTTTGTCCTTCTCCTGAACTCCCATATTAAATTAAATATCTAAATTTAATAACTACCAAAAACAATGTCTTATAATTTATCTACATGATATTTCTCCCCAACTCCCCTTATTAAATATCTTTTTTTTAAGAAATAAGGACTTTTATTAACCAATGTCCGCCAAACAAGTGGTCAAAACATCACTCGGGGACGTGGAGCCCCAAAGTGTCCGAGTGGAAACATATAAATCAAGTCTGTTAGAAGATGCGCTGCGACATTAATCATTCGCCTAATAAGAGAAAGAGAAACAAATACAAAACTAGGCAAAACGGCCAAGCAATCGTGGACTAAGAAGCCCCAGGCTGTAAGATCCTCTCCTGTCGCCGAAGGCGCGAAATGCACGCCAAACAATCGGTTTCCACCTCTAGTCTCTGAATCTCTAAGAGCTTCGCCTCTTTCAAGGCAAGGGAAATAGCCTTAAGCTCCATGTATTCTACTGGGTCGCCTAGATCAAAGTGATACGCAAAAGAGTGGAGTACTAATCCATTTGAGTCTCGGAAAATCACCCTAATGCCCGCCCCTGTCTCTGTAACTGATGCATCCACATTACTCTTAACTACGTCTGTCAGGGCTTCGCCCATTTATCTGGTAAATGGGGCGCCGGAACTGTTAGGAAATCTACGCGAGAACACAACGAAGTTTAAAATTTATTTCCTTTTTAACCAGGATCGACTTCGTTTAAACTACCTGCATAAAAGAAGTAGATGAAAGAACTACCTTGGATGATCTAAAATAGATCGTCGCTTTGTCTACGGTTGTAGTTTCTGCACGGAATCCCATCATGGATTGCTACCAGAAAAAACTCGGTTGCTAGACCGACTTTTTCTCTCTCTCAAACTCTCAAGAAGACTCTCTAATATTTTCTAGTAAAATATTTCTCTTGCAATTGTGATGTGTAAAAAAAGAGCTTGGCACCCCTCACCTTATATAGATGAAGGTGGCGCCCCAAGCACTCCTAAATTGCCTTGGAGAAGAGTCTTGTGTGGATTAGATAGAAAGAAAATATTTTACAAGTAAAATAAGGAAAATAGATATTGTAGATTTATCTCATTAAATACTCAATATCTTATATTAAATATTTCCAAGATATATATTGTCAATATCTAATATTGAATATATCTTTATCATATTACCATAAATCAATTTATACATGTGTGCAAATCTATACTCATTAATATCTAATATTAATATATGTTAATTCTATTAATTAATTTACATAATCCAAGAGTATCTTATACACGGTATGTCAATTAAACAAATGAATTAAACGTAATAATCTCTCGAGTACATATTTCAATAAGAGTTTGTTTCTCCCGAAACAAATCTACCCCCGGTTTAGGAAATCGGATTCCGTTGTCACGTTTTCACTCGGCCAATTTTACCCTCCGGTCTTTCTATTAACGAGTTCATAACCTAACTACGAGGCGTCAATTCATAATTAGATTATGAATTCTTTCATATCAAGTAGCTAATTCAATACGAATATAGAAAGAGATTCATTATAACCGATTTTTATCCAATTTTAGTATAGTCATCATCCATTTCCCTAAAAAGATAATACTAATCCAATTTCATATCTTGGCTAGATACTAAGTTAGCCTAATATCATTATAAGTAAGATACTAATAACAACATAAATACATTAGAAAAGTTACAGATTACAATCGAAGCTTCGAGTTGTATCCTCCGGAAATAGCAACTCCTTTACATCAATGAGCCTTGATACATCTTCTAAGCATTATAACGATACTTTATACTACGCATTATTCCGGCGAGTGCCGTTTACGGCTTTTATTTAACTAAAAACAACAAAACGAAACTATATATAGATATAGAGAAGAGATATATGCATTGGTACACTTCAAAATGGTTGCATTTGAGGTCTATTTATAGACCATATCACAAGGCCGGCGCGTGCCGGACCACCACCGGCGCGTGCCGGCTACACGATATATATTCCTTTGTCGAGATTTGTGGGCCCGGTTTCGGAGATTTTTACGCAATATTCGGCCTTCTCCGGCGCGTGCCGGACATACAACATATCCGATGTTCGTAAAAACCTATCTCGAGTGTAGACCTCGGATTGACATGATTTGATATTCGTTGGAAAGCTCTTTTGAAGGCCTACAACTTTTATCAAGGACTTTTTCTCTGAAAATGCCTCTAAGTTAGATCAAATGTCCGTTGAAGATGAGTTACGGTAGAAACATTAAAGACAAGTTGATCTGTTCAAAGTTGTTAGATTTTGGCATAATCTTTTATCCCACAAAAACTCATGATTTATACTTCAAAGTATGTCATATTTTGGGATCTTGGTAAACATCGATCTGCAATAATATCAATGAAACACCAAACGTAAACCGACAAAAAACCATCATTTTTATCGTTTTTATAACTTATGCATCTAATTATAACTAACTATGATTTTTATAAGTTTTTAATGCATTTATATGAAATTATACTAAAATATCATAAATATAATAATAAAAAGTCTTATAATTTGATCATATATTTTTCATACATCACAACTCCCCACTTAGCTTTTGATCGTCCTCGAGCAAAATAAGCGATAATATAATTCTTCTAGATTAAATTCCTAACTTAGTAACGTATCTTTGTCAATATTATAATTATATTAATTTCATCTATCTAAGATTTTTTTAGAAGATAAAAAGTGTATATAACTTAATAAACTAGTTATAAAATATTATTTAAATGAAATTTTTCATGAATCACTTTATAAGTATAAATAAAATATTTAGAACAACTTTTTAATCTCCATTTGTATGATTTATCGGAATCAATGACTAAGTCAAGTAGTTGGCAAATTGGCTTGTAACGTTCGAGCTCGGGGTAGTTGGCTAATCGAAAAGGATAACAAAAGGAAATCAAAAGAGATAGAAGCAAAGTCGTACGTACTTACACCTTCATCTTCCGATCAAAAATTTCTCAATCAGTAACACTCCTGACACTGTTTTCAATTTTTAACTTTAATAACTTCCAAAATATGGTTTTCTTTTTTTTTTTTTTTTTTTTTAACATAAATAAGAACTTAAGAACATAGGCATTGCTTTATCAAGATTGATCGGAGTAATACTCTTTCGATCGAAAATCACGAATCCGGTTTCCTTAAACTCGTGATAATTCTTGATAGTTTTGATTCAACTTTTTCTTTTTCATCAGATTTATAGCATATACCTTCATTCCCGCAATAGGACATTTCGTGATAATACCCTATTTGGACTACTATCATCGAAATGACTTTATCGATATTTTATTTTTGGGTTGTCGATCAAAAACGAGAAAAGATACCTATAATACTGTTCTTAGATTTTTTTTTTTTTTTTTTTTTTTTTTTTTAAGAATAACCATATTTGATAATAAAGCGCCTTCCGAATAACATTCATTTCAATCTCAAGCATATACCAAATTTCGATGTCATCACCGCTATCCATAAATACATACTAAACTTGCGGGATTTTCAAAGAAATGTAGACCATTATTAAGTTAGGTTAGTAATTTCTAGTTAATAATAATGGCTATTTCGAGTGAGTGTCTTGATCACTCTACAAGGTGAGGTGGGGACAAAAATTAGAAATTATGTTCGGGTAGGCTTATTTGGCTCGGTTTATCAAAGTTATGCCAAAAATCTCATCATCCCTAATCCGATTCCAATTTCATACTTTGTCTTGAAAAGAAAATTATTCTAAAATTTCATTATAATTATAAGTAACTTTTGTCTAATTTCATAAAAAAATATTTCATAATATTTATCAAGATATATATACTTAAAATCTTATTAAAAATCTAAGATAAACATAATTAATATAAGAATAATATATCAAGATTACTTTACTTAATTAAAAATTTATTCTATCCAAATATATCATTTTTATCAAATAATTATATATTATTGCTTATTAAACTAAGTGTGTAAGTATTTGATGTATTAAATTCAATTTATTTACTAACCAATCTCTACTCCCCACTTATGAATTGGCATCGTCCCGATGGCTAATGAGTAGTAAAAATTTGGATTAGAAAATAAAATGAATTCTATCATGGTAGATTATTTTAGGTGTCAAATAGACGAGCGTTTATATAATATAAAAGAAAAACATTTAAAAACATAAATTAAAAACATGCAAATATATTACAATACTAAAACACAACTTAAAACTACTAGGAGTGTTAAACTAGAAAACCATAAATTAAGTTAAACTAATTTAAACTAATTTTTTTTTTTATTTTTAAACTAAGTTATTTTAATTTATTGTGACTTATACTAACGTACCGTACTACTCTTATTATTTTTTATTCCTTCTTTTCTACCAAACACGGTTATCTAATTTTCACCACTTGACGATCCTCCCGGAATATCGGCGGTAAAAGCCCAACACGAGGAATACGATTTGGAAAATATTCATCTGTCGCTCTTTCCGGAACCCTTGCCAAACGAACACATAACCTAGAAATCAACCATCCAAATGGTAAAGGATGATAATTCGGTCTTCTCCCGAACGCAAAACTCACGGTGATTTCGAATCGGCACCCCCAATCTATAACGGACTCCCGTAGTAATCGCATATAGAAGCATCAATTCATCATCACTAACTTCCGAGAAATTAACGAGTTGGATAAACACGTGAATTGATGAATCGCTTCCACGTTCTAAGATGAGGAAGCAAAGCGATCGTAGAGACATTTTGATCAATATCATAATTGTAGAACAAGAGTGGACAAGCTTCCGAATATTTTGTAATAAAACCGTTAGCGGTATCCAATCTCCATTGGTACTCAAAATGACCTGGGTGAAGTTTGATTTGGTGGAATCAAGAAAATTTGATTTATGTTGGTGGAGGTGAAAGGAACAACAACTCCTCTCACATGTAACAGTATCGTGTTAACGACACGTATTAGCTTCGACGATCGAATAGAATTCTCTTACCACGGTAACATTAATCCTACCTCTCGGCATACGACAAAAATAGTCCCACCCATCTATATCCATCCTCGTAAATGCCCGAGTTGTCAACCTTTACGAAATTTAAACCTCTCTCAATCAACACCGGTGATTGATTGAAATTACTTATATAAGGGTTGTGAACCGAAGCATACATAGGCTCGTAAGGGATTGGATGAAAGAATGGATTTGGAATGACGAGAATTTGGTGTATGTGGAGGTGAATGCTTGTTTACGGATGAACGATCGGACATTTTAAACTTTTTGTAGCAAGAGAATTAAAGTAAAGGAAGGGAATGAGCATTTTAGGAATCCGCATCTGTTTCCTTTTATAGCCAAAGCTTGACCGTTGAAATGGAAATATCCCGAGAAGACCGCAGCCTACTACACCGGCGCGTGCCGGACACCAACCGGCGCGTGCCGGTCAAATAGTGCTCGGTCGAGAGATATTCCAATTTCTAGCTTGATCCAGGATTTATTTTCGACAAATGATTACGCATATTTCGAAATGTAGGAAAAAGATCTAAAAATATCCGAAAACTACGAAAAAGATACGAGAATAACAATGTGCACTACCCCGAGAGTGCATCAAACGTTTAACGTACAAAACAAACATAACAAAAACGAAGTCAAACCAAAAAGTAGATAGTTAAACAACAAAGAAAAGAAATCACTCGTCCTCATCATAGTTAAGATCGATGTCACCGGTAGGATCGTGCGAGATGATGATGATCCAAATGTAGATAAAAACGAAGTAAAATCGCTCCTTGCGACCGTGTCGTATGAATACCATAAGCGAACCGCCGTGGATCCGATACGAAGTTCGAAATGATGTCTCGGTCCTCATCGTCGACATAGAAAGCGATCCACGAAGTCCAAATGAACCCAATCCTGTTGTCACATCTGCTATAGAAGTCACTCCTCCCATGCCCGAGGATGTCCCTGGTGTACACGTAAACATACCACCCCGTCCTATGGATGACGGCGTATAGTCACGATAAATAACGAGGTGGCGGAATCGGCGGAATCCAATGCGGCATAGTATACGGGTAAGGCCGACTATAGGGGTGTCTAGCAGAAATCTCGGCAAATCTAGGATCAAACTCACTCATAGCATCTCGAAATCCTCTCGACCAATTCTAATGTCCTCGGCCCAATGTCTATTACGCTCACAAGGCTAAAGCTATATTAGCATCGGTTCTAGCCCGAGCTTGAACTAAATCCGAAACATAGCCTCAACTTGGCTCTGCTTGTGGCCGATGTGATTTAGTCCAGGTGGTCTAGGTACTTGAGTGTGAATAGGAGGTGGAGGTTGTTGTTGCGACGATTAGGATTATTGTAATTTATTACTCCGGTAGGTAAGGCTCTCGGTTTAAGACCAATGGGAGGAATGTAGGGAGACACGGTTCTATCCGAGGGTAAGACGGGGACTTCGCAAGCTCACACAAGGCGAGAAATGAGACTAGGGAACGGGAGACGTCCCCTCGATAACGAGTCCTTGCAAACTCACATGCCTTAGAAAAGATCAATTTCCCCGATTTATAGGAATATCATTCACCATGGCCCAAGCAATAACTACTTCCTCTCGACCAAATGCACAAACATGTGTGGAAGGACATACATTATGGCCTAAGAAGCTGTTTTATTGCCCGTATGTCCCTAATACAATTCCCATAAGCAAACCTATTTTCTATCCATTCGGCGGTAGGGTCAAAGGCTTGTTGGGCTTCATAAGCTTTGGTTTGTAGAGCCATAGGATGTTCTAAACCCCATACATTATGATAATCCTCCTCCTCCTACGGTATATCGGTTAAGCCATAGAATACATTAATCATAGCGAGGGTAAAAAGTAACATTAACACTTCTTAGAGGGATATAAGTCATCTCCTCAACCGTATCGGCATCATAAGTAGATAATCGAATAAAACTCGATACCATAGAAACGTTAATCTTATCTTTTCTATCCATAGCTACATCCAACCATCCTCTATCCTTGAAAATTTCTTTCACTTCTTTCCCAATCTTCGAAAAATCAATCCCTCGTTCTAACCAAACCTTACTTTTACTAAAGTACTCATCATGTGCCCGCTTAGCTTCTGCACTAGCGGTTTTCTCAAAGGTTAAACTTTTCTCCTTTTTAGTTAAAGGTCTAGTTTGAACTACCGGTACTACGATTGGTACTTCAGTCTTTTTCCTCTTAGGATTACTTCTAGATGATGAGGCCATCTACGATAGTGGTATGACAAAACAACAACACAAACAAACAACACCAACAACAAGAACAAACAATTACTTAGGCTATAAAATCAAAATAAATTCAAAATAAATTCAGAAAATTAACTAAAATTTGAAATATTTGAAATATATATATATTATTACCTTAAGAAGCTAGAATGAAAAGCTTAGGTCGCCGGAATTAATGGGGTCGCCGGAATGAGAGAAAAGAGAGCCTTGAGCTTGCCAAGCTTCAACTTTTTCCAATGGGTATCTTTTTTTTTTTATGATTAAGTTGAAGAGAAGAAGAGAGATTAACACTTATGTGATGTTTGAGTGAAGAAAATTGATTGAAAATTGTTGATTTTTGAGGAGAAGAGAGGGAGAAGTCGGGCTGTTCTTCAATTCGAATTTAGGGTGTGAGAAATGAGGAAAGGGCGCATTTTTTAGGTTTAAGTGTGTACACACCGGCGCGTGCCGGTAGTGTACCGCGCGTGCCGGTCACATAGTCCCCAAAAAACGGAATTTTTATCATTTTTTGTGTAATAAGCTCTAATTATATCACATAAAAATCATTTGATGTTAATCCTATGATTTATGTTATATAATCTAAGTTTAATACAATTTTTCTATATAAAACTTGATAAAATATAAAAACTAATATAATATTGAAATCACATATTTTTTGATATAATATACCTACTTTACATGATAAAATAGGTTTATTATAAATTTTTCATAAAAATATTTTTCTTTTTAAGTTTAGAAAAATAACTTTAAAAATACGAAATTTAATTAAAATTTGAAAAATTAAAACACACACCGAAATTCTTAGGATTTTTTGCTAACTCCTCAATCTCGGATCCTCAAGATTGTTATCATAACGGTCCCTTAACCTTTCTCCTAGGAGTGATGCGTTTGAATTATCTCTTTGTATTCCCTCGGGATTTTCGGATAACCACCTAATCGTTCCCTTCTTAATAACATTCAAACACTCATCACGGGATATGGTTGTATTTCTTCCACACTCGTCCAAGCATGTTCCATTTTCCCACATGATTCTACACTTCATTAAAAACCTTGCTCTTCTTTTTATTGCACTCCTTGAATTTCCATTACAAAGTTCTCTTTCTCTGACTTCGATTAATAATTCCTTATTTAATTTAGAAACTAAGGCTTCTATCTTAAAGGCGACATCCTTATTTAGACCTAATCTTAAAAGTAAAATAAAAACTCTTATTCTATCTATGAAAGGCATCCAGTTCTTTTACGTCTATCCGGTAAAAGACGAAACTACTTTAAAATGCATATTAAAAGGTGAATTAGAAAGATAGTACCTGTAATCAGCTGAGTTTAAAATTCTGCTTCCTCAATTCGTTGGAGGGTCGATAAGTAATAATACTTCTTCTGTTTGAGGTATCCCTTCAGCTTCCACGAACAATTTCACCCTGTGTCCATTGGCTATAAAAGTTGTTTTTCCATCAGTTAGTTCAATGACTCGGACTTATAGATTTTTGTTACGTCATATGGACTGTCCATCTAGATTTAAGCTTTCCGGAAACAACTTCAAACGTGAATTATATAAAAGTACTCGATCACCTATATGGAACTCACGACTATAGATTTTCTTATCATGAAAAGCTTTCGTGCGTTCCTTGTAGATTCGAGCATTTTCATAAGAATCGAGTCGAAATTCTTCTAGTTACGTTAAGCGAAGTAATCTATGATCACCGACGACTTTAGGATCAAAGTTTAGAAATTTAATAGCCCATAAAGCTCGGTGTTCTAATTCAACGGGGAGATGACAAGATTTTCCGAATACTAATTTGTAAGGAGAACAGCCAATCGGTGTTTTAAAGGCTATTCTGTATGCCCATAATGCATCATCAAGTCTTTCTGCCCAGTTTTTACGATTCGAGTCCACTGTCTTCTCCACAATTCTTTTAATTTCTCTATTAGACACCTCTACCTGTCCACTAGTTTGTGGATGATAGGGTGTTCCAAGTTTATGAGTTACACCATATTTCTCAATTACCTTAGTAAATGGTCGGTTACAAAAATGTGAACCTCTATCACTAATGATAGCCCTCGGAATGCCATATCGTGTGAATATATTCTTTTTAAGGAACCTTAGCACTACTGCGGTATCATTAGTAGGGAGAGCTTCGGCTTCTACCCATTTAGAAACATAATCAACCATTACTAGAATAAATCTTTTTCCAAAAGATACGGGGAAAGGTCCCATGAAATCTATACCCCACACATCAAATAGTTCACATTCTAAAATCGGTTGCATAGGCATTTCATGTTTTTTCGATATATTTCCCCATTTTTGACATGATTCACAAGATTTTGCATATTTATATGCATCTCATATAGTGTAGGCCAATAGAAACCACATTGTAAAACTTTGAAAGCGAGTTTTCCATCCTCCATGATGACCTCGCCTCACGATCATGACAAAATGATAATACACTTAAAATTTCACTATCGGGAATACATTTCCTAATTATTCCATCCGAGCATCTTCGGAAAAGATCCGGTTTATCCCAATAATAAAACTTTAAGTCGTAAAAGAACTTCTTTTTCTCGTTGCCAAGTCCAATGAGGTGGGATGTACTTGGTAATGTAGTTAACAATATCCCCAAACCATGGCGAATCTTCCTTTGATGGTATTCTAGTTTTTAATAATCGCATGGTTGAAGGAGTATCTATCTTAAACAAGTTTCTCATCCGGAAACGAATCCGAATTTCTTTTCCTTTTCCTTCATCATTATCCATCCTGCTTAGATGATCGCTACTACATTTTCACTTCCTTTTTTATCCTTAATTTCAATATCGAATTCTGAAGTAACAGAATCCACCTAAGAAGACGCGGTTTGGCATCTTTCTTACTTAAAAGATACTTCGTATTTGAATGGTCCGTGTAGATTATTACCTTAGAACCAACAATATATGATCGAAACTTATCTAAGGCAAATATTACGACCAACGGTTCTTTCTCGGTAGTTGCATAATTAAGCCGAAAGTTGCGTTTAATGTGTGAGAAGCATAGTAGATAGCTTTGAGAATTTTGTTATACCGTTGACCTAAAACGACTCCTACTGACTAAATCACTTGCATCACACATAATTTCAAACGGCAAATCCCAATCCGGTGCTACTAGTACTTGGTGCGGTAGTTAATTTCGCTTTTAGGGTCTTAAAGGCTTCCATACATTTATCATCAAAGTTAAAAGGCACTTCTTTTTCTAGCAAATGACTCAAGGGTTTTGCTATTTTTGAGAAATCGCAATAAACCTTCTATAAAATCCTGCATGTCCAAGAAATCCTCTTAACGTTTTTAAATTAATTGGTGGAGGTAATTTTTCAATTACTTCGACTTTAGCTTTATCAACTTCAATTCCTTCTTCAGAGATTCTATGACCTAGTACAATTCCTTCAGATACCATCAAATGACATTTTTCCCGAGTTTAGAACCAAGTTGGTATCTTCACAGCGTTGTAAAACACGTTCTAAGTGTGATAAGCATTTATCAAAAGAATCTCCATAAACACTAAAGTCATCCATAAAGATTTCTAAGAATTTCTCAACCATATCAGAAAATATTGCCATCATACATCGCTGAAATGTAGCAGGTGCATTACATAATCCAAACGGCATTCTTTTATAAGCAAAAGTTCCATATGGACAAGTGAAGGTAGTTTTTTCTCTATCTCCTGCTGCAATGAATATCTGTAAATAACCTGAATAACCATCTAAAAAGCAGTAATACTTATGTCCACTCAATCTTTCCAACATCTGCACGATGAATGGAAGTGGATGATGATCCTTTTTAGTATGATCATTCAGTTTCCGAAAGTCAATACACATTCGATATCCTGTAATTTCCCTTGTCGGAATCCATTCATTTTTATCATTTTCTTTTACCGTGAAACCTCCTTTCTTTGGAACTACTTGAGTTGGACTTACCCATTCACTATCGATATGGGAAAGATTATTCCCATTTCTAATAGCTTAATGACCTCTTTCTTAACGATTGTTTGCAAATTCGGATTGAGGCGGCGTTGTGGCTGAATACAAGGTTTAGCTTCTTCATTCAAAATAATCTTGTGAACACAAATTTCGGGGCTAATTCCTTTGATATCGCACTTGTCCATCCAAATGCTTTCTTATGTTCTCTTAACATTCTTAGTAATTGATCCTCTTGTTCTTTTGTTAAGGTTGATGAAATGATAATAGGTAACAGATTATCATTTTCAAGAAAAGCATATTTCAAATTCGAAGGAAGTGGTTTCAACTCTAGATTCCTTGGTGGATCTTCTACTGACGGTTTTAAAACTGGTCCTTCCATTTCCAATTTCAAATTTTGATGCCATGGATGTTTAACAAACCCTCCTTTATCTAAATAAAGGATTACTTCTTTCATTTCAAAGTATCATCTTCATCTTCTTTATAGATGGAAAATGCCAAACATTCTTCTAATGTATTTTCATAATCTTTAGATTTGGCATCCCGAGATAGTAGAATATTCATCTATAAAAGAACATGATTCGGTTCTTTATATGGATGGTTTATAGCTTTGAAGATATTGAATGAAACTTTATCCTCATTAACTCTCAGTATTAGTTCACCTTTTTGAACATCTATCAAAGTTCTTCCTGTAGCTAGAAATGGTCGACCTAGAATAATTGGCGCCGAATATCCTTCTTCCATTTCCATTATTACAAAGTCTCTTTGGGAAGTAAAATTTATCAATTTTAACCAACACGTCCTCGATTATTCCCTTAGGATGTTTAATTGATCTATACGCCATACGAAGGGTCATTTCGGTATTCGTAAACTCTCCTATTCCTAGTTTCTTATAATCCTCATAAGACATGAGATTGATACTTGCTCTAGATCACACAATACTTTCTTAAACAGAAATCCTCCAATTTCACATGGGATAGTGAAACTACCGGGATCTTTAAGTTTAGGAGGTAGTCGATCTTTGAAGTATTGCGAGAACATTCTTCATTAAGGCATATATTCTCATATTCTTCTAATCGCTTTTTATTAGATAGGATATCTTTAAGAAACTTTCCATAGGCGGGCATGTTGACTAAAGCTTCTATAACGGGGATATTGACATGAATATGACGAAAAGTGTCAAGGAAACGAGCATATTTCTTATCGGTTTTTATCTTTTTAATTTGATCTTTCGGTGGATAAGGCAAAGATTCTAAATCTATAACCTTTGGTTCGAAGTCATTTTCTCTTTTCCTTTCTCCTTGAATCCTTGATCATTACTTGATCTCCAAGTTTCATTATCTTGAGACTTTTCCTTTAAAACATCCCCCGTATCAACTTTATCCTTCTCGTTACTTTTAAATCTTCTTGTTTTTCTCCCTGATTTTCTCTGACATGTTCCTTAAATAGGGTTCTCAGGTCCTTATCCATAGGATCTTTCAGAATTCTAGGGACTTTTACCCATTTTTCACCTTCAATTTCGGGTTCAACATTATTCTGTTTTAAGAATTCTTTGATAATTTCTTCCTCTTCATCAGTAAATTCAAGTTCGTCCTTTTCCTTTACGATATTACCGTTTAAATCTTTTTCTACCTCATTGTTTCCTGCGTTCTCTGCTCTAGTATCTTCACAATATTTCCTACTTCTCGTAATCACAGCTTTTACCTCTCTCGGGTTTCTTTCAGTATTACTTGGTAATCCTCCTGGAGGTCTACTGTTGTTACGTTCTCCTTCTCTACTCAAATGATCTTCCATATTCCTTAACGATGCTTCTATAGTTCTCATTCTCGTATCATGTCCACCCATAGACGTTTTCAACATAGTCATATCCTTAGAGACTGA
Source organism: Gentiana straminea (assembly GCA_036785695.1). Classification (NCBI taxonomy): domain Eukaryota; kingdom Viridiplantae; phylum Streptophyta; class Magnoliopsida; order Gentianales; family Gentianaceae; genus Gentiana; species Gentiana straminea. The sequence continues at coordinate 4,637,518 of JAVUPR010000061.1, forward strand.
ACCTATAGAAGTTATCATAGTTTCTATATTCTGAGCTTGAGTAGATACTACACCCATCATATTTTCCATTAATTTATCCCATTTATCAACTCCTTCAAAGTTGGGTTGAACTTTGGGTGATTCGGTATAGTTTGAGTAGTATGTTGTGGATAAGATTTAGGTAACGATTGTAGGTTCGATTTGATGTATTTCCTTGATGAACTTGATTACTATATGGATTCTTATACCGAATCTGGATATGGCGGTTGTCCTGGCTTATTAGGGTTTTCGGACCATCTAAAAGTTGGGTGCTCTCTTCTAATAGCATTAAAGGAGTTTGAATACGCGTTGTTCAAATTCCTATCCGTTGTAAAAAACTCACCTCTTCCCTTGAGTATCCTTCGGTTCTTCTATCCCTAATGACACATTATCATGACTTGAGTAGTCATTTGGTACGATAGTTTCGATTTTACGATCCTACTAGCTTGTAGGCCGTCAAATTTCCTACCCAAATTCTCCAAGTGTGCTAGAACTTCCATATTCGATGTGCATTCTCCTGCAAATGCTACTTTCCCGGTGCTAGAACCGGTTTCCCACATTCTCGTTATTTTTGGAAATCTTTTCTATAGCATCGTAAACTATTTGGGCTTCACTCATCATTAATGAACCACCACATGCATGATCTACATCCGCACGTGAATCTTTCCTTAATTTACGACGAGAAAAGTTGGATTTGCATTTCTAAGGAATAACCATGATCGGGACAAGATCTTAGCAACTTTTTAAATCTCTCCCACGCATTCCCAAGTGTTTCTTCGAGATCCTTGTCTAAAGTTGGCAATTTCGACTTTTAATTCCAAATTTCTACCCGGAGTAAAATACTTCGCTTTAAGAACTCGGTTTGAATTTCCTCCCAACTAGTCAATGAATGATGTGGGAGTGACATAAACCAATCTCGTGCTCTTCCTTTTAAAGAAAAAGGAAACATAGACATCCTTGTTAATTCACGATGAGCACCTTGACTTTTGGTGTATTGCACAATTCTTCGAAAAGATAGAGGTGATGATGTGGATCCTCATCATCCTCTCCTAGAAATTGGGCTCTTGCGTCAATTAGACCAAAAAGATGAGATTTTATTTCAAAATTATTTGCTCCTTCATTGGGTAAACGAACCGGATTATTAGTCCGGTTTATTCTTAAGGTCCGATCACAAATAGGTCTCGGATTTGGTGGGTTATTATTACGATTGTTCGGTTCCGATTTTGATTATTTCTATTCGGTTATTTGGTATTGGTAGATCCGATTAAGATTTTGGCCATGCCCTTGAGCATGATCTAGCCCCTTGTTCGTGTGTTTCATCACTTGTTTTCGACCATTTTCGTATTTTGATTTGATGATGATTCTCCGTCGGGATTTCACGACCAGTATGACCTTGTTTCCTTCTCGCTCTTAACCGCCTTTCGTAAGTATCTATGTCAGGCTTATAAGGAATAAGTGGGGCCTTACTCTTTACGGTCATCAACTAACGAAAACCGAAAATAGTTGAAATCGATAAAAGTAAAGATTGGTAACTTACTTATTAGGTAAGTACCAACGAAAAAGAAAATAGAAATGGGGTAAGAAAAGTGTTGACTTATCCTCGAGACTTTTGAGTTAATATAAGTAGAAATCATTCGAACACAATGAATTAGCGTCGTTCCCCGGCAACGGCGCCAAAAAAGCTGACGGACCTTTTCTATGCTATCAATCCTTACCGGCAGTGTACCGGGTCAAATTGTAGTGATAGAGTGATGAGTCAGGTGTCGATCCTCAGGGAAAACTTGGTAATTCACCGTGTGATTAAACACCAAGAAACCGTTATTATCTCAATCTAAGTCGCAATTTTATCATCCAACCAAACTCTAAACTAACAAAGCATCAAACTAAAACGAGATATATATAAGTATATAAATATATATATAGATATATAGCAATACATATATATATATAGATATAAGTATATATAGGTACCAAAACAATATCTAAGGGAGGGAGATAGATATTATAATTATAGACTAGCCAAGAATATGTTATTGAATCCTTATATCTTTTTAGTGAAATTGGATGTGCTTGATCTTTATTTTAAGTTAAATCAATTATACGAAACGGTGCACTCCTAAACTAAACAATTCATTCTCACACGAGCATCCGAATTTGTCATATGTCCAATCATTTGTCCAAGGTCATCCTCAAGCATGGGTCACTCCCGTTTTGTCATTCGGCCAATTTTAAGGTATGTCAATTAAACAAATGAATTAAACGTAATAATCTCTCGAGTACATATTTCAATAAGAGTTTGTTTCTCCCGAAACAAATCTACCCCCGGTTTAGGAAATCGGATTCCGTTGTCACGTTTTCACTCGGCCAATTTTACCCTCCGGTCTTTCTATTAACGAGTTCATAACCTAACTACGAGGCGTCAATTCATAATTAGATTATGAATTCTTTCATATCAAGTAGCTAATTCAATACGAATATAGAAAGAGATTCATTATAACCGATTTTTATCCAATTTTAGTATAGTCATCATCCATTTCCCTAAAAAGATAATACTAATCCAATTTCATATCTTGGCTAGATACTAAGTTAGCCTAATATCATTATAAGTAAGATACTAATAACAACATAAATACATTAGAAAAGTTACCAGATTACAATCGAAGCTTCAGAGTTGTATCCTCCGGAAATAGCAACTCCTTTACATCAATGAGCCTTGATACATCTTCTAAGCATTATAACGATACTTTATACTACAGCATTATTCCGGCAGAGTGCCGTTTACAGCTTTTATTTAACTAAAAACAACAAAACGAAACTATATATAGATATAGAGAAGAGATATATGCATTGGTACACTTCAAAATGGTTGCATTTGAGGTCTATTTATAGACCATATCACAAGGCCGGCGCGTGCCGGACCACCACCGGCGCGTGCCGGCTACACAGTATATATTCCTTTGTCAGAGATTTGTGGGCCCAGTTTCAGAGATTTTTCTGCAATATTCGGCCTTCTCCGGCGCGTGCCGGACATACAACATATCTGATGTTCGTAAAAACCTATCTCGAGCTGTAGACCTCAGATTGACATGATTTGATATTCGTTGGAAAGCTCTTTTGAAGGCCTACAACTTTTATCAAGGACTTTTTCTCTGAAAATGCCTCTAAGTTAGATCAAATGTCCGTTGAAGAATTAAAGACGAGTTGATCTGTTCAAAGTTGTTAGATTTTGGCATAATCTTTTATCCCACAAAAACTCATGATTTATACTTCAAAGTATGTCATATTTTGGGATCTTGGTAAACATCTGATCCTGCAATAATATCAATGAAACACCAAACGTAAATCTGACAAAAAACCATCATTTTTATCGTTTTTATAACTTATGCATCTAATTATAACTAACTATGTTTTTTATAAGTTTTTAATGCATTTATATGAAATTATACTAAAATATCATAAATATAATAATAAAAAGTCTTATAATTTGATCATATATTTTTCATACATCATACACTTCAAACTTATTGTCATTTATTGGCTTCCGGAATATTCTTAATTACTTAATATAATACTATGATTAATTAATTTGCAAAATACATTTGTATCATATACACATATATATTTGACATACATACATGTATATTTAATTAATTAACATAATTAAAATCTTGTATTTAATTTATTCATAATAAATAAATACCGTCATATCAATTTATCACTATAGCACTTTATAGTCGAGATAAAACTTTCCTTATTTGGTTATCACTATAACCGCATTTTAATCCGGCTAGATGTCCTTATGTGTGTGACCTTATAAGCTTCCGAATATGTTGTCGTAGGCACAAAGTGCAATTACGAAAATGCCCTTCATACATAACGATCATGGATAGCTTCTAGCAACACGCCATGATCCCCAGTCATTAGAAGAGTCAAATGCAATGACTGTAAGGAAATCAATCGAGTAGCGCAGCGGAATTTCAAAAATTGATTTCTCAATCCAGGATCGACTTTGTTTAAACAATAAACATATAAGAGAGGGGACGGTAATATTACCTTGGTTGATCTAAAAGATCGACGCTATGACCGTCCGGTAGGAGTAGATGTGCGTGAGCCGTTCATGTGTCCGGCCTCTACCAGTAATCCACACGAGCACCTCGCCGGAATCCCGCCAAGGATTGCTACTAGAAAAAGTCGAGTGCTATGTCGACCTTTTCTCTCTCTCTATAATCTTTCTCTAAGAAATTCTCTTATTTTTCACAAGAACAATTAGCTCTTGGAATTATGGTGTGTATAAAGAGCTAGCCAACCTCCTCTTAAATAGAGGTGTGGTGCGCCCCCTTCAATCCTATTCCCAATAGGATTAGCTTCTGTGTTGATTAAGGAGAAAGAAAATATTTTCCTGAAAATATATTTGATTGATTTATCTCATTAAATATTCAACATATTATATTAAATATTGCTGAAATAGTGTCCTAAACCCAATCGGTGTGGACCGGATCCGACCGGGTCGGATCATTTCTACTATTTCTTTATGATTATACATGTATAATATATGATTTTTCTGTTGTCATATATTTGTTCTTTTAAAAAACCAATTATGAATTGTTATATGATATCGTCCTTAGTATTAAACTGTGATAGAGAAACCATGATAGGCGATTATGGTTGATGAGATCTCTAATCACTTTAATAAGTTTGATACTTAAATGTCTCTAGCCTTATGTACTATTAAACAGGGCATTGATAGTACAAACAGGCTAGCACGTATTAGATATCTTATGTCTTTAAGGACATGGATAGATCTCGTCTATCAAAGTGTAGAGACACTTGGACTGTACGTGGACGTGTATTAGAGAATGCGTACATTAGACTGACCCACTTACACTGTTAAGTGTCACACTATGTCACGGTTGTGTAATAATCCTTAGGATCGGAGTCTACATGGCATCACGGTGTGGATTGTCATGCTTTGACACTATTGAGGTTTCCCTTAGCCATGGGGTGATCATACGGTAATGATTGAGTGTGATACTGATGTTAGGTCGTCTGGGAATCGCGTACCCTATGAATAGGAGTGAATATCCGAAAGGGCCTTCCTATTAGGAATGTCTAGTTCTCGTGAATCTTTGCAAAGTGGGAGTAAATGAGGTATTCCGAGAGAGCTTGATATCCAGATTATGGGATACGATCATATGGATATTACTACGGCGATAGGATTCTATTTACATGCTAACCGAGCACATGAAAGGTAGTAGTCATTGCGTATTGACTCTTCCGATGATTGAGGGTCATGGACGTGTTGCTAGACGCTATCTAAGATCGTTAGATGTGAATGGCATTTTCGTAATTGCGCCTTATGTCTACGGCCAACATATTCGGGAGCCCATCGGGTCACACACATATGAACATCGAGTCGGATTAAAATGTGGTTATAGTTGATAACCAAATAAGGAAAGAATTTATCTCATACTATAAAGGTTATAGTGGTAAATTAATATGGTTGTATTTATTTATTATGAATAAATATAATACAAGATATTAATTATGTTAAACCACATAATTATAACCATATTTTAATCCGACTTGATGTTCATATGTGTGTGACCCGATAGGCTTCCGAATATGTTGGTCGTAGACATAAGGCGCAATTACGAAAATGACCTTCACATCTAACGATCACGGATAGCGTCTAGCAACACGTCCATGACCCCCAATCATTGGAAGAGTCAATACGCAATGACTACTACCTTTCATGTGCTCGGTTAGCGTGTAAATAGAATCATATCGCTGTAGTAATATCCATACGATCGTATCTTGATCATATCCCATAATCTGGATATCAGGATCTCTCGGAATAACTCAATTACTCCCACTTTGTAAAGATTCACGAGAACTAGTCATTCCTTATGGGAAGGCCCTTTCGAATATTCACTCATACTGTTAGGGTACATGATTCCCGGACGACCAAACACGTATACTCCGCATGCTTCAGTATCACACCCAATCACTACCGCATGATCTCCCCATGGCTAGGGGAAACCTCAATAGTGTCAAAGCATGACAATCTACACCGTGATGCCATGTAGACTCCGGTCCAAAGGATTATTACACAACCGTCACATAGTGTGACACTTAACAGTGTAAGTAGGTAAGTCTAACGTACGCATTCTCTAATACACGTCCACGTACTGTCCAAATGTCTATACACTTCGGTAGACGAGATCTATCCCTGCCTTTAAAGACAGAAGACATCTAATACGTGCTAGTCTATTCGTACTATCAATGCCATGTTTAATAGTACATAAGCCTAGAGACATTTAAGTATCAAACTTATTAAAGTGATTTGAGATCTCATCAACCATAATCGCCTATCATGGTTTGTCTATCACAGTTTAATACTAAGGACGTCATCATATAACAATTCATAATTGGTTCTTTAAAAGAACAAATATATGACAACAGAAAAGGCCATTTATTATATATGTATAATCATAAAGAAAAATAGTAGAAATGATCCGACCTGGTCGGAATCCGGTCCAACCCGATTGGGTTTAGGACACTATTTCAACAATGACTAGTACCTTTCATGTGAAACGATTACCGTGTAAATAGAATCCTATCGCTGTTACAATATCCATACGGTCGTATTTAGAGTGTCTATACATTAACGGACATATATTATAATCTGGATATCATGCTCTCTCAAAATAACTCATTTTACTCCCACTTTGCAAAGATTCACGAGAGTAAGATAATCCTTATAAGATGGCACTTTTGGATATTTACTCATATTCATAGGATACGCGATTTCCGGACGAGGAACATGAATCATACGCATGCTTCAGTATCATACTCAATCACTACCGCATGAACGCCCCATGGTAGAGGAAACCTCAATAGTGTCAAAGTATGACAATCCACACCGTGATGTCGTGAAGACTCCGATCTTAGGATAATTACACAACCGCCACATAGTGTGACACTTAATAAAGTAAGTGGGTCAGTCTAACGTACGCATTCTCTAATACACGTCCACGTACAGCCCAAGTGTCTATTAGATGTGATGCCCGAAAGACAATTTTGTAATTGTTTTATTTAATAAATGAAATGATATTATTATTCATATTTATTATTCTCATATTCACCGATGTGACAATAGTATTTACACTACAGAAAACCCTGAAGTATATCGTTTATGTAATCACTTAGCTCATTGTATGGGATATACACGAGAGGATTGAGTTAGTGAAGATGTACTTAAAATACAATTAGCCCGTAGTGAAGTTGATCGAGAGTATCGGGTCTCTTCTTTAACGTGCTATTAATACGCGCAGAACACAATAGGTGTGATTGTCTTATCCGGACTTTCGGTTAAGAGAACCTAGTGGGGCATTTATATGTGATAGATATATCATATAGGGCTGGACCGATTTGATTAGGGTTCACGATATAATTCCGTAATCGAGAAGTCTTATCGAATCAATCGATGATCATATTTATGAATATGTCTTAATCGTGAGGTGATCACAGTCAACTGCTTGAATCAGTATGAGGTTTGACTTGACGGTTAAGGATTACACCGAGTCCGTGATCCGAATTACCCCATCTTGGCATTGTACTTGGATTGAGTGAGTAGTCCGTGTTATCACGGATACGGAATCCATTGCTTCCATTTACGGAAGTAGATAGACGATTCCCTTATTTGTTAATCCTAAAGCGATCGATCCATGGAGTTCATATTACACTTTGGTTAGCTACCGGTAAGTTGTATGAATTAATTGATCACTAGGGGTTAATGGTAAATAAGGATAAGAGGTTCGAAAAGGGTTAACGGTAACTTCCCGATTTAGAATGAACGATCTGTGGAGGATTAATCCATATGTAATGATTATATCAATGGACGCTTATTATCATTCTCGTGAGGAGATAAATATAATCTCATAATCGGAGGAGTGCGATCACGGGATTATGGTGGCATATTCCCGTGATTGATTTATCGAATATAATTATTCGTTCGTAAGATAATTATTTATTTGATTTATCGGAGCCGCCGATTATTAGTCCATGGTCCCCGACGTGCTTCCAATATAGCATAGCTATTCTCGGACGTCGAATCCTGATAATATTAATTTAGTTCTTATTAGAATTTAATTAAAACGATATGTGAATTAATTGTTTAGTGGACTATTAAATTAGTTTGGCTAAATAATTAAATATGTGAAAAATATATTTTTCATAATTTTGGCCCAATTTAGTGTGTTATGGCCAAAAATCATAATTGACTAGGTCAATGATAATTTTCGGCCAAGGCAATGTTTTAAGGAACAAGAAATTACTTTTCTTGTGGATTAATAAGACATGTGCACAAAATATTTATTGGATAAATATTTATGGTAAGAAATAAAGATAAAGATTGTTCTAGATTTGTTCTAGGATATTCTAGGATTATCTTTTATTTATTGGATTTATTTATTTGCAAAATATAATCCTTGGAAAACAATGATTACTCTCCTATATAAAGAGAGTTCTCTCAAGCCTAAAACACAACACAATTTTTGACTCTCCCTATAATTTAGAGAGAGATAAATTTCGGCCAAGGGTAAGAGGGAAAAATCTTGGAGGTTTTTCCGGCTAGCATATCGGAAGGATTCGAGACGAGGATTTCCTTCCACCGGGAGTTGCTTGAATCTCACGGCGGAAGATCGTGGTGCTCTTCACACCATCTTTTGTTCTTCCTATTACGGTTCTTCTACTTGGATTTTGAGATCCATGAGGTATGTTCTACAACCCCCTTGTTGAGTAGATCTAGTTATTTTATTATGTGTAAATTATAGATCTAGATCCTTAAATCGCTTCCGTTGCGGATGATATTACTAACAGTGTCTTTACACTTTGATAGACGAGATCTATCCCTACCTTCAATAAAATAGAAGACATCTAATACGTGCTAGTCTAATCATACTATTAATGTCCCATTTAATAGCACATACGACTAGAGACATTTTAAACATCAAACCTTGAATAGTGAGTCGAGATCTTATCAACCATAATCACTATTATGATTTCTTTTTCACAGTTCGACACTAGGGACGTTATCATATATACAATATCATAATTGATCCGATAAATGAACAAATATATAATAACATAAAGCCATTTATTATATGTATAAACTCGGTCGGATCCGGTCCAACCCGGTTGGGTTTAGGACACTATTTCAATAGGAACTTGGGTCTGATAGCTTTCCATGGCCTCCACATACTCAACCTAGGCCGCCAAAGATCACGTGCATACCGTAGAGACATAAACCGTCTGATTATCGAACACTGCTGTGCAACGCGCCTTCTAGATTCCCCACATAAGCCACACAAACATGGCCGCGTCCTGAGCACCCTGTTTCTCAAGCAGCCTCATGAAAAACTCGCCAAAGGAGGCAGAACGAAGGTGCCGCAAAGTCCCACCAAATGGCGACATTCTCCAAACTCTAGCTTCCATCTCAAACTCAAAAATCACATGCCGCATCGTCCCATAGTCTCCCCCACATGCCATGCAGACACCATCCCCCACATTCCGCCTCCGCAAGCCCTGGCCAATAGCAAGACAGTCATGCAAGCATCGCCATAAAAAATGCTAAATACGCGGCTGAACCAGAAGCCGCCAACAGCTCCTCCAAATCTTGCTCTACCCTGTCGAAGTAGACGGTCCAGCTCCTGATGACGGCCAATAAAGTGATAAGGCCAGGAAATATCCTGACCGAACAGTGTAGACTCCCTGGCGATCGTAGTGCCAAATCTGTCGGTCCGGACTCCGGATACCCCCCTATTAAATATTTAAATTTAATAACTACCGAAAACAAAGTCTTATAATTTATGTACATGATATTTATTTTTTCAGATACAAAAGGTTTAACACATACGTTAAATATACCCCAGGCGAGACTCGAACCCAAATCGTCTTGCCATGATATAGCCTAGCTAACCGCTAGGTCGATGTACTGAATACAATTTATGTAAATGATAATTTCTCGTATATCATTTTGGGGTGGTGTTGAATTGAATTATAATTAAGGCGCTGACGTGTGTCATAATATAATGGAAGCGGCTGATGTATCATTACTGGGGCTATATAGTAAAGCTTCTATCGTGTACACCTTAAATTTCATTCATGTTTCATCTCTGAATAGTAAAATTCTGATGCATAAAATAATGTCAAAATTAAAAAGATTACGTGAGTTTGACTAATTCACCCAAAATGGACAAAAACTCTACCGTGAGTGACAGTGGCGGAGCTACATACAGCCAAGAGAAACAACTGCTCATTTGATTCAAATAAAATTTACACTATGCATACAGTTTGCCCCCATTTAAATAATTTTTTTTTATTTTAGGAAGCGATCCATTTTATTGCAAAATAAAAAAGTCAAACGTTGTTACACAGTTTTTGCAGAAAAGAAATAACCAACTAAATACACATGATTTATTGGTCTTACAAGCCCCATGCAACTCGGATGTTTCTTGTCCTTTCTACCATTTGTGCGGTTAAGATGTGCGGCGGAGTTCGGGGCCCTCCTTCTCCAAAAATACGATTTTTGCGCCAGTACCAAATACCATATGCAAGCTCTCTCCACAGGTTTCTCCATTTCAACGACCCCATGCGATTCTGAGTCATCTTAAAAGAAAAGGCAATCAAGTCTCTTGTAGTTACGGTAGCAAAGAAATCCAATTTGTTAATAGGATCCAGAACTTGATCCCAAACCGCTCTAGGCCATGCACAATCTCGCAGAGCATGTAACGACGGTTCCTCTTCAGATCCACAGACCTCCTTTAAATTTTTTATTTGCCTTTCAAAACTTTTCTGGCCCTTACCGAGATCATGCGTCTGCCCTGATGAGTGATGACGACCAACATATATATCTAACAAAATTGGTTTAAACTAATGATGAGAATTATTTATTTAGAACATATTTTTTATTCAAAAGAATAATTATAGCTAATAATATTATTATTTTTAAAAAAAATTCAGATAATTTTTTGCTTTATAATTTTTTTTCCCTTAAGAGAAATTGTGAGAATTGGTAAACAAATAATTTTGTTTCATTATTGTTTTGATTCTAGAGATTTACTAGTTCTAGATTTTTTTTCTACGTCATATATAGGAGGATTATCAATGTTATAGAATTATCTTTACATCAACAAAATTATAGAAACATTATTGCACTAATAAAATTAGGGGTTATTATTTACCCTCCACCCATTCTACCGCTGCATCCAGCCTACAGGTGTATCATACCGTTTTCAAGGAATCGACATTGTGAACATCAGTTCCAGAGTCAAAAATCGACTTTTCTAGGATCGTTTCAGAATCGACTCTACGAGATATCGGTTTTTAGCTTCAAATTTGAATTCCACAAAATCGATTTTACTGTGACGCACCGATAGAGTTATTATGATGCTAATTATAAGTGCCCTTTAGAATTATAGGGGTGTTTTCTTGTTAAGTCATTAGCTTGAGTGATTTTGTTCGAGTTTTCTGCTTCTGATGAGAGGATATCAATAAATCGTGAGTCTATACTAATAAAAGAAGTGATGTGCTTTGCAACTTGCAATACTTCAAATGCATCAAAAAAAAAAAAAAAAAATATAGTTAAACTTAAATTTTATGTTCACTCCACTAAACACATTTTATACCACCCCTTTAAAGTCTTCTTCTTTCACCAATTTATATTTCCTGTTTTTATGTCTAATTTTTCACCAATGAAAATTTACGTTAAAATGGCGATCTTAGAGCACTTGCGGTAGATCTTAAATAAATTATATTTAGAGATCTACCATATTTATGTAAAATGAAAAATCTGATACATTTGATCTTAGATAGTGATTCTATAAACTAAAAAAACGTATTTAAAACTGTAAAATAAAAAATTCGTTAACCAAATATGATGGTTATTCATGAAAACTTGTGTCATTTTCTTCTGATGTTTCATTTTTAGGTAACAGTACATATTAGAAGACCCTTGAGTTTTCCATGGGGGCAAGGCCCATACCCCAGTGGTCACCGCTGGGGGTTTTTACCCTCGCCTCCAGTGGAAGGATCCGGGTTCGATACCCCTCTCCCGTAGTTAGTGGAAATATAAATTGGGTGATAAGGATAAATCCACTGTTCATAATCTCAAATCCACTGTTTGCTGCAGTAGAACTGACCCCAAATCTAATGTTTCACTATCACGGTAGAATAAGGATATGTTTTTTTACCAAAAAATATATATTCTACTATCCTTTTTGCATATTTCTATGTTCAAATTGTATTTATTTATTTTTTTACAAAAAACCCAAAGAAAAATGACTAGTACGTCTGCAAATCTAGTGCAAAGATTTCTTATTGAAAAAATCCACTTGCATCAGATTAAAACAAAAATAAGACATCAAATACATTATTATTACAAATAAATTGTAGGTCACCTGATGCCACATGTTTTGATTTCGTTATCAACGAGTCTTAACAGTAGATTTTTTTAACTAGATAGAATGTCATGACACATTAAAGTTATGATGTGTGTTTAAAAATTAAGCAGATTTTTATAATTTTAAAGAAATTTTGAAAGAGCGATACTGATACAACGGTTGCGTTACAGCAAATTAACTACACGTCAGTCCAGTTTGAAGAGGCTCGTATACAGAACGACACCTAAAGGGCAGGAGATTCAATTAATCGAGATTCCGAAAGAGATAATTTCACCCCTACCATCAATAGGTTTAGCTAGTGGGACAATTTTGGGCCTTTGATTATATTGGGCCAACATGATAATGAATAAGGCCTGCATTATTATAAAATATGGTAAAATATGTTGTGTGATTCGTTATGTAATAACCATTTGCGACGGTAGCGACGGTAGCGATTATCTTAATGAAGTTTAAATGGGAGACAAAGTGGTAATAACAGTTTTTTACCATAGAATGAATGAATTAATAGGGGTAGATTTTATTCGTTATATAGATCCATGATTCTCGGGATATCTCAAGATTTGCAGTATGTGTATGGAGTACCTGTGCCGTGCCATGCAATGCAGTAGCTGTAAATATATAAATAACGAGAAATGGGTGAGACAATGGTCCAAAATTAAATCGACTTTTTTGGCTTTCTATATATGAACTAGGAAAGGAAACATTCGTGCTCCGCACGAGCGGTGTTCCGGTTTATTTTTATAATTATTGAAATGCGAAAATCAAAAGTGAATCAGTACATGTAATAATCATATAGGACTGAAATGATAAGCCCGAGTAAACTATAAAAAGGTATACGATACGTGTCCGACAACCAACACGACATGATACGCTCTGATACAATACGATGGCATGTCCGGCACTGAAATGATAAGCCCGAGTAAACTATAAAAAGGTATACGATACGTGTCCGACAACCAACACGACATGATACGCTCTGATACAATACGATGGCATGTCCGGCACGTGTCAGTTGATGAAATGAATATCCGACACATTTTCGACACCTCCCGACATCGTATGGATACTTTTCGACACTACTGAACAATTTTTTTCAATTAATACTTAAATCTATTCTAACCGAAAAAATGAAGTTATCTTCGACATTATTTACAACAACACGTGTTCTACCAAACACACGACACGACACGCTTCGATACACCCCAACGCCATATCGAACAGGTGTCGGTTGATGAAATGAATATTAATTAAAATCTAACACACTATCAACACTCCACGACACAAAATCGACACATTTCGACACTACCGAACCTTTTTTTTGTATTCGCAGATCTAGGCTAATTTTAACGGCCATGGTAACTACACAATTCAAATTTCCATAGAAATTAAATCAACAATACACTATAGCCAGTTTAACAATATTTGTGGCCGAAATAATTTTTTTTTTCAGGATATTTAATATTTTATATAAACGATATGTTTTTTACGAAAAAAAATTCATTTCCAAACTTTTAATATTTCATGTAATCATCGAAACAAATATTTTTAGGCATGATATAAAGATCGTGTAGAGAGACGAATACGTCGCGCCTTATATCTTGAAATAAGTCATATCGCCGTTTACAAATGATATGTTTTTTTTATGAAATGAATTTATTTTAAGAAATTTATAAGATTTCACGTAAACGTCAACACAATTTTTTGGTATGATACAAAGATCGTGTCGCAACAAGTCGTGGCCTTATATTTTGAAAATAGTCATACATTTGCTACATATATTCGCACATTAAAAGGAGATACAATTGAGTCCTATAAAATAAAACAATTTAACTCAAACCCTTCCTCTTAAAATAATAATAATAATAATACTCTGGGCCGGGCTATGAACAGTAAAAATATAAAATTTTAAAAAAAATTTATTTTGGGCTGGGCCATGAATAGTAAAAAAATTAACCAATAGAAAAAAAACAAGTGTCATCAATTCATCAAAAATCTCTTCTTATTATATATAGTAGGATAGGATAAACAAAGTATATAAAAGGTATCAATTATGAGCCGAGCTAGTTGCAGTAGGGAGAGTGCATGCAGAGGAGTGTGAGGACCAACTGTTTGAATATGATAGCGAACACCGCTACAGAGTTAGATGGATACATTAAAGGCATAGATGGAGAATGGAGAAATTTTAGGATGGTTCAGATGTAATTTTTGGACCACCAAGTCAGCATTTTCAAAGGGATTTTAAAAGGATATATTGGTGGAAAGTTTTTTACAGGTAGGAGTCCATTTTAAAATGTTGGATTCCTGTTGGTTTTGGTGCACCAACTAGAATTTATATCAGGTCCAACATAAAATTTGTGTGGAGAATGTGGGTTTCCAATAACTATGTACGTAGTATAATGCAGCAACACTACTACATTTTATTTTAATTTTTTTAAATAGCACCACCATTATATCGTCTTAATACAAACAAAAAAAAAAAAAAAAAAATCACTAAAGTCACGTGACCCCACATTGTATACATTGCCATGTAAATTGTTTCGTTAAATATACAAATCAAAAATTTTACCTTATTGATGCAGCAGTTTGCAAAGAGCTGTCTATATACACTTTATTGATGTACTACCTCCGTCTCAAAATATAAGTCCTTTTAGCTTTTTAGTTTTGTTCCAAAATGTAAGTCCATTTAGAAAACCAACAAATCATTTATTACGTTTTTTCTAATTCTATCCCTAATTTATTATATATTCAACCATTTTTTACTACTTTGTATGAATACTAATGAAAGGTCATTTTAGTCTTTTTTTTTAATCTAAATTAATTATTACACATAACAAATTTAACTAACTTTCTTAATAAGTGTGAAAAAGTTTAAAAGGATTTATATTTTGAGACAGGGGTAGTATATCAAAAGATAAGTTTCATTCATCGTACATTTTCATATTGTATACCCTCACATGCTTTATTGTTGTTCTACCATAAAGAGCATTCACTTCAAATGCCCAATTTTTCATCCCAAAAATGATGCATATATTGTTTTTTTACGGTCCTATAAAACATACTCGTCGATGCTATCCCCTTTATAAACCTTTCTATAACATAAAAAAATACATATGCTTAATTATATTGAAATCTCTATATATAAACACACAAAATATCAATAATGTACCTACATCAACCCTTTATTACTATAAGATTAAACAATGAAATATGTTTATAGATATAAATAATCCACGCATAAATATATGAATGCACTATTCATCATTTCCAAATCATTTAAGTATACATAAAAAAACGATCTTTTAATTAAAGTGGCCTTAAATTCCATAATAGAAAATGAGACTCTGCTATGAAGGTCCTAATTACGAATTCATGAATACTAGTAGTATATTCAAAGAGACAAAATCTACTACAAAAAATATTTAAAGTACAAGTAAGTAAACAGTATATATAATAAAAACAAAAAAGAAAGAACAAAATAAATAAAGGGATGGAGGTGGTACGAGGGATAATCAACGTGGGAGGTCTGATGCCCCGTGACAAGTCATCGACGGTGGATATGCCACGACACTGGTCCTCATTTTCTACCTTCGTGGCACCATCTTATACCACTACCGCTTCAACGTCACTAAACCACCTCCCCCACCACCCTATACTTTAAATAAGTTTCCTAAGTGTCAAACTTTGCTACTCTGTAAAGTCTCACTAGCTCTCAGACTATATAATATAACATGCATGCAGCTGCATCTACATCTACATTTGCATGACATGTTTATATTTATATTTATATATGTATAATATTAAGTATTGAATCATATATACATACATGTAATATATTTGTATGGTAGTAAATAGTAATAAAAAATGGGAAGAGCCCCTTGTTGCGAGAAGGTGGGTCTAAAGAGGGGGAGGTGGACTGCTGAAGAAGATGAGATTTTGACCAACTACATTCAAGCTAATGGTGAAGGATCTTGGAGATCCTTACCCAAAAATGCAGGTATCTTTATATACATATATTATTATGTTACATTTTTTTTTATTATTTTTGTTATTTGTGATTACATTTACATACAACAATATATATTAAGATAATGTATAATCTTTTGTCATATATAATTAAATTAGTTTTAATTATATGAGATGTTGTGAAGGTTTACTCCGGTGTGGAAAGAGTTGCAGATTAAGATGGATCAACTATCTTAGATCAGATTTAAAGAGAGGAAATATCTCTGAGCAAGAGGAGGAAATTATCATCAAGTTGCATGCAACTCTGGGTAATAGGTAAAGTCATCATCAACTATTTTTCTTTTTCTTTTTTTTTTTTTTTGTTAATAATAATTCATTGATTAAAGAGGGGAAATTTTTTTTTTTAATTAAATGACTCATTAGTGTCACGCATTGGAAATGTACCGCGTGTGATCATCATCAATATATAAAAAGAAGCAAACAGCTCCTCATAAATGCTTAATTACCTTTGCTTTCTCAATTATTCTTGTCTTATCTTAAACAAACATAAAGAAATTTACTCGTGAGGCCACCGAGCAGGAAATATAAGGTGGAAAAATATACTCGTGAGTCGTGAATGATTGCCTCACAGGATACCGAGAAAATACATCTGTGGAGAGTGTATTTGAAAAAACTTGGAGAGTGTATTTGAAAAAACTTGACGGATGAAATAAAGAATGAAACTTTGTCGCTAATAATCGCTAATGATACTCTCCATACACTACACAAATATTTTCCAGGATACTGTTGTAACTAATTCTTTTGTGAATCGTGTTAAATCCACACTAATCTAGACTATTCAGTATTGTACTACAGTTAAATCTGGATTAGAAAAAAAATATTCGTTTAGCGAGATTATTCATTTATCGAACATTATTTTAAGTCATTTTGTCAAGTCGGAATCAGAGAAAATCATTCATTTGATGAATTTATTTATTTATTGAATATTTATTTATCGAGATTTAACTGTATTATAAAAGTAAATTATTAATAAAAAATGATTAGGTGATTTTTTTTTTTTTTTTTCCTGATAATAATGATTAGGTGAATTGACTTGGGACATGAATACTATTATAAAAGTAAATGGACATGGGACATGAATTATTGCTTGTAGAAAGTTATGATAGTGATTTTTAAAAAAAATGAAAATAAAGAGAAAGTTATGATAGTGACATATTGATGTTTATTGCCCTTTTAGGTGGTCAGTGATTGCCGGAAACCTGCCAGGTAGAACAGACAATGAGATTAAAAACTACTGGAACTCTCACCTTAGTCGGAAAATACATACTTTCCGGCGACCAGTAGGAGGAGGGACTGCTGATACCGCACACGCAATAATGGCGGACGTAGCCAGAAAATTAGCCATGAAAAAGCTC
This sequence comes from Gentiana straminea, assembly GCA_036785695.1. Lineage (NCBI taxonomy): Eukaryota > Viridiplantae > Streptophyta > Magnoliopsida > Gentianales > Gentianaceae > Gentiana > Gentiana straminea. Next base: position 4,655,375 of record JAVUPR010000061.1, read on the forward strand.
CGAGGCGTCAGGATCCGCCGCGCAGAGATGAAAAAGAACAATAAATCAAGACCGTCCGCAAAACTCCCTGCGCCGCCGGATACCTCAAATACGTCATCAATCAACGAAATAGAAACAAATTTAAGCGCAGTACAAACGCCTAATACTCCAATAATAGAAAAAGAGGCATTAAAAACCGCAATTTCATGGGACCAGGAAATGCTTACGGCCGCGAGTATCGAATGCCCTAGCTCGGAACTTCTCGGAGTGGATTTCGCAGAAGCATTTGATTTTGAGTCAGAAATATGGAACGAAGGAATCGGAGAATGGCTGGAAAATTCGCCGGCGGTGAGTTCAAATGTGAACGAGGGAAAGTTATGGAACTTTGAAAACATGCAATGGGAAGAATTAGCGAAAGAGACGTGCGCATTGGAAGAGGAAGAAAACGCGATGTCGTGGCTATGGCATACAAGCGGCGTCGGCGATGGTGGTTATGGGGAAGAAAATTGCGACGGGACGTCAGGAGGAGAGAATGATGTAAAGAAACAAAACGCTATCGTTTCATGGCTATTCTCCTGAGCTTTTTGATGATGATTTTCCTTAAATTTGTTCTTCGTCCCGTCTCTATTTGCTATGTGGTCCGTACTGCATTGAACTCTTTTTGTTACTGGTATGGCGGATCTGAGAAATTCTTATCCGGAGACCGGAGATCATTCCTGTGCACTGACCATTGTCTTCTTGAATATGTCGCTCATCCAACAGAACGAGGCACGCTACTACGCTAGCTAGGAGAGTATGGGTAAAAAAAAATAATTCCCGCAGAATAGACCAGGGAGGGGGCCATAAACCAAAACCAATGGTTGATATAATTTAGGATCGTTGATCAATGAAATATTATTGATTGATGAATAATTATAAGTTAATGAGTGTGATTCATTTACTATTGACGTACTTAGTACCATAATACCATTTATATCTGTTAGCTCAGCTATCAACAGTTACATTGATTGTATTTTTATTTTTATCTCTTTTTAGTATTTTTATTTTTTTCTCTTTTTAGGGAAATATCTCTCGTTTTCATGCTTTGAGTACTTGTCTTGTGTAAATTAAGTAATAAATGGATGAACTGTTTTGCAAATTTAAAGGTAGACATCTAACAGAAGGAATTGCGATCGTAAATCCCTCTGCCGAGCGGTGCTGTAAGCCTGAAACGGCATCGTTTCGGGCCGCAACGACACCGTTTCGAGCGTGCATTTTTTTATTTTTTTTTTAGGTCGGAACCGAAACGACGCCGTTTTGCGTCACAGCACCGTCTGCTGTGATAGCCCTACGGCAGAGGATCGAGGTCCCTAACAAAAGTGAGGGAATTGCCGGTGGTGCACGGCTACGCTCAAGAAATTTATGAAGTAAATATGAAGATTATATTGGAAAGCAGTAAATGGGTGTGTCAGTCGACAAATTAGCAGAGGTTGTCTGAGTTTATGATTAATGAGATGTCATTTTCAGGGTACAATTGCTGCTATTTATAGGGATTAAGAGGCGGCGGTTACAAACGACGGTAATTAAGACGTAACTAAAGACATTGGACGTGCTTGCACGTAACCAATGCGGGTTCTTCGCCTTGTAACCGCCATGCATGAATTATATTCGCCTAGTCAAGCGGGCTTAGTCCGAGCTGGCGGACTGCGAGCTGGGGGCGAGTAGGTTGGCCCCCGGTGCTTCAGGTCGACCTTTAGAAGGCGGTCTGAAGGCTTTGTCAAATCAACGCATGTTGCCTAGTCAATGATAAGTATCGTAATGACATAAGATGGGCTGAAGCGGCGAACTGATTGGTCTGAGGACCATATGCGATATTGGGCCTAAGTACAGGCCCAACGTGAATCCGTGGGCTCTTTACCGAGCTTGGCGTATCAGTTTGTTAGGTTAATATTTTTTCCCAGATCACCCCACGATATAATCTTCTGTTGATAATAACAACGGATGGAGCTTACACTAGATATTCAAAGCAATGATTATATAAACGACGGAGACTAGCCCCTCCGATAATATCAGAAAGATAGAGGCACTCTCCGATATTATATGAGGGGAAAAAAGTGAAGGAGACTCACCTCTCCGATAATATTGGAGGCCTCTCCGATAATATTGGAGGGATAAAGGCGTTCCTTGATAATATCACATCCTTCCAATAATATCGAAAGAAAAAATGCTCTTCACGTGAATAATACCAGAGGGAATGAAGCTCATCCCTTTACAAACTTCTAAACAGCAAGTCGACAACAACAGGAACGTTGAACTTTGGTAGACATGGGTTATGCGACTATATGGTATACAGATGAGAACGGTTACCATCACAATGGTTGTGTCGTTACGAATATTCATCGTTAAATGTGGATGAATAATACACCATCACCCAATCTTTCTCTTAATTTCTCACATGTTATGCACAATCGTTGTGGTGTAGTATCACCCAATCCAAATATAGTCAAATATTAATCCAATAGTAGTTTTTTATCGACGGCAACTATAAGAATTTTATAATACCATTTAGAACCCTGGCCTCGAGACCAGGGTTCGAGCCCATTAGAGGCAGAATTAGTGTGTGTAATCTTTCATATCCAGTAAAAAAAAATTATTAAATAAATAAATTTCAAAACAGGAAAAGTATGTGAAAAAATAATACTGTAATAGCCTTTTTAACAAGCTCGGGTCAAAGCCCTAAAATAAAATAAAAGGAACACAGACTTGGGTCTATATTAATGTGAGTAACTGAAAATGGGCTATGGAGACCATTATAGCCGATGAAGCCCACGCAATTTAATTTGCTTGTCAACCAAATTTCATTCATATCTTACTTTTTGAAAGGTCATTCATATCTTACTTGACATTAATATGATTATTTTTTCCTAAATACAAAATGTTTAACACACACATTATTATGATTTGATCATTTCTATGTCAACGAATTATTTATTTTACACTTTTATATACATAGTTTTATTTTTTATAAAGTCTCTATCATCAAAGATGAAATATATCAAGTTTTTTATTTTACACGATACAATAAATATAAATTTCATGAATGCGGTATATGTAAATTAAATTTTACAGAATATGTATTTTACGATAAAAAAACCGCAATATATGTTGCACGGTGTTATTTTACCAGATATGAATGTTGAAATATCAGTATCTACTGCATGTGCTTTTATATAGGAAAAATTTTGTTAATGTTTGTTGTATTACGTGTAGCAATGTAGTTGTAAATGTAACATCATATAAAAAGTAATAATATTGTACATATCAATGGCTAAAAAATTTGGCATAACAATAAAAAACTTGCAGTTGATTCATTCGACTTATATTACCCTTATTATGACCAATTTTGATTGATATAATTTATCAAATGAAATGAAAGAGTTATAATAGAGCAATTTCATTACTATATTTGACACGCGATGAAATCAAATGGATGAGATTTCATAATATGTGACGGAGTAAATGATATAGTGTGATCGTAGTGCGGGAAGGTGATTTGATGGTAGTGACGTAAGAGCTATGGGTGGGGTCTATGGGCGATGTGAGATGGTAAGGTCATGAGGATAAAGGTAATTAAGGTGGTAAAGGTGGGGTGAAAGTGTTGAGGTAGGCAGGGCCGACCCTCGCTTTTATTGGGATTAAGACCAAGTTCCAGAATTGGGCATTTTAGTTGAAATTGTTTTTTTTAAAACATACTTATTGTTATATACTTTTTCATAAATAAATATTTTGGTTATCGTTTTCGAACTAATATGTACTTACCCTTTCGTGTAAGGGTTGCATGCTTTCATCCGGTGAACAGTGACAACCCTACCCTTTTGTGCAAGGAGTATCTCCATTCGTTTATGGGTACTTGCAACCTATAAAAGGCACAAGTATGCAGACGAAAATTCATAAGTTTGACAACATCATCAGAAAAACTTTGAGTGTCCTCGGGTTTGATTCAAACAAGTCACTGTTTGAATCAAATACCCTCATTGTATCCTGAAAGAGATTTTCATTTGATCCTTTAGTGACAAATCGTATGGGACGAAACATCTCTTAAAAGACAATGTTATTAACGTGTCTTGGAGTTTCTAATTCTCTGTCAAATCATAAGTACTACATATTTTCCAACACTTATCGCGTTTTTAACATCCGTAAATGCAAAAAAAAAATTAATAAAACTTGTTTGTATGTCAATTTTTTTGGGTAAATTTTTTTATTGGGGCCTTTATCAATTAGAGTAAAAAAAAATTGGACCTTTATCAAAAAAGAAAGTTAACATATTATATTATGTTGGATCGGATTAAATCTACACGATTTTTTTTTCTTTTAGTGAAACATGTACCGTTGGGACCTCCGACACCGTTGGGCTTAAGACCCGGGTCTCGCGGGCCTTAGCATTGGGCCGGCCATGGAGGTAGGTGCTAGATATACAGAAACCCGAATCCGGATCCGATCCATAATTGGATCGTCAGATCTGATTCACAGCACCGATCGAGACACTCGATCTTGCACAGTGGAAGCTACGAATAAATTCGCATGCGATTTTATCACGATTCGATTCGCATAATTAATTAATAACTACAAGAAACTTAGTAGATTTACCCAACAAACGGAGAGGAAGAAATAGTCGACCAAGGGAGAAGCCGTAGTCTTCCGGATTGTATCTCCTAGCGACGACTGGTGGACGTCGATCCTCGCCGTGGAACTTCCTCGAATATGCACAAGAAAAACCCTAGGTTTTTCTTCTTTTAATGACTAATGCAAGAAACTAATTTTTCTTCCTTTTTATTTAGTGATGGCGCCAATTGTAAGTGTGTATTGTGTTAGGATGAACTCTCTTTATATAGGAAAATAACTAGTCAAGAGAACTATCCTTTTCACACCACAATTACCTATTCCCACAAGAATTTGCCAAAAGATAAGAGATAATTTTCAAAAAACCAATCTCTTATTTTTCTATTAATTATCCAACAAACAGATAATTAATTAATTACACATGTGACATAATATAGGAAAATTTCTTCTCCTAATTTATCCACATTAATGGCGCCACATTTTTCACCATTTTAATAGAAAATGTCTTTTCTATTTTACATATTATTTACCAAATAAATAATATTGCATATTCATTAAATAGACCAACTATTTAATTTATTCTCGAGGTTCCATAAAACGAGAAAACACTCGCGTGTTATGAGCCAACCCGGGACCATGGACCTACAACCGGTAGCTACAATAAATTGAATAAAATATTCATCGAACAGAATATTTCTACTCAACTTATGAATTCCGGAATTACGCCACCATAAATCCGAAACTGAACTCTATCGATTATAGATATAAATTATACTCAAAACATCGAGTCGATAAGTGTCCATTGATATAATCATTACATACAAACTAACCCTTCATAGACTATCCGTAATTAAGCAGGATTGTTTCCGTAAACCTTCTTCAATACATCTTATCCTTATTTACCATTAACCCACTAGTCATCAATTAGTTCATAACCAATACGATCTCCGCGGATCGATCAGTTTCTAAGATTAACAAATAAGGAGATTGTCTTTCTACTTCCCGTAGGAATGAATGGATTCCATATATGTGAGACACACACTTCTCACTCATTTCAGAATAGTGCCAACGTGAAAGTGATTCGGATCGCGCCTCGTAGCGATCCTTAACGAACACATCAAACCCTATCCTGAAACAAGTAAGAGTCAGTAATCACTTCAGGATTAAGGTTAATCCATATATGATCATCTTGTGATTTAATAAGGTTTCTCAATCACGGAATTATATGAGAAACGCATATTAAATCGGTTCAGTCCTATATGACTACATCATATATAAATGCCCCACTTAGACAACCAATGTCGACGGTCTGGATAAGACGGTCACACCATAAAGTGTTCTGGGCGCATTAATGGTGGTTTAATCAATAGGCCTCATACTTTGATTAAGTTCACCACGGACTAATAGTTCAAGTGTATCACCATAAACCTAACCCTCATGTGTGACACACACTAAGTTATATGGCTACATACGATACTTGGGGTTTTCACAGTGTATTAAATATAAGCACAAAGCAAATAATAAGATGAGAATAAATCTGTCATTTATTAATTCTAAAAAATAATTACATAAATTATATTTTGGGCGCTACTTCCAACAATCTCCCACTTGCCCGTATAGACAATCAACATTCAACAATTGTCTTTCGGGCACTCTACATCTAACAATAGGGAGTCTAGGGTAGGTCTGGACGAGGGAAGGTGGTAGGTGTGTGTAAGTTATTATGGGATGGGCGGGGTGGTTAGGATGAGTAGGGAGGATGTGGGGGGATGTAATACGGTAGTTGAAGATAATGTATGGTGTGATGATGAGTAGAATGAGTATATGTGAGGTTGTTGAGGTGAGTAAAATGTTGGTGGCGTGGAGTAGGGTAAGGTGGGTTGCTAAGGGCAGGACGATAGTAATGAGTGAGGTGAATGGAGAAGAATGCTATAAGATGGTGGGGGTGGGGTGTGTAGCATGGTAGTGTTGTAGTGGTAGTGAAAACGAGTTTTATCAAATTACGTCACATCTCATTCCACTCGTTTTAGAAAACAATAAAACATATTATTTTCATTGCGTCATAATGAAATTTAACAAGTTTCAGCATTACCCATCTTGTGGAATGAGATGTGTTAAAAGTGTCCCATATTGGGAATTTGTGATTATGTCACCCACCATATTAAGAGATGAATTTTCTTCATCTCACAACCTAGATTTTAAGGGTAAGACACCTCATCTTATATGAGGTTGGGCCAAGATTTCTATAAGACGAGAAGACATTTTATAACATATAATTGGAATGAGACAAGTCGTTTCATTACATTCTATTGCTTATATCCAAACTAGCTATTACTTGCACTCTCTCTCTTTTTTTATACGGAAACGGTAAGCATATAGTTTCCACACACAACAAGATTTGAAATAAGAACCTCTTGATCCTTGAGCATCAAATTCTATCATTGTGGTAGGTTTCGTTTCCACCGTCGTGGTAGGTTTCATGGGCAATTGCTTAACTTAATCATACGCAAAAAGATCTATTCTCATTTAAAACAAACTTGATTTGAAATCAAACAAAAAAAAATGACGGGAAAAAATACAGTCTCGCGTCGTTCTGTTTTTCATAGTCAAATTTTGACATCATTATTCTTAATCGCAGGGAATTGCTTTCGGTGAACAGAAAGCTAGCCTTTGTTTTCGAAGAAATCAACGAATTCAACTACACATATTTAAGCGTAGGATGTGTTCGTCGATACTTGTCTAAATGACTGAATGGATTGGAAAATTGAGGTTGATGATTGCGACTGCTGTCATTCATTTATTTGGTCTCCTTCTGCATTTCGTCCATCTTTCGAATAACAATATGTTTATTGTAAGAGGAGGATAACTAAGGGGTTGTTTGTTAAAACTGAATTCTGAAATCTGAAGTCCGAAATCTGAATTCTTGTGGAGACACTGTGTTGTTCAGATTGAACCACACGATGTCTCCACACGAATGAAGACTATTTTTCCGCAAACAATGGCTTCAATCTGTAAGGGGTGCTCATCATTCCCGTCAATTCTGGTTGCAAATTAACACGATAGATTGCAGGCAATCGTCTAGGAATATAGACACTGACGGATCCAAAAATTTGTTCAAGTGGGGTCACCAGAGCATAAAACTACATTTTTAGTCTATAAATTTGTTCTCGTGGGTCACCGGAGCATAAAACTATATTTTTTAACCATTAAATGAGATTTTTTAACAACAAAACTATATCATTTTAATACTAAAAAAATTATCGGATTTTCAGTGGGGTCATGTGACCCACTCTTAAACATGTTGATCCGCCCCCTGAATATAGATGTCCCCATTCATGTGGATTATATGTCTATTTTGTTGGAGTATATATATTTTCCTTTTTTAGATTTTTTCCCCTCCCTATATATGGGAGTTAATCGGTTTTCAATATCATAAAATTTTACTTCTTTTTCTTCGTCCGCCCCAACCAAAACTAAGGGCCTATTTATTAAACAAATTAAATACTTATTCTGAAAATAGGTGATTACAATAAGAGGTGTTTGATAACATTTTTAACACATCTTAATTAATTAAGTACCTTTAATTCTACATGCAAAAAATTAAAAAGCTTTCAACGCCAGGAGTAATGCTTATGGTTGAAAAAATCCGCCGGCTCTTTTTCATCCCACGTCCACATGAAGCATTATTTATAGGAACCATTATTCATTTGTTTCTTTGGTTTACTTTTCGTTTTAATATCTTTTTTTTTGATACATTCCTTTTTAATATGTTTTTCTTATAAGTTATTTTTATCAGTCTCAAAGATTTTTTTTTATCCTTCTATACATATTATCATAATCATTTATACACTTTGTATCTAGTTATATTAAAATAATTATATTCATAAAATTATTTATATTTTGAAAAAATTACAGTTACACAACAAAATAGTTATAACAAAGTGATATAACACATTTTTTTACAATTGATCAAGATGAGGTCTACATAGGTAGCACTTGAATGTGTATGACATTTTTATACATATACAAAAAATTTATACATAAATCATTAAAAATATTCAGATTCTTAGTGTTATCGAACAGTTTAATCAATTACACCGAATTTTTACGGGATAAGTTGTTAGAACAAAGATCTGGTGTAGAGCCGATTACAGAAGGAGGACCATTCAAGACATACTATTAAGGCGGACACACGTAGCATAACATATATTCTGCAAGTCACTTGACGAATCTGATGCCAAATGGGCTCAATCAATTTATAAATCCGACGAATAACTTGATTCATCAAAATTTGATTCCTAAAAGGTTCAATCAATCCTTTTCAAAAAAACAAAAGTTTCAATCAATTTAACTTGAGGTGTAAGTTAAAGGGTGTATATGATTCGATTCGGTTCAGTGCGTTATGATTAATGGTCGTAATCAAACTGGAACCAAAAGATTTCGGTTAATTTGAAATTCGAAACCAAAACCGAATAGCTTATTTTAGGTAATTGAAAAGGAGCGAAATATACTGTTCGGGTTCGTCCAGTTCCATTGACTAAAACCGAAATAAATTCGAACAATTATATTCGGTTATAAATGCTTTGATTTTGATTGGTTTTATTTATTTACTTTTTTTCATTCAAGTATACATGAAAACTATTTGTGCACACAAGTTGATTATAAACATTCGGTTAATGATCCGTTTTTCTAATTCAATTCAGTTACCGGTAATTCCTAAAGTTAACCCTAAGCCTAAGCAAACAATATTCGGGAAATACTTGTGTGGTTACTACACGTGTGAAGATATCGTGTGTAGATATATTAGCCATACAATTTTAAATTGTGTATTTAATATTAGACCGTGCAGCAGTGTAACCGTTTGTGGTTTTTGTTTGTTTGCTTGTTTATTTTATTTTATTTTATTTTATTTTATGCAGAAGAAACTTTTGGAAAGTGATGGTCTGAAAAAAAAGAAAGTGATGGTCTGAAAGGAGTAAAGCTGGAATTATATAAATAGGAAAGGCATGGGTCTAAAATGTTCCTAGGCATTTACACAAACAGGTTACGGCCTTACGGGGCAGTAAAATAAGACGCCCAGTTGCCAAGAGTACCCTTACCGACGGGCTCAACCCCAACGCCCATACCTCGGGTTTTATCATTATCCTTGCCGCGGTCAATAGTACTACTTCCGGAAACCCTAGAAACGATACATACACAGCAAAAATGAAGTACGTGTCAGTGACCGGAGGCGTTGTCAGTGGGCTGGGTAAAGGCGTCACCGCTAGCAGTATTGGCGTCGTTCTGAAAGCTTGTGGTCTTAGGGTCACCTCAATCAAAATCGGTTTGTTCTCCTGATTATTTGATTTAAGTTCTCATATTTAATTTGTGTTTTCGAGTGTGTTTGTGTGTATTGTTTGATCTGTATGATCATGCTTGCCTTTTCTGTATTGGTTAGAGTTCTTTTTTCAAAGTTTATTTGATTTGTTATTCAAAAAATAAAGTTTATTTGATTTGTTTTATTCTATTTTAATATGCTGGTTTGCTTTTGGCTGTTATCATGTTCAACTCTTCATATTGCTTCGTTTTTTCCTCTTTCAGTCTTTTGTATGACTTCCTCTCTGTTTGCTCATCTGCTAACATGCTTACTTCCTTTTATGTGGTTTTAATATTTCATTAATTTCTATCCTGGTTTTGCTTGGTTGAATCCTACGATTTTAGATCCATATTTGAATACTGATGCTGGCACTATGTCCCCATTCGAACATGGTGAAGTTTTCGTCCTAGATGATGGTGGAGAGGTACACTTATACATTTTTTTTTCCTTCCCAAAGGAAGTGTTTCTTGTTTTTTCGTGTAGAACATTTCAATCCTTTAGTGATAACGTTTAGGGCTATTTCATTAATGCTATGTAAAAGTTATTACAATATGTATGGCGATTGTTTTCTCTGTGATCTCTTATTCGTCGTTATCATGGCTGCCTCCTTGGAATCTTCTTATAGGTTGATCTAGACCTGGGCAATTATGAACGTTTTTTGGACGTAACACTCACTAAAGATAATAACATCACCACTGGAAAGATATACCAGGTACATATATTTTTCTATTTGAGGCTATGATCTTGTTATTCATCATTTGTTTTGTTCTCTGATTCACATGATAAGGTACGCCATTTGTATGTGCTCTCCTAATGGCCGTCACATAATTGGCATGAACACATATTTGGCATAGAGAGTGGTATAATAGATGGTCTGGAAGATCAGTAGCACATTTGGATGCTTAATTTTCCTTCAGCAACCTGTTAATGTGTTCTTTTGCAGTCGGTTCTTGAAAAGGAGAGGAGGGGAGATTATCTTGGAAAAACAGTTCAGGTGATTTTATATGCGTAATTTCAATTTTACTTAGAAGATGGTAGTCAAGACGATCTCATCAATTGGCATTTGTCACTTTGAGTGTTACAGGTTGTCCCACATATTACTGATGCCATTAGGAATTGGATTGAATCTGTGGCTCTTATTCCTGTAGATGGGAAGGATAGTCCTGCAGATGTCTGTGTCATTGAATTGGGAGGGACTGTTGGTAAGATATTCCAATTTTTTTGATTTTTGATTTTAAAAAAAAAAAAATTACATTTACCCAATTCAACTGTTGGGGAAATTAGAAGGGAGGTGGGGGGTGGGGGTGGGGTATAAGTCCCGGTCTACTGAAATTATTCCACCTTTTTTCTTTTTGCGGTACAAGTCGCACAATATGAGCATTTTTTTTGCACAAAACAATATGCCCCCAAACTAATTTAGATTTCCTTCAGGTGACATCGAGTCAATGCCCTTTATTGAAGCTCTGCGGCAGCTATTCTTTTCTGTAGGTAAGGTCGCTTTACCTGTAGTCAAGAATGAATTTGCTCCTTGCTGGCATGTATATTTTCTTTCGAATACATTCTATATCTAGTGTCACTTACAGGGGGCATATCTGACTGTCATTGCTAAGTGCCTGAGAATGCTAACTACAGTACTGGTTCTGTAGGTGACAATGCAAAATGGATTATGCTGCAGTTTAACTAATTGACCTGACTCTACAACTTTTGAGATTTTCATTATATTGGACATTATTTTTTTGGTTTGTCAAATGTTTGACTAGGTATTCAAAGATGTTTTTTCCTAAGGTCAAAAGGTGATGCACTAATTTCAGTTTTCCTTTTTCTTTTCAGGACAGGACAATTTTTGCCTTATTCATGTCAGTCTTATACCCGTGTTGGGAGTCGTGGGCGAGCAAGTAAAGTACCACATATACCCCTTGTTTTACGGGTGTCTCATTTAATGTTTGCAAGTTAGTTGTATTGTAGCAAGCCTAAGTCAATAAGGACTGAGATATTCTCTTTAATAACTTGAACTCTAAGTCCTAACCTACTAATTTCCTCTTAATCTGCTAATTTGTTCACTGTCTATTGCAGAAAACAAAGCCGACACAGCACAGCGTGCGGGAATTGAGGGCTTTGGGATTGACTCCTCACTTCTTAGCTTGTCGCTCTGTTGAGGTGCTGTACATTGGTCTATCATATATTTTTAGATGTTCTGCTGACAAACAAATGTTTCATTTATATTTCTTGTCAGCAGGATCCTAAATATCGCAATACTTTGCACTTTGTTGTTTCAAGCTAGCAGTTATCTAAATTTATATAGTATTTTTTTGACATTCAAAAAGTTATTTTTTGTTGTTTTATTTTCTTTATCTTGGAAATGCTATTTTTGTGTATGATGCCATAGTTTTGTACCTCACTTTATCTGTTTCAAGTTGAACTGTGAGAATACTGTGCTTGCATTTGCAAAAGTAATCAAATAGTTTCTTTTTAGGGACGGTCTATATTTATTAAGGCTGTTATACTTCACTTCGCTTTGTTTTACACCTCTGGTTGCAAAAGTTCTAAACCTATGGCTTTCTCATTCTCATGCAGCCTTTGCTAGAAAGTACAAAGCAGAAGCTTTCGCAGTTTTGTCATGTCCCAGTAAGTGGCCATTTGTTTTGTGGTATGGTGGTAATGTGGTATACACTCCTTTTATGTCTTCTGTCATGGGTTGTGTTGTTTTTCAGGTTGGTAATATTCTTAACATACACGATGTTCCAAATATTTGGCATGTTCCTCTACTTCTTCGGGTGTGTGATGTTTAATTTTTTAGATGCCATTATTCCTCCAAGCTTGTGTGAGTTCTTTATCTGTTGCTGACTGCTGCCATTTGTGTGTTTGTTGCAGAACCAAAATGCTCATGATGCCATTTTGAAACACCTAAATTTGCTAAGGTTTGCTTTCTATATCTCTGTCCGAATACCGTCTACCTTTTATCCCTTGAAAGTTGAAAACCTTTGGGGCAAGATTTTCTCGTTTAATAAATTGTACCAAGGATATTTGATTCCTTTTGGAGGCAACATACTTTGACCAGAAAGAGACCATCATCTTAGCCATTGTTTTGTGATTAAGCTTATACTGATTAAAAAAAGGGACACGATACTAGTGCGCATGCAAGTATCTCGTCTATGCTGGTTCCCAGGGAGGGCTGAGTCATTCAGGTTATATTTCTAGAAGCTCTTTGTATGCTTATAGAAAAGATTTCCATGGCTCAATCCACTGATTTCTGACCACAGGACAATGATGACAACTTTTACTGCCATGTCAATGCTCCCTTAAAGCTTAAAATGCTTGCGATTTCAATTTTATGTTATATTCTATAATATTAGGCTTTTCTTTTCTCCAAGATAATCTTTCTCTGAGTTCTTACATACTTTTTTTTTCCCATTAAACAGTTTTTTGTAAGTTATTTATTACTCACCCTTTTCCCGTTGCTCAGTGTTGATTTTTTCTTTGCTCAAGTCCCTGATACGTCAGTGCATCATACTTATCAAAGTGCATAGTGACACCCTAGTGCCCAACGCCCCGGTCGTCTAGGATACAAAAAAGCGCCGCCTGGCTGTTACCTGACACCAACCAGAAAATAATCATGAAGATCTACATAATTCCTTAGATAGCTGTAATCCACTCCTAAGAGAATCCATTGAATGGATTTAAAATTCTGTATGACAACTTGATACTGGATGTTGCCTACAGAATTCCTAAGTATATTCACGTTGCAATGCTCCTGCAGTCATGAATTCATGAGGGAAAGGAAAGAAACCATACTGAAGTAGCCAATTTGAAAGCCATTCCATCTAGATCAAGCTACACTAATTCGCTAGGTAAAAAAGGCTGCTCCACCCCCGCTCTTTCATTTCACATTGATGGGTAAAGCCCTTCGACACACTTAACATAACAGTGCAAGACGCAAACAGAGGGATTTATAGTGGACAGGGTACAAGTGGCTGTACCATGAATAGCACACAGTATATTCATTTAGAGGGGTCAAGGAACACCAAAAAGGCGCTGCTCAAGCAAGGGAGGTGCTGGATGAAATCTGCCGGCCTGGCCCCCCTTTGAAGCGTTGTGGTGCTGTTGATCGCCTTTGTGTCACCTATACGCGCTTTTGGAAATTATACATTATCCTCGGCTTCTTATTTAGTTGCTGCATGTATCTGGTTTCTCTTTCAGCTTCATTGCCAAACTCATGGTATTTATGGTGCTAGACAAACAAAATATGTCTCCTTTGTAATAACATATAAAATCCATCCTGTTTTTCCTTATCGTCGGCATTGGGTCAAGAGATTTTGTAGAACCAAAGTAGTAGCTTCAACTGGATTTGCTGACTTTTCTTGATGATTCTGTTTCAGTGTTGCAATTTCTCCAGATCTACGGGAGTGGACAAAGAGGGCTGAAACTTTTGACAATCTAACAAATACAGTTAGTAGGATGTTAACCTTGTTGATACAGTTATGTCATTCTCTGTACAAGAACAATTACAAATATTAGTTTGTTCACAGGTTCGAATTGCAATGGTGGGGAAATATGTCGGGCTATCAGATTCTTATTTATCTGTAGTGAAGGTTAGTGTTGAACTCTTGTTTCTTTTTGAAGTTTGCTATAGGAAATGCTAGTATGCTACCTGGATCTTGTTGCTACATTTCATACAGTTGATTAATTTAGGGCTCTTTAAAATTTGTCTGTGTTTCTTAAAGCTCTATACCATTGTGTGTGCAGTTTTTTTTATTTAAGTTGTCCTGTTTGTGACCTGGCTGTCTAATTGCTATATATGTCTTATTTACATGCTGTTTTTACGATCTTATTTCTTGGCACCTGTTCACCTGAGCTACGGTACTATTGGAAATATTTTAACAAAAAGTCTATCCTGTCTCAAATGCTGCCCAGCCGATGTAGCGAGGGTCATACTATTTGTCTTAATAGCGTGAATAATTATTTACCTTTGCTAGATATCTGTGATGTAAGATTTAGTGATTATATGTCCCTTGTTCAAAACCATTAAACATAGGCGGGTTTTCTCATAATAGCTTATAATTTACTTTTTTTGTTTGTATCATCTAACTTGCAGGCTCTGTTGCATGCATCCATTGCTTGTTCATTAAAGGCATCGATTGACTGGGTTGCTGCTTCGGATCTTGAGGCTGAGACTGCAAAATCGGTGCATTTCATTTTTTTTGTCAGCAAGAATGCTTGAGCAAAAGAATTCCTGCCAGAGCAAATTTTAGGAGTGGTTGTGCAATAACTCTTGCCCTTATGTTAAATGCCCGGAGTTTCTGCAAAATGCAGGATAACAAAAATGGTGATGTTAAAAAAAGTAATTGATCTGTTTGGACCAGAGCAATACTATTAGGTCCTTCTCAAAAGAAGTATCCTTTTGTATCAACTTGTCAGTTGAACATTTTGGTTGCAAGCAGATCTACTGAGTGTATAATACTGAATTAGTTTGGATGAGAAATTATTCGGAGTAAAATGGTGGCCCTTTTTGGTCGCTCTAGGCGCTGCTGGTGAAATAATTTTGAGCAAAATAAGCTTTTTCAATTGCTCAGAGCTGGGTTAATTTTTCTGGTTCATGGCAGGCATGCTGTTGTCAACCTCCACCACCAGTCTTGTCATCGGTGCTAGCACCAGCAGATCCACCCTCAATAGGAAGATTTTACTGGCATAAGGAGGTTGAAGGTTTAGTTTCACATTGAGTGGAAGTTGGGGAAACATCTGGGAGCACCGAAGGCAGGGCTGATGCTCCATTAGAGTGGTGGAAAGTTGCACTGGGAACAAGCAAAGGGGTGGGAGATGCTACAATGTGGTTGAGATGGAATGAGATCATATCAAGTTCACACACAAAATAAAAACAGTTGGGGGATGGATGGTGTATAAGTGGTGGAAATGGAGGAGGCGTCTGGGATGTGTGAGGATAAGAGAATAAGGCTTGGTGGCATACACTAGGTTAACCCATTATTTTTAGAAAATTATATTTTAAATGGCAAAATGGGCTATTGCAATTGAAAAAGCTCAGAATTACTCTGGCAGGAATTTTCTTTTCTGCCCTGCCATTTAAAGATGGCCTTAATTATTTGTATGGGACTTCTGAAGTTTGTTGTGTTTATTGACTGTGTCCACTTGCATTCACTTGTCTTGTAGTCACCAGCAACTCATGATGCTGCCTGGAAGACACTAAAGGTAGGTCTGTTTTTTGCATGTTTCATCATTTTGTCAACCAATTATCACTTATCAACATTATTTTCAGGAGGCAGCCTGTATCTTGGTTCCTGGTGGATTCGGTGACCGTGGTGTGAAAGGAATGATATTGGCAGCAAAATATGCCAGGGAGAATCACGTACCATATCTTGGGATTTGCTTAGGGATGCAAATCTCTGTGATCGAATTTGCGAGAAATGTAAGCAGAAATTATTTTAAAAGGTCAATTGGTTATTTCTGGATTATTATGTGCTTCTTAATGTAAACTATGCAGGTTGTCGGTCTGGAACGGGCAAACAGTTCCGAGTTTGACGAAAATACACAAAATCCAGTTGTTATTTTTATGCCAGAGGTAGGTTACTGTTCCTGAATATTTGAGCGCAACTAAGTGTTCAAGTGTTGGGATAATGATATGTTTTATGTGCTTTTAGGGTTCTAAAACACACATGGGAAGCACGATGAGGCTGGGCAGACGCAGAACATTGTTGCAAACTTCTGACTGCATCACCGCAAAGCTGTAAGAAACCAATGCATCTTGCCTTAAGATTTTGAAATATATATAATTTGAATCCCATAAATTGCATAACGTATTATTTTGATTGCATTGGAAATTTAACTGGATATTTATTTTCTACTAAAATGTGCTTATTATCTTTGGGAGTGATAATTTTATCAATCCAGCTAGGGAACATCTTCCATTTACATTTCAGCTTCTGGAAGTCTAAATTGTTTGATGTTATGGTAGATATCACAACTCAGAGTACGTGGATGAGCGACATCGACATAGATACGAGGTCAAACCTATAAGAAAAGTGTTGAGTAACATTGTGTATCATCAGTTGTGTAGGATATTTCCTGAACAGCTCTGATATGGTGCAGGTGAACCCGGAGATTGTTGGCTTGTTGGAGGAAGCAGGGTTGAAATTTGTTGGCAAGGATGAAAGTGGAAAAAGAATGGAGGTTTGTCTATGAAGCAAAGCATTGCATCAACTACGTGCACGAACACATACATGCGTGTGTGTATATATATGTACACATACATGCATTTGTTTGTATATGTACACACATTCAATTTAATTTTTGTAATGTGGTATACTTCCCACCTGTTGAGCTTAACATTTGAGCGAACAGGCTTGTGACAGTCTATTTTTGTCCTGTGGTCTTCACACACATGCGTTTCCATTACTTTTCCATTCTGCACCGAGTTATCAGTTCTTTTTTGTTTGTTTAATCCTTATGATCGCGATTCTTGAATCAAATAATGGATTGCAGATTTTAGAGCTTCCCAGCCATCCTTTCTACGTGGGAGTGCAGTTCCATCCAGAGTTCAAGTCTCGACCTGGAAAGCCTTCGGCTCTGTTTGTTGGTATATCCGTATATGCTATAATATAAACAGAAATGTTTTTTTCTAACTGGATTATGCGTTCATGCATGTTCTCATCTTAGTTATGCACAATGTTTGGGATTGTGGTAGTAATTAAACAAGTTAACCTTGATACTTTAAAATTATGTGTTGCTTTTGTTGCTACTTAAGGTGTATTTA
This sequence comes from Gentiana straminea, assembly GCA_036785695.1. Taxonomy (NCBI): domain Eukaryota; kingdom Viridiplantae; phylum Streptophyta; class Magnoliopsida; order Gentianales; family Gentianaceae; genus Gentiana; species Gentiana straminea. The sequence continues at coordinate 4,673,071 of JAVUPR010000061.1, forward strand.
GGCTAATAGTTGGGCAATGGTGTTTCTATTGATTTCTGATGCATTTAATGGCAATTCTTATAGGTCTGATATTGGCAGCAGTTGGAAAATTGGAATCCTATCTCAAGACACAGCAGAATGGTCGTGTATTCTCAAAGTAGAAAGCAGCAGGGTTTGTGGACCATGCATAGAAAGCATGGGGTTTTTCATAGTTATGTTAAGTCTTGAGTGTTATTATTATAGGTGTCACTTGCGCAATGTTCATTCAACTGGGTAGTTTTTTTGGGTCAGTAGTAATAGGCTTCGTTTTTTTTTCCCCCGGAAAGTTTTGAAGAAGCAGGGGAAGATAGATTTTGTTAGATGTGTTGGATATATTTTTGACATTTAGTGCCGGAAAAAGATGTTGAGAATTGTAGATATGGGGTTGTGTTGCTGATGTTATCAGTGATTCTCAATACTCTACAATTCCAGTTATGGGATCTATAAAGCTTAGAGCAGCTTACTTTAGATTCTCAACCTTGGCGGCTATACTTTTGAAAGTCGGTTTGCAGCGTGGTGTCGGATTATGTTATGTTAAGTTGTTCATGGTTACTTTAAAGCTCTGTAATTTTTTTCCCCATAATTCTTGCTTGCCATCATCATGGCGTTATTGGCTAGGCTAATGTTTGTGAATGGGCAATTTGTTGTTTGTCTTTGTGATTATGGCTCTGTAATTTTAACACGCGATATCCATAAAACCGCAGTGGGCATGCACTGACCGTACACAATCCTTGACATATGGGAAGGGCTTGTTTTCCAGTTTTTCAACGAGGAATTGAAATTATGATTAAACCATGTACTTGGCTCATGGGGCTAAACCTATCCGTTGTTTATTATTATTATTATTATAGTGTACCCAAAAAGAAACCATATAATAACACGAAGATGACTGTAAATAATGGGTATTCACTTCGCTTCCCAAAAAAAATTCATTTAAAAGTATATTTGATAACACTTATCCGCTCATTATTTATTATATTCTCCGTACGAAAACCCACTTCCAAATTTCCAATCTCCAACCGCTCCCCTCAGGGCAAGTCTAATGGGTAGGTCTCAGATCAAAATTTGATACATGTCTGAAGGTTTTTACATCTTCAATAGAAAAAATTAAAGGTATCAAAATTTGAGTTGATGCATAGAGATGCCTCAAAAGCGAGACTGGGCAAATACCACAGCAGTGGTCATACGCGCGCAAGTGGATCAATTTTCATGTAAAAAAGTGGTGAATAGTGTTGAAAAGAGTGTTGTCCCCTATGATGTGACATTTGATTCTTTGCTTTTTTGTTTCTTCCAACCCCGTGACTCTTTTCTATAATTTTTTTTTTCTTTTCCCATTGATATACTTCCCGTGAATTCCCATTGAACCAATAATTTCACCGGATATAAATTCACTCATCCTCAGATTGTATATTCCACCACCTCAACAAAAAAATATATATATTCCACCACTTCTTTGTGAAAAAAAATGATATAATTCACACATTCTTTTCCGGTTTAGCTCCTCCAGAAGAATCATGTCATCAAGACGATGACCCGAGGGTTGGAAAGTTGGTGAAGGCGAAGCCCTTTGTCGAGCAAGGTTAATGATTGCCGGCGACCCCGGGAACGGGATTAACCAAAAAGACACAACAATGTGGGCTAAAATTCAAGAACAATTCGAACTAAATCGTCTGACCGATGGTATCTACAGGGATGCAAAAAGTTGCTCTACACGGTGGAAAAAAATCAATAAAGAATGCATGACCTATGGTGCTGCTTTTAGGAGGGCTGAATTTGCGCGCTCAAGTGGATGAAACAACACGGATGTGGTAATTTTTACAATCAACGTAAATTATTCTTTTATATATATATATATATATATATATATATACACACACACACACACACACACATTACCACACGTATGTAGTTTTAGTTTAGTTTTTAATTTTTATCAATCATGTTTTTAGTTTTGTTTTACCTCTACAAAAAATTGTATATATATATATACACACACACACACACGCACATTATCACACGTATCCATACATTTCATTACACCATTTTTTTATTTTTTATTTTTGTTGATAAGTATACATAGTATATTAATGTTCATAAATAATAGGTACTTTTAGCTGATTCATATTTCCATTAGAGACTGGTAAGCCTTTTAAGTTAAGTCATTGTTGGGCTATATTGAAACATGAGCCAAAATATCAAAATCCTCCCCAAAGTCAGGGTTCAGTGAATCTTGAGTATGACGACACACCTACACTTACACCTGAAAGCAGACCTAGCTCATTGACTAGGCCGATCGGAACGAAATCGAAAAAAAACCCGAAACCTTCGGAGTGTGCAAAACAAATGGAGGAATATATGGTCTATGCGAAAGCTAGAGATGTTCAAGATAAAATTGATCGGGAGAGAGAGTTGGCCCTGGCCGAAGATGCCGAACGTAATGCTGAAGCTGCTAGAAAATATGCCGAAGATAAGCGTACGATGCTGGTGAATCCAAACACATTCACCCCAAATAAGAAAAAAATTTGGGAAAGGAAACAAAAAATTATAATGGATCGTGAAATGACCGATGCATACTCAACTCCACCACCTCCAATGCATACTAAATAATAGCCATGACCATAATGTGTTCCATTAACCACATATTCAACATCTGGACTTTTACCCAAAAGTACATCATCAAACAATGGGGACTTCGCTAAGACATTGAGATCATTCAGAGATCCCGGAAGTCCAAAGAATGCATGCCAGATCCATGTATCATAAGATGCAACTGCCTCAAGAATTATTGTCGTACGTCCCTTATATCCGATAAACTGGCCTTCCCATGCTTTTGGACATGCATTCCACTGCCAGTGCATACAATCGAGGCTACCTATCATCCCGGGAAACCCTCTTTCTTCGGCTTTGGCCAACAATCGATGCAAGTCAGCTGCGTTTGGACGACGCAAATACTCTTCTCCATATACCTCATATATAGATCGAGTGAACTTCTTCAATATCTCTATGCTCGTTGACTCAACTATGCCCCAAGTGTTATAAAAAAGATCAGCAACTGTGCCATAAGCTAGTTGTCTTATAGCACATAACACCTTTTGCATTGTTGAGAATCCGGGTCGACCGATGGCGTCATCTCTTTGTATGAAGTAGCTATTATGGTTTGCAACATCATGCATGATCCGGTCGCATAGAGGCCTATGCATTCGAAATCGAGAACGAAACATATCCGGCGTGTACATACAAGGATCCGCAAAGTATTGTTCATGCAACAGTGCATGTGACTCCTCTATATGACGGCGAATGTACCGGCGACCGGGAACAGAACCACCCCATTGGGATGATCTTCCATCTTCATCTTCTTGTTGTGCGTTGAATGCTGCCATCATTACATCATCTTGGTCACGGCGTTTGGCACCCTTACGATCATTTTTCATTGCCAATTTTAGAAATCGATTCATTGCATAAACAATAGGTAAAAATTATATGAATGTCGGAAGCAATTTCTTGATGAATGTAATGAGTGTGATGAAACGAAGTAAAAGTGGTTATATATAGATATGATAATTGGATATGAAAATCTTATCTTTAATCTGATAGGCCAATGATACTATGACACGTGTCAGGATCATTTTAAGGCTCATTTGTGGTGGATTGGTAAAGAACACATCCGTAATCTTGCTGACCAACTACAACATGCCATGTGGCAGCTGGATATCTTTGAGAATTTCTATCCGAAATTTAACTAACAAATCAAAGCATGCCACATGGCGGATTGATCCATTCATTAATTTTGATGGTTATACAAAATCACATTCGTATTATTTTCAGCGAATCATGGCACGCCACATGACGAATTAACTAGTCACGGATTTATTATCGCAAATTTGGTTTTATTTTACTTGATGTATACAAATTTTTCTAAATTATTGTCAAATAGTTTATCGTAATATTTTTTAATTAATACGACATATTTTTAATATTATTGAAACAAATATAAATTTAATCAAAATGAATTAAAAAAAAATTATACTATTAAATTTTGATACATTTGGGTTGGAGATGTTGTTTGCAGATATCAAACTTAAAATTTAATACTTTGGTTGGAAATGAAAATTTAATACCTATATATAGTGGACTTGCCCTCACGATTCACTTGTAATTTCAAAATTCAGTGGCATATTTGATAATAACAAGGAAAATAGGGCTCTTTTAATTTGTTGTTACAGTTTAAACCCGCGAATCTATAATCCCATTTTCCGACCTGTGAAAACTTTGATATACGAGGGAAAACCTTCGCTCTCTTCCAAAAATTCGTCTTTCTCCTCGATTTCCCATCCCGTCTTCGATTATAGTAGTAATTACCAAATCAAAAGATGCAATAACTGTACAGCGTGAGTTAGTTGTCTGTGAATTTCAATCGAGGAGGCGGAGGAGCTATGTCTCTACGGCCGAATGAAAGAGCGGAGGTTCGCAGGAGCAGGTATAAGGTAGCCGTCGATGGTGAGGAAGGTCGTCGAAGGAGAGAAGATGGATTGGTCGAGATCCGGAAGATTAGAAGAGAGGAGAGCTTGCTGAAGAAGCGTCGAGAAGGTTTTCAAGCTCAACAATTACAGACTTCCACAGTCAACGGTACTCAACATGAAAAGAAGGTCCTAACTTATGTGGCTTTTTTTTCCATCGCAACTTCGTCACGAATTTCGTATCAACGTTCTTGTTTTTCTTAGCATATCTATCTGTTTCAAATTTTCTATCAGGGTTGGATATTTTAGGTTGTATGAAACGGTTAGGGGTCTGGTGTACTTTGAAATTGTGAAAATCTGCGAATTTGTTAAGAGGTACTTTGCATGCATTTTGTTAATTTCAAAATACGGTGCTGATTAGCTTCTGTTTGTTTGCTAATATTGGATTCAGTTAGAAAGTATTCCAGCTCTAGTAGATGGTGTTTGGTCTACTGACAACAATTTCCAAATAGAAGCCACCACTCACTTCCGGAAGCTGCTCTCAATAGGTGTTTCTTCATAGTCTTTACTTCAATTTTGTGACGTAATATTGACAAAATTTGTGGTTATTCTTTTTGTGTTAATATTAACTCAGAACGCAATCCCCCAATGGAGGAGGTGATTCAGTCTGGAGTAGTTCCACGTTTTGTGGAATTTCTTGCCAGAGATGACTATCCTCAACTTCAGGTGTGGATTTGAAAGCCGCTACAATTTTATTTCCTTTATCTAGCTGTTTCTTTTGTGGTTTGATTGAATGTGTAGCCTTCTTCCAGTTTGAGGCTGCGTGGGCTCTTACAAATATTGCATCTGGGACATCTGAGAACACCAAGGTTGTGATTGATCATGGTGCTGTCCCAATATTTGTGAGACTGCTTAGTTCCCCTAGTGATGATGTTCGTGAACAGGTACAGTGTGACTACTCCCAGTTTGAATGTATTGCTGCATGTATCATTTTCATTGTTCTCCGTATGATGCTGTGACATGACTCTTTTTTAATCATTTAGGCAGTTTGGGCGTTAGGTAATGTTGCTGGGGATTCGCCCAAGTGTCGTGATTTTGTCCTCAACCATGGAGCTTTGGTGCCATTGCTAACTCAGTTCAACGAGCAAGCAAAACTTTCCATGTTACGGAATGCAACATGGACCCTGTCAAACATCTGCAGGGGTAAACCGCAGCCTCCATTTGAACAGGTTAGACAAGGGAAACATGGTCACCTGGCTCATACCCATTGTGTGAAATCTTCCTAATTTTTGTAGCTTTGTTTGTGGTTTTTGCAGACAAAGCCCGCCCTCCCTATGCTTGCTCATCTTATACATTCAAATGACGAAGAAGTTCTAACAGATGCATGCTGGGCGCTTTCCTATCTGTCTGATGGCACAAATGACAAAATTCAGTCTGTTCTTGAAGCTGGAATTTGCCCCCGTCTTATTGAGCTTTTACTGTAAGTATTAGAGTTTGGAGCTGATTAGCTGCCAATGTTTGTAGGGATCGTTCTTTTCCTGTTTGAACCTTGATCTGGTTTCTTGATTATTTACCCTTCCCTTTTTTGCGGTCTACAGTCATCCTTCGCCTGCTGTTCTAATTCCTGCCCTGCGTTCAGTTGGTAATATCGTTACTGGGGATGATAATCAGACTCAGGTATCAGTGCCTTTTTTTTTTCTTTCAGTTTTATCAGATGCTGCAGTTGTGCTTGTTTTTGATAGTATAATATAATTCTTGCCCTCACTTCTGTGTCTTTTCCTCAACCAAGGTTTTGACTACATAATTTTTGCATAAAGTGGGTAGCTTCATGTGCAGTTATGGTACGGAAGTATTGATGCGATAATGCTATTTTAACAGACCTTACAAGCTTAGTTGCCTTTTTTTTAATAATCCTCGCTATTATAACTTTCTGTACCTTTGTATGTTGTATCCTGTGGCTAGCTGAAAATCTTATTTTACTAGGGTGTTCTTCACTTTCTTGTGTTCTGAGTATTCTGATTTCATAGTTTGCACTTCATGCAGAGAGGGTTCTTATCATTAATGATTAAACTGAATCTGTTCATCCTACTCTACTGTCCTAAATTATGTGCTTAGAATTAATGAAACTGAAATATAGTTAAATTTAAACAAAAGGGGTATGTTCTATTTACAGCTTGCTAGTTGCTGCCTGCTGCCATCTAAAGAGCACTTATATAAACACTGTTTTGGTAATGGTGCGGAAAGGCAGTATGCCCAGTCCTGTATTGGTTGTAGTCTCGGTTGGGTACTGGACATCACAAATTGTTTCGTAGTTTATCTCTATCCAAATTTAAGACTTTCGCGTTACGGAGAATATTTTAAACCTGAAAAACTAATGAGAAAATTAATTTGTAAACGTTTTTCACTCTACCCTCACACACATGCAATTGTTTCAATAGAAATTACCTATTAAATTTATTAATCTTATTAGACAGAATCCATAATAGTAAGTTCTCACCAACTCTGCTGTTGGTAGATGGATAGTGGATACCCTGTCAATGGCTGTTCCGAGTTCGGCAGTGATTTGTTTTTGTGTTGTATATTCTGAACTGTATGTATCTGTGGAGGAAAATATGTGCATTCTTCCTCAAAATATAGCGGGAATAAAAAGGAAAATTATATCCCTATAAATCTGGATTTATCGTGTTATTATTCATTTGACATTTTTGTTGTTCCTTCTTTTTTGGTGAAAGATCTATGGATCCTAAGTTTTGTGTAAGTGTTGCATGGTATACCACTTGGTATTTGAACATCCCGTGTAAACCTGAATTTGGAATTCCACTAGTTTATACTGCCGAGATTCACCAGTATTATGTATTGCCATACTTGCCAGTCCATTATTGGCCAAACATTATCATAGATTGGGAACTTATTATTTAGGTCAATTTACGTTATTTAAAAACAGGGACTTTACATACCATCAATTAACAGCTGCTTGTTGTCATTCGTATTTCCTTTTTAAAAATCTTTCCTTGGCCTTCTTGTGTATCAGTTCTATTATTTAGATTGATTATAGGTTAACTGGCCTGTTTGCTCAGTAAGTTGGCCTTTTTGACCAGCATTTTCTTCTGTTAAAATTATGATAGGCCATAAGAAGCCATCAATGTTATGTTAACTTACCTTGGTGCAGTGGACCTTTACATGGGAAAACGAATTGGGTGCTTAGTTTTTATTACCTGAATCTTATGCACACCCTCTTATAACATCATAGTCAGCTTCTGTCATATTGTGACTGTTGCTGCACCAATTTTTTCATTTATGAATTCTTTCTTTTTTATAGGGCGTGCCTTAGTTCTTTGAAAGTGAAATCTGAAAATCAGAATTTCAATGAGATATAGCTCTCTGTAAATTATCAAGTACTGACAAAAAAGAATAAAGATTATATTTGGAAAGTTTTATAATGGTACATTAATGTATAAAGAATTTAAGTCTCCATAAGTTTATCAACCAAACTAGGAATACAGAGTTAATGACTGTAATTGATACTCCCTCCGTCCCAAAATATAAGTCATTCTAGCTTTTTCATTTTGTCCCACATATAAGTCATTCACAAATTACCAAGAGAGCATTTATTAACATTTTCCCTCATCTTACCCCTAATTTATATTCATCCAACCACTTTACATTTGTTGCATTTATGATAGTCAAAGGGTGCATTAGGCATTTTAGCCATACATTAATGATTTTTAACCACTTTCTTAATCTGTGTGAAAACTCTAGGATGACTTATATTTTGGGACGGAGGGAGTAATATTTATTGTTTATATAATGACATAAGCACGTCTTAATAACTAAACTGATTGAAACTTCAGCTATTAAATCCCAACACTACTTGATCAATGAAGTCCGAAATCATTCTATTTTTTGTTTTTTTGTTGAATTGGACTTGGTCTAGTTGTAAGGACCATTGCACTTTCTGGTGTCAATCACGGTTCGATTCCCATCCCCTCGCCCAGTATAATTTCTGTTGTGAACTGATGAACTCTGCAGACTGCAGTTATCTAGAAGAACTGAGAAATTCCTATATTTTAAGTTATAACATTAAATTTTTGGTTTGAAATGGAAATATGGCGGCCTTAACTTGGATCCTTTTAGGTTTGGCTTATAATATCCTGACAGATTGTGTATCCTTTTTTTTGGCTCATGTGTGACTGAATTATTTTGATTGATATCTTTTTTTCGTTTTGAGGAAAATGTTCTGTAGCTTGAATTTATTGTTCATTGTTGTTTATAAAAATCAAGGACTATTATCCATACTTCTTGTAGCTGAATAATGTTTATCCCGGATGGCTTCAGAAATATAGCAAATAGCAAATTGATTAGTGTGTGTTTGTAGTTTCACGAGTAATGTTTTATGTGTTGATATACAGGTTGTCATAGAAAATCAAGCTCTTCCTTGCCTACTTAACTTGTTATCACAAAATCATAAAAAAAGTATTAAAAAGGAAGCTTGTTGGACCATTTCAAATATCACAGCCGGAAGCAAGGAGCAGATACAGGTAATAACCTATTTGAGGGAAATTCTGCTTCACTGGTGGCGTGCTTTCTTCCTAATATAGTCTCTAAAGTAATATCCAACTTTTGTTCAGAATTGCTCACTAGGGATAAAGACACTTTTGTTTCACGCTTTTTGCACATCCAACCCTTAGTGTTCCATATTTGCACTTTAAAGTTTAACCCTCTCATGATCTCATCTATATGCATTTTTGTATACATTTCGGTCCATTTTTGCCATGTGCCAAGTTTCTATTGGTTGGAGCGTGTTGTGCCTTTGAAGCTGGTTGTTTGACACATGATACTTTGGACTGAAAGTGCAAAAAAAAAATCATAGATGAGGAGTTAAAATGTTAATATTAAACATTGGGGATAAAAGTGTAAATTTCATGAAACACCAGGGACAAAAAAAATTAAGTACATGATTTTGTTTTGCATCTTTCTTTGTAAACTAATCTAATCCATGCAAAGCACATGTATTCTTTTTAAATCTGTATATACAACTTGAATCCCAATATTCATAGAGTATTAAATTGTTAAGTGCAGGCTGTGATTCAAGCTGGCATTTTTGCCCCTCTTGTGCAACTTCTTGTTAATGGTGACTTCGAGATTAAAAAGGAGGCTGCTTGGGCAGTTTCAAACGCTACATCCGGCGGAACTCATGAGCAGATCAAGTATGCACTATATCCGTTTTGCTAATTCATATCAACCTTCTCGTTTCTGAATGTGTTTGTTCGGGTAGGTCATTTGCTGAAATTTGTTTGATATAGGTTCTTGGTGAACCAAGGATGTATAAAGCCGCTGTGTGATCTTCTAGTGTGTCCTGATCCAAGAACAGTAACCGTTTGTTTGGAAGGGCTCGAGAACATCTTGAAAGTTGGAGAAGTGGAGAAGAATAGTGGGAAAACCGGAGACGTCAATGTGTTTGCACAGATGATTGATGATGCTGAAGGGTTGGAAAAGATAGAAATTCTTCAAAGTCATGACAACAACGAAATATACGAGAAAGCAGTGAAGATTCTCGAAACGTATTGGTTGGAAGAGGACGACGATGATGATCACCTGCGTTCAGGTGATGGGACAGAAGCAGTGTTCAGTTTTGGAAGGGGGGATCAACAACCTTCTGATGGGACAGAAGCAGTGTTCAGTTTTGGAAGGGGGGATCAACAACCTTCTGTACCAACCGGAGGGTTCAACTTCATTTGAAGGTACACACACACACCCTTCTCTTGGTTATTTATTTAGTACACAAGAATGTGTCTTTTTTTTTTTCTTTTTTTTTTTTTTTTTTTTTTTTTTGTTGAGAAAAAAATGTAAAGGGGTATTAGTACCTCAGGGTCCGGAATTGAATCCAACATCGTTAAAAACTTATTGTAAAGGTTTAATTGATTTGATTTATATATCTTTTGTTCAGACTCTAATCTCATGTGTATGCTTGTGACTCATTGAACATTCTTTCTTTATAAAATCTGTGTTTTTGGGTATGTCGATTAGGAAGATGAATTACATGGTTTAATAATGTATATCAAGTTTCTTAACTTAATAATGACACACTGTTGCAGTTTAATTCTTGAAATTAAATTTTGTACCTATTTACTTCATCTTATTTTATATATATATATAGTTCAACTTTTCTTCTCCAAGACGACAACAAGAAGAACCAAAAAAAAAAAAAAAAAATAGTCTCCCCAACTTGGTACTTAACTTAGATTCGGGGTGAAGTATGAAAGTTGAAAAGTTGTGTGGTGCCTGCTTTACATAAAGCAAAGCATACAGAAAGTATAAACAATTTATCTAATAGAAATCGACTCTCTCCCAACTCAGCTTTATTATCCTTACTATTAATGCTTATATTAAAATGATGTAATTTAGTGTTAGAAAATATTTACGTATCATTATTGTCTCTGTTGAGCTATTCAATTCTCATCGATCTCAAATCCAAAAATGAAAAAATAAAAAATAAAAAAAAAAAAAATTCATCGATGTCCCCCTATCAACAATAGTTTCTGGATTTGTTACTCATATCATAGGCGCACACAATCACTTTCAAATTGAAAATAGGTTTCATACACACTGTATTACAATTATAATGTGTCATTTATGTATTACAATTGTTTTTTTTTTTTTTTTACAAGAGGCCAAAGGCTTAAGGGGAGGGGGGGAGTGCACATCAGGGAACATTATGACCCAATCTAGCAAGGTGGTCAGCAGGCCTGAAGGATATCCTAACCATCCAACTTCCATCCATCATATTCAGGATATTTGAACCCGCACGGGTAGTTCAATTGGTCCTTGGGTGGCACTAAGGACCGTAAGATTGAATCCCGACAGCCGTTTTATAGTTGACTCTTAATACATAGCGACTTCCTGTGGGTCATGCGGACGAGGGATGCTGCATTTTGCACCAAGGATATCCTGAATGATGCCAAGCTATCTGCACTATTTTTGCTCTATTGCACTCCAAGGGCCTATGAATTTTACAATCATCTGATCTTAGTGCCCAAAGCTACATCAAATTTGGTGTTATTGTAGTTTAACTTAATTATGCATCATTCGTTCCAAAACCCAATGCCATCCATTGTTGTTGTTGTTATTGTAGTTTAACTTAATTATGCATCATTCGTTCCAAAAAAAAAAAACCCCATAACTTAAATCTAATGCAAACGATATGTACATTTTTATTCATATATAAACAGGGCGGCTGCAGAAATTGTGTGACACGAGTTAGGGATCGAGACCGACATACCGTATTACAAATTTTTAATACATTACATAAAAGTATATGTATAATTATGGGTCAAGAGCAAATATTTGAAAATATTAGCGGGTCAATAGGTAGATATTAATACATAAACATTTTAAAGTGCGTATAATATACATAGAATTCTTTTTTTTGGGTTTTGAGGGCTAGGTGACCCTTTTTCCTTCGAGTGGCGCAGCCCCTGTATATAAAATCCACATGGATTAAGAATGATGTAAAATATTAATTGTTATATGGTGTGGCGGAGTTTGTGCGTGCAACATCGTCTTCAGGGCCGAATAGGGTGTGGCGGGAGGACTGGCAGGTCAAGGTGCCCCCGCGTGTGCACCGTTATTTGTGGCGATGCTTTTTGGACTGTCTGTCGATTGGGGAACAATTAGCTAAGCGCAATATGGGTTTGGGCCAGTGTTTGGCTTGTGGAAGAGAGATGGAGTGCATGAGACATGTCCTTTTTTAGTGTGCCTACGCTAGGGCGATCTGGGCGGCTTCAACTTTCGGTGGTCAACAGCTACGGCAAGGCTCGAGTTTTAGGGAGTTTTTTGGTGGGATTCTAGAGAGGCATACCCCGGATGAGGTCTACACTTTTTGCATGTTGCTTTAGAATCTACGGAAGACCCGGTGTAGTGCAGTTTTTTATGACGCGCCCATCCATGTCTCTCGACTAGTTGTTGTGTCCGTTGCTAGGGTAGTGAAGTATAGACAGGCTTTGGATTCGACCTCCGTGCAGCCAGAGGGCCTTGTCCACCCAGTCATATGGAGTGCGCCTATTGCAGGTAGTTGAGAATGTAACTCGGACGCTTCACGGAGTCGGTCTTTGGTGTGGGTCTGATCTACGGGGACACGACTGGTTCAATTTTAGCAGCCTTCTCGTACCACTTTGACCCGGGCATAAGCCCTGAGATCCTGGAAATGCATGCGATAATGTTGGCGATGAAGGAGGCTTCCCGGTTGGGCCTTGCTAGAGTTACCTTTGAAACCGATTGCTTGCCATGTGTCTAAGCACTCTCGAGACCGTCAGATGATTTGTTGGTTTATAGTTGCTTAGCGCGTGACCGTTTTGTTCTTTTACCGTCTTTTGTTTCTTCATCTTTCTCCTTTGTCAAGTGCACTGGTAATTTCCCAACGCATTTGTTGGCTAGACACGGGCTTCAACATATTGGTCGTCTTGATTGGGGCACACTCCGCGATTGCGGATTTAACTTAATAAAAATATATTTGTCCTCAAAAAAAGAATTAATTGTTATAATATAATTGACGATACCAAATCTCGCACTTCCACGTGGCGTCACGAGATGGTCCTCCTGAACAAGAATAAGTGATAGCCCAAGGGTCGAGTTACGGGTTGAGACATCGACAATCGACATGATCAGAGAACCGAGACGATGGGCCCATCTCGATACCGCAAGTCAGAAAGCTCGGGGTGCGGACAAAGGCCACTCTAGACATGCAGGCCCATTATCCATGTGGTTACTTGCATAAGTGGGTAAAGCCCATATAAGCTAGTAAAAGCCCAAAGGGCTAATACTGTATTTTACCCAAACCGACACGGTTTAGGGTTAGGGTAACGAACTCCCTATAAATATACACTTCCAGGAACTACGTGTGACTTGATTCCTGGACAATTACAGGATACGTAGGCAACCTGAGAGAGACTCTCAGGCTCAGTCTAAAATCACCCCCAAAATCATCCTTGATTCGATCATCCCTAGATTAAATTGACCCGAAATTATACATGACAAAATCCAGCATCGTCATTGGCGCTAGAAGGAGGGTCTTCTATCGGTGATGGATCGAGGTTGTTCGTAATCAAGTTAATGGCAAAAAGATGCCAAAAATGCAGTCAGATCGGTGGTAGATTTCCGGAAATTGAACCGTTGAAACAAGAATTCCACCGTTCAGATTGAAGTAGAAAGAAGGAGGAGCAATCCCTCCAAATTTCGTGCCGATCGGAGTCCGTTTCCATACCCAATCGTTGCCGGAAATATGCTGCTATATCACCAAAAACGCAGCACCGTAAAAACGCAGTCAGATCGGTGGTTGATTTCCGGAAATTGAACCGTTGAAACAAGATTTCCACCGTTCAGATTCAAGGATAAGGTGGGACGAACAAGCCCTCCAACTTTCGTGACGATCGGAGCCCGTTTAGATGCCCGATCGAAGCCGGAAAGTAGCTGCTGTATCACCAAAACGCCACCAAAAACGCAGTCAGATCGACGGATTATTGCTGGAGTTTCAACCGGTGAACAAGATTTCCACCGTTCATATTCAAGGAGAAGGAGGGAAGAACAATCCCTCCAAATTTCATGCCGATCAGAGTAGGTTTCGATGGCAGATCATCGATGAAAAGTTGCAGTTACGTAGAAAAAGCCAGAAAAACCCTAATCTGCAGGTTCCAAGTCGGCTGAATTTTCCCGACAATTGAACCGTTGGAACAAGATTTCCACCTTTCAGATTCAAGGATAAGGAGGGATGAACAAGCCCTCCAAATTTCATGCCGATCGGAGTTATTTTGAGTGCCCGATCGTCGCCAAAAAATTGCTGCTGTATCGTAAAGACATAGCAAAACCCTAATTGTCAGCAGACAAGTCGGAAGCCTTTTGCCGCCAATTGAGCCGTCGGAACAACAATTCCACCGGTCAGATTCAATAATTATGAGGACCGAACAAGCCCTCAAATTTTAGGCCAATCGGAGTTCGTTTGATTTCCCGATCGTGGAAAAGAAGTTACTGCAGGCACCAAAAACGCAGCAAGATTCTGGACAGCAGCTGCCAGATCGGAGGCTTATTCCCGGAGATTGAGCCGTCGAAAGAACAATTCCACCGGTCACATCGAAGAAACGTGAGGGAAGAGCGATCCCTCCAAATTTCGTGCCGATCGGAGTCTGTTTCCAGGTCTGATTGCCACCGGAAAGACACTGCTGTGGCGCCAGAGAAAGCTGCGAATTATCTACCGTATCTAGCTATCCACGATGCGAGTTCTCGAGCTCCAAGGATCGAGCCGAGCTCTTTAGCTCTCCAGGTTCTTACAATCGTTATTTGAAATTCTTATACACTTTGTAAGTCTTTATTATATGTGTAATGTTTTTTATCACAATCACATTGCACCACAAAGACTCGAGATATCGAGCACCGGCATTCGAGCTCTACGGACTCGTCTTGCCCTAAATCCGTGCTCGACTCGGCATCATATTTGTAGCTCACCGATGGGCAAATCTTTAATAAGTCCTAGCTCGACTCGGCATCATATTTGGAGCTCACCGATGAGCAAATCTTTTATAAGTCCGAGTTCGACTCGACATCTTATCTTGGAACTATTTTATTTGGGAACTCTCCTAGCCGAGCGTGGCGGATGAGCCTTCTTATTTTGGGGACTCTCCCCATGGCGGGTCGAGCTATATTATTTTGGAACTCACCCTACCAAATTGGCGGGTCGAGCTATATTATTTTGGAACTCACCCTACCGAACCGGCGGGTCGAGCTATCTTATTTTGGAACTCACCCTACCGAACTGGCGGGTCGAGCTATCTTATTTTCAAACTCACCCTACCGAACTGGAGGGTCGAGCTATATTATTTTGGAACTCACCCTACCGAACTAGCGGGTCGAGCTATCTTATTTTGAAACTCACCCTACCGAACTGGAGGGTCGAGCTATATTATTTTGGAACTCACCCTACCGAAGTGGTGGGTCGAGCTATCACATTTGGAGCTCAACTTGAGCGAATATTTATAAAACCGCAGTCGGCTCGGCCTCATATTTACAGGTCAACTTGAGCGCATCTTTAATAAGACCGAGCTCGCCTCGGCATTATATTCGGAGCTCGAAGGCAATCTTATGTAAGTCCGCTTGCCATCTAAGCATGGTACCAACAGACTACGCCAAATAAGCAAACGATACAATGTGTCAAAGGCAGTGCAATGTACTACGAGAAGGGAAAGTCCGCAAGTCGGATCCCTCATTATAGCCAAAAGCAAAACAAGCCTAATAGGCAAAAAATGCTAAGGCAAAAGCACGGTTCGCAAGGTCGGACCAAACGTCCCAGCCAAGAGCCAAACGAGCCTACGAGGCGAAAAAGGCCAAGGCAAAGGGACGGCTCGCAAAATCGGGCCAAACGCCCAGCCAAAGGCCAAACAAGCCTAAGAGGCGAAAAAGGCCAAGGCAAAGGCACGGTTCGCAAGGTCGGACCAAATGTCCTAGCCAAGAGCCAAACGAGCCTACGAGGCAAAAAAGGCCAAGGCAAAGGGACGGCTCGCAAAGTCGGGCCAAACGCCCAGCCAAAGGCCAAACAATCCTAAGAGGCGAAAAAGGCCAAGGCAAAGGCACGGCTCGCAAAGTCGGACCAAACGTCCAGAGAATCGATACATCTATGGCAAAACTAGTATGTGAGACAAAAAATGCTAAGGTGATCAAGTCGATCTCAAATTAAACTCGACTCACAAGTGGAATAAGAACCAAAGGTTCATAATACACTTGGGGGGCAACACGACATCGATAAAGCAAGCAGCAATCAGAGTAAGAGTCTCGACAAGCGAAGAGCTAAAAGACATCGAAACGTGAAAGCAGGAGACAGAGCCAGAGGCTCGAGAAGCGAAGAGCTAAAAGACATCGAGATATAAAAGATGAATAATAAAAAGAAGAAAAGCAAAATACTGCAAAAATTGAAGCAAAATAAAGCTATGCATCATATTTGGAACTCTCCTAACCGAGCATGGCGGGACGAGCCTTCTTGTTTTGGGAACTCTCCCCACGGAGGGTTGAGCTATCTTATTTTGGAACTCTCCTTCCTAGCCGAGCATGACGGGACGAGCCTTCTTACTTCGGGAACTATCCCCATGGTTATTGCGACTTTGTGACTAGTATCTTGCGTATCTCGAGGATATACTCCATAAAGGATCTACTCAACGGTCTACGAGGCCCGCAAGTCGGACGTCTTCGGTCGACACCAACATTTATAAGTCCTAATGGGACGAAAACGCAATGGCATCGAAGTCCGAATCGACAGCGATGTAATCTGACTCCTAAGGGAGAGGATTTACCAGGGCATCGAGGTCGGGCAACATGATCATTTTGATCGACAGCCACTGAAGCTAAAAGTTCCATGGAACCAAAAAGCTAAGGCATCGAGTTCGGATCATGTCCAAATCTCTCGGTAGTCATGGGTCATAAGTCATGAACGACAAAGAAACACCACGACACCGAGATCCGGAGCGACAGTTACGTATTACCAGTCTTTTTAGACAGTAATTACTAGGACATCGTAGCCGGAAATATATATCGACAGCCGAAAGGGCATCGATTTCGACAAACGAAAGGAGAAAACCAGGGGCATCTCTTCTACTACGCAACAACAAAGAAAAGTCCAAAAAATGCTAAGGCATGGAAGACAAGTTACCTATGATCGACAAACGGAACTACTGAAAGTATAACGAAGATGATGAATATGTATTATACTTCGGAGGCAACAACGAGTCGACATTGAATAAGTGTTAAGGCACGCATGTCGATGACCGGACTCGGGGCTACTACAATCGACTCTCAGGCAGTGTAGGACGATGAAAAATCGAGCAAATAAAAAAGCGAGCATCGACATGCAACAACAGGGTTTGACATCAAATACTTGTAAAAATTTCAGCAAAAATAACAAAAAAACCTAGTCACGAAGACCGGCCAAATAGTTATAGCATTGCAAAGATGCGAATTCAGAAGTTTTAAAATCAGAACAAATTTAAGTTCAAATTACATAATATCATTGGGCAGTCAGATTTGTCGGAATTCTCAGTCGGTGGCGGCAGATAAGCAGATTCAGCAGCGACATCGGTTGCGGCAGATCAGCAGATGCACAGCAGACAGGGACAGTCCGCATTTCGAACAAAGTGCACAGACAATCGACATCGTCAAGGCAAAACGAGTCTAAGGGACAAATGTTGCTAAAGTAAAAAGGTCTGCACTGAAGACAGGGAGAGTCCGCATGTCGGACAATGTGCCCAATTAAAATACAAATATGATCCAAACCTAAGGTTCTCATGATACTTGGGGAGCAGATATCGACATGTATGCATCGACATGAGAGAAGCTGATGTGCGAATAAGGCCAAAGGCCGCAACAAAAAATATAGTCTATATCAAAGACAAAAGAAACGAAGGAAAAATGTAACAATTTTTCAAGGAAAAAATAATCGAAGTCCAAATGACCGGCTAAATGTTTATACAGATGGAAGCCAACGACAACGTTTGGTTAAAAATGGCAAGGCCTAAGAAGAAGCATCATCTTTGGCGCTAAGGCAAAGTCTCAAGACTGTTAGACTGACATTCGAGATCCGCATGCCGTACTCCAAAATCAGGGCAAATCAGATTCTTTAGAGAAGTCGACCTCGACAGAGACAGTCCCAACTGCAGACATCTCATACATTCCTTCGACAACTACGGCATCGAAGTCAATTTCAACCGAGACAGTCCCAAGTTGGACATCTCATCATTCCTTCGACAGCTACGGCATCGAAGTCGATGTCAACTTAGCCACACATTATAAGTCCAAGGGACAAATAATGCTAAGGCAAAAAAGTCTGCAAAGCAGACATGGAAAGTCCGTATGTCGGACTCCACGGGAAGTAAGTCCGTAGGGCCGATTTAAATTCAGAGCATTGGATGATAGTGGCCGAGATACACTTTTGACAGATCAGACCTGACCTCAAGAGCTCAGATAGATCTGGGGGGCTTATGACGATACCAAATCTCGCACCTCCACGTGGCGTCACGAGATGGTCCTCCTGAACAAGAATAAGTGATAGCCCAAGGGTCGAGTTACGGGTTGAGACATCGACAATCGACATGATCAGAGAACCGAGACGATGGGCCCATCTCGATACCGCAAGTCGGAAAACTCGGGGTGCGGACAAAGGCCACTCTAGACATGCAGGCCCATTATCCATGTGGTTATTTACATAAGTGGGTAAAGCTCATATAAGCTAGTAAAAGCCAAAAGGGCTAATACTGTATTTTACCCAAACCGACATGGTTTAGGGTTAGGGTAACGAATTCCCTATACATATACACTTTCAGGAACTACGTGTGACTTGATTCCTAGACAATTACAGGATACGTAGGCAATCTGAGAGAGACTCTCAGGCTCAGTCTAAAATCACCCCCAAAACAATCATTGATCCGATCATCCTTAAATTAAATTGACCCGAAATTATAAATGACAAAATCCAACATCGTCAATAATTATTATAAAACTGTAAACAACTTGTTAATCGGTTCACTTACAATTTTCAATTAAATGTATCAGCAAATCTCGAATCATTTACTCCCCTCAATACTATTACGCAATTAGTTTCCTTATTATAATACCCCCTCAAATCCCGAGTACTATTAACCAATTTTTACATGATTTTTTTTATGTTATACATCATCAATTTGATATTTGCCATATAATATCTCCACTTATCATAAGCATTACATCATCTTACGTAATTTTTGGTTTTGTTTTATGAACATAACTTATGTAAATATATATAGATATTTTTACCTATTATACCCTACATCGTAATTTTTGCACATTACCTTCCAAAAAAAAAAAAAAAAAAAAAAAAGAAAACACACACACATTAAAAAGCCTTAGTACCGGGCGGGTTTTAGTCCCGAACAAATTAAGTAATAAAGCTTTCGCCTAAAAAAAAAAAAAAAAAAAAAAAAAAAATCCCGATCACTTTGTCTTTTATCTTGAGCAGTTGAGATAAATAACGATCAGATCATCATAATACTCCCTTGGAGTATCATATTACAAAGTTTATAAAAAATACCCCCTTGGACTATATCTCCGTATTGTTTTGGAGTATCGTTATTTACAAAGTTAGTTTATGTGTGTGTGTAAAACATTATTACGTGTTCGTATATGTATAACTCTTTTCCTTTTTCTCGCACTTTTGTCCGCACATTTGTCTCCGTAATGTCCAAACTTATAATTTTATTCACAAGTTTGTTTCCTGCCCGTTTTTTATGTATGCTTGCTTTTTGCTCGAATTTATTGTCTAAATTGAGTCCGATGATAACAACATCCGTCTTGTTTTTGATAAGATTCTAGGTCGATCTTGTGCGGACTTCATACGAGATATGTCACCTCTTGAATCTTATCTCGAAATAACTTGTTCGCTAGGAAGTTGTGCCCGCGTTAAATTTTCCCAAATATTGCCCCTATTTTTTAACAACTCGAAGTAAGTTTTGTTGAAAATTCTTCGAGGCACAATTCTTTCTTACCCATGCATACTTGTAATAATTTGCATATAAAAAAGAGAATGTAAAATCGGGCTTTATTAATTTCGACTCATCCCGCTAGATGAGTAAAGATTACAAGCAAAATAAGAAAGCCTAACCACTCACGTCGTAAAACGAGAGGATAGCCACATATCCCTAGCCGATTTATTATACGTAGTACCTTTTGAGGTTGTCCGCATGCCAAGGTCTACATTCGAGCTCGTAGCCTTGATGATTTCTCGAGGACATAAGTCCCTTTCTTGATCTCTCTCGCGACTTGATAAGGGCCTTCCCAATTTGCTTTTACGTTAGCTTCCCTTTATCGGAGCTCCATCGTAGCAAGATGCCCGTCTCTATATAAGCTCGAATCTCATCGATCCAACATGTAGTCGGCGCTCGGGTGTATCGATTTCCATGATTTGTGTTTCCTTAATAATGGGTACGGCTAGATACTCTATCATAATTGAAGGGTACGTCCAATTTCTTCTTTTGAGTGACAATTTCGAGAGATAGTCTCGCTCGCTCGTTGTCCTCTCTCCGGGATTCGATGAACTCGCAATATTTGAAGCCGCTTGAATCGTCGAACAATCTCACCATACTTCTCGAGAATACCACGTTGTGTGTCATAGTCTTGTCCCGAGATTTGGTTGACGATGAGTTGGGAATCGCAATAGACTTCAACATTTTCCACATTTAGCTCATTGGCCAGCTTTGAGCCTGCCAAATATATAATCGCTTCGTACTTTCCGCGCTTGATTATTCGTGGCCGGGAATTCGAACCTTAAAGCTTTTTCGATTTCCTCCGTCGATCCGCTCCATCAAAATTACTCGTCCCGCACAACCATTTCGGTTAGATGCCCCATCCACATATAAATGCCAACATTGATCCGGTTTACTCTTGGCACAGTGTGCCTGGCTATAATGGGGTAATGGCGAACCGTGGTTGTGGCGAGCTAAAGCTTGTCTACGATAAAATCCGGGCAAACGCGTGACCCTTGATAGCTTTTGCGGGCTGATATGTATGTCGAACTCGGTGATTTCGATTGCCCATTCGAGAAGTCGACCGTAAAGGTCCGGTTTATGCAATATTTGACGCAATGGACTATCCGTTAAGTACAACTATCGTGTGTGAGGTAAAGTAAGCCCCGAGTTTGCGGGCAAAGCAATAACAAGCGAGGCAGTTAATTTTTCAATATTAAAATAAGCGGCTCACCCACGGATCGAGAGCCTTGCTTACATAATAAACGGGATTTTGGAGGGTTCCGGCCTCCTTGACAAGAACGGCGGCAACAAACTCGGTCCGAAGCCGCTAAGTACAAAAACAACATATCTTCCCTCATATATAGTGGCTAACCAAAAGCGGGTGGTTTCCCTAGATATTCTTTTAAAGCTTGAAATGCCCGCGAACACTCGCGTTCCATGAAAAAGTTTTGTCGCCCGAGAATTTTGAAGAAGGGGAGACACATTTATTTTGATATGAAGCGGCCCATGGCGCAATGATGCGGCCATTGAGCCTTGATGATAGTAGTAGGCTCTTCTCATGTCAATTAAAGCTTGAATTTTACGTCAGATTAGCCTCGATGCCACGACGACTAACCATAAACCCCGTAAATTTGGCTCGCCCGGACACCAAAAGTACATTTGGCCGGATTCAGAACCTTCATCGAGTGCTTTCGGACATTATTGAAAGTTTCTTGAAGGTCGCACACAGCGTGACCGTCCCCAAATGGATTTAACAACCATGTCGTCTATGTGTTCTTCTCCATAGTTTCACGCACTATCGCGAACCGAACACCGCGTTGACCATTCGCCGACAGTCGAACCCGCATTCTTCAAACGCCTGAAATGGCATCATTTCATAATAATACAATCCTCACGGCGGTCCCCGAAAGCCGTTTTTCTTTGTCGGACTCAAATCCATCCGTACTTGATGATACCCGTAGATATGCGGCTAAGAAACTTAAAACCTCAAAGCCGAAATCGAGTCAACTAACCGATTCCGAATTCGTGGCGGTGATAAGGATCCTTCGGACATGCTTTGTTGACGTCCGTGAAGTCGACGCACATTCTCCATTTGCCGTTGTGCTTCTTTACCATAACCACGTTTGCACAAACCAAGTAGTGGTGGGCAAGCTCTTTTATGATTCCCGCTCAGTGAAAGCTTTCCGACCTCTTTACTTTCACCGCCGCCTCCTTTTCTCGTCGAGTAACCGACGCGCGCTTGTTGTATCGGCTTGGAAAGTAGTGGTCGACGTTAACATGGTGCAGGGCGACGTCCGGTTCGACTCCTCGCATGTCGGTAACCACCCAAGCAAAGGCACTCAAATTTTCTTTGAGTAATTGTATCAATTTTTCCCTTTCGATAGGACTCGCCGAGCCCCTATCTTTATCTTTTTGCTCGGGATATTCATCATTAATGACCACTACTCGACCAACTCATCTTCTCGCCATAAAATCCGGCTCATCTCTCGACTTAAATGTTTCACACTCTACTTTGACCGGTTCGAGATCAATGCCCGGCCCCGATCATGTCGATGTTCTCCATGTTATATGGCACTGTTCGATTCGAGTCCTCTTATTCCCTCGTTCTCATCTCTCGTGTATGTATGTCGTGACAAATGCGGCAGGTTCGGCGATCGACGTTCCGATCCCGTCCCCAACATAAAACTTTGCCCGCCGATGCGGAATGGAAGCTACCATCGAAACTCGCTTTAAAGCGGGTGTCCCAATTATCATGTTATAATTGACCGAAGATCGACAACTAAAAACATCACCTTTCTCTGTGCGAAAGGCGCATAATCTCCCATCCGTACATCGAGGTCGATGGCCCCCTTGACCCGTATCTTATGATTGGCAGAAGCCCTCGTTAGGGTGCCATTATGCGGCCTCGAATTTAGTAGTCCGGCCGAAACCCAACTCTTTGAAGCAAGGGCTTGTAATATAGGATATCGCGGCAAGCTCCCCGTATCAACCATCACTCTACCGACACATGCCCGATGACGACCACTCGAGATGCAGGCACGTATATCTTGCGTATCAAGTTGAAGTCACTAGCTCACTTCGAGTAAAGGCAAGGGGTCGTTCACTCCCTCGCAAAACTATAGGCTTCTCCACAATGTTTGTTGATGGAGCCGATGCGCGTGCTTAATCTCGGTTGTTAGTGGAGGAGGCTCGGTTATCATTCTCTCCGCTTAATCGTCTTATGTGGTGGAGTAAGTAGCCTCCAAATGCCGAATGAAAATGAAAGTTCCCTGTAACAGAGCCAACTCGATGTTACGTGGGAACACCCGCATTTGCGGTAATGTTGTTTATCTCCGAGGATATAAGGCCGATATGAATGATTTCTCCGGTGTGGTTCGTGGTGGCGGGGGCGGAACAATGTCGCCGGATCGCCTTATAAGATAAACAAGTTGATCGATCGACAAATTGCGTAGTTTCGCTGTATTAGATTTTAGCTAAAAGCTTGAGAGATCTCATTCCTATTACAATGTGATCCCATAAATATATGTGGTAAAAAAAGTAGAGTCGGCTTAATGTTCATTGACAAGACAACCGAGAATACATAGCTAAGTTAAGCATGCATGCAATACAAGTGTCCCGTAATTGGGCCTACAACAGTAAAGCGTTTAGCAGCCACTCTGATTGGCACACCTGGATAAGTATGGCGAGCGCCGAGTATCGAGAAATACGGTTGAGTAGCGAACTCACTTGTCCCTCGAGTATATAGTTTGGGATCACACAGGAAAGAATAGAGTCCGGCCAACCGGTGCTCGGACATGCTCGCGTGCGTACTTGATTGCTGGCGTGAG
This sequence comes from Gentiana straminea, assembly GCA_036785695.1. Lineage (NCBI taxonomy): Eukaryota > Viridiplantae > Streptophyta > Magnoliopsida > Gentianales > Gentianaceae > Gentiana > Gentiana straminea. Next base: position 4,696,900 of record JAVUPR010000061.1, read on the forward strand.
AGGCCCTTTCCGACCCAGTAGGCCTAGCGACCGGAAGAATAGAAGCCCATTTATGCCATGTTGACATGGGCCAAAATTGTAGTCCGTATACGGAGGAACATGGGCACCATTCCAATCCGGGTATATCACTGCACACGATCTATGTTTCGTGGCTTAAAAATATTTGGTTTGACGATTACAGATGAAATATTAAAATTAAATGAATTTTTTTTTGTAAAAAAACATATCTTTTTTTTTTTCTTCTTTCGTCCTATCTAATAACAAGAAAGAGGTGCGTTGCCACGCAAGCATCCTCCTTTTTTTCCCTACTTCGAACCTCACCTTATAAACTACCAAAAAATCATCTATTTTCTACTCTCATTTGTTGCGCTTTTGTGTTTCCCGACCCTTTTTGTTATTTTTGGACCGTCTCGTTTATAAGATCATCAGAATTATTTTATTTTACATAAAATGAAAATCCTTGAATTAAAATCGAGTATCAGAAGAGGAAAGTGATGTTAGGTATAGGGTGGGTTGGGTTTGGTGGTGGGAACAAAGTTTTTCGCTTAACTTAATATTATATATATATATATATGTGTGTTGTGTGTGTTTTGAAGCTTTATGACACCCATAGGATGACATATAGTATGACATATACACAAATAGTGATTTGATCTATAATATCAAAACTTATTTAACTTATTTAGCTGACGCAAAGGAGAAGGACACGTGCTTCACTTTGAGCTCTTTTTTTTTCTCTTTCTTTTTTCGTGGTTTGTAACGTCATTTTGTGCACAAGACAAGTCAATATGATCCTCTTCGTTGTGATTCACATGTTTTTTCCCCATTATTATTATTTTTAGACTACATTTTGTATGTATATTCATGTATTTACGTAACTGTTTTCTTGTACTGATTGAGAAAATGATAGGTCACCCCCCCTCCATTTACTATATTCATTCATTTCTACTAATATGCATGTCGGCTAAATCAAACTTTAAAGTGGAAGAATGATATTTCTCTCAAATAAGTTTATACTTGTATATTGTTTACTTTTAATGTTATAGAGATCTTTTAGTTTCAATTACATGGAGATTTTATATAATAAAAAATGTTGTGTTTGATCAATATATATATATTTTTAAAAATAGCAACTTTTACGATTGCTCCTATTCTTATTTTTTTCCCTCATTATGCGAAAATGTTAAAGATTAGATTTTTTTTTAGCGATAAAGATTAGCTTGAAATGCTTTAGATATCTTTGTTTTGAATTTGGATTTGATTGGGGCTAGTTGTTTTTTTTTTCCCTTCCCTTTTCTCCCGTAAGAGCAATTGTAATGGTTTAAAAATTGATTTCGTTTATAATACAATCATTAATTACAGTTGGAGTCTTATTTTTTTAAACAGTAAGAGCACTCGCATCAGATAATTTTAACGAATATTCTATTACACAGTTTTTAAAACACGTTTTTCTAGTTTACAGAATCATCATTTAAAATAAAATACATCAGATTCTTTATTTTACATAATGCGGAAGATATAAAGGAAAATTTACAGAATCTGGATGAATCCGGGAGATGTAAAAGAAATTTTATAGAATCTGTAGTTTACAATAAAAAGTAGAGTATCTGTTGCTGTGTTATTTTTCCTGCTGAAATATCTACAATAGAGTTTTTAAATTATTTACAGGATCTACCAAAAGTGCTCTAATAGTTTTAAAATAGAGTTAAAAAAATTTGACTCCACCTACTCCACCTCAAAGGACATCTACATATAGATGTCAATGCAGACATCGGTCTAATTTTAAACAAAGATATTTTAATTGGTTGAGAATTTGTTTAATCATATAAAAAAATTATTTTTATATCATGTCAACAATGTTTAAAAGTTTGTTCTTTGATTTTTTATTTAAAGTGATTTTTTTTTTTTTGTTAACATTTTTTTTACTTAATTTTATTAGAGTCGCTGCAACACTTAACTTGAATTATTTTGATCATTACATCTGTAACATGAATTCCATGATAAAATAGACTCCATTAAACTATATGGTCATTACGATTACTTTCTATACAGAAATACATTATATATTCAACATAAAGATTGTCATATTTCAAACCGGAAAAAAAAATCTCTCTTGTTTTTTTTTCTTTCCCTTAGTGCAAAAACCATTACACATTCAACACTGATATAAAATTTGAGTTCATAAATCTTAATGAATCTAGTACATTAAAGTATCATTAATCTTACCTTTAAAAAAAAAAGTATCATTAATCTTTTAATTTATCGAAAAAGAAATAGAAAAAAAAAAGGAAAGGAAAACAAAAGTGTCCCAACTTATTTGGCCTCCCTCCTTTAAATAAAAATAAATAAATAAAAATTATCACCGCTAGCTGTCAGTGTATGTATCTTTGCTTAATTACTTCGCCTTGTTACAAAGCAGAAAAGAGGGGAAAAGAGAATACAAAGAGAGCAAACCGTTCCGGTCGCCGCTCCGTTTTCTTAAACGGTAGTTTCCATTTTCTCCGGCGTCTCAAGCTCCCTTGGTTAAATCGATTTTATCCTCTAGACAAATCTCTTTCTTCTCACGGCACCACCACAAACACAACCACCGCCCTCCTCCTCAGTATCGGAGGAGGAAAAATCCCATCACTACCACCAACACTTGCCTGAATCGATTCTTCCGATATTGTTGATTTCTATTCTCCTTGAACTCTTCCTGCTGACCGTGGAGGAACCCTAGCGTTCCCACTTTTCTTGTATTCTTTTTCCCAAAGTAAAAATAAATAAAATAAAACCAGAGATGCTGTGGATTACGAAATTGTCGGGATTAGTATCTGCTGCATTGGTGCTTGTAATCCTTTCCCCTTCTTTCCAAACTTTCCCACCTGCTGAAGCCATTAAATCTTCACCTTCCGATCCATTCTCGTTCCGCAGGGCTCCCAAATTCCGCAATGCCGCCGATTGCGCCGCCAATTCCTTATCCCCATTGGGGAAAACCGGCGTCTGCGATCCCTCCTTGGTTCACGTTGCCATTACTCTCGATATTGAGTACCTCCGTGGCTCTATTGCCGCAGTGCATTCGATTCTGCAGCATTCACTTTGTCCGGAGAACGTATTCTTCCATTTCTTGGTTTCCCAGACCAGTCTCGAAACTGTAGTCCGATCTACTTTCCCGCAATTGAAGTTCAAGGTTTATTACTTCGATCCAGAGAGAGTACGAAGCCTGATTTCTACCTCCGTCCGGCAAGCGCTCGAGCAGCCTCTCAACTACGCCCGGAACTACTTGGCGGATCTTTTGGAGCCATGCGTTCGTAGAGTCATTTACTTGGACTCCGATCTTGTGGTGGTTGACGATATCTCTAAGCTGTGGCACACAAGTTTGGGTACCAAAACAATTGGAGCCCCGGAGTATTGCCATGCCAATTTCACCAAATACTTCACTTCCGCTTTCTGGAAGGATAATCGGTTATCCTCCACATTCTCCCGACGGAATCCTTGCTATTTCAACACCGGGGTGATGGTTATCGATTTAGTCCGGTGGACACGGTCGGGTTACACTAAACAAATTGAGAAATGGATGGAGATTCAGAAGATGAATAGGATATATGAGCTAGGTTCATTGCCACCGTTTCTTCTGGTATTCGCAGGAAATGTTTCTCCAATTGAGCATCGGTGGAATCAACATGGATTGGGAGGTGATAATGTGAAAGCCAGTTGTAGGGATCTTCACCAGGGCCCTGTTAGCCTCCTCCATTGGAGTGGCAGTGGGAAGCCATGGATACGGCTTGATTCAAGACATCCATGCCCACTTGATTCTCACTGGGCACCATACGATCTTTACCAGCGGTGGTCGGCTTGAGGGACAGAGCAAGCTTGCTATTTTTCCACCGGTAAATTCCTCCATTGATGGCTGTTATTGTGATTTTTTTTTTTCTTCTACACATGATTTTTTTGTTGGGAAGCATTACCTATAGACTTTTATTTTTGCCTCTGTGGATCTGAATCTCTTGTAAGTTCTTTCTATTCACTCATGATGGTAGATGGATTATAGCTTTGGCGATGAAGTTTATTCAGTTTCTTTGTTATAGTTTCTGTGTGAAAATAATAATAATATAAGAGAAAATGATTTCAATTTTTCATTGTGCAGCTTTGTTGTAGTTTATCTCTGAATCTCTCATACATGTTTGATCCCAATTTCTAGTTTTTCTGGTTAACAGCAAACATGGGTCATAGAGAAACATAAAAGTGTATTGTTCTATTATTAATGAAAGTCGATAATTTGATCTGTAAACTGAAACTTGAAACAAGCAAGGTAAAAAAATGAGCCAGTATAAAGGCTGAGAAGTTGGCAGGGACTTGTTGAATTCCATCTGTATAATCTCTTTGGAACCGAGAGTATCATAGCATGTCGCATTACATCAATTTGGGGAACCGAGAGTAGTATCATAGCATCCGGTAGAGGTGGTGTAATCTTTAGAGGATCATCTTAAAGTTAAAGTGTTATGGTTTTGAATGTGCTGGCTTGTTAGGACAAGGATGAGTACCGGTTAACTTTGAAAGACACTTTAGATTATTTGGATTCATTGATCAAGTAATAGGGGCTATGCATATAAATCAATGTTTGTGATATTTGAGTGGGGGGGGGGGGGGGGGGGGAGTATTCAGTGATGGTAAACCATTATCCTTTAAAGTTGAGCATGCAGTTGGGGAAAGGTGATTGCTTGTGGCATTTGAACCTTTGCTTGGTGTTAGTAACTAAAGGAATAAGATAAAGTCCTTAGATTTCATTTAGCTTTAATCCACAGCTCAAATACTGTGGATTATACATGTTGAATGGAACCTAGCAACTCTGGGAAATGTTGAAGATTTAAAGTGATTTGCATCTGTGAAGTTAAAAACCACTGTTATGTTTAACATCGAATCCAGTAGTTCATTCCATCCTTAAACTTCTTTGTCCATTTTTTTTTTATAATTTTAACCTCATAAAAAGGCGGGCGGTGTGGTGGTTAATGAGTTAGGAGGGGAATGGAAAAAGAAAGAGAAGGGTCTAATGGGAAAGTAGTCCCTTGTTTTGACATGTCACTCATGTTGTTGTTGTTGGCTTTTTCAAATATTTATACGTACACTTGGGATGTTGTGCATCCTGGTGCACACTTTTCAACACCATTGATCATGCCGATCTCCATATCAATGAACGAGAGTGACACTTGAGTCGATAGTAGTGGAAGATGTCGTGACTTTGTGTCTCTGGGCGCGCGTGCACTCTCTCTATATCTAAATCTTTAACATTTATGTTTGTAAGATTTGTCGACCCTTAAATATCATATCAGGTTACAACAGAAAGCAAGAAAAAACAATATAGTATATCATATCAAGTTATTATTGTGCAATACGACATGTTAAAAGGAGGGCCAGCCATGGTAGGCAGCGGTAACGTGGGGTTGTGGTTGGTGGGGTTTTGTCGGTGGCATTATGTATGGAAAAGAAATCAATTTGTTTTATTGCTTTGTTTTTGTTGTGCTTGTGCATATATATATGGGTGGGTGGGGGTGGGGGGTGGGGGGGTCTTTAGTGAAAGGAAGGAATGTTGGTGTGCCGTCGATTGGTTGAATATAGGTATGGCATGTGATTTTGTTTTGTAACCAATTGGTTGTTTTGGTACCAACATTATTAGTACCTGGAAAAAGAAGAAAAGAAATATAGTACTACCAGTACTATGTTTAGATTGAGAGGATGCCTTCACCCCCAGATGTATTTTCATATTCTTGTTATTTGCATAATAAGGTCGATAATTTAATACCCGGACTCCTTCTATAAGTCGATAAGAGTCTATAAGGACATGTTTTAAATTTAAATGGTTGAGAATGACAGTCACTACATGTGTTACTACATGTTAGTCTTCTCAACCATTTTAGATTAAAACCTTTTTTATAATGATTATTTTTTTTTTGGGGGGTGGGGTTCGGGTTCATTAGACACTTTAAAACCTAATTCATTTCTATGTTTATTATCAAATCAAATCAAAATAAATACTTAGTAATCTGTTAAATGCTAATTAGTTTAAAACAAAATCATATTCTAATTCTCATATTCAAAAAAATCATTTATATGTTAAATGGTAACTAGTTGCTTATTTTATAACCGAACTATCTTTCTTTCTTAAGCTTTAAAGATTATCACATTACCAATTTGGATTTTCATTCTCACATTACCGGGATTGCTCCGGTTTTGAATTTGAAGGGATGTATTTTTCGGATAATTTTGGGGAAAAAGTGTTAAATTCAAAATTTTTCCCTTTTTTTTTTTCTCTTCTAAAACGAAAGATTTCATTGCAATATATATATATATATATATATATATATATATATATATATATATATATATATATATATAATAAAAGAAGCGATACTGTGACGAATAAGATTAAGTAATAAGATTAAGTTTCCTATCATAAGAATATGAGCCGTTTTAATTTTTGTCAGCTTCTCCGTTTCGGGTAATTTACTAAACCATACGACTTATATTTAATAATCAAAGTGCCATGCTCATTTTTTAACCAACACGTACATGCATGCGCGCAGGGACGGAGCAGGATTTCAATTTCGGATGGGTTAATGAATAATTTTTAAATTATCGGATGAGCTGGTAGTAAGATAATTTGATAGATTAAACCGGACTACGTAAATTTTTTAGTGTAATTTTTTCATTTTCGGGTAATTTTTAGTGTAATTTTTTAGTGTAATTATCTCCTACACACCTACGTCTTTGCATGCGCGTAAGTATGTAACACACAATAAATCATTGAAACCAAAACTTGATACATAGAACATCTAAGATATTGGGAGAGAATGTCCACACTCTTAATGTATAAGAAAATATAGTAGCACATTTATTAGCATCAATTGATTTTACTAGAATGGTAAGCGCTTGATTTTAACAAATCCCACATGCATGCATGAATGTTTTAAATATATTAGCTTTGACAAATCAACTTTTTCTGGGTAAGAATGTTATGGAGGAAAATAAATGTAATGTTTTGGAGTTAGTTTTTGATAATTTGTCTCTATAAATATTCCTTTGTTGTATTTATTACTACTTGAGAAATGTATTTATTACTACTTGGTAAGAGAAAGTTCTTTTTTGTCCGAAACAAAAGGAAATACTACTACTATTATTCAAACAAAAGTTCTTACAATAATAGTAGACAACACAAAGCATATAGTAATTATCAACTAATAAGCATATTTCAAAGATTCGTAACTTTTCAGGTATGCTTCTTCTTAAAATGTACTTTTCAGTTTCTTCTTAAAGTAGACCTTCCATTTGCTTACTCACAGTAAAATTGACGTCATTTTTTAAGTCTTTTTTTTCACCCAGCAATACTGGTGGTAATTCACTCCCCCTTTTGAAATTTGATTTTTAAGTCAAAATCGAGTTTAAGAAAGTCGATATTCAAATGGATCTAAAATAAAAAATCGATATTCATGTTTGCCTGTTTGAAAGTCCTTCATTCAAAATTCTACTTTTAAAAAGTTGATTCAACGTTTTGAAATTCTTGACTCAAGACTCTACTACCTTCGTTTCATAAAAAGTGTCCACATTTAAAAAAAGTTGTTCCATAAAAAGCGTCCATTTAGAAAACCATTTATTCATCATTTAATGCTTTTTTTTCCAAACATACCCCTAGCCTAATATTTATTGTTGTATATTCATTTCATATTCCAAAGCAAACATTAATTATAAGATAGAGGTATATATATGTCTATTACTACTAAAACACAACACATTAATTGAGTTTCTTAATCTGCGTGAATAGTAAAATATGGACACTTTTTACAAAAAAAAAATTGATTCGATGTAGTATACAGGTAATAAATGTTCCCTTTTTTTCCTTGGCAAATCTCCTTTCACATTTAAGGAGAAAAAAAAACAAATCATCAATTGGCAAACTGAGTATTTTTTTCTTTTATGCTAAAGCTGAATTTCTCCTTTCACATTTAAGGAGAAAGAAAAACAAACCATCAATTGGCAAACTGAGAAATTCAGCTTTAGCAGAAAAGAAAAAAAAATACTACTAAGTAAACTAAAAGTAATCAGTACAGTATAACACCCCATATGAATGAATCTTTGCACAAACCAAACCAATCTACTTGCAGCACTCCCCAATGCATCGTAGAACATGAAAACGAAACGAAACGAAAAACAGTGCATTGAGCCAAGACAGAAACATTCGACGAGTACATTATACTCAATCTAACCATATGTTTGTTCTAACAGCTCAAACATATGATCTCCAGTCATACGAAAATAAATTTTAAATATACGATAAAGGCAACCAAACCCGGCAATATGAAATTGCGATGAAAATCAAAACATCAAGAAACCAAGTATGATAATCCGTCTGCACTACCAAAACTTTTTTTTATTTTTTACAAAGTAAATGAAGAATTGAATGCTGTACAATAGGAAAAGAAAGACTCAATGTAATAAGAAGACTATGAAGTTTTTTTTGCTTTGACAGAACACCAACGTTCTTCGAGAAAGACAGAGATGGTACTAGAACATGCCTTAATTGGAAAGATTGTACACCAGAATTGAACAAGGCGAAAAAAAGGGCTTCAAAAGAGATGAATTGTCCGAAAATTTATGCATAAGATTCAGCTGCTCGAATGTAACGGGAAGAAGGAAGTTGAAACAGAGGCAGTTGAGTTCAAAAGATTGGGACAAGGTTCAGGGGAAACATTGTACGAGGATCCGTATATGTCGGAACACTGCCATGACAAAGACGGATCAGATGTGACAGAAAACGAGATATTTGACAGACAAAACGACGTGAAAGGTGCCCTTCTATTCCATACAACTCCCCAGCTACGGTTATATTGGTGCCAACTATATCTTTTAACGTGATCCCGTTCACAACAGGGAAGGCAGACGGGTCGTACTTATCATCCGGGTGTGAATCAATCTGACCCGTTGCTTTGATTCCAACCTCAACATTCTCCATAATCGTATCTGAGATTTCAATGTCTTGGATGTAACCACCTCTCCCGATTGCTGTTTTGATGTGAATACCAATGGATGAATCGTAAACGTAAAGATGCTCTACAAGTAGATTTGAAAGGCCACCTGACATTTCACTTCCAAAAGCGATCCCTGAGCCGATAGTTGATTGCAAACGGAGCCCACGGATATGAGCATTCGTGGTTGGTTTGCCGTAAGCTATTCCATATTCATCCCAACCGCTTTTAAGGGCTACAGCGTCATAACTCGTACTAATATTGCTGTTCTCAATGCAAAGCTGTTCTGAAGAATCTGAAAAAAAAAGATCAAGATGCATGCTTTATATATCAAGATACAACTAAAGTTTTTTTCACATAAGAACTTGGAAGCATTTTGCAGAAAAATTAAAAACAATATTTTACGATGCTCATAAATATTGAATATCGAGTTATTCATTTATAAATTATAAATATTGCAAGAAAGTAGAAACATGGGCGAAATTTCAAAATTCATCCTGTAACTTGACCTAGTTAGGGATTTAGTCTTGTTTTTCTCCAGTGCAAATTTTTATCTTTTTTTCCATTTAAGTCCTCCGACATTGAAGGATGCTAAAGTGGCAAAATTCAGACCAGATCTTAATGAAGTGTATGTGAAAGTGGAAAAAAATCGATTTTCGGTGCAGAAAAGTACGAAATTCAGCCGGTTTAGCTTGGAAAAGGGTGAATGTATTTTCACACAACAAAATATCTTAGCACACATACTTTCTTTTCTGCCCAGAATGTATGAAATAGACTAAATTCTGTAGTAAGTCAGAATAATCAAGTACATTCTGACTATGTTGGGTCAGAATAGTGTGTGATGTGTGAAAAGATGCTCCCGAAAAAGGACGCAAACAGGCCAAGTTACGGGACAAATTTAGCGATATACCCCCTGTTTTTAGCATTATCAGGACCACGTGGGCGCCTTTTCCAACCAAAATTAAATTTTCCTCAAATGCCAGCCTCCCCTAACTAAATTAAATTCCTAACTAGACCAGGTTACGAGACGGATTTCGCAAATTAGCCTAGAAACATAAGAAAGCAAGATAAAGAAACACACCTGGGACGATTCCGGTAATATAGGGAGATTCCGGCGGAGAATAAACAGTAATGTTCTGAACCAGCACATTGCTGCACCAAAAGTGAAAAACTAAATTACTCCAACAATACATACATGAATTACCTCAATTTACTTGCTGATTAGATAAGTAAATCACTTGTACAAGAATTTAGTCATAGCAAAACCTGCAATATGCTGGACGAATATTCCATGACGGCGCATTCAAGAATGTCAAATTGGAAATAACAATGTTACTAGACCAGATAAATTCCACCAGATGAGGTCGACTATAATTTAAAGTACTAGCATTAAATAGCTCCCACCAAACCGAGCCTTGGCCATCAATAGTTCCATTATTACCTGGAAATACAAAAACAGACATAAGTTTCGCGGTAACATTTCTAACATAAATGCAACATCAGCAACGTATAATACTAATTATTGTCCTGCCTGTTATTACAACATCCGTCAAATTACTTCCGGTAATCAAACTGCGATATCTTCCGCCAGAACCTTCAATGCCTCGACCATAAGAAGGTAATGCATCGACAACATCCCAATGATCGTAATCCTGAAAAAAATGAAAAAAGAAAACAAATGCAACCCAAAAACATGGGGAAAAAGTTTAAATTTTAGATTGTACATGATAGACAGAAAGAATGAAAAATAACAATAAGAAAAAGGCAGAAAGCAGCCCAAAAGCGTTTGTTCGTTACAAAATATGGTAAAATAGTTTTAACGTCATTCTTGTATCATCGTACGGTGATGGAAAATTTAAATTTTGCAACATTGTTGCCCATGCATATGTTACAAAATAGTCTACACGTATTTTTCAAACATATCAAGAACAAAAGTGAACCTCTGATCCGAGAAGGACGGCGCCTTTTTCAAGGAAGAAAGTGAGGTGGCTAGTAAGGCTAATGCTTGAAAGCAGCCACCGACCAGCAGGAACATAGAGCTGAGCACCACCCTTGTCCGCAAAGGATTTAAGATAGAAAATGGCATTTTGGAACGCTAAAGTATTTAACGTTTTCCCATCCCCAACGGCTCCAAATTCCAACACCGATACGCTATGAGGTCGAGGTTTAGGAGGCTGTATGAACTGACACACTGCATCATTCTGAGAACCAATATGTTCAATGCCATTGCCATATACCAATGCTAGTGCCAAAAATAGTAGTACCTGAAAATAGAAAAAGATGATAAGAAATCGTATAAAATTTGACAGGATAACAAGAATTCCGATAATGTGTATCAGTTTACAATCAAATTTAGAGTGGAAAACAAACTAGCTTATCATTAGGCCAAAAAATAAAAGAAAATAGGGATGCAGATGTACTGAGCCAGCACTGTGCTTAATCTGAACTATAGGGGCTTTGGGGGGAGAGGGGGGCAAAGGCAAATCCATCTGTGAATGTTACATTGGCAAAAAACACAGAAAACATTAATAAGCCCAGCCACTGGATTTACAAGCAAGGAGATCATAACCTATAATAAACATTCAGGCTATAAACAAGTATCTTGTCATTGGATACATAGATTAAGAAAAAAAAGTTAAAAAAAACAGATCCTAATAGCTGATCAAACAAAACACAAAAAAAGAATACATCCCACCATTCAAAAACATTGAAGAAAATCCTTTGTTTGTTCATGTTAAAAAGCAGAGACTTATGAGCATAACAAACAGAAACAACCTTATACTAGCAGAATTCTGCTCTGCTGACAATGCAGACCAATGTACTAACAGCAAATAACATAAAACCAAGGGATCCACTCATTCTTGATTAGAAAACCATATAAAAAAAGAAAAAACGGCATAAAGAACCAAGCTTTTTACTACCCATCTCGAAAAAACTTGAAAGTAAAGCCCAAAATTCCACTTCAAACGAATTATTTAGCTACCTACCGGTTCGAAATAGAAACAAGGACTGAAAATCATGTAAAACACTTGGACAAAACACACACCAAATCTGAACTAAATAAAAGCATAAAATTTCTTATTGTAGAAATAATTCAGAGAGAGCCCAGGAAGCGAAATTCTTGAAAACCAAAAGGCAGCAGTCATTGCAATAGCACAATGAAGAACCAGATCCACAACCAAAAAAATAAGAATAAAAAATATAAACAATAACGTACTTACTAGCCTCTTCATGATTTTCTTCTCTCTCATTTCTTGAAGACCACACCCTCTGGCAAGTTTTGACTGCAAACAGAGGGAGAGAGAGGAGAAGAAAAAAAAGAGAGAAAATAGACAACAGAAATAGAACAAAGGGTGGATTTTTGTACTAAGTAGGTTTTTTAAACAATTTGTATGGGAATAATTTTAATAGAGAGAGTCAATTACGGTGGAAAATAATCAACTAGGTAAAATAACGGATGGTAAGAGAAAGCGAAAGTGGGGGCTTATTTATTTCCTTTTATATTACATAATAAATTATTAAATGACAAATCATAAAATCTTTTCCGCATCAAATTTGCCTAATTTATTTCCTTTTATTCCATTTTTTTTTTTTGAAAAGTCTTTTATTCCATTTCACTCTTTTTTCTTTTCTTTTCTTTTGTGTAAAATTATCACTTTATTAACTCATGTCAAAGGAGTGAAAACTTACATAACAATGAATGTTTTTTCGTAAAAAAAAAATTAATCTACATACCAAGTTAGTCTATGGTTTTGTTGCTCTTTCTACTGCATTCGCCCAAAATATATACGTCGGAGGCCTTTCAGCTTATCGTCCATGTCTAATCTTGTTTCGTCACATCCAAATACAGTACACTGCTTCATCCACATGCATTTCCATCTGTTTGTTTCAAGAAGGGAGCCCCCATTTGAACTCAAGTTCACCCTCAACCAATCATTGGTTGTCGGAGCATGGAAGAAATGGTCCGTACATTTTTCCGGTAAACAAATATTACAACAACCTCTAGCTCAGTTACAATCATGCAATGCATGTAAAATCGACTTCTCCCCTACATCACACAACTTGCAATTGGGGTCACTTGCAACGCCCCTCGCGTAAAGAAAGTCATCTAACATTAACGCATTGTGCGCATAATCCATAGCAAATAACTACTCCTAATGGACCTTTTTAATTGCCAAATTATATTCCACATCACCAAGAGGAGTCGAATCTGCTTCCAATGCATAGCCTTAGGATACCGAGTACTTCCCTTTCTTATCTTCTTTCCAAGCATAACTATTATCTCGCTCTTCAAAGCCCGTTTGCGGAAGTGCAAACGCTTTGCATATACTTCGCCAGGTCGGTGAACTACCCGGCTTGGCCTTGCTTGAGATTTCTTTATATTTATGTGAAAAGATTTTTACACATAAAGTATCTTTTTATGTGATCACGGCCCAGACAAGTTTGGCTAAAAATACAATATTCATTTCGTGCAGCTTACGGAATCCCAACCCTCCCCTTTGCTTTGGCTGGCACAGAGAAGCCCAAGATATGGTATGCATTTTGCGCCCTTCTTCACTGTCCCAAAAAATCTTGGCATGTATGTGATAATATTTCTACGATACAAAAATAAAATAAAAAACAAAAAATTGGTTTTGTGATAATACAGAAAGTAAGATCACACGGATAGTAGTATGATAAAAGTTTCGAGTGGAAAATGGTTTTACGTCAATAATGGATACATGCATTTTTAACTGTGAAAAAATACCTCTTAAAAACCAGTGAAAAATGGTTTCATTTAACGTGTGTAGCAATTGATATAATAAGTTGGTTATGGTAAAAAAAAGAAAAAAATTCTTACAAGTGTAGTACGATTAATCATCAACAAAATGTTTATAATCTTGTGAATTATGTTGAAACGAATATATACACATATATGCTATACAATTGAGTAATAGATATGTTTCATTGGGTATTCCTTAGACAGGTTTTGATGAGTAGTATATTTGCTTTAATGTTTAAATATTTATTGACTGAATAGTCATTCAATGTTTTTTTTTTCTTTTGGAAACAGCGGCCTAAAATAGTGAAAAAGAGGGGGAAAACACATCATTATTTGTAGGTTTGGGAGAGTAGTAACAATGTACAGTTTCTTGATTTAGTATAAGTTGCATCATTTTAGCCGTTTGTTTGACGGATATTGCTTAATAAAAATCTTTGGTTCTTCAAAAATAATAATAATAATAATAATAATAATGTTTTTTTTTTGTCTTAATAATAATAATGTTGATAAATTTATAGTTTGAACATAACAAGTATGTATAAGGCAATTTCTATTCAAAAAGGTTAGAAGCTAACCAAACTAGCTGTATCACTGTATCAAGCAAATCAAAGTATAACATATATAATGCAATGTACGTGGTTGACAAAATTTACCTTTTCCAGATAGTAAGCAGTAACCAACAGAAATCGGAAAATCAGGTTGTGTCAGACCTGACACTTGAAAATCAGGTCGTGTCTTTTCTGACATTAAAAATCAAGTAAACGTAAGGTTCTTTACGCTTAAACGTAAGTATCCTTACGTTTAAACGTAATGAATCCTCATAGCTGTAAACGTTGGTTCCTTACGTTTAAACGTAAGGATAATTACGTTTAAACGTAAAAAACCTACGTTTAAACGTAGGCTATTTCAATAAATTAGGTAGTTACAATAAATTTCTATTTTTCTTCGTTTAAACGTAGGTTAGAACGCATTTCCTTACGTTTAAACGTAGTCTTTCTACGTTTACAAAGCAATTATCTACGTTTGGAAGTGGTAGATGGCAATTAATGTTGTTGTAAGGTACTTGTTCATTTATCTACGTTTGGAACGCATTCCTTCAGAGTCTTTCATGTTAATATAAATTTTCTAACAACTTCTTCATCTTTCAAGTCCATTTCTTCATCATTCAAGTGCTCAAATGGGTAAGTTTTTGCTATGTAATTTGTCTTAATTCAAGTGCTCAATGTGATTATGTTATTTATGCTAGTAATGAAATGTACTTAAACTAAATATGTGTTTTTAGTAGGTTGTTTATGTAATGTTTATACATTTAAGTAGTGTGTTTAAGTCTTTTCTTAGTGTTATTGTTTAGGATTTAATTACTAGGGTTTAGTGTAAGTAATGATATGTATTTAACCGAAATGTGTGTTTTAAGTAGTGATTATGTTATTTATATTGTAGTAATGATTTGTATTTATCGAAATGTATGTTTTAAGTAGTTATTATGTTATTTATATTGTAGTAATGATATGTATTTAACCGAAATGTGTGTTTTAAGTAGGTTGTTTATGTAATGTTTATATATCTAAGTAGTGTGCTTAAGTCTTTGGTATTGTAGTTTTGAGAAGTTGGGAAATTTGTTGTTGGTAGTAATGGAATTGTCCATATTGATGGTTTGATCGTGCATAAGGGTATTGTTCCTACCCAAAATGGTACTGAAAATGGCTCTGTTTCAGAGACCATTGTTATTGAAAATATTGATCACACTTAAACTTAGAGTGAAAGATTTTAAGTGTTAAAAATCCTTGTTTCCTTGTTTGAAACATCTTAAAAGGGGAAAATAGTCTTTGTTTCCTTCTTGGGGTTTAATTAGTAGGGTTTAGTGTAAGTATATTTTGTTTTCTATTTGTTAAATTTGCTTCGGTAGGGTTTTGAATTATTACATTGAATGTCTATAATGCATTTTAAGTTGTTATCTAAGTTGATATTGAATGATTTAATAATGATTTGAATTGTTTTTTAAAAAAAAACAGATAATCGCAACACTATGATTGTTGTCTCGTTCAACGGAGAATTTACGTACGATCCTCTCTATAACCGGTGGAATCATGTAAATGGATTGATGTTCTCATTATTTGTCCGAAAGAACATAAGATTGAATGCGTTGTTGGATAAATTGCATGTGAGGCTTGGTATTGATTGGTCTGGTATTGCATGTGAGTCGGTTTTACACAGTGATCCTAGGACCCCGGCTCCCGTATCCTCTCGCAAAATACATATGTAAAGACGATACATGTGATATGTTTATTAAGTAGCTAATTCAACAAACGTGATAAGAATAAGTTCTAGAACTATGGTAACATCGAGAATCAACAATCAAGCATCAAGAACACCACATGAACAGGCTAATGTTCGATTTCAAAAACTATCACATAACTCGACTATCGGCTATTAGCTACTCATTATATTAACAAAAACAACAAGAAATCAACAATAAACATAACGAAAATAAAGATTGAAAGCAAGAACAACAAATGAAAAAGAAATACCAAATATATTATGCCGTAGAAAATCGGTCCACCGAACGAAATCCCGTCAATAACGCGTCAAGTTATCTTCGAGAATCAACGGATTACAACAATCTACAACTAATCTAATCTAATATACATATAAACTAATCTAATCTAAGGAAAGATGAAGAAAAAAGCTGTAAAAACGAGTTGGGGAAGAGGAAGTTGTGGATCTAGATCCAAAATGGGGGTATTTATAGTGTTTTATGAGTTCTGGACGCTAGGCGTACGCCTAGGAAAGTGCAGGTGCACGCCTAGGATGATAAAAACATGTACTGAAACTTCTGGCCAAAATTGACTGCTAGGCGTGCGCCTAGCATTTGTCAGGCGCGCGCCTAGCTGACACACCCTCAGAAAAACAGCCATAACTTTGTTTTTAGACCTCCGATTTGAGTGATTCAAGATGCGTTGGAAATCTCATTAAATTGTCTACAACTTTCATGAAGATGTCCAGCCCATAAAATGCCTCTAAGGTGGATCAAATGCAGATCAATAGAAGGTATGGTTGTAGTACCACCGCGTTTTGATCCGTTTGAACGTTTAAGCTTCGGGCACACGTTCCAATCTTCGTATCTCGCCTTCCGGACATCTCAAACACCTAAGTCATGTACAAAATCACAACAAATACCACACATAATCCCTACAGGACACTAGGGTGACCGAGAATGTATTAAAACACCGAAAAATAATGAGATTTCCGGACTTTACGTCCTAGGTCCCTAAATGATAACCAAGGTGTAAATACATCAAAATACAACCAAATGTCTCAGAAAACATATAAAACGAGGTATAAACGGGGTATAATTACATAGAAAATGATAGACAAGTTGACTCTCATCATGGAGCTCCAAGAAGAGGTAGAATTAATACCACTAGAATCCCTTCTGAATGGGAACGTCCAGGCCAGCAGAATGTATGTAGTATCTGCAAACATCCAGGACATAACAGAGCCAGTTGCACGCAATACCGGTAGGAAGTCATTGTTTTTGTTATGGTGATATTATAATGGATCTTTATTGTGTAACGCATTAATAGAATGTAGTATTTTATTAATGGATTGTAGTAATGATTGTATTCAGTTATTAATCGGAATCAAGTTTGTCTTGTATTACACTACCTCTGTAAAACTAACAGTAATTATTACGGGGCTTACACACAAGAAAAAATAGTAATGATACGTTGACTTACATACAGGACTTACAAACATAAAAACAAAGAGTAATGATGCATTGAGATAACAATAAGATGACACTTAAATAAACTAAGGGTGATAATTAAATACTATAGGATGACGCCTAAATAAATGATCTTCAATATTTAGTAATCACCACATTAAACATGACGTGATTTTCTATAGGTTGATCAATGACTTCAAAGCTGTATTCATCTCCCGCATTTAGGTCATTGTCCGTAATGAAATCATTCAACCCGCTTAAACGAACTTTTTGATTTACCATATAGACAATTCTAGCAGGTCATGATTCCCCTGTGGCAATTCGCAGTTCCACGGTCTTGTTTCGCAACATGTTGTTTGTTCTAGCAAATGCCTTTGGAATACTCTACAAATCACAAACAAATTTAAATAATGTTTCAAAATCGGTAAAAAAGATCAAACAAGAAAACAACTAAAAATATTTTAAATATCTCACCACATAATAACAACCATGTGAAAATACCCAGTTTGGCAGCGTCGTATTTAAATGGGGATTTTGGTTACCTACACCTGCATCATCATCTGCATCATCTTCTTCACTCTCGGACTCAGAAAAAGTCTTCTCACAATAAGTGTGATCCATCACAATAGTGTCGAAAGTGAAACCCCTCATGTGTTCAAACACTATAAACTCCCTTTCATTCAAGTAATGAGCCGCCACATACTCCTCCCAACCTTCCCTAAAGAAACGAAGAATTCCATTGTCTGTGGCTCCAACCTTCACTTCCCATGTCCCTAATCGGCTTTTGAGAACGGCCCTATTTAGGTTCCTCAGCGTGTCGTTCAACCTATTAACGTATGCTGGAGGTAGTGTCTATGAAAAAAGAAACATTTCACGTTTGTTCAATTATAATACAAGTGATATAAATGTAAGTTAATGAATAATGACATACCAAACTTGTTGCGAAACCGCCATCAAGAACTTTAAAGAAACGATCATTATCCATTTGCTTCAGTGTAGATATAAATTGAAAGGTGAAGAAGTGGTTAGTTTAAATTGACTACTTGAATGATGAAGAAAATTCAGATGAACTTAAAAGAGTTTGAAGAAATGAGAGAAATGGCTCGTGCTTGTACAACAACAATAATTGCCATGTTCCAACACTAGTACTTGCATTCCCTACGTTCGGACGTAGGAAATGTTTTATCCCTACGTTTGGACGTAGAGAATGTTGCATTCCCTACGTTCGGACGTAGGGAATGTTTTATCCCTACGTTTGGACGTAGAGAATGTTGCATTCCTTACGTTTGGACATAGATAATGTTGCATTTTAAGTTGAGTTGTTTTTTAAACAGATTGAATACTCATCAAATCAAAACACCAAAACAACATACACCCAAAATATAAATGGCTACCAACATACAACAAAATACCAAAAATAACATACACCAAAAAATTCCTACACAAAGTTTGTCAAAACAACATACACACAAACTTTGATTAAATAGGTGCACACAAAGTTTCTTTCTTAGCAACGGCATATTGTCATGATGGATCAGATCAAACCTTTCGTTGTGCATCAAATGCTCAATGAACTTGACCGTGTATACCCCACAGTCACCCCTGTATAATATGAATAGTGTAAGAATAGTGTAAACTGTATAATATAATAAATAGTTTGAAGTTTATAACACTTATGGAATTGGCATTTGTGGTACGAATTCAGATTTTACTACTTTGACATCAAAAAGAGGCTTCTCTGGATCAACCATTCGAGGGAGTTGACGTAGACGAGCATCCGTCTCCAACACTCTCCTAAACGAAACACCCCACGCTTTGATGTTTCTCTTCACATCAGCCTTATACGGCTGCCGCGACAGACAATCCCACACCCTAATCTTCCAGTCGGGAATAGACACTTGGACAGGTGCCCAGTGAGCATAACTAATGGATCAGGGAATGTAGATCACGGTGTTTTCATCCCATTGCTTGACGTACTGATCCACAAAGTCTGGAATGTCCGTTGTGTTTGGCGGCTTTCCCTGATCTGCATGACATTGCCCGTAAAAGGCGGCTAATTCAGAGTATGCAATGGCCGAATGCGGTTGAAAGCATCCTGGATGTGCTTCCATTTGCCGTTGAATCAGGTCCAGATACGCATCGACATGTTGTACGCATGCAAAAATAAGTTAGAGATAATGAAATCAGAAATATGAAAATTTCAGAAATATGAAAATAAAGTCACAAGAATATACTTATCGGTCTAACTCTTTAAGAGGCTCATGGAGACGTGTGAACCACGCCTTGCCAAACAATTCTGTAAGGCGGAAACCAGCTGCGTACCCCGTCGGAATCTCAATTGGGGGCGTATGTTCTTGTTTGTACCACGTTGTGAAATTGTTTTCCAGCTCATCCGGAAACTTTTTCAACGGTGTCCATCTCACAACGTTATCACCGGGCAGACTGACTATGTGAGACCCATCAGTTAAATACCGTGGTCGGCTAGTAGTCTGACGGGTCGTCAATCTTCTGTTAATTGCATCATCCACCTTTCGTTTACCCAATTGTACAACACTTGGACCACCAGCTAAACAAATTTCAATACATGATCAAGTTAGATAGTTTTTCACAATATAATTTATAGTTTCGAAATTAAAAATCAAATACTTACTATAATCCATCTCAGGCTCCAGGACCGATGCCTGGCTGGTCGTAGCCTCGGGAGGGGGAGGGGGCGTAGCCTCGGAAGGGGTAGGGGTCGTAGCCTCGGTAGTAGCATCGCCAGTAGCTGCATCAAAATAGGCACTCTCATCAATTCACGATAACAAACAATATCTATGTTAATAATACAAATTTCAATATAAATAAACCTACTAAACAATAATTAGATATAAATAACATAATGCTTACCCGAATAAGGATCCTCCACGAATAATTCGTCGAAGAAATCCTTCTCGACTCCCCCCTTCTGAACTCCCTCCAGCAGCACACCCTCTTGCCCGGGTTGGGAAATTCCTTCAAGAATCTTATCATACCCGAACATCATCATCGGGTCGTCGGACAGGGTAGGAGATGGATCAGTATGCCGATGCGTATGCTGACCAAGTGAAGGCCGATGAGTATGCTGACCAGGTGTAGACTGATCAGTTTCCATCTCTGTATGATGACCCTGTGTAAATCAATCAGGGTCAAGCTGAGAAGATGTGGCCCGGTCAGTATCATGTGGAGAAGGTGGAGGTGGAGGTGGAGGTGGAGGTGGAGGCCGATGAGGGGTAGACTGAAAAGATGTTGCCCGGTTAGTATCATAATACATACAACTAAATTTATCGCATAAAGAAATTGACAATGAAATAATTTTTTACCTGATATCTGGATGACAGCGTTTGCATCAACCCCTTAAGTTCAAGAAGTATCGCCCCATGCTCATTCTGCCGCTGTATAACCTCTCGAATTACTTGCCGGTTCTCGTCATTATGCCGGCGAATTTCCTCCCGAATGTCATTCAACTCATTATCTATCCTTCTCTTCACAGCCA
Source organism: Gentiana straminea (assembly GCA_036785695.1). Lineage (NCBI taxonomy): Eukaryota > Viridiplantae > Streptophyta > Magnoliopsida > Gentianales > Gentianaceae > Gentiana > Gentiana straminea. The sequence continues at coordinate 4,717,896 of JAVUPR010000061.1, forward strand.
TATAAAACCCAGCAGCTTCATCTTCTTCATCAGATTCATATTCTTCCGTCTGTAGCATCTCAGTGTATGAACTGTGCGGCACATGTCGTGAATGATGAGGTAGAGGCTGTTGTGAAGTAGAGGGATGTGAAGTAGAGGCTGACTGTTGTGTAGCAGAGCATGGCTGCTATGTAGTAGATGGACGTCTAGGATGTGGCCGCGCAATTGGTACATGCCGAGTGATCACACGTGGCGGCTCATTAATCTCCGCATCAGGGATGCCCCTCTCTAGCATCAACTCCTTATCAACTTCCATTGCATCCAGATATCCTATAACACGGCTCTGCAAACAATGTATATTTCATTAGAATTAAACAATAACGAAATGTTTAACCATACCGGATATAATTAAAAGAAAATGTTTATTAAGCTTATTACCTTACTTGCCTTCGCCAACAACCCCTTCCACTGCGGAGGGGTAGTGTTGAAACTCCATCTCATCATCCGAGGAGCCGCATCAGGAGCTATGAGGGTGGCAGCAATAGTCGGAACAACAATGTCTTGGAGGGTCTCGTAAGCCCAAAACTGTAAGGCATGTATAACCCCTTGTATCGTCACCCTGCCTTCTGGACTTTCCTTGTATGTATTCATCATGCGACAGATCTTTCTATAAGTCTGATCCCACAACCAAGTACCCCATGGAAAGTCATTTAAGCCTTCTACATTCTCGACCAAATAGAAGGTCTCACGAGGTACCTTAGTAGTCTCATCATGACCCATCATAATCCCATGAATAAGGTAGACTAAACCTACACGGTAGAGAACTTCAGGATCCTCACCCTCATCCAATAACCAGCTCTCAATATCCGGTATGGTGATCGGTTTTGGGTCAGGATGATGGAGGTGGCCGTATGTCCCCTCAGAAAAACACCTGGAATAACTATCGGGAGCTTCCAGGAGATTACCAAACCTAAAACCGGTAATCATGCAAAACTCCCGCCTACCGAACTTCACGGTCGTCTCACCAAATCTAAAATGAAGCTCACCGGCCACATTCGGATAAACGGCACTGAAACATACATATTGCAAAACTTTGGCGGAAAACTGCTAGTGCTCGTACATTTGAATGAATTCTCGAAAAACCCCACCTCTCAATGTTCCCTCAAATCCGATCATTCTCATGTGAATGTCAAGAAGATCCCGGAGCTTGGTCTTTTCCCCTCTAAAAGTCCATATCAAATTTTCATTTACTTTGTAGACATCAGTTCCATGACGGCCAATCAACTGTTAACAAATAGCATTGTTTCAAGTCAATCACAAGCTTTATACACTAACATTGTGAAGTTAATCAACTATATAGTACATCTACTACCAATGAAGAAATAACAGAGCTACCAATACCTAAATGATTAATGTAAGTGTAAGTGTGATCAATATTTCCAATAACAATGGTCTTTGAAAAACAGAGCCATTTTCAGTACCATTTTGGGTAGGAACAGCACTCTTATGCACGATCAAACCATCAATCTCACCATCAAGCCTCAATCAATCTCAACATGAACATATACATGAAAAATGCATAGTAACACCATACTCATACACTATCAACTTCCTTGTCCCAAATGTAAACTTACCTAGCCACAAATTGCATGTTTTTAATCAAGACTAACCTAAACCCTATAAACTGGAAAAATCTGAATACAAAAATACAAAAGAGGACTAAAGAGCAGTTTTCTATGTCCAGACGTAGAAAACCTACGTCCAGACTTAAAAAATCCAGCCTAAACACAGAAAATCCAGTTTAATCGTCTTCTTCAAAATAACTCCCTTACTTCAACCCACATAAAGAAAAATCAGGCTAATCCCCTCTATCAGTCAACAATATAAGGCTAATCACCACAAGGCCAACAAATATCAGGCTAATCACCACTACAAAACACTAAAAATTGGAAATATATAGAACATAATTTAGGAAACAATATAACAATAAAACGTTTTAAATGCATCATAAGGGGAAACACTTACACTTTCTATATTGCTTTGATTCATTATGCTTGAGAGCAGAGGTGGCAAATCTAAATATTTGGTGCAAAATCGCAGTCCAGACGTAAAAGAACCGATGAGAAACGTAGGGATTAGAACGTTTGGAAGGGGATAGAGAGAGAGAGAGAGAGAGAGAGAGAGAGAGAGAGAGAGAGAGAGAGAGTTATTCAAAATATTTCAGGACCTTACCGTTAAACGTAGGTTCCTTACGTTTAAACGTAAGGAACTTTACGTTTAAACGTAGAGAAATATACATTAATTGTAACGCCTAATTTATTGAAACAACCTACGTTTAAACGTAAGGTTCCTTACGTTTAAACGTAAGGATCCTACGTTTAAACGTAGGTTATTTCAATAAATTAGGAGTTCTACAATTATTCAAATTTCTCTACGTTTAAAACGTAAAACGTTAGGAACCTTACGTTTACCTGATTTTTAATGTCAGAAAAGGTATGACCTGATTTGTAAGTCAAAGGTCTGACACAACCTGATTTTCCAATTTCTGAGTAACCAATCATCTATAAAGGTATATACTATATAATATGACACAGTGAACTTTTATTTTATTAATTACGATAGACACAAAGAACTTAGAGTATAGAAAATTAGTTACAAAGTAAAGATGAAAAAAAGGGACCATTGCATTTAACAATAGTAAAATTAAGGTGGTCCAAAACTGTGTTGCTAAGTTAACCAAATCATATCATATTATAAATAAATAGTGTCAACAAATTTAAATTATTATTTTTTGCTTGCCATCCGTACTTCTCATGATATTTATGACTGAATTTCATTTAATTGGGGAAAATGCAGTAATCAATCACTTAGAAAAAAAAATGGTATTTACAGGGTTTTTTTCCTCAAGGAATGTGGTAAAAGCAGGAACATTTTTTTTCTAAGTTTTTATGATCTATTGGAAATGTGTGACGCAAAATATCTTTATATATTGTTTCTTTATGTATGAAAGACATTACACAAAAAATCCCCATAAGAAATACAATAAATATATATAAATAAAAAGGAACAATAATTGCTTAATAATTTATGTGTAGCCTTGTTGATTTATTATTATTATTATTAATTTTTTTTTTTTTTTTTTTTTTTGAGAACTTGTTGATTTATTATTAAGATGTGGACAAATGGGGAATTACAACTGTGGGAACATGCGTTTGCATGGGCAGAAGAGAGGCTGGCATCAGAGGCAAGTGGGGGTGGGGAGGTAGGGGTGGGACCCATTGACCAAAAATGATGTGGAGGTAAATGCAAGGCTGGCATCACTTATTAGTTGCCAGATCACTACAAGCCACCATTCATGTCGTTTCTGTCGGACCCACAATAAGGCCTTCTAATCCGAGCAATTCTTCGTATACAACGAGTGATATAATATATGTTTTTATTTTCGATTATTATGATTTATTAATATTATTATCCATTAATTGTGAAGTATGATTACTATAATCAACGGTGTAATAATGTGTAATACAAATATCAATGTTTTGCAATATTTTAATGAAAGAGTGATAAGAAAAATTGTAACAAATATAATTTTATTTATTTTAAAATTCGGGTGGGTACAATCTCTAGCAAAATTCTTAAATCTACGGGACGCATTTGATTCTCCTTTAATTTCGCCGATGGTCGAGGGAAATTGTTCTCGGACTTTGCCGATACTCTTCCAATTTGTTGGGAAGAATACAAGATTTATGGAAGATCTTCGGATATGGCGGATAATCTTCATTAGTTAAATATGACTTGGATGCTTTCATGCTTCATTGATCTTCTCATTTGATTTCTACGAGGGTCGTGGGAACTTGTTCTCGGACTTTGTCGATGCTCCTCTTATTTGCTAGGAAGATGACATTTGTTTGTTGAAGAACACCCGGTATGATGGATGATCTTCAAATGTTATTAAAGAACTTGAAGGCTTGTTTGATGTTTCTTGGATCTTCAAAGGTTGATGAAGAACTTGAAGGCTTCTTCTGCTTCTAAAATCTTCTTCGTTGAAGAACTTCGGATTTGGCGGAAGACTTTCGATTGTTGTTGAAGAACTCTGAATATGGCGAAAGACCTTCGATTGTTGTTGAATAACTCCGGATATGGAGGACGAGCTTCGAATGTTGGTGAAGAACCCCAAATGTGGCGGATGATCATTGAATGTTGAATAACTCCGAATATGTAAGACGATCTTCAAATGTTGTTGAAGAACTTGAAGACTTCTTTGTTGCTTCTTAGATTTTCTCTTTGTTGAAGAGCTCCAGATTTGAAGGATGATCTTCGGTTCTTGGTGATGGCTTGGAGGCTTCTTTGCTACTCTTTCAATCTTCTTCGCGGTGGTTGAGCAGAGAGCTTGATGCTTTCTTTCTAAATACTTCACCAACTGTTGTTGACGAAGAAATCTAGATTTTGATGGATGCTCTTCAATTGTTGGAGATGATTTGGAGATTTCTTTGTTACTTCTTTGATCTTCTATGCGGGTGTTAAGTAGAGGGCTTTATGCCTTTTCTCTGACTTCTTCGCCACTTGTCTTGTGTTGATGAACTCCCGGTTATGGCGGAACAACTTTGACTTTGACAAAGGCTTGAAGGAATACTTTGTATTACCTTCAATCTCCTAGATGAAGGGGACTTTGCGGAAGATCTTCGATGTTGAAGAGATCTTTCATGGTTCTTTGAATTTTTTGATGTTCTTCATCTTCTTGAAGAACTTTGGACTTTCCAGGTAGATATTCGAGTGTTGAAGACAACTTTCTCCGATGACCTTCGAGTGTTGAAGACGCCTTTTGGTCTTCTTCCCTTTCTTGAAGAACTTCGGGCTTTCAAGCTCTCCGATGCTTTGGTGTCTTTGTGCTTGAAGCTTTCCCTCAAGTCTTCAGTCACCACTACTTCGACGTGTTGATGATTCCACCCAACATCTTTAATGTGTTGATGATTTCACAAACTCTGTGTTGCCGATGCTCTTCGATCTTCTCGCCTTTCTTGACTTTGGGTTCATCTTCAAGTGTTGAAGAAGCCTTGTTGAAGGACTCCGCTTTTGTGTTGGATCTTCAAAGTGTTGAAGACGTCTTGTCGAAGAACTTCGAGTTTTTCTTGAAAGATATTCGATGTTTTGTTGTTGTTGTAGAGCCATTGGCGTTCTTCTTCCACCAAGTTCCTTCTTGCATTTCTCCTGCGTCTCTTTACAAATGACCAAGACCCTCCTATTTATAGTGCTGGATGAGTGCCTTTGAATTGATTTGCGTTTAATACATCCACAATCTTGATTGATTCCACCATATTTAGCAGATTGACATTGATTACAAATCAATCAAATCTCCTAAATAATTTATTTCAAGAGATCGATTTAAATAATTCTATATTATTTCCTAATATTTAATTTTAGGAAATAATATAAAATAAAATTTAACGGCATGACAAATATAATGTGTCACATAAATATTTTTTGTATCCGCATAGCCATTTATTATAAATTAATTAAATCTCTAAATTTATTTTAAGAGATTTTAATTAATTATTTATTTTTACATTATTCCTTAATATATTTAATAGAAAATAACATAAAATAAATTTTGACTTAAGACAAATGTATTACGTGACATATTTGATGTGTCATATAAAATTTTTATATCTACACAATATGTTGTGTCCTTCGTTGTAAGCACAATCGCTATACATGTATAATCACAATAGTACTCTGAGTACTATGAACGTTGAGGAAACTTGATGCATATATCTCTCCCTTGGGAATGTCCTATAGATACGATGATAACTATCAATGAAATCATTTTCGTGACATGGAATTAAATAACGGAAAAAAAGAGCTTATTTTGGAGACAGTATTCTCAAGGATATAAATATATATATATATATATATATATATAATATATATATATATATATATATATATATATAGTATGAAATAAAGATAAATGAAATATTTGTATTGATTTGTAATGATTTGCTTGAAAAATGAAAGTCTAGGAGAAAATATCTCTAATAATAATAATAATGCGAGACTAGGCAATGATATGTGGTTAATTATAAGTAGTTTGAACTTTTGTAGGAATAATAAGAAAGAATTGTTGAGGCAAATGCTTGAAGATGACAGGAAAGAGATGTGGTGTAATCTTTGTTTCATAGTGGAGATAAGTGGAATTAATTATGCATTGTGATTTTTTTTTAATATATAGGCACACCAAAATTCATGTCATTTTCTTTGTCTCCTTTTTTTTCCTTGTCTCCGTCTCAAAATGTAAGTCATTTTAGGGTATTTCACACTGATTAAGAAAGTTAGTTAAATTGGTTATGTGTCATTAATTTTGATGGAAAAGTCTAAAATAACCTTTGACTATTATTAACGTAGAGTAGTAAAAAGTGGGTGAACAGATAATAAATGAGGGGTAAAAATAAAAAAAATGTAATAAATACTTCTCTTAGTTATTTAAATGAACTTACATTATGGGACAAAACAAAAAAAGTAAAAAGACTTATATTTTGAGACGGAGGTAGTATAATTTATAAGTAAATGTACCTTTCATTCTTCACCGACTATCATAAATGAATGTGACCCCATTTTCCCCAACGATAGTAGTAATATGTACCATCAATATTTTGGAAGAATACAATTATTATATCAATCGCTATTGCACCTTGTACAAACAAGCATTGACGGATGTACTACTACTTTTTCTAAACATATATATGAGGTCCTAAAAAGCTAAAACCCTATTTTGTAAGAAATTAATATAATTGATCTAACAAATAAACTACATTTCTATTTAGTCTTAAAATTCAAAGTTTGGTGGTGAAAAATTGAAATCTATGTTATGAGTTTAATGTATCGGCTTAACTTCTGTTGTCGTTTTCACGTGTCAATTTTTCATTGAGCCGTACCTTCAACCCGTGTCAATTTGTACTGACAAAAGAAAATACAAGCATAGATTATGGACTAAAGTGTTAAGATGAGATAAATCATAACACCAAAATATTCTTTTTTGAATATATAAAAAAACCAAAATATTCAAAAGTGTTTTTACATATTAAAAAAATTATGAAAAAAAAAACTTATCCTACTCATTGATGTATCGGCTTTTGAAGGTAGCTTGGTTTTTTCCATAGCAACAAGAAGCGTAGAAAGATGCTATTCTACGATGAATATTGTCTCCTCAAAATAAAATTTATATTGGAGGAACAACTATGACATTATGGTCCAATATCACCATAAAACTGCCGAAAAATTACAATGAATATTGTCAAAACGAATTTAATTTTTTTATGTGCTTTCAATCGTTAAATGCCTCTTGCATGTAGTAATTGAAAAAGATTTTTTTCGAAACATTATGAATGATGAGGTTAATTGTAACAAAAACATTTTATAAGTATGAAAACTAAACAGGCAGAGAACAAGAATGAATTTTAGACTTCGCATTGTAATTAAAGTTGTCTCGTTGTACATAAACCGGCACTGCAAAAAACAAAAAAAAAAAAAAAAATGTACGTCACAAACTTTTAAACCATTAATTATGATGTATGACCTACTAATTTTTATAGGTCACGTAAAGATAAAAGATGAATGATGTAAATGCGTTTTATAACACTTAGCGGCTCAGCTCTAGCGGCGGAGGCAAGTGGATTGAGATGGTGCTTGCGACGTTGCGTTTCCCTTCATGTAAAAAATCTAGTTTGTTTTACGGACTGTCTACTACTTGTAAATTACCGTAATAGTAATTCTCCCCCTCCCATAGAATGTAGAGCGATCATGGAGGACATTATAGCGCTTCCGCGGAATTTTGATTTTTGTACCATTTTGCACATTGAAAGGGATGACAACAAACTCGCGCATGAGCTTGCTGCCTTCTCTTTCAAGTCGGATGTAGGTGTCTTTTGGAAGGGATGTATGCCGGTCTGGCTTTGTACTACCTAAAATTAATAAATACTTTCGTTTCCAGGAAAGAAAAAAAAAACACTTAATTGTGACTATTTGTTTTCAAAAAAAAAAAATTTGTGACTATTTAATCGTAGAAGATAAACATTTTCCTTCATGTTGAGCCATAATCATACGAACATAACAAACAAAAATGTCTTGACAATAACAACCTATAAAACAAAAACAAAAAAATCAAAAAAATGTGCACATATATAAATATATATATATACAAAAGTCATCTCCAAAATATCTGCAAATGGTGGATGGTGGGCATTATTAGTGTAAAATGGCTTGAAATGGACATTGGATACCTCATCTTTCATGGTGGTTTGGTTTCTATATCTTTGTCTTATTATGCGTTTCAGGAAGGTGCCGTTCAACTATTTGATTTGTTGACAATTGTTACGGTTATCGGTTGTTAATCGCCATTAAATTTTCATTACGTGAACCTTTTAATTCTTTCAAGATATATACGAGAATTATTATTAGATACCGATAATTTTTTTTTTTTTTTATTTTTTTTTGTGTGAATAACAACATACCAATTTTTTTTACCTTAATATCACTTTTATTTAATGAATGAAAAACATATAAATAAATGGTATTGGGGGGCTTATAATGGATGTGGGTTTATGGTTTAGTTTTTGAGATTTTTTTTGTGAATGTATTTTGACAGATGGGGGATAAACTTGGAGGAGTAGGTTCTAATTTAATTCTTTTTTTATTTTTGAAGGGAGGTTCTAATTTATTTGGGAGAGGGTTGGGGTGTAGTTTTAAAATGAGGAGGAAGGGTGGGGATAAAGGAAAAATGATATATTCACTCTTCGAGTTTAATTGATGTACCATATCATATAATCAACATTGATTAATATGAGCAACTTATTCACCCTTTTGAAGCCTAAAAAATCTTTGAAATACCTTTATCAGCTCGTCCCAACAAAGATAAATTGATATGACATTACACGAGCAATGGAATCTACACGGTCAAGTCTGGATATAATCTTGCGATGCACACAAAATCGGAATCAACTGGTAAGTTTGCTGCTTCTAGCTCCAACGGAGTAGACAAAACTTGGTGCAAAATTTGGAAAATCGATGTCTGACCTACGGTCAAGCATTTTGTTTGGAAAGTGTTACATAACGCCATCCCAACTGCTTTGAATCTCTCTAAACGATCTATCGGTGATAGCACATGTCCTGTTTGCCATGACTTGGAAGAAAATATTTATCATTGTCTATTTGAGTGCCACATTTCTAGAGCAATTTGGGGGGAATTCGATACAGGGAAGAAGTGGCGAAATCTTCGATTTGGTAGCATGACTGATTTCTTTGAGTTGCTTTTTCAAACTGAGGATGAACAAACTGTGGCAAATGTAACATATCTTCTATGGTACATATGGAAATCAAGATGCTCGTGGGTTTTTGAATCAAAGGCTATTCATGTCCGCCAAATTTTAGCCCAAGTAGACAATGAAACTACTTAATATATCAATGCCATGCAAACCCAGAATGTTGTAACAAGCCATGGGCCAAGCCCGGCATGCCGGAAAGCCCCTCCCTTCGGGTCATTGAATTTTAATGTGGACGCCGCTCTTAAGGATGGCCACCTCACAATAGGAGGTCTTGTTAGAAACAATGAAGGAAAAATAGCTCAATCCTTCTCTCAAAACTTAGGGTTGTGCCTAGATTCTTCTTACGAAGAGGCTCTAGTCATCTATCATGCTATGACCAAGGTGATTCAGTGGGGATTTTTTGACATCATTTTTGAGGACGACTCTCTCCTAATCCACCATCGACTTTCCGAAGAAGTTGTGGATAGATCCACTCTCGGGAATATCATAGCTGATTGTTTACACCTTGTGCCTTGTTTTTCAATCGTTTCATTTTCTTGGACTAAGAGGGAAGGGAATGCCCATGCCCACTTGTTAGCGAAAGAATGATTGTCTGTTGTTGGTTGCAAGTGCCGGGGATCTTCTCCACCCGCACGTGTTTGCCTAGCCGCTTCAGCTGATTTCCTATTTTAATAATAATTCTTTTCCCTTCAAAAAAAATATTGATTAAAATATATGATTCATCGATTAATACATGCCCATAATAATCAATGATCGACGAGGGACAGATCACCACATCGCCACGGGTCATCCCCACAATGATCTAACTACAAATGTAGATAGAGAAGGTCCATCCTGAGGGGTCGGAATCCCCGAATGTCCGAGTCAATAAGCTCGGCAAGCCTCCCCGAGGCCCTGCTCGCCTATTCTCTCCCGACCTCTGTAGGTCGGTCGAGTTACAGGGACAACAGACCCATGCCAGACCCTACAAGTCGGCCTAAGTCTGTCTTATAGCCAACTCCCCACGTGTAAGATAAATCGTATAAATACGAAAAGAATCATAAATCATAACTACTCTGATCTGGACATTAGAATATAACCTTAATTATCTCCTAAAATCAAGGAGATCAAATTATTATTATCCATTCCTTAGGGAACACGAAATTAGAGTCCACTAGGGACACGCTACGTGCAAACGCTAAGGCACAAGCCCCTGTATATAAACAATCCCTAAGGAACTACGAAGACTTGATTCGAATACACTCATTGGATATATAGGCAGCTTGAGATACCGTTCCTCAAGTGCAGTCTAAACTTGACACAAATTCTCCCCCCCATTTATCGTGTTTGTAGTTCTTAAAGCTTGTGCAGATTGTCATTAAGAAGAAGGCCCCGGATTAATCACTCGATTATTTCCAACATCGTCAATTGGCGCTAGAAGAAGGTCCCCCCCACTGACATTCCTGCTAAAAGCTTTGGAATCAACATGGTAACCACACGACAGCAGACGGCAAACGGCAACCACGCAAACAACGCGACAGAGTCAGACGCCAATAACCAAAATCTACAGCAGGAAGAGATCGTTCTCGATGCTACCCACCAGGCACTGGTGGATCAGCTTGTGGCCCTCGATGATGCAACCAAACAAGCCATCTTCAATGCTGCCTTGGCAGAGGAGGATGAGATAGATGAAGATCTGGAGGAAGAGGATCCTCTGGACGAAGATTCATAGGAGCATGATCTGCAGGAAGAAGATCCCCTGGAGGAGAACCCATCGGAGCAAAACTCAGAAGAAGATGATCCCAACGACGAAACATAGGAAGAAACGCTTCCTCCTCCCAGGTCTAAAAGGGCCAAAAGGACAACCATTCGTCCTCTTCCAATCTGAGAAACATCTTATCGTCCCTCAAGTGATGGACGCGGCCAGAGGCGAACTGGACATCATAGCAGGAAAGAGAGCTGCACAACAGGCCCTTGAATCTCCTTTCTCCAAGCAGGTGGATAGCTATCCTCGACCCACAAGGTTCAAAATACCAAAGCTGGAGCATTACGACGGAACAAAGGATCCTCATGATCACTTGTTTCAGTACCTCACGCATATGAATCTTGATTTCTCCTCGGATGAGATGAAGTGCAAGGCTTTCCCTGCGTTGCTCACTGGCCGAGCTCGAGAATAGTTTAAAACAATCCCGGCCAAAATGATCTCCAATTTTGAGACCTAGGGGAAGATGTTCCTTAACGCCTTCATCATGGCTAAGCCGTTCAAGAGGAATGATGCCCATCTGTTTACCCTCAAACAGAAGCGAGATGAGACCGCACTACAGTATCTTAAGCGATTCAATGAAGAGTCGATGCAAGTCCAAGACGCAGATGACCACATCCGAATTGCATCTTTCGTGGTAGGGCAACGAGAGGGAAGATTGTACGCCAAGATGAGCAGCATGCTGCCCGTGTCTATAGAGGAATGCATGGAGGTGGCCTTCAAGCACTGTTAAGGAGAGGAAGCTAACCGGCTAAAAAGGGATTCGGAAAAAGCAGAGCACAAAAAGGAAAAGACTGAGGACCCTTCCGATAAGAAAAGAAGATCATATGGGGATCAGACGCTTGTTGAAATAGTGTCCTAAACCCAATCAGGTTGGACCGGATCCGACCGGGTCGGATCATTTCTACTATTTCTTTATGTTTATACATATATTAAATCGGTTTTATGTTGTTATATATTCTGTTCATTTATATGAACCAATTTGTGATTGTATATGATAACGTCTTTAGAGTCAAACTGTGAAAGAGAAACCATAATTGTGATTATGGTTGATGAGATCTCGACTCACTTTGAAAGGTTTGATACTTAAATGTCTCTAGTCGTATGTGCTATTAAACGGGACATTAATAGTACGATTAGACTAGCACGTATTAGATGTTTTCTATCTTATTGAAGATAGAGATATATCTCGTCTATCAAAGTGCAAAGACACTTGGACTGTACGTGGACATGTATTAGAGAATGCGTACGTTAGACTGACCCACTTACTTTATTAAGTATCACACTATGTGGCGGTTGTGTAAATATCCTAAGACCGGAGTCTTCATGGCATCACGGTGTGGATTGTCATGCTTTGACACTATTGAGGTTTTCTCTAGCCACGGGCGATCATGCGGTAGTGATTGGGTGTGATACTGAAGCATACGTAGGATTTATGTTGTTCGTCCGGAAATCGCATACCCTATTAGTAGGGGTGAATATCCGAAATGGCCTTCTTATAAGGAATGTCTTAATCTTGTGAATCTTTGTAAAGTGGAAGTAAATGAGTTACTTCGAGAGAATGATATCCAAATTATAAGATACGGTCGTTGATGCTTGACACTCGACGTACGACCGTATGGATATTATTACATCGATAGGATTCTATTTACACGGTAGCTATGTCACATGAAAGGAAGTAGTCATTGCATTCGACTCTTCCGATGATTGGGGGTCACGGTGTGTTGCTAGACGCTATTCCGTGATCGTTAGGTATGAGGCATTTTTGTAATTTGCATTTTGTGTCTACGACCAACATATTCGGAAGCCTATCGGGTCACACACATAAAGAACATCTAGCCGGATTAAAATGCGGTTATAGTGATAACCAAATAAGGAAAGTTTTATCTCGACTATAAAGTGTTATAGTGGTAAATTAATATGGTGATATTTATTTATTATGAATAAATATAATACAAGGTATTAATTATGCTGATTAATTAAATATACATATTATATGTATGGGACTATGGGTCGAAATATATGTATATATGTTATACATGGATTATGCAAATTAATTAATTATAGCATCATATCAATTAAGAATAATCCGGATGCCAATTTATTGGCTAAAGGTGGCGCAATTTCGGAGTGTATATGATACACTTGGATTGTGCAATTTAATTAATGAGATTACCATATATTAATATTAGATATTAATTGATTTATAAAAAATAGATTTATGGTAATAAGATAAAGATAGTCAACGATATTGACAATATCTTGGAAATATTTAATACGAGCTATTAAATTAAATGAGATAAATCAATCAAAGGTATTTTCCTTACTTTATTAGGAAAATGTTTTCTTTCTCCTCAATCTACTAGGAAACTTCTCTCAATCAGATTGGGATAGTAAAGGGGCACAAGGGGAGGCTTGGCTAGCTCTTTAGCACATCATAATTCCAAGAGACTAATAGTTTCTTGTGAAAAATAGAGAGTTTTCCTAGAGAGTTTAGAGAGAGAGAAAAGGCCGGTCTAGCAACCGGATTTTTCTAGTAGCGATCCAATGGTGGATTCTGGCGGGTTGTTCGTGTGGACTAGCGGTAGAGGCCGAACACTTGGGCGGCTCCATGCACCAATACTCTCCTTAGACGGTCAAAGCGTCGATCTTTTAGATCAAGCAAGGTAACCACCGTCTACTATCTTATTATGTTTGTTGCTTAAACGAAGTTGATCCTGGTTAAAGGAATTAAAATTTTGAATTCCGTTGCGTTCCCGCGTAGATTTCCTAACAACGCTCGGCTCAACCATAGACCGATCCGAGAGAAGATATGATTTACAGCGCCGGGATTTCCCAACATTGAACAGGCCACGCGAACAGGTCCTCGCAGTTATGGAAAGGAAGGGTTTAGCATGAACTCCCCCTTCGATGCGAAGTCCTCTATAGAGGATAGACCAAAGTAAATTCTGTACGTATCACAAGGACATCGGGCATGATCTGGACGGTTGCAGGGATTTCCAGAGAGATGTGGATGTGGCAATTTCTGAAGGAAAACTAGATGAGATTGTGGATCAACCTCGTTCTAATGAACAGCAGGGTCGGCGCGACTACCCGCGGAGGAACTACAATCAAGCCGGGGGCGACAGGGGAGCCCCAGAGAAGAAATGACCGATCTCCGGAGGGAGACCTATAGATAGACAACTGCCCAATCAATACCATCAACACTATCGTAGGTGGCCCCGGTAACACATTCGGGGAAGTCGGCAGCCCTAAAGCTCGACCTGGGAGCTCGCAGGAATACAGAAGAGGTCAAACCCTTACCCGGGAAGTGACTTATAGTCCCAGAGACCCGCTCCCGCTGGTTATGAATAATGTAGGCCTAGTCATTGAAGTTGTAGTGAATAAGAATCTGGTGAAAAGGGTTTGCGTCGACACAGGTAGCGCTGCCAATGTTCTTTACTTCTCAGTTTTTCAGTCGATGAATGTCAAAGAGTCAGAACTAACTCCAGTCTCGGCACCGCTGTTTGGATTCACCGGTCCCCCTGTTCATCCTATGGGAATGGTTCGGCTTGAAACACCATTTGGAAAAGAGCCAGAGGGTAGGACCCTCATGGTTACTTATGTCGTAGTCAAGGCCTCATCGGCGTATAACATCATCTTGGGAAGGCCCGCTCTAATCGACCTCCGAGCCGTAATTTCTCCAGCACACATAAGCTTGAAATTCCCAACCGCAGAAGGTTCGGTTGAAATCAAGGGAGACCTAGAGGTCGCCAGAAGCTGCTATGCGGCCACCATAAAAAGCAAAGGAGTAGTCCTAGCTTGAAAGGCTCGGCAAGTTCCTTATATCTGTTATTTCTCTTTTATGTAACTTTATTTATGCTCGTATTTTCTCTGTTTTACTACCAAGTCCTTGATGTTTGGAACTTTCTTGAATAAATTTTGCTCTAGGATCACTTAGTTTTTCAATTTTGTTGATATACATATTCGCCTTACCTCGTTGCTACGAGTGGTAAAGTCTATAAGGACAGGTCAACCGAGCTCCCCAATTCGGATTCACAAAACACTTAATGCGAGAAGTCAGTCCAATCTGGCCCTGCTAATCCTAAATACGCGAGAAGTCAGTCCGACCTGGCCCCGCTCACCCTCATTTAAAAACGAGAAGTCAGTCAAATCTGGACCTGCTCGTCCTAAGAACGCGAGAGGTCAGTCCGACCTGGCCCCGCTCGCCCTCACTTAAAAACTAGAGGCCAGTCAAATCTAGCCCTACTAATCCTAATTACGTGAGAAGTCAGTCCGCCCTGGCCCCGCTCGCCCTTATTTGAAAACAATCAGTCAGATCTGACCTTGCTCGCCCCAAACATGATAGAAGCCTGTCTGACCTGGCCCAGTTCACCTTTACAAAAAAACAAGATAGACCCGATTTGATTAGATCCTTCATTTGACCCACGACAGATCGATGCCCGAACCTCGAATGTTGGGCTCGGCCGGATATGCACAACAGGCACACAAAAACACAAGTATGCCATCCAAAACCATAGGTTAAAGAATGGCATACTGGGGGGCCACATACCCCACAAAGTAAACATAAATTACTCAGAGACAAATGCATTAACAAAAAGCATTTCCATTATCGAATAAAAATTTACAGTACAACTGAAAATTCAAAACAAAAAAGAAAAAATCCTTACACCCTATTGATCAGGAATCTGGGGTCGGATTCATCTCTTGCTCGGAAGGGGGAGCCGAACTAGAGTCAGCAGCAGGCTTGCCAGAGTATTTGGACACAATGTCCACCCCCGCCTGGAAATCCTTCATGCGGTCATTGTAACCGCGCTCATCCCTTGTCTGTAATAAACCTTATTGGGAAGATTGTCTACGACAAGTGCAGGAAATTGGATCATTGCCTCGTCCACACCTTGGGTATAACCATGGTTTAAGACAGGAATGAGCAACACCTTCAATGTCTGTTCAAAGTCCTTTGAGGCCTTATACTCCCGAATATCTTCGGCGCACCGAGCTGGAATTGAAGCTTCCAGCTCGGACACCTTCGCCTGAAGTTCAGCTACAGCCTGCTCATTTCCTCTATTCTCCTCAACAAGCTCACTCGCTAAAGACTTCAGTTCGGCCTCTCGGGCCAAGAGTTTGGATTGGAGAGTCTTCATCTCCTTATTCTTGAGCTCGGCAGCCGCCCTAAGCTCCCAATATGCTTGCCTCAACTTGGAAATCCCAATATTCAGAAATCCTCTTGGCCGACCAGGGTTCCCTGCACGATCAAACAGAAAAAAATCTATAAAGCCCTCAAGAAACATAGCATCAAAACAAGGAGTATGACCACTTACAAACTCCATGGATCTAAAACTGACAGCATCCAGCTCCTCGTCGAACGTATTGGCGATCTGCTGCTGCTCGGAAGCAGGCCCCTCTTGAGAACCGGATTGGTCTTGCCTCTCTTTTTAGACATATTCTCTTGCGGGGTCGCGGCCGGCCCAGACCACCCCTTCTTCCCAAGAGACAGCTCCCTTTCTTTTGTCTTCTCTGGATCAACATTGTCTAGAGGATCCCGGTCTGTGATGAGAGTCAAATTGGCTATCATTTACTATGTGATTATACCCTGTTTATACCTCGTTTTATATGTTCTCTGAGACATTTGGTTGTATTTTGATGTATTTACACCTTGGTTATCATTTCGAGATCTAGGATGAAAAGTCCGGGATTCTCAGTCTTTTTCGGTGTATTTACTATACTCTCGGTCACCCTAGTGTCCTGTAGGGGTTATGTGTGGTATTTGTTATGATTTTGTACAGGTCTTAGGTGTTCGAGATGTCCGGAAGGTGAGATACGAGGATTGGAACGCGTGCCCGAAGCTTAAACGTTAAAACAGATCAAAACTTGTTGGCACTACAACCATACCTTCTATTGATCTGCATTTTGATCCACCTTAGAGGCATTTTCTGGGCTTTACATCTTCATGATAGTTTTATACAATTGAATGGGCTTTCCAACGCATTTTGAATCACTCAAATCGGAAGTCTACACACAAAGTTATGACTGATTTACTGAAGGTGTGTCAGCTAGGCGCGCGCCTGACAAATGCTAGGCGCACGCCTAGCAGTTAATTTTGGCCAGAAGTTTCAGTACATGTTTTTCAGCATCCTAGGCATGCGCCTTCACTTTCCTAGGCACACGCCTAGCGTCCAGATCTGCCAAAACGCTATAAAAAAAACCCCATTTTGGATCTAATACCTAACTTCTTCTTCCCCAACTCGTTTTTCATCATTTTTCTGCGCTTTTCTTAGCTTAGATTAGATTTATAGATATATTAGCTTAGTTTAGTTGTGAGGTGTTGTAATCCGGAGGATCTCGGTGATAGCTTGACGTGTTATTGACGGTTTTCTCGGAGACTCGATTTTCTACGGCATAATATATTTGGTATTTCGTTTTCCTTTCTTGTTCTTGCTTTCAATCTTGTTTATGTTAACTTTTATTCTTGATTTCTTGTTGTTTTTGTTGATAGAATGAGTAGCTAATAGCCCGATAGTCGAGTTATGTGATAGTATCTGAAATCAAACCTTAGCATGTTCATGTGGTGTTCTTGATGTTTGACTGTTGATTCTCGATGTTACCCATAGTTCTAAAACTTATTCTTATCACGTTTGTTGAATTAGATACTCGATAATCGTATCACACGTATCGTCTTTATAGATGTATTTTGCGAGAGGATACGGGAGCCGGGGTTCTAGGATCACCCTGTAAAACCGACTGAGTTGTTCAGATTCGGTTTCGTGTGTGAGGTTTTGTATCGACTTGTCGAGCGTTTCATGAATCGTAGACCGTGTGAGGTCAGTTAAATCCGTTGACCGGATTGTTGAACCTGACATAGGATGGTAGATTATTGAAATAATGTCTATTCTCAGAGCCAAGAAACGACACCCTACTTGACATCGAGAACGTTTAGGTGAATCAAGAATACCTCGGGACTTAGCTAGGGTTTGTGAGTATTAGATTGGATCATAGCTCGGCTATCTCTTTTATATAGTTTTAAATCTTTGTTTTGTATATTTAGTTGTTAGAACCGGTGATCTGACAAGTCACCGTCTTCAGTTTTTGTGTTGGCCTAAACTAGGGACGAGACCGACTTTGGTACTCGACCAGATTCCCTGTGGGATACGACCTTGACTCACCAATTCTAGGCTACAGTTGACCCGGTACACTGCCGGTGAGATTGGACACTTAGAAAAGGCCGATCAAGTTTTCTGGCGCCGTTGCCGGGGAATCGGGTTGATATCTTGTAAGTTAGTTAAGTTCATAGGATTAGGTCATTTTTATTATTTGTTTTTTTATGTATAGTTTGTTTTTATTTGTTTTTGTTGAAGTGTCACACCACCTACTCTGGTAGTGGTAGTGACAAGATTCCGTGATTGTGCTCGTGTTGTTTCCTTGATTTGCAGAGAATGAATCCATACTACAATTACGGCTTATTTCCTTACTCATTCGGATATTACAACTACGGTGCCATGGGTTACCAAATGAGCTTAAACAATGATCAAGAGATGAATTCGAGTGGAAAATCCCGAAATATACTCGAAACACGACGGGCTAATCAAAAAGGCGTTTTCTGAAGAAGAGTCCTTAATGAAAGTTGTAGAGTTTTCCGAGAGCTTTTTTTTGACATTCGGATCATAATTTTTGGAGGTCTACAACTCAAGATATGAATTTTAGAAGTAAACGAGCGTCCGGATTTTTACTCTAGCAACCGACCTACTTTTATCTATAAATAGCAGCAGTCATTGGAACCCTAAAGAGACAACTTTACAGAGCCGCAATTTCAACAGAGAAGGCCGACTTTTTTCCACTTTTATTTCCTTTATATTTTCATTCAAAAACACAAAATTAGGGTATGAATTTCTCAACCATGAGGAGCTAATTCCTTCATCAAGCAAACTAGGGGAAGCGTTTCAAACGGATTTTGGTTTCAGATTATTGTATTGATTGATTTCTATCAAAAAAAAGGGTTAGAACTTTTGTATCGTTTTCATATCGTTTTTACATTTCGATCGATAGATTATTTGTATGATTCGACAATCCGTTGATGATAATTAACGGAACCCTAGGTCACTATACGAAAGTTTGAATCTTTTAAGCCAAATTATAACGAAAGTTGTGGTTTAAACGGTTTAGATTTTTGGATATTGATAAATATCCCCACCTAAGAACGTTAAAGGATCAATCTTTGATAAAAGATTGTGAATAAAATCATCTAAGCCAGTAGAGATTTGTGCATTCGGTTAGGTGTAATAATCATAACCTTGGGTAGAATCATACGATCAATAATTTGAAACCGGTATTCGTTTGACTCGTGAAACCTTGTTTGCTTGCTTTTATATCACTGCATTTGGATAATTGTTCAAGCCTTCACCCTAGTTGTTAATTATTATTTTTACGCAAATTTATCGTTCATCGCACCGTTCACTTTCGTTTTTACTTGTTCATTGTTTCGCAATTAGTATAAACTCGCGACATTTGCAACTAAAACTTGAATCGATACAACCCCAATTCCCCGTGATCGACTCCGGTTACACCATTTTGCTACGACCTTGCACTTGAGGCCACGACCGGATTATAAATTTTTATAACTTGTTTTGATCGTTTTATTTATTATAATCCGTTTTCTACAACACCAAACACAACCATTTTACCAGTTCAACCCATACACCGCATCATACAACAATGAGTGGGGGAATGTCCCAAGTTACTATGATCAACAACTCGATACTTCTCCACCTCCGGAATCAGAGACCTCGACGGAGCAACGGATGGCTCTTGAGCAAACTGTTGAAGAGTTGAGTAAAGTGGTACAAGAACACCACCAAGAGTTTCGTAATGACTTCGCAACAATACAAAGAGCCATACGAAGTCTTGGAGCTTAAAGTGCAACAACTGTTTGAAGAGTTTGAAAGGAGAGAACGTGAAACTTTGGAAGAAGTCATCCCTGAGGAATGTTACGAGGATGGTATGAATCTTGTTTCTATTAATCACATATTCCATCTTTGTTTAGCCTTGCTGTTATACCTACGGGGGTGCACCCTATTGAGTTTGTTGTTGATGTTGAGCTTAAATGTTCATACTTGGTGCTTGAGTCGTTATTAGTTGGAGTATGTTTTAGTTCGGGGAAAGTGAGTTCGTTGTTCTGTGCAATGGACTCATCGAACAAATCGTGGTGGTGGGGATTGAGCCCCATATTTCTCATATTTTATTTTCAGGGGGTGCTCAATTCTTACGATTTTTGTAGGGAGAAGCAACAGTTTGCTCTCCTTTGGTATAGCTATCATTGACATAGTTGGGGGTAGAAAGTCGAGCTGAGGACTATAAACTCAGAATGTGTTTTTATTGCTTTTCCTTTCCCCTTGTGCTTCACTGTATTTCTTTAGTGTGTTTTATGATACCTTGGGTAAGTTTTGTTGTAATATAACCCGAGGACATGTGTTTTGGAGGGGCTAGTGTGGTGTTTTTTGTTTTGATGAGTTGTGGTAATCCGGGTAGTTTTATTGTGTTATACTCCACACTTGTACACCTTTTGTGTTGGTTGTGTATATTTTATAAGTACAGGTACCCTGGGAGATCATTTTACGGATCCCACATGATCGTACTCGTGCTTTTTCCGGTTGTAAGCTAAGTTTTCTACCCTTATCATTCGTGTTTCATTTTAAAGTAGGGGGTGGTTGGTTTAGCTTCAATGTTTTGTTTTCATGTGGAACGAGTTATACTTAGTGATTGTTTATCCCTTTGGTGTAAATGAGTCAGTTTTTTAGGATTTTTGATGCCTTTGACATTAGTTTTGATACATTGAGCCTATAGTTTTGTTTTGTTAAACATATAGTGATTGTACGAATGCATTTCATTTGAGTTGGGATCATGTATTGAGAATGGAATAGTTCTATCACGTTAGCTTTGACTTCACAAATCACCTTGAGTAGTGAACGATTATGGTAGTTATTAATGACCCGGTTAGCTAGAACTTATATTAGTAACTTCGAGGCGAAATAGAAAGGTCATCGTTGTTAGGCACGGATGACGGTTTTGGCATTTATTTTGACCCGATCAGAGCCAAAGGCCAACCTAAACGATTAATCCACTGTTACCCCTCTAAGCCTTTTGGAGGGTGGTTAGACTGCCACCCGAACTAGCCTTTCGTGTTACTAACCCGTGAAAATCGATGTCCCTAACTTTATTTCAGTCTACGTGTCCTTGACTACCTTGCAATTGAGCTTGTTCGTACCGCACATTTTTACAATGTTGCGAGGTATTGTTGAGACATAAGTAATGGTATGGAGTCGTGATTTACGAGTTATTCGGAACGAGAAGTGTAGCAATGTGTAGGTTCCAGTTTTGTTCGGAATTTTGATGTATATAAGAAGAAGAAAAAAAGAAAAGAAAAAGAAAAAAACGAGAAGAAAAGAAAATAGAAAATAGAAAGAAAAAAAGGAAGTTGTTTATATATATATATAAGAGTTCATGGAATGCCGATTTTATGGATTGAGTTTTGTTGTGTTGATGTTGGTGAAGGGGGACCTCTCCTAATCTAGTACGGAGTTGAGTCTTCTGCAGCTACGAAGGGAAGAGCTTCGGTTTTAATGTTCGATGTTCGGTAAAGCTCACTTGCACCTCTATTTTCTATTTTATCATAAATTTCCCTTTCGTTAGCCCCGACCCTAGCTTAACATTATAACCCTTCAAGTCCCGCTCGACCGTACTATACTTTGATAGACCTTGATTAGTGGAGATGTTTACGACGTATAAGCCTATGGTGTAGCCTCGGAACATTATACGTCTATAATCTAAACCGGTCATTGGTGATAAATGTTGGAGAAGCTATACACACATTTTCTTTTCTCAATACAAGGTTGAACTTAAATCTTATGTATTTGTGTCATTTACTTGTGTTTTATCATTTCAATTCTTATAGACTAAATGTATGATTTCAATGTTGACTCCATCATTATTTTTGAATCGCTCATTTTTGCTCGAGGGCGAGCAAAAGCTAAGTAGGGGGAAGTTGATGAGAGTAAAATTGGCTATCATTTACTATGCGATTATACCCCGTTTATACCTCGTTTTATATCTTCTCTGAGACATTTGGTTGTATTTTGATGTATTTACACCTTGGTTATCATTTCGAGACCTAGGACGAAAAGTCCGGGATTCTCGGTCTTTTTCGGTATATTTACTATACTCTCGGTCACCCTAGTGTCCTGTAGGGGTTATGTGTGGTATTTGTTATGATTTTGTACAGGACATAGGTGTTCAAGATGTCCGGAAGGCGAGATACGAGGATTGGAACGTGTGCCCGAAGCTTAAACGTTAAAACAGATCAAAACTTGTTGGTACTACAACCATACCTTCCATTGATCTGCATTTTGATCTACCTTAGAGGCATTTTATGGGCTGTACATCCTCATGAAAGTTGTATACAATTGAATGATCTTTCCAACGCATTTTGAATCACTCAAATCGGAGGTCTACACACAAAGTTATGACCGATTTACTGAAGGTGTCAGCTAGGCACGCGCCTGACAAATGCTAGGCGCACGCCTAGCAGTTAATTTGGGCCATAAGTTCCAGTACGTGTTTTTCAACATCCTAGGCGTGCGCTTGCACTTTCTTAGGTGCACGCCTAGCGTCCAGATCTGCCAAAATACTATAAAAATCCCCATTTTGGATCTAATACCTAACTTCTTCTTCCCCAACTCGTTTTTCATCATTTTTCTGTGTTTTTCTTAGCTTAGATTAGATTTATAGATATATTAGCTTAGTTTAGTTGTAGATTGTTGTAATCCGGAGGATCTCGGTGATATCTTGACGCGTTATTGACGGTATTTCGCTCGGAAACTCGATTTTCTACGGCATAATATATATGGAAAGATGAACACAATCAACACTATTGCAGGATTTACTATACATGTTACTGCTCACTTTTTATAGTCTTTGGTTTTATCTTATACTAATACTGGGATATCTTGTTTCTATTCCTAGCTATTAGTTCTTTTTACTTTCTAGTCTAAGGCTTAATATTATTTTAATATTATAGCCGTTAGAAGCTTTCTGGCCGCTAGGAAGTTTGCCTCAATGGCCTTTTCTTTTCTATAAGTAGTTGTAATAGAGAATGATGTTTAGACAAGCAATAAACTATTCTTCTATTGCAATATTCTATATGGTGGCAGAGCCTAGCTCTCTTTTCTCTTCTTAAATCTCTTTTCTCGTTCTGTTTCAAAATTGAAAAATGTCGGAAACTCTTTCTGGAACTCCAGCAAGTTCTGCTACTTCTTCCAACCGCACTAGTGGACTCAGATTAGAACATCCAAGCCTACAAATCACCTCTGCAAAGTTCAATGGGTCTAGCTATAGACAATGGGCAGCAGCGGTGAAAATCTTCGTGACGGGAAGAGGCAAGATGGGATACTTAACTGGATAAAGAAAGATGCTGAGTGAAGAAGATGCTGATGCCTTCTTCATATGGGAGACAGAGAATGCTACTGTCATGTCATGGCTGATTAACTCCATGATTGATGATATAGGTAACAACCATCTGTTTGCCTCTACCGCCAAAGAAATCTGGAAGTGTGTGGGACAATTTTACTCAAACAAGGGCAATTTTGCCCAGGCTTTTGGTGTAAAATCTTCCATTAGAAACCAGAAACAAGGTTCTCTTGATGTTACGAAATACTTCAGTGCCTTAACTAAAATCTGGCAAGAATATGATCAGTTGACTGCTGTTAAGTGGACTTGCAGTACTGATACTCTAACCTTTCAAACTCCACTTGAAAAAGAAAAAAGTTTTTGAATTTCTGGGAGGTCTTGATCCCTCTTTTGAAGCTGCTAGGGAAAGAGTTTTGTCCTAAGTTCCTTTACCTAATACTATGGAGGCTTTTGCCTACATCAAAAATGAAGAAAGTAGGAAAGGTGTGATGGGTAGCCATCCTACTCCTCTTGGAGAACAATCTGCTCTTGTAACCCAAAGCTCTGAAAATGCCATGTTTGGCAAGAAAAAGACTGACCAAAGACCTCTGTTGGTGTGTGATCATTGTAAGAAAAAGGGGCACAACAAAGAAAATTGTTGGCAATTACATGGAAAACCCCCTAGAGCCCAACCTGCAAAGAAATCCACTCAAGGGGCTGATCAGAAACTGGCTTTTACTGCTGCCTCTCAACCTTTTTCTTTTTAAGGAGCAGCTGGATATTCTGAACCAACTCTTTGGAAGGAAGGAAGAGCTGATGCAGTCCCAACTCTCTACAAGTGGAGTAGCTCATGAAGGTATTGTCCCCTGGATTGTGGATTCTAGTGCATCCAGCCACATGACAGGGGACTACACTCTTTTTTCTACTTATCACCCCTCTAATGGGCAGCACAAAGTTAAAATTGCTGATGGAACAGTGTCTACTGTTGTTGGAAAAGGAAAGATTCAGATATCTAAGGATATATGCCTTGAATCTGTCATTCATGTACCAAATCTTACTTGTAACCTGTTATCCATCAGCAAATTTACCACTGATACTAATAGCATTGCTAATTTCTACACTACTCACTGTGAATTTCAGGAGCATGGATCAGGGGTGAAGATTGGCAGTGCCGAACTGGATAATGGACTGTATTACTTCACTCACCATTCTTCCGGTTCTGTGTATAAAGTTGTGGAAACAGAAAATGACATCCTTTTGTGGCACCAAAGACTAGGGCATCCAAAATTTTCTTACTTAAAGATGCTTTTTCCTAGTCTGTTTTGTAATAAGGATCCTAAGTTTTTTAAATGTGAAGTGTGTGAGCTATCTAAGCACACACGTTCTGTTTTCAAACCTAGGCCTTATAGGAGTTCTTCTCCTTTTTATTTAGTACATAGTGATGTTTGGAGTCCTTCAAAGGTCCCAAACCTTAGTTGTAATAGATGGTTCCTAACTTTTATTGATGACCACACAAGGTTGTGTTGGGTGTTTTTGATGAAACAAAAGTCTGATGTAGCTTCTATTTTTGAACATTTTGTATCTATGGTAGAAAATCAATTTCAAACTAGTATAAAAATCCTAAGGTCTGACAATGGCACTGAATATCTCAACTCTCTGTTAACTCCTCTTTGTTCTGAGAAAGGCATTGTGCATCAAACTTCATGCACAAATACCTCTCAACAGAGTGGAGTTGCAGAACATGCACTTGTTAGACGTTGCTAGGGCTCTCTTATTTCAAATGAATCTTCCTAAGGCCTATTGGAGAGATGCAGTCTTAACTGCTGCATTCCTCATCAATAGGATGCCCTCTAGAATCCTTAATTTTAAAACTCCTTTGAAGATGTTCAAGGACCTACATCCTGAATCTCAGCTGGTATTCTCTATACCACTGAAATTTTTTGGATGTATAGGCTTTGTTCATAATCATTCACCCACTAGGGGTAAATTAGATCCTAGAGCTATAAAAACCATTTTTATTGGTTATTCTTCAACAAAAAAAGGGCTATAAATGTTTTGATCCTATAAGAAGGAAAGTCTACACTAATTTTGATGTTACCTTTTTTGAAGGTATTTCTAATTATCCTAAGGATTCTATTTCAACTAGTGATAATGACTCTTTCTGGGAAATGGAAGGCACATTCCCTGCTGTTCCAGAACCTGAGTTAGAGCCTATGATCACTGGAGAAGGGAATCCAGAACCTAATAATGAAATATCTATAGAGCCTGTCCAAAAGGATGTCATCATTTATACCAGAAAAGGAAGGGTGCAGTCTACTAAATCAAGTTCAGTACATGTCAACACACTGATCCTACTCCTGATCCTGTAGAAAGTGAAAGGACTGATGGTGAAGACAGCCTTGATTGTGAGAATGAAGCATCTGAGGAGACCCTGAACCCTCCTCATTATGAGTGCACAAGTGAACACCAAGTTTCTACTCCCATTGCCCTAAGAAAAGGGGTCAGGAAGTGCATTAAACATCATGTTGAAAGATTTGTCTCTTATTCTGCTATAAAAGAGCCTTACAAGGCTTACTTGGCTAATATGAATGATGTTGTCATTCCTAGACACATCACTCAAGCTCTTGCTGATCCTAACTGGAGAGCTGTTGTTCATGTTGAACTAAAGGCTCTCAGGAATAACAACACCTGGGAAAAGGTCCTTGTACCTAAAGGAACCAAAATGGTTGGATCAAAATGGGTGTTCTGTGTTAAATACAACTCTAATGGCACTGCGGATAGGTTAAAGGCCAGACTTATGGCTAAGGGGTTTACACAAACTCCTGGGATTGATTTCACAGAAACTTTTGCCCATGTAGCAAAATTAAACACTGTGAAGATCCTACTGTCTTTAGCCTCTGTTAACAACTGGCCACTCTACCAGATAGATGTGAAAAATGCCTTCTTAAATGGTGACCTCAACGAAGAAGTCTTTATGCGTCCACCCCCGGTTTTGAGCATGAGTTTGGGAAAAATCAGGCCTGTAAATTGTTAAAATCCTTATATGGATTAAAACAGTCCCCAAGGGCTTGGTTTGCTAAATTCTCAAAAATTATCAAACAAGGAGGCTATACTCATGCACACTCTGATCATACCATATTTTACAGGCATCTGAAGGGAGGGGGAGTTGTTATCCTCCTATTTTTTGTGGATGATATAATCATCACTGAGAACAATGATAGTGAAATTAATATACTGAAAGAGTATATCAAATCTCAGTTTGATATCAAGGACCTTTGTCAACTTAGATATTTCCTTGGTATGGAAATACCCAGGTCAAACCAGGGGATCCTTGTTAATCAAAGAAAGTACACCCTTGACTTGCTAAGTGACTATGGCATGTTAGGGTGTAAGCCATCTTATACTCTTATTGATAACTCTATTGTTCTTACTAATGCAGATGAGAGTGTTCTATTTGATAAAGAAGGGTACCAAAGATTGGTGAGAAGACTGATATACCTTTCTCATACAAGGCCTGACATCTCTTTTATAGTCAGTCAAGTCAGTCAATTTATGCACAGGCCTGGAAAACTCCATCAGAAAGCAGCTTTCAGGATCCTACAATTCCTAAAAGAAAATCCTGGAAAAGGCATCCTTTTCAAATCTGATTCTAGAATCAACATTGAAGGGTATGTGGATGCTGATTGGGCAGGATCTAAAGTAGACAGGAGATCTACTTCAGGATGGTGCATCTTCATTGGAGATAATCTTGTATCTTGGAGAAGCAAGAAACTGGTTGTGGTGTCAAGGAGCAGTGCAGAATCAAAATTTCGTGCAGTTGCTCTTGTCATTTGTGAGCTTCTTTGGATTAGAAGATTTCTAAGAGAGCTAAAACAAAATATCAGTCAACCTTTGAAGCTCTATAGTGACAGCAAATCTGCCATTGATATTGCAAATAATCCTGTGCAACATGACAGGACCAAGCATATTGAAATAGACAAACATTTCATCAGAGAAAAAGTTGGAAGTATTTGTCTAACCTATGTTCCAACAAAGAAGCAAGTTGCGGATGTTTTTACCAAAGGACTTCCTCGGGCTGCCTTTCAGTTTTGTATCGGCAAGCTTGGTCTCATTGACATCTTCCAACCAAGCTTGAGGGGGAGTATGGAAAGATGAACACAGTCAACACTGTTGCAGGATTTACTGTACATGTTACTGCTCACTTTTTATAGTCTTTGGTTTTATCTTGTACTAATACTGGGATATCTTGTTTCTATTCCTAGCTATTAGTTCTTATTACTTTCTAGTCTAAGGCTTAATATTATTTTAATATTATAGCCGTTAGAAGCTTTCTAGCCGTTAGGAAGTTTGCCTCAATGGCCTTTTCTTTTCTATAAGTAGTTGTAATAGAGAATGATGTTTAGACAAGCAATAAACTATTCTTCTATTGCAATATTCTATAATATATTTGGTATTTCGTTTTCCTTTCTTGTTCTTGCTTTCAATCTTGTTTATGTTAACTTTTATAGTTGATTTCTTGTTGTTTTTGTTGATAGAATGAGTAGTTAATATCCCGATAGTCGAGTTATGTGATAGTCTATGAAATCGAACCTTAGCCTGTTCATGTGGTGTTCTTGATGTTTGACTCTTGATTCTCGATGTTACCAATAGTTCTAGAACTTATTCTTATCACGTTTGTTGAATTAGCTACTCGATAATCGTATCACACGTATCGTCTTTATAGGTATTTTGTGAGAGGATACGGGAGTCGGGGTTCTAGGATCACCCTGTCAAACCGTCTGAGTTGTTCAGATTTGGTTTCGTGTGTGAGGTTTTGTATCGACTTGCGAGCTTTCATGAATCGTAGACCGTGTGAGGTCAGTTAAATCCGTTGAGCGGATTGTTGAACCTGACATAGGAGGGTAGATTATTGAAATAATGTCTATTCTCAGAGCCAGGAAACAACACCCTACTTGACATCGAGAACGTTTAGGTGAATCAAGAATACCTCGGGACTTAGCTAGGGTTTGTGAGTATTAGATTGGATCATAGCTCGGCTATCTCTTTTATATAGTTTTAAATCTTTGTTTTGTATATTTAGTTGTTAGAACCGGTGATCTGACAAGTCACCGTCTTCAGTTTTTGTGTTGGCCTAAACTAGGGACGAGACCGACTTTGGTACTCGACCAGATTCCCTATGGGATACGACCTTGACTCACCAATTCTAAGCTACAGTTGACCCGGTACACTGCCGGTGAGATTGGACACTTAGAAAAGGCCGATCAGTCTGCTCATCCCTGGGGGGACAAATAAGGAGGTGACCGCCGTTGTAGCATCCATAGGAGGCTCATCATCCACCAAGTTCCTAAAAGAAATGGTCGCTCAGGTTGATGAACCACAGCTTCACCCTCGGCTCCCGCCAGCAGATCGACAAAGTCAACCACTGTAAACACAAACACATTATTAGTCAAATAGGCAAGTGTAAACAAAACAACAAAAGTGCAAAGAAAAAGGCCCTACATGACTTCCATTCAGCCTCATCAAACTCCTTATAAGGCCTAGGCCCTACGTCTTCTAACCGAGCTGCCATAATCAACTCATCGTAAAGTCTTGTCACCTGATGGAATATCCAGATATGTGGATTTTCTCCACCAGCTTGTCATCCAGCTCGGGGCGCTCATCCTTATCTATCTCATCCGTATTCCACCGGCTTAGCTCCGGGTGATCTTCATGTCGGACAAAGAAGAACCGCTCCTTCCATCGCTTAAAAGAATCTTTACCTTTAGGGATAATGGGCACGTCGGTAGAGCGGCCTGTCCTCCGAGAGGAACAATACCGATAAGGTGGTCCTTAACCCTTACACGGTGATAGAAATACCCGAACTTCTTCACGGTAAATCTAAGGTTAAGTAACCGGCACCAAACAGAAAACCCAATAATGGCCCTAACACCATTGGGGGCTATCTGGGAAAGCCCTAGTTCATAATATCGGAGCACAACGAGGAGGGCCGGGCAAAAGGGTAGCCTCAGGCCAACCTCAAATTACTCCTTATGAACAACGCAGAACCCCTCCGACGGGTTAGGTGCAAAAAGGTGCGGATCAGAAGGCAGCATAGGAGCATACATTTCCCTATTGATCCCGTACGATTTCGTCCACATCATTTTGGCTAAGAATCGATTTAACGTCCCTATTGTCGGCAATGGCCATCTCGAAGTTTAGGGTTCCGGTGAAGTTAGACTAGCTTCTAAAGATAATAAAAAGCAGATTACAAAGCTAAATTGAGAAGGAATACAAGGAAGCAACTTACTTGTAAAAGCGATTTGAAGATTGAGAAGGGAAGAATAATCGGCAACCGGTTGTGAATCTTCTATTTTAATAGCAAGTGATACAGGAAACGATTGATAGACGGGGTTATAACCCCTCCAATCACCTCGAGAAACGCCCTTAATCAAAGTTAGTGTGTATTGACGCCTCGATTCTCGGGGCCATTATGTCAGCATCATAACAGCTTCCTGCCACCTGGCACTCATTAAAAAACCGCAAGTATGGATGACCGAGCTGAGCTGAAAGATAAACAGATCTGAGCCAACCTCGATAGGCTCAGCCATCCTCTGGGGGGGCTTATGACGAGGGTCGGATCAGCACCTCGGCACGTGTCATCCCCACAATGATCTAACTATAAATGGAGATAGAGAAGGTCCAACCTGAGGGGTCGGAATCCCCGAAGGTCCAAGCTAATAAGCTCGGCCAGCCGACCCCAAGCCCTGCTCGGCGACTCTCCCCTGACCTCTGTAGGGCGGTCAAGTTACAGGGACAATAGTCCCACGCCAGATCCTACAAGTCGGCCTAAGTCTGTCTCATAGCCAACTCCCCATGTGTAAGATGAATCGGATAAATACGGAAAGAATCCTAAATCATAACTACTCTGATCTTGACATTCGAATATAACCATAATTATCTCCTAAAATCAAGGATATCAAATGATCATTATCCATTCCTTAGGGAACACGAAATTAGAGTCCCCCAGGGACACGCTACGCGCAAACGCTTGGGCACAAGCACCTCTATATAAACAATCCCTAAATAACTACGAAGACTTGATTCCAATACACTCATTGAATATGTATGCAGCTTGAGATACCGTTCCTCAAGTGTTGTCTAAACCTCACACAAATTTCCCCCCCCCCCCCCTTTTATCGTGTTTGTTGTTCTTAAAGCTTGTGCAGATTGTCATTAGGAAGAAGACCCCGGATTCATCACTCGGCGATTTCTAGCATCGTCAATGATGATAAAAATATAAACTTTACACAGATTGTATATCACCATCTGAAAATAAATAAAGCTTGTGGAGTGTATATCACTACCTGATGATACATGGGTAGTGATATACTAACCTTGTCCAAATCTTACACATGAGGTATAAGTTTTTGTGTAGTCACTCCGTTAGGGATTAAGCTAGTGGTGGCAGGACAGGGTAGGCTGAATTATGATTTTTTTTTCTAGGAAAAAAATAAAGTGCGCTTGATAATGATAATAAGGTAAGGTTTATCTACTATTTTTCTTTACAAGGCAATATAAGGTAAATACTTGAGAATGCCTAGGAAGATCATCGGTTCGATTCTTCTCTGAGGCGTCATATTGAAAGAGCTTTTGGTCAGAGATTACCCCTGAATAAAAATCAGACTCTGTAGGCACGACCCAGACCGAACTCCGAATTAATCGGACCAGTTGGTTTCGAATACCAGGGACTTTAAGAAAAAAAGTTTTAGATATTCAAACCTTTTAGGTCTGTAGAAACACAAGTGCATTAGATACATATTCCGTAAATTTTAATATAAAAGTATATATAAAATATAAATTAATATTATGAATATTATAATAGAAATTCAAATGCAATTGATCTTAAATAAAGATTATGTAAAATATCTCAAAAAAAAAAGATTAAATGGGAATTGAACTTCGTACGGTGATAAAGCTTATTGCACTAATTGGTATATCCGCCCCCAATAATAAATAAATGTGGTAATTGATTCTTTAAAGCATGGCTCGGTATCGACGTCGATGAGTAATGCCAAAAAAAAAAAAAAAAAAAAAAAAAAAAAAAAACAAGAGTATCTAATGCAAACATGCAATAGTTATACACCAGGGGAGAAGTGGGAAATATAGTCCATTTGAACATGAAACTTTACTTTCTGCTTTAATTTATATTCAATAGATGAATTTTTATTGAAACAGAGTGTGGATTTTGTTGGGTTTCATCAGGGCTGTTCCTAAGTAATTGGAGGCCTTATGCCAAAAAAAAATTAAGGCCTTCGACTCTGTGAAAAGTTAACATATCACAACTATTTTTAAGGTATATTATATTGATGAGCTTTATAAAAAAAAAGTAATGGAATTCGATTAGACTTTCTTTCACTGAATTCGGTTATAAATTTCGGTCTTATCGGTGTTTTAACTTGAGTAAAAAATAAAAATTAACCTAAAATACACTTCTATTACATGAAAACGTAGGCCTTAAAATTGCATGTTTCGGTGGGGGGCGCTTAGGCGCATGGCGCTTGGCTCGCTTCTTTAGAAACGGCTCGTGGCCTGCTTTCAGGGACGACTCTGGTTTCATATCGAATAAAATAGATGTGAAGTAACGTAATATAATAAATATAAAAGAAAAGAAAACTAATTTATTCAATAAATAACATGTTATTCCTTTTTTAACTGGAAAAAAAAAAAAATCATTCAAAATGCACATTATACAGTACACAATTTTTTTAGTGTGTCGGGTTTATTTATTTTTTTTTTTTTTGTATATATATAAAAAAAATTCAGCTGGAATTCCCACAATATATTACCCCTTCCTGCCATTCATACGGCAAGGTGTTGTGAAATTGGGCACAATAGAGAAGCAGCCCTCCAAAAATTTACACATTTTCGATTATTATATAAATGAAGTTGATCCTCAACAAACCATAAACGTAATTGATTAGTTGATTAATTTAAATTATTAGAGTTTATTTTTTTAAAATAATTATTAGAGTTTCTTACGAATTACGTACTTTTTTTTAATTTTTTAATTATGCAAACAGTATATACAATATATATATTCCTTCTCGGTCTCTTTTGCCATTTGTAAATAGCAAAAAAAGGGTGTTGATTGCCAATCTCCGAAATGGAGATCCGAGCTGTAAATGGGGCCCAATATCCAACGGCAAAACGGCGCCTACCACGTGTACCCAGTCAGTCCTTTCACCATTCATCATCAATGCTGGCAGGACTGCTTCCACATTTTCTCATACTCCTAGCTCTTTCTCCTTTTTTTCCGATTTAAATTGGATTGTATTATTAAAAAAATATTACCTTGAGAAGAATAGGATGGTATTATTGAATTATTATTGGGGAAATTATCTATAAACGCTATTCTCTATTTTTTTTTTACCTACATAAGCTTTGAGTTAAAAAAGAACTTTAAAAAATAATGAAAAATCTTTTAAAAAAATGACTAAAGACTATTATATCCTTCGAATTAGTAACTTGCTTTTTTTTTTTCCTTCTTTCTCGTTCAACATTATGCTATCTTAAATCTTGCTTAATAAAAAGGTACATTAAATATATATAGAACAGTAATGGAGTTAGTTAATTATAGCTCCTCAACAACTTTAAATACATTTAATCATTTATAATAATCCATCAAACACCACAGTATCTTTCAAAAAGCATCATAATAAATTTAATTACACATCAAATTCATGGTCAAACGCCATAATTAACTTAACTAAACACCATACTTATCAAATTTGATGTTTATTTACTTATAATCATTTGTAACTCTTGTATACAACATAATGAACATCATATATTCGATCAGTTATACTCAATGTTAACACAATAATAAAATTAAACGAACGTCAAATTTGTGTACAATCACTTATATTTATCAACAAACATCCTAAGTTAACTCAAATAAACATCATAGTGATCTTAATCAATAACAATCATCATTAAATGCTATAATTAACTTAAAGAAACATCATAATGATATTGAAAAGCTTATAGTAATCATCAAACACTATAATAACATAATTTGCATCAGATTAATGGTCAATATTGTAATAATATTGTTGTTCAAACATCAAATATTATATTTAATCACTTATAATTATCACCAAACACTGTAATAAATTTGAATGAACATTATTTCGAATGTTAACATTTTACAATCTACTAACTCTTTGTAAGAGTATTTTGGTCATTCGAAATTAGTATTTTCTTTTCCTTTTCTTTTAAGGAGAAATTAAGGGTTTTCTTGCCTTTCAGAAGGTCTTTGCAACATTATGGTTCTAAAAGCCTATAAAAAGAGACAATTGAACTTATGCTTCACAATTTGTCTTTTTAAATATATCATCAAATACCATAATTAACTCAAATAAACACTAAACTAATGTTCAAATGTCAAACTTGATGTTCAATCACTAATAATCATCATGAAACCTGATAATAAGCTAATTAGAAACTTATAATAATCATAAAGCTTTTTTTATTTAATTACTATATAAAACTTGATGCTCAATCACTATGATAAAATTAAATGAATATCAAAATCATGTACAATTATTTATAATCATCATCAAGCGTCAAGATTAACTATAATAAATATCACATTCATATTCATTCAATTATAGTTATCCTAAAATTTTATAATAAACACTAATGAACATTAGTTTATTGTCCATCAACTTATAACCATTAGTAAACACTTGATTGAATTTAAATAAACATCAAATTTGTCGTTCAAACGTCAAATTGATCTTCATAATCTTTACTAAAAATCATAATAAACTTAATCAACCATCAAATCGATGTTCAATGTTTTCTTTTGATTGTATCAGAGGTGCGCAATCGATCAATATCATAATTAACTAACGAGGGAATCACATATCTACTTACTATTACGAAAAATGAGTGAACTCTTCCTTTGTGACTTATATTTATCGCTACCGATCCCCGAGTTGTGCTAAAATGGTCGGGATTGAGGATGGCATCAATTAGCCAACCATACCGTCAAATCAAACGTCACCCCTAACAAATCATAATTCTATAATCACACCAGGATTAAAATTCAATGCATAAGTGGTCACTGGTCATCTAATGATTCAGTTAGAATCTCTCATTACGGACTTAGTACAAAATCATCATATCAAATCGGTCCGGTCGTGAACCCTTTCACGTATAAATGCAGTCACTAAAGTGTCCAACACCGTCAGCCCATATCAGGCAGTCACACTGTATTTAATGGCACTAATGGTAAATTGACTGTGAGACCCCAAAAATCCAGTTAATTATGATTTTAATCAATTTACCACGGACTAATTATTTAAAAAATACAATCTTACTTATACAACTTTTGTTCACCTACATCGTAATTTGGCTCAAGCGATATACCATTATTTATTAATATAACAGTAAGTATATATCATAAATATATTACATTCTTGATTAGTAAATTTTATTATATAATGTATTAGCTACAAAATATAATAAAAATAAACGTGATCAATATTTATGAGTATTATATATAATCAATTTATATTGTGACTATACACATAATTTATATTCTTAGTGTGTAATGAAAAAATCAATTATTGAACCGGGACCTGATGTATGATTTGAACCATGATAAATTATGACTGAACCGTTATCAAACCGTTTTAAACTATCATAGAAAAAATTCACTCCGAGATCCAATTTTTAAACCATGAACTAACAGCACATGAATTGTCTCCGATGGTTCCTTAATTCAAGTGGGGTGTGTGTGTGTGTGTGTATATATATATATATGTGTGTGTGTGTGTATGTATATATGTTATTTAAAGTACAGTATATATTATATATAGTATGTAAAATCATAGAATCAAAACCGGACAAAACCGGGGATCAAACCGGTGAACCGGACATGAAATTGGGTCAATTCATGCATTGGACCAATTAAGGAAAACAACCGCTTTGGAAAAATGCCGGTCAAACCATCAACTTACCGGTTGAACCGCGAAACCGTGACTCTGGGCAGGTATTTATCAAACCATATTTTTTACAATAAATCGGTGAGTTTTAAACAAAATTAATCTTTTATTATGAAATTGTCATGATTTGGATGTTGAAATATTTTGAAAATGATTACATATGTCACATTTTAATTTTTATGTATGTATTGAATATAGGATTATTATTTTTAATTATATGTACTCGTCGGTTGAATCAATGACCCATCGATTAAACCAGTAACCCATCGTTAGTTTTTGATAATTTAAAAACGGTAAACATTTTTCTCTCAAAAAAAAAAAAAAAAAAAGAACGGTACACATTCTTAAATTTAAAAAAAATAGCACAGCAGGCTTTTTTCTTCAAAAGAAAAAAAAACAGAACAGAACAGAAAAAATTACTAACCTAATTAAGGATGAGATTTGTGTGAATTAAGGATGAGATTTGCGTGATGTTTTTGATTTTTTTTATAATTCAGTTGTAAGAAAGGACATTATGGGTATAAGAATATTAGAAAATTAAGAGAAGCTTATGTAGAAAAAAAAAGTTTTAGTAAACTTATTTAAGTAAGAAAAGTTTGAGATAAGCTTATTTAATCAAAACCCCTATTATTATTTCTTTTATATTATCCTACGCAAGGGCATTCCGGTGTAATCATGGCTCTAAAACAAATTTCTGTTTTAAAGAGATGATATTTGTACAAAAATACGGTTATTTTTAGACAGATTATGAGAAAGTGTAAGAAATAGTATATATAAAGTTGATCAAATATTTTTTTAATTAAATATGTGCATTTATTTGAAATGGTGCCCTCTACATTAAAAAAAAAATAATAAAAAATACTACTTATCAATTTGTGTATGAATATATTCAAAAAAGCATATAATGCATTGGGACATCTTGTGTTTTTTTTTTTTCAGAGCTATTTAATGTCACTCTATTTTGATAACAAAACTGTATTTAGGATTCAAACCGTAACATTCGATAAAGACCAGACATTGTTTATCTATGTACCAAACTCCCCTACATTGCCAACGAATAACAATAATGAATGTATAATAGAACGAATTTAAAGTAGATGCAACTACCCAATTTGCTTTTCTTTTTCATTCTTTGTATATAATACTACTACTAGATACTATACTATAGTGATGAGACGTCATGCCTTCAACCACAAAAATAATCGCATAATGGTTATGTAAAATTGTGATATAATGTCAATTATGAACAAACATTTTAAAAGAGACGAGAATGATGAGAGAAGCGTTATTTCACCTGATTTCCAAACATTACGAGTGTCTCTGTCAAGCCACCTAAAAAAATATCATATAGGTTTACGGCGAAAAGCCTCTATATTGAAGTTTAGTTTGACTATTTTAAATCAAACGAAAACAATAGACCAAACTAGTTACTTCTTAATCATCCGAGGGGAAGTAGCAAACATAACATGGGAAGTTTTTACATAATAACTAAACATAAATAGTTAATTTCCCCTTCAAAAATAGTTAATTTCGTGTCATGATATTTCCACCGTAAGTGGTAGCTTCGTTTCAAAAAAAGAAAAACTGAACATAAATAGTTAAACGATGAGACAAAATCTACATAAATTGTAAGGTGTATAAGAAATGAATTAAATTGTGTCCAGTGATGGACCTAGAATTTTATTTCAGTGTGGACCAAGATCTCAAAAAAATGTGGTATCAAATTTTTTTTTTTTTAAATAAAACATAAATTACAAACACTAGAAAGGAGAAAGAAAGAAAAAAAAAAAGGGATAAAAATGATTTAGCAACAAATATTCAAACTCATAACCTTAATGTAAATAGTTAAGCACTTTACCAATTAAGCTACAAGGCCAATTTGGTTTAAAATGTTCGAAATAATATACATACACAGTGCTAAAATTATTAGAGGGATATACTAGTAATTTCGCATCGAAAATTGAGTGGAGCCATGGCCCCACCCTCACCATGCTGGGTCCGTCCCTTATTGTCTCACGTTGTTTAATTCCAACATCATGTTTTCACACTAAACTTTTTACTACTCAAGTAGTTGAATACTTAATGTTAAAAACCTCAAGGTCAGACTTTTTAATCTTCAAGTGAGAAACACACCAAACACCAGATCAAATTTCAAATTAATCGGATCAGATGTTCACGGCACGAAAGGCTTTAAGAAAGAAAAAACCAATATAGATACCCACCGTGATACAGAGGATGCCAGTGTTGTCTGGAATGATTGGGTGTAAAGCGTATGTAGGTGGCTTTTTAACTCCGCCATCAAATCCCAAGGCTCAACTCGGGACAGGCGGTGGAAACTACCAAGCTGGAGTACGGTAGGAGAAGCGGGAATTTTTGGTGGAACGGTGAAATGCGAAGAGATCAGAAAGAACACCAACGGCGAAAGCACTCTGCTGGGACGACACTGACACTGAGAGACGAAAGTTAGGGGAGCGAATGGGATAAAATACCCTAGTAGCCTAGCCGTAAACGATGGATACTAGGCGATGTGCGTATCGACCCGTGTAGTGCTGTAGCTAACACGTTAAGTATCCCGCCTGGGAAGTACGTTCGCAAGAGTGAAACTCAAAGGATTTGACGGGGGCCCGCACAAGCGGTGGAGCATGTGGTTTAATTCGATGCAAAGCTTTGAACCTTACCAAGGCTTGACATGCCGCGAACCCTCTTGAAAGAGAGGGGTGTCTTCAAGAACACGGACACATGTGGTGCAGGGTTGTCGTCAGCTCGTGCCTTAAGGTGTTGGGTTAAGTCCCGCAACGAGCGCAACCCTCGTGTTAGTTTCGTTGAGTTTGGAACCCTGAACAGACTACCGGTGATAAGCCGGAAGAAGGTGAGGATGACACTGCTACAATGGCCGGGACAAAAGGCCGCGATCTCACGAGGGTGGGCTAACCCCAAAAACCCGTTCTCGGATCGGATAAGGCTGCAACTCGCCTGCATGAGGCCGGAATCGCTAGTAATCGCCGGTCAGCCATACGGTAGTGAATCCGTTCCCGAGCCGAGGACACACCGCCCGTCACACCATGGAAGTTGGCCATAACCGAAAGTGTTACCT
Source organism: Gentiana straminea (assembly GCA_036785695.1). Lineage (NCBI taxonomy): Eukaryota > Viridiplantae > Streptophyta > Magnoliopsida > Gentianales > Gentianaceae > Gentiana > Gentiana straminea. The sequence continues at coordinate 4,756,452 of JAVUPR010000061.1, forward strand.
TAACTGCAGGGGGGCGGTGCCGAAGGCAGAGCTAGTGACCAAGTGAAGTCGTAACAAGATAGCTGCACTAGAAGGTGGATCACCTCCTTTTCGGAGAGAGCTAAAGCTTGTCGAAATTTCCACCGTAATATGTTTCTTTTATTTATCAGATCATGGGCGAAGATTATCATGGACAATCAAATATGAATCCGACAGCAACTCAAATGTCCACTATGATTTAAGCAGCAACAACCCATCAAACAGCCCGCTTAAAGAAAGCCCATGTTCGTTGGTCAGAATGCAGTGGCATTTAACCAATACAAAAACTACAACAGAATTTTAAATAAAATAAATAATGCTAAACAAAACTTGTTTCATCCAGGTTGTAACATAGATTTGCAAAACCACAATAGATGAACAGCTGGAAATTGTACCCAATAAAGTTTAAACATAAACAATAACAAAGCCACAAACATGATAATACAGTCAACTGAAACATTCATCATCTTGGCATAAGTCCTTTTACTTCTTTGATTTCTTTGACCCCCTGTACATGCCAACAAGAAAAACGAACATCTTATAAGATCACAAATTATGCAGTATTCACTACTCATTCAATGTTAAAACCAAATTGCTGCCAAATTACTTACTGAGCTTTTTGGGCTGGAGGAGCGGTTGTAGCTGCGGCTGGAGGAGGAGCAGGTTTTTCACTTGCTGCTGGTCCCTAATCAAAAATAGAAATGAGCAATCAATCGAGAACAGTATTACACAGAAATAGGATATTAACGAAAATAAGGCAAATTATACCATACCTGAGCTAAACGTTCCTCCCTCCTAGCAAACTTCCTTTCCCTACTAGCCTTATTCTTGGCTCGCTTGGCCTCAAACTGATCAGACAATGTCTTCTCTCTTGCCTTCTCGGCCTTGGACTTGTGAATACTCTCCATGAGCACACGCTTATTCTTGAAAACGTTACCTTTTACCTTCATGTACATGTCATGATACATGTGCTTGTCAATCTTCTTTGCCTCCCTGTACTTGCGTAGCAAGCGCCTGAGTACCCTCATCCTCCTCATCCAAAGTATTTTAGTTGGTAGCCTTGCCTCCCTAGTACCCTTGCGTTTACCTACATACATGACAAACACAGTTACTGATCCACACAATGCATGGTTGGACACACTCAAGAGTCGCTTCTCCCTTAAAGCAATACACATATGTGTTCTTTTCTGTGCATAGAAAATTTAAAGAAGGAAAAACTAATGCCCCACTTGTTAGTTATCATATGGCTTGCAATAAAGACTATAATCACAAAATTAAAAACCGAGTTTTAAATTTCAAGCTGGAACAATACCATGAAAAGCACTAATGGTTTCATGATGGATACTTGTAAGCTTTTACACCAAACAAAGAGCAAGAAAAATAATTTATCTAGTTTGTCCTCTATTATTTATAAAGGGAAGCCAGCCAACTTGGTTATGTAAATGTGTGAAGTGAATACCATATCCTGAATGTCGTCCCTTCCGCTTTGCCTCCTTCATCCGGCGAGCACGAGATCGAGAGTGAATTTTGGTTGGTTTCCTGATGATAAATCCATCTTTCACTAGCTTTCTTACATTTTGCCCTGCATTTTCAAACAGAAATCAATATCATCATTGGGTTCACAGATAATGATAAAAGTCGTCCCTCTTAGACCAGAAAAAGACAGCAAAAACAGATTAAGATACAGAGTTTACAAGAAAAATAAGAACTGACAGTCACAGGAGGATACAAATTTTAACTACGGCTCAAGACAAAGACTTGATGTATGTTACTTGACGCTAATAGGCTGCAAGGACCTCAAACAGAAAACAGAACAATGAACAGAGAAATAGAGTAAGACGAGAAGAGACATTGGGGAAAGAGGAAGTGCTATAATGATTAATAACAAACTTCACATCTCCGGCAAGCTCATTTGCACCTATTTAGCTAAGGCTGCTTCCTATCAACAAAAAGAAACACTCGTGCAGCATAAGCCTGATTACATGGAAAAGAAAATGACAGCTAACATAAATGTCTTCATATAACCGTTTTCTAACCTAGCAACTATTTTAACTACTTTTCAATTGAGCCAGTTTGTTTGCGCCAAAATCAGTTCGATTAGCTCAGTTCCTTGCATAGGCGAATAGATAGCACTTCAAGCTCGAGGCTTTATGTATATTAAAGCAAGTAGGTTAAGTGATAGCATCTCAAGTCCGAGACTCGTTACTTGATACAAATAGGTGAATATATAACAATATCCTTCATTAACGTGTCAACCTAGTTACTTCCATTTGCAGTGATCCAGGAAATCATAACAAAATAACAACCATGTTTCATTTAGTTCATACACTTGATCAAAAATACCTCTCTCACCACAAAATCACACGAGATATCCGTAATCAAATCAAATTGATAGGGCAGTGAATCTGAAACTAACATAAGAAATTGAGCTTTGCGTGCTTATAGTATTTAGAGGAAATTGATTCTCTGAAATTGAAATATCGGCGAAATAAGAAGACTTACTAGAGTTGGCCATGGAGATTTCGTTGGATTCATTGGGGTCGAGCCACACCTTTCCCTTGCCGCACTTGAGGACGCTGGCGGCCAACCGCTTCTGAAGCTTCAGCGATACCATTTTCGTAGCTCCGGCGAACAGTGCTGTTTCCAAATTGCCTAAGAAATGTGGCCAGCCGAGAAAATGAGTATTTATGCGACTATGAATCAGGAGGGTTTGCCCTAGGGTTTTTTTTTTACAATTAATTCTGGATCCATATTAAATGGATAATTATAGTTCGATCCAGTAAAACATTTCTCACTGTAACACCTTATCCATAGAGGCCCAATATCCGAAATGGACCAGGATTAGAAAGTAAAGGCCTAATATAAGAATCTATATGCATTTTAATGACAGTGAGAGAAGCCAACAAACTAAAGTTTGCGTAAAAATCGAGCAAGGATGACACATGCAAATCGAACATGTTTGCGTAAAAATAGGGTGGAATACGGTTTTCTACGTTTGGTTAATTCATTTTCCTCCCTCTTTGATAAATCTGATTGTGGATTGTGTGTCCACTACCTCGTATCAAAGTTTTGATCAATGGAAATCCAACATAAATTATTACACCAAGGGAGAGGCATACGACAAGGCGATAAACAATCGCCATAATTATTTATTTTATGCGCCGGAGATTTGTTCTTCTACATGTTAATAATGACTTGTTTTATCTTGTAATAGAAACGTGGAAGGTGGGTTTGGATTTAGCGACTTAGAGTGTTTTAATCATGCTCTATTAGCGAAGCAATTTTGGCATATTCTTGTAGATCCGAACGTAATTTCGTCTCGTATTTAATTTTGAAGACGAAATATTTTGAATCTCAAGAGTTTATATAGGACTCTATCACATTACATATCATCCATATACAATATGGAGAAGCATTCTAACAAGGAGGGATCTTCTGGTTCATGGAATCCGTTGGAGAGTGGGAAGGGGTGACACAATAATTATCGGCAAGGACCCGTGGTTGCCATCTCTACCATCTTTCCGTGCTCATCCATAGGAGGAAGAATTTTCAATGCAAAACTGAGCGATCTTATTAATCTGGTAACTAGTAGACGGAGAGTTGATCTAGTTAAAAATTATTTTAATTCGTATGAAGCGGCAGAATTTATGAGTATTCCCCTGTCATATCACCTAACGGATCTCAAAACAAGCCATTATTCCGGTAATGAAATGTATTTTGTGAAAACAGGGTATCACTTGGCGAAGGACATTAAGAATCGTCAAGCAGATAAGGATGTAGCATTGCCTTCCAAAAAATTGATGATTTGGGATTGACTCAGATTATGAGAGTATTATGTGGAACATGTGGAAAAAGGTGAGCTCTTATATTCACGATGTAGAGAGAGTTCATGTTAGTTGCAATAGCCAAAGCATACGATTATATGTTGGTCTTGAAGTCATTCTTAGCTCCCACATACCAAAACTCCGTGTTAGGATCAAGCGCTTACCATTCTACTAAAACCAATTGGTGGTAGTAAATGTGCTACTATATTTCTTTATACATTCAAGAGTGTGAGAATCTCTCCTAACACCACCTCAAGTGTGGGCAATCTCTCCCAACACTTGCACAGGTTTATTCAAGAGTGTGGGCAATCTCGTCCAACACCCTCCTTAAGTGTGGGCAATCTGTCCCAACACTTGCCCAATTTTTTTTAAATAATGTTCCAACCAGAGTTCGATCTCGTGACATCTGGCTCTGATACCATGTTAAGATCAAGCATTTACCGTTCTACTAAAACCAATTGGTGGTAGTAAAGACGCAACTTTATTTCTTTAGGCATTCGAGAGTGTGGGCAATTTTTTCCAACACCCCTCTCAAGTGTTGGCAATTTGTCCAACACTTGCACAATTTTTTCATTCAAGAGTGGGAAATTTGTCCCAACACCCCCCTTCAAGTGTTGAGAGGGTGTTGGGAGAGATTGTCCACACTCTTAAATGATAAGGAAATAAAGTCCTACACTTGAGGGGGGGTTGGGACAGATTGCCCACACTCTTAAATATAAGGAAATAAAGTAGCACATTTACTTCCACCAATTGATTATAGTACAACGATAAGCGTTTGATCCTAACATGGTATCAGAGCGAGAGGTCACGAGATCGAACCTTGGTTAGAACATTATTTTAAAAAAAAATTGTGCAAGTATTGGGACAAATTGCCCACACTTGAGAGGGGTGTTGGGAGAGATTGCCCATAAGGAAATAAAGTAGCATCTTTACTTCCACCAATTGATTTTAGTACAACGATAAGCGTTTGATCCTTAACATAGTAGCAGAGCTAGAGGTCATGAGATCAAACTCTGGTTGGAACATTATATAAAAAGTGCAAGTGTGAGATTGCCCACACTTGAGGGGGTGTTGGGAGATGTTGACACACTCTTGAATGCCTAAAGAAATATAGTAGCGCCTTTATTAATACCAATTGATTTTAGTAGAATGGTAAGCGCTTGATCTTAACATGGTATCAGAGCCAGATGTCATGAAATCGAACCCTGGTGTGACATTATTTAAAAAAAAAATGCAAGTGTTGGGACAGACTGCCCACACTTAAGGGGAGTGTTGGGACAGATTGCCCACACTCTTGAATAAAAAATTGTGAAACAAATTATGCAAGTGTCGGGACAGATTTCCCACACTTGAAGAGGGGTGTTGGGACAGATTGCCCACACTCTTGACTGAAAAATTGTGCAAGTGTTGTGACAGATTGCCCACACTTGAGGAGGTGTTGGGAGAGATTCTCACACTCTTGAATCCAAAATGAAATATAGTAGCACATTTACTACCACCAATTGGTTTTAGTACAACGGTAAGCGCTTGATCTTAATATGGTATCAAAGCCAGTGTTGGGACATATTGCCCACACTTGAGGGGGTTGCTGGAAGAGATTGCCTACACTCTTGAAAAAAAAGTGCAAGTGTTGGACTGATTGCCAACACTTAAGGGGGTGTTGGGACAGATTGCTCACACTCTTAAATGATAAAGAAATAAAGTAGCACATTTACTTCTACCAATTGGTTTTAGCACAACGGTAAGCGCTTGATCCTAACACTCCGCATAAGGTTGAATGGAATCCCTGCACCTAAATTGTTTGAGTTTAATTTCGATACAACTTTTAGCGATGATGTCGTAGGTATGGGAGAACTCTTGAGGAATTCCAATGAAAAGATTCTTAAAAGTTTTTCTTTGAAATTAGACGAGCTTATGACATGCTCGTTGGTGAAGCTCTCTTAGTGTATAATGCAATATTTTATGCGATTGAATGGGAATTTTTTCGAGTTTCTTTTGAAGGCTCTCTCAGTCCGCTACCGGTTACTGTCTCACGAGGAAAATCTATAGGTTGTTAGTAGTATCATTGATGACCATCGCACATTATTGTCTTGTTTTGCTAATGTTTCTTTTTCATTTGTCAAAAGAGGAAAAATATTCATTTATTAGCAAAAGAGGGTGTCAAATTAGCTAGGTGTGTTGAATGGGTACCACCGCTCCTCCCGTGTTGTTTTAGCTTGTTTCTGAGACGTTGTTTAAATAAAAAAAATTCGTTTCCCCTTTAAAAAACAATAACATTTCAATCAACATTTATTTACCGAATTAAAAAAAATCTGAATAATTTTATATCCAAACGGACAACAACAATACCACCGCTAATCTTTGGGGTTTGAAGCCATTGCGACCTCAAAGAAAGACTTGCAAGACAAACCAAACCATGACTAGAACCAATCCAAACATGAACTTAGGTTGAGTTCTAAGCCAGACTAGTTACACTTTTTTTTATATTATTGTAAATGCCTTTACACAATTACATGCATAATCTCTCTAACATGAACCCGAATTTTCTATTGTGAAATGTATGATAAGCCCGTTGTGATTTAAATTCGACAGTATCGTTGAAAATTTCTAGGGTCCTGTCGATAATTATTTCCTTCCAGAAATGCTTAAAACATTGCACACACGAGAACATTGATTGTACCATTCATTTTTTTATGGTTCCGTCGATATATTCAATCACAAAAAGGTGAACAAAGGATCTAGGTTTCACCAACACTTGCTCCGCTTTATTTATACTCCCTTCGTTTCTATTTAATTGTAAAACTAAAAATTCATTTTTAGCTGCCGTAGTTACATTTCCAAAATATTATTTAATATATTTTTCTACATCTACATTTATTTATTATGGACTGAGAGATTGAAAACAACATTGTAAAAACGGTTAAACTCTAACCGTGAGGGCCCCCTCGCCCCCGATCCCATAGGAATGCGATGAGAGGTTAATCAGGAGCCTAGAGCTTAGAGTCAAGGGTTGTCTTAGTTCCCCATCACTGAAGTTTTAGCCATCGGAAATCAACCCCTTTTACGGGAATCGAACCTCTGACCTCCAGCTTAGGGTCCGGACTGTCATTACAACACCCCAGCTCCTCGCCACTAGGCCATATCCAGGGGATTTGAAAGCAACATTGTATTAATTATATTCAATAGTGTTATTGTTAATTTGATGTTAAGTCAAAGCATTAACTACCTTCCTTAATATGTTTATTTTTGGCAACTGCAACAGTTAAATAAGAACGGATGGAGTATACAGTCTTGCTTCATCACCGATTTAATGAGTTAGTTTGATGAAATTCGTGCATCCAAATGATTTAATTGTTCTATTTATGCCATTTCTATTGCCATCGCGATATTTTTCAGGCAACATGATTGTTTCATGGTGTAGAAAATCCAGGCTCAAACTCATATAAGAGGAGGAGCATCATCCCCAAAACTTAGGTTAGGAGGTCAGGGATGTCCATCTCTTAAAATGGTGGTTTACACAATCACAAGTTCCCAACGTGGGATACTTTAACACGCCCCCTCAAAGGTGGGCCTAGACACTCTCAAGGCCAACAAAGAGGCCCAACACTTGCACAAGGGTGGCTCTAATACCATGTAGAAAATCTAGGCTCAAACCCATATAAGAGGAGGAGTCTCATCCCCAAAACCTAGGTTGTGAGGTAAGGAAAGTTCATCTCTTAATATGGTGGGTTACACAATCACAAGTTTCCAACGTGGGATACTTTAACACGCCCCCTCAAAGGTGGGCCTAGACACTCTCAAGGCCAACAAAGAGACCCAACACTTGCACAAGGGTGGCTCTAATATCATGTAGAAAATCTAGGCTCAAACCCATATAAGAGGAAGGGCCTCGTCCCCAAAACCTAAGTTATGAGGTGAGGAAAGTTCATCTCTTAATATGATGGGTTACACAATCACAAGTTCCCAACGTGGGATACTTTAACGCATGGACACAAACAAAAAAATATTTAAACGCTATATATGTTTTTAGATTATTTTTAGTAAGTGAAAATCATTGAAAATGTGTTTCTTCTATACCGGGAGTCTTGGTAATATTTTTATCCAACAATATTATTTTACATGTGTTTAAAGGCACCATACTAATTTTACATGTGGCACACAACAAGATTTAAGAAAGTCGGTGTGAGTAACGTTTATAGAAACTTCAGTATCAAAGACACTAATTAAGGAGAGTATGATGTTATGGTGGGAGAAACTCTTGCTATGTATCATGCTCTTGTTTTTTCTCTCACGTGGGGTTTCTTTAGAGTGTTGTTTGAGGGATACTCCTTATTGATTCATCAACGCATGAGGATTCTTCCGAAGACCTCTTGTCTCATGGTAGTATAATAGAGGATTGTAGAGCTTTAATACCTACGTTTATAAATGTCTCTTTCTCTTTTGTTGAAAGACAATGCAATATGCCCGTCCATTTACTCGCTATAGAAGGTTTCCGTCTTGTAAGATGTGTGGAATTGAGTTTATCCTCACCATCTAATGTTATTCGCTCTTATATGATAACGTTGAATAAATAAAATAATTTAGAGTTCCAAAAAAGAGACACTAAACTAGCAACTTTAATATGTCATAAAATAAAAATTAGTGCAAGTTAGTTATAAGGCCGTCGTTAGAGAATTAATGATCATTTAGGACACTCCAAAATCTTATTTAGTTATAAGGACATTCTAATTTTAAGAAGGAAACTTATTTAGTTATAAGGACATTCTAATTTCAAGTGGATAAAGAAGAAGGAAAAAAAGGAAGAAAGAAAGAAAGAAAAGAAAAAAGATAAAAAGATAAAGCGTTGGAGCTGATGTTTGTTTGTTTTTTTTGTTTTTTTTTATTTTGTTTTTTTATTTTATTAGATGCAGTGACATTGATGATTATGCAAATGATATGACATTGATGTCCGCAAATGACATCGATGCGTTGACATTGATGACTTATGCAGTGACATTGATGTCCGATACAGTGACATTGATGTCCGATGCAGTGACATTGATGAATGATGCAGGGACATTAAGCTAAACATTCAAGATCGTGTTAAAGAATTGAGGGATTCTACAATGAATCCAATTATCGAGGGCACAAACAACGTGTGGCCATTACAAGAGTCATAGTGAAGAGTCTTTGTAGTTTCACCAAACTTGTACTTCTATCCATATTAAAAGCTCCACATTTGGAGAAATGCAAAACAAGAGAAGCGAGAGCGATTGTTAGGTTTTATGTAGTGATATTGACGATCGATGCAGGTGACATTTGTTAGGTTTTATGTAGTGATATTGACGACTTACGCATTAAGCTAAACATTCAAGATCGTGTTGACATTGATGACTTACGGAGGGGCACAAACAACGTGTGGTGACATCGATGTCCGTACTTCTATCCATATTAAAAGCTCCACATTTGGAGAAATGCAAAACAAGAGCCGATCGATGCGCTTGTTAGGTTTGACATTGATGATCGTATTTACAATTAGATAACCGATAACGATGCAATGATATTGATGTCACCGCATATACAACTTGATACACACATTTGATAACTTTATAAAGTAACTTTATTTCTTTGTTATCTTTAAATATTTGATTGATGTTGGTTTATTTGATTAGTGTTGGTTTAAATTTTCAATAACTTTGTAAAATAACTGTATTTCTTTTGTTTTTTTTTTGTTTAAATGCATATTTTTACAACCAAATGTATGCATAAATTGTTACAATAACATGTCACTGCATAAATCGTTACAATAACACGTCAGTGCATAATTCAATACAATAAGACATCACGGCATAGATCGCTACAATAAGAAGTCACTGCATAAATCGCTACAATGCGACGTCATTGCATAAATCGCTACAATGAGATGTCACTGATCAAGGTTGTCAATGAATCGCGGCGGTCAATACATCATGGTAGCCAATGAATCGCGGCGGTGAATGCATCAGGGTGGTTAATGGATCCCGGTGGCCAATGCATCCGGGTAGGTGGTCAATGCATGACGGTGATCAATACGTCACGTCGATTTTTATGAAGAAAAAAATTGATTTTATGAAATTTATTCGGAAAAATATCAAATTTGATTTTAGAATAAAGAAGACGAAAAAATATGAATTTTAGTGAAAAAAATTATGATGATCCGATTTCAGATCAAAATATATGACCTTTATAAATATGGTGAATTATAAAATTAAAAAAAAAATATTAAAAAAACCACGCACACGGTAAGTTTTTTTTTGTTTTGTTATTTTTTTTATTTTATTACTTTGAACTCTTTTTTTTTTTCCTCCTTTTTTTTTCCTTCTTCCTCTTTATCCACTTGAAATTAGAATGTCTTTATAACTAAATAAGTTTTTTCTTCTTTAAAAATTAACGTCCTTATAACTAAATAAGGTCTTTTTAACGCCCTATTATCCTTCAAAATAAAAAATCATAAAAAAAAATCGGCCGAAGGAATTTTGGGAATTTTTTTTTTTAAATAATTTGGTTCATTAAAAATTTATTCCTTCAAAAAAAAAAAAATCATAAAAAAAATAAAATGGCCGAAGGAATTTTGGGTTTAAAATAGAATCATCATTTGATTGAATTTTTTCCTTTTAAGAAGAATCTTCATTTCATTCCTGATACCTCGATCTTATCTATTTTCTTCCACGTCACATCAGATCCAGGAAATATCATCCAACGGCTACAATTCAATCAAAACCTCAGAAATCTCTAGAATCGGCTAATAAATACACCCCCCTTTTCCTCTTTATATGAAGGCTCACTTGCTTCAGTGCTGAAACGGTTGAGTTAATTGTCCATTATTATTATCGTGCTGTGAGATCGCGACACTAAACCATGAGTTTACTCGATAAGCTGTGGGACGACACCGTTGCCGGCCCACAGCCAGATTATGGGCTTGGTAAGCTAAGGAAATATCCCACCTTTAGTTCCGGATCTAACTCCGGCAAGGTATCATCGGGAAATGGGAGTCAGAGTTCACCAGCAGCCGGAGATGATGCATCTGTGAAGGTTACAAGAAGTATTATGATAGTAAGGCCGCCACAACAGCTTGACCTAAAGGACTCGCCGCCGGTTTCCCCTGCCGGCTCAACGCCTCCGGTATCTCCCTTTGCCGGTGGGAGTGGAAGAGAGGCATATCGGTTCCGCCGTAGATCGGGGTCCTTTTCGTATGAGAAAGCAAATGGGATTGGACCCCATAGCCCCCGTCCTCCTTACCTGTGAGTCTTGTGATCGGAGCAGCTTAAAGTTAGTTACGTATTACGGATCTCTGCCATCTAGCTTTGATGGAAGATGCTCTTTTTATGTTGTGTTTGCTCTCTCTCTCTCTCTCTCTCTCTCTCTCTCTCTCTCTCTCTTTTTTTGAATGTATATATTTCGTTTATTTGTGGCTGCTCGTTTTGATGAGGGGTCTTTCTCTTTTAAAAAAGAGGTAATTTCCAGTTTGTAAGATATTTGTTCTCTTTGAATTCCAGAGTTCAGTTGTGTTTGCTTTTCATTATATAGTAATTTCCGTTTGATCTAGGTTGCGCAACTTGCAACTGTTCCCCCTGACTATCTTCTTTTTTTTTGATTTGAAAGTGAACATCATGTGTTGAATAAGCTAATAAATGTTATATACCACCACCACTACTACTACTACTACTACTACTATCAAGACAAGAAACGAAAGAAATAAAAGAGAGAAACATATAAGAATTGCTTTGTGTACGTACATGGATTGAATGAAATTGAACTAGGGGCTGTCCAGGTAGATATAGATTTGAGTTGCCAAACAAATCTTACAAATTTCCAGAAGGCCATATACTAGTAGATAGAAAACAAAGTATGTTTCACTGAACAACACTGTATCTTTCACTTCCTGGATGCTACGTTAATAATATGTTCCTTTTCTAAATAAAAAAAAAAAAACAAAGTATTCAACTAAACCCACCCATGTAGAATCAAAAAAGGAGAACTAAATCTTAGTAGTACCTACAGGTATATATATATATATAAACCGATTTTACAAGGTCGGTGATTGCCAAAATATCATCAATAACACTTTTATTGTGTGTATGTATACACGCCTTTACAGGTATAGTCTCTCACTCTCACTCACTCACTCACTCTCTCTTTTTATATACACTCTTGCTTGCTTCCATCACCACCCAATTTCATGAGTTAAACGAGCGTGGGTAAAATCAAATAATTTGGTGCATCCAAGTCCAAGCAAGAAAGAAAAAAAAAAAAAAAGCAATTGAATTAACCCTCCGTCCTTGAAAGGCAAAACTTTTCGTCTTTAGAAGCTTGCTTCGTGCAGGTGACAACCTTTCACGGTAATGAAACATCCACTTTGTTTATCCACACTCCACTTTCATCACCATTGATCATAAGCAAACTCTTACGGTGGGGTGTGACATAAGTGTAGAGTGATATGATATAGGAGGTATATTAGCATTCTAGAAATTCTCTATCCACAGAGCTAGGCCAACTGCAACCCGTGGACCAACCCAAAACACCAAGCATCAGATCCACTCTTGAACATATACTAACCTGTATAAAGATTAAATGTATATATATAAGTAACGCAATAAACTATAAGCAGATAATAGAAATGCATGTTTTGTTTTTTTTTTTAGTAGCATACCAAACTTTCAACACTGGCTTCGATATGGAACAACATAACACCCATACTCTTCATCCTGTCCACTTCAGCCTGTTGCGTTCCATCCAAATAATAATAGTGAATGAAACAGTGCATACCAACATTGTACATGATTTGAAAAAGGTAAAACAAACTCGACTATAGGTACTTAGCTTACCACACAAGAACATATATTGATGCCCGTAGCTGACATTGCTGATGTGATGTCTCCCATCATTCCTATGATGTCATAATTGAAACTCAGCTAATTTGATACTAATAATAAATGTTCCGACACACACCGGAAAACTGCTTATACAAGTGAGGAAGTACCTTTTTGATCAAAACAGACTACACAGAACCACTGTATAGAGTGTCCTTCAAGTTTATGCCATAATGCAATTTTAGTTGCTTTCCAGTTTTCCAAGCCAGGCATCACTTCTCTGTAAGATGGAATATTAGCAAGCATCACCTTGGATAACATCTCCCCTTCGGCGTTCAAGCTAACATGGTGCATATGTTTGTTATGTTTCCCGTTGATCTTCGGGAGTTTAAGCTTGCCTTGAAGAATCTGGAATGCAGAATCATGACCAGTCTTTGAGGATGACCATTCCGTCATGCTTTTTAATATTTCACCCAAGTTGTTTATTGTTCCTTTAGAGCTATTCATGGAATCGATTTCACTGTATTCCTCAGATTTAGCAACAAATTCCTTTACTGAATCGGATGTTATTTCAACTGCTGAATTTGCGGCTTGCTCTTTCAAAAACTGAAGGCAACAGGAGATACAGATTAGTGGTTTTGAGGTAATGAGTGCAAAAGATTCTACCCCGCTTCAATCACAGCTGAAAACGTACTTTCATAATTTTGTGTCGGGCACTACGTGTCTTTGCATGCTGCAGCCATTGCTTATGTCTTTGGAAAGCCGACTTACTCGAAAGCCCCTGATCGCAAAGAGAGACTGAGCTATGGTTGACAATGATAACATGCGTTATTATAAAGTAAATTAAAAGTAGCAATCACCTCAAACAACCGAATTCAGCTTACACATCTAAAACAAAGAAAATGTCCAAACATTTGCTCATAATTACAATAGATAAGTCATAAGTTATGCAGGGCCAAAAGACACCGCTGACCTTAAAAAGATCAAGCATTCAGTATCTGAATCCTGGTTATCTTTTCATAAAGCAGAAAATTTACACCAAGTTTGAATTACAAGAATGGAACAAAATGTCTTTTTTTTTGCATTCCATTCCATCATTTTTTTTGGCACGAATGAATGAAATGTATTTTTATTCAAACAGAACAAAAGTTCCATCCAAATGGATGGAATGGTTAGATGGAATGAATGATATGCTAAAGTTCCATCATTTCATTCAGGGATAAAAAGACCGCCACCACCCACCACCTCTCACCCCACCGCCACCTGCCAAAACACACCTCACCGGAACCGCACACCCAACCAGCACTTGCCACCACCCGCCTCACTCCCAATCATCACCCACCCACCACAACCCCCGCTCCATAGCTTACGTGACAAGTATACAGAGCTCATGCATTCATCAGATAAGGCGGCGATAAGCACAACCATAGTATAAACTCTATAAACAACTAATAAGGTGGCAGTCGGAATTGGAGGAGAGGTCAACTAGAAAAAAGAAAAAAAAAACGAACGGGAGGAGAGGACCTTATTATTTAAAATCCCTTTTTTCCTTTTTCTGTAAGAATTGAAGTTGCAGACGGTATTGATGCCGAGTTGAAACACTCAGACTAACATGAAAGTGACTATATATAAGATAAATAAATACTGAAGAACCCATGAACAAGAAGATAGAACCATTGCTAATCTGGCCAAGGGTTTTAATATGATTAATCAGTTTCATGCAAGCACAAGAGCAGCAGTGATTCGAGGTGAAATGAATAAAAGCCACAGCCAAAGATATAATCAGTGAACATGAACTTACACTGTAAGTTATTATCTCGACAACTTCGGCATTTGAGAGTACACGCGATGGGGAGACAAGATTACCATTGACCTGCAAAACGAAAGAGTTACTCCATAGTCTTCAAAGGAGGACAGCATAACCACAGAGTGAAAATCAAACCTTCGCAGCAACCATCGTGTTACCAATTTCAGTATGTATCATATAAGCATAGTCAACAATAGTAGCGCCTTTGGGTAAATGTTTTATCTGTAAATAGGGGGAAAATAAAGAATGGGGCTGAGACACCATGACGACAAGTTCCAACCAGACATGAAGTGATTAACCCTATATACCTCTCCTCTTGGAGTAAAGACAAAGACACGACTTCCCAAAAGATCTTTGGTTACGGTGTCGACAAATTCCCTTGAGCTCATATTTCCAACAAACTCCTCTTGCCACTCTCTGATAGCGTTGAGCCAACTGATCTGAACAATCGAAACGACTTTAGCACTGGAATAGGATTGAAGCAAGACCAATGAAGAACATTGGTTTTGAGAAGGAAGTACAGAATGAAAAGATTTCGCAAAACAAAAGATATTTTACCCTGCGAGTAATATTTGTATTATTGAGACAAACTGTTTTCCCCCTTGAATTTCCTCCACTAGATATAACATGTCCAACCAAACCATTTATCAGACCCTTCCCACTATAATGCGCAGCAATGCCTCTTTCTGCAATCAAATCCATCTCTTCTGTCCTTATCTGCAAAACCATAAAAGAAGTAAAACAAAAGGCGACAAATCAATTTATCGAGTTCTCTAATTCCAACCAAAATAAAGCAGTTTGAATGACAGCCCACAGGCACCAACCTGGACTTCAAGCCTAAACGTGCTTTCATAAAGAAAGGGGATCACTGTTGTATGAAGACTCTGATAGCCGTTGGGTTTTGGGGTTGCAATATAATCCTTCATCTGCGAGAGCAAGTATTTTGCAAATGAGAAGTTAAGATATGCTCCCAAAACAACTTAAGATATAAAAATGATGATCAAGAATCATACAGCTCGAGGAATAGGGGTCCAGATGCCATGAACCAGTCCCAGAACGTGGTAGCATATCTTATAAGCAAAAACCGCAGCAGAGGGTAAGGTTATAGGAAAGCATTAATTAATCATATTACTAAGCTGTCTTTCTGAAGACAATTGAGATCACACCTGTTGTGCATTACATAGAGGACCAACTCCAACACAAGGCTTCGGTTTTATTATGATTCGGAGCTGACAAACAAATTTTTACAAGTATTAAAACAGTGATACAAACATTACAATACTTTAAAGCATGAATGCACAAACCTAAATGGCCATAAAACCTGAGCAACTTGGTTAACTTCGTGTATTGAATTCTTAGCTTTCAGTACCATTCTGTAGATGCTGCAGAAAAATAAAATGAAAAACCCCACTACTGAATAACTGATCTGTTAGCTACAGTAGCCAGGAGAAAAATATATTCAGCATATAACTACCCGTACTAAAATAGGGTATTACCAATAGATTTCTTTTACAAGCATATCAATATTCAGTGTGCATATGTGCATGTATGTGTACTATCTGTAACTTCAGTCTATATATATTACAAATACTAAGAATGGATATTACCTGTAAGGTTCTTTACAACTAGATCCAACTTCAATTTTTACTGTCAAAAGGTCCAAAAACTGGTCATCCTGAATTTTCTTCAGCAGTACCTTTTTTGCCTACAAAATGAAGATAAAAGAAGATGAGAACTACACTGAGGAAAGAAGATAATGTTGAGCAAAAGGAAAGAATGATGCCCATTGCTTCTCGATTACCACTTAAAACATGTTTACCCGCCGTTCTAAGAGAACAAATGTTTCTAACCATGTACTTGTGTTTAAGCGAAGTTACCTCCAAAAGCTCTTTTTCATGTTCTTTGTAGAGTTGTGCAATTCTCCTTTCCACTTTGGCGTAATCAAGCACATTTGTGTACTTAAATGCAAGATTTTCAAGTTCAGACTGCAAGAAGGAAGATACTAAATTATTTACGTTTGGATCCAAAGGACATTAAGGCAACTGCATATAGATGGCATAGCTAGGCAAAGGATAAAAGAAGAAAAAGGAAATTGGGAGGTTCTAAACTATACAAACTAAAGTAACAACAGATGCACGAAAGTTTTACGATGGTGAAGCGCAGTTGCAGACCATATTTATGGCTTCTAGTGAAAAAATTGAAATGAAGCATTGACAAAGAGAACTTGGTCAAAGGAACAAAATAAACATGGTAGAGAACAACCCTAAGGGAGCCCCAAAATAAGAAAAGTACCTCAAGAACATGCATAAACATTGGTATACATAGTTAAATAGCCACAAAATAAACAGAGCACAACACGTACATTACCAAAGAAATTAAATCAACATGGACTTTCTCTTTTATTAATTGAACTTTTTTTTGGTCTTTTATATTGTATAATCTTTGATAGTTTTAAGGAAAAGGGAACACAAAAGTTTACTCATCATGGAGTAAGATGTGAAGTTAATGATAAAAGAGATTATTCCCATTCCTGTTTGACTAAGCTTCGAGGAAAAACTACTAACCATTAAAAGAAAGTTTTCGATAGAAAAATTCATAAGCAAAGGACAAGCATACTGAAGCCCTACTTCCTTAAAAAAAATCGTTTTACAGATATCCTTAAGTAAAATTTTATCTTCAAATAAGTAGAAGCATAGAAAGTAATACTTGAAACAATTTGTTCATAAAAAACAAACAAACAACACAAAAAGGACCATTGGTGCAATAAAGAATCTCATATGAGTGAGGTCCGGAAAGATCAGGTCACCTTTTACCTAATATGTCCAGCCTTAGCTCATATTTCCAGAAGATATCTACTTGTGCAATTGAAATATGTTACCACGTCACACAAGTGTTAACTTTATAATTGTACGACCATTTAACAAAAAATCATGAAAAAACAACTTTGAATCACATTACCACAATGAAACTCGATGCATGAGAAAAATTATGATTTGCAAACGTTGTTTGTAATTTAGTAAGATTCAGCAAAATGTTCAAATCAAGGGTGAACCTTAATTTGGTACATTCCCAATAGTTTCGCCAGGGGGGCAAATACTTGAAGTGTCTCCACAGCAATACTGGCCTGTACAAAACAGAGAGCCTTGAAGACTTCAAATCTCCAAAAACAATCATATAATAAATATCTAGTTATATAAAGCAACAGAACTACCTGCTTATGTGGAGGCATGTGTGAAAGAGTACGCATGTTATGCAGTCTGTCAGCTAACTTGACTATAATCACACGTACCTAGAAATAAGTAACTTCTGTTGTCAAAGGCTACTAATCTAGAACAAACCATAATCACGGGAAAAAGTAAAAGCTACCTCCTCAGTCATAGCCAAAAACATTTGCCGAAGATCATCTGCTTTTACATCATGTAAAGAATGGTTTCCATCTGTATACTTGAGTTTCCCCAGCTTGGATACCTGAACAGCATTTACCATGCTCAGTCTTGCAAGCAAAAAAAGCAATAGCTGTAGCCAAGAATATATTGAAAGAGAAAACCTTGGTTTCCCCTTCAACAATATGACGGACTGCAGAGCCAAACTCTTCTTCAATTCTTTCAAAATTAATAAAATTTGTATCTTCAACTGTGTCATGTAACAAACCAGCAGCAATAGACTCCCAGTCTAATTCCTGAAGTTTGGCAGTCAAACTTATCATACAATACAAGGGAAATAGTGGGTTTGCAAATTAATAACCCATTTTCTTATTCTGGAATAACAATCTGCATAACTCACAAGTTCTCCAAGAATTTGGGCAACAGCAACAGGGTGAATAATGAAGGGTTCTCCGCTGCGTCGTCGTTGACCATCATGTGCCTCAAAAGCCAGCTGCAAGATAATCAATTCAAATATTAAGGACAATCCCAAAGGTGAAAGAAAGGGTAGAGGGGCCAACAAAAGAAAGGTTTACCTTTGACAAAGAGCTAGGCATCCATATTACAAACAAAGTTAAATAGAAAGCACTATGTCAAACTAGAAATGTAAAACAGCATCTTTTTTTTTTAAAGCAGTTGAGAATCTTCCTCGAAATTTCGAAAAGAAGGGGGAGGAGAGGCGGAGAAGCATTGACAAATGAGGGAATAGTAACCAGCAATATAAAAAGTTTTACCAAAAAAGAAATGGGTCAAAGAAAAATTACAGGGAAGCAGAACTTACATTCAGAGCATTGCGGACAGATTCCAATTCACTTGTAGAGAGATATGAGATGGTTGGTGCAAGTTCCTGAAAAAAGAAGAATTGTATTCACCAAATGATTAGGCTCTGGAACTCTTAGAAAATGTGATACGGTTCAATATGCATAGAATACTTAATTATGATCTCAACAGAATTCCCTAGAGACATCAACATGACAGGAATGAAGATGATACAGGTGGTTGTAATGTCAACAACATATACATGTACAAATTAAACTTCTATTTGAGAGCTGAAGTTTTTAGTTGAGATGGTAATTTAACATGGTATCAGTCTATCGTAGTGCAGTGATCACACTTCTCCCCAACGGCTTAAGCTTTTAGGAGTGAGGTGGTTGTGTAACATGGTATCAGAGCACGATGCAAGCAATAAAAAACTACTCTTGCTTCATTTAGTAATAAAAAAGACAATTACTAACTACTGTCGGGCATGTTGACTTTGTTACAGCAAAGCAATTACTATCGATGATACTTCGCTACAACATGTCTACTCTTATCCACGTGTTGACAAGTTCACATGAGGGTACTTGTAAAGATATATTAACGTATAAATTACACATCTCCTTATTAATTGAAGTTTTACGTGAGATGGCAATTTAACTAGTATTAGCAGCTCATCCTCAATACTTGAAACTTATATTCAGCAGGTGAATTTAATTATTGCTTTAAAAATAAGAGCTGACAATAAGATGTAACTTGAACTTTTCAACAAGCAATAAGTGGAAGCAAACAAATATCGGACACTGATTCAGAGTGGTTTGTGTTTGCAACTAAAGGAGAAGTGGGCATGTTTCAGTGAGTTCGTTTTCTTTGTTTTCCTCCTTTCTTTTAACAGGCGGTTATAATTCATAGAGAAATGATCTACCAACATTTTCAAAACATCACTTACCTCCCACAAGCTCTCTGGAGAAACCTTCTCAAAAGGTTCAGGATATACAGAAGAACACAACTTCCACTTTCTACAAGAACGACAGAGCTGGATATTACTGAAGAAATTTTGCCGAGGTACAAAGGCTGGGTATTGACTTTGACATAGTCCTTCATTGTACTGGGCTTCACATCCCTGGCAGAAGTACAGTAGTCAGATGTGACAGACAAAGGGAGGAGGTAATGCAAGTACATGACGCAAGTGGACCAGAGGACACTGGTAATCCTAGTATGACAACAAAATCCAGTCATTTATAAATTCAACCCAATGTTTTTCGCTGATAAAACTATTTATTAAGAAGATGTGCGAGAATACACAAGTTCAGGATTGCAACTTATGCAACACAAGCTGGTTTTAAAGATAATGATTTTTTTCTTCACTATTAGGAGAAATTTATGTGAATGCGAAGGGTAAGGCCTTTTGTGTAATTCGGTACAGCGCAACTACACAGAAAACAGAAAGTATCTTCCCACGGATTTAATCCCCCCTTTCGCAATAACCAGACCTTTACCCTTGCTGCCACGACCTCAATGTGTCCATAAAATGAACAGAATAGGCTACCGCCAGTTGAATGAAAGTGCATGTAAGAAACCAGTACACCATCAGCCACCAAGCCGGAGTATTATTGTCAAATAAACCAATACATGATTTCCTTTCTCAAGGTTACGATGGAAAAACAAACTGATCTCATAAGGGATCAATTACTATGACATCATGGACCAACTTATGGATAAAAAACAACCTAATCCTGCCATTTGACTGCAAAAACCTATTTTTTTATTTTGGAAATGCATAGATGTACTTGAACCAGATAACGGCCCCCAGTGAAAACAAGCGAAGAATTTTTTTAGCTAATAAGAGAAGTCTGCATCATCATTTTTTGGGCACTCTTATTGCACCAGGATGAATCTACCAGGGCACTACACTTGATGAAAAATCCTACTATGGATAGGTCGAATGTCACAGTGTCCCAAAAGTAAATTCGATTTGGTACCAATATCAATGCCCTATTTCTTTTTTTCTTTTTAGGGGATTGCATTATTATTCAAGTAATCCAATCTTACAATAAAATCACATCAAGGGGATGATATCTAAATAAACATGCACGAAACAAGTAAGGTAACAAAATAAAAACCTTCTCATCATAGGCTCAGCCTGTTTTACTGTAATCCTTTTTCAACTTCCAGTGAGTGGCAGGGAATAGTAAATCAAAACAAGATGGCAATAAGTCGAAATTCATGCACATGTAGCAATTAATAGGCCTACCCTTCTGAATCCATATTTTCTCCAATGTCCATTTGACGAATAAGAATTAGTAGGCGCTGTGGTACTGGCAAGAAAACCAGTCAATGCCCTTGGGGCTTTCGACGCACAAGAGCCAGCACTACATTCATACTTTCCACTCACATCGCCCCCATTCCACGGCTTACAAACGTTGACGCATTCGACATAAACTACATAAAAATGGAAATTGTAAGCCATTGGAATTAGATGAGAGTACAATAATGGTAAAATAATCACACACAAAACAAAAACAAAAACAAAAACAAAAACAAAAAACAAAAAACAAAAAACAAAGAAGGAAGTACAACTGACCGGACATTGAGGAAGCAGCGGTAGCCATATTTATCTGGAAACATTGGAGCTGAAAATAAGCATCCAATAGAGCATGGGACACACTTCTTGAACGATCTGGTGGTGCTCAGCGATTACAAACCACGAATTCAATAAAAATGCAGATACATGGAGATAAAGGAACGCAAATGGCTAGTACAAACGGTAGCGGCAACGAAAATTAAAAAATTAGGAGCTATCTAGGTTTCCAAATTTGAAAAACAAATTTTGGTACAGCGACGAGTTGGAGATAATGAATTTGAATTGAAGTAAGCAAGTACCGGTAGGAGGAAGAGATAATCTAGTGAAAGAGGCAGGAGAAAATAAGAGGATATTCAGCGCAGGCCACACAAAACAAAAGCAGTTTTGATAGATTTTTCGATTTTTGTTTTTGTTTCTTTTTCTTCTTATGGCGGCGACTCACTCGTACGCTGGGCTTAGATTGGTTTTGGTGGGTTTGAGTTGGTTTTAAAATACTCGAGTCGGTTTGGACGCCATAATTCATTTTCAAACCAAAAGGAAAAATCAACCATAATGGTTTGGTTTGAATTGGTTTCGGTTTGGATTTGGTTGGTTTCGGTTTAACAATGTTTTTTTTTTTTTTAAATGACAAAACCAACATTTTTTACATAAACTCTAAATAGCTACATCCAAACTAAAATAAATTACAGACCAAAATGATAAATAAAAAAACTTAAAACAACTAACAACACATTACAATATAATTCAGCTACAATCAATCATCCATAATTGCATATTTACATACATGCATTTACTGATTTAAGATTGTTATATAATGGGTTATAATAAGTTATATTGAAGAAAAAGAATTGGGTTATATTGGGTCGGTTGGGTAATGAGTATAATATATATAATTAATGTATCAAAATTTTGGTTTGCAATAGATTGGATTGAGTGTAATTAAAATAATCCGAAATCAACCTAATGCAATTCGGTTTGGTTCCAAACCAAATTGATTCATCTGGTTTGTTATTGTTTGATTAATTCGGATTGGTTTTGATCGGTTTACGGTTTGGATTGATTTACTGCTTATTTTGCTCAGTCCTACTCACAGGTGTTATTAAACTTCAACGTGGTGTCATAACTTTTGTTTTCTTTTCTTTCTTTTCTTTTGAAGGGATAACTTTTGTTATGAAATATAACGCAACGAAATAAAAATGGAATATTTATTAAAAAAATAAGGAATAAATTTATTTTATTATTTCGTTTGAAATTTGAAATAATGAAATTAAACAAATTTTATAATATGTGTCGCGTGGAATGATAAGTATGACATATAGTGGGTAATGTTAGGCGGGTGGTACGGTATGATGCATAAGATAATATATAATCGAAATGGTAGAGTTAGGTGGGGTGAGGTAACCCTACTCAACATTATCTTACTAAAATACTCCACCCTACCTAACATACGTCACCCCACCCTACGTCATCCACCACTATACTCTACCCACCACCCACTATCCCGACTCTACCCCACCGTACGCTACGTTACCTCATTCAGGCATCCATCATACAATACTCATTATTACTCCACCATCCACCCTAACTTTATCATTTCTCATCATCTTACTCTACCTTACCATACCGCTCATCTTATCATACCTAACCCACCCTACATTATCTACCCAATTATCATAATTAACCATACCGAACCTTACCCCAGTTACCCAACCATATCTCACCAACCCTACCTTACCGCACCACCCCCACATCGCCCCACCTCTACCTTACTATCATACCTCACCTCTCCACACATCCTACCCTATCATGTCACCCAACCTACCATTCTATTATTCTACATAACCATGCCCACTGTATCCTACCCACCACCCCCGTCTTACCCTTACCCTACACCACTTTAACCACTGTCTCACTTTAACCCACCCTGCCACATTTAGGCATTCACCTTACCATACCCAAGCTTATTCCACCACTCATCATACCCTAACACCTGTTTTACCTTACATAATCTGACATTACTCAACTTACCCCACAATTACACCCCATCACATTCCTTACTATACGTAACGATACACTACATTACCCCACCCATCCTTCCCCACTTTACTCGTACCCACCACACACGTGTTGTGTCAAATTCTATTTCATTCCATCATTTTTTTAATGGCTCGTTTAGATTGATGGAATGAAATGTTTTTTTTTTCATTCCATTTCATC
Source organism: Gentiana straminea (assembly GCA_036785695.1). Lineage (NCBI taxonomy): Eukaryota > Viridiplantae > Streptophyta > Magnoliopsida > Gentianales > Gentianaceae > Gentiana > Gentiana straminea. The sequence goes on from JAVUPR010000061.1 coordinate 4,779,908, forward strand.
AGTTTCGCATGTTTGGACACGTAAGAATGAAATTTATTTTGATTCCAATGGAAAGGAAATAAGTGATTTTCATCCAATTGAAAATACTTTGAAATGGCTAGAACGGAATTATTCTATTGTCTACCAAACGCAGTAATGTAACTATATCATTTCATTCCGTTACATTTCATTTCATTGTCTACCAAACGCAATAATGGAACTATATCATTTCATTGTCTACCAAACGCAGTAATGGAATTATATCACCCCATTCCACCAGATTCATTCTATTCAATTACATTCAATAGCATTCATTCCAATGTAATTTTTCATTCGATTATAATAAAATTTCATTTCATTATCTTATAATCATACACAAACATTGGAGTGAAAGAATAAATCATTTCATTCAATTCCATCCATGTGTAACAAACAAGGCATAAGTATTTTCAAGCATATTGTGTTTTTAATGTCATCCCATTTTTATATGGGTTACCACGATAATGTAAGAAAAAAGACTTTATAAAATATATAAGCAGAGGAGGGCAGGGAAGAAGGGCAATAGTGGAGCGGGCGGGGGAGAGTGATGAGGACCGGTATAGGCCCATGGTTTGTCAGTTAGATCGTATTGTGATGATTTAAACGTAACTTGTCGTCATTATCCATTTGTGTATTTTTATTATTTAGATGGACACTTTTATCATGCTAGGAGTCTAGTGGGCCTTCTTAAGCCCAATTAGAGTATTTTATTATTTTAGATTTTTTTGTATTTACTTCATATTTTAAGCCCATCAGCATTTTTTTAGGGTTTTGACGGTCCTAGCCGTACGTACCAGCCCATATAAAGGCTTTGCCATTGTAATTTATCAAGCATATTGTGTTTTTAATGCCATCCCATTTTTATATGAGTTACCACGATAATGTAAGAAAAAAGACTTTATAAAATATATAAGCAGAGGAGGGCAGGGAAGAATGGCAATAGTGGAGCGGGCGGGGGAGAGTGATGAGGACCGGTATAGGCCCATGGTTTGCCAGTTAGATCGTATAATGATGATTTAAACATGATTTGTCGTCATTATCTGTTTATGTATTTTTATTATTTAGTTGGACGCTATTATTATGCTAGGAGTCTAGTGGGCCTTCTTAAGCCCATCAGCAGTTTTAAGGTTTTGACGGTCCTAGCCGTACGTACCAGCCTATATAAAGGCTTTGCCATTGTAATTTATAGTAATTTATAAAAATATCTATATCTATATATAATCATATGTTTGACAAGGTGTTTTAAATTAATTACCTGCAAACCCGCCCCAAACCCGTAATTTACCCGTTTTTAAAACCCGTTTCATAAATAAATAGTGTTCATTCAATTAATTTCCTCTCAAACATCATTCCTTAAATTACTTCATGAAATCTTTCGTGGAAATTAACACTAAATTCAAATTTAAAAAATAAGCCTTTTATCATCACCACCTTTCATCTGCACCACTAGTTATTGTTTAGTTTATTTTGATTAAGTTGTTTTTTTTTTTTTTTTTTTTTTTTTTTGTTGACATCATAATAACATTTTTGTTTTCTTTTTTTCTATTATCACTTCTCTCCGCGGTACCTGCTTGCAACCACCATCATCGTCCGGCTAAAATAGTTATTTATATTGTGTAGTCAAAATGTGTAATTTCTTTCATATAAACTTTCTATTTAGTTTATTACACTCTTTGAATATGCATTTTGGTGTTTTTTTGGTTCCCTTTTTGCAGTATAGATGACGATTTTGTGGTTCTCTTTCATCCTCCCGCTTCTATCCGCCGTGTTCCGGCCATCTACAAGACCCATATATTGTTTGTATTTTACCGATTTGGATAGAATGAATATTTATTTTATTGACGGTTTCAATTTTATTTATGTTGGTTTATTTCTTCTTGCTCTTTTACAGTATAACAACATCCGCCTCATAATGTTCCAAAATTTAGCCTTCACCTGCACTTTATGCAACTAGCCAAAAAAAGAGAAGATAAAAAACATGATAACTCATCCATAAACATCTTAGAATAAATACTTTTTGTGATATCACGTTTTCATTTTATTAAAGTCGATAGAATGAGTACTTTCTATAATGTAATGTTTTTATTCTAATATTTTTTATGTGTTATTTGTTTTCTTTTTTAGTGTATCGAATTTTTCTCTTTATGTTTTTACTTCATCTATTTATTATTTTGTTCTCTTCAGCAATATAATTGATATTTTGTTTTACTGCATCAATAGTAATAGAGTTTGAATTAGAGAAAAATGTAGAACAATCAATGTATCGATAGAATAAGATACCAATGTTACATCAACTTTCCTCGTTTCTCGGTAAATTGTCTCATACTCATAAAGACGCCCATCATCTAAATAGACATGACAATATATTGATAAATGCAATAATCATAATAACGGGATGGAAATTGATTCAATATACTCACATGGAAAAGGAAACAAGTAAAATTGATGTAACCGGAAGTCAATCAACCCATGTTACACATAATTCAGAGAATAAAATAGACACTCACTTCACACACACACACACAAAAAGAAGAAGAGAGACACGAAGATTGAGTGATGGAATGGATTCAATGCTCTAATAATTGTGTAAGAGGAATATGCAAAATTAATTAGGGGAGAAATTTTAGTGGTATTGAATTTGAATATTGAATTGTTGATTGAATGAATTAAAGTTTTGAATATCAATGGGCATTCGGGAAGCATATTTTATAAAAAAAATTGTAAGCGGAGGCGTCTTAAGCCGATATGGGGCGGGCAACCAACTAAAAAAAATATTACAGTATATATTTTTTTTAAATGCACATACATATTTGAAATCGGCCTACTTATATTTTATATATTTATTCATTTTGAGTTATAACGTGTAAGACTAAATTTAGTAGTTATAATGTTAAGTTTAGTAGTTATAAAGTGCAATAAAATTTTCATTCGTATCTCCAAATTCCTGCAAATGGCTTTCCAAAACATATAGATAGAAAGATAGATTCAATTATCCTATCCAGGTATAACTTTGTTGTTTTAACGGAGACGAAATCCTATTTACTAAACTCATACACTCTTTTTTGCCCAAGAGAGACTTGAACCATGACCTCTTGGCCTCAACTTTTATCACCAGGGTAATGCTTCATCGGTTATGCTACATAAATTTGACCAAGTTCGGTATTTGTGACAAATAATTTTTTAATCTTTTATGTACAAGAAGAAACGCTTCATCCTCTTTTAGTATTGTCCAACGAACGTAATACGATGAATCGAGAAGGATGTTTTTTCTTCCGAAACTTTCAAAGTTCTACTGATTAGAATTTATTCTATGACAAAATCACAATGTTTTTTTTTTATAATATTTATAATCTTACCTCCGTGCATAATGCACGGGTTATTTGGCTAGTGTTTTATAAATTACAACGACAAAGCCAAAACTACTGAACCCTAAAACTACTAATTGGAATGCCAAAACACTAAAACTACTAATTGGAATAAATTTGAGACGTGAGACCGTTGTGAGACCGTTGTCACTAACGTGAGCACCATACCAGAGCATTTGTCTTAAGGAAGAAAATAACTTACTCGCCTCTGTTCGATCTTTAGTCATTTATTTTATGCATCATGTCACTAACGTGACCATACCAGAGCAATTCTTCTTAAGGAAAAAAAAAATTACTCGCCTCGGTTCGATCTTTAGTCATTTATTTTATGCATTTCACTTTTATGATGTTATCGTTTCGAGTCAGATCTGTACCGTTATTAGATTTATTTAATAAAACGAGTTATATTTTCGTGTTCTTTATTTTTTTTATTTTCCCGTAATTACTTTCGTTAATTACGGATCTACTACGTAAATCACCCTTACAAACGATAGTTATTTTTAACAAATTCATATAACGAAATAAACAACGTCGTGTTATTATCGCCGACCATAAAAAGAGCAAAGCGTCACCTTGGGGTGAGAAGGGGTACAAGTACAACGGCTACTGAAAACGGGACACGAATACAAAAGGAGATTCCCACCTTTAAACCCCAAAAAGTCTTTCCCGATAGTAACAAGTAACAACAAAACTAGTTTACTCCTTTGAACAATACTGTGGGCACAATAATTCAGCTTTAACATATTCTTATACAATTAGTTACACTTAAATTTGTATAAAAATTATTGAGTTATATATTATATATAAAAACGTATTGTATCAATTGTTTAGTAGGATTTTAGTGATTAAATAATATTTAAACTAAAAAGGTGTATCTATTTTGTCGAAATTAAAAGTCCCACTATATTATTCTAAAATTATGTTGGGTTTAATAATTCTAGTAAATGACTAGGATCTCTTAAAAAACAGTTGGATCTGAAGGACGATTCGCTCTGTTTGTTATAATAGCAAGTACGTGTCTTTGAGAAACTATATTATTTGATTAATATTTCCACAATATTCATGTCGATGCCCGAGCTCGAGGCTAAGGCCATCTAGTAGACTCCAGGCTACGACGATCGACTATCGAGCAGTGTAGGACGATCAGTCCGCACCGCAGAAGCAGTGTAGGACAACGAGTCCCTGGGCTCGATTACCGCAGTCGGCAATATCGACATCGTAGACGAGTCCGCACACCGTCCAGGCCCATTAACGGTGATAACTTGGGCAAGGGTTAAGGCCCATTAAAGGGTAAATCAGACAATAACATAAGCCGACTTAACCTTAGGATTAGGGCAAGTGTTGTCATTATAAATACCCCATTCCAGAGAGATCGGCGGCTAGTTTATGGAGTTTCAACCGTTGGAACAAGGATTCCACCGGTCAGAATGAAGAAGAAGGGGTAAAAGAAGCCCTCAAAATTTTAGGCCGATCGAGTTCGTTTAATCGCCCGATCGTCGCAAAGAAGTTGCTTCGCCGTATCAAAAACGCAGAGAACCCTAATCGCCGATTCGTAGTTTCGTGTCGGCGGCCCGTTACCAAAGCAATTCAACCGTTGGAATGAAAATTCCTCCGGTCATATTAAATAATACGAGAGAAGAACAATCGTAAAAATTTCATGCCGATCGGAGTAGGTTTCGATTCCGCATTATCGCCTAAAAGTTGCGATTACGTACAAAAAAGCATAAAAACCCTAATCGTAGGTTCCAAGTCGGTGAATATTCCCGACAATTGAACCGTCGGAACAAGATTTCCACCGGTCGGATTCGAGAATTATCGGGACCGAACAAGCCCTCAAAATTGTAGTCCGATCGGAGTTCGTTTGATTTCTCGATCGTGGCAAAGAAGTTACCGTAGGCACCAAAAAAAAGCAGATTCTAGACGGCAGCTGCCAATTCGGCGGCTTATTCCCGGAGATTGAGCCGTCGAAAGAACAATTCCACCGGTCACATCGAAGCAAAGTGAGGGAAGAGCGATCCCTCCAAATTTCGTGCCGATCGGAATCCGTTTCGAGGTCTGATTGCCACCGGAAAGACAACGTGGTGCCCGAGAAAGCAACGAATTATCTACCGTATCTAGCTATCCACGAAGCGAGTTCTCGAACTCCAAGGATCGAGCCGAGCTCTTTAGCTCTCCAGGTTCTTACAATCGTTATTTGAAATTCTTATACACTTTGTAAGCCTTTATTATATGTGTAATGTATTTTTATCACAATTACATTGCACCACAAAGACTCGAGATATCGAGCACCGGCATTCGAGCTCTACGGACTCGTCTTGCCCTAAGTCCGAGATCGACTCGGCATCATATTTTGGAACTCTCCTAGCCGAACGTGGCGGGATGAGCCATCTTCTTTCGGAACTCACCCTACCGAACTGGAGGGTCGAGCTATATTATTTTGGAACTCACCCTACCGAAGTGGCGGGTCGAGCTAGCTTATTTTTGAACTCACCCTACCGGGCGGCGGGTCGAGCTATCTTATTTTTGAACTCACCCTACCGAACTGGAGGGTCGAGCTATCTTATTTTGGAACTCACCCTACCGAACTGGAGGGTCGAGCTATATTATTTTGGAACTCACCCTACCGAACTGGCGGGTCGAGCTATATTATTTTGGAACTCACCCTACCGAACTGGAGGGTCGAGCTATATTATTTTGGAACTCACCCTACCGGGCGGCGGGTCGAGCTATCTTATTTTTGAACTCACCCTACCGGCGGAGGGTCGAGCTATATTATTTTGGAACTCACCCTACCGAACCGGGAGGGTCGAGCTATATTATTTTGGAACTCACCCTACCGGGCGGCGGGTCGAGCTATATTATTTTGGAACTCACCCTACCGAACGGGCGGCGGGTCGAGCTATCTTATTTTTGAACTCAACCTACCGAACGAGCGGGTCGAGCGGAGACCGAGCTCGACTCGGCATCACATTTAGAGCTCGACTTGAGCGAATCTTTTATAAAACCGCGGGTCGGCTCGGCCTCATATTTGCGGGTCAACTTGAGCGCATCTTTAATAAGACCGAGCCCGGCTCGACATCATATTATATAAGACCAAGCTCGGCTCGGCATCATATTTGGAGCTCTCTCGAACAAATCTTTAATAAGACCGAGCTCGGCTCGGCATCATATTATATAAGACCGAGCTCGAATCGGCATCATATTTGGAGCTCTCTCGAGCAAATCTTTAATAAGACTGAGCTCGGCTCGGCATCATATTCAGAGTTCGAAGGCAATCTTATGTAAGTCCGCTTGCCATCTAAGCATGGTACCAACAGACTACGCCAAATAAGATTATGTCTTACTTATAAGTCCATGTGATTGAAAGATAAAAGAGGCAAAAGTCAACCACAACAACGAATCCTCGATATGATGGAGTTAAAATAAAATAGTGAATAAAGCCAAGTCAATGACAGACTCCCAACCAGCCAATAAACCACAATGCGAGGCAGTTGGAAGATCCCACGATTGATACCTTATTCGACCGGTTCATAAGCACCACGAAGTGCGACAGTCGAATAAGGAGTTATTTAATTCGACCGGTTCATAAGCCCGACGAGGCACGACCCTCGAATCGAGCTCCGACCCAATAGCCAAGTCAAGCCCGCGAGGCGGTACAACGCTAGGTCGACTCATATTCAAGTGTACCGTGAGTCATGCACTCATACTACACTTGGAGGGGCATAAGGAATTAAATCCAAAGGACTACACCCTATAAAGCAACGACGCAAGGGAATTAATTCCAAAGGATCGCACCCTAGGCAAATATTCATCAAACACAAATGGCATTCGGTTGCTCTCGTAGTAGGTCGGATGTCGAAGCGGGGGTGGAAGATCGAACGGGAGTCTTTTGACACCCGGTCACCCGAGAGATTATTGTACCGACACGTGTTTCTTCGACCCGACACCCACCAGCTTGCTTTGAATTTTGCATATCTCGAGGGTCCACACCACAAAGGATCTACTCAACGGTCTACGAGGATCCGCAGGTCGGACCCCTCAATACTGCCAAAAGCAAAGTTAGCCTAATGGGCAACAAATGCAAAGACATAGAAACGGTTCGTAGGGTCAGGCCAAAGGTCCAAGTCGAAAGCCGAATGAGCCTAAGAGGCGAAAAAGGCCTGGACAAAGGACGGTTCGCATAGTCGGGCCACCTGTCCCAGTCGAAAGCCGAATGAGCCTAAGAGGCGAAAAAGGCCTGGACAAAGGACGGTTCGCATAGTCGGGCCACCTGCCCCAGTCGATAGCCGAACGAGCCTAAGTGGCAAAGAAGGCCAAGACCAGGGACAGTTCGCATAGTCGGATTAAAACGCTCAGCCTAAGACCAAATAAGCCTAGGAGGCAAAAAGGTTAAGGCAAGCAAGTCGATCACAGTCGATCTCAAGTGCAATAAGAACCAGAGGTTCATAATACACTTGGGGGCAACACGACATCGATAAGCAGCAAACAGAGCCAGAGGCTCGACAAGCGAATAGCTAAAAGACATCGACACGTGAAAGATTAGACAACAAAAAGAAGAGGAGAAAAAATACCGCAAAAATTAAAGCAAAATAAATCTAGGCATCATATTTGGAGCTCACCGATGAGCGAATCTTTAATAAGTCTGAGTTCGACTCGGCATCTCATCTTGGAACTATCTTATTTTGGAACTCTCTCAGTCGAGCGGGGCGGGATGAGCCTTCTTATTTTGGGAACTCTCCCCATCCGGGATCGATCTATCTTATCTTGGAACTCTCCTAGCCGAGCATGGCGGGACGAGCCTTCTTATTTCGGGAACTATCCCCATGGTTATTGCAACTTTTTGGCTAGCACCTTTGCGTATCTCGAGGATCCACTCCACAAAGGATCTACTCAACGGTCAGCGAGGATCCGTAAGTCGGACGCCATCGGCCGACGGCCAACGTGGATGAGTCTTAATGGGACGAAAACGCAATGATCGAAGTCCGAATCGACAACGACGTAATTTGACTCCTAAGGGAGAGTATATACTAGGGCATCGAGGTCGGACAACATGATCATTTCGATCGACAGCCAGTAAAGCTAAAAGTTCCATGGAACCAAAAAGCTAAGGCATCGAGTTCAGATCATGTCCAAATCTCTCAGCAGTCATGTGTCGGGAGTCATGAACGACAAAGAAACACCACGACACCGAGATACGGAGCGACAATTACGTATTACCGCCTTTCTAGACAAGTAATTACTAGGACATCGTAGCCGGAAATATATATCGACGGCCGAAAGTGGCGTCTATTTCGACAAACGAAAGGAGACGGCCGGGGGCATCTCTTCTACTACGCGACAACAAAGAAAAGTCCAAAAAATGCTAAGGCATGGAAGACATGTTACATAGGATCGACAAACGGAACTACTGAAAGTATAACGAAGATGATGAATCTGCATTATACTTCGGGGGCAACAACGAGTCGACATTGAATACTCATGAAAAAGCGAGCAAATGAAAAAGCGAGCAAAGAAATGGGAATCGACATGCAACAAAAGTGTTTGACATCAAATAATTGGTTAAAATTTCAAAGCATTTATAACAACAAAAAAAGAAGCCTAGTCACGAAGACGGGCCAAATAGTTATAGCATTGCAAAGAGGCGAATTCGAAGTTGACGGTCGACATCGTCATCGTTATGACCTAAGACACGGTCGACATCGTCAAGGCAAAACGAGTCTAAGGGACAAAGGTTGCTAAAGTAAAAAGATCGTAAGGCGAGACGGGGAGAGTCCGCACGTCGGACAACGTGCCCAATAAAATACAAATATGATCCAAACCTAAGGGTCTCATGATACTTGGGGAGCGAGATATGGACATATATGCATCGACATGAGAGAAGCCGTGATGCCAATAAGGCCAAAGGCCGCAATAAGGAAAGATAGTCTATATCAAAGACAAAGAAAGAGGAAAAATGTAACAATTTTTCAATAAGGCCAATAAGGCCAACGGCCAAAATCGGGCAAATCGGATCCTTCGAGAGAAGTCGACCTCGACCAAGACAATCCCAAGTTGGACATCTCATCATTCCTTCGACGGCCTACGGCATCGAAGTCGATGTCAACTTAGCCACACATTATAAGTCCAAGGGATAGATAATGCTAAGGCAAAAAAGTCTGCAAAGCAGACAGACTCGGACTCCACCGGAAGTAAGTCCGCGGGCGGATTTAAATTCAGAGCATTGGATGACAGTGGCCGAGATACACTTTTGACAGATCGACCGACCTCAAGAGCTCGATAGATGCGGGGGCTTATGACGATACCGAATATCGCACCTCCACGTGGCGTCACGAGATAGTCCTCCCGGACAAGAGTAAGTGATAGCCCGAGGGTCGAATTACGATATGAGACATCGACAACCGACATGATCGAGAGAACCGAGACGATTGGCCCATCTCGATACCGCAAGACGGAAAGCTCGGGATGCGGACAAAGTCCACTCTAAACACGCAGCCTCACGCGTTGGTCCCCGATAATCCGAATAAACGTCAAGGTATTCATGTCGATGCCCAGGATCTATATTATCATCCCGATTAAATACCGGATTTATTCACGAAACCCAAAGATAAAGAATTGTGGTACCACTATATTATCTGATTAATATTTCCACAAGAGCAATTACGAGATTTTGAGCCACTAGACTAATTAATTAATATCTCCATTCATTTCGTGAAAACTAAGTTATCTGATTGAGATCTTCAATTATTACGTGAGACTATATCGGAAGACTGAGGACGATACTCTTTAATTATTTTGTTTAATAGTTCCAATACCATATTCTTATCCGTGAAATAGATATTCCAGTGGGCCACTGCAAGATACTTTTTTAACCCGTGAAAGAAGTACTTTGCCCAAGTCGCGCCATGCTGTCATCTAATCTGAAGGAACGCATTATCCTTTTGTTTAACAATTTTATTTAGGGTCTTGATATATCCACAATACATTCATTACATATTTTTATATATTGATTATTTTAATTTTAATCATCCAACATTTTCATTAATGATTAAAAAGCATATAGTGATTTTGCACTACATATATTTTTTGTAGGATGCACTACATATATTATGTAGTGTTCATATTATTTTCCTTTTATTTAATTATTTATTGTATTATTTTTTTCAAATAGTTTCTTTCATAATAAGTGTTATTCTACAATAACGATGCCATATTTATTATTTTTTTTAAATTATGTCTTAATATCTCTCATTAATTATTCATACTTCTTATGTCAAAAAAAAAAAAAAAATATTCATACTTCTTTTACCTTCCAAATAAAGTGTTAAATAAAGGACATATATGTTAAGGGAAATGTTATATCCACCGCAAATATATAGTGTGTAGTGGATATAGAATAGACACATCGTATCCATCATTTAAAGTGTACTACTTCAAATATGTAGATAAGATGTGTGTAGCGTATGTCCACTACACACTATGTGTATAGTGAATATATCACCACCCATATGTTAATATACAAAAACACATCATATTTATTGAGTTTCTTCACATGCGCGATGACATGAGTATGATTCAGAACACCCCTAGGACTTTAATCATATCATATTAACAATGGACCAACAAGGACTTGGACCAATCAGATCATGTTCAAGTTCGAACAGTTTGGTTCAACCTCAACAAGTATTATTTAGCTCATCACAGGTTCCATCATTTCCGAAGAGCCGGCATGACACATGTTGTCTTTGGTTTCACATTATCGATATGGTGATATGCTCACCTCGGTCATTCGCATCATAAGTCATGTCATCCTCGAGCTCAAACAACGATTACAACTCATTAAGTGAGCATGATTGCACAAATGATAGTAGTCCTTGATTCCTGCCTAATTGAGCCATTACTGTTATGCGACACTATTATAACATCTCCTCAATCACATCAATAACAAGAACTACGTATATATAAACGACCGTCGTCCGCACAACAAAAACTACGTTACCAGCTTGATCAAAATACACTAGGTATGTAAGCACCGTTGACATATACAAATATCACCACAAATACCATCAATTTGGTAGTTGGATTATTCTGTAAATATTCAATTACTGTAATTTTACCCGAGCGATTTATGAATATCGTAACGTGACAAATAAAAGAGTGACATGTTAAAGGGGCGGAGGGAGAATCAAACTATAAAATGTTAAGAAAAAAAGTATTTATCAAAAAAAAAAAAAAAGTAATTAATTGGTAATTATCCATATCAAAATATAAATCAATTATTTTTCGGGTATTGTATCTTCTTATCTTATCTTATATCTATAAATTGCTTAGGAGGTTACTCCTCAATTGGCTACGTCGCAACCTCCTTAACTGACACGTGACATTTCTTTTTTAAACAACATATTTTTTTTCCTTTCGGTTAGCGTTATATAAAAGCCAAATTTTTTTGTTCGATTCAACGTTACATAAACCGAACCAAAGTGTATATTTCGATACGTTTCATTTTTATTACCTCCAACAGACGGTGCGGTTTCAATTTTAAGTTTCAATCAACCAAAAATCCGATTCGATTTCGGCACAACAATTGAATAAAATCGTGTATTTTTTTATCAAACGTGTACCGTTAGTAGTTTGTGCAGAAAAAGGAAAAAAAAAGAAGAAGGAAAGACCGACGGATTTGAAGTTCTACTGTGTAGTGTACGATTGAAGATTAGTCAAGTTTAGCTATAAAATACAAAAAAATAAAAATAAGGACAAACAAATATCCGCGTCAAGAAGGTGTGCCCACATATGACCACGTCGACACCACATTAAATTTTTTTTTTTTATTATGTTGGACTTATTTTTAAGTTTTAGTGATGAGTGCCAGACTAGCTGTTATAGATCAAATGTATAGGCTTATTAGAGTTTGATCTTGTATAGGTTTGATCAAACAAGCACTGTAAAAGGTCAGCTGACTTTCATCAGGAGACCTGTCTATATCAGTAGGGTACCTGAGTCAGTAGACTAGTTTAGGAACCTGCTGAAGACTGAAGGCTGAGGGCTCAAACTCAGTTACTGAAGGGTAAGGGATCAAACTTAGTATTTAAAGTCAATGATATGGAATCAAAATTTAGGGAAGTCTGTGATGACCTAAACTGATTACATATACCTTGTGTACAAGGTCTAAGTTCCACAAGTTAAGTGGTGATTGGAACTTAGTTATATTCAAAATGGTGTAATCTAACTTCACAATAAAAAGTTAGATATAAGAGAAGTCACCGAAGTGTTTTTATAAACACAAAGAACCTCTGGAACAACTCGATCGATATGTACTTCAAATAGGTAATACCACAGGAACCTGCTGATATATATTTCGAGTTATTCAAAGGCTACATTGGAAGAATACAAGGATAAGGACAGATAACAACCTCTGATTTTATCAAACAAATCAATGGTTAAGATTAAATGGACGTTGGAAAGAAACAGAGCTTTATCCAATGGATACAAGTCAAAGGGTGGACGGAGATCGAAAAGCGTCAAAAAGCATTCTGACAGTGTCAGTACTATGAACAGTGACAGAAAGCAAGTCAAATGGGACAAATCTGAAACGGCTATGTTTGAATTTCAAACATAAGTCACAAGGATTCCTACCTATAAATAGAGGACTCCTAATTCAGATACATGTGATGAAAATTAAGGATCTATCTTGAGCTATTAGATTTCAATCGATCAAAACACCCTACTGACCTTACTGAGCATAAAGCTACTGATCCAGTAAAACTCTTCAAGTGTAATATGCTTTCAAGCTACATCAAGTTTACAAACTTGAAGACCTCAAGCTGCTGATCATATCATCTTGATCAAGCTACTGAAAGCTGAATCACTTACTTGATTCAAACTTTCTTTTATAAGAAATCTGCCGAAGACAGAGAAGTATCTTTGGGTGTCAAGGACTGTTGTTTGTGGTGGAGCTGGTGAAGAGGCAATCCTACCCTTCAAGGACCAGTGGAAGACTTTGGAGCATCAATCCTACATGTTCCAAGTGTTCAGTTTGTGAAGCCATAGTTATTGGTGAAGGACAAGCAACTTAGGGATTTTTGTAACAGCTACCTCAAGAATCTCTAGTGAATTACCTCCAACTCATAGGAGAAGAGTGGACTGACAGGATTACACCACCTGGAACCACTATAAAAATTGCCTACTTACTTTCTGCACTTATATTTTGCATTAGTACATTTAACACATCAATCTACTGAACTAGCAACTGAATCACACACATACACTATTGAGTATCTAATACTTGGTATCATATTTTAACAACAAGTAATAAGGCTTAATTAAATATATTCCGCTGCAACAAATTTAGTAAAGTCGTAGTCGCGGACTATCGAGTATCGACTACTGAGCTATTAGCAGGCTGCTGAAGTTGCTGAGTTTGTTAACTCCAAAATTTTTAAGTGTTAAGTTTATTCACCCCCCCTCTAAACTTAACCAAAGCCTTTTCAAGGGACCAACAATTGGTATCGGAGCAGTGCTTCTATTCTGAAGTAATCCTACTTGTTGTGCTTGTGAAAATACTTTGAAAACTTTTTCAAGTTTCGATTTTCAAAGCTTGCATCATGGATAACAACCAAGTATGCTAGAACAATGTTGATGTGTTCCTTAGATCGTTTTGATGAGTATAAACGTCGTATGCAAAGCTTATCTAGCCGCAACACATGATGAAATGATGGATGTGCTGACTGATGGACCACTGGAAATCACAAAAGCTATAACTGTGGATAATGAAACTCGGTACATTCCAAAGCCAAAAAGAGAATGGACTGCTGAAGATAGAAAAATAGCAAACCTCAACAATATTGCTATTGATATCATATACAGAACCTTGGATAGCAATATGTACATGAAGGTAAAAGATTGCAAGACTGCAAAAGAACTTTGGGACAAGTTGCAATTAATCTGTGAAGGCACTGATGCTATCAAGAAAAACAAGATCAATGTGGCAAAGAAGAAGTTTCAGGAGTTCAAAATGAAACCAAATGAAACTATTGAACAAATGGAGTCAAGATTCAATGCAATCATGGATGAACTCACCCTACTGAGTGTGAAGTACTCACAGGAAGAAATCAATTCAAAAATCTTGGAAGCATTACCTGCAAAAGAAGTTTGGGAGATGAAGGTGACTGCCATAGAAGAAATGAGAAGTCTACATGAAGAGGACACCTTCAAATTGTTTTCAGATCTCAAGGCATATGAATTCAAGAAGAAACTTGTACCGAGACGAGAAAAAGAAGAACAAAAAACTACCGCATTGGTCGCCGCACATCAAGAAGAAACATCGGGAGCTCAAGATGATCTACTGGATGAGATGCAAGAGCAAATAGCCCTACTGAGCAAGAAAATCAGAATGATGAAAACTGGAAAGGGTTCTCTAGGAATTTCACAAAGAAATTTAGTGAAAAGAAGAAGGAGGAATCCAAGAAAGACAATGATTACCTGTGCTATCATTGCAAGAAACCAGGACACTTCAAACCAGATTGTCCTGAACTAAAACAGAAAAATGAACCTGATTATCTTTGCTTCAATTGCAAGAAGCTTGGACATTTCAGACCTGATTGTCCAGACCTACTGAAGAGCAAAAGCCAACAAAGAAGATCTAGCAAGAAAGCTATGGTTGCTGAAGATGAATCAGGATATGAAGTAGAATCAGAAAAAGGAAATGAATTTGATGATACTGCACTTGTTGCTGATATGGATGATTATGCTTTAATGGCAAATATGGATGAAACAGAGGAGGTATACAATTTTGTATCTATTAACACTCCGCCTTGGAAGTGATTGTGAATCAACTTGTGGTTCAAATCCTAAAAATTCTGACAATGAAGAAACTTTGGATGCCATCCTTAATCAACCGAGGATAATACAATCTGGTTATGAGATTGTGAAGGTTGAAAAAGAAGCTCTTCAATCAGAAGTTGAAAGGTTAAAAACTGAATTAAGAATTCTCAAGGGTAAGGAAAAAGAAGTTGGACAGAATCAACATAAGCCTGCCGAACATTCAGTAGCTGTTGAATCTGTTGAGCAAACTTGTTCCTCCACTGCATTCAAATCTGGAAAGCCTTATGGTGATAGAACAGGCCTTGGATTTGGAACTCAACAATCTAATAAGAGTGGATCCAGTAAAGTTACTGAACCTAGTACCATAATTGGTCCTAAGTTTGTGCCTGCACAAGATCCAACTCCCAAAAAGGTTGCTGAGGCAGTAAAGCCTACTGAGAAGACTTCAAGGAAGCAAAATCAGAAGTCAAAAAGGTCAACAACACCTAACAAAAAGAATAAATCCAAAAATAGGACCGCTGTACCTTTTAGACTTGCTGATAGCAGACCTGCTACCAAGTCTCGCCGGACCACAAAAGGGTAAAAATCGAAATATTCCAAGGATAAGAATCTAAACCTAAAAATGTCAATCATTCTAGGGATACTTATCTCGGGGAAAGGTAGACTGTTCCCTACTGATGATGATTGGAATATTCTTGTCTCCACTGCTAGAAACAACAGATATAACCATACTGTTAGGGTAAAACCTCAGCAATGGAATCAGCAGAGGACTCAGCAGAGGACTTATATAAGACCTCAGCAGACTCCATATTACAGGGTTGTTCCTAATAGACAACAAACCTATGGTTATCCTAGTGCTTCTAACAAAAGAAATCACTCCAAACAGCACTATATACCAAAAGGCCAGAAAGCATATGTGAGTCCTACACAACCAAATGTTAAACCTTATGGATGTGTGGAATACATGTATGAACAAAAGTATGATACCTTTCAAAGAAGACCTTATGGAAATTTGCCAAGGGTCATGCTTGCCACTGATCACTATGGACCCAAACAGTTTTGGGTACCTAAAATGCAATTAATTTGTTTTGTAGGGTGTCTGGTACTTTGACAGTGGATGTTCCAGACATATGACAAAGAATAAGCACTGTATGTCAAACTTTGTGGCAAAGGATGGTCCAAGAGTAAATTTTGGCAACAAGAACACACCAGGATACACAAGAGGATATGGCACACTTGTGAGAAATGGATTAACAATCAGGAATATTGCATATGTGGAAGGACTGGACTACAACCTACTAAGCACTGGACAATTTTGTGACATGGGTTACAAGGTCACTTTTGACAAGGGCACCTGTATTGTCATTAGTGAAAGAGGTGATCAAGTTGTGTTGGCTGGAAGAAGACAACAAAACATGTATGTTGTGGATTGGTCTACTGCTGTTCCAGAGACATGCCTGATTGTGCATACTAAGTCAGAACTTAATTGGCTATGGTATAAGAAGTTGAATCATCTAAATTTTGATGATATCAATCAGTTGGTGAAGAAAAAAATGGTGATTGGTTTACCTGAGATCACATTCAAAAAGGATGCTATATGTGATGCATGTCAGCGAGGTAAACAAACAAATCAAACTTCAAATCAAAGACAAAGCAGTCAACAAAAAAAGTTTTAGAGCTGATGCACATGGATCTATTTGGACCAGTAACACCAACAAGTGTAACAGGAAATAAGTACACCTTAGTGGTTGTGGATGATTATTCAAGATACACTTGGGTAGTATTCATGAACAAGAAAAATGAAACACTTCAAAAGATGCCTGAACTTTTGAAGATATTGCAAAATGAGAAAGGTTTGACAATAGTGAAGATCAGATCAGATAAGGGTACTGAATTTTCAACAAAGTTATAAGAGAATATTGTGAACATAATGGTGTACTATATCAACTTGATGCTGCTGGTACACCTCAGCAAAATGGGGTTGCTGAAAGAAGAAACAGAACTTTAAAGGAAGCAGGAAGAACTATGATTTGTGAAGCATTATTGCTTGAAAGATATTGGGCTGAAGCAGTTAATACAGCATGCTATACACAAAATAGAACCTTAGTTAACAAGAAGCTGCTGAAGACACCTTATGAGATTTGGAATGGAAGGAAACCTAATATATCTTACTTTCATCCATTTGGAAGCAAATGCTTTATTTTAAATCATAAGGAACAATTGAAGACTTTCCAACCAAAATTAGATGAAGGAATCTTCTTGGGATATTCTTCTGTCAGCAAGGCATTCAGGGTACTAAACAAAAGGACACTAAAACATGAAGAAACAATACATGTTGTATTTGATGAACCTAAGTTCACTAGAATGGAAGATGAAGCTTCAGAACCTGCTGAGAATCAACAAGTCACTGATCCAGAATGTGTTGATGTTTTGGAAAGGTTTAATGACTTAAAGGTTTCTGACTCTGCCCCTGCTGAACCCCCTGCTGGTAACACTACTGATGCAACAACTGAGGCAGTTCAAGGATCTGTTGAGCCCCCTGTTGAAGAAACAACAGCAGACCCTACTGAAAATGATGTTCTAGAAAATCAATCTAACCAAAATCCACAATGGTTAAGGGATCACCCTGCTGAGCAAGTTATTGGCAATATACAGCAAGGTGTAAGGACTAGAAGACAATTGAAAGCAATGTTTACATGTTTTCTATCCCAAATGGAACCTAAAGTTGTTGAAGAAGCAATTTTAGATCCAGATTGGATAATTGCTATGCAAGAAGAATTGAATGAATTTGAAAAAAAAAATCAAGTTTGGACACTAGTGGAAAGGCCTAATCATGCAAACATTATTGGAACAAAATGGGTATACAGAAACAAATTGGATGAATCTGGTACCATTGTGAGGAATAAGGCCAGATTAGTAGCAAAAGGCTATTCTCAAGCAGAAGGAATAGATTTTGATGAGACATATGCCCCTGTTGCAAGATTGGAAGCTATCAGGTTATTCTTGGCATATGCAGCTTATAAAAACTTCAAAGTATATCAGATGGATGTCAAAAGTGCATTTTTGAATGGCATTCTGAAAGAGGAGGTCTATGTTCAGCAACCTCCTGGTTTTGAAGTTAAAGATCAAGAAGATAAAGTGTACAGACTCAATAAAGCACTTTATGGTTTGAAACAAGCACCAAGAGCATGGTATGAGACCTTATCTCAATTCTTGGTGGACAATGGTTTTACCAAAGGTACCATTGACAAGACTATTTTCAGAATCAATGAAGGAAACATCACCCGGTGGGTAAAGATTTATGTTGATGACATAATTTTTGGTTCGAAAATGAATTGCTATGTGAGAAGTTTGCTAATCTCATGAAAAGTAAATTCCAAATGAGTATGATGGGAGAAATGAACTACTTTTTGGGTTTGCAAGTCAAACAAATGAAAGATGGAATCTTCATTCATCAAACCAAGTATACCAAGGAGCTACTGAAGAAATTTGGTATGGAAAACAGCACCAAGGTATCAACTCCTATGAGTACAAACATAAGATTGGATGAAGACAAAGAAGGCAAAGATGTTGATCAGACCTTATACAGAAGGATGATAGGCAGTTTGTTGTACCTTCTATCGCCACAGAACCCGATATATCCTTTGTTGTAGGTGTTTGTGCAAGTTTTCAATCAAAACCTAAGGAAAGTCACTTAGCTGCAGTCAAAAGAATTCTCAAGTATCTAAAAGAAACTTTGGATGTAGGAATTTGGTATTCAAAAGATGGAACATTCAAGGTTATATCCTACTCAGATTCTGACTATGCTGGATGCAAGATTGATAGAAAAAGCACCACAGGAACCTGTCAGTTAATGGGAAATAGACTGGTTTCCTGGTTTAGCAAGAAACAAAATTCTATATCAACTTCCACTGCTGAAGCTGAATACATTGCTGCTGGAAGCTGCTGTGCACAAGTACATTGGTTAAGACAACAGTTTAGAGATTATGGGATTGAAGAAAGAGAGATTCCTATAATGTGTGACAACACAAGTGCAATTGCAATCACAGAAAATCTTGTTTTGCACTCAAGAACCAAGCACATTGATGTGAGACATCACTTTATAAGAGATCATGTTGAAAAGAAAGATGTGGTGGTTCTTTACATCCCTACTGAAGATCAACTTGCTGATATTTTCACAAAACCATTGGACAGTGAAAGATTTGCTAAACTAAGGACTGAACTTGGAATTATAAAAGTTGACTGATACATCTATGATCAGCAATGTACTGGAATTCACCAAGAGGATTAGTCTTTGCTATGTTGGGTGAGCTCACTTAGCAGATTAGTCATTGGTATCAACAATTCCATGTACTTATGTTTGGACAATTGAGCAAATGAAGTTGCCAAGGGGATTGGTCTTTGTCATGTTGGGTGAGCTCACTTGACAGATCAATCATTGGTATTAAACTTCATTTTGTATTATCAGTTGGACAAAACAAGAAGAATTGAAGATCAGCAGAGTAACTCTATCAGCAGGCTGCTGAGGCATCTTTATCAGCAGGACTGCTGAACCAACTCTACCGATGACAAGGCTACTGAAGGAAACGTTACTCAGTCAAACTTACAAAAGTCAAAAAGCAAAATAGCGGGATATTTATTCTATCTTTATAACTGCGGTTACACGATCTGACGGTTACAAATCGTTTTGGATAAGTTATGGGCCACGTGTCAAGATCTCATTTATTCAAAATTAATCGTGGTTAATGCTACAGTACGTGCTCTGACAGTTTCCAACCACTACTCTCTATTATATATACAGACCTATACACAGAAGATAGTTACAACTCTCACATTGCTATTCTCTGCAAATCCTTTGTGTGAACACAAATTTGAAAACTTTCTTCTTCATCTTTCTCTTTTATAATGGCGAACAAGGATGATGTTCATATTGGAACTAGTCAAAGTGTGAGAGGATATGTTACTGACTGTCACTCTACTGAGTTAGCCATTAACATTGGACGAAGAATCAGAAGGATTGCTGGGTTGGAAAATGTTATCAACAGAAGGCTGGAAAGAATCTCATATGTCAACGTGTTGGAATTCTGGAAGAACATAGTTATACATGAAGGTAGAGAGGCCTTCACTTCAACGGTTAATGGTAGAGATATTGAAATCTCTTCAGACTTGCTGAGAGAGGTTTTTCACTTTGGACCTGGAAATAATGCTCCTACCAATCCAGAAGCCATGAATCTGCCAAGAATGAAGTTTGTGGATGCAATAAAGACAAATGAGAAGATATCTTCATCTTAGGCATTAATGTGAAGCATATTGGATATGAGTATAATCTGCTGAGCAAATTAATTGCCAAAACCATTTTGGGATTCATTGGGAGTCTAGATACACTGTCTGGACCTAAAATAGATCTACTGATCATCATTTGCAGAAGTATGAAGTTTGATTGGGCTGGATTCTTTATACATTACATGAAGAAGGTGTTTACTGAAGATAGAGATGGTGTAAGGAAGTCCAAAACCAAGCCCCTAGGTCTACTGATTCAGACCTTGTTGAATCATTTTCAGATACCTGATGTTGCATCAGAGAAGATTAACAAATCCAAGATATAAGCCAGAAGTTGCTACTCCTATTCCTGGATTAGATGATGAGGAAGATGTGGATGATGAGGCCACATAAAATGATAATGATGGTGGAGATGATGGTGTTGGTGGTGAGCAGGTAAAGCAAGTTGCTAAGTCTGCTGCACCTAAGAAGACTGTTGAGAAGAGAAAGGCTACTGACACAAGAAAGATCACAGAGATGTTAAAGCCTATGAAGACAATGAAGCAAACGAAGAGACTCGCCGAGTCTATCGAGGGTTCAATTGAAATTGAAGTTACCGACCCCTAGTTGTAGTTGCAAAGAATAAGTCTGTTGCTGATATCTTGAAAGAGCAACAGAAGGCAGATAGTAGAAAGAGGAAATCTGCTGAAGTTGAATCAGAGCAACTTTCCAAGAGAATGAAAGAGATATCAAAGAAAAAGAAGCATGGAAAATGGAAGGAATTGAGAGTCCTTGAAGCTCAAAGGGAAGAAGAAGAAGAGGCTATTGAAGCTGAGCCCTTAACAATTATTAAGCCTACTGAGATTGAAAAGGTTGTTGTTGAGCAACCTACTGGAGAATCACACAGACCTATCGCACCCGAGTCCGCCGAAGAAGTTGTTGAATCCTCCCCTCTAAAGGCTGCTGAGCCTACTAAAGTTACAGAAGTTGTTGTTGAGCAACTTCCTGAAGAACCACAACAGACTACTGAGTCTGCACCTGCTGAGGATGTTGACTTAACTGTACAAGACCCTGCAAATTCTGCAATAGTTCCGGGGGAAGAGCAACCTGTTGCTGACCCTGCTGATGAGCATGTAAGTCAGGGGGAAGCAAGTGTGGAGCAGATGGAGGTGGTAGGTACAAATGTACAACCTGAAGAACCTACTGACCTAGAAGCATCTGTTGAAGAAACTTTAAATTTGCTTGTTGAGACCTTTGGAGGTCAGCAAGGTGCACAAACAGCTCCTAGAAATCCAACCATGCCCTTTGAAAGGAAAGAGAAGAAAAAGAAGGAAGGGTATGTTGATCCTAAGCTCCTGCTGGTGGCTAACTACTTTCAATTGAAGTTTGGATATTACAAGAAACAGAAATCAGCAGCTGAGCCTATGACAGACTTTGAGGAGTGGGCTTTTGAGAATTTAGGAGTGGAAAGTTTGTTGGATTTGATTGATACTTCCTTATTGGAAATGAGATTGATGGATCTCATTGATGAGCAAAAGAAAAAGATGGTATCAAATTCAGAGATCCTAGAGATGGATCAGATAGTGATGATTCATCATCATCTGACTCTGGTGATGATCATCCTTCTAGTCCAGGAGAAGTCAGTGGGACTGCTTTGTTAAAGGAACCAAGAGTAGAACAGTCCACTGAAACTAACAAGTCTGCTGAGGGCCAGCAGACTGGTCAAATGGATGAGGATCTGAAAGATCTCACCATAGATGATTTGGAAGCCCAAATCAATGAAGGAATAAACCTTGGAGGAAACAGGCTGGTTGGTGAGTTAGATACTGTCTTTGTTGAAGAATCTGCTGTACATACTGATGATCAGCAGACTGAAGATTTGGATGAGGAGAAGGTTGTTGATCATAGTGAACCTGATATTAGTTCTGAGGATTCAACTCAATATCAAGAATGGATTGATACTCTGGACACTCTGTCCAAAACTGCCAATATTCTACGAAGGATTGCTGATGTTAGGGAGTTTCAAAAAGATAATATGGCTGAATTCCCTGCAATTCTTATACAGAGAGTGTTGATCACTGAGGAACAAACAGTGGTAGCACAGAGATTGGACATGGTGATGGGATTTGAAGAATCACCATTACATTATGAGGAGGTTCAAAGCCGAGGCCGAGGATCGACAAAGACTCGAACAAAGGTCGGAACAGGTGGTACAGGTTGCTGAGGATCAGACAGCACCGGACAAAGGTTGGAACCTGTAGTTGTTGAAGAACATGCTGATGTAGTGGAGCCTTCTGGAGAAAAGATCACTGAGGGCAAGGATAGTCAGCAGACTGTTGTTATTGATGAGGATGAACATCTACTGGACTATGACTACAGTGATGAGGAGTTTCAAGTGCCTGAGGAAGAACCTATAGATGCTGAACCTCAACAGGCATTTGTACCACTTTTTGAGGAACCTGCACAAGATCCTATAATGGAAGACATTCTTGGTGCTATGGTTGAAGAAGGTCCTGCCCCTGCTGGAAGGGACATGAGTAGAGCCATGGTTGTCAGCAGACAGAGGGCACAGTACAATGTGGAAGAGCCTGCTGATAAGTCTGCTGGACATATGGCTGGAGGAATGGCTGGTGGGGTACCAGTACAAGTGTGGGATGAGTTGAGGGCTGTCATAAATGACATTACAAGTTTAAGAACTCAACTTGACAGGCAAGAGCAGAGGTTTGAAGACTTGATGAATTTAGTGGAGAATAGAGGAAGAACTACTGAAACTGTTGCTTCCAATATTACTTCAACTCAAGTATGCTCTTGCTGACCTTGCCCAAGATGTGAGAGGGATTAAACAAGGTAATACACTGAAGGACAAGTTTCTGAAAGACCAATTTGAATCTATTCACCGAAACTTGATAAACTTGCCGAGGCACCTAAGCCTCGCCGTGGCCGAGCCTCGCCGGAACACTTAACTTGCCGGATTGGATCCTAAGTTTATTGAGAGGATCAATCTACTAGAGCAAACAATGCAAGAAAGAATCACAGCAGTTGACATTAGAACAAAAATTATGGAGGGTCAACTGAACAATCTAGTGATCACACAGGAGAGTCTTCATGGCATGCTGTCCCGTTTTGTTGATGATGTCAATAAGGGGGAAGAGAGCCAAACAGCAGTAGCAAAAGAGGCTGCTAGGATTTTTGCTAAGAAGAGATGGGAAGCTGACACCAATGCTTACAGAGAACCTGCACCTGGCAGACTTCCACTTACTGATGATCTTCTCAGAGAATATAAGAAGCTTTACAACAGCAAGAGAAGACCTTACCATGACAAGGGTTTCCATGAGGGACTAAATTCTTTTTTGGGACTTAAGTTTTGGGAAGCAAGGGTTAAAGCTTTAAGATCTAACACATAGAGGTGGAAGAGGTGGAAGAAGTCTTCCTACCACATCGGCAAAGGAATCACTGAATGAATTCAAGGAAGTATAAATGCGTTTAGGCTTTAGAGTACATCAGATTAACCTTACTCTACCTGAGGCATGGAAGTGGTGGAAAGAAGTCAACCCCCATATTGATTTTTCCCTTATAGAAAATGAATGGATGAGACAAATGGTTAAAGAAATAAGGGAATATCAAGAACAGCAAGAGAAGGAGAGGCAAGAAAGAGAAAGAAGAAACTAGATCAGCATACCTACACATGCATTTTATTTTTGCTGAATCTAGCTTGTAATACTTTTGAACAACTGATTATAATGAGAAATGACTATATTTGTTCTGTTTTTGTTTTTACTCTTTTTGCTTTGCTGTAAGGAGGGTATTGACATCATCACCAAAAAGGGGGAAATTGTTGGACTTATTTTTAAGTTTTAGTGATGAGTGCCAGACTAGCTATTATAGAGCAAAGGCAAAAATATGTCTAGATCAAATGTATAGGCTTATTTGAGTTTGATCTTGTATAGGTTTGATCAAACAAGCACTGTAAAAGGTCAGCTGGCTTTCATCAGCAGACCTGTCTATATTAGTAGGGTACATGAGTCAGTAGACTAGTTTAGGAACCTGCTGAAGACTGAAGACTGAGGGCTCAAACTCAGTTACTGAAGGCTAAGGGATCAAACTTAGTATTTAAAGTCAAGGATATGAAATCAAAATTTAGGGAAGTCTGTGATGACCTAAACTGATTACATATACCTTGTGTACAAGGTCTAAGTTCCACAAGTTAAGTGGTGATTGGAACTTAGTTATATTCAAAATGGTGTAATCTAACTTCACAATAAAAAGTTAGATATAAGAGAAGTCAGCTGAAGTGTTTTTATAAACATAACAACCTTGGAACAACTGACTGATATGTACTTCAGCAGGGTAATACCCACAGGAACCTGCTGATATATATTTCGAGTTATTCAAAGGCTACATTGGAAGAATACAAGGATAAGGACATATAACAACCTCTGATTTTATCAAACAAATCAATGGTTAAGATTAAATGGACGTTGGAAAGAAATAGAGCTTTATCCAATATATACAAGTCAATGGGTGGACAGACTGAAAATTGTCAAAAAGCATTCTGACAGTGTCAGGACTATGAACAGTGACAGAAAGCAAGTCAAATAGGACAAATCTGAAACGGCTATGTTTGAATTTCAAACATAAGTCACAAGGATTCCTACCTATAAATAAAGGACTCCTAATTCAGATACATGTGATGAAAATTAAGGATCTATCTTGAGCTATCAGATTTCAATCGATCAAAACACCCTACTGACCTTACTGAGCATAAAGCTACTGATCCAGTAAAACTCTTCAAGTGTAATCTGCTTTCAAGCTACATCAAGTTTACACACTTGAAGACCTCAAGCTGCTGATCATATCATCCCGATCAAGTCTCGAAAGCCGAATCACTTACTTGATTCAAACTTTCTTTTATAAGAAATCTGCTGAAGACAGAGAAGCATCTTTGGGTGTCAAGGATCGTTGTTTGTGGTAGAGCCGGTGAAGAGGCAATCCTACCCTTCAAGGACCAGTGGAAGACTTTGGAGCAGCAATCCTACCTCTTCCAAGTGTTCAGTTTGTGAAGCCATAGTTATTGGTGAAGGACAATCAACTTAGGGATTTTTGTAACTGCTACCTCAAAAATCTTTAGTGAATTACCTCCAACATCACAGGAGAAGAGTGGACTGACCGGATTACACCACCTGGAACCACTATAAAAATTGCCTACTTACTTTCTGCACTTATATTCTGCATTAGTACATTTAACACATCAATCTACTGAACTAGCAACTGAATCACACACATACACTACTGAGTATCTAATACTTGGCATCATATTTTAACAACAAGTAATAAGGCTTAATTAAATATATTCCGCTGCAACAAATTCAGTAAAGTCAGTAGTCAGCAGACTACTGAGCTTGCAGCAGGCTGCGAAGTTGCTGAGTTTGTTAACTCCAAAAGTTTTAAGTGTTAAGTTTATTCACCCCCTCTAAACTTAACCAAAGCCTTTTCAAGGGACCAACATATTATTTTGAACAACATAACGGCCATTTGCAGTACGAACGTCACTAAAATTGACGTTGGAATACCAAATCACTTTTTATATCATTCAGATCGTATGGAAAATGAGTGAAACACATTTTAAAGCATATTAATGATCTGAAGCTAAGGCGTCCCGGGAGATTTGACCGTGTAGTTATGGTCCGCTTATTGTTTTTTTATAATGTTTCATTACGTAAAGTCGAAGCTAAAGGGATCGACTTTATGACATTGTTCTCCGATACATCATATTGTGGTTTATTTTGTAGGTGGAAACTCCTTATAGAGTTGGAAGAGAAGTGATTCACAATCTTCACGTCTTTAAGAAAGAGCTAACTCTTGCAGAGAATGTGATATGTTTATGTTGCTCTTTTTGTCTTGTGCCTTGAATTTGCTACGGTTTAAGCTTACGCGATTTATTTCACGTTGGGATATATTCTTTGATATTATCGTTGGTAACGATTTATGTTGGGCCCGCCGTGCCTTGCACGACTCGTCATATTATAAGACAATCTAACAAACTAATGCACTTTTTTCTTCTTTTTTATCCTTATTTTCTCATTTTATCTCTATTAAATGTAGTATAAACATAAAATAATATTTAGGTCATGAAATAGTTTGTAATTTGAGACAAAGGAAATAAAATTTATTACAAAAGATACTATTTTTTTAAGGAACAACAATAACATGTTTGGTGGATGATCATGATTCGTATCGTGTTGTTTGATATATATCTTTGGTTTTATTGGAAAAAGAAAAAAGAAAATCTCATTTTAGCTACAAATAAAGCAACACTACTATGTAACATAATGGTCGCAACATATCACATAATACATTTTTACACACTCATCATGACGTAGGATATGCTGAATGATAATCAATAATGTAAAAATACACAAGACCCAATGGTAAAGTTTAATGTTGACGCTGCAACTAGAGGATATATGATAGCTATTGGAGGTATTTTGTGTAATCATCGTGGTGACATTCTACACAGTTTTTCAATGAAGTTAGATGGAAGATATGAGGGAGCGATAGGTGAGGCTCTCGCGATTCACCAAGCTATCGTTTTTGCTTTAACTTGGGGGTTATTCAGTGTCGTCTTTGAAGGAAACTCTCTCACAGTATACCACAAGTTAACATCGGATGGGTTAGATTTATCTCACTTGGAAAGTATCGTTGATGATTGTAAAGTTATGCTCCATGTTTTTTTCTCTTTTGTCAAGAGAGAGGAAATACTCCGGCTCACCTTTTGGCAAATAGATGTCTTTCTTTGGTAGGACTTAAACAATGAGGCTCTACTCTGTCTCGCGAATGTAATCATGATTTGCTCTCTCGATTTGGTGAAATAAAAGTTATTTTTCTTTTCAAAATAAAAAATAAAATACACACATATCGTGATGACAAATTTTTCGATGGTCAATAACCATCAAACTCAATAGACACATGTCATCATATGGATGATTGGATCATGTAGATAAATTTCTCAACCATTAAAATCGAGATTCTATTATGATAATTTTGTTGTAAAAAAAACTAGATAAAAAACCCTATGATTGTGTTATTGCCATAATAAAAAAGTCAAAACAAATGATATCACACACTTTTACCTGTCGTAAAGCATATTGATTACTATGATTCCTATCACGATAATAATTAAAAAAAATACGCCGTGCCACTTTGTTGTGGAAGCAGTATCATACCATTAATAACTACTACTACTATAGTACAGACCAGGGTCGGAGAGAAATCTGCCTATAGATAGAGTGAAGACATCTTTATGACATTCTTTTTTTGCGATTATTGTATTATGTCGGTAGCTTCTTCTACTATAGAAAAACTCGAAATGATAATAGAGATATATATAATAGTAGTACTATATTTTACGAAGAGTACTTTTATGGTGGTCTTAGATCAAATAATTAGATCACCATGTCATCATTTTGGAGAAACATGATTGGGTGTTGATTTTTAAAGATTAGAAACTACCACAAAACATTAAAATCCATTGGTTTTGACACACTAAATAGGATTTGATTCAAGATCATTATAAAATTTGTGAAAGTTATTATATAGATGTGCATCGATGATTCTGCAAGAAGAGTACCGTCAGACTTTCTCGCTTCACATGCTTCCGCCATCTGTTATCGTCACTCCACTCCAGAACCCATATGATATGATCAGTAGAAAAACGCTTTCCCCTTTCTTCTTACTATCATCAATTTTGTTTTGAACTCTTCACTTCACGCTTTCAATCAATCTGATCTCTTGCATCTTCAATCTCCTCCAATGGCGCCTAAGTTAGAGAAAATACCGAGTATGAGGGAGAGGGTCGAGGATACTCTCTCCGCTCACCGCAACGAACTTGTCGCTCTCCTCCAGAGGTACTCTTCATGTGTTTTTTTGTTTTGTTTTTTCGTTTTTTTTTTTTCTTGTTTGTTTTTGCTGATGAAGACCAGGAATTGGAAACAAGCTATGATCTAACTGTTTGTCGAGGAAACCGCTCATAATTTACGCTATGCTCCACCTTTTTCGATACACACATTATTTATGAGTGATCTTGTTGTTCCACGGCTCTAATTACTGTTTCTTCTCTCCCCTGTGTTCGTGAGGCGTTGAACATCATACATATTTTTGGGGAAAGTTTAGTGTACTGTCGCCTTCTAATATGTACTAAACTGAAACTGTTATCATATATTTATATGCATCATCGAACACGATCCAACGGTTATAAAGGAGATGGCATCATTCTGTCCATAACCGCTTTTAGAGTTTTATTTTGTGATTTGTGTTAATTTCTGTGTTGTATCAAGGTACGTCGATCAAGGAAAGGGGATATTGCAACCACATCACCTGATTGACGAATTGGATAAAGCTGTTTGCGATGAAAATGGTTGTAGAAAGCTCAGCGAGGGCCCTTTTGGTGAAGTGCTTAAGTCCGCTCAGGTACTTTTCAGATACGGCAAGATCCTTCTTTCTTTTCTTTTATCGTTTCATTTTTTTGTTGTTGTTCTTGTTGTGTGAAATTTGTTCGGCAAATCAAGTAGAACGTATATACTAAGGGAAAAAAACAGAGAGTCGGAATTTGTTTGATGAATCATTTTCAATTTTTCACGTCCCCGGTTACTGCACAAGGGAAAGTCAGTTCTTGATGTAGATCTTTTTGTTTTGCTGGGAATGACAGGAAGGAATCGTTCTACCACCCTTTGTTGCTCTGGCCATCCGTCCAAGGCCTGGTGTTTGGGAGTATGTCCGTGTCAATGTACACGAACTTACTGTAGAACAGTTGAGTGTTTCGGAATTTCTTCATTTCAAGGAAGAACTTGTGGATGGCGAGTAAGTTTAATTTATAATCAACAATCAGCACTACTGATTTGCTACACCATTTTTTCGCCACTCAGAATTTGATATATTTTTTGTTTATGTTTGGTAGGACCGATAATCACTTTGTCCTTGAGCTGGATTTTGAGCCATTCAATGCTACTTTTCCTCGCCCTACCCGATCTTCTTATATTGGTAATGGAGTTCAATTTCTTAATCGCCACCTCTCTTCAATCATGTTTCGCAACAGGGACTCTTTGGAGCCATTGCTTGATTTCCTCCGGGCACACAAACATAAAGGACATGTAAGTTCTTCTCTAAAGTAACTGTTTATGTGATGTAGCACATCTAAGCTAGTTAAGAGAAGAGTATTTTATTATGTTTTAATTAGTTAAAAGCCATATGGGCTTTTGTGTTAAATTAAATGGGCTTTGTAGCCTATAAATAGGCTAAGCTCTCTAAGTTAGGGGAGGTTATGTAATCTTGAATCTTTCTCTTTGAGAAGGAAATTATCCTTGAGCTTGGATTAGCTCGTTTTACCCGTTTATTGTAGATCTTCTACATCATTTGGTATCAGGGCTTAGGTTTTTCCCTTGGCTCGTGGATGACTAAAATTGGCTCGTGGATGACTAAAATGAGCTGGAAGATAGCCGGATTCGCTACGGTGTTCGGGATTCGAAGATCCGATGGGATGTTCCGCATAGGCTTGATCAGAAGCTTGGTTCTTTTACTTCCAAATTGAATCAAGGTGCGATTGATCAACATCACAACTTGGAGAAAGATGTTTCCCATTATGGACGAGATTTTCCTCGTCCCTTTAAGGGAGATGGCATCACTTATTTCATACGAGCTGGGCAAGAGTGGCATCGCTCTTCGACGGCCGGAGACGATCGGAGAAACACTGTGATAGAGGCTAATCGACGCTGGATCAGGTCACATATTCCCATCTTCAGTGGTACATCAAACAGAAAAGATCTTCTTGAATGGGTTGAGATAGTCGATCATTTTTTCGAAGAACTGCAGCCACCGGAGGAAATGAAGTGCAAATTGGCATACTATGCCTTTGAAGGTGAAGCAAAACGGTGGTGGCAATGGCTGCAACATCAGAGACTGTCTGACGGTGAATCAGAGATTAAATTATGGCCTTGGATGAAATTCCTCTTGTTTAACGACTTCAACCCCGCCAAGTGCTCGACAAAATGTCCCTTGCAAAGTTGCATCAACCGACTGGATGAAAAGGGTATGTATAACCATTCTAGTGAATTCTACGATGCCACATCAAGCACTACAACACCAGCTGTTGATAATCATCTGAAGTACAACGAAAATAAAAAAATGGTGAAGCAAATGACGGTTGATAAATTTGTGTCTGCTAAGTGTTCGACAGAAGTATACAACACTGAAGTGGGGAAGGAAAACAGCACTGCATTTTATTTTGATACTGATAATACCCGCAAATATGGGGAATCTACATCAGCCAGTACTTTTGATGAGGACTTTGGGTGTGAACAACCACCACAACTGCAGCACATGGACACAATTGTCGTGCAGAACATAGTAGTAACTAAAGAAGGGACCAAGATCCTCTCAAGTAACATAAGGGTAAAGTTAGTGTTTTTACATATAATGAACTAAACTACGTAGTTTTGGAAAAAGTTAATCAATGGCTAGATGTTTTACACTTTTGGGGTGTGTGGTTGGATCATGCATACTTGAGAGAATATTTCCTCAAGTTACTTGAGAGGATCCTATTCCACTAAAGAAGGGACCAAGATCCTCTCAAGTAACTTAAGGGTAAAGTTAGTGTTTTTACATATAATGAACTAAACTACGTAGTTTTGGAAAAAGTTGATCAATGGCTAGATGTTTTACACTTTTGGGGTGTGTGGTTGGATAATGCATACTTGAGAGAATATTTCCTCAAGTTACTTGAGAGGATCCTATTCCACTAAAGAAGGGACCAAGCCCATGAAAATGAAATCGAGCTTAAACAGCCAGGAAGGGAGGAGTTACGGCTGAAGTCGCTTGTTGATTGGAACACTCCAACAACTAAGAATATTGTTGCTAAGGAAACCAGTGATAATGTTGGACATGACACAATTATTGATGATAGGGAATATGAGGAGGTGAAGAACATAAAGGTTATAATCCCTAAATCTGCCCCGTTGGTGGAAGCTCATACGTTCGTTGCTCATGTTGTCGGCAAGTCTGCAATCGTAGTGGAGGCCCAGCCATATTTATCTAAAGTTGATCTAAGGGCAGGGATACCATTGAGTGTCGTCTCGAAAATGCTTATCGTCTTACTTCTTGGTGATTATATGGTTTTTAATCTTTCGATTGATGGGATTACCCTGCTTCTGTTTGATCCAGGTGGAAGAATTTATTTATCACACAACTGGGACTTCAAGAATTGTTTTCTATCTAGTTCCAACATATTATATTCAGATGGTTTTGTCAATTCATTTGAGAATGAGGTTAAGTTGATGATGCTGAAGAGATTTTATAATGAAAAGGATAAGGAAATGGTGATGCCTGTCATTAGTGAGAAGTTGAATACGTCCTCGTCGCCGGCATGCAACTACGCGATAGAAAATGGTATTTCTGCTTGGGATGCGTCACGTAAGGCTTTATATGTCCTTGCGGCTGATGGTGTTCAAAAAAGCAAAATCCAGAAGCTTATTAAGACAAAGGTTGACAGTCAAGTGCATGGTTTCACTTGTCATATTAATGATCTGGAATTTGTCAAGGAACCTACACTATTAGATGCAGCCTTTTTGGACATAGGACTAAGAAGCCTTTGGTTTTGACAAGTGCATTATTGGATTCAGTGCTGCAACCATGGAATGTCGGACAAAGGAAACCTTTTTACAACTTGACAGGGTGTAGGAACATTGGGTATTCATTCGTAGATAGCCCAAACAATATTGGACATGGAAGCTTAATTATAGTCTGTTGGACTAGGGAAGTTCATTCTCTCTTACTATTGTACTTGTCCAAGGTACATGTTATACCTGTGACGTTTTTATTGGATCCAGGTGGAATCGTACGTCCTGTAAGGGCACGACGCATAGGATTGAGGAATGGCATTTTAGTTGCACATGTGAGTAATGCCCAAACATTTCAAAGGCAATGTAGTTGGAGTTCTAAAATGGTGATGGAAGATGCAGTTGTTAACAATGACCTGCCTTGCTTATGTGAACCACATGATAATTTGCTAGTGCTTGTCCGGTTATGGTACTGTCTGTCCAAAATACATACTAAGAGTTCACTCTTTTCATATGATTCGGGAATGCTTGTTTAGATGGAAAAACTTGCAGAGAACATACAAATTACAGATACTAGAAGAAGGCCCCCATGTGGTGTTGTGTTGTTTGATGAGGTGAAAAGGGCCCAGCATGTAGTGTTCATTTTATTGCTACCTGTTTTGGATGATGAGAGGCTAATTTGGGAATGGATGGGAAAGAAAATGGAGATTGGGTTATCCAAGATGCTAAGTGATGAAAGCACAATGTTCATTCATGTCCTTGCTGCACCAAATAGAAAGGAATTTAATATGAAATGGAGAGAGACAGAAGAGAACTATATTTTTATACATCCAACTTATTGCAGGATCCAGAATTACAGTTCCATCATGACAACTCGTGGACGAGTTATTCCATGGGAAGGTGGGAATGACGAGAACAACGCTAATATAGGAAGGAAGATCATCATGGTGGATATACTTGGGGTTATAATGAGTTCATGTGTGAATACTTTGTGCAAGAATGGACAATCAAGGAAGACTTTGAAATTGTTTTACAAGGCGGTGAATGGGCTTGACCCACCAATGGCTCTTGATAGTGCTTGCGAGGCCTCGTTGTGGGTCTCTGTGAGTTCGCTCGTGGACGAGCTTTTGCGGAGGAGGGATGGAGATGATGTAGCACATCCAAGCTAGTTAAGAGTATTTTATTATGTTTTAATTAGTTAAAAGCCATATGGGCTTTTGTGTTAAATTAAATGGGCTTTGTAGCCTATAAATAGGCCAAGCTCTCTAAGTTAGGGGAGGTTATGTAATCTTGAATCTTTCTCTTTGAGAATGAAATTATCCTTGAGCTTGGATTAGCTCGTTTTACCCGTTTATTGTAGATCTTCTACATCATTATGCTTTACATGTCCACGTGCTGGGGAGTCTACTTGGTGATGACATTGACTCTATACTGTATTCCTGAGTGAAAATAAGTGCAGTTCAACTCTGTTTAATTAATTCTTTCTACTCTTTGATTTCTGATCTGATTTCTTTTGCATGTTTTTCTCCACAGGCACATAATTTCCTTTATGGATGGGATGGATTTGATTTGTAAATATTTACTAACTTAGTTTTAATGTAGGCGTTGATGTTGAATGATAGAATACAACGCGTATCCAGGCTTGAATCTGCTTTGAGTAAGGCTGAGGATCATCTTTCCAAACTTCCTCCAGATACACCTTATTCCGAATTCGGTTACGTGTGAGTGCTTTCTTATATGAAGCCTGCTTTATTATGTAATTGACCCACTTAGAAGTGGTAAATCTTATAGTCTTAGCTGTGCAGGTTCCAAGAGTTGGGTTTTGAGAGAGGCTGGGGAGATACAGCAAGCAGGGTCTTGGAGATGATGCATCTTCTGTCCGACATCCTTCAGGCTCCTGATGCATCTACATTAGAGACTTTTCTTGGGAGGATACCAATGGTTTTTAACGTAGTTATTTTGTCCGTTCATGGATACTTTGGCCAAGCAAATGTCTTAGGTTTACCCGACAGTGGTGGCCAGGTAATAATGTTTTTCTTTTTTTCTTTTGAACTTGTGGAGGTACTTGCATCGATGAAGCTTTTCAAGCCTTTTTATTTTGCCTGTTTAATGTTTAATAATCTTCTGATGATTCTTTTGTAATGACCACCTCAACCTTTTGATATCCATTTCTAGTTTTCATTTCACCTTTTATTCATCTACAGTTTTGTGGAACATGTTCTAAATAACACCACATGCATAAACCATAGGAAAAATTTATGTGCCATTTTTTAGTATTTAACTGAACTGTAAACTCACTGACTAACATGTATAGGGGTAAAATGCAAGTAGTATTAATAATTTACATTACAATATGTTAGTATTCTATTGGATACATGTAAATAGATAAAATACGTATATTCATATGCAGATGTTACGTCACCCTGTTATCATATAGTCGTGTTATTTGCATTTATGTTACTGTTAAACCCCTTACCTCAGGTTCCCCCTCCCTCCATGTTTACATTTGTTTCCAAGTGAGCTCATGGAATAGTATTTTCTGTTCATTTATCTTTACAAATTTCTCATTTTTAATGTATTCAATGAAGTTGATAGGAGAAGCTGCATGACTGCTTAGAAGTCTTTTGTTTCCTTCCAATATGCAGATTGTTTACATACTGGATCAAGTTCGTGCTTTGGAGAGTGAGATGCTTCAAAGAATACAGAAACAAGGACTTGATGTGACTCCAAGGATTCTAATTGTGAGTCGCTTTCTGAATTCTGAATTCCTTAGAATCTAAAAGACATCTAATATGTATGTGTGTGTGCGAGAATTTTTTTTTTTCAGTGTGACATAAGTTCTTTATATATTTAATAGGTTACTCGATTAATTCCTGATGCGAAGGGAACCACTTGCAACCAGAGACTTGAAAGAGTAAGTGGAACAAAGTATACACATATCTTGCGTGTTCCTTTCAGAACCGAGAAGGGAGTTCTAAGGAAGTGGATCTCGAGGTTTGATGTGTGGCCTTACTTGGAGACTTTTACAGAGGTAATAATACCTTGAACTTATATTTTCGATTATCTAGTTTTCGTGTAGTGTAGCTTCAAAAGCATAAAGTTAAAATTCTATAGCAGTGTGAGAAACAGGTTAGTGGTTGTGTTTAGATCATGAAGCACGGAGCCTTTTTCAACCATGATCACTTTGCTTCCTTTGTGTGCTGGTGATTAACCATGATCTTAGTAGTTCTAGAAAAATAATATGTTTTTTGGTTCAAAGTGGGGTTTGATTCTACACTATTTTCCCGAAAGAAAAATTGGAGAAAAATCATGACATGATTTTGTCTTGGAAAGAAAAAAACTTCAAAGCAGTATCAAGGGTTTCTCACAGGAAAGAAATAATGTGGAGAGGTTTTATTCAAAGGGGTTGAAGGACAAAAGGTTATGTACAAATTGCTTTGGAAGAAGTAGGAAATGGTATTTTTTTTTCATTTGGGTTAAATGGTTTGCATCTTAGGATGGAATGGTGACCATGGTAAGAAGCATGTGAGGAAGCTTAGGACTCTGGATTCCCTTTCTTTCTGTGTGACATAGGTGATATCGAACTCTGACTGTCAGAGTTGCCAGGGTTCCCCTTATAAGATAAGGCTAAGGTAAAAAAATAGAGAGACTAAAAGTCCGGGTTTCTGACAACCGGGAACAGGTATCAGGCACAGCCTGAAAGGGGTCTTGTGAGCCTCCCTCTCCCCGTCCCTGACTTGTCTTTTGAAAGCCATCATCCTAGATTTTTTTTCCATATGCCGGGGAAAGTACCTCATCTTTCTACATTTATTATTATTAATCCTCTGGTAGAATGAGGGTGGAAGCACAAACAAAAGGAGAGAGGAAAAGTAGAAAGGGGGGAAGAAGAACTGGGTCAGTTATGGATCATATCTGTTCGATTGATGAATTTGGTAAAAGTGTTGAACTCGAGCAAAATAATATTTTAGGGTTGTAAATTGTAACATGAGCAACTAATAGTTTAGGGGACAAAACTTCAGTTTTCCCTGTATTTTTTATTTATTCATCATATAATAGCATGTTGAAGGTAGTAAATGTTAGAGACTCTGCTGTCTTTTTTAGTTTTGTCCAACTCCAGTTATAAACCATTTGTTAGACTTGCAGTTAATTCTGTTACTATAGCTCGTGAACATATTACAAAAATCAGTGTTTACATTGAACTTTGCTGCTCCTATTGTGAAGTCACAATTAATTTTAACAATTCCTACTTATGGTGCCCATGAATTTTTCTACTGACCGACTATTTTGGACATCCTTCCTCACTAGGATGCAGCAAGTGAAATTGCTGCTGAGCTGCAAGGCAGACCCGATTTGATTATCGGGAATTACAGTGATGGGAATCTAGTCGCTACTTTATTGACTCAGAAGCTGGGTGTTACACAGGTTAGTAGTCTGTTTTACTCTTTATTAAGCAATATTATCTTTCAGAATCCTGTACGCCTTTCAGTGCAAAGAATTTCTCAGAAGTGAACTTCAACTGTCTGTTACATTACTTGGCAGTGTACCATAGCGCATGCATTGGAGAAAACAAAATATCCAGACTCTGATATATATTGGAAGAAATTCGAGGAGAAATATCACTTTTCATGTCAATTTACAGCTGACCTGCTGGCCATGAACCATTCGGATTTCATAATTACCAGTACTTACCAGGAGATTGCTGGCACGTAAGTGTTGTGGATGCCGTGTTTAGATTTAAGTTATTATTCCATTATCATAAAACCATTCCATTTTCCTTGTGTGTGAACTGCATTCTTTATTGATCTAAAGAAGGATTTAAAAGTCTATGTTGAAAAGCTGGATAATCATGTTATGTATAGACTATAACCATAGTGAAGTAGCATGGTTATCATGTTCATGCAATGTAAGTTAATTGATTTTTGCAATTTATTGACCTTCAGGAAAAATACCGTGGGTCAATATGAGAGCCATACTGCTTTCACTCTGCCAAGCCTGTATCGTGTGGTGCATGGGATCGATGTTTTTGATCCTAAATTCAACATTGTTTCTCCTGGAGCAGATCTTTCAATTTACTTCCCCTACTCAGAAAAGGAGAGGAGACTGACTTCTCTCCATGGTTCTATTGAGAAATTGTTGTTTGATCCAGAGCAGAACAACGAGCACCTGTGAGTAACTCCCTCCCCCTCACCCCTCACCCCTCACCCCTCACCCCTCACCCCTCCTCCCTCTCTTTGGAGGAGGTTACGTTCGTTGTTTCATCATATGTGAAATTCTGGGTGTGGAATCTCTTGCATCCAATCATTGCACGACACATGGCATCAAACACTAGAAACGAGCTCCTAAACGAAATAGGAAATCAAGCCACGTGCCCCTAGTCTTTCGAGTTACTATTTATGAACTTGAATGAACTAGCGAAATTTTAAATGACCGACCAAGTATTAGTATTACGTAACGACACAAGTCCATTCTAACATGTGATTCTACGAATTGCAGAGGTTCACTGAATGATCACTCAAAACCTATCATTTTCTCCATGGCAAGGCTTGACCGAGTTAAAAACATCACTGGACTCGTAGAGTGGTTTGCGAAAAATGAGAAACTAAGGGAACTAGCAAACCTTGTAGTGGTTGCTGGTTACAACGATGTGAAAATGTCAAATGACAGGGAAGAAATTGATGAAATTGAGAAAATGCATGGTCTTATGAAAGAATATAGTCTAGACGGGCAGTTTAGGTGGATCTCTGCTCAGACAAACAGAGCACGCAACGGTGAGCTCTACCGCTATATTGCTGACAAAAGAGGGGTTTTTGTTCAGGTACGAGGAGGGGTTATTGAACAGTTTATTCTCTTCTCCCTTGTCATCATTGAGATGTTTTAACCTTAGGAGAATAAGAATTGATAAATGTCTGTTGCAGCCTGCTTTTTATGAAGCTTTCGGGCTCACCGTGGTAGAGGCAATGACATGTGGACTTCCTACAATAGCAACCTGCCATGGCGGTCCAAAGGAAATTATTGTAGAAGGAATATCAGGATTCAATGTTGATCCATATCACCCTGATAAGGCTAGTGCACTTCTGTTGGATTTCTTTCAACGATGCAACGAGGATCCAAGCTACTGGGATAAAATCTCTGATGGAGGACTACAAAGGATCCGTGAAAGGTTTAATTTTGTTTAAAACATCTTACACATTTTTTTTAGAGGATCTTTTATATGCAAGACATCTAATTTACTGTGAGTGATAATACATCTACCGTCTCTCATTATCTGATGATCGTAGTGTTTTCTTGGTTCTGTGGCGTTTTCCAGTTATACATGGCAGAAATATTCTGAAAGGCTGATGACCTTAGCTGGAGTTTATGGCTTCTGGAAATACGTATCAAAGCTTGAGAGGCGTGAAACAAGGCGTTACCTTGAGATGTTCTACACACTCAAATTCCGTGAATTGGTGAGCTTATAAGTACAGGGCGCGCCTTTAAATCTTAATCGAAATGGAATGGTAAATTCCTTTATAATAATAACTTGGATTCTCTGATTTTGTACAGGTGAAATCAGTTCCACTTGCTGTGGATGATGAACATTAAGAAGCTCGTAGAGGTGAGGTGGATCAATAATAAAGCAGATGGATATTTGTGATGTACTCAATAGATGGTCTTTTTATACCGATGTCGGCCATTGTTTTGGTATGTTTCAATTATTATTTGCCACGTGTATCACTAATAATTTAATTAGAAATTACTCTGAAATGCTGTGGAGGGTATCCAGTTGGATTAACATTAAATTTCAGGGATGTGTGTAACACCTTTGCTTATTGTTCGTATATATTATAAGACGTAGCCTATGTTGTTGTCACATCAAGTATCCGAAGTAGTACTATGCAGTTGCAGGTTTAACCGAACGCGTTTTTTTTTGCCGGTTGTGGGTACTTTGTTCCTTTACAAAGTAACAAAATTGCAAATGTCCATTGCACGTGTTAAAAACAGTGAAAGATCATTGTGAACAAACTAACAAACACAAACGAATAAAATCGAGATGAAATTAAGATCAAGAACAGACGAACACCATTGAAGATATCCAAACTAGCATTTAGGGGGAAAAACTTCTTTAGACAATTTTGATTGAATTAGCGTTGATACAAATTAGAATTCTGTTTTCCCAACTTCCTACTTAACATACTAGAAGTATATATACTCCGCTGGATAATAACCGCGGTGTAACCGATTTCTAACTACCTAACTGATATCTCCAAGTTGAGAGTTCGACCTATTGTCCATAAGAGCAATCAAACTCCCATCTTGTGTCTCTTATAGTTTCAACACCCCCCTCAAGCTGGAATGGAGGATCAAATGCAGCTTGCAATCAAACTCTCATCTTGTGTCTCTTTGTCATGATCTGAATAGATGTTCTTGATAGGGAATTTGGGTAGTAATCTGTATAAGGTACCCCTATCCACAGGTTTAGTTAAGATATCAGCTAAATTGTCCTCGGTCTTTACTGGCATAGGTTTCAAAACTCTGGCTTGATATTTCTCCTTTACAAAATGACAATCAATCTCTATGTGTTTTGTATGTTCATGAAAAACTGGATTTTCCACTATGTACATGGCACTCTTGTTGTCACAAAATAAAGGAGCAACCTGTGAGTGTGTAATCTGAAAATCTGCTAAGAGATATAACAACCATTGTATCTCACAAGCAGTAACTGCCATAGTTCGATATTCTGCCTCTGAAGAGCTCCTACTGACCACTTCTTGCTTCTTGCATTTCCATGAAATTAGAGCATCTCCCAAGAAAAGGACATATCCTGTGACAGATCATCTTGTAATCTGACATCTGCCCCAATCAGAATCTGAAAAAGCTTTCAAAACTGGTGATCCTGTAGCTGGGAACATGATGCCTTGTCCAGGAGCTTTTTTCAAATACCTTAGTTGTTTACGAGCTACAGCAAGATGTTTTTCTGTAGGTTGATCCAAAAACTGACTTAACTGTTGTATGACATATGCTATGTCTGGTCTGGTGTTGTCTAGATAAATGAGTTTACTTACCAGACTTCTATAGTATGTATTGTTGGCAAGTGGTGGTGAGTCTTCCTTCTCAAGAGTTATGGTAGGATCCATTGGCACATTGGATGGTTTTGCCCCTAAATAACCAAACTTAGTTAATAAATCCAAACAATACTTCCTCTGATTCATGACTATTCTTTGTTTTGATCTTGCAACTTCAAAACCTAAGAAATACTTGAGCTCTCCCAAGTCTTTAATGGTGAATGCCTTGTGCAGCAGGTCTTTAAGATCTTTGATAGCTTGTAAGTTCAGGCTTCCCACAATGATATCATCCACATAAACTAGCAATGCCACAAAATCAGTACATGCACCTTTTGTGAACAGACTATGATCATTCTTGGATTGTATGTAGCCAGCTTGAACCAATGTTTGTGTCAACTTAGCATCCACTGTCTACTGGCCTGCCTTAGACCATATAATGACTAATTGAGCTTGCACACTGAATGTGGATATTGTGCTTGTAAACCATAAGGTAGTGTCATATATACCTCTTCATCTAAATCCCCATGCAGAAATGCTATGTTTACATCAAATTGATGTAAATGCCAATTCTTCATTGTGGCAGGCTCATGAACAATCTGATTGTGGACATCTTGGCCACAGGGGAAAAGGTTTCAATAAAGTCAATACCTTCAGTTTGATTGTACCCTTTTGCTACTAACCTAGCTTTGTATCTTTCAATAGAACCATCCGATTTTCTTTTAATCTTGAATACCCATTTGCAACCTATGGGAACTTTCCCTTTTGGTAAATGTACTATTGTCCAAGTGTTAGTATTATGTAGGGCATCTAAGTCATTTTTCATGGCTTCCTGCCATTCCTTAAACTGTGCAACTTCCTTGTAAGTTGTAGGTTCCTTGCCCTTGTCCAGTTCAGTGGTGAAAGTCTTGTATGTGGTAGATATGTTGTCATAATGCACAACATTCTGAATTAAATGAGATGAGGTGTGATCAGTATTCAAATTATGCTGATAATCTCTCAGGTATGTTGGTGTTGTCCTAGTCCTGGAAGACCTCCTTGTTGGCTCCATAGTTGGACCAGGTTGATGTACTTCATTTAGAATAGGACCTTGCACCTCCCGTGCATGATCATTTGAGATATCATTTGGGTGTGTAGGATCTAAAAAACCCTATAGTGGAGTGACATCTGCATAACAATCTTGACATAAGACATTAGGTACCACCACAGATGGATCTGGGGTGGCTGTTTTAGTAAATGGAAAATCAAATTCATGAAATATAACATCCCTAGATATGAAAATTTGCCCGGTGTCTATATCAAGGACAATATAACCTTTTGTATGAGCTGCATTGCCCAGATATACACACTGCTTACTCCTTGCTTCAAATTTCCCTCTACCTTGTACATTAGTACCAACAAAAACCAAACATCCAAAGACATTTAAAGCATAATAAAGAGGAGGAGATATATAAAACACATAATAGGGAGACTGATTTTTGAATAGTGGTGTAGGTGTTATATTGATTAAGAAGGTGGCATGTTGGAGACAGAATCCCCAGTAGATCATGGGAAGGTTTGCATGGAACCTTAAGGCCCTAACAGTAGCAAGTAATTGATGGTGTTTCCTTTCTACCACACCATTTTGTTGGGGGTATGGATACATGATGTCTCATGGACTATCCCTCTTTCATTATAATATTGAGGCATCTGAAACTCTAGGCCATTATCAGATCTTATGATTCTGACGTGTCTATTATATTGTGTATGCACCCATTCACAGAAATTTTGTATTAAAGATCTAGCATGTGCTTTATTTTTCATGAGAAACACCACAAATATCTACTGAAATCATCTACTAAAGACAAGAAATAAAATTCACCATTATGAGTGCCATGCCTATTTGTACCCCATATATCAACATGCACTAAATCAAACACATCAGGACTAGTAGAAATGGAAAACTCAATCTTTTTTGTTTAGCTAAAGGGCAAATATTACATTCATTGTCTGCTGGTAAAACAACATTAATGACTTTCTGTCTCTGAGTGGATAAATGTCCTAGCCTAGAGTGCCATAACAAAGAGTTGGACATAGCATTGCAAACAACAAGATGAGCAGATGAGGCAGATCTTGCTCTCAAAATGTAAAGGCCTATGATTAAACTAACTGAACCAGTCCTCTTATGTGTGATTGTATCATGTATCACACAACCATCACTATTAAATAACAAACAACATGGTGTACTTGCAATAAGTCTTCTAACAGATAATAAGTTGTATGAAAAAGCAGGCACACATAATACATTTTTGAGGATTAAATGGTCATTCAAAATAACCTCACCAATGTGTGAAACAGCAACATTTGCACCATTAGGCAAATTAACAATCAAGTTTCTAATAGAAATAGACTTGCTCATCATGTTAACACTGGACACCACATGATCTGTGGCTTCAGAATCAATTATCCAATCATAAGTGTTGCCTGTTTTGTCATCACCTAGAAACTGAACATCTGCAGTCATGATCGTGAGATGAGAGTGAGCACCAAGAGGTTCTGGATCTTGAATCTTTACATTCTTCAGCATGCTCAAAATGTGGTCATATTGTGACTTTGTCATGGTATTATTGACTGCTTCATCCACTGGTGTATTGAGGCTCCAACCATCATTTTCATCTGCATCTTGATAATATTCAAGAACAAATCCAGATTCAACATTGTTAACCATAATTGCACCTCTTCCTCTACCCTTACCTCTTCCATTGGGCAAGTCATATTTCTGATAACACCTCTCCATTGTATGACCTTCTTTTCCACAAAGAACATTGCATTTTCCTGCCATTGTTCTTGAAACTCCCCCATGCCATGCCTCTAGCAGCTCCATTGCCAGGAACCTGCCCCACAAACTGTCCATTTCTTTGATAATCACTAGAAGTTCTTTGCAAATTGGAACTCACACTCAAGGCTACATTTTATTCTGATGTGGCAGCATATGTAATTTGTGTTTCATGTTGTATAGCCATTGAAAAAGCAGTTGCAACATCCGGAAGGGGTTTTGACATAAGGATCTGGGATTTAACATTGCTATAGCTCTCATTCAATCCTTTGACAAATTTGATTACATAATCAGTTTCATTATATCTTCTATAGACGTTTAATGCATGACAAGTACAAGGAGGGATTGATCTAATTACCAAGAACTGGTCCCATAATGCCTTTAGTTTCGTAAAATACTCAGTGGCAGATAAGGGACCATGCTTAGTGTTGTAAATTTCTTCCTCAAGATTGGGCAATATTTACACACTATCTGAACCAAAACGCTTATTCAGATCATCCCAAACCTCTTTTGCTGTTTGAAGCTAAGACACACTCTGATATATACCAGGATCAACGAATTCAAAATCCAAGTAATGACAAGATCATTACACTCGTTCCAGGCTTCAAAATGTTCATGTTCATCATCTTCAGGTGGTTTAGGCAACGAGTCATCAACGAATTTTACTTTGCCTTTTGTAGAAAGAACCATACCAATTGCCCTTTCCACTGATGATTATTCTAAGCCCCTTTTAAAACTGGTTGCACCAGCACCATAGAAGTATTCTCTGCCGATGAATGAAATATGGATCTCTAACTCCTTGTGCTGCCAAGATTCAACTCAAGAACTCGAAGAAATAAAATCAAGAACAAACTACGAAGAACAGATTACGCAATTCTTCAAAGAAACAGTTGAAGAATCAGAAGCTATTAAGCTCCGATACCATGTTGAAAGCAGTGAAAGATCACCGTGAACAAACTAACAAACACAATTGAATTAAATCGAGATGAAATTAAGATCAAGAACAGACGAACACCATTGAAGATATTCAAACTAGCATTTAGGCGGGAAAAACTTCTTTAGAGAATTTTGATTGAATTAGCATTGATACAAATCAGAATTCTGTTTTCTCAACTTCCTACTTAACATACTAGACGTATATATACTCAGCTGGATAATAACCGCTGTGTGACTTCTAATTACCTAACTGATATCTTCAAGTTGAGTGTTCGACCTATTGTCCATAAGAGCAATCAAACTCTCATCTTGTGTCTCTTATAGTTTCAACAACACGTATGTTGTTCTTTTTTTCTTTTCTTTTTTTTGGCCGTTACTTCATTTGACATTTTCCAGTCTTTTATGTTGCAAGGAGACGTTTAATAAGTGAGCACATACAAGAGCTCTAAAATGTGTGTTGGATGAGGATGGGAATGTGGACAGACCCACCTCCCCTTCCAGTACTATGCATTTGATTAAAAAATACTAATAAACAATTCATTAAAAAGTGAAAATGCAATTCTCTCATCTTATATTTTTCATCTTCATCCTTCCTCCTCCTGCTTCTTCATCTTTTCGGGCAAGGAATCCTTTAATTTATTTATGGTTAGAATCAGTTAACCCACATATCCATTTCAATTCCTCACTTTGTGTTAACCATCGGTTAATCATTTCTATCATTTTGATTTATCAAATTTTTTCCCCCCTTTTCCTGGTTGGGGTCTTTATGTCCGGGATAGGATATTCTCTCGAGAGGATAAAGTATGCATAATCCAACCACACACCCCCAAAGCGTAAAACATCTAGTCATTGATTAACTTTTTCAAAACTACGTAGTTTAGTTCATTATATGTAAAAACATTAACTTAAGGGTAAAGTTACTTGAGAGGATCTTGGTCCCTTTATGTCCAAACATATGGATTCATGATGATTAGTGCTGCTTGGAATGGGATTCTTATAATGGTTACCATCTTAATTGTTGGAAAATTTAGTACTTAGGATTTGATAGAAAAGTTGAAACTCCAAGGCACGTTAAGAACGTTGTCTT
Source organism: Gentiana straminea (assembly GCA_036785695.1). Classification (NCBI taxonomy): domain Eukaryota; kingdom Viridiplantae; phylum Streptophyta; class Magnoliopsida; order Gentianales; family Gentianaceae; genus Gentiana; species Gentiana straminea. The sequence goes on from JAVUPR010000061.1 coordinate 4,824,850, forward strand.
TTAAGAGATGTTTTGTCTCACTCGTATGTCACTTAGGGATCAATCGAAAATCTCTCAGTGGAGGGTGTTTTGATTTAAATGGTGACTTGTTTTAATCAAACCCGATGACATTCTGCAAAAAATCTGATGATGTTGTGTATTGTGTGTATCTTCGTTTGCATATGTTGTGCCTTTTATAAACGAATGGAGGTATTCTTGCACGAAAATGGGGTTGTCACTGTTCACCAGATGCATACACTAATGTAAAGGTGCATTAGTTCGGAAATGATGCATGAATCTGAAAAATACATGAATCCAATCCGAAAAATATCGAATCCCGTTTCGTTGCGATAACATTAATTCGTACGACAATTAGTATACAAATGATTATAAAATATTTATTTTATTAAAAAACATTTAACATTAATTTGGGTTGTTGAATGTTCCGACAAAAATATTCAAAGTTCAGTTTTTTTTTCCAAGTTCACGATCTGAGTTTCTTTCTTTTTTTTTTTTTTTTTTAAAGAAGTTTTTTATTATTGATTTTTCTCCAAGTTGATGTGCTCTTTTTAACTACCGTGATCTACCATCTCAAAAAAAAAAAAAAAAAAAAAAAAAAAAAAAAAAAAAAAAAAACTATTGTGATCTACAAAGTGAAAAACCCCCCGACTAGAAGCTTCTCCTTGTGCAGCTCCGCCGCCCCTCCGGCGTCTTGCCGGAGGAGGCTTTAGTCTTTTTAGTCTTTTTAGTTTGTTTGTTGTTTGTGTCTTCTCTCGTTTTCCTCTTTCTCCTTGTTTCCTATGGCACCGATCTCCATGGTTGGTGGTGCTGCTTAGCCCGGCCACTTGTCGTTGTGGGCCCGATCTGATCTTATTTTGCTCCGGTGATGGCCGGTCTCCATTTTGTTGCTCACGGCAGTGGTCTTTTCCAAGCGGCAGATCAGTGGTGGCGGTGGTGCCTTAGGTTCTTTGCTGTCTCTTTGCCTATCTCTCTCTCTTTTGGTGCTATCATTGTCTGCTGCTGCTGCTTTCCCCTTCGGCCTTAGATCCTCCTCCTCCGGTGATCGTAGATCGGGCTTGTTATGTTGATTTCTTTGTTCTAGCTGATGCTGGTGGAGGCTATCTCAGCGCTTATGGAGTTTGGCTCCTCTGTCGGTTTGCTAGCAGCCGTTGATTGCTCTCTCTGGTTCAGTGCTGCTTTCGTTACCATGGCGCTGTACCTCATGGCGATTAGCGGTGCCTTGCTTCTCTGGTGGTGGGGTTTTCGGCGTTGGTGGCTAATGGTAGCTCTGTTTGTAGAGTGATAGGATTTGTTCTTTGTTGTCAAATGATGGATTTTGACGTAAAATGTCGAAATGTGAGGTGCTTTGTTATTGCACATGCTCTAAGTATTTATGGGGGTATTTATTTGTCTTGGCGTTGTTGTTTTTGTTGTTTTGTTGTTTTGTTGTTGTTTTTCTGGTTTTAGTGCCGGGTTGGTCCGGTTGTTGGGAGAGATTGTCACGTTCTAAATGTATAAGGAAATATAATATCATCTTTATTTACATCAATTGATTTTAGACGAATGATAATCGTTTGATCTTAACATGATATCAAAGACAGGTCATGAGATCGAACCATGAAGTAAACATTATTAACATTATTTTCACAATTTATGTTGTGCCAGTGTTGGAGTGAACATTATTAACATTATTTTCACAATTTATATTGTGCAAGTGTTGGGAGAGGTTGTCCACATTTGAGGGGGTATATTGAACTCCAATTATATTGTGCAAGCGTTGGAAGTGATTGCCACATTTTATATTGTGCAAGTGTTGAGAGAGATTGTCACACTTTAAATGTATAAGGAAATATAGTAGCACATTTACTAATACCAATTGATTTTAGTAGAATGTTAAGCGTTTGATATTAACAATTTAGTTCTTATTGTTATTATTTATATATAGTTTGTGTGCATTTTTTGGAAATACTATAATTTACCTCTTATGACATTTATTTTTGTAGAAATAGAATGAAATCATGAGAAGACAGAATGCACACATTCCGTTACTGGAACGTGAAAGAATGAACCTAAATAAATTGCATAATAAGTGACACATGAAGTAATGTGTATGCATGATAATAAGGTACAATGGTGGTGTAGGGTAGAGTGCATAAGTGGAAAGATTATGGGTTAGATGCGGAGGGTGAGGTAGCCCTATCTCACTACCCGCCTTTCCATACTGCCGAACACTAGATAAAGAAACGGACCACGGAGGATTTAATGCTCGTAAGAGGAAGACCGCATAGCTAACTAGTAGCTAAAACTACTACAGATCCGTAATACAACTTACAACTAACAAATCCTTGCCCTGCTCTGGCGGGGTGCCTCCAAAGACTAAGAATCTCCATGTTAAGGGTGGTAAACAAACCGCTACCCTTGGACCAGATGTAATGTTAACTAAGTCTTCGGGCGTGGAACAAGTTAAAAACCTTGCAATACTAAGCAGCTTGCTAATTAGCGGGGGTGTTGAGTGGATCATTTCGTTTATGCATCTTAAGAGTAAGATAGAGTCAACTATGCATCTTTAGGGCTTTAGAGTGCCCGTCGAGAGCTAGACTCTACCTATATAAGGTAGATGTAACGAACAAGGGTAAGCCTACAAGACTCCTTTTAGCTTTACTTTACTCCATCTTAAAGAATAAAAAAAATGATAAATAGTTTATCTGTCTTCAATAGTTAGGTCAGAATATTTGGGTATCGGAGAAGAATTATGCCTTCTTTCACCCACCTTACCTTATTGTAGCACCCTAACATACATTATCATCCATTTAACCCTACCCTACCTTACCTCACCTCATTCATCCTGCTATACTCAACCTTACTCCATTATCCGCCAACGGCGGAGCCTCATATATCAAAACGAAACGACGGGCGCAGACATCGTTAAAATGATAAATTGCTTAAGTTTTAACTATAAAAATATATATGGACACCGCTGAAAAAAATACCTTAAAAAAGTTTATGAATCCCGTTGAACAAAAATCGTGCGTCCACCCTTGCTATCCAACTTCACCTATCTTACTATGCCTTACTTGACCCTACCCAACTCGTCAAATACCCCTAAATCTGGTCGACTTAGCATAACTTCCCTCTTTCTTCTAATATTGTCACCGGACTCCTTCATTTGTATCGCATCCTTTTGATTCTGAACACCCAAAACCATACTTGACCGAGCTATGCACAAGGGCTTAGAGGGCAAGTCCACCTGATTTTTCAAACTAAAAAACAGATATAAAGTCTACCCCATTAAACCATCTTAATACACTCTATCAAATCATTCGAATACAATTCACTGGTTCAATTCATGGATCCGGCCTTGCAGTTACGTACCTTCTTATGCATGACGATTTTGTTTGCCACATCAAATTGGGGTGAGTTCCAAGATGCACTTCTAAGGAACGGTGATCTGCAAATTTTGTGGTATCCAAAGAGAAATGAAAGTCCGTCAAACCGCAATCCATAATTCGTTAGGAATTCTTGGTAATTCAAAATGTTGTTTTTGAGACTTATCATCTGTAAATTAAAATTGTCACAAATTGTAGAATGTTCTATAGAATTCAATAAAATCGGGCGTTCATGCAAGGAAAATTTGTACTAAAAGAGAGTAATTTTCTTATGTTAGAAAAAAGCGTGTTATTTTATGTGTGTTAAACCTTTCGTATCCGGGGGAGGGAAAAAAAAACGTGTCATTTCCAAGTTGAAACTTCCATGACATACGGCCTCAATTTCCCTACTAAGAATAACTAGTTATGGGAAAGCGGCTCCTCTGTTGTGAAATGAACATAGCACGAGCTGTTGTGACTCAAAACGGCGTTGTTTTGAGTAAAAACGACGTCGTTTCGTTCTGAGCTTTAAAATAATAATAAATAAATAAAAAAGCTTTAAAATAATAATAAATAAATAAATAAACATGAACGCGACGATGTTGTTTTAGCCCAAAACGACGTCGTTTCGGGCTCACAGCACGGACACAGCTGACGGCAACACGGCAGAGAATCCCAATTCCTAGTTATGGTATAGCACAAAGTTTAAATGGATGTACCGTATAAATTAGGTATATAGGGGAACAAGAAATACTATTGTTTAATCAGATTTCAGAAGGCCTACTTAATTAATGCAGTGGGAGGGATGAATATATAATTTAGATTAACTAGTCAACTTATCGATCACGTGTTCACATAAAACAATTAAACATAATAATATTACTAATTGTGGAGTATACCTCTGACTCCCTCAAGTCAACCAAAAAATAAATGGAAATAAAGATAATTACTACTCCCTCCGTTTTTATTTATATGTTGCAGAGAGAAGAATCATACAGATTAAGAAAGTAATTAATATGTGTTGGAAATGTATTTTTTTTATTGAAAATATAAATATTTTGTTGGTAAATGTGTCTTTAGTATTGAAATTATGTTTTTTTATTAGAGATGTAAATATTTTATTGGTAAAGGAGGAAAAAATAATAAATGATGCATTGAAAATGTAAAATGACAGATAAATAAATAAATGACAAATTTTGAAATTTGACAGATAAAAAAAAACGGAGGGAGTACAATTTATTTATTAGTAAAAATTAAATGTACGGTAGTTGAGTATGACGAGAGATCACAACTTAGTTGTGCAAGAATATTGGCATCGTATAAGTACTCCATTATTATTTTTTATTTTTTTATTTCTGGATCCTACATAATCGATCATGCATGTTTCCATGTGACGATACGATATGCCACCCTTCCACGTGGAATGATCTGAGTAGTCCAGTTGGAATGTGGAAGAGGTCCAGGTATGACAATGATGTCGAGTCGGTAGAGACATCTCGACATGATCAAGATTATTTACATTATGAGGCTAAAGAGGAAACCATGAAAAGCTATCTAAGAGTGGTTCAGAGACTGATGACAAAATTCAAGAATGTTCGTATCGAACAGGTACCGAGGAACGAGAATAAACGAGCTGATGCCTTATCTAAACTGGCGTCTAATTTCAAATCAAAAAAGAAAGTCCTGGTAGAAATGTTGTCAGAACGTAGCTACGAAGAAGTCGATGTGCAACCAATCAGTCAGGGGTCGACGTGGATGGACCCGATAGCCGCTTATCTTAAAGATGGGATTCTACCATCGGATAAGTTTCAAGCAAGGAAGGTGCGATTACGATCGGCGAGATACGCATTATTTGATTATGTTCTTTACGGGAAGTCATTCGTAGCGCCCGGACGCGATGCGCGTCGGAAGAAGAGGGAGCATATCTTCTCGAGGAAATACATCGGGGAGTATGTGGAAATCATTGTGGGGCACGAATGCTGACAAGGAAATGTAGGCTAGCAGGGTATTTCTGGCCCTCAATGCAGAGAGATGCAAATGAGTTAGTTATGAAGTGTAAAGCGTGTCAGGTTCATGATGTGATAACGCATCAGCAAGCTCAAGAGATGAATGTCATCGAGTCTCGTTTGGCCGTTCGACGAGTGGGGTGTCGATATAGTAGGGCCCTTGCCTCGAGCCCCGGGAAATCTAAAGTTTGTTGTGGTCGCGGTCGATTATTTCACCAAATGGGCCGAGGCTAAAGCCCTTGCGACATTAGAGCTACAACCATCAAGAAGTTTTTGTGGGAAAATATTTTATGCGGGTTTGGAGTCCCCAAGTACACGATCTCGGACAATGGCACTCGGTTCTTGGATGAAAGGGTACAAAGGCGGCTCAAAGAGTTTAAGATCGAACACGAACGACATCCGTGGCTCGACCTCGCCGAACGGACAAGTCGAGCGGACCAACGGACGTTGAAGTTCGGTCCGAAGAAGCGATTGGAAGATGAGGGACGCGATTGGGCAAAGCACGGTTGCCAAGCATCTTGTGGTCGTATCGAACTGCACCCAATGCGGCTACTCGAGAAACTCCTTTCGCAATGGCCTACGGGTGTGAAGCGGTTATACCAGCAGAGATCGGGTTGTCTTCACCTCGGGTTTTGGCTTATAATATCGAGACAAATGAAAACAACCTCAAGCAGGCGAAAGATGATGTCGAAGAAAGAAGAGAGTTCGCATCACATCGAGTGGCTGAGTATAAAAGAAAGATGTCACAATACTATAACGCTCGGGTAAAGTATAAATATTTCCAAGTTGGTGACCTCGTGCTGAGAAAGAATGAAGCAAGCAGACAAGACCCAATAGGCAAACTCGAGCCGAATTGGGAAGGCCCTTACAAGATCCTGAAAGTCCATCCTAAAGGGGCATATCAACTTGGAAGGTCAGATGGAAGCACTGTGCCTCGAACCTGGCACGCCACTAATCTTAGAAAGTACTATGTGTAATTTTCATTTCCGTTTTGGTGATTGTAATGCGTCGAATCGACCATCAAGGCTTTATGTTTGCAATTTATGAAATTTTCTTTGAACCATCATAGCAAGTACCCGTCGATACGATGCGTTAAAGTTTTAATGCTTATCACTCCTAACCTGCTAAAGCGAACATCAACTCATACTTAAAGTGTATCATGAGTCATGAACTCATGCTTCACTTTGGGGGAATAGAGAGGAATTAAGTCGATATGACTACACCTCGCACAAGAAAGGGAATTAAGTCGATATGACTACACCCTAAATAATCGAAAGGGAATTAAGTCGATATGACTACACCCTAAATAATTGAAAGGGAATTAAGTCGATATGACTACACCCTAAATAATTGAAAGGGAATTAAGTCGATATGACTACACCCTAAATAATCGAAAGGGAATTAAGTCGATACGACTACACCCTAAATAATTGAAAGGGAATTAAGTCGATATGACTACACCCTAAATAATCGAAAGGGAATTAAGTCGATACGACTACACCCTAAATAATTGAAAGGGAATTAAGTCGATATGACTACACCCTAAATAATCGAAAGGGAATTAAGTCGATACGACTACACCCTAAATAATTGAAAGGGAATTAAGTCGATATGACCGCACCCTAAATAATCGAAAGGGAATTAAGTCGATATGATCGCACCCAAATTAATCGTAAGGGAATTAAGTCGGTATGACTACACCCCAAGAGAGTCGCAATCAAAAAAGGCAAGGATCACAAACCAAATAATTAGATAAGGAGAGTCAAGTGAAATCCAAATTTGAACGAGTTCATCAACAAAAAATAAAGCAAAGACAAAGAAAGTAAATGTTTAAAAAGTACAACCAAATCGAATAAACGTTGTTTTAAACTCGAAATTAGGAGGGACCGACTCGGACGCGTTGGGGTTAGTTTGATCTTCAATGTCGACATCCTCCTCAACCTCTTGGTTCGAGCGGGGACCACATACTTCTCATACAAAGAGACACCAGACCGGAGATCGTCGAAGTAGCGGCCATATCGAGGGATAGCTTCCGTGTCGTATAAGTGCGCCTTTCCGACACTAGACACTTCAAATTCGGGAAAGGCGGCCTTCACTTCGTTTAGTGCGTTCGTGAAGCCTCCCTTCATCGCTTGAGTCATCAACAACATCATTTCGTTCTTAAACTGCGAAGAGGCCGGATAGTCTTTCCTAGTCGTCTCCCGGCGAGCCGCGAAACCGTCGACCTCGAATTGAAGGTCGTCCCGAGCCTTGATGGCGTTAGCCAGCTCGGTCTTGGTGGCCTCGAGCTCCAACCTTACTTTGGACAATTCCCCATCTCTTGCAGCCAGCGCCTTCTCCGCCTTGGATAAGTTGAGTTGAGATGCTTCGAGATCGCCTCGCAGTCAAGCGTCGTCCATCTATCTTCTTTACCGATGCCTCGAGCTTCTCAATTTTGGCGACCCGCTTCTTTATAGTCTCCTCTTTTTCCACCAGGGAGGCAGAAGACTCCATCCTGACCGTGGCCACTTGAGTCATTAGCCGAGCCTGCAAAACATGAGAGGCCTTAAAATGGAAGATCTTGAGATTATAAAAGCCTCAAAACTATGAAGAATTAAAGGCTTACAGCTCGCATAGTTTTGGTAAACCAACTGCTGAACTCTTCAGGAGCCATGGCCTCCAGCTCGGTGGTAGAGGTCTCCGGAATCATGTCGATGCTCGTGGCCTTGGTGGAGGAATGATGCGAGCTTCCTTCCCTACACCATGTCGGATCTCAGTAACTTTAAGGCGTTTCCTTTGGACGAGGTTCTCCTCTTGCTGCTTCTCCACCACAGCTTCGTCAGGTTGATTTCTCAAAGTGTTAGAGGACGAAGCAGGAGTCCCAGATCGAATCGGAGTCCTTTGATTCCCAGAAGCTGTCGAGCCGGATACGGCCTTCTTCGATCTGATGCCGATCAGCTCCTGGATTTTCTTGGGATCTGTCTTTTTCGGGTCTAACACCTTAGTTGACGATTCCATCTCTGAGAAATACTCCACTGCAAAAGTCGAAATCATTATTAATAAAAAATCGAGACGGAAATGAGTAAACAGAAAGAAGTATAACAGTTCGATAAAATAACGAAGGTCCTACACAAAGCCCGGACTTCTTCATCAAGCTCCATATAAGCGCCCGGGCCTGCCGTCTCGATGTCAGCATAAGCGTATAGAGGATGCGAGATTCCGAGTTGCAATATCGGGACGAGCTTGCTCAAGCACCCCACACGACACGGGTGGATCGGAGTCAAGCTTGTCATGCCACTTCTTAGGTCTTTGGTGCCAAGTATGTATATCGAGGTCACCAAGACCGTGTCGAATGAAGAAGAAGTTAGGTTTCCAGTCGCCGTGAGAAGATATGGCCTTCCGAACAAATTCCGGGACCAAAGGGCGTTTCGAAAGGTATACCACCCCGCGTCTTGCGCGGTCCCGGGATCGAATAATGCGTCGGAACGGGCGCACCGTGAATTCGACTTTAGCCACTCGACATGCTAGGACAAAGCCCATGAGACTTCTAACACCATTCGGAGCCAATTGAGCAACACATATCCGGTAGTGTCGAAGCACTTCGATAAGACACGGATCGAAAGGATATCTTAATCCTTCCTTTAGCTGCGCTTCATAAACGGCGCAAAAACCAGGAGGAGGATCACAAGCGAATTGATTTTGACCTCGAGGGACTTGCATGTTGTCGGACGAATACGGAATATCGAACCTCTCGGCATAAAGCTTTAACCTTTCCCTCTCGTTAGAGCGGATACGCATCCGTATGCACCACGACCTTTCATTACGGTTTGTCGTTTCGTAGGCGTCGGGAAGTCGATTCTTCTTCCTCCCTTACCTCCTCTCCTTCTTCCCCGGTGGACTTCTGGCCAGATGTATCAAGTTGTTCGGAAACCGTTACTTCCTGAGATTCGTCCTCGGACACGGCGATTTCCTCTAAATTTTGAGAATCGCTCTCACTCACCGACATGGGAATGGGAAAAGCAAAGAAAACAATGAAAATAAGAAAGAAACGAGAGGAAATTCAAAGCTTACTTGCGATTTTGTATGAGGCGGGAAAAATGGATGAGAATGAGTAAGTTTAGACTCTTCACCGGCTTGGGACTCCTTTTATCTTCAAAGATCTCCAAATGATTCGAAGGGACGGTTTTTGGACAGTTATAAAGAAAGTATCGCGTATATCAAGGGTTTCCAACCAATAAAAACGTTTCGTTTCCTGCGCCCATTTAATTCTGATGTAGAATGACGTCATCCTATGGGAACCTATGGCGGTTAGGGTATTAGCCTAAATCCCGCCAAAAGGAGGCCTCGAATCAAATGACTTTTTCAAATTTTCAGATCCGACTTTAGCATCTCAAAGGGCCTCGTCAGATCTCGGGGGCTTATGACGATACGATATGCCACCCTTCCACGTGGAATGATCTGAGTAGTCCAGTTGGAATGTGGAAGAGGTCCAGGTATGACAATGATGTCGAGTCGGTAGAGACATCTCGACATGATCAAGATTATTTACATTATGAGTTATATAGGAGGTTACCACATCGGCATGACCATGTCGATGTACATCGAGCTGATATCTAAGAGGTAACTTGGACAGGAGGCCAAGGTCATTTTTGTCAATAAATTAAACCGCCCTAAATGTAGGGCGGAAGGGGGCATGAGCCTATAAATACGTGCATCCAGGAACTACGTTAGGCCGATTCCCGGATCGTAGGCAATTCAAGATACATTCTTGAACTTGACCGCCGTACAACATAAAAACTACCATCTTTCCATAAAAGACACCATCTTTTTCACATTACATCCTCTTTCTATTTCACCCCTAGATTCTAAACAACCTTGACACATCACCGGTGCTTTATTTAGCATCATCACCATGTGATGAAAACTCATAATTAATTCGGTTGCAAACATAAAAAAAACTACAAATCAGTGTATTAAAGTTGAAGAACACAATTAATTAAGTTCACAAGCACGCAGTAGCAAACTGTTACAGACATATTAAAAACGACTCACTAATTACTTGTTAATTTCAACTTGAACAACTTACCATGTGCGGTGCACAATCGTTTGACAATTGTAATACATACACGATCGATGAATAAAGTCTCCCTATTGGAAAAAAAATGTTTTATATTCTAATTAAGGAACACTTTTTTTTTTTTTTTTTTGACACAATTAAGGAACACTTGCTTTATTATACTGAAACCAATATTTATTAATATCTACCTCACTTATGAGTTATGAGCAAATCTAATTTGCAGAAAAATATCTTGTACTATATATAACATTAATGTACTAGGTTATTGAGATCTATCATATATCAATCTTCTTCTTCTTTTTTTCTTAAATTTCCCGGTATCCGGAACCCACTGGTCCGACTAATCCGGAATTAGATCTAGGTCGTGCCTGCAGAGTCTGACTCTTATTCAGGGGTAAGGCCTGACCAAGAGCTCTTTCAACATGGCGACTCAGAGGAGAATCGAACCGGTGACCTTCCTAGGTATTCTCAAGTCACTTACCACTTGAGCAAAGCTACTTGGTTTCAATTTTCTTTAACTCAACCACAAAATTTTAAATGGGTAAAAAAGGTCAAGTCGTTTACAAATAAAAAAATTGTTAAGTAAAAGTCATTAATCTCATTAGGGTGTACTTGTACATACCTTTGACTAATATAATATACATTTTAACAAAAAAAAATAATGAACTAATTTTTTTAGTTGACTTCTATCTGCACTATAAAATAACTGTTGGCACCACATTTTTTTTAAATTTTATATACTTCACAAGTCACAACACCAGTAAATTACATTTGCACACCACAATCAATCACAAGTTTCATTTATTACTATTAAGTCCTCAGGTTTTATAATCGTTACAATTTAATCATATAATTGTTTAAAATAACATTTCATACATATATATTGACAGCACATTATTTTATAATTTTTGTAGTAAAATTTCTTTTGCCTGTATGAAAAAGGGAAAAAAAAAAAAAAAAAAAAAAAAAAAACAGTCGGGTAAAATAATCCTATTTTGAGTTTTAATGCATGGGTTAAAAAAATGTTATAACCAATAATGTTAAAAAGAAAAATAAAAAACCATTTTCACATTATTGATCTGACTGAGAAATATTAATCAACATTGCACTATAAAACATTCATCATACCACATGATATCATGAAGATCTCACGTGACTCGTTAAAGGACATGATATCCGGAGGTCACGTGACCATCCAAAATTTTAATTTAGTACTAAAACAATATAGTGCTGTAAAAAAATATAGTTTTGACGTTTGTAAATCTTCGAATTTCCACTGATAAACACTAGTATAATAAATTCATGGATCCGTCATGGTTCGATGATCATTTTACCCTCTACATAGGAGATGATCAATATTATAACCGTATCAATAATATCTTGAATTATAGTTTATCAACTTATTAAAAAAAAAATAGTGAAGGAAATCAACTTATTAATTGAAGGAGACTTTTGCCACCTATCCCTTAATTTCCTGTACGTAGTCGTGGGCTCGTAGTAGATGGATCATTTTATTCACTAACATATTGTGTTCTCAATCTCAATCTTCATAACAACAAGTAATAGAAAAAAGTGAAGATATATATATGCACGACATTTTCTTATAATGTATTTTTACATAATTAATAATAATTTAATACCAGTGGGCTGCTATATGTCTTATAATGATCAATTGTATAAAAAGTATATTTGACATATATACTGCTAATATAATATTCACTTGCGAGGCACTCAGGCACGTGCTCTTTTTTTTTTTTTTTGAGAAAAGGCACATACTTTTTTTTAACGGTTACAAAACAAATGTAACAACTAATACATATATCTAAATTGAAACTTAAACCTAGGATCTTTTGATTGGGATGTCTCAATTTAACCGTGTGGATAAAACTCATTGCCCTAGGTTGTAATACCACATCGTTAAAATAGTAGAATTCTCAACTATATATATGTGTGTGTGTGCGCGCGTGCGAGACATAATTTTTTTATTAATTGAATTAACCCCTTTTAAACCAAGCGAAAACGGCGGTCTAAACAGATAACCGAATTATTTATAACTAAGACCCATTTCAAGTGTATTTTTTAAATTGTCCGAATTATTTATAACGACGGTCTAAACAGATAACTCCTTTAAACCAAGCGAAAACGACGGTCTAAACAGATAACCGAATTATTTATAACGACGGTCCGGCGACCTTGCATAGGTACATATTCTTAAATTGTCTACCACAATGTTTCTAATTTTCAATAGAAGATCCGTGACTCAAATGTAATATGGTTATATTCAAAAAAAAAAAAAAAAAAAAAAAAAAAATTTGTCGGAAAGTCAAAATTTTCCAACTTTAATTAATGGCTAGTATTTATCTCTATGTATTCGTTTGTCAAAAGGTAATAATAATTGTTCATAATGTCTTTCTACAAATCTGGGGGAATTGATTCCCTCCGGGCTAGATATGCCCCTGCTTATTTCCTCTTATGAAGATTGAAATGATACATATTCATTAGTAATACTTTCTTCTTCTTTTTTTTCCCGAAACGAAAGAAAATTTTATTAAAATACCATATCGAAAATTACAAACGATTATCGTCCTGATGTATGAGAGTAGATAACCAAACCGGAAAAAGATCAACCCAATGAAAGCTAATTCCACAAGAACGCGCACAATGCACTACCGAATGACTAGCAACATTAAACTTACTACTAATTTGTAAAAAGTCGCAATACTCAAATCTTTTATTCATTAGCAATACTTGATTATTTTACATTAGATCCGGAGTCACAGGTCTAGTATGCGGTCTGTAACCGTAAGATTACCGAGGCACAAGCCGTCCTATAAAAGAGAGGGGAAGTACGCTTTTATAGTAAACTAGAATAATCATGATGCAAATCCTACTTGATGCACCACAACCAATAGAAAAATTTATGGATGACATGGACCCTTATATGAAAAAAAAAATAAACATCAATCATAAATTTTGAAATTGATGACTTGATGGTCCAATACTTACAGTTGGACCACCCAAAAATTAGTGAACCCCTACACATCCATATGGTTACCTCTTTAGTTTTTCATTGGAAACGTTTTGCCTCTCTTTATGGTTTTATGTAATCCTTAACAAAAAAAACCAGAAATTATGTATTGGTTTACTTCAAACCCTTTGACAATCCCAAGAATTGAACTTACCTACGTGGCACATCTTTAGTGGCCCAACATTAAGTTTAGAGAGAGACATGCTTTTCTGAGGGCCAGAACCCCAGTAGCCGAGCTAGAATAGTTCGGGTACTCTCCTCAGTTCCTCTAGGTCGGCCAATGGTTAGGGCCGACCTCCGAGCAATGTAGGCACCAATATTGTCCCGACTCCTACAAGTCGGCTGACACTTGTGTTCAAACTTATTCATATCCGACCTATGTGGTCGGCTTAGGTCCCTCTCAGACCTAGGCCCCTTGCACACGCTCATGAATCAGATAATTATGGGAGGAATCCTAGGCCATAAAGGCTCCAATCTTTATCATGTAATACGAATAGTCGTATATCACAATTATCTCCTAAAATCAAGCAGATCAATTAATTTCTATGTTTTCCTCAGGGACCAAGGCAATCAGAGTCCATCGTATACACGCTACACGCTAACTCTAGGGCACAAACCCCTATATATAAACCATCCCTAAGGAACTACGGAGACTTGATTCCAATTGACATATTGGATACGTAGGCAGCTCGATCACCCTCAAATGCAGTCTAAAACACTTCAAAATCACCCCTCCCCATCTTTTCATCTGCGTTTTAGGAGCTTCATAAGTGTGGAAATATTACTCAGCAGACGGAGACTAGATTTGATTCCAATTGACAATTAATATGTATTGGATACGCTAGCTAGCTAGTCTCTCTATCTCAATTGTATCTATTTATACATCCTTTTACTCAATGAATCGATCTTGTGTTTATCACATTCTCAAATGCGAGCCTTACTAAGTTCTAAAAAATCCGCATTTGCAAAACTCGGTTCTTTTTCGGAAAAAAACACTTCAAAATCACCCGAACCTCTTTTACCCTTGATGGTCAATTACTTCATCATTTTATCTGCGATATTTAGTCGAGCTTCGAGAAAATAACCAAGGTTATTAGTCGTGAGAGTCAAAATACCCAATGCCGAGAGACCTTTACTCAAAAAAGGATACATATAGACGATACGTAACTCAATACTTTTGGATTCGTCTAGATATGTTGGAAACTCACCCCCGGAATGATGTTAAAGCGCCGCACTCTTTAAAGACATTATCGAGAAAAAAGAGATGGCCTCTTTAGAATTTTGATCAAATCCATGTTTGCCGAGGTCTCGCCGATAAAAATGGGAAGCGTTTCGTGACCACCGCAAAGCTCCGGAATTGATAGGAAAGGTGACCATGAGGAAGAAGATGAATTGATACTTGTCGCATTGAGGGAGGTAGTCACACGACAACAAGCCGCCGGATTGTTGATGGCCTCATCCCATAACGGTAATAAAAATCTCATTACTCAACTTAAGCCATGTCCCCAAATTCACAATATTAAGACTGGCGATGGATCTATCTCTAGTGCAAAAGGTTTTGGTCGAGGTGCGACTTACTAATAAGATATGCCTGCAGAATGTCCTATTTGTTCCAAAATTAGATTGCAATCTCATATCCGTCGTAAACTTACTAAAGATTTGAACTCGGACCGTTGTTTTTAATGAGAATCGGTGCACATTCCGGGATCATTCCTCAAAGGCGTGATTGGGACCGCTAAACCTTGCTCGGTCCGTTTGTGGTCAACCCCGCCGAAGACAAGAGGCGAAGACGAATCGCCTCGCGGCTCGCACTCAAAACCTAGACAATATCATGTTATGGCATTATAGACTAGGACATCCCGAGTTTTAGTTATTTAAAGTCTATAGATCCCGAATTGTTTAAAGGTTGTAATTTGAATGATCTTTCAATGTGATATTTGTCGGTTTGCTAAACTCACCAAATCCGTGTATGCAAAATTACCTTACTTACCATCCACACCATTCACCTTAATTCACGAGTGACGTATGGGGACCTCAAGAGTTAAAAGCATAACGGGAAAGAGGTGGTTTGTTACCTTCATAGATGACCACACCAGAACCACTTGGTTATTTTTAATGAAGGATAAGTCTGAAGTTGGACCCATCTTTCAAGAATTTTACAACATGGTCTCCACTCAGTTTGACACTAAGATCAAAATCTTGAAGACTGACAATGCTCTTGAATATTATGAGTCTCATCTCAGTAATTTCTTGATGGATAAAGGGATTGTCCATATCAGTAGTTGTGTTGAAACCCCTCAGCAAAATGGGGTTGCTGAGAGAAAGAACAGCATCCGCTTGAAATGGCTAGGTCTATTATGTTTACCACAAATGTTCCAAAATATATGTGGGGTGAAGCCATATTGACTTCCACATACTTAATCAACAGACTTCCCAAAATGAGGTACTTAGGCTTCAAAACTCCTATCAAAACCCTACTTCTATGGCCCGAAGCAACTGGTTTGGCGTGGTTAAATGATATCATCAATTGATCACACCATGTTTGTCAAGACAACCAACGAGAGGAGGTCCATTCTAATTGTTTATGTGGATGATATCACACCGGGGAAGACGAGATCCAAAACTTGAAGACTCTACCGGCAAAGGTGTTCCCGGGCTACCTCAAGTACTTTCTTGGTATGGAAGTAGCTAGAAACACCAATGGCAGTCTCCCAAAGGAAGTATGTCTGGACCTACCGAAGGAAACTCATGCCGGGATCTCGTCGTATCTCATATGCATGGTGACATTCTTGTCCGGAAAGAACAATATCAAAGGCTTGTAGGCAAACTTATACCTTTCTCATCCTGCATTTACGGTTAGTCAATTCATGCATTGCCCTACCGAGCAACATTGGGATGCGGTGAATAGGATACCGAGGTATTTAAAATCCACTCCCGGCCAAGGAAGTCTACCGATAGATTACTCTTGTGTTCGGGGCCGGATGTCACATTGACGGGAGGTCTACCACAGGCTATTGCTCATATATATGGGGGAAACTTGGAGGAGCAAGAAACAACCTCTCGTGTTCAAGCCGAATAAGGTTATCTATGGCTAAAAAGAAGGCGTAAAATACACCTTGTTGTGGGATACATATATGATAAAACCAACGATTTTTGGATTATTCAAATCGTCGAATGCGATATTCTTACCAAGGCTGGCTTATGTTAGAAGGATGGCCTCTTTATTTGATAATCTCTAGGATTTCGTGCATAATATTTTGTACACCTTATTTAATTGTAAAATTAATTGTCCGGAATTGATATGGTGACCACACGACAACAAGCCGCCAAGCTAGGCAATTGCAACGCCAACAATGCGACGAAATCTAGAAGGATGCTAACAACCGGAATTGATATGGTGACCCACGACAACAACGAAGAAGTCTCTCTCGACACAACCACCAGGCGTTGGTAGATCAACTCACGGCTCTAGATAACGCAACAAAACAAGTTGTTCTCAATGTCGTCTTGGTAGAGGAGGACGAGGAAGATAAAGACCTGGAAGGTCTAGAGGAAGAGGATCGCCTTGAGGAAAATTCACAGGATCCGGATCTACAGGAGGGAGATCCATCAGGAGAGAATTCCCAGGAACAAGATTTGGAGGAGGATGACCCCAATGATCGGACCTGGTAGCAAAATCCTTCTCCTCCTAGGCACAAAAGAGCCAAGATGGATGATCTGTCAACCTCATCAAATTTAAGAAAACAGTTGGTCGTTCCCCAGGCGATGGAGGCGGACCGCGCCGAGTAAGACGCTATAGCCGGAAGGAGATCTGCACTCTCTAGCTCTTGAATCCCCTTTTTCTGAGCAGATCGAAAACTATCCTCGGACGGTGAGGTTTAAGATCCCAAATTTGGAACCCTATGAAGGAACCAAAGACCCCAGGATCACTTGTTCCATTATCTTACGCACGTGAATCTCGACTGTGTCCCAGAAGAGATGAAGTGTAAAGCATTCCCAGCATTTCTCACCGGCCAAGCTCGAGAATGGTTCAAGAAGATACCGGTCAAGACGATCTACAATTTTGATACCCTGGGAAAGATGTTCCTTAACGCTTTTATCACGGCGAAGCCATTTCAAAAGAATGCTACCCACTTGTTTTCTCTCAAACAGGAGCGAGACGAAACCGCGTTGCAATTTCTTAAGTGGTTCAGCGAAGAACCAGTCCAAGTACGAGACGCTGACGATCATGTTTGGATCGCGTCCTTTGCGGCAGGACTACGTGAAGGGAGGCTGTATGCCAATCAGATCAACAAGCTCCCTGTGTCTATGGAAGAGTGCATAGAAATACCGTTCAAGCATTGCCAAGCAGAGGAAGCCAACCGACTGAAGCGGGAGTTGGAATAATCAGAGTCCAAGAAAGAGAAGGCTGAAGATACTTCCGAGAAGAGAAGGAAGTCGTCTGGAGATCGTACTGTCGGATCAGCTATTGGCCGATCCGAAAAGAAGAGTGCCTTGCAACCGCGAGACTTCCCGGTGTTAAACAGGCCTTGCGAACTCGTGCTCGCGGTCATGGAAAGAAAGGGTTTAGCGCGAACTCCTATGCCGCTGCGAAGCCCCCTGGACAGAAGGGACCAGAGCAAGTTTACACCTATCACTAAGACATTGTGCATGATCTGGACAATTGTAAAGATTTCCAAAGAGACGTGGACGCAGCAATTGCCGAAAAGAGGTTGGATGAGGTCGTGGAGCGACCTCAGTATGGTGAACGTTGGGGTCGGCGAGATTACCCGCCGAGAAACTACAATCGAGATCGGGAGGGCGAGCCTCAGCGAAAAAGAGATAGGTCTCCAGAGGGGGTCAGCAGATAGACAACCGCCCGGTTAATACCATCAACACTATTGTGGGTGGCCCCGGTCATGCGTTCGGAGACAGCAACATCGTTAACGCCTGAGCTGGGGGCGTACAGACGAACAGAGGAAATCAGATTCCTTTTCAGGAAGTAAGCTACGGGCCTAAGGACCCACTTTCGCTGGTCCCGAACAACGAAGGGTTGGTTATTGAAGTCGTGGTGAATAAAAATTTGGTGAATAGGGTTTGCGACGACACGGAAACGCCGTCAACGTCCTCTACTTTGCGGCTTTTCATGCAATGAGCCTTAAGGAGTCCAAGCTGACTCCATTTTCAGCACCTCTGTTTGGATTTGCCGGCCCTCATGTTCATCTCATGGGAATGGTTCGGATCGCGACAACGTTTGGGAAAGAGTCAGCGGGAAGGACTCTAATGGTTAACTACGTCGTGGTCAAGTCTTCGTCAGCATACAACATCATCTTAGGAAAGCCTGCTCTGATTGATCTTCGGGCCGTAATTTCCCCAGTCACATCAGTTTAAAGTTTCCGACCGCCCGCGGCTCGGTTGAAATCAAAAGAGATTTAGAAGTCGCCCGAAGTTGCTACGCGGCCACCATCAATGGCAAAGGAGTTATCTTGGCTTGATCTGATCGGCAAGTCTTTATCATTTATTGATTTCCGTAGTCTACTTCTTGTTTCCGCATTTTTATTACGCTCTTCCTTTTTCAAGTCTTGGACATTTTTACATCGTTGAATAAATTTTAATTTTCGTCATTTACTTATCTTGTTTTATAAGTCTTTAAAGACCAGCTAACTAATATACTCCACGTATAAAGTTTTAAACGAGAAGTCAGCACTAGTTTGCCCCCGTTCGTCCTTAAAACTTCACACGAGAAGTCAGTCCGACCTGGCCCTGCTCGCCGTGCTTTTAAACGAGAAGTCAGCACTAGCCTGGCCCCGTTCGTCCTCAAAACTTCACCTGAGAAATCAGTCCGACCTGGACCTGCTCGCCGTGCTTTTAAACGAGAAGTCAGCACTAGGTCAGACTGACTTAGTCCTGCTTGTCGAACTAAAGCTAGCCTGACTTGTGAAAATTCGGTACCTAACTCATAGTCACCCGAGCTCGCGAATTGAGCTCGGCCTTACATACAAACATAAGTGTGCCATCTGAAAACTCAGAGAGGCATACCGGGCAGCATGCCCCTTAAAAAGCTTTGTCAAAGGCTGACGCAATCCAGCTTCGCCCCTCATGAACTAACTAGGTCAGGTTTACACATGCCCGAACCTATATGTTGGGCTCGGCCTTATATGCAATCTAAACAAGTATGCCATCCAAAAATCTAGAATAATTAATGGAACTTGGGGGGCACACCCTTCCAACGATAAAAATAAACAAAAGATAACTCAAAAATATACAAAAATACATAAGCAAAACATCTTCTTTTAACAAAATCATAGTACAAGCATAGTACAAAAAAGTTTTCAGATAAAAAAAAAATAATAAACTCTTAAGAGTCTAAAGTAGGACTCTTCTGAGGCTCGGACGAAAGAGCCATGCCAGAAGTAGCAACAGGCTGGGCAGCATACTTGGACACGATGTCCACCCCTGCCTTAAAGTCCTTTATGCGCTCGGTGTATGCCGCGCCTTATTTATAGTAGACCCTCTTAGGAAGGTCGTCCAGTACAAAGGAAGGATATTGAATCCTCGCCTCGTCTACTCCCTGAGTGTACCCATGGTTCAGGACAGGGATTAGCAGCACCTTCAAGGCCTCGGCAAAATCCGCTGAAGCCTTATACTCTTGAACGACATCAGCACATCGAGCCGGGATCGCGGCTTCCAGCTCGGCCACTCTCGCTTGGAGGTCGGCAACCTCATTTTCCTTCATCTTTTTCTCCTCTGCAATCTCACTTGCCAAAGACTTCAGCTCACCCTCTTGAGATAGGAGTTGAGCCTGCAGAGCCTTCATCTCTGCGTACTTGAGCTGGGCGGCCGCCTTGAGCTCCTCCCGTGTTCGCCTCAGCTTGGCAATCTTGCTCTTCTGGGCAGTTGAGTCGGCGAAGGCTTTTCCAGCCTCCTGAAAACCTCCTGGCCGATCGTACCCCCTGAACAATCAGATAAAGAGAATTAAAGCTATCGTAAGGTCGGCTTTAAAACAAAAAGGAATAAGGACGAATCACTTACCAGTTCCACAGTCTTACAACCTATAATAGCCAACTCCTCGTCGGACATGCTGGCGACCCGCTGCTGCTCGGAAACAGCTTCCTCTTGAGCCCCCTCAGAAGCTTTGGACTTGCATTTCTTTGAGGGACGGCTCTCATGTGGGATCGGCCCCAGCCGCCCCTTCTTCCCTAGAGACAGGCTTTTCTCCGTCGCCTCCTCAGCATTTTCCAGGTCGACCTGCTCCTAAGGGGGAGCGGACGAAGAAGTACCCGCCGCATCCACGATAGGATCTGTTAGGAAATCTATGCGGGAACGCAGCGGAATTCAAAATTTTGATTTCCTTTTACCCAAGATCGACTTCGTTTAAGGAACAAGCATAAAAGAAATAGACAAAATAATACATTGGTTGATCCAATTGGATCGACACTTTGTCTACGGTTGTAGTTTCTGCACGAAGCCGCCCAAGCGTTCGGCCTCTACCGGTGATCCACACGAATACCTAGCCGGAATCCCATCATGGATTGCTACCAGAAAAACTCTGCTGCTATACCGACTTTTTCTCTCTCATAAATCTCTCTCTAGGAAGCTCTCTATTTTTCACAAGAACTATTAGCTCTTGGAATTGTGACATCCAAAAGAGCTAGCCAAGCCTTCATATTTATAAGGCATGGGGCTCCCCTCTATAGTTCCCAATCTGATTGGGATTAGCTTCCTAGTAGATTGAGGAGAAAGAAAACATTTTCCTAATAAAATAAGGAAAATATCTTTTATTGATTTATCTCATTTAATATTCAATATCTTATATTAATTATTTCCAATATATTGTCAATATCTTATATTGACTATATTTATCTTATTACCATAAATCTATTTTTTTCAAAATCAATTAATATCTAATATAAATATTATGGTAATCTTATTAATTAAATTGCACAACTCAAATGTATCCTATACACTTGCAAAATGGCGCCACCTTTAGCCAAAGATTTGGCATGCGGAATATTTTTTAATTAATATAATACTATGATTAATTAATTTGTAAAATCCATGTGTATCAATATACACAATAAATTTCGACACACATTATGTGTATATTTAATTAATCAATATAATTAATATCTTGTATTATATTTATTCATAATAAATAAATATCACCATATTAATTTACCACTATAACCTTTATAGAATGAGATAAATTCTTTCCTTATTTGGTTATCATCTATAACCACATTTTAATCCGACTCGATGTTCATATGTGTGTGACCCGATAGGCTTCCGAATATGTTGGCCGTAGACACAAAGTGCAAATTACGAAAATGCCCTTCATGCCTAACGATCACGGGATAGCGTCTAGCAACACACCGCGACCCCCAATCATCGGAAGAGTCAAATTCAATGACTACTACCTTTCATGTGAAACAGTTACCGTGTAACTTACAATCCTATCGCTGTAATAAAATCCATACGGTCGTTTGTCGAGTGTCAAACATCAACGACCGTATCTTATAATCTGGATATCATGCTCTCTTGAAGTAACTCATTTACTTCCACTTTGCAAAGATTCACGAGAGTAAGACATTCCTTATAAGAAGGCAATTTCGGATATTCAATCCCAATCATAGGATACGCAATTCCCGGACGACCAAACATGTATACTCCGCATGCTTCAATATCATACCCAATCACTACCGCATGATCGCCCCATGGCTAAGGGAAACCTTAATAGGGTCAAAGCATGACAATCCACACCGTGATGCCATGAAGACTCCGGTCTTAAGGATAATTACACAACCGCCACATAGTGCGACACTTAATTAAGTGGGTCAGTCTAACGTACGCATTCTCTAATACATGTCCACGTACAGTCCAAGTGTCTCTACACTTTGATAGACGAGATTTATCCCTACCCTTAAAGACAGAAGACATCTAATACGTGCTAGCCTATTGTACTATCAATGCCCTGTTTAATAGTACATCAGTCTAGAGACATTTAAGTATCAAACTTATTAAAGTGATTAGAGATCTCATCAACCATAATCGCCTATCATGGTTTCTGTATCACAGTTTAATACTAAGGACGTTATCATATAACAATTCATAATTGGTTCTTTAAAGGAACATATATATGACAACAGAAAGGCCATTTGTTATATGTATAAACATAAAGAAATAGTATAAATAATCTGACCCGGTCGGATCCGGTCCAACCCGATTGGGTTTAGGACACTATTTCAACAAGATCCTCCACGGGCGCGCTCCGGATGGACGGTGTCGGCTCGTACTGAAGAACCGCCACTTCTCCCTCCGCCCCAGCTAGTAGGTCGGCGAAATCGGCCACTACAAGTATGAACAAAACATTAGTCAAACAAAAAGCACATGTATAACACAACAAGGCTAAAATACAGAGGAGAAGTTCCTACAGGACTTCCACTCGGTCTTAGTGAATTCCACATAAGGGTCATGCCCTGCATCCTCTAGCCGAGTTGCTGTAATAAGCCCATCGTATAGGTTTTGCCACTCGATGGAATACCCGGACAGGTGATCTTTTTCACCAGCTTCTCCGGCAATTCTGGGCGGTCATCCTTGTCCAGATCGGTGATGACAAGATCAAGTGATAATAAAATACTTGACCACCATAAACCAATATTAGCAAGAGGACTAGGTCCATCGTAGTATAGCTATAGCGAATCAAGGTCGATTCATTTATATACAAACAATTAATCATTCATGTCAAAGACACAAAGCGGTCTACGACCAACAAGAGACAAGAAAGATAAAGGACACGACACAAACAACATAATTAACCACCCCAATTATTATGTTATCGTTTGAATCTAGAGATTCTATATAATTAAGCTAGATTCGACAACTATTAATCCGATTCGTATTTCTTTTATATTGGCTACGGGAGTCATCCCCTAAACTTGACTTAGTTCCGGGTAGGACACTAGATCACTCGTGCTACATTACGTGACTTCACCTTTTGGGTCTCCATCTCATATAACTTGCACGCTTACAATACTAGGGATGCCGATATTGACCGTATTCCTCACCTAGCAACATTCCTGTGGTTAGGCGTACTTCCTAAGTGATCGCATCAGTCTCTGTCCCATTAACACTAACTTTGTAGGTATCATGTTAATCTACGATTTACGTATAACTAGATGAGCTCAATTCCCTAATACAGAACAGATCTAGATCTCGCTGAAAGTCCCGGAAGATCAATTCATGAGCCGACCTAGGCGCCCTATATTGGTATTTTCTAATCATACGTTAATTAAAACAAACGAGCAACGTAGCCGTAGCCATACCTACTAAAATAAGAAATTCTAGGTGGACAATCACACCATAAAGACGTGGCTAGATTGACGCGGCGAAAACCTAAATCTTAGCGTTTCTACATACGTAACGGAATAAAGATTCATAAAGCAATTATATAGATCTACTAAAAACACGATTGTCGGTCATACCAAAGTCATCTATAGATCACTAGATGGCGGCGTGGGCGTGTGGATCCTTATAGACGAGGAATCCCCACTGCCTCACGTCGTATCCTTAGATCTACATCGTTTGATGAAGAACGAAAAGCCTCAAACGATAAACAATAATTGGGGGGACTTAATTACAAAGAACAAAGAACAAATAAATACAAATAACTCACATTATTGCTGCTGGAAATTTGTATAAAAACTGCTCTGAGGATCTGTGTAATGAGTTGTGTAAAAAGTGACTAATGAAAGGGAGTTTATAAAGGATGTAAAACCGACTTAGAATAGCCGTCAACCGACCTAATTCGTAAATCCTAAACCCTAACGAGATAGAAAACGTGTCTCCAAAGTAAGGGAAATTTGGTCAACTCGGCGCCGGAAGCGAGGCTCGGCGGCGGCAGGGGCTCGGCGCCGCCAAGCCTGAGGATTCTGCTGGGCCTCTACCTACTTCGCCTGGTCCGTTCCTGGTCCGTTTATGTGCATTTTTCTCCTCCGAAGTCCATTCCAATCGCTTCCAAATCAAGCCCACTATAAATAAACCATAAAACAAGGCTTGTAATATCAAATAATATAATAAAATGGCTAATTACTTAATAACGAATCGTAACTCGATTCAGGTGTAATTTATGCACGAGACGACTAATTATTAACCACTTAAAGTCCATTTAAGTTAGAATCGGGGGTAATCAATAGGTAAATAAAGGTATCAATCGGCCATGTTCCACTAACTCAACTCGGGGTGATCTTCATGACGTACAAAGAAGAATCTCTCATTCCACCGTTTGAAGGAATCCTTACCTTTGGGGAGTATGGAGATGTCGACTGACCAACCCTGCCTCCTGGAAAAATAGTACCGATAGGGGTGGTCATTTACCCCTACGCAGTGGTATATGTACCTAAATTTCTTTACACTAAACATCAGGTTTAGCAGCCGGCACCAGATAGCAAACCCGATGATGGCCCTGATACCATTGATGGCTATCTGGGAAATCCCGAGCCCGTAGTGCCGGAGTACAGCGAGTAGATCCGGGCAAAAAGGCAACCTCAGACCTACGTCAAAATACTCCCGGTGAACCGTACAGAAGCCCTCCAGCGGTCCGGAGCAAACAAATGTGGTTCCGAGGGAAACCTTGGGGTGAATCTTTCCCTATCCACCCCGTACAACTCACATATCTCATGTAGATCTTCTTGACCCAGAATAGATCCAACATCTCTACTATTCGCAATAGCCATGAAATCAGACCTAGAATTCCGATGAAACGGGGCTTATATCTAAGGATATTGGAAATCGGGCTACGAAGCTAAATTGTGAAAGAAAAAGCACTTATTTGCAAAAATAAATTCGGAGATTGAAAGGAGAATAGCAAGCAGCAACGGGAGACGGATCTTCTTCTTTAATAACTGATGAGGTGAAACGTTTGACATGACAGGGTTACAACCCCCCACTCGTCTCAAAAATTGCCCATAGTTAGAGCTTGTGGGCAATGACGCCTCGATTCTCAGGACAGTTATCGAGGCGTCATAACTAGTTTTGCTAGCTGGAAATTTGAATTCAAAACCTAGTTTTGCTACGGAAACTTGATTCCAATTGACATATTGGATGCGTAGGCAACTTAATCACCCTCAAGTGCAGTATAAAACACTTCAAAATCACCCCTACCCCTCTTTTCATCGTTTTCTGCGTTCTAGGAGCTTCATAAGGTTATCAGTAAGAGTCAAAATACTCAGGATACGTATAGACGATTTTTGAAATCGTCACCCTTAAAAGAGTAAACCATATAATACAAAATTATAAGACTAAATGTTTCATATTTCAAATTATAGTGGAAAAAAATTATTTTCAGAAACTGAAATGTTAAATACACATAAAATATGCATAAAAAGCGATCCGTTGATGTTGATTTTTTTTTTTCTCATGAGTTTTTATATTTTTATTTTGTAAATATACGGTGCGAATCATTTTCCGTGTACATTTGTAGTAGGGGTGGCATCGAGTCAGAACCCGACCCGTAAACCTCTTACCCGAAACCCGTCTCGACAAGATTCGGGATTCAATTTTCTTCCTAAGCCCGTACCCGATAAGCATCGAGTCCCGACAATCGGGATACCCGAATGCTCGGGATCCCGTCGGATCTGAAATGAATGTCCCGAAC
This sequence comes from Gentiana straminea, assembly GCA_036785695.1. Classification (NCBI taxonomy): domain Eukaryota; kingdom Viridiplantae; phylum Streptophyta; class Magnoliopsida; order Gentianales; family Gentianaceae; genus Gentiana; species Gentiana straminea. The sequence goes on from JAVUPR010000061.1 coordinate 4,850,915, forward strand.
ATATGATGTTAAAAAATATTCATGTTTCAAAAATTACTTGATCACCACTAAAAAAAACAATTATTTGATCAAAAAAATAGTTCAAAGGGGGCGGAGAAATGAGTTAACAGCGACAAAGTCGACGGCCAGTGGAGGCGAGTGGCTTTTGTGAGGAAGAACACTCTAGTATATTAGAGAGCAAAAGAGATATGCAGAGAAATTGAGATACGACAGAAGCAGAGAGTATAGTATGTTTATGTTTTTAGTATTTAGGATTGTGGGTATTTATATCGGGATGACATATGTTATATATATATATTCGGGTCGGGATCAGGAACTCGACGGGATTGAGTTTTATACCCGATCCCGTTCTCGTATTTTTCGGGTCGGGAAAAATCCCGAAATTTCAGGATAGGAAAACTTTCGGGATCGGAATTTTTCGGAACGGGATCGAAATGAAATTCGAGACGGGTCGAATTATTGGAAAATTTGTCACCCCTAATTTATAAGAACCTTTTGTGTGTGTCTATCACCTTGAAATTGTCCACCCTAAACCCATCTGATTCCACAATTCAATATATATAATTTTCTTTGAATGGAAAAAATACGAAAAAAATTGAGATGACTTACGATGATATCAAGTGGATAGTGTGATGGATCCATATCACATATACATACATCTACTGTGCGTGAATAATTCCACGTGAAATCATCCTAAAATACCCGCTGCACAACAATTTATCTCATAAAAACTAAGCCATGTTTAATCCCATTTTATTTTTCAAAACTAAAAGAAATAAAATAAAATAAGAAAAGTAAACGTTCTATGCACATACCTGAAGCAATTCTGGAACGTTGACATTTTTAGTCTGCAGTACAACTCATTTCCATCTTGCAGCTTGATATAATTTTATACTTTTGAATAATATTAACCTGCATGTTTCTGCATTAATGCTTCACCTTCGTTTCCCTTTATATACACGTACATATCCGGAAGAAGCTTATATGCAACCAAGAACAACTTCAATATTATTTTCTTCAACCTCAAATTCTTCCATAGCCATGGCTACCCTTATTAGGGAGCTTTTCTTTTCTCCACAAATCAATGCATTATGGCTTCTCATTCTACTTTTCTGTGCTTATCAATCTTCCGCCGCCCCCTCCGACGTATGCAAGTTCACCCCTGATCCTGCCTATTGCAAATCTGTGCTTCCAAATAACAATCCATCAGCCAGTGTCTATGACTATGGCCGATTTTCTCTCCAGAAATCATACAACGCTGCTCGTAATTTCTACAATTTAGTTCAAAATTATCTTCAGAAAACAGAGCAATTATCCGCCGGTGCCGTTCGTGCTCTTGAAGATTGCCTTTATTTAGCTGGTCAGAACATTGATTACCTTTCACGTTGCTCTGTAACAGTCAACGGAAGAAACTCTGTACTCTCTACAGAAGACGCTGAATACACGCAAACTGTTCTCAGCGCCATTTTAACAAACACCTATACGTGTAATGATGGAATCCAGGAAGTAGCCTCCACATGGAGCGTAAAGGACAATATAACATCTCCCCTTGCAGATAATTCGAAACTGTTTAGCGTTTCGTTAGGTCTTTTCAATCAAGGATGGGTTCCGGTGAAGAAAAATCGACCACGCCGTCCTTTAAATCGGCAGCTAGGTTTTGCTAATGGACGGGTGACAATGAAGATGTCGAGCCGAGTTCAAGCGATCTATGACTCGTTCAGAAACAGACACGGACACAAAAACAGAAGATTGCTGCAATCAGGTAATGAGGTGGTTTCCATTAATAATATTGTGGTTGTGAGCCAGGACGGAAGCGGTAATTATACCACAATCAACGGAGCGTTGGCGGCTGCGCCGGTGAAGTCTACGAATGCAAGTGGCTATTATTTGATTTATGTTACTGCCGGAATATATAAGGAATACGTTGCTATCAACAGTAGCCAAACTTACTTGTTGATGGTCGGAGATGGCATCAATCAGACTATCATCACCGGAAATCACAGTGTTGACGACGGCTGGACCACCTTCACCTCTGGCACTTTTTGTAAGTTTTATGTTATATATATCTATTCACAGTGGATGTAGCAGCTTCCATTTTCTTTCGCTTACTTTCTTTTCTTTTCAGAACAACATATTTTATACATTCAAATATCACCTTTATATATTTTACAATGAAGTACCTTCAGGGTGACTTGTTAGGTTTCACGAACATAGAGCCGAGATAAAGTAAAATACTCATAACCATAAAATGATAACCGACGGATCAGAATATATGATGTAATCCCTCCGTCTCGTAATATAAGTCTTTTTGGTCTTTTAATGATGTCTCAAAATATAAGTCATTTCCACAAAACAATAAAATATTAAATGCATTGTTTTCAATTTCATACTAAACAATGTAATATTATTAGTACGTCCCAGAAAACAATGCAATATTTTTCATTGAAATATTAAAAACAAACTCATTTATTATGTTTTCTTAAACTGTGTAAAATAACCAAAAAGCCTTATATTATGGGACGGAGTGAGTAGATTTTTTTTTAAAAGTAAATCTATCATTATCCATGCAGCGGTATATACTACCTCCGTCTAGATGTTTTCATAAATTTCAAAGTTAATGTATAAAATGTTTCTTGACTATTATTAATGTAATAGTTGTTAAATAATGAAAAATGGTTAGATTGATAATAAATTAGGGATAAAATAGAAAAAACGGTAATAACTGTTGCATTGATAATGTAAAATGACTTCTATTATAGAACAAATCAATAAATATAAGATAACTTATAATTTTAGTCGGAAGTATTACATTATATTATATTATATGAAGCTGGGATATTTCAATAAAATATAGGATATAAGTATGAAGGTCATATCTGTAAAATGAAAAACATAAGAATCAAAGTATATATGTATAATACAATGATAAGTATTAAGTGACAAATATTAAATGCTATTGGTTCAATTTGGAAGTTTCTAATTATTATTATGAACAACTTTTCATTCCATTATCAACATGTTATAAGATTTATGAAATTGGTGAGTAAAATAAAATAAAAAAAAAGATATGAAATTGCATATCTGGATCTCATATCCATTTTTTAAAACATTTGAACTCACGGTGTGTGGTATAAGTATTCGATGTATATCTATATCGGATAATTATTAAATATGAGACACTCTATCAAAACTAGGGGTCTCAACTTTCATATGTTCGAGTTCGACTCGTTAACATTGATGAGTTGCTCGAGTTTCATTAAATCATATTTGACCGAACATTTCATAAGCAAGTCGTCAAGCTGTTAGTAAACGGCTTGGCTAGTCTAAGGACATCCAAGAAATATGAATTATCTCTTTTTTTTTTTTTTTTTTGGTAATTAGATAAAATATTTCTTAATGTTATTTGACACATGAAGAAAATTTCTGAATATCCTTTCCTTGCTTGCATGCAGCGGTGGTTGGGCAGGGGTTTTTAGGGGCGTTCTTTACTGTCCGCAACACAGCTGGACCAGGCAAACACCAGGCAGTCGCCGTGCGCAACGGCGCCGATTTATCAACATTCTACAATTGCAGCTTTGAAGGATATCAAGATACACTCTACCCTCATTCCCTCAGGCAATTCTACAAAGGCTGCGACATATACGGGACAGTCGATTTCATATTCGGCAACGCAGCAGTTGTCTTCCAGGATTGCAACATCTACGCCCGATTACCCATTAAAGGTCAATTCAATACCTTAACAGCTCAAGGCAAAACGGATCCGAATCAGAACACAGGAACTTCTTTCCAAAACTGCAGAGTTACAGCTACTCCTGAATTGGTTGCCAGTAATTTTACTGTTAAATCCTATTTAGGGAGGCCATGGAAACAATACTCTACAACGGTGTTTATGCAGAGTTATTTGAATAGTTTGATAGATCCGGCTGGTTGGAGCGTTTGGTCCGGGGATTTCGCACTCAATACTTCTTTCTATGCAGAGTTTAACAATACGGGACCTGGATCGAATACTTCACAACGGGTTTCGTGGTCTTATGTGATTGATGCTAATAATGCTTCGAGTTATACAGTTGCTAATTTCTTACTTGGAGATGCTTGGATACCGCAGACAGGGATAGCCTACACCAGTGGACTATATGCTTGACCCAAAAACTTTGCTTCTGCTATTCTTAATTTCCTATCCTACCAGAAGTCCTCTCTCCACGACAAGTTCCTTCTTTTTTGCTTTAATAATGTGCGCTTTCTGCAATTATTTCCATATTTCCTCTATATAATCATATATCCATCCCACGTTTTCACTCCATCATCTCTTGTTATAGAATATGACCCATTGATTGATATGGATCTCATTAGGATCAGTACAATTCATTGATTATATATGATATGAATCTCACTATGATTAATGGTGATAAAAATAAAAACTGATGCATGGACATGGAGTGAATATTTCGTTAATTGTATCTTTACCCTTAGACCTTCAGGCCATATTTGTATGTGTAGAAGTATCTTTACCCTTAGACCTTCAGGCCAAAGGGTGTCTTGATATTATTTGTATACACATACAAGGATTATGTAACTCTGCATTACATAACAACCCATGAAAGTCTACTCTTTTTTTTTTTTGGGGCAGATATATTTTTTTTTCCTTAAAGCCTATGGTATCCGGAACTTACTGGTCCGACTAATTCGGAGTTTGGCCCAGATCGTACCTGCAAAGTCAAGTATCCGGAACTCACTGGTCCAACTAATCCGGGTTTCGGCCTGGATCGTATCTACAGAGTCTGACTCTGAATAAGGTCTGGCCAAAGACTCTTTCAACATGACGTCTCAGAACAGACTTTTGATGCTTTAACTTCTGAATAACAAGCTCCCTTGTCACAGTGACATCTAAGGGCGTCCACAGCAATAACACCCTATACCACCATTTAAACACTTCGTTTTCCGTTTCAATTATAATTTTTCAACACCCTAAAATAATTTCACTCCAACAATCGCCCCATATACAAATCCTGAAAACCCAATTTTCTCTTTATTTATTTATTCATAAATTTCATATATATTTTATTTAACAACCAAATATATAATCAAACCAGAATCATTTCAACAAGTAGAAATCCCAGAAAATCATAACAAATTAAAGACCCAAACATGAAAATTTCTTGCCCACCGCCCACATCTACAAATTAAACTCCTGGTAAAGTGTTCTTTGATCTTTCTCTTGTAAGAGCTAAATTCAAGTGGTTTTGTTTTGTTTTGTTTTTCTCCCAGATTTCCTAGAGTAATTAACTTATTTTTCATACTTTCTTTGGTGGTGAGGAGGTTTCTTCACCCGAACTCATGTCTCATGATTTCTTCAAGATCAAAGAAAACGCAGAGACTTTCTTCTTGTTTTGATTTCCGAAAAAATCACAGTATCGTTGGAATTTTTTGGTGCAATTGATTTTTTTATTTCTTGATTTTTTTCTAGTATGATGTGGTGGGATTAAAACAAAAACTTTGAGAAGATGGACGGAAAGAGAGAAAAGTGGTGGGTGGATATGTACTGTTCCCTTTTGCAGAGCCTCTAATAATAAGAGGTGGCTTAGCAAAATTTAGGAATAGAGGCTGATTAATGCAACCACGGTGTGCTTGAGCTTGATCAAAGCTCCCTAAACCTATTTTTAAAGGGTAGGGTATTAAAATGTACCACTGTGGTTACTCAAAGAATGAAATGAAACTACGAATGCTGGAATTTCAGTATTTTGACGTTAAATAATAATGACTGGTAAGACTAAGTCTTGGGTCTCCCAAGGCATCTCACACTCATTTAATGTACACCGTATCCACAACCTTCTAATGTGAGAACCTACCATGCACAATACTCATGGTCATACTACATCACATTCGTCAAAATGATACTGTACAACGCAGAACCATCAGCAAACACACAATCAAACATGTACGGTGAGATTTACGTCTTATGATGATGCAGAAGCACGACCAACAATATATAGTTATTTCTTTCCAATATATAGTTATTTCTTTCTTAAGATGAAGCAAACACACGATAACATGATACGATTGCAATTTGCAAGTAAGTCATATAGCAAAGCTAGAAAAAAAAAAAAAGAGCTTTAAATTACCAATGCTGGTTGAGTACGCTGCACTCATTCATGCAGAATGATGTTCTCCATAGTCTTTTCCATAACATAATAAGCAAAACAGAATACACTAAAAAGTCGACAAAATCTTTCACACAAATTTCTTCTATAGCTCTTAATACGACTCAACCATCCGCACAACTCAAACCCTGAACCCTTTGCTGTTTCTCTTTCCTCTAGCTTTCTCAAACTTCCTTCCTTTGGCCCTCACATATGGCTTAGTATGACTGTGAGGGACACCAGGGGCAGGACCAAAATGCTTCACAGCTTCTCGAGAATTCTTTGGACCCCTAAGCAGCACCTGCCAGGATGTAGGTGTATATGTTCAATTAGTTTAAACTCAAATAAGAAAATAATCCCCTACCATATAATCAACTCACTACTACTGTCATATAACAGACAAACTGTTCCAAGCATAGCAAAATAGTGACCAAATCTCAAGAATCAGATTTTTCCTGTGCCAAACAATTCAGCTAACACACCGGGGATCAAAAAGAAGATGGAACTCCAACCAACGCAGTTGTTTTTTTTAAGTTTACGAGTTCAAATTCATTTATCTCATTAATTTTTTGGTTTCTGTCCAGGCCTTGCCCAAAACATTTGTACCCTTGTGTCCACATACACAATCAGTGAATCACAGGGTTGGAGAGGGAACTAAGACCATAACACATTAAATCATGTGAACCCATGACTTTCAAGTAGAGATCCCTACAGCCATAAAACTTAAAACATTTCTGCTAGGTCTTTACCAGTCGAGAGAAAGTCTGTATTGCCCATAGGAAAGATGAAAGCATTTCCAAAGATGCAACTATAGTCGTAAGAAACAAATTGGTAGGCTGAAGGCACAGGCCTAGATGTGTAATCTCAGACAAGATTAAACAAATGAAAAGCATAACAAGTAAAAATATGATATGACTGGAACACCTTCATAAGAGCACTTGCATCAGTGTCTCTGAATAGAGTCTCTACCTTACAGATTCTAACATCATTTACAGAATCTCTACACATAGTCACCTGTACCAGAATCTCTACCGTACTACAATAATAAAGTAACTGTAAACCAAAATAATTATGACATATTTACAAAAACAAATACACATATAAATAATTTATTTTCTATTATTATAGTGATAAATATTACCTTGTATGGATATTCAAAATATGTATAGAAGATCTTATTAATGAAATATTTCTAGAAAGCATTTTTTGTGACTCGAAAAAAAATATATATATATATATATATATATATATATATATATATATATATATATATATTTGATGTTAGAAATAGCAAAAACTTGAATCGTAAAAAAATTCGGATTGCGGTAGATATAGAGTATGATGTCCAATTTTATCCGAATCTGTTGAATAGAGATCATGTATACGATTCGATGCGGCACATTTTAGTTGGATGCGGAAATTTGTATATACAGATTTACCACTTTTTACAGATTCTAATGCGAGTGCTCTAATGACAAAAAAACACTCCAAGCTCAAATTCCTGAAATTAAAGATCCTTCAGCACATATATGCCTTGATTAAAAAGCTCCAAGCTTGGTACACATGTTGCGTGCGTAACTATAAATATAAAAGGACCAGGGGCTGAGACATCCATCGCAGACAGTAGGAAAAAAACAAGCCTGAAGGAATTGTTAATGTAGATATATTGGCAGGAGAAAAAATAGAGACTCTGGCATGTCTTAGTAAACACAATTCATAACGACGCATATAAGCACAATGGTGAACACCTATTACTAAATAACAATACAAAGAATATGAAACAAAAAATAACAACAAAATAAAGTTTTTAAAGCTGCAAAACATCCTAACTTTACCAGCAACAACAGCAAATAAAACAGTAACAGCCTCAATTAAGGCAACAAATTGTGAATCCCTTGGAAACACTGATAAAGGGAACATTATGCAGTTATTACTTTTCAAATCAGTTATTTTCTTGGGTCAATTATACAGTCACTCAAGGAGAAATCATTTACCTAAGACAAAGATGCATGAAAAGATCAAAGTAGAAAATGCAGATTACCGTGTTTTGGCCAAGAGGTGCTTTAAGAGCCAACTGGTCAAACGTCAAGCACTCGCCTCCAGCCTTCTCAATCCTAGCCCTTGCCCTCTCAGTGAACTTCAGAGCAGTAACCTTAATAGCCGGAACCTCATAAGCACGAATATCATCCGTAACCGTCCCAACAATAACAGCAACCTTGTCCTCCTACATCATACAACTCAACAGCATTTTCACATATTCAAGGAATATAAATCAAGAGATCCAAAAAAATATAAGCACGTTAAATCTAATCAATCTGCTGCTAGCTCAATTGATTTAGGGATTGTTACCTTTCCATTCATGTTGGCAACCAAGCGAGAAAGTGATAGAGGAGCCTTGTTGACCTTGCTCATAAAAAGCCTCTTCAGTATCACAGCATTGAACTTGCTACCGGTCCTCCTGACAAGGAATCGATACAGCTTCACCAGCAGCTTCAAGTAAATATCATTTGACTTAGGGGCTGTGCGTTTAGTCTTCTTGCTCTTTCCACCAGCTACCAGATCGATACCCTGACAACGTCGATATGAAACTAAGATTCGAAAAGCAGAAAATTCAATCAAATGAAAAAGTAAACAGATTGAAATAGGGAGAAATGACCGTGGTTTTCCTACCATGGCGACGACGACGACGGCGGCGGCTGCGGTTCCTGTCCTGTCCTCTCCTCGACGACTGCTAATGGAACGATATGTGTGTATATCGGCTGGAAGAAAGTATAAGTAGGGTTTCAAGTAATTCCTTCAGGAAAAAAAAATGTATATGTGAAGTTGGGTCGGATCCATATGGCCCAACTACCTTTAGGTTCTAATTTTTTTTTATTTTTTTTAAAAGGTTGGTTCTAATTGCTTTGGGCCTCATTTTTTTTATCACAACGTAAACTAATGGAACGATACAAATTTATTTCTATGAATAGAATGTTTCGTTTCATTTCAATTATTAGATTTATAAGATAATGTAATAGAACGAAAAAATGTTTATTTTTATTCTTTTCAAAAGAATAGATGAAATGAAATAAAAATTGACAAAACACTCCAAAAATAGATAGAATAAAATAAAAATCAACAGAACGCGTGAGTGATGAGGTATGAGTGAGATAAGATTGGGTGGATGGTGGGTGAGGTAGGATGAGTAAGATAGGTGTTGGTGGTAGGGTAAGGTAGGTAGGGCGAGGTAGAGTTACGTATTGTAATACATGTGGTAAGGTAGAGCGGGTGGGGTGTGTTAGGTCCCTCTCATCTCATATGAATAAGATTGAGCTTTGTGGTCCTAAACTCTTTCTATAGTAAAATTGTTCAATCTTTCTCGTTTTAATCGGAGATTCTTGTTGTTAATAGGTGGTCCTTTGTTTTTTACAACAAATCTTGAACCCGTATCACATACTACATCCGTCCCAAAATACAAATCTGTTTAGCCTTTTGTTTTGTTTCATAATGTAAGTTCATTTAGAAAATCAATGAAGTATTTATTACGTTTTTCTCCTTTTACCCCACATTTATTATATACTCACCCACTTTTCACTAATTGCATTAATAATAGTCAAATATCATTTTAGACTTTTCATCAAAATAAATGACACGTAACCAATTTAACAAATTTTCTTAATATGTATGAAAAAGCCCAAATGAATTTACATTTTGGGACGGAGGTTGTATTTCTGAAGTTAGAGGTAATGAATTTATAACTGTGAGGTTTCGTTTTAATTAATCTACTTAAATTTTGAACCAGAGAATCTGCATATTAGTATCATAATTAATGAATTTCGAGTCTACTGGTTCACTGGAATAAAAATCCTAACAGTTCTGAGAGGTTTAGAGTCTTCAGACACACCGACGCTAATAAGGACATCCTCTCAGCGTTCAGTACCTCTTCCGTCAGGGACATGAAATCTCTTAGCAAATGCTGAGCTGATTCAACTTCTTCCGCTTCGAGACAAAGATTAAGTGGACACAATCTCAATCTCCATCATCAAAGACAAGGAAATCAACTTCATTGGATGGTGAGAGGAATTTTACATAACACTGATATCCCGAGCCGTAAGTTTGTGGAAGTTGGATGAAACAAACAGTTTTTCTTTGACGGGGTTAATCACCTGTCCTGAGATGATACAAAAGTCATTTAAACACTTCATGATAACATTAATTTAGTTCTTAGAGACTTGACGAATAAAATAAGGTTGTCTACGAAAAAGACAAATGAGATATACGGACCCCTTACGCTTCTAAACTCGAGATCACATAATGTGAGAAATGAATATATACGATTATTAGTTACAGTGGAAAAGCTATGTGCACAGAAATTAATTTTCGAATATTTACCGAAATGTAATCCTACCCATATTTTTTTTGTGGAAGGACGAAATATTTCGGGCTTAAGTTAAAGGGTGTTTTTGAAATTTTTGCATAAAGGGGATACTATTTATTTTTTGTCGAAATTCACTTGTGTTCGAAATTCATTGTTTAAATTCAACGACGAAATTCATTTTGTCGAAATTCACTAATTTTCAAAATTCGCGTTTTAGGTTTTTTTCGGGATTCCTGTCGAAATTCACTATCGAAATTCACCGATTTCGGGATTCATTTATAGGGGATTTGATTTTCGGGATTAAGATCGTCTTCTCGTTTATAAAAAAAATACGGAAAATCGCTTCTCCTAAAAAAAAAAGTTGTCGCATTCTTAAAAATATTTGTTGAAAATCCTTAATTTTCCATATTTTTTTTGTGGTTTTCTATTTGTCTTGACATTAAAATAATAGAAGGTCCAGATCAATTTTCTAAGATGTTTTTATAAACAATTTATGTGAATGCTCGTAGTTACAGTTAGATTAGATAAATCGAATGACTTAGATATTAATTTAATAAATCAACTATACAAATAATGTCGAGATTACCCCGCTAGTCAAGTATGCTTTACAACTCGATGGATTGACAGTTGTGCAAAAGTCTTGGTTGTCCAAAACCGCCCCACGACTTCCCGACGACCCACTCCGCCATTTCTTCATCTCCTCCACTTCTCCCTCCGCCAGTCTCGCTGCCATTGTTTTAACGCTTACTCTGGAAAATCCGACCATTATGAACATCACCAAGTCTCGCCGTAAAATTGTTCCGGCGGGAACAGATAACGGCGATTCCTCAGACAAACTAGACCAGCTCCTTCTCTCTGCTGCTATTTGCAACGGCGAAGACTTAGGCCCCTTCATCTGCAAGGCCTTTGCAGCCGGGAAACCGGAAATATTGGTTCACCAACTACGACACTTTACCCGATCCAAGGAGTCTGAAATCGAGGATGTATGTAGAATACACTATGAAGACTTCATTACCGCCGTCGACGATCTTCGCTCTCTTCTATCCGATGTGGATTCTCTGAAATCATCGCTTTCCAGTTCAAACTATCAGCTCCAGTCAGTTGCAGGCCCTCTTTTAAGCTCCCTAGATGCCTTCGTGGAGGCTAGAAGCACATGTACAAACATTTCTCTCGCGATTGATTCTCTTCAAACTTGTTGTCAGCTAATTGAGCTTTGTGCACGTGTCAATTCTCATCTCTCTAAGAACAGTTTCTACATGGCGTTGAAATGTCTTGACGCAATTGAGCGAGAGTTTTCGAATAAATCGCCGTCGTCGACGCTGCGGAGGATGCTTGATAAGCAGATCCCTGCAATTAGGTTACACATAGAGCGAAAAGTCGGCCAGGAGTTTGGTGACTGGCTTGTAGAGATTCGATTTGTTAGTCGGAATCTAGGTCAACTTGCCATTGGCCAGGCCTCGGCGGCTAGACAAAGAGAGGAGGAGTTGAGAATCAAGCAAAGAGAAGCTGAGGAGCAGACTCGACTCAGTATTAGAGACTGCGTTTATGCACTTGAAGAGGAAGATGATGATGGTATTGACGATTTTTCTGACGGTTCCCGGGATGGTTCTGCCAATGACCGAGCTGGATCTCTAGGTTTCGATTTGACACCATTGTATAGGGCTTGTCATATACATCAAACACTGGGGATTGGGGACAAGTTCAAGCAATACTATTTCGAGAATCGAAAGCTTCAGTTAACCTCGGATTTTCAGGTTTCATCAATGACTCCTTTTCTTGAATCACATCAAACCTTTTTTGCTCAAATTGCTGGGTTCTTTATAGTCGAAGATCGTGTTTTGAGGACGGGTGGTGGGTTGATTTCGAAAATAGAGGTGGAGAATTTATGGGACACTGCAGTTAGTAAAATGTGTTCCGTTTTAGAGGACCAATTTTCTAGAATGCAGACTGCAAATCATTTGCTGTTAATAAAGGATTATGTTAATCTGCTTGGAGTCACTTTACGGAGATATGGTTACCCGATTGATGCTCTTCTTGATGTTTTGAGCAAACATAGAGATAAATATCATGAACTCTTGTTGTCTGATTGTCGTAAGCAGATTAATGAGGCTCTTGCTGCAGATAAGTTTGAGCAGATGTATATGAAGAAAGAGTATGAATACTCAATGAATGTGTTATCATTCCAGTTACAAACGTCTAATATTATGCCTGCATTTCCTTATGTTGCGCCATTTTCTTCCACGGTTCCTGATTGTTGTAGAATTGTGCGATCATTTATTGAGGACTCGGTTAGTTTCATGTCGTATGGTGGAAAGCTTGAGTTCTATGATATGGTAAAAAAGTACTTGGATCGTCTTCTCATTGAGGTCTTGGACGAGGCTTTACTGAAGATAATCAATACTTCGATAGGTGGAGTTACTCAGGCAATGCAGATGGCAGCCAATATGGCTGTATTTGAGCATGCTTGTGATTTCTTTTTCCGTCATGCTGCTCAGCTCTCAGGAATCCCTTTAAGGATGGCGGAAAGAGGGAGGAGACAGTTTCCTCTTAAAAAAGCTCGAGATGCAGCCGAACAAGTTCTTTGTGGTATGCTTAAGCAAAAAGTTGATGGGTTTTTGATGTTGATTGAGAATATCAATTGGGTAGCTGATGATCATCTACAAAGTGGAAATGAATATGTAAACGAGGTTATCATTTTCTTGGAAACTCTCGTCTCCACTGCTCAACAGATCTTGCCGGTAGATGTGCTTAAAAGGGTTTTACAAGATGTCCTTGCCCACATATCAGAAAAGATTGTAGGTGCTTTACTCGAAGACTCGGTTAAAAGATTCACAATAAACGCTATGATGGGGCTCGATGTGGATATCCGCATGCTGGAATCATTTGCAGATAACCAAGCTACGTTTTTCGGGGATGCCAACGCGAATCAGTTGAAAACCGCGCTTGTGGAGGCAAGGCAGCTAGTTAACTTGCTTTGCAGTACTCATCCTGAGAATTTCTTGAATCCAGTTATTAGAGAAAAAAGTTACTACGCATTGGACTACAGGAAGGTAGTTTCTATTTCGGAGAAGTTGAAGGATCAACCGGATAGGCTTTTCGGGTCGTTTGGAACACGGGGGGCTAAGCCGAATACGAAGAAGAAATCCCTTGATGCATTAATTAAGCGGCTTAAGGATGTGAATTGATCCATCATTTTCCTTTCCACTGTTTCTGCGGTATCTTTTTTTTTTCTTTCTTTTTTCTTTTTAGAGTTTGTGAATTAATTGATTTGATGTGTGGATTAGCTGATGATAAGTCCCGTGTATGTAGTGATAATGGTGGTGGGATTTGATTATTTTTCAGTGTAATTCAATTGTTGCCTTGTACAATTTCCCCTAATATTTGGACAGAATACACAACTGTGTTTACCAAATCGCCAGATTCTCCTATGAGTAATTATTATGCATTATGTGAGTGACACCAGCCCCCAACCAAAGAATGGTAAGGAAATAATGCTGAAAACTTATTGCAAGCTGGTCAAGTACTAGTACTAGTTATTTTATATGTGCTTCCAAAACCATGTATAATGGGACATAAATAATGGTGAAACATTGTTGGATGATGATGGCCAGGTATAACCGCATTTATTTGAAGCGTACTACATTGATTCATCTCATTTATTTAGTGTGGTGAATAGAACCTCCCCTACCCCTACGGCCCTACCCCTACGGCCCTACCCCTACGGCCCTACGGCCCTACCCACCACATGTACTAGACAACTCAATTATCAGCCATTGAATACTTACGTTGGATCCCCCCAATTTCTTATAGTGTAAAATGATACCAATTATTTCAGATATTTATTTCATGTATCTGAATTATTGGCGATAAACATGTCGTGTACATGTTGTGTTGTGATAACATAGTAGTATTGATTTATGATAACAACTTATCATTTTCATTTGTCACAAGTAGTCATCTCTTTCTTTGTCCCTCCATTATTATAGGATAGGAGGACCGTTGATGAAGATGTAAAATTTTGCTGCAAATTCTCAAAGCACAAAGAGAGGTCAGGTGGTACAAGTTGAAGATCTATGTCTTCATTGACGATTGCAGTGCTTTGTTCTCTGCTTCCCCTTTTCCTCCTCCTCAGGACATCATCATCATCATCATCTGCTGGGCTTGGATTCGAAGTGATTTATGAAAAGCCTTCAGTCTACGAAGCTCTGCAACTGTATGATTTCCCCATGGGTCTACTTCCTCAAGGTGCTACCGGCTATGATCTGAATCCCCACACCGGTAAGTTCACGGCCTATATGAATGACACCTGTATTTTTGATTTGGATAATGTGTACCGGCTTAAGTACAAGACCACCATTTCCGGCGTGATATCTATGGACCGGCTAAAGAATCTCAGAGGGATCGGCGTCCAAGTGGTTAAACTGTGGTTTAATATTAAGGAGGTTAAACGGAACGGGGATGATCTTGATTTTTCCGTGGGCATCACCTCCGCCACTTTTCCGGTGGCCGGATTCGAGTTTTCACCGCAATGTGGTTGCGGTTTTGATTGTCCCACCGGGAAACCATTACTATGTTCCTCTTAGTATCCTAATATAGGCGTGATTTGGATACCCAATTAATTCCTTATTATTTGGAAAATGTCTTGCTCCTACTTCTCCAATTTGAATAAAAAAAACAAGAAGTGAAGTTAGAACATATTGTATGTGATAAAATTAATTATTCATTCTATATATTTTTTTCTTTTGCCATTCCAAAAGATCTTTCTTTATTAAACTTTGGCCAAACAGATACATACATAGGCCCAGAACAAAGAACCAAGACGTTTTGGTTCGACCGTTCGAGCCCTACTTAGAGCAAGTGTGTGAGTGCCGTGAAAAAAGAAAGGAAGAAGGGGGATATTAAAAACAAGCCAACCGGAAACTACAAAAAGAAACCAACCAATTACTAAATTTTCTCAATAGACCAAGCTAATCCAAGGTCTGTAGCATAAAAGAGTGCTTTCCAAAGAAAAACAACAGCTGGTGGTTTCGCTTCCGTTGCTCAATCGATCATTATATTTCTCTAAAGCCAAATGCCATAAGACATTTCACGAAAAAGATGGCACCAAGACGCCCTTCCAACATAGGTATTAGCCAATCGAGCCTATCTTGTCAAATTTGTCTTCAACCAAGCCTTAATTGCGGTGCTTCTAAAGAAGGCCGAATGCTCCGAGGTGGGAATGGCCATCTGCCATAGCTGTTTAGGCCAATAACAATCACGACAATCGCATGTAACATTGTTTTCTTAGCCGTGTTACACATCTTGCGGTAAGCCTTGTCGGATATGAGTCTATCAAAAAGGGGTTTTCCGAACCAAAAAGCAGGGGCGTATCCAGTGTACCCAGGGGGTCACGTGACCCCACTCAAATTTTTTTTTCGAAACAACGTCGTTTTGGTTAAAAAAAAAATTCAATTTTGACCTAATTACCCGGTTCCGACCCGGAAATTTTGACATAATTACCCGCCCAACCCGAAAAAAAAATTTAGGGTGACAAATTTCAATCAATTTATTTCATATCTCATTATCAATCACCAAGTACAATATTTATAGCCACTAGCAGGGCTTCTATATCAATACAAAATTACCCAACTACCCTTACTATAATAACACTATTTTCCATAAATCATCTCTATCGTAATACCCAACTTGCGTAAGTCATATCTATAGTAACAAAAACTCGAACTGCTGACGACCCAGTGCTTTCGTAAAAATATCCGCCAACTGATGCTTTGTAGGAACATACGAAGGAAGAATCAAACCATCCGTGATAGCATTACGCACAAAATGACAGTCACCCTCAATATGCTTCGTGTGTTCGTGAAAGACCAGATTTTGTGCGATATACAACGCCAATTGACTGTCATAAAAGAGACGAATCCCAGGAGGGTGATGAACACCGAGCTCAGCAAGTAACTGTTTCAACCACTTCAATTCACATGTAATCGACGCCATAGATCGATATTCCGCTTCGGCCGAAGAACGGGAAACCGTAGTCTATTTCTTGGACTTCCAAGATTTCGGCGAAAGACCAAGAAAGACAAACCAACCACTCAAAGAACGGCGAGTCAGGGGGCAGCTCGCCCAATCAGAATCGCACCAACCTTCAAAGAGAAGAGAACTGTCAGAGCGTAGCAGAATGACTTGACTCGGATGTTTCTTTAAGTACCGAACGAGACGTAAAGCCGCATCCCAATGGTCAATGCGAGGAGCCTGCATAAACTGAGATAACACATGCAGGGAATAAGCTAGATCGGGTCGAGTAACCCCTAGATAGATAAGTCGGCCAATCAGCCGACGATATGGCCCCGGATCATTCAGCAACTGGCCAGTAGCAACGGCCAACTTGTGATTCTGCTCAATCGGGAAATCAACGGGCTTGCTCTCAAGTAACCCGGCTTCATGGATAATATCAAGGGCATATTTGCGCTGATTTAAGAAAATTCCGTCTCTATTCTTAGCCATCTCGATCCCAAGAAAGTATTTTAGAACCCCAAGATCCTTCATCTTAAAATATTTCCCCAAATAGTCTTTAAAAATCGTCATCGCAACCTTATCATTGCCGGAAATAATCATATCATCGACATAAACGAGGACATGGAGCTGAATCTCACCATGAATTAAAGTAAATAACGAATAATCGAAGTAGGACTGACGAAAACCATACTCACGTAACGCTGAAGCAAGCTTCGCAAACCAGCATCTCGGGGCCTGCTTCAACCCGTACAACGACTTACGCATCCGGCAGACTAATTTCGAACCGTTCTTCTCAAAACCCGGGAGGATCTTCATGTAAATCTCCTCCTCCAAATCCCCATGCAAAAATGCATTATGCACGTCCATTTGGTGAATATCCCAGCCTTTCACCGCAGCAACATTAAGAAAAGTGCGAACAGTAACCATTTTCGCCACAGGCGCAAACGTCTCGGTGTAGTCAATACCCTCTTCTTGATGATGCCCAAATGCCACTAACCGGGCTTTTAACCTCTGCAAAGTCCCGTTCTCGTCATATTTTTCTGTATAAACCCACTTACTCCCCAATGCCTTTTTCCCGGGAGGAAGGGGTTGTAACTCCCAAGTACCCTGGTATTCTAGGGCCTGAATTTCTTCTGCCATGGCCCTATGCCAACCTTCATGTTTAACTGCCTCTTTAAAAGATTTAGGAGGGTTTCCAACTGTGATAGCTGCCAGAAACTTGCGGTGCTTATCAGAAAACTTATCATAATTTACAAAATGCATAAGAGGATACGGAGTACCTGAGGATGCCGAGGAAGTGAAAGAGCGTGGAGTAGGACTTTTCGGTGCAACTAGAGTTTGTGTAAAGTAATCCTGAAATCGAGAATTCGGGATCTTTTGTTGTTTACCTCGCCTAATTCTTCCGCACCGTCATCTGGTTGTCGAGGTTGTGGTGAGGGTGCAATATCATGTGCAAGATCATCTGTCGAATTGCCTGTACCATCATGCCCGTGCGTCCCCCATCAACTCGAGGATCCGACAATGGTGGATCCTTGAGAGGAGAAGGATAAGCCTCGAACCCCGTATCTACAATGTCAACATCCTCAAAAACTGGATAAGGGATGGGAGGAGACACACTACCCTCGGTCTGGTGAGAAAAAGGGAAAATGTGCTCATAAAATTTTACGTCTCGGGATACAAAAATTTCCTCCAAATCAAGGTCATACAAGGTCCACCCTTTCTTCCCAAAAGGATACCTGATGTAAGTCAACCGAATGATGCGTTTTTATCCCAATTCTTAAGCTTTTAGTGGCGCTTTTATATCAAATCAATGCAATTATGTGACGAATTAGATCAAGAGTTGTAAATATGTTTTAATTAATTAACCCCGTAAATATGCCAAATTTTGTTATCAGAATTACACGAGGTATCTTTTTTGGCTTTATTTTGCAGATACCCAGGTTAGATACGAGTTTTGGAAGATCTTGGAACAACCCATCGAGTTTTAGAGAGGTTTCTTGTTGAAGAAGTTAGAGAATCAAGCTAAGAGTAGAATGTCGGCGCACGCCGAGTGCATAGTCGGTGGACGCCGGATTTTGGCAGTTGAGAGCCTGAGCAACAGTTAATGAGTCTGACACATCCAACTACCTGTCAGAAGTCGGTGCACGCCGAGTGCACAGTCGGCGGACGCCGAAAGTACCGGATTTCAAGTTTTAAAGCTTATTCTTGACTTCATTTAGAATGGGCCGAAAATATACAACTTTTTCTCTATCTTGAAGGCACTTCCACTTTCAAGTCTCATCTAGCCAAAATTATCATAACTTTAGCTCTTAATTTGCAAGTGTAAACATTAAGAATTCTTGTTTTGATTCCTTGGATGAAATCTAGCTGGAAAGGTTTGTAACTCTTGGGAAACACTCACTCCATTGGAGCATTTTGAAGGTTAAATGCAAGTTTTCCTTTTTCAAGTTGATAGCTTGTGATTGGTATAATTCTTAGCCTTTATTTTGATTTAATTGTTCTTATGGTTATGAACTATAACCTTGACATGTTTGGGCTCATAACTATGAGTGGCTAGTTTCACACTAGCCAAGATAATGTGAAGTGAAGATGGATTCTTTTGATTGCGAATGAGTTGGTAGTTTTACATTTAAGTCTCTTGTAGTGTTGAACCTTCTTTTACTTGATAATGTCGATAGCAATCTAGGAAGTAATTAACCCTAGTTTGCACACACACACACACACTTGATAGAAACCGAAAGGATATATTGAGTGTGGGAAATAAGTAGAAGGATCGGAAGGTAAAACCGACCTTAAGTGGAATTTGGTTTCTTATCCGAGGGTATCTTAGGCTTGTGTTCAAGTGCATATCATGTTGAATCATTAGACTTAGGGTGCCTAAGTCAAGGAGGAGACATAGAGTGATCTCATGCATTCGAAAGAAGGGGGATTGCTAGTCTAGGAACACACCGGTTCATGCTCTTGAGCATTTTAGGAAGGAAGGTAGGTAGCCAACTCTATCATAGTCAATTAAAGTCCGTTGGATCAAAGCATTATCTTGGTTAGTTCCATATTTCAATTGAGATTAGTCATTTTGAGCATCATTTATCTTACACAAAAATTGCGACTTGGATCGAGAATCTGAACTTAATCGGTGGTTAACCAACACACTCTTTGTGGGATACGACCTTGACTCACCAACTAGGCTACAGTTGATCCGGTACACTGCCGGTTAGACTGAACACCCAGTAGGGACACGTCAATACTCTAAGAACACAAACTTACGACTACGAATGGAAAATTTATGTGAGGGACGATGGTCATGGGCATAACACAAACAACTCAAAATTCTAAGCATCGATAAATCTGGTTTGTTGTGAAATAGAGACTCATAAGGTGTTTTGTAGTTCAAAATACTCGAGGGGTTCGGTTAATTATATAGGCAGCTGCCATAACACACTATCCCCAAAACTTAAGAGGTAAATGACCGTCAAACCTAAGGGCTCGTGCAACATTTAGGATGTGTTGATGCTTACGTTCTACCCTTCCATTCTGCTGTGGAGTCCCAACGCAAGAAGTTTCAAATATGATCCCTTCATTTCTAAAATGAGGAAGTAAAGGCTTAAATTCAGTCCCATTATCACTACGAACTTGTTTAATCGTGACCTCGAACTGACGAGAAATCAAAGCGACAAAGTCCAAAAAACAGTTTCAACCTCCATTTTATTTACTAGCAAATAAATCCACACCGAACGAGAGTACTCATCAACAATAGTTAAAAAATACATACCACCACACGTAAAGGGAACACTATAGGGACCCCACAGATCACAATGTATCAACTCAAAGATACGACTGGCTTTATTGTCACTAAGAGTAAAAGGCTCACGGGTCTGCTTTGCCCGAAAACAAATATCACATCCATCTTTATTTAAATTTTTGGAAATAGAATTATTAGCAACCTGCCGAAGAACCTTTTCTGATGGGTGTCCCAATCGCCGGTGCCACAAATCCACAATTTGCTCACCATCAATGGCCAGAACCCGCCTCTGGAACTCCCACAAACCAAAAAAGTCCATCCACACGCTCAGCCAGTCCAATCAGCGTCCTCGTCATCCGGTCCTGCATAATACATAAACGATTGGTGAGCTGCATCACACAATTATGATCATCCAAAAATTGAGACGCCGAAACCAAGTTACAATTTAATCTTGGTACGTATAAAACATTCACAAGTCGTAAATTCCCCGACAAAATGACCGTTCCCGAATGAGTTGCAAACGAGGAACGTCCATCCGGTAACCCAATCAGACAATCCTCAATCGGTCGTTGTACAAATAAATTTCGGTCACCCGACACGTGGTGAGTTGCCCCGGTGTCAATAATCCACAAGTATTTATTAGTCGAACGATCACGCGATTTAGAGACATTCAAAAGATCTAAAATTCCTTGCCATTGGGCCGAGCTCAGGTTAGAAAGCCCAGCTTGCTCAAACGATGAAGGGAGATCCGAGCTGACTGCGAGCTGAGTCGAGCCAGACAACCCACCTTTATTTAACTGTACGGTACATATAATTTCATCATGTTCTTCACTTTTCTGATTCGATTTTGAATCACTTGGGAGTTCAAAAACCCTCACGGTCTTCATATCTTTTTCAATGGAGGCAAACCCGCCTCCAATTCGTTCAACCTGTTCACCATGTGCTACTCTTGCTCCCATGGCTGAACCGCCGGCGAATTCTTGCTGATTCATAATTTTTTTTCCTTTCAATAACCTGGGATCGCTTGAATTTTATATTGTGCAATTGCTCCGTTCCTGTTTAAAGCTTTTCCTTTTCTCTGTAGCCGAAGTCAGGCTCCTCTTCTCTCTTCTTCTTATTTTTTTTTTTTTCAAGCCAAAATATTATTAATCCCCACCTGGGAATTTCTTGAAATTGATAATTTATGGTGTTTGGATCAGCTAGTTCAGCATCAAATTCGTCAAGGCAAGAGGGCCTGCTTCATGGATAACTTCTTCATCCTCAAATAAACAGCATCTTTAATCTCCAATTATCCGTTTCGGACTTCAATCTGAGGTTTTGTGATAAAGCTGCTTTTGCTGCTGCTGGTGTTTTTTTTTTCTTCATAAAATTAGGAACCTATCTCTGTAACCATGACAAATTTCGGTCAATTTATTTCATATCTCAGTATCTATCACCAAGTACAATATTTATAGCCACTAGCTGGGCTTCTATATCAATACAAAATTACCCAACTACCCTTACTATAATAACACACTATTTTCCATAAATCATCTCTATCGTAATATAAGGTTACTACACTTGTGTGACCCCACTGATTTTTTTTTCTGGATTTGCCACTATAAAAAAGGATTGATGATCATGAAGTACTTTCCTACAAGAAGAAGTTGCCTCTAAGGGGCCCTCTCTAAGACTCCAAATTTTGTTCAAAAGAGGACAATCATTAGAGACGTCTGTTTGAACAATATGCTTTCCGTATGTAGTGATGGGACCATGGGAATGTGTTTTCAATCACCAATCTCCCTGGAAGGGGGGGCGGGGGGCATTTAAGCTTACTGTGGGCAACCTTGCCTTGTATTCCTATAGGCTGTTTTTATGAAGAAAAAAACGGTTAAACCCTAACCGAAAGGGCCCCTACTCCCATGTTCCACGGAATGAGTGGAGATGTTAATCATGTAACCTAGTGGCTCAGAGTCATGGGTACTAAAAGAAGTCGTCTCTTTACGGGATTCAAACCTCCACACTCCAGTTCCCGATTCAGCTGCATTCCTGTTTGCTCATGTTAAAGTTAGCCGCATTCCTGGTTTCCCAAAAAAAAAAGGTTGTTGTACCTGCAGTTGATCATCAATTATCTAGAGTTACATCGGAAATACAGAGTGCAGATTTTCAAACTATATAATTAAACAATAATCCGGCTTGGTTTTGAGATTTTTAATGAATCATTAGGGAGAGAGACATCTGAAACCAGGAACACGGCTAACTTTAACATGAGCAAACAAGTAACCAGAATAAAATTTGACAGTATTACAACCCCGTAAAGGGACGATTTCTTCTTGTGGGAAAGACAATTGTTTGCTCATGTTAAAGTTAGCCGCATTCCTGGTTTCACTTGTCTCACTCCCTAATTATTCATTAAAAATCTCAAAACCAAGCCGATTATTGTTTAATTATATAGTTTGAAAATCCGCACTCTGTATTTCCGATGTAACTCTTGATAATTGATGATCAACTGCTGGTACAACAACCTTTTTGTTGTTGTTGTTGTTGTTGTTGTTGAGAGGGGTTGTATCTATGTTTTTTTTATTTCATTTTATAAGGGAAAAGCTAACTGATAATGTCGAAATTATCTAGGGTGTTCAGCGGTTGATTTGTGGTGGATATCTGGTTGTGAAAGTGGTATGAAGGCGGTGGCTCTCGGTGGAGCTATGTGAGAATGTGGTGGTGAGTGGTGGTGCAATACAAATAAAGAGAGAGCAATTAAATGGGCAGAGTTTTGCCTTGTTTGTATGTATTCCACTTTTCCATGAATGGTACATATGTAGCCCTATTTATAGGGGATGAACCGACTAAGTTTAACATAATTGCAACTAAGGACAAAGTACGACTAAATCTGCGGTGGCTGGTCGGGCCGCACTCGAGCACTGGCGGTGCGGATCCTCGAGTTGTCATCGCACATCCTTAGCAGGCTTGCTAGGTCATCGGTCTGTACTCTCCAAATGCTGGGATAAAGGACCTCTGGCAGATCTTTCACCTTTCTACTCATCGGGGCCTATTATCAAAGCCCATTCCCGGAGTGATTGCATATAGCGACAGGGACCGGGCCGCATCTCATCTATCCGGTCCCCGTCTGCCCGTACTCGGCAGATCGGTTCGGATCCACATCCGGGTCGGCGGACCGGAAGACGGAACTGGCCTATCAATGGCCCCCTACTCCGTACGCGTGACATCTCGAGGTGTCGGGTTGGGAGTAATCTTCTTGATCTTTTGAGGTAGCTCCGAGAGGGTGAATAGCCTAGTTGTCGGAAGCCATTTCGGGCGGGTAGCCGGATTTGGCTTCTTGGGCCTTTGGCCTCGTGCCGGTCGAAGTTATAAATAAATGGGCGGATATAGCCTTAACTTCTTAAGATTTGGCTTCTTGGGCCTCATGCCGGTCGAAGTTATAAATGGGCGGATAGCCTTAAATTCTTAAGATTTGGCTTCTTAGGCCTTTGGCCTCGAGCCGATTTGAGTGGTGTCTTTGGAATGGCCCCCTTGCTTGCATGTCAGCCACGTGCTTGTTTCGATTGGCTATGGTCCTTTCGTTCTTTGTGCCTTCATGATGGCTATTTCGGAATTCGAAACTTGAAAATCCCGCCTTCGATTTCGTCCGTTAGATCATTATTATCAGAACCGTCGGATTCATACTTCCGGGTCTATATAAGGGTGAGAGGCTCTCTGCCTAAACATTTCCCGAATTTATAATTTCTTTGGCCATTATCTATCGGCAGTTTGCAAGCGAAGGTTCTCCGGTGAGGCGATTTCCGGCAGGGTTCCGAAAGCTCGTTTCATATTCCTTTGTCCTCTTCGTATTTCCTGACGATTATCAGGTAAATCATTTTTCTTCCCCGGTTTTTCGTATTTTCGCAGTTGGTTTAGCCTTAGTCTTGTTGTTTTTCGATAAACTTGTGTGCCCTAGCCTTTATTGAGTCTGAATTCGGGGATGCTTTCGTCGCCTCCGTTCATGTCTTGAGGTTTTTCGGATTTTGGCTGTGTTTTTTTGGCTGCTGTGACTTTTGATCTTTCTCTTGGCTCATTACTACCCCACTCTGAGGGGTTTTTTTGACCTTTTATTCCCCAATCTCTGGGTTTTTGCGTCAAAAAGAACCCAGAGATTGGGGAAGAAAAGGTTAAAAAGAACATCCGTTCGAACGGATGTTCAGGTCTTTCTCTTGCCTTATAAGACCGACCTTCAGGTCGGCAACATATTTGCAATTCGCCTTCGAGCGGATGTTCTATAAGACCGACCTTCAGGTCGGCGGCATATCTGGAATTCCCCTTCGAGCGGATGTTTTATAAGACCGACCTTCAGGTCGGCAACATATTTAGAATTCTCCTTCGAGCGGATGTTTTATAAGACCGACCTTCAGGTCGGCAACATATTTAGAATTCTCCTTCGAGCGAATGTTTTATAAGACCGACCTTGAGGTCGGCAACATATTTGGAATTCGCCTTCGAGCGAATGTTTTATAAGACCGACCTTCAGGTTGGCAACATATTTGGAATTCGCCTTCGAGCGAATGTTTTATAAGACCGACCTTGAGGTCGGCAACATATTTGGGAATTCGCCTTCGAGCGGATGTTCTATAAAACCGACCTTCAGGTCGGCAACTGATCGGGGTCAATCAGGTTATAATATACTTGACCACCATAAACCAATACTAGCAAGAGGACTAGGCCCATCGTAGTATAGCTATAGCGAATCAAGGTCGATCCCTCAGGGAACCAATTGTGGATCATTTCATATATAAACAATGAGTCATTCATGTCAAGGACACGAAGGCGGTCTACGACCAACATAAGACAAGAAAGGTAAAGACACGACTCGACACAACGTAATTAACCTCCCCAATTATAGTCTTTATTGTTTGGACCTAGATAATTTATATAATAAACTGAACTTATTAACTGTCAATCCGTTTGTATCTATCTTAGATTGGCTACGGGAGTCATCCTCTTTAACTTGACTTAGCACCGGTTAGGTTGCTAGATCACTGTGCTACATTACGTGACTTCACCTTTTTGGGTATCCATCTCATATAAATTGCACGCTTACGACACTAAGGATGCCGATATTAATCGTAAACCTCGTCTAGGCAACATTCCTATGGTTAGGCGTACTTCCTAAGCGATTACTCAAGCTCTCGTCCAACTAGCAATTACCAAGTTATAGTCTCATGCTAATCTACGACGTATGTATAATCAGGTGCTAGAAATCCCCAACTATAAACCTACCTAGATAACGCTGAACGTCCGTGAAGAGCAATTCATAAGCCTACCTAAGAGTTTTATATTGGTATTTCCGTTTTACACATTTTAATTAAACTAAGCGAGTAACGTAGCCTACCTAAGAGTTTTATATTGATAATAAATTCAACTAGGCTAAACCTACCATAAAGACGTGGCAGAAATAACTGATGAAACAGGGCTCGGTCGACCGAGTGTAAGGCCTCGGTCGACCGAATGACACCTTTTGGTCACCCGAACGATTTCAACCCAGAATACATCTTAGAATATATCTCTCAGCGTTCCATCATACAGAACGGATTAAACAGTAATTCGCACAGTATTCATATAAACTAACATAGATACGCATTAATTAAATCAAGTAGATTCATGAATAAATACTCAGTGTATGACGTAGGTTATGGGATCCCCATAGACAAGGAGTCGCCACATCCCTAACATCTTAGCCTAGATCTACATCATCTAGCTATGATTAACTAACTCAAACGATAAAGCATAATTGGGGGGGGGGGGACTAATTACTTAAAATAAAGAAGACAGAAAATAAAGGCTTACATATTGAAGCCCCTAAATTGTTGAAAAACCTTCAATCAAAATTATGTATTTGGTTGTGTAATGTAATAGTTCAATGATATGATATTATAAATTTCGTAGCTGCTGCTTATATAGAGGCTGTAACCGACCTAGGGAGGATCTAGAAGATATACACGCAAAAATCCCATGAGTGACCGAACCGACATACTCGGTCGACCGAATGATAGGGCTCGGTCGACCGAGCCTTTTTCTGCACGTGTTAAAAGTTTCTCTCGTCTATCTTGTTCCCCACTGCACGCTTTCGTGTTGATCTGATTTCTCTAATTTATCTCTTGATTAATGCTCCGATTTTCTTCCTTATTATCTTGAGATTTACTGATTGAATGACATTTATCCTTTCGATTTGTCGTGATATGCAAAATCAGCATTTATCGCACAATAAATCGGTCTTTTAATAATAAAAACAGCTAAATACCAAATATCATATTAATAATCACTTAACATTAAATAATAAATATAAACGAGTGATTTAATATGAAATATACATTATTAATCTCGATTTAAGGTCAACGTTGATGACTTTTACGGGTATAATTTGACCGTCATCAGCAACATATTTGGAATTCGCCTTCGAGCGGATGTTCAATAAGACCGACCTCTAGGTCGGCAACATATCTAGAATTCGCCTTCAAGCGGATGTTTTACAAGACCGACCTTCAGGTCGGCAACATATTTGGAATTCGCCTTCGAGCGAATGCTTATAAGACCGACCTTCAGGTCGGCAACATATTTGGAATTTGCCTTCGAATGAATGTTTTGTAAGACCGACCTTTAGGTCGGCAACATATTTCGAATTCGCCTTCGAGCGAATGTTCTGTAAGACCGACCTTCAAGTCGGCGACATATTTGGAATTCGCCTTCGAGCAAACCTTCTGTAAGACCGACGCTTCAGCTCGGCATCGTATTTGGAACTCACCTTCAAGCGAGCCTTCTGTAAGACCGACGTTTTAGCTCGGCATCATATTTGGAACTCGCCTTCGAGCAAGCCTTCTACAAGACCAAAGGATCTCTAGCCACAAAAGCAAAGTCGATTCACGACGCACAAGCCACAAGAGGCGAAGTTGATCAACAACACACAAGCAACGAAAAGACATACTCTGAGTACGGTATTTAGGCAAAGCTAACAGGCGATCCGCCACAATAGTGAGCCGTCACAGTATTTCAAGCCAACAGATCCGCGAGCAGACTGTACTCCCTGCCTAACATTTCTAGGGAATGCTTAAGGCACGGAGTAGGGGGCCATTGATATGCCTAAATCGTAATTCGGTCCACGGATCCTTATTTGGGTCCGTCCGGCCACCAAAATAGTGGATGAGGCTAATTGTCCACGAACTCGCAAGCCAAATTGGGGTGCGAGCCTTCAGACCCGCTCTAAGCCCTTAGCCCCATACGGCACCAAGAAAGATTAGGGGGCCGGCACGCGAATCCGTTCGGTTATCGGGTCTGCCAACGTCGCACGCAACACCTGGCTCCGCTACGAGCTCGCTAGTATAGATAAATATCTATTTGTACTATATGTCCTTATTTGTAAATAAGGCGACCATTGGTCGGCCTCTTCCCTATAAATAGGGTACCATGTAACCTCATTAAGAGGATACACAATTATTAAATAAAATCTAAGGCTAAGCCAAATTCTACCATTTTTCTCTCTTCTATATTAGCACCACCGTGCACCACCGCCGGAATTCCATAGCACCACCGTGCACCACCACTTTCATACACTTTTTATAGCTAGATATCCACCACCAAACAACTGCAAATTTACCCTTGATAATTTTGACGTTATCACTAACTAACTATTATCAAGTAATGTCCGCTAAGCATGCAAAAAAGAATGCTAGGGAGAGCCGGAGAGGGATCGTCAAACCAGAGGCGGATCCAGGAATTTGTTTCGATGGGTGAGCCTAAAACTATATCTTTTTATCTAAATATTTGTTTCAGTGGGATCACCGGAACTTAAAACTACACTTTTAACCACAAAACGATATTTTTTTTACCATCAAAACTACATCATTTTAATAGTAAAAAAAATATTCACAGATCTTAGTGGGATCACGTGACCCCACCCCAATACATGTACATCCGCCCTTTCTCCGAACAAGTCTATCATCTGGAAAAAATTTAGCTAGAAAATGAGATAGAAATTTGATTGTAGGTTTAATAAAAGATCAGTTGAGTAATGACAAATAATGGTTAGAAATGAATGATTTACATTCATATTCAAAATTGATGATGTCGGAAATCGTCTGGGTTGTTGACGGAGGTTGGACCTACGCTCGCCACATGTCATCTCCTTATTAACTAATCATTGAATGAAGACAGAGAAAAATAAAATGTTAGGGCCATGAGCCCAGTTCATGCCTAAGGACAGAGCTAAGCCTCATATGAGATGTCTGACATGTTCTTTCGTATAGATCACCGCAGGTCGGCTCGGTCGTCGTGGAGGACGGGTAAATGCAGTTCGGGTTGAGACGGCTCAGGGGGC
This sequence comes from Gentiana straminea, assembly GCA_036785695.1. Taxonomy (NCBI): domain Eukaryota; kingdom Viridiplantae; phylum Streptophyta; class Magnoliopsida; order Gentianales; family Gentianaceae; genus Gentiana; species Gentiana straminea. The sequence goes on from JAVUPR010000061.1 coordinate 4,879,501, forward strand.
TCGACGCAGGTCGGCCAGAGCCTATATTAGCGCACATGCTTATAATACAAGATAATTATGGGAAGTTCCAAAGATCCTTTACCCATTAGGACTCTGATCCTGACATTTAAACTATCCGTGATTATCTCCTAAATTAAATGGGTTAACACGTAAAGAATCCTTAGTGGACACGACACATGATTTCCATGACGAGATATCCTTTATATAAACGATCCCAAGGAATTACGAGAGACTTGATTCCTGAACAATTATAGGATACGTAGGCAACTTGAGATATATACCACTTATTCCAGGCTCTGTCTAAAATAATCAAACACCACCCCCGTTTTTAGGTTTTGTTCTAGGGTTTTAATTTTGTTCATTGTCACCAGGTTTTATTAGGCCCGCAGTTACTTCTTGACGAGATCCGGCATCGTCAGTTGTAATTGAAAATATATGTGGGTTATTGGATCTCTGAACGATGATCCAAGTGACATTTCTGATTGGCCGGCAAAAGAAAAACACAAAGGCGTCAGACGTCCTGAAGCTTGTCTCCGGGAGGGCACTTCGACGCTCAAGTCATTATTTGTATAGAAGAATTTCTATCTAGACAGTAAACATGAATGTATGGCAAGCTTATGATATTGTGTATTAGAGTGTATATTGATAATGATGATGAAGATCCTTTATATAATGTGTCATTATGTGATGATGGTTATTGTAGTAATGTAGTGGTCGAAGATGTCTACCTCGTTTATGATTGAGGAACCTGTCATGGAACTAGAGCTGTTAACGAGCCGAGCCGAGCCGAGTATTGATGGTTCGAACTCGAGCTCGTTTAGCTCACGAGCTCGTTCGTTTGTTAAACGAAAAAAAAAATTATGTTCGAGCTCGGCTCGTTTAAAAGATTAAATGTTCGAGCTCGGCTCGTTAAACATATTTTTTGTCTTTCGGCTCAAGTTTGGCTTGAATTCAGTTCGTTAAAATATAAAACATAAAGTGCAAATGTAAAAATAACAAGTTAGACATTAAAATTACATATATTACACAACTAAAATTACTATAAAATATCTAAATCTTATATAAATTCAATCTATAATATCTATTAGATGAATGAATGAATTATCTTCTTTTGAGTCAGGGTTACTGTAAATTTATGTATTTATATAAGCACGTTCGCGAACATAATCGAACGGTCGCGAACCAAATTTGTGTTCGTTCGTTAAGCAAACGAGCCTACAATCATGTTCGAGCTCGGCTTGTTAAGCTAAACGAACAAATGATCACGAACGCTAACGAGCCGAACACGAGCTTGTTCACGAGCGGCTCTGTTCGTTTAACAGCACTACATGGAACAATTATAGCTCACCGTTGCAGTTACCGTTGTGGAGTATTTGAATAGAAGAATTTCTATCTAGACTGTAATTTTCTCCGATCATGATCAATATTTGTGTGTATACAATTGTTATGCTAGTTCTTGTGATCTTGTCTAGTCGGCATGTTAATTGGTACAGACATATTTTTAATAATCTTACGACAATATTAATTATGTACCTAAAGGTGTAAACAAATCGAGGCGAATCAAATATCAAGCATTTGAGTTTGTGTTTATTTAATGCACGAGCGAGTTCGAGTTTATTTGTTTAATAAATGAACTATATTTTATGTTTGAAACTGCATTTTACAGTTTTATACATTCAAATTCATTAAAAATATCATTGCAACAGATATTCTATTTCAATTTATAACATACAAATTTTATAAAAATTAATAAATTACATCTATAGGTATATGTACAGTATGGCTACAACTTTGGTAAAGAAAATGAGAGGCCATATGTAAGGGGAGAAACTGCCCCCTAGGTCCGGAAAAATATACGAATATATATAGTACTTTGTTTTTTGTTTGTCTCGTATTAAATTTTTTATTTGTGTTTTTAAAATTTTCATTGCCCACTTAGCTGAGAACCTACGTCCGCCACTTCTCACGTTCTCGGTTGTTGCTACACATTATTTATTACAATTTGTATAGGCACGTTTGGTTAGAGGGGGAATTAGGAGAAAAGACAAAAATATTTCATCAATTAGACAATATGACGAATTTTCAAAACTTTTGCATAAAGGACAAAATTATTTTTTTTTAATGCTGGACGCTATTTTAAAAAAAACAACACTTGCATCTTTTTTAAACACTTAGGACATTCACATCAGAAACCCTATTTTTTATCCCTAAAATAATATAAAATAATAATTATCCCTATTTTATAAAATCTCAATTCAAAACACTACACAATAGCATCACTATCCCTATCTTTATACCAAATTCCAAATAGGAATAGTACTCCACAAATAGGGATACAATATTCATTGGCCCTAAAAATAAATAGGGATGAGGCTTCTGCCGTGGAGGTATTTGAGGGAAATTTCCACTTTTTATCTTTATTTTAGAAATAGAGCAGCGTATATGGCTTATGATGTGAATGTCTTTATATCTCTCAATCTAAAACTCCAAACTTGAAAATTCTTCCATCAATTTCTTTTTTTTTTATTGCTTTTTATTTTGAGATTACATTCACCATATTCGACGTAATTTCCGAAAAGCCGCTGTTGAAATTCACTATTATTCGAAATTCACCGTTTTTCAGAATTCACTGACAAGATTCATTGAGTAAATTTCGACAGTGAATCACACGAAAAACGATGTAATTATATCGAAACAAGTCTCAAAACGAAGAGAATGAAAAAATAAAAAAATCGGTGAAATTTTCATACATTTGAAGATATAGGTGTTTGAAAATTAATGTGGAAAAAACCAACCAAAAAAAAAAAAAAAAACAATATGGAAGCAGAAAGCAACTTAGCAAGGCGTCGGATTTTTTTTTTCCTTTTTCTTTTTTGGTCCTTTAGGATCTAAAAATTATAGAAATAAAAAAAGAAATTAGATAACGTGTTACTTAAAAATATTTTAAAATGTGACATTTTACATAATTTTTTATATTTTAAATACTTATTGAAAAGAACAAATTAATTACTACTATGAGCTTTTCATTTTCCAGAAAATAAAAAAGAAAAAAAAATCATTTTCAGTATGTCGATGTTCGATTTAAACACGACTTTGCACATTAAATTTTTTTTTTTGGAAAGGCAGCACTTTATTTTTCTTAGGTGAACAAATTAATTACTACTGTGAGCTTTTCATTTAAAAAAAATCATTTTCATTACGTCTGTGTTAAACACAACTTTGCATTTTAATACGAAAAATACATACTCATCCACATTTTTTGTCTTTGCTGGGTCTCAAACCCAACAGTAGTTTTATGATTGTCCAGGACCACTATGTCATACTTGGTCCTTCAATAGAAATTCATAAAAGAGGGGCAAATTTGTAAAAGCATGGCATTTATATTTTACACGGTTGGAACCCGTGTTTTTTCGGATTTATTGGTCCGATCATTAAATCATACTTTGGGGGACCACCATAAAATTTCCGCAAACCCAAAACCTCCGGTTAATAACCACAACACTTATCGTTGGATCAATGCATTATTTGCGGAAACATTCTACTTTATTGAAATACTATTACTTTTCATTTTATTATGTGATATTAAGCTTGAACGCGAAACTTTATATTTTTTTTATATAAATTTTTTGGAAAATTAGGGATAAGGACACAATCTGGAATATTTTTAAGTAACAGGACAACTACATATTTTTTATAGGGAGAAGGACAACTGCATAATTTTTATAGCGAGAAGGACAAACAGTGAATCCCGAAAATCAGTGAATCTTCCCAGTGAATCCCGAAATCAGTGAATTTCGATAGTGAATTTCGACAGTGAATCCCGAAAATTAGTGAATTTCGACAATGAATTTTGAAAAATAGTGAATTTCGACAGTGAATTTCGGGAGTGAATTTAAACAGTGAATTTCGAACACAAGTGAATTTCGACAGTGAATAAATAGTTTTGTCCTTTATGCAAAAGTTTCAAAAGACTGTCCTTCTACTCAATTGATGAAATATTTTTGTCCTTCTCCCTCATTCCCCCTAAATTTTTTCTACTTTATTGAACGATGATAATGCATATATTTTTAGTATAAATGGCTACTTTTTTTTATTGGATAGTGGTAAAATTACCGATAAGGTATCGGCCTAGTGGTTAACACTAGGTCATAACCCAACAATGATCAGGGTTTGAGTTTCATTTGAGACGAAAAATGGTGCATATGTATCTTTCGTTTCGTAAAAAAAATAGTGATAAAATTTCAAAACAAAGATTTAAAATAGATAAAAAAAAAAAGAATAAGTAAGTAAAATTTCCAAACTCCTTGGCACATGTGGTGGAGAGGGCTAGGAACCTATGCTTTGCTTGGCAGGATTTAGAGTGAGTACTTAACAATTTGTTAAGTTCATTTTATTTTTAGTTTTTTTTTTTTTTTTTTTTTTTTTCGATGTAAAGAATTTTTTGTTACGCCTTTGGCTGTTTAATAAAATGACCGCTTCTTTAAAAAAAGAAAAATAAAAAAAATATCAAACTCAATTAACATAAATATGGTATATAACACATTGTCATTGGTTCTATTTATAATTATAAATATACATGTTCAAAATATTCATTTTCAAACTGAAACAATGAATGATAAAAGTTAAAAAATAACAATGATTTTGTTGTTTTTTTGTAAAATAGATATTCTGATATTGTTGAACCTGAATAAAGATACTGTAAAATAGGTATGATGCATTTCACTCTGTCGGGAGATTTTGTGAAATAATGAAGTATGATGTTTAAAACTGTAAAATACAGAACCTATTAAAACTATCTGATGCAAGTGTTATTAGAGATTTTGTAAAATAAAAAAAATAATTTTAAAATAGTAAATTAAATAATTTGTTAAGAGTATATGAGTATGCAGTACTTTAATTAGTGGAAGTTGTGTATTTGCGTTTCATGATACTTGTAAGTCATTTGCATGCCAATCTGTCATTTTGTAAAATTAGTCACATAACGATCGATTTGAAAGAACTTGCAGTAGATACGGTAAATTTTTTAAAAACTCTATTTTAAAATTTTAATGAGTAAAAATAATTTAGCATCAAATACTCTATTTTCTTACCGTAAAATACAAATTCTGTAAAAATAAATAAATTATATCTATCGTATTTATCCATATTTTGTAAATTTTTCTTTATATAAAATATAGAATCTGATAAATTTAATCTTGGATGCAGATTAAGCAAACTAAAAAGATGTGTAATTAAAACTATAAAGTAGAGTATTCATTAAAAATCTGATGCGTATACTCTTGTGATTGTTACACTACTTTAATTACATTGACTAAAAAAAGCATGTGTCTCGCACAATCCTTCCCAATTATTTTTTTTAAAAAAAATTTCCCCCCAAAAAAAGGTCAAATTCTGAGTGTATTAACCTTCCACCTCCCTATATATACCATTCACATCTCATACAATTAATCATAACTTAAAAGCTTTATTTTTTTTTTTGTTGAAACCGGATATTTTATTAAAAAACTTACGAAAGTTGTACAAGCAAACGAATTGTACAAAAGCTAAACTTTAATTTACCAGAGGGTAACACTAGCAAAAAACAAATACAAGAAAAGCTCAAGGCCACGCCAATCGAAGCTCTCGAGCGCGCCTAATGGCTTCCGAGATGAACACTCTCCGGAGGGGTCGGTGGAGCTCATCATGATGAAACTCCTGATTACGCCAAAACCAGATGCTTAGGACAATCTCACGGAATAGAAATCTCCAGAATTCAATGGTGTCATGCTTGTACATATTTATTTTCAAACAACGCTCCAACCATGAAGGGATGTCATAACTCGAAATAAAAGAACTACAATGTTGTCGGTGGATGACTTCCTTCCACATGGTTAGGGTCCACGGGTCCCTAACCACATGAAGGGTCGACTCAGGTCTCGTGCAGAAAAGGAAGCAGACATCATCTTCAATGATATGGCGGTCCTTGAGAAGGCCAGCGGTAGGGAGGGCGTCGCGATAAATCTGCCAAAGTAAAATATTCCTCGAAGAGGTCCTTTAATGGACCAAATTAATCGCCAATTGCCATCCTCGGGGGCCGCGGGATTCAAAGATCGGTTTTGGATGTTATGATACGCCGAGCTTACCGTAAATTTTCCGGATGGAGTCAACTTCCAGCATGGGTTCCCATCATTATCAAAATCGATTGCATCACGTACAAAGTTAGTAGCATAGCATATGTGGCGAATTTACTTTTGGATCATCAAGGGGTGACCCATATTTACGGGTTAGGAGTTGCACCCAGAGCTTATTTGGCTCCGTGAGAAGCTGACAAGTGAGCTTAGCTAGAAAGGCAATATTCATATCATGTGCATTGCGTATACCAAGACCTCCCAGATTCTTCGGAAGGCAGATATGGTTCCAAGCAACAAGATGTAGTCATTTTTTCTCCGCGTCATGCCCCCAAAAGAATGCCCGTATGATTTTGTCTAGCTCATGTGTAATGCTTGCAGGGAGGCGGACCTTCTGCATAAGGTAGTAGGGCGTTGTGGAGAGGACCGTTTGAGAAAGAATAGCTCGTCCACCTTGGATAAAGTGGTTGCCTTCCAAGGTTTGAGTTTCGAACGGACTCTATCAACAATTCCTTGAAATTCATCTTTTTTCAAACGGTTATGGTGCAAGGGGACTCCCAGATATTTCTCGAGGTGATTGGTATGAGACATACCCAAAGCATTCTGTATGAGATTGACCGTCTGTGCATTCATATTTGGAGAGACCGCAAACTTGGATTTTGACGCACTAATCTTTTGGCCTGAAAATCGGCCGAAGCTAGAAAGAACTCGGTCAATTTCATGGGCTTGATCAACAGATGCTTCCGCAAACAGTAGGAGGTCATCCGCAAAAAATAAATGCGAGAGCTTAGGACCCCCACGAGAGACAGAGACCGGTTTCCATCTTCCGTCATCAATGGATCGGTGAATAAGGCAGCTCAGAACTTGCATAACAATGACAAAGAGATAAGGGGCAAGGGGGTCACCTTGCTTTAAACCGCGGTGGGGTTGAAAGCCTTGGAGAGGATAGCCGTTCCAGGGGATTTCGAGAGATGTGCTAGATAAAGAGTACATGATGAGGTCCACCATAGCATTATTGAAGCCCACAATATGAAGGATATGCCGAAGGAACTCCCAGTTGACCCGGTCATAAGCTTTCTCAAGATCGATCTTAATAATCATTAAGCCTTTGCTTCCTTTTTTCCGCTTCATAGTAAAGAGCACCTCCTGAGTAACAATAATATTATCCGAAGTCTGCCTGCCCGGTATAAAGGCACTTTGACTGTTGTCGGCAATTTTTCCAATATTCAAACGGAGGCGGTTGGCAATAATCTTCGTGATGATTTTAACCGTTACATTTGCAAGTGCTATTGGACGAAGTTGAGACACTGATTCGGGCGGGTGTACCTTAGGAATCAAAGCAATGAAGGTTCGGTTCATAGCAGGCGGGAATCGTTGATCATGAAAAGCCTTGATAACCCATGAAGTAAGAGGAGTGCCAAGATGTTCCCAGTTATGTTGAAAGAAGACTGGTGGGAAACCATCAGGGCCGGGGGATTTAAAACCTCTCATATCAAAAAGTGCACCCCGAACTTCACCCTCAGAGACAGGTCGATTAAGGAGTCTCTTATCTGCATGAGTGAGCATAGGCTCGAAAATGCCATCAGGAAGGGGGACCACAGGTTCATCCGTGTAAAGGGAGATGAAGTACTGTCGAATCATGTGGTGGAGCGTGTCGAATCCGCCGATCCAATTGCCATTGGGGTCCCTGTAAGTATTGAATATAATTTTTAGATCTCCTACGCTTGGTAGATAGGTGAAAATAGCGAGTGTTTCTTTCCCCATTCCGAATCCAATCCAAACTTTGATTTTTGGTACCAATAGATCTCCTCCTCGGCTTATGAGCTCCTCGTATTCCCGCACAAGAGATTTGTTAAGATTAAAAAGGAAATTTGAGGGGGCATTCGAGAGGGAAAGTTGAATTCCCGCAATCCGAGCTAGACATCTTCTTTTGCGATAAAAGAGATTTCCAAAAACCTCCCTGTTCCACACTTGTAATTTTTCCGCAAGATTTTCGAGAGCTAAGTGCAGATTATCATCAAAATTATTCCAAGAATCCAAGAGAAAAGTGCTGAATTCTGAGTGCTTCAGCCAACAAGCTTGGAAGCGAAATGGTCTCTCGGATGTGGTAGGCCGAGTTGGTCTCTCGGAAGTTGTGTATTTGCGTTTCATGATACTTGTAAGTCATTTGCATGCCAATCTGCCATTTTGTAAAATTAGTCACATAACGATCGATTTGAAAGAACTTGCAGTAGATACGGTAAATTTTTTAAAAACTCTATTTTAAAAATTTCATGAGTAAAAATAATTTAGCATCAGATACTCTATTTTTTTACCGTAAAATGCAAATTCTGTAAAAATAAATAAATTATATCTATCGTATTTATCCATATTTTGTAAATTTTTCTTTATATAAAATATAGAATCTAATAAATTTAATCTTGGATGCAAATATGCAAACTAGAAAAATGTGTAATTAAAACTATAAAGTAGAGTATTCGTTAAAAATCTGATGCGTATACTCTTGTGATTGTTACACTACTTTAATTACATCGACTAAAAAAAGCATGTGTCTTGCACAATCCTTCCCAATTATTTTTTATAAAAAAAATTTCCCCCCAAAAAAACGTCAAATTCTGAGTGTATTAACCTTCCACCTCCCTATATATACCGTTCACATCTCATACAATTAATCATAACTTAAAAGCTTTATTTGCCTTCAAAAGAAAATTGATTTCATACGTAGAGAATTGATTTTTTTCTTTTTTCTTTTTTTCCTTCAAAAAAAGAATGACTTCATCAGCTACGAAAACACTCTGCATCTTCATTCTTTCCGGCTGGTTGGTTCTGATATCTTTGGCACCGCCAAGCCAAGTAGATGCTCGTATGACGGTATACGAAGTACTGCAAAAATACAATTTTCCAGAGGGTATTATTCCAAAAAATGTCAAAGACTACGATTTGGATGAAAACACGGGCCACTTCAATGTCTACTTGGATAGTGCTTGTGGGTTCAAATTAGATAAGTACAAGATTAATTACGAATCTCAGATCAGTGGCTATATAACGAGTAACAATATAGAAAAATTGGATGGAGTATGGGCAAAAAAGGGTATTTTTAAATTGAAAATTAATAAGGTTATTCGCGATGGTGATGAACTCAAGTTCTATTCTGGGTGGATTTCTGCTCATGTTGCAGCTGATCACATTCCTGGTATTCCTCAATGCGGCTGTGGTTTCTATTGCGGGGCCGCCTCTCATTATTCATTTAACCCAAGTCCAGTACCCGCGCCAGCTGCCGCAGAATCCATCTCTATGGCGTTGCATTAATTAACGTATTGATTGTACTAGATTATTATTGTTTAATTACGAGTAGTTTGAAAATCTGTTGTCTGGATTTCTGATGTAATTCTTGCTAATTGATAATGAATTGCTGGCATTTAACCTGGTCATTGCTTGTGTTTTTATGAGTATTGATGAGTTGTTATTTTGAGATACTAATTTTATGATGATATATTGATATTGAATCATCATGTCACATGTATTTGTTTCATCAATAAAATATTTTAGAAGTTGGCAAAATTTAAAATCCAGGGTACGTATGTATTTCTATTAATATGTTTTTCGTTATTTTATTTTATACTATATGGAGCGTTAAAAATCAAGTAATACTTGTCTAAAATCATATAAAATTTATGACCAATTGAATTTATGATGAGCAAAAGTCAACCTTTTCCAGTGTCCCTATTTTGTAACGTGCTATTTGTGTCCCAAAATATAATTCTATTTAGACTTTTAATACGATTTAAAAAAGTTTGTTAAGTTGTTAGTATGTCACTAAATTAATAAATGTTTAAAATGACATTTGAATGTCACAAATGCAAAAGTTCTAAATTTTTTAATAGTAAAAGTTTATAATGACTTTCATCAACATTAATATCCTAAACAAATTTATATTATAGAACAAAATCAAAAACCTAAACGAAATTATATTTTAAGACGGAGACAATACAATGTTTTAATAAGTGGAATTTGTGTGTGCGTGCGTGTTACATGCGAACATTTTCATGTCAATCTGTCATTTGTGAAATTAGTTGCTTATTAAAATTTGCTCTAACTAAGTCAACAATGTTGACAGGTTAAACTTAGTTGGATTGATAAGGAAATAATATAATCTGTGGTTGTTGCAGCAGTTTATTTGCATTGATTTGATGATTAATAAAAATCATGTACCCTTAAAAAAGAAAACATGTTTCTCGTACATGTTTAAGCTAAATTAATATTTTTTTTGAGGATATAAATTAATATATTTAAATCAAAAAATTTAAAAGCTAAATTTACATTGATGATTAATAAAAAAATTATGTTAAAAATGATAATTGTTTTTATTTTTTTAGGAGAAAAGTGATATTTGTTAAATGGTTTTATGCTTGAAGGAGTTATTTATTTCTCCAATTTATACTTTACTAAGTTGCATATTACATGTTACATATTTTTATCTTTTATCATATATTATCTTATACGTATGATATATCTTTGGATATTCTTTACTCCTGACCTAAACAATATCATTAAAATGAGAATAATTTAAGAAGTCATATATGTGGATTTAAGTATAATTGTTTTTGTAAAATCATTCTATTTTAGCGGCATGTAATTTTTCTTATGAAACTTGTTATCACCTAAATTTATTATTACTAGTCTCTCAAGTAGTCAAGTCTTTGCACCGGTGGACGCATAATCTCATATAAAGGAGACAATAAATATTTTAAAAAGACAAATAAAAAATTAAGGAGGCAAACAAGATGCATATTGCATGTATTAGTAGATTAAGGAGGGCAATTGCTCCCCTTAACTGTATATAGATCCGTCACTGGGTCTTTAATTGGACCTCGTTTTGTATCCAAAAAAATTATAGATCTATTCATTTCATTACATAGGTATTACCGAATTCTACTTGTTCTTTGTATAATGATAAATAATTTAATATGAATTGCTAAATTATATCTTGAACTTGTAAACAATTAATAAATATATTATTATTTTTTGATTCATATCGATAAATATTATATTTTGTTGATATAAAAACAAAATCATTAATAAATGGTTGTATTTGATAATAAAATAAATTTGAGAAACATGTCATGATTATTTAGGGTTTATGTGACATCATTATGACGTTAAAAAAGTTATAATTATCAAGCGACATAATTATCAAGCTTTCGTCCAAGTGGAAAAAAAATATATATATATCAAGCGACATAATTATTTAGGGTTTATGTGACATCATTATGACATTAATGTTTTTTTTTCGTTCAAAGACATTAACATTTTATTCATAGTTTTTTTTTTGTCCACTGTTTTATTCATAGTTAAATGAATATAAATATTTACATGGCCAAAAATCAAGGGAAAATGGGTATTACTTATTAGTGCCTTTTTTAAAAAGCTAATTGTGCTAAAGTCTTTCCATGTTTTTCTCAAGGCAAAAATGGCACGTTCTATAATCATATTTACTTTAACGCCATTTTTATTAAATAAACTTATTCTATTATAAAATATATATTAGAAAAGAAAAGAAAAAAAAAAAAAATGGGAGACTTGTTGAAAAGGAAAAAAAAAAACTTTGTCAAAATTAGTAAAAAGGACAATAACAAATTTTTTTTAATAAAAAGGACAATTTGTGAGTGTCAAATACAAAAACGTCCTCAATATCAGTTTTTTTTTTTTTTTTTTTCTTTTTCCAAGAGAAGACCACGTACTAACATCATGCGAATTGGCCAACTGACAGCAATAGTGCAATAAGAAAAGGGTATAGTTGAACGGCAGTTTCCTATTACTCTTTCACAGAAATAACTGCTAGGAAAATAAGAAAAGGGTATTGTTGTCCAAACAGAATATGAAATGTCCTTTTTACTAAAAAGAAAATGTACCTGTCCTTTTTACTAATTTGACAAATCTTTTTGTACTTTTTCACAATTTTCCCAAAAAATATCAGAAGAATAATATCACTCCAATATTTTTTTGTATATATTTTTTGTATATATATATATATATTATATTTTTTTTGTATTTTTATATATATATATATATTTTTTTGTATATATTTTTTTTGTATATGTATATATATATATATATATATATATACTACGTGTCCCCGGCGTGTCGTGTCTATATTTTTGAAAGTTGGGTGTCGCGCGCGTAATAGGTGTCGTCGTCGTGCGCGTGTCGTGTCCGGTGTGGGTAGGTGCAACATAGAGAATCATAAACACATAAATAAATAAAAAAACGAGATAATTTTTCAAAAAATAGAAAAAGAAGTCCCAGCACCACCTTTATTTGCGTCAATTATGCATGATTGGATTTTTTTTTTTTTTTAAATGGAATGATTGGATGCATACGTGACAACTGAGTTTACTAATTTCTAAAGGTTTAAGTAAAACTACGTAGTTTTACGCAGATCTTATTTTTGGATTTTTTTTTTTTTTTTTTTTTTTTTTTTTTTTTTGAGGAAGGAATGATTGGATTTTATAGCCCATAAAATCACAACGTCAGTTTTTTCTTTTCCTTTTTACGTTTTTTCGCGCGAGGTTTTAGCCACCACCGTGTCTCCCCGGCCTTAAACTGAAAAATCCTCGGCGGAATAATTTTTCGTCTGGCAAGTGACGTTAAACTCCTTTATGATTTGCTTTTTATAAACCAATATTATGATTTTGTTCGATTCAGTTTCGTTTTGTTTATTTTTATTATTATAATATAATCTGGAGAAATTTCTGCTGGTTTGTTTTCGATTGGTATTGTGTAATTTACTAGAATGATATGTAAAGGTTTTTTTTTTCTTTTTCTTTTTCTTTTTTTATGTAATTTGTTGGGTAGAAACATCAGATTCAGAGAGTATTGTTGACTTTGGGGATTTTAGCAATGTCTGGTGAAGAAGATATCACAAAAGCTACGTATGAATTAATTAACCAGGTAATTAACTTTCACGAGTTTATGAAACACAAATCAACTCATGGATGACTCGACATCCATAGTCAAGGGCGGACCCAAACCCAATCATAAGGGTGCCCCCACAAATATGAGAAAAACGATTTTATTTTGTTTTGTTAGCAGAAACAAAAATGTAAAAATACTATTAATGTTCTCATTCGATCTTAGAATATGTTTCAGTACCCCCACGGCGCCACTTATACTTTCTAATTTTAGCTTGAGCCACAAAAAGATGTACGTATTTCTATTTACAGGTGAAGACTCTTATAGAAATGTGTCTTCAGCTTTACATGAGTCAGAAAGAGGTTGTCGATTATCTTCAAAAGCAAGCAAACATTGAGCCAAGGATTACTGAACTTGGTATAGAGCGTTTTTCTGTTTTTATTTTGAAAACTGAAAAAAGAAACAAAGTTTTAGTTTGCTTTTTTGCTTTTTTATATTTTGATGACTGTGGCAATTGAACTTGTTATACAACATTTCAGTGTTGCAGAGGCTTGAAAAAGAAAATCCAATTTTTTTTAAAGCATATCATTTGAGGTTGGAATTGAAGAATCAAATTTCGAGATTCAATGAGCTGCTGGAAAAGCAGGCAGAACTAATGCATCGGATACCGCCACGCGAAATAATTACTTCAAATTCGAGTTTTAACCACGTCTCTGATATGATTCCAAGTATGATTTTTTTGTGAATTAATTAATGGTCTCCTTTCCTTGCTCTTTGGTTATGTGAAGTCAGTGTTGTTTAATTTAGTATTGTACCTTCCTAAATTTTCTTTCGCATTATAGATTTTATTACTCTTTGTTGTGATTGTTTCATGCTTCTTCTCCAAACATTAGAATTATGTCTCACTATTATCAAATCCTCCGATTTTTATAATAAATTTTCTTGATATATATATATATATATAGGTTATTTTCCCGCTCCTCCAGGGTTTTGAATTCTACCGCTGTAAACACGAAGCTAAGGTACGCCGTCAGCTCCTCTCATTGTTTTGGTGTGCTATATATACGATAAGGTAAATATGTAAAATAGAGATTTGAATCATTCTGATTCACCGAAAATCAACTGCAGCAGATTCTGTACTCATATTTGTCAAAGACGAAATCATAATAATTTAAAATCTACTCTCTTTTGCATTCTAGATGTTTGTTTCAGCTATCCGGCACGGTGGCCTGCTTCGTTCCTAACGTGTCAATTTTCCGTTTCAGGTATAATAGTTTCCGGTGAGCCGGGATTTGCCATATATTCAAAAGCATTAGCCATCCTTCCAAAAAGAAAAAATTGGATTAGATATATCACTATTCATAAAAAGTCCATTTTCTTAGACAAATTCATTATTCCTTCAATAAAAAACTATTCCTTCATAATTTCCACCATTTTTCTTTCATCTTTCAAACTAAAAATATGTGAATCGTTTGCTTCTGTAACCGTAAAACCAGAAGGGACGAAAGTGAGTGTTTGAAACCGTGCCCTTCTTGCTATTCTGCAAATATTAAGATCAAGGCAAAATTAAGATTTTAGTCCTCTAACTTGGTCTATTTTGGATTTTAGTCCTGCTTAACTCCGCTGCTCGGTGAGGAAAATGGTGCGTTCTAAGTTTTTTTTTGGATTTTAGTCCTATCCGCCGGAAATAGGCGATTAGGCACCGGAATTTTTAAAAATAGTCCTCTAACTAGGCTGCCACGTCAGCGTTTTCTAAAGATTCCGGTGCCCAATCAGCTATTTCCGGCGGATAGGACTAAAATCCAAAAAAAACCAACTTAGAGGACCATTTTCCTCACCGGAGCAGGATGAAAGTGACTAAAATCCAAAATAGGCCAAGTTAGAGGACTAAAATCCTAATTTTGCCTATGATCAACCATCTGAAGGGCCGGCCCTGGCATTTTTTGGGGCTTAAGGCCAAGTTCCCGAATTGGGCCGGCCCAGGCATTTTTTGGGGTTAAGGCCAAGTCCCCGAATTGAGCCTTTTAGTTGAAGTAGTTTTTTTTTTTTTTTGAAAAACATACTTATCGCGTTTTTAACATCCATAAATACAAAATGCAATTTATTGATAGCCTCAAAACATGCCTATAAAGTAGTCTTTTCTAGCATATTTAGAAACAAAAACCAAATTCATACGTATATACTAAACATACTTACATATTACTATTTCAAGATCGTATACAAAAAAATTAATAAACTTGTTTGTATGTCTAATTTTTTTTGGGCCAAGTAAATTTTTTTATTAAGACCTTTGTCGATTGGAGTAAAAAAAAATTCGGACGGTGGGCCTAAAGGACATTATAAGATGGTAAATGATGAAATAGGACAAAAAACAAAGACAGTGGTTGAGAAGGACAAAAAAAGAAGAGATGTACAAAAATACCCTTAATGATAATAATTTTTTTTTTCTTTTTCTTTTACTAAACATGTGATGTTTTATTCTTATTTTTTTATCAGCTTGATTTCTCCTCTCAATTGCCTTTTTTTTTTTTTCCCTCTCAATTGCCGTTTCAAAACACTGCATTTTTAGTAAATGAAATTGAGTGCATGGTAGTGTTACTACGTCAGATAATGTTACTACGTATAGTGGTGTTAGTACGTTGTATAGTGGTGTTACTACGTGGAATAGTAGTGTTGCATAGTGGTGTTACTACAAAACTAAACCCTAATTGGGAAAGAGGAACCCAATAGGGGATTTGAGGACCTTAAGATTGTGCACAATTGTGAAAAAAAATGGGACAAAATCGCGAAATAAGTAGTAACAATCCATTACGGGTTTAACAATCGCCAATGTAGTAACTTTTCGAACATGTAGTAACTTTCGTAACATCATGTCTAGCACATTACGGGACATGTAGTAACTTTTCTCGCACTACACAGTTACACTTGCTATTTGCATTTGAACGGCCTTCATTTGCGGGTGTAATGGCGTTATGAATCCGGCGTCCATTACTCAATCAATTACTCAAAACAACAATCGATCCCGCTATATACATGATCCCGCTATATACATTCCTCAATCAATTACTCAAAACAACAATCGAAAAGCAAAACGATCGGAAAAAAAAAACGCAGAATCGACTTGAACGAAAAAAAAACGCAGAATCGACTTGAACGGAAAAAAAAACGCAGAATCGATCGAAAAAAAAAAAAACGCAGAAAAGCAAAACGATTGAAAAAAAAACGCAGAATCGAAAAGCAAAACGATTCGTCAAACTGATCGCCCATTTTTTTTCTCTCGATTCTGCTCTCTCCTGTTTCCTTAATTCGATGAAACGGTTTCGTTGTTGAATCGACTCGTCTCTTTTAGACGTAACCGACGCCATCAATCTCGCAAATGAATCAATGTTACGTTAATTGGTTTCATAAGCATAATTTTGAACAGAGAAAAAACTTCCCCATTTCGTTCTTCAATTCCGGCTGCAAAGAAAGACCGCATTTTTCCGCCTCGGCTAGAACATTTGCAGAGAAGATTTACAGCGGATGGAAATCCATGGAAGATTTGCAGAGAAGATTTGCAGCGGATGGAGGATTTTTACATTTTGGATAATGGTTCTAGAGAAGAGAATTGGATGGAGGCTAGGATTTTTACATTTTGGATAATGGAGGAATGAGACTAGTTGTAATTATAAAGTGTATTTTTGGATTGACATTACTTTTTGTCCTTCTCAACCATTGCATTTTTTTGTTGTCCTTTTTACATAAATAAGATGTAAAATGGTTCTTTACAACCTTATCCTAAAAAAAATTTAAACCTTTATAAAAAAAAAAAACATATTATATTATGTTGGATTAGATTAAATCTATACTGAATATTTTTTTTCTTTTAGCGAAACATGTACCGTTGCGCCTTCCTGACACCGTTGGGCTTAAGACGGCCGTCTCTCCGGCCTCAATGGGGGCCGGCCCTGGTCCATCTGTATATAATATATTTCAAAGATATAAGAAAGAAGTTTTTCTGCATTAATTCGCAAATTTTTGTTGGAATTTCATTACAGTGGTAAAATAAAACACTAATATTTTTCTCACTTCCAACCTCTATAATTGTAATAAATATTAAAGAGTCATATAACTTATATGTAGATACACACCAGAAACAAAGAAACTTTATAATTATATCCTCACTCACATGGAAAGATAAACATACTGCCCACCTTTAAAAAATATTGGTTTTAATTACCATGTATGTTGGATTAGTATGTACAGTTAAACCTCAATAAATCACTACAAAAAAAGTGTTTCTTTTGTGACAAATTTTTAGTGACAAACTGTATAATTATCACAAGGTTAACTTGGTGACAATAACTTTATTTTCACAAAAAGTTGTAGAAATAGTAACAAAAATTAGATATTCTCACATAAAGGTTAGAAGAGTTGTCACAAATTACCTAATATCATTTTATCATGAGACTTTAGTGACAACAACTGTTTATCACTTTCAATTTTTACCTAGGTGTTTTTTTTTTTATTTTTCTTAACTAAAGTTTTACGACCTCTTCTCAATTAAAAGACATGACAAACATTCACATATAGTCATCATCGTATTTTAATAAATAAAAAATTGCATTTCTCTTGCAAAAAATAAATAAAAAAAAAAAAAAAAAAAAAAAAAATTCACAAGACTAGATTAGCTTGGTGTTAATCATGTTTCATTCACAACAGTATTCTCCATTTCATGTGATTCAACTAATTCTGACCCGTTTATATGTAGGCATCCTTTTTTTCTGTTTAGCTGCAAACGCTTTACTTGTAATGTAATGCCAACTTGAAAGTTCTAAATCCGAAATATTATGAGATATTAAGGGTGTTTTTGGTCCGACTAAATTCTGGAAATGTGCTATCAGCAAACTCTAACTAAGCTCATGTGGTTGCTTTGAATATTTTATCGCACTTCCCTGGGTAGTGGGTACATGTCGTGATTGATCATCTTTTGGAGGGGACTTGCTAGGTGAAGGAGTCTATCCCTGCTTTCATAATTGTTTTGCGTTTTATATTTTAATTTACAGTTAATTGGCTATAAAGAATATGTACTGTGTTCAATTAGACCTGCTATAGAAATATACTGCATTCCTTCAATGCATCACCTGAGTTGCTGTTTCTTGTAAATTTGGGTTACATGCTCTTCTTTGAACCGGCTAATTTTCATCCTGACTATGGACTATGGAAATTTGATTTTCATTTGAGGTCTATTGATGTAGCGTTGTTGGCCTTTTACTGCTGCTAATTTCTTAAAGTGGGATTTGATCTCATTTTCTTTCCATCTGAGTTGCATTTCTATTTGGGATTTTTGTGTGCATAATTTGAATTCTGTTTTTTATTCGAGTGTATTCTACTTTTTTTTTTTTTTGGAATCTTTCAATTTGTGCTTCTGTATTGTAGGATGAGCTGTCAACAACCTGCTGCCTTTGAGCTGTGGGATGGAGCAAGAACAAGGGCAAATCTGAGATAAAGTTAGCAACATCATAGCAAATGTGGGGGTTGCATTGGCCTGGAGGTTCTTTGCCTTAAATGGCAACAGTCATCCTAGTAGTGACTTGGTAATTTATTTTACTTACTATTGATTTTCTTGTGTGCTGTGTTGATATTAAGGATCCACTTTCTATCTGTTACATATCATGAATTCTTACTTCTAAACGTTTTAATTGTGTTGTGTCCTCTGATTGGACCTAGTTGTGTGTAAATATTTAGGCCATTGTGTCTGCTCGATTTCTGTTACTGCAAGTTTAGTTGGGAACTTATATAATATGTTTCCTCTGATGCATTTTCCGTGTATATATAAGCAAGTAGAGGAAACAAATGAACATTCTAGAAAATTACAGTTAATGTTACTTTATTACCTGTTTTAGGAAGAAAAAAGGGGGATTCTTGTGAATTTTAAAAGGAACATTACCAACTAACATTTGATTTATATTCTACTAGCGCATCAAAGATTTTCCTTCCTTGAATTAGTATGTTGATTTACTATGATATAAGTAAACTTGGCATATGCACTTTTCTAGATTAATTGTGTTACTGTGATTGTTGCTTTCAGCGCTGTTTTCTCTATAGCTTTAAATTCATGTTGACGGTTTTACTTTTCCCATGTTCTCCTTTCCTTTTCTATTGACCTATATAGGTGTATAATGGTCGGGAAATTATCCGTTGCACGTGAGATATGGCTTTTTCCTTGTGCTCTTTCATTCTATACAGGTAACAACTTTTTGTTTTACTTTTTGAGTATGCATATTTACCCTCATCTTGGTGTTACCGAGGATTCATAGGAACTATTAGCTTATGTATTGCAAGGGCTACATCATCTCAGAGGTGTTTATTTCTGATTTCACCCTTTACTATCTTAAGAATGTAACATTGAATGTACTTTTTTATCATCTATATCTAGGAACTTTTAGTTTTTGCTAATAAGTATGTTTTTGTGCTTTAGGCCTTTTCAAACTTGAAACCTATGGGATTTGAAAAGCGTGGAGCAATTACGAAGGAAAGCAAAGAATGTTATTTACTTAAAGGTATGTTTATAGACATACTTTAAAAGCTCTATATGCTTGATATTGTTGCTGTGTCTTCTACTTTTGGTGAAATTGACCAATCTTTTGCTGATCATTTTTTTGTTCAGAACATTGATGGTTCACAAAAGATATCAGGTGAACAGCTTAAAGACCATTACAAGTCATTTGTGTCTGAGTACCCTATCGTATCCATTTGACCAAGATGACTGGGAGCACTACTCTAAAATGACTAGAGATCAGAATCACTAGAGATGCATGAATATGATGGTCATGTTCTTGAGTTTTCTGCATTCAGGTGTATATGAAGCTCTTGAACTGAGAGATGGAGGATCGGATTATCTTGGAAAAGGTGTCTCAAAGGTAAAATTGACTGTTCTGATTGTTGAATTTTGTGTCAAATGTAATTGTTGATTGATTACTGTTTTTTATCTTCATATGTCGACTGTGAACAATGTGAACTCAATTATTGCCCCAGCTCTCATTGGAAAGGTATGTTAATTACCTTTGGTCCTTATTTTGTACTGTATGTACCTGAATGTAAGCATGACTTTGGAATTATGGAATATGTTTGTGGTCATTATCAATTTTTGTGTGTTCGGATGTCTTTCTTATACATTTGTTTGAAGCTGAAGTTGTGTTTTATCGACAGGATCCAACTGACCAGGTTGGTATCGACAACTTCATGGTTCATCAACTTGATGGAACTCAAAATCAGAGGGGTTGGTGCAAGCAAAAGGTAATATGTTTTGCTACTTGCATAGTACCACATACACTTTCTGGTGGCGGACACAATTGACTCACATGTATATGTTTTAGCTTGGTGCTAATGCCATCTTGGCAGTGTCTCTTGCTGCATGTAAGGCTGGTGCTGGTGTGATGAATATTCCACTTTATAAGGTACATTTTAGATTTCTTTTTTCTTTTCTCAGCCTCTCTACTACAAAGACACTATTTCCTTCTCTATCAACAATTTTTTACTTGGAAGTACGTAGCTGCCCATTTATCCGTTCTTTTTAACAAATTTTATTAGATGGTGATGCTTATGTGTAATCTGTCACTCGTTTGCAGCATATCGCCAATATTGTGGGCAACAAGAAGTTGGTGTTGCCGGTTCCTGGTTTCAATGTTATCAACGGTGGACATGCTGGTAACAAGCTTGCCATGCAGGTGCACTTTTTGCAGGATGGTCATTTTTATCGATGATATCCAATAGTGTTTGAGCTTATTATGAGTTTCTAATTTGCAGGAATTTATGGTTCTCCCTTTCGGAGCTTCCTCTTTTAAGGAGTGTTTAGTTTTTTCCAACTCTTAATCGTTTCATTTTATGCATATCTACATCCTACCATTCTTAGGTTTCACCTTTGAGCTTTGATGTTGATGTTTAGTCCAGGTCTTAATTTGCTTGTCATAGATTAATTCTACTCGTTGTCTTGCCTTGATTTTCTTGTGTTAATGCAGTGTTGAAGTTGATGATTATCAATTGATGTAGTGTAGTGGTAAAGGTGTATGATTTATTATCAATTTTTTAACCTTTTTTTTGGGTTTTTGTGTATTATTTTGAGTGATGTAAGCTTTTGTATACTTGAAAAATAATTTTTAATAATTGTTTAATAGTTTAGGGTGTATATTATTATTTTTTATTCTTTTATAAGATATCTGTAGATAATTATTGAAATTAATAATAATAATAATATTATTATTATTATTACTACTACTATTAATATAATTATTATAATTATGAATTTTTTATTGGAATTAGATTACTGGAGTGTTATGTGACAAAAATATCGTCAATAAAAATCTGGAAAGCTTTAGTGACTGTTGTCACTAAAGATGACTTTTAGTGATAACTGTTTGTCATTGAAGAAAAAAATGTGTTTCTACCTTTCGGCGACAGAAATTATTATGTGATGAATTCTGGGGTCTTTTTTGATATTAGTATTGTCACATTTAGTGCTTTATTGTGACAATAGTCACTGAAGATCTGGGAAAGCTTTAGGACAACAGTCACTTACAATTGGAAAGCTTCAGTGACTGATATTATAATTTTGTCACAATAGAATACTTTTTGCGACAAATAATACACTTACCTCTACAAACGCCACATATGTGACAATCGTCTCTATAAAATTTCTCATCACAAAAAGTCTCCGGTGAGTGAAAATCACGCTTTTAGTGAAAATATCTATTTTTTGTTGTGAATGAATATTCGATAAATGAATAACCTCAACAAATGAATAATTTTATCCGGTCCCGACTTGGCAAAAGGGCATAAAATAATGTTCGATAAATGAATAACTCGTTAAACGAATATTTTTTTCTGGTCCCGAAGGTATTCATTTATCGAATTTTAACTGTAATTTATCCAAATGTAACGGCAGTTCCACAACAAACAATAGTAAGTACGTAGTCTCTTTCACCTTCCCATTGCTTCAAAGATCCTCGATATACCTCTCTCAATGCAGCCTCGGAGATAAATGATCACAATACAAGGTGTGACAGTATTAATTGATTTGAATTTTATCATATAATTATATGTGCAAAAATGTGTTATAATTTATTTTTTTAACAATTAAAGTTTTATTCAACGAAAACAGAGTAAAACTCACAAGGGCCGAGTTTCTAGCCTTAGGTAAAAATTAAAAAAAAAAAAAAAGGAAACTAGAGATCGAAAATCTTCTTTTTCTTCCTAAATCGAGCTACTTTCTGAGAGGTGTTGATTTTTCTTTTTTCTCCGTATCAGAAAGAGAGCCCCTCGATCTAACATTAGAGCATTCTAAATCTAGATGTTTAAGCTCATATTGGGAAACTTTTTGACTATCTACACCCAAAGATAACATCTCAAATGAATTACTTATAGCCAAATCTTCAGCAAATGCCATCTCCTCACTGTTCGGATGGGAAGAGGCAGCTTTAATATCCACCTCTCTCACCTTTGCTGAAGCACCTAGGGCGATTTCCAAGGGCAAAGTGAGCTACTGAATCCCGGCTGAGCTTGCATTTGTAATATGTGGCCCCATGCTAACCTAGCCTTTACTTGTTGTAGCATCAGAATTTTGAAAGACCAGTTCCTTACTTTTCAACATTGCTTAACCAGGGCCTTGGCTTGCTATAACATCACCTACGCTTGAATCCAATACCTTGATGCCTGACTGCTCTAAAATATTCTGATCACATGTTGCAAGGCCTGTATGTGCATGATCTGATTCTACAATGTAAGCAGCAGGTGCTAAGTCATTTTCAGTGTTTCCTTCCTGCAAATCCGCAAATCACATGAAGCATTTTGGCTACTACATCTGAATTTGACTGCATTTGTCCTTCATCAGCTACAGGTTGATCTTGCTTGTTAATGTCCATTTGCAAAAATAAAAATCAGGGATATGCTCTTTCTGGGAATAAGATGTCTACCGAACCCTAGGGCTGCAGTAGCATTTCGGACTTGAGATCCATATTGTGCTGTATGCTCATTGTTTCCCTCAGTTCTTTGTTTAGGCCTGAATTCTCTATGTGTGTGTGTTAAGTTTTGCAGAATTTCTGGGTATTTAAATGTACAAGTGTGTTCCTCGTGTCCTATGTGCCAACAATATCTACAATATGACGGTAAGTGATTTTATATCAGGATTGGTTGCCAAAATCCCCTCCCAGTTTCATATTGAATCCACACCCTAGACGGCAGCATTTCAAATAGATCGAATTCTACCTGTACACGTGCAACTGAGGGCCGACGAAGAAGCTTAGTGGCTGTGTCAATTTGTAAGGGTTTACTAAACGAGGAAACCAAAGAGAAGATAACATCTTCATTTACCAGGTGAAGATGCAACTTAGGCAGACATAGCCAAATTGGGACTTTTGAAGGTTCCCTATCAAGCTGAAAATCTAGAGTCCATTACAGGATCCTCATTGATTTACCAAAAGCATTCCAAATCGGTTTAGAGAAAAAACGCACATAATCAGCATACAATTCAAATTGAAATACGACATGCTTCTTATCCAGTAGACCTTCGAAAACAGTTCCTGCAAAATTTTGAATAGATAGAAATTTCCTTATCAATTCCATAGGCGGATTTCCCTGGGAGAACATCACTACAAAAATATGGGGAAATAATGATAAAAATTTGGTGAGAGGATGCTATTCCGATCACTAAAGGTAATTTTTTTGGTTGTTTTAGTGATGGTTAGAATTTTGTGTAATTAAAAAGTGAAATATTAATGACCAAATTTTAATTTTCTAACCATTGACAAAACTTCCGGTCACCATTATGAAAGAAAAAAGACGTAACCCTTGACATCTATTTTTTTCGCATTTTTTTTTGTTAAAAATATATATTTCCCTCAAATTTTACAGAAAATAGCCACGCCAAAAATGAAATAAAATTTACTGTGTTATATATATATATATATATATATATATATATATATATATATATATATATATATATATATATATATATATATATATATATATATATATATATATATATATATATATTATATTTCTTGAAACAGATCCATTCGCTTGCTACCCCACTGACCTGCAGTCACCTCCCACATCCGCCCACTGACTCATACACCCCTCCCTCTCCGGCATTCGATTTGATTAAGAACAGCAAAACGTCGAGTATAATTGCATAGTTGCTCGCCGGGAAATGTCCAAATTTGAGTATCCAACGCTTGCTCGGCTCGAATGTTTCGGCATGCCATCTGATTATCAAATCGCTGACGTCTCCGGCCGGCCTCTCCGAGGCCGACCTCCTCAACCCCAACTTCAACCTCATCATGAGTCTTTACTCCGCAATTCTTCTCCACATCACTATTTGATGAGGATATATTAACTTCCTTTACAAATCCCTAACTCTATTGATGTCTACCATGTTTGAGTTGTCTTTCTGAAATTTCGGGATCATGTTGATTTTCGGTGCTCGGAGCACCTCGAGAATCCGGACCATCATGTCGAATCGTTCTTGTCGCGAACCTCGCTTCCGGAGCACCTCCGAGCCATTTTAAATTATATTGACTGCCCCATGCAAATCATTGTCAAGGACTTGCTTATGCATAATGCCAGCCATTCCGAGATATTTCTTGGTTCTATTCTTAATTCTTTTCTTCACAGGTGCATACTTATACAACTCTTTCTTTCTGTCCTATGTTTTTTCCCCCAATCTTTAATCACATTAATTTATCTTTTTTTTTAGTAGGAAAACTTGAGGTTTTATTGTTTTCTGCTTCAAACGTAGAAATTTTTTATGTACAAGTTGTTATCTTCAGGGTTTACTTCGGTTCAGGATGTTGGAGTCAAATATAATTCTGGACCATTGAATCTTACACAAGTGATCAGGGACAGGGACACTTTTGAGCAGTCCAAAATCTGTTTTTAACTCAAAATTGATTTGTAATAATTGGCTTATTTGGATTGGGTCTAAATTCTCTACGACGGAAAATGGTTTATGTCAGGGGTACTGCCAAATGCTTTATCTGTGTATGAAGCAACAGTTTCTACTATTGAGTACTATAGCTTCTTTGCTGATGTAATTCGTAATAGCTTTTTTCTATCACCTTCTGAATGTTGTTTTAAATCTTTAGAGGAACAAAGTTGGATTTGTTAGAACCGGCTATTGAGGAGATGACCTGTGATGATGAACAGAGGGAACAGTTGGAGGCACAAATAGCTCAGGTATACTCCATGCTTAAGTAGCTTGCCAATATCATAAGATTGTTTCTTCATTACATTTAATTGAAGCCCCTATTTAAGATTTTTTCCAATTAAACAGAGAAAGTGCAGAGTTGAATGCCTTAAGGGATCAGGAGATGTCATTTGTTCAAGAGGTTGATGCTAGAGTTAAGGAATTGCGGAATAGCATTCAAAATATTAACAATCACCATATGTCCTTGAAGGTTTCCATTAGAAAAAGAAAGGATAAGGTTAAAGAGATGGATGAGAAGGTCAGCTCTTTATTGTTTGCATCTTTTTATGCTCTCTTGTACAATTGTTGCTCATATTCTCCACTTGTAATTATTGGCAGAATGGGCTTTAGATTTAACCTAAATCTTATGTTATTGCTAGCCGTTTGTACACTTTGGAGCTAAAGAAACGTCTTTGCCTTGTGTGAAGGGCATGAAGTAGCAAAAGAATTTGAGAATAATCATGTTGTTATAGAAGCGGAGCTAACTTTTTTTGAGCGTAATGAACATCTATTATATTATTTCGCAGAAATCTTATCTATAGAAGACGGAGAATAGGAATCTTATCCGTAGAAGATGGAGAAATTATTATCAAATGTATCTATTACAAGACAACGTATCTTGTTGAAAATCGTTGCTTATTGCGACTCCTCGCCGCTTTAATCATTTGTTACTTTTCTTGGTCGGCTTTCGCCTAAGAACATGCATATGAGAATTGTTTGGGCCTGTTCTAGCTTTAGCAGTGTCCATCTTTCCTTTCCTTTTATTTCGGAAAGGTATCTTTTATTAATCAAATAAATATATACACTCACAGTTCAAGGCACCATTCTCATTGTTTATACTCATGTTTGTCTCTTACATTCTTGTATAATATTTCACCCATATACCTGTCACAATGGATTTGCTAACTTTCAATCTTGTTCAATGATTGTTTAAAGATGCCTTGTCGTCAATCAAGACACACAGCCTATATGCTACAAGGGTGTGTTTTGTGTGTGTGTGTGTGTGTGTTCTGTCGTTTATTGATATTTCATTTTCATATATCGGAAAACACTCACCTAGTCTGATTCTAAGCCCATTGTTTAGGTCAAAGGTAATCAATAATTATGCTTGCTGTCTTCTAGTTTATTCGTGTCTTTATTCCAGTATCTTGCATGTTTCAAGGAAGAACACGATATCTGATCTCTCAAGAGTGTAATGTTGCACAATACACTTAGTGTTCTTGACCTGTCATGAAGCAGCAAGTTAGATGTCCTGTGCTAGCACTATGTAGTTAAATTCACGAAAGGGGAAAGCAAGAAAAAAAGGATTCTCACTGCTTTCGTTGTGGAATTTTAGATTTTGAAGTTTCTGGTATATGATTTTCCCCCACCCCCTCTTTTTTATTCTATCATATTGGAAATATTGAATTCGAGTTGGTACAAAGTGTTCAGCAGAATGGCGGTTCGCATTCCAAAATTGTTCTGTCTTCAGACAAGCTTCAGGTACCATCTATGATACTTTCTCGTGTTTTCTTGACACTGATGCTTGAAAGGCGGTTCATAGTAAGTAAGTTTTGCCATTATTTTCCGTAATGGAACATGGATTTATTGTTCATTCTTTCAACGTGGCACCTGAGTTATTGCTGCTCGCAGCTTGTATTGCATGCACTTCTAGAACCAAACTCAATTTTACTACTCTCTATGGGCTTGGCGAGTTCAAGTAATGATAATATATCCGATTTGCTTGCGATTCTTCTTGGTCTTATGTAGACTTTATCTTGTCATATTTTCTATTTAAAATTACATGCCGGTTATCATGAGACCATAAAAATAACTGAACGTCGCAGCAGTCTTTTTGTATTAGATATGTCTTTTCCACATTCTTTATTGGTCAAATATTTAGCTGGATGGCTTGCTATGTTTTACTTGAAACATTTTAATATGAATAAGGATTAGAAATGTTATCATTTGTCTAAACGTGTATCTTGCATTCCTCAATGATCTATTCAAGTTGTTTGTTTTTTAAAAATCGTTTGGCTACTCTTCATTTTATAAGGCTTTTGTTTTCCATGCTTTTACCTTATAGAGGGCCATACAAGAGAAGTGATCGTTGAAAATTGAGACAGATTAGGCTGATAAAGCAGCAAGGCAATCAAATCATGATAAGGCTGCTGCTATGGAGATGTACACACAGGTATCTTCTGCGAAAGCAGTTCCATGTTGTGCTTTTATGAACATCTAGAATAATAGCAAAACTTGGAACATTCATTGGTTAAATTTGAATATGTATCCTGCGTAATATATTTTCTAATTCAGTTGAATAAATAGTGTTTTCACTTTTTAAAGGTTCTAATTTGATTGGGGTAGTCTAAGTAGCATGTTCAGTGGTACTGAACATTGCATTGAATGTTTTAAAATGATAGAAAACACATTATCTTGAAAATGATTTGACAAAGATCTCTATTAAAACTTAGAATTGAATTTTTTTAGTGTAATGAATCTGGTTAGGATACTTTTCCCATTTTGATTTTCAGAAAATGATTTGTTCTTTATTCTTGATGTGCGGTGATTGTGGTTTTACCCCTTTTTGTCATCTGATCATTAAATTGTTTGCGGCTTTTCATGTTTTCTTTAAAGTTGTTGCTCATATTCTCCACTTGTTGTTTTTTTATGGTTTAGGCATACTAGATAGTCGACTATACCCACCTAATTGTCTAAATTGATTTCCTTCATCCTAATTTTCATATATTAGCTTCGTTCTTTTGTTTTGGCTGTGTAGTTGAACGATCTGTTGCTGGGTTCGGCTTGTCATCATTTTTCTTTAGGTTGATATCGGTGTAATGAGGTATGATTTCAAAATCATGTGATTTATCTATTTTTTCGAAGGTGATTTTTACAATTTACGTACATCATTGAACTAGTTATGAGAAAGGTTCATTCTGATGACAAATATGGAGTATGTTTTAAGGATAGTGTTGAAGACATCATGCATGAGGATGAGGATGTAATATCATCCCATTGTCACATAACATATTATATGTTTTTTCGAGGAAATATTGTAGATGTGTTTGGTCATTGGACGTGCTCATACTTTTTCTTTTGGTCTTGCAATTATTAATTTTTTGTTGAGTTTTTAGTTTTTCATTAAATGTCATCTTACACATTTGATAACAATTTTGCAGGGGATGTTGAATTCATTACATACCACCGAATATCGGGTCATTCACAATCATCTAAATTACAAGATTGAAGATCTTGATAAGGTTGATTGTTTCTTAAGCATGACGAACCTGCTTCATTCAAGTTCACCTCGTAGTTTCAAGTTCGTAAATGGGATGATGCTATGTTCTAGAGTTTGAGTGGTGTAGGTGTCTTAAAATAACTTCCATTTAGTATTACATTTGATTTTGCTTGTTCTTTTGAGGTTGAACTCGTCTTTCTTAGATGATTCATTGTTAGAAAACATCATGTATGTTTATTTCAATAAAATCTATCATTGCTTTTAATGTCATTATTTGTCGTTTTTTAAATAGATGTAATTCAATAATGGTAATTAAGAATTTATTGTAAAATCATTGTAATCGCTATGAATAATTAATAATGACAAGTAAAAATTGACGGTAAAAAGACTTGTGGTGACGGGAATACCGATATTCTAATGACGAGGTATATTGTTAGTATTGTTATTTTTAATGAGGGGAGATCGAGGCAACAATGATGAAAATTTTCTTCATTAATATGAGCTTTTTGTGAGAGTATAAAATCGTCATTAATTATATAACAACAATAAATGACAGGACGCTATACGCTCATTATTTACTTTTAGCTAGGAAGGCAAGTAGTGACGGGCCATGACGGGAAATTACCTGTCATTAAATGTCTTCAATGACAGGATATTGACTTTTAATGACCGATTTTCCCGTCATTAAAAGCCAAATTTCTTGTAGTGCATACCAATTAGCGTATATTCGAAGCGAGCAGCAAGAGAGGCAATAGCATCCTTCGGTATGGTGATCGATGGCTCCCATTTGAAGATTCCATGGATAAAATCCGATGGAGATGGAGCAACAACATGAGGAGCAAAATGCCATGGATTCCGGTGGTTTGCGGCTGGCGGAGAGGCGATTCTTGGGACGTAGCCAAAGAGCTTAATCGCCTCGCCATGGATTTAGGGAGGGTGGAGAAAAAAGGGACGAGCATTTTCGGTGGGGATTGTGGTATGATCTAAAAAAAACATGTTAAAATTATTTATAGTGAGTAGGAAAACTCAAATCTTCCGACATAAAGCTTATAGCACCAAGAAGGATGGGAGTCCTTGCTATGCCATATACTACACTCAAATCTTCCGACAGCTTATAGAAGAAGGATGGGAGTCCTTGCTATGCTCTAACGATGTCCAAAAAGAGTCGTTGCGTTTGAATTTGACTATCATAACGAAGCTCTAAACTTTATCAACTACTTAAGGGATGATAAGGGATTTTAATGGGAATTGATCAACTTTCTATAAAAGGATTAAAAGGATTAAACATGAAGCTGAAGCTGGACAAAACCAGAATTCTGCTACACCAGTCCTTTCTTCATTCTAACAGCTGGCTATAAACTCAAATGGAAATCTCAAAAATTTAAAAGAGCTCAAATGACTGAGGAAAAGTTGAGGAACGTTTATCCATTTTATTAAGCTCAATCCGGATCAAATCAAAGCTAAACAAGCTCAGTCAGCATCAAATCAAAGCTAAACAAGCTCTTCATTTTATCAAGCACAATCCGGATCAAAGCTAAACTCAAACTTCATTGCAAACACTTTTATTAATCTCTACACATTTCTCTTTAGCACTCCTTGAATCTGTTGATCACGAAGGCTTTTTCATTCTTCCGTTATTTACATTAAAACGCATTCCCTCAAGGTTATTTATATTTTGTTTTTTTTACATTGAAAAAGATGTTAGAAATATGGTTATGCTGGACGGGAAAAGAAAGGCAGAGGCAAAAGATGGTTCGATGCAAAGAAGACTGTTTTACTTGAAATATCGAAATTTTACAACAAATTACTCAAAATAGAGAAATGATTTAGCCTAAATAATTTTCTTCTCAAAATAATTGATTTAGCCTTAATAGTTTATCACAACAATTGTTCCATCCCAGAAATAATTAGATTTGATGCTTGGAGCAAAGCAAAGGAATGGGGAAAATTAATTTTGGGAAAATCTAATTTTTGTTCTTCAAAAGAATCCGCCGCAAGTCAGCAGCATCGAGAAGCTCGCTGTTCCTGTTCTCGGGCCTGTAATACCCGGTTACTGGATCCGGAATCCATGAGTTAGTCTTGCTTGATTCTCCCCTTCCTCCTTTTTTAATCATCACGTTTCCTCCTCCCCTTCCGCCGCCGCTAGACGCCGAAGCCTGTAACGCTTCTGTTACCGCCGCATATCCACGCCTGCAATATCATCCACCGTTATTTCCAAAATCCAAACATAAATTACATTTTACATTCCTAAATTTATTTCAACTGACGGATTTCTCAAGAGCACAAAACGTCTGAGAGATTAGGATGTTACAAACACGAGATGAAAAACAAAAAAAATGTAAATTAAAAACACTCACCGGCTTGCAACAAAGGAGAGCCTGTCGACAACAAAAGTAGAGATGATTTTGGCGTTTGAGAATGATGCAGCCATTTCCAAATGAGACTAGTGCTTGAAAATAATTTTAGCAAATGCGTTGATAAAATTATGAATGCTTTTTACTCTGCTCCTGGAATTTCTCTCTGTTTGGTAGAAATTCAGTGTTGCGGGAAGCTTCTAGTATATATAGGCACAAGTACGCGGACAATTCCAAATTTAATATTAATCCAACAAACAGCCCACTTGGTCTAATTGGTGAGCTTTCGAAGCCGGCGCCAGGTCCAAGTTGGACTCGTTTTTTAACAGCTGGCCCCAAGTCAAAGCTGATTAATAACTTTTCAATTATGTATTTATATTGTATTAATAATGGTAATAAGAGTATTGCAAATTATATTAAAAAAATACACCATTTAATTAATTTTCAAATTTATATAAAAAAAACTAAAAATGATACTTTTTCCGTTTTTATTTATATGTTACAGATAAAAAATCATACAGATTAAGAAAGTAATTAATATGTCTAAAATATAGTATTAGAAGTGTATTTTTTTGTTGAAAATATAAATACTTTGTTGGTAATTGTGTTTTTAATATTAGGAATTTTTTTTTTTATTAGAGATGTAAATAATTTATTGATAAATGAGAAAAAAAATGATAAATGATGCATTGTAAATGTAAAATGACAGATAAATAAAAAAAGATAAATTTTAAAATACGACAGATAAAAAAAACGGAATGAGTATATATATATGGAAAAAGAGACGTACCTGTTATAGGAAGAAGGAGAATAAGAAATTTGTTTTGCCTAACCTTCATGAACAAATGTGAGTCGCCCGGAAATTGTTTGTGCCGACTCGGTGACAAATGATTGGGGCGGCGGAATTTTAGTTTATTTTTTATTTAATGCATTTTATGGACACGAAAAAACATTTATATAAGTTTTTTATTTTTGAAGGAACATTTATATAAGTTCACACGCCGTGTTTTAAGACGGGAATCCGAAACATTTTACACAGTTGATTATAATAGATCTATAATATTTTTTTATTTTTTTTGAGAAATACGATATTATTAGTTTTTTTTGAAAAACCAACTTTTTATTAATCAACATCCGCCAAGCAAGCGGCTAAAACGTCACCCGGAGGCAATGCGCCCCAAGATGTCCGAGAAGTAACAGACAAACCATATTCTATTAACAGTACGCTTATTTGGGATATTCCTCAAACGCCGAATAAATGAAAAGGAAAGTGATAAAAAATAAGGTAAAATGGCCAAACAAATTCCAGAAGAGAACCCCGAGCCGTAAGATCCTCCACAGTCGTTGCGACGTAGAACGCAGCCAAGCAATCGCTCTCCACCTCGAGCCTCTGAATCCCCAAGTGCCTCGCCTCTTCCAGTGCCAAGAAAATAGCCTTAAGTTCCACGTACTCCACTGGATCTCCAGGATCAAAGTGATACGCAAAGGTATGGAGGACTGCTCCGTGGGAATCCCGAAAGATAACTCCAGCACCCGCTCCTACCTCCGTGACAGAGGCATCAACATTGCTCCGTATCACCCCTTCCGCCGGCCTCACCCATTTTATTAGTTATGTAAAATTAAATTGTATCATTCGATATGATACAAAGGTTGCAATAGTGGCGTTTACATTAATTTTTTGTAACCTCTAAATGTGTTCATGATGGTAAAGGTTTCAAAATTTACTAAAACAAAATTAATTAAGTACGTACTAATTAGTTTCCTAAAAAAAAAAGTACTAATTAGTTGGCACTTGGCAATCACAAAGGAAAGAATCGTTAATATATTATTGCCCTTTGCTTTGTCCAATTTCCAACTTTAAATATACTACTACTAACAACCAAAACATGAATGTAGACAATTAGATTACTCTAATTTCGACTATTTAAACAAGATGCAAACGAGTATTGTTTACTTATTCTCCCCTATTTTTTCCATATTAATTATTGTCTTTGTCCGAAAGACATGAATTTGACTTCAAATTTGTGTACATAGAAAAAGATGGGTAATTTCATCCCCCAAAAACAACATTGGTAAATTAGAAGATACACATCTCCCCTCCCCCCTTCTTTTATATTGTTGATTAATATTTGTGGGAAAGGCAAAAAAATTGACTTTAACTTTGTGTACATGGAAAGAAAGAGATGTTGGAGAAAATAGAGGAAAAATGATTTTATCGATTTTTTAATCATTTACGATAATAATTTTAAAAGCGAGTTCGATAAGACTTTTATTAAAGTTATCGAGACTTTATTAAAATCATTGGAAACTAAGTGCTACGTAGTTGACAATAGAATTTTAAATCATTCAATTCAGAGTACGGGTGATTGAGATATTAACGCTTTAAGTTGTTGTGAGATATGAGAAGTAAGTAGTGTAAAACTTTATCCCACATTGGAACATGAGTGTTCCAATGTCAAGTATTTATATGATGATAGTTGAGGATTGGTATAAGCTCCCAGAGAAAGGGAGAGAGTTCAGAATGGTTTTAGACAGATGATGTTCTGCTAAAATTGCCACACACGCGCGCGCCGCCGCCGCCCGCCCGTGCCCGTTGACCGTTGACCTTGGGCTTGGGGAATTGGGCATGAGGGCTAGTATTATCTTTTTGGGCAAACTCACCTTCAGCAGGTAAACTCACTGAGTTAGCTGTAGCTAAAGCAAACTCAGCATCAGCAGGGGAGAAACTCAGTATTCAGCAGACTGGGTTCGGCCAAGGCATTTTCAGCAGACATAATGTCTCGTTCAGCTGAGACCTTTAATCTTCTTAACAGTCATCATTAATATTGATATCAAAGTGGGAGTAAATGCATTAATGGTTATCAATGCAGAGACTCTTCCATTGCTTGTTCAAGCCTCTATATAAACAAGCCTTCACAATATGGAAGATACACACAAGAACACAATACAAGAGCATTCATACATTCCATTGCATAAAACAGTTTTTTGCATTCATACTGAAGAGTTTCTGGACATCATCAGAGTTCGAAGTGGTTCAGAAATTGAAGTACCTCCTTTCTGAACAGATAACTGAGTAATCCTGAAAGACAATTGCATAAACCGGGGTACAAGCCGGAACAAATTTGTCTTAAGAACAGAGTTCCATCTCGCCTCAGTTGGTGATATCCTTTCATTATTTTTCATCTTCAATTATAGTATTGTAATAATTTTATTTCATATTAATAAAAAGTATTCTTAATTTTCTGTTTATTTATTTATTTCGCATACGATACTACGGCTATAACAATCTTAAGACAAATTTTTCAGAGCTTTCTTATGCTCTGAAAAGTATCTGTATGCGAGAAGAAAATAAATATTCAGTTCGTTTCTGAACATTTTTTTTATCAAACTGAATATCAGTTCCGATATTCAGTTCAGTTCGGAAAAAAAAAGGAAAAAAAAAACTGATCAAACTGAATATCAGTTTTGATATTCAGTAAATATTTTCTTGCTGCTGTTTGGTCTCGATTTTTCGAACCAAAACTGAACTGTTGATCTTCTGTTTTCTGAACAGAAATGGTTGATGTCACTGATGCGTGAATCCACTATCAAATGCAAATGTGCCTACTACTAGTGTGACACAATCAACTGTTGATGTGGCTGGTTCTTCTCATGGAGAGAAACCAGAGAAATTTAGCGGGCTGGATTTCAAGCGTTGCCAGCAAAAGATGCTGTTCTATTTGACTACACTTGGATTAGCCAGGATGCTAACTGAAGAGAAACCAGTTGTGTCTCCAGACAACCTCGAACACAGGGCTTTGCTTGCTCTTAAGAGTTGGAATCATAGTGATTTTTTATGTAAAAATTACTTTCTGAACGGCTTAGACAATACTCTGTATGGTGTTTATTGTACGTTTGAGTCTGCTAAAGCACTGTGGCTTGCCTTAGATAAAAAATATAAAACTGAGGATGCAGGTGCTAAGAAATTTATTGTAGGTAAATTTCTAAAGTATGAGATGGTAGATTCCAAAACTGTAATTAAACAGGTTGAGGAACTACAAATAATTATATCTAAACTCATAGAAGAGGGTAAGATTAGTAATGAGAATTTTCAAGTAGCCTGTGTAATTTAGAAACTACCTTATTCATGGAAGGAGTATAAAAGTTATCTCAAACACAAGCGAAAGCAGATGACTATGGATGATCTGATTGTCCGACTCCGTATTGAGGAGGACAATAGAGGGTCCGAAAAGAAAAGCTCTGTGCAGGTTGGACAGGCCAAAGCTCATGTTGCTGAGGTCAAAAATCAAAAGAGGAAGAAAACTGGTCAGTCTTCCAAGAAAACTAGAGAATCGTCCAAGAAACCACAAACTCCATTTAAGTTTAATGGTGAGTTCCGCAACTGTGGCAAATACGGGCATCGTGCGGCTGAGTGCCATGGAAAGAAGCCATTTCAGCCAAGGGTACATGTGGCTGAAACTGATGGTGATGATGACATGTTCTGCGCTATGATGACAGAATGCAATTCCGTGGGAAATTCAAGGCAATGGTTTGTGGACACTGGAGCCACATGACATGTATGTACGGACCATGCAATTTTTTCAACCTATAAGGCTGGAAATGGTGAATAACTGTGGATGGGAAACTCTTCTCATTCAAACATTCTGGGAACATGCAATGTGATTCTGAAGATGACTTCTGGGAAGAAGCTGACATTGACGTTCTCCATGTTCCTGACATGCGTAGGAATCTAGTTTTTGGTGCTATGTTAAGCAAGGCTGGGTTCAAGATGGTGTTTGGTTCTGATAAGGTCATTCAGACCAAAAATGAAGTGTTTGTCGGTAGAGGATATCTCACCGAGGGTATGTTTAAGTTGAATGTAATGGCTGTTATGTCTAAGAATGTTGTGCCCGATGAGGCTAATAAAATTGCATCTACTTTTGCATACTTACTTGAGTCTTCTTGTTTATGGCATAATCGATTAGGACATGTGAATAATAAAATCAATTCGTAGAATGATGAATTTAGATTTATTACCTAATTTAAAGTTTAATCAAACTGATAAATGCCAAATATGTGTCGAAGCGAAAATGACTAAGGCGCCGTTTCCATCAGTGGAAAGAAACACAGAACCGTTGGAATAAATTCATACAGATTTGTGTGATTTAAAATTTGTGCAATCGAGAGGCGGTAAAAAAATACTTTGTAACATTTATCGATGATTGTACAAGATTCTGTTATGTCTATTTGCTAAGTAGCAAAGATGAGACAATTGAGGCTTTCAAAAACTATAAGAATGAAGTCGAAAATCAACTTAGAAAACGAATCAAAAAGGTTCGTAGTGATAGATGTGGTGAATATGATGCACCGTTTAATGAATTATGTTCAGAATCTAGCATTATTCATCAAACTACTGGGAGAGGCAAGAAATGTTGTGTTTTTTGAGGATGTCTCATGGAGTCAAGAAATGTTGTGTTTTTTGAGGATGTCTTTCCGAACAAAGACAGAAACAATGAAGACATGAGTCCAAGTAAGCGGACACATGAATCCTTAGAGGATAACACTTCAGGAAATGAGGAATCAGAACCTCGTAGAAGTAAAAGGGCCAGGACTTCAACGTCATTCGGTCCAGATTTTCTCACCTATATGGTAGAAAATGATCCAAGAACATATGCTGAGGCTATGTCAAAACCAGAAGCTCCTTACTGGAAAGAAGCGATCAAAAGTGAAATAGATTCCATTATGCAAAATCACACTTGGGAGTTGGTTAATATCCCACCAGGGCATAAAGCTCTCGGTTGTAGGTGGATTTTTAAGAAAAAACTTAAAGCTGATAGATCTATTGATAAATATAAGGCCAAATTGGTAGGCAAGGGTTATCGACAAAAAGAAGGTCTTGATTTCTTCGATACATATTCACCGGTAACTAGAATCACTTCAATAAGGGTTCTTATTGCGATCGTTGCGGTCTATAATTTGGAAATCCATCAAATGGATGTTAAGACTGCTTTTTTAAATGGTGAATTAGAGGAATAAATTTACATGGAACAACCCGAGGGTTTTGTAGTTCCAGGTCAAGATGTGTCGACTCGTTAAATCACTGTATAGGCTCAAACAAGCACTAAAACAGTGGCACCAAAAATTTGATCAGACAATGTTGTCAAATGGGTTTAAAATTAACGAGTGTGACAAATGTGTCTATATCAAAAACACTTCTAATTCCTATGTGATAGTATGTCTATACGTTGATGACATGTTGATCATGGAAAGTACTCGTGATATAGTCATGAATACTAAGAAGATGTTGACTCGGAATTTTGATATGAAAGACATGGCAGTTGCATATGTAATTTTGGGAATTAAAATCTCTAGAATGTCTGATGGACTTGCTTTGACACAGTCTCATTATTTTGAGTCTGTTCTAAAAAGATTTAATGTCTTTCATGAAAGTCCTGTGAGAACTCCAATTGACTTAAGTTTACACGTAGTCAAGAACAAAGATGAACCTGTGTCTCAGTTGAAATATTCACAAATATTATGCTCTCTGATGTACATAACTAATTGTACTAAACCAGATGTAGCATGTGCTGCGAATAAACTGACCAGATTTATAAGCAATCCAAATGAGGATCATTGGAGAGCTTTGATAAGGGTACTGAGGTACTTAAAGTTTACAATGAATCTGGATTATGTTATACACGATATCCAGCAGTATTAGAAGGATACTGTGATGCGAATTGGATATCAGAATCAAAAGATTCGAAAGCCACAAGTGGATATGTATTCACTATTGGTGGTGCTGTGGTGTCATGGAAATCCACAAAGCAAACATGCATAGCTCGCTCAATGATTGAAGCAGAGTTTACTGCATTAGACAAGGCAGGAGAAGAAGCTGAATGGCTTCGTAATTTCCTAGAGGATATTCCATGCTGGACTAAACCTATTGCTCCTATAAGCGTACATAGTGATAGTCAGTCGGCTATAGGTCGAACACAAAACAGTATGTATAATGGTAAGTCTCGATATATACGTCGCAGACACAATACTATTAAACAACTGATCTCTAATGGTGTGATTTCCATCGATTTTGTTAGATCGAAGGAGAATCTTGTGGATCCGCTTACAAAAGGTTTACCTAGAGATCAAATGTCAAAATTGACACTCGGAATGAGACTTAAGCCTATTACGACATAAACTTTGTAATGGTAACCCAACCATGTTGACTGAAGATCTCAAGATCATGGTTCAATGGGACAACTAAGTTATGAAGATTTCGTAAACACTTACCCATTCTGTGAATAAAAGTGTTATCTGTCAGTGGTGTAAAGGTTAAGTGAAAACTTTTAATGATTCCTATAACTTGGTTAAATTCGAGTGGGGTATGGCAGAATACTCTTGACAGGAGGTCGCCTATGTATGTGTGAAGTGGGGCCGCTTCTGTGAGAATTCAGAGGCTAGAATTCTCTAACGCACTTTCTGAAACCAGGGTGATTCATGGCCAAAATGAACACAATCATGAGAACCAAATATGGTGTTTAGGGAAATATTGTGTGAGTACTATTGTCTGGTTTACAATAAAGGCTGAACGGTTCAACACATAGTTCACTGATTAGGCGAGTAGATCCAATAGTATTTCACTAAGGCAGGTTCAAAGGCAGAAGCTACCTCTCCTGATGCAATATTTTCTGTCAGAAAACTCTTTAGGTCTGCATTTGCATTAATATCCATTCATGTGGGGGATTGTTGGAGAAAATAGAGGAAAATGATTTTATCGATTTTTTAATCATTTACGACAATTATTTTAAAAGCGAGTTCGATAAGACTTTTATTAAAGTTATCGAGACTTTATTAAAATCATTGGAAACTACGTGCTACGTAGTTGACAATAGAATTTTAAATCATTCAATTCGGAGTACGGGTGAATGAGATATTAACGCTTTAAGTTGTTGTGAGATATGAGAAGTAAAGTAGTGTAAAACTTTATCCCACATTGGAACATGAGTGTTCCAATGTCAAGTATTTATATGATGATAGTTGATGATTGGTATAAGCTCCTAGAGAAAGGGAGAGAGTTCAGAATGGTTTTAGACAGACGATGTTCTGCTGAAATTGCCACACGCGCGCGCGCCGCCGCCGCCCGCCCGTGCCCGTTGACCTTGACTTGGGCTTGGGGAATTGGGCCTTCGTGGGCCTGGGGGCGAGTATTATCTTTTTGGACAAAGTCAGCAGGGTGGCAAGTCAACTGAATCTCAGCTGAGGCTGAGGCAACTGGACGAAACTGAGGTTGATTCAGCTGAGGCAATTTAGCATCGCCGGCCGAAACTGACATTCAGAGGCTGAGTCGTTCAGCTGAGGCAAACTCAGCTTCAGCAGAACTGAGTTAGCTGTATGAAAACCCAGCTGAAGCAAACTCAGCATCAGCAGGGGAGAAACTCGGCATTCAGCAGACTGAGTTCGGCCAAGGCATTTTCAGCAGACAGAATGTCTCATTCAATAGAGACTTTTCATCTTCTGCTGAGACCTTTCATCTTCTTAACAGTCATCATTAATATTGATATCAAAGTGAGAGTAGTGGGAGTAAATGCATTAATGGTTATCAATGCAGAGACTCTTCCATTGCTTGTTCAAGCCTCTATATAAACAAGCCTTCACAAGATTGAAGATACACACAAGAACACAATACAAGAGCATTCATACATTCCATTGCATAAAATAGTTTTCTGCATTCATAGTGAAGAGTTTCTGGACATCATCAGAGTTCGAAGTGGTTCAGAAATTGAAATACCTCCTTTCTGAACAGCTAATTGAGTAATCCTGGGAGACAATTGCATAAACCGGGGTACAAGCCGGAGCAAATTTGTCTTAAGGACAGAGTTCCATCTCGCCTCAGTTGGAGATATCCTTTCATTATTTTTCATTTTCAATTATAATATTGTAATAATTTTATTTCAGGTTAATAAAAAGTGTTCTTAATTTTCTATTTCGCATACGATACTACGACTATAACAAGAGAGGGGTAAACTATATAGTAATACACAACGTAATGAACAAAGTCTGGAAGAAGAAACAATGAAAAGGATCACTACTTCATCACATTTCGGCCAATAACTCCTTCCATTTAAGTGTAGTTGTTATCAAATAAAACTCATATGAGAATTATCAAATGATTCAAGTACCACACATATGAATATAATCATACATTCTCATTCTTTTTTTCATCATACACACCTATTAATTAAAAGAAAGTGTATATATATAATTCACGTCACTTGCTATAATATAAATTACGACCTTTTTTTTTTGTTTGAAAAAATTACGACTTTTGTAAGATAAATATAATTCTACTTTAGGTGAGACTCTTCATTTATTATACAACAAAAATCGATGCATTAATGTTTGATCGTGTCATTATTATTATTATTATTATTATTATTATTATTTCGTACCAAACAAGCATACTAGAAAAAAAAAATATAAAGCTATCCATCTTGCACTCTTTTTTTTTCTCATGACAGGGTTCGAACACTGATCTACATGTCAAGTTATAGTCTAGCCCACCACTAAAGCTATCTATCTTGCACTCTGCTTGGCCATCGAATGGTGTTTCTTTAGTGTCGAAATTGAAAGTGACTCTCAAGTTGTGTATCATAAATTGAACTCACATGCGGAAGTATAGAAGATTGCTTTGCTTTAATCTCTGTTTTTTCTAGAATCCATGTCTCTTTTCTACGTAGGGAGGGGAATGTCCCTGCCCACCTGCTAGCTAGGAAGGGTCTTATTAACCAGGACTCTTGTATGTGGGGTTCTAATCCACCTTCTGATGTTCTCTCTGCTGCTTTGACAGACCTAGCTTAATTTATTTTCTTTTACTTCTTTAAAAAAAGCATACTAGAGAAGCTCAAAATCTTCATCTATTAAATTTAATATGAAAATGCATTTCCCATTTAAAAGCATGTTACATGTCTCCCCCTTTTTATGAGAAAGAAATTTGGCATGTGTATAATTTGAATATTATACGTATCATTCTTATTGGGCTTGAAACGAGTCAAAATAGTTAATGGGTCAGTCCAACAAAAGCACATAGTTGAGCCACAGGACCAAAGGATTCAGCCTGGAACAAGCCCCTCATTCAGGCCACAGTCAGTGTTCAGCCGACCTCGTATCAGCATTAATCAACTGACCCAGCATTCGGATCTCTCCCAAACAGAACACTCCGACCTCCAAAGGTGATTATATCATATATCAACATAATCCCACAATCGATCCCCATTAATTGCCACAATCCACGATTGATTACATTCCATGATTTCAACCTAAGTAAGCAAATAATTGCCCCGCAATTGGATCTCTACATTATGGAGCTTATAAAAGGATCACCATCTCTTCAACCCTTCTAACTGCGTTATTGACTTGGTTTCTGTTGAACTACCATCTCTCCCAAAAGCTTAAGCTATTGGGGAGGTAATGAGCCCAACACTTGATTTTTGTTTGTTTGGGAAAAATTGTGTTTGGAGCTGGGTTTGAACTACCATCTCAGGACCTCCTGCTCCGATACCATGTTAGGATCAAGCGCTTACCATTCTACTAAAACCAATTGGTTTTAGTAGAACGGTAAGCGCGCCAGAGGTCATGAGATCGAATCCTGGTTAT
Organism: Gentiana straminea; assembly: GCA_036785695.1. Classification (NCBI taxonomy): domain Eukaryota; kingdom Viridiplantae; phylum Streptophyta; class Magnoliopsida; order Gentianales; family Gentianaceae; genus Gentiana; species Gentiana straminea. The sequence continues at coordinate 4,920,946 of JAVUPR010000061.1, forward strand.
TTTCGCGATATATTGTGCAAGTGTTGGGAGAAATTGCCCACACTAGGGACTTTATAAGGAAATATAATAACGCATTTACTAACACCAATTGGTTTTAGTAGAATGATAAGTGCTTGATCCTAACAGTTTCTAGGGTGTCTCAGTTTTGCCATTTAAAAGGAGATTGTGTGACAGATGGATGGTTCTTATGATATCCGGGTTGGTAACTAAGCTACTGAAAATATTGACTGTGATACATTTTGTCAAAAATCAAAAAAAGATCCTAATAGTTTCATATTTACTTTGTACGTAGGCGGTCATTAAAATTTAAAACACAACCATAAATCACCATCTAAACCTCCAGTTTCAGTTTCATTAGTTGGAATTGTCTTAAAAGGATCCAATTATCTAATAAAATTTTAGCGATATTTCGGTATCAACCGAGCCACATGTTCCTGGGTAGAAGAAGAAAGATTGAAACACAACTTCATATACGTACATTTCTGAGATTGCCATCGGCCGAGAGGGATCCGTTCTTAACAATACAAACTACATTTTCTTATAGTATGTAATCACAAAACTACTATGTGCTTGGTGATTACATTCTATAAGATTGAATAACACAACTTGATTTATGTTACATATATGACTCATTGGCCATTTTTATCCTTAGCTGGTTTGAAGCTTGAAGCGTACACGAAACTTTTTGATACAAGTATACGCTATTTTTTTTTTATGTGTCTGTAAGTTTAGAGTATCTATTCATTTACATTGATGATAAATGCTATGAGTGAGGGCAACACCAGATTGAAATAAAAGACATCAAAATCCACCCATACATTATTATATGTGGCCGTTTGTTTTACAAATTCTGTGTTTTTTTTTTGGGCTAAAACTTGGTGCCTCAATGCTGTGTGGTACTGGCCGCACAAAATAAAAGCTCCTTGTGCCCATACCTATTTGTTGCCTGACCCATAACTGTACAGAAAATGCAGGTGTGCAATTTCTTTTTCCCTTTTTATTTTAAGACTAGTGAACGTGAGACGTGCAAGACACGGCGGACCCAACATAAATCGTTACCAACGATAATATTAAAGAATAGATCCCCAACGTGAAATAAATCGTGTAAACTTAAACCGTAAATTTAAGGCACAAGACAAAGAGAGCAAGATAAATATATCACATTCTCTCTAAGAGGTAACTCTTTCTTAAAGACGTGAAAATTGTGAATCACCTCTCTTCCAGCCCTATCGTGAGCTTCCATCTACAAAATAAACTACAATATGATGTATCGGAGAACAATGTCATAAATTCGATCACTTTAGCTTCGACTTTACGCAATGAACATTATAGAAAAACAATAAGCGGACCATAACTACACGGTCAAATAACCCGGGACGCCTTAGCCAAGGACGGAGGCATGTGTAATTCTAGGGGGGGCTAAGCCCACCCGACAAAAAAATATTACACTAAAATGTCTATGTAGTCCAATTTGATCCATAAAATATTCTTAATCCAGCCCACCCGACGAACTCGGTATAGTCCATTAGTCCACCCCAAATCGAAATCCTGGCTCCGTCCTTGGCCTTAGCTTCGAGATCATTAATATGCTTGAAAATGTGTTTCTCTCATTTTCTATACGACATTTATCTTTCTTATCATTAATAAATACGTCATTGATCTCGTGTTCATTCATTTGGTGGAATAAAAACACGTGTCAAACGATCTGTTGAATATAAAAAAGTGATTTGATATTCCAACGTCAATTTTAGTGATGTTCGTACTGCAAACGGTTCCACCGACGTTATGTTGTTCAAAATAATAAAAACATTTAATGTGTTGTCCACGTGGTCATGTCATGCGCGCACACCTTCGACGCAGATATTTGTTTGCTCTTTTTTTTTTGTATTTTATAGCTAAACTTGACTCTTCTTCCATAGTACACTGCACAGTAGAACTTCAAATCCGTCGGTCTTTCCTTTTTATCGTTTTTTTGCACAAACTACTAACGGTATACGTTTCACTAAAAAAAATTACACGGTTTTATTCAATTGTTGTGCCGAAATCGAATCGAAAATTTTCGGTTGATTGAAATATAAAATTGAATCCGCACTGTCTGTTGGAGGTAATAAAAATAAACCGGATCGAAATATACACTCTGGTTCGGTTTATGTAACGGATAGTCGAACAAAAAAATTCGGTTTTTATATAACGCTAACCGACATTCCGGTTTTTACCGAAGGGAAAAAGAAACCGCTGTTAAAAAAGGAAAGAAAAAATGAATCGTATCGAAATTTTTATAAAAAAAAACACGGTTTTTATTCACTTGTTGTGCCGAAATCGAATCGAAAATTTTCGGTTGATTGAAATCTAAAATTGAATCCGCACTGTATGTTGGAGGTAATAAAAATAAACCGTATTGAAATATACACTTTGGTTCGGTTTATGTAACGGAGAGTCGAACAAAAAAAATCGGTTTCTATACAACGCTAACCGAAATTCCGGCTTTTACCGAAGGGAAAAAAGCCGCTGTTAAAAAAGGAAAAAAAAAAAAATGAATCGTATCGAAATTTTAAAAAAAATACTCGGTTTTATTCAATGGTTGTGCCGAAATCGAATCGAAAATTTTCGGTTGAATGAAATTTAAAACTGAATCCACACTGTCTGTTGGAGGTACTAAAAACGAACCGTATCGAAATATATATACTTTGGTTCGGTTTCTGTAACGGAGAGTCGAGCATAAAAATTAGGTGTCTATACAACGCTAACCGAAATTCCGGTTTTTACCGAAGGGAAAAAAACCGCTGTTAAAAAAGGAAAAAAATTGAATCGTATCGAAATTTTTAAAAAAAAAAACACGGTTTTATTCAATTGGTGTGCCGAAATCGAATCGAAAATTTTCGGTTGATTGAAATTTAAAATTGAATCTGCAGTGTCTGTTGGAGGTACTAATAATGAACCTTATAGAAATATATACACTTTGGTTCGGTTTATGTAACGGAGAGTCGAACAAAAAATTTCGGTTTCTATACAATGCTAACCGAAATTACGGTTTTTACCGAAAGGAAAAAAAAACCGCTGTTAAAAAAGGAAAAAATTGAATCGTATCGAAATTTAAAAAATAAATACAAGGTTTTAATCAATTGGAGTGCCGAAATCGAATCGAAAATTTTCGTTTGATTGCAATTTAAAACTGAATTCGTACTGTCTATTGGAGGTACTAAAAACGAACCGTATCGAAATATATACACTTTGGTTCGGTTTATGTAACGGAGAGTCGAACAAAAAATTTCGGTTTCTATACAACGCTAACCGAAATTCTGGTTTTTACCGGGAAAAAAAAAAAAGACTGCCACGTGTCAACCACAGAGGCTGCCACGTGGCCAATTGCCCAATTTGTGGCTCACCCCCTTGACATTTTATAGATATAAGATACGGGTGTCGGGTGGTGATACATCCACTACACGTAGTGTGTAGTGGACATACACTACACTCATCTTATCCACACACATTTGAAGTAATACACTTTAATATGAATGAGAAGTGTGTAATGTATGTCTACTACACACTATGTGTAGTGGATATAACATTTTCCGAAAGATACAGGCAAGTAAAAAAAACAATTGCTTTGATCATTAAGGTCTAATGGAAATTATCAATGTCTAATACGCATCCTTATTTAGGGAGGGGTAAAACTTTAGACGGATTCTATTAACATCACAGATTTACTTTCGATATTACAAATACTTAGCGCATCCAAAAAAAATGATTTCGATAACAAAATATAATGTCAGAAGCAGTGGCGAATCCACCTTTGCCTAAATGGGTCCACGTACGTCGTTAAAAATAAGAAAACTCTATATTTTAATTATAGAAAAATATTTTATACCCATAAAAAAAATTATTTACTTTAAAAAAGATTTACGGATGGACAACAAAATTTTTATACCTTGGATACTTCGATGTTTTCTACAGTATTTCCGTGTTGTAAGAAAGTAATCGCATAATGCTGTAGGCCCAGTTAATTGGACCCAAGACAATTGGCCTTTATAAAAAAAAGTGAAGATCAAAATTTAAATGATGGGCCTATTTGTCCGCTTAATTTTAGCCCATTAACTAAGCCCTTCCCTAATAAGCTACACAGCCGGAGCGAGATTTTGGCTCCAGATAGAATTAACCGGTCGGAGGAAGACAACGTCAGACCTCCGTTTCTTCTTTTTGAACAAAAAAATCATGGCCGAGTTAAATCCCTCTGCCCCAGTTAACGACCTTTCTCCAAACCAGACTATCTACATTAACAACCTCAACGAGAAAACCAAGCTTGAAGGTAAGCGATTTAGCTTTTAGGTTTATACTGTTTTTTTTTTTTTTTGAATAATGTCAGTTATATGAATGTTGAGTATCGTAGAATGGAGGCTTAGATAATGAGAATTGATGTTGCAGAGTTGAAGAAATCGCTGCATGCTGTGTTTTCACAGTTCGGGAAGATACTGGACGTTTTGGCATTCAAAACCCTAAAACACAAAGGACAAGCTTGGGTTATATTTGAGGATGTTTCTTCTGCTAAAGAAGCGCTTCAGCGGATGCAGGGCTTCCCATTCTATGACAAGCCTATGGTATTTCCAAATGCTTTTTAACTTTCCTCTGACTTTGATTCGTTTTATCTGTCTTGAAAAGAAAATTACTTGAAAACAAGTTTTTAGCTTTCTGTTATATAACTACTCCATACTTGAAATTGTTAGCATGGGATTATTTTGATTGAGGTCTGGTAGCTCTGTCTACCAAATCTTGAATATTTTGATGCCTTCGTTTGGAACATTAATTTGGATTGTTTGCTTACTTGATGGTGATCCAAAGTCATCACAGTTCCCAACCCAAGTAACTGGATTGAGATTTGTTGTGCGATCTAGTCTGATTTATCGATGGATGAACCATTATCTCGAAAGTACGGAATTAGAATCGCTGCATCCAAGTGGGGCTAATTATTTGTAGGTCATCAATCTCAAAACTATGGATTAGAATGGATGCATCTCAATGCCTTTGCCTTTGATCAGGGGGAAGGGGGTAGCTAACAATCTTTGAGACATATGGTGTCGTGTCTAAAACATATAAATGCATACATATTAATGCATTTGTGTGAAGAAGGTATATATATATATATATATATATATATATATATATATATATATATATATATATATATATGTTTATGTATGTATACATGTATGCGTAGGTGGGTAGGTGTTGAGGCGGGCATTTACAAACGACTAGGCGAGAGGTTGCGCCGCCTATAGTTGGGATAAGGCCAGCTAAATGCCAAGCTGACCGCCTTGTCTGACTAGGCGTCACTTTTGTCTCTCCTTTTTGGTCGCCTAAGCGAGCTCATTTCTCACCTTTTGCGTATTCATTGTAGCGTTTCATCCATCTTTTATCCCTGTGTTTGATTTTTGTCCCCTGGCTGATGCATGAAATGTTTAGTCATACAAATTACAAACAACATAATGACTGGATTTTGTGAGGGATAATTCTGCGTTGAGAGATTATTTGAAACGTTGCACCACCTTTTGGTGTTGAGAGATGTTCTAAAGTTCATTACAGATTACCGTCTCTTGATGCTAGCAATTTTTATTTTTTTTGTTTGTGAATATGCATGTTTATGTGCAGAATCTTCACATTTTGCTTCTGAAGACTGTTCAAAATTTAAGCCTACTCAATGTTTGTCCTTGTCGATACACTCAGTGTCTAATTTGAATAGACAAATGCAATACCTAACAAAAACATAAATGGAGTTGGCTTTATATTTGAGCAACCTCGTTTTTTCTCCTTGGTATTTGCCTGGACTGGCCAGGCATTGCCTACGTGACCAGGCGAGTCATCGTCGCCTTGGCACTTTAACTTTAATAACTATATTCAGGGTGTGTGTGTGTGTGTGTGCGTGTGCGTGAATGGCTGCTATTAGTATATATACATAATTACATCTCTCTTCTCAATTTAATGTTCTTTTCGATGAACAACGCAGAAAATACAGTATGCTAAGACCAAATCAGATATTGTTGCAAAGACAGATGGTACTTTTGTACCTCGAGAAAAAAGAAAGAAGCATGATGACAAAGGTAAGTCACATCTTGCTTGACAATTTATTTTTAGACATAGTACTTCTTATTTTTTGAATATGCTTCATCTGGAAACCCAATTACGTTACAAGCACACAATAGCCAAGTGTTTTTTACATGGAAATTACATTGTGTTGTAATCTTCTGCCCTCAGAGTGATAGTTGGGCGTTTTTCCTCTGGGATGATTCTTGCAAAATAACACTAGCCAATTTAGTGCATGTTTTTGTGCGGGATGGTAACTTCTGATTTGTAACATTGTTGTGCTATTTTTCGATAGGAAGAAAGAAAAAGGAACAGCACGATGCGGATCAAACTGGTCTCAATCCTGCTTATGGTGGTCAATATGGTGCTCCTCCTGTAAGTTATCCTCTTAAAGATGAACTCCACTTGTGTTTCGTTACTTTTAAGGTTTTTTCCAAGGATTTCGATGAACTCATACATTTCACATCTCCTCTGTACTCTTTTTTCAGCTATCCCAGATCCCGTACATGACAGGAGTGAAAACGGCAGTCCCAGAGGCACCAGCACCACCAAATAAGATATTATTTATCCAGAACCTTCCTCACCAGACAACATCAATGATGCTACAGATGTTATTTTGTCAGTATGGTGGGTTTAAAGAGGTTAGGATGATAGAAGCAAAACCCGGAATTGCATTTGTAGAGTACGAGAATGAGATGCAGTCCACAATAGCAATGCAAGCACTCCAAGGTTTCAAGATTTCTGCAGAAAATCAAATGGTCATTACTTATGCCAAGAAGTAGATGGAGCCAATATTGTTTCTCTTTTTTTCCCCCTCTTTTCCTTGAGAGAAAACTCTGCAACTGTGCTTTTATTAGCAACTCTGTAAGATTTTTTTTTTCCTTAATTATCCCTGGATGTTGCTGTGCAACTGTAGTAGTTCTGTTGTAACTAGGAAGTAAAGGATGTGCAATTTCAAGAAAGTATCTTTGGTGCGTGTGCGTGTGAGAATAGACATGGGAAAGAAAAAATAAAAATAAAAAAACTGATTCGAGTAAAGAATGCATTTTGTTGATGTGATAAAAATAAATCATTTGTCTTTTCTCTCACATTTTCTTGCATTCTTTATGAGAAAAATAAAATCCACTTTCCTCTTTTCATCGTCTTTTCTCTTGGAGAGGGGTGAAAATAGAAATTAAGAAAAGAAAGTGTTTTTTTGAGAAAAAAATTGGAAGTAGAGAAATGAGAGTTGTTAAAGACGCCACAACGAATCTATTTTCAGGACATTATATCAACATTCGACTTCTATTTGTTTACTTTTGTAAAGTTGAATAAAACTCCGAAATGTAGTGTCACGATAGATTAATTGTAGTGCCTTTATCAGTGCCCTAATTAAATGTATGTAATATATATGGTTGATAAATATAACTAGACAAATAAATTAATTGTGCAACACCCCAACCTTTCGGAGGGTTGATAAATATAACCAGACAAATAAATTAATTGTGCAACACCCCAACCTTTCGGACATGCTCTTGTCCGGAGTGAGTCGTTACCTTTATATATTAGAGGTGCAGTGTAGTGAAAATAAAAATAGTATAATCTTCTCTAACATCAAAAACCAGCTTCAATTATCACTCCTGCCTTCTGAAAAGGAATTCAAATGAATCTTTTAAAAATGGACGAAATAAATCTGAAAGTGTATCGTACGATGCATTTATTACAACTAACGCATAAGTTTAAGTGCTCGCATGATAAAATAAATCATTGGCGCCAAACTAGGGGCGTTGTCTTAGTAATGTTATTGAAAAGCATTGTTGAGGATGGCCGGTACTTGAATATAGAAACTCTAACAGCTAATTTGATCTACTTGAAAAATGTTTAAAAGAAGGGGTGAAGTTATAACAAGCTCACCGAGTACCGACAATTGCGAATTACATCAAGGATATTACCAACATACACCACAAGCAAAGTCATGTATCCATCTACATCTACATCACGCCAATGAGCATGAATCCACGTAGAGAGAAACCATAAGCAATGAATCTAAATAGGAAAGGCATAGGTCGGCGTATATAACACGCAAACACTCCATTGTCTTTATCCAAGTAAATCTCAATCTCTATCTCAACATAAGGTCCCACCAAAACCAAATATGATCGTCATAATAGTATCACCACGTCAACATAAGGTCTGGCATGGTCCGATGTGATCATCAAAGTAATAAAGCCCCACATAGGCCAATATGATAATCTCATCATTAGACCCCACTTAGATCAAAAGTGAATATATCAAATCAAAAAACCTCACCAAAGATCCAAAATAATCACATCATATCGTAATGATAGAACAGTGGAGAGAGCGCGTAATCAACCATATGGCACAAGTCAGACTACGTTAGCATTCATTTCAATTAAGATCATTCAAGTAATTAAAGAGGGATATAGGCTACACAAGACACAAATAATTTACCACTCCCAGCACATATGTGATATTTCCAAATCAATAATTTGTAATCAATGATAATCATCTGGATAACCGTCAAAACTCGACGTCGAACAGTTACTATTGCTAATCAAATATGCATTTCCTTCGATTAAACTCTAGTGATCTACAATGAGGAAACATTATAAGGTTCAAACATTTCCCATTTTCCATACCTCTAATCCCCACCATATTAAAGTCACTGTTTTAATAAAATAAAATAAAAATTAACGTAGAGATCTTCTTAAAAAATAAGCATTGCATCAAAGAATCATCTTTTCGCAAAAGAAATAGGTGGGGCAAGTGGATATCTATGAGCGCATTATTGGAAGAGACATCAAATTATGGAAGAAATCTAGGTTACCCATTATTGGAAGAGAAATCAACCTTTTTTTTAAATTCATTTTAAACTTTTCTTTCCCATCCCTATCATTATGTTTGACCCATGTCTCTACTTAAATTTTTTTTTTTTCATTATTAGTGATACATTTCAAGAAAATCAATTTTGACACTATGCCCCCCTTGTTTGTTTTGGGTGTTTTGGGTCGGGGTATTCTTTATATATCACAACACTAATCATTTTTTATAATTCTCTCATCAATCAATTCTTTAACTATAAATATTTTTATTTTTTTTGAAAAAAAAAAAATTAAATCATCTCTCACAATTTTACTTTATCTACTGTATTACTTTTTTTTACATTATTTTATTCATTATACTACCTTATTTCAATTTTTCTCAGTACTCTTTTATATTTTATCTACACAAAATTCAAAAAACATTTCAACTTTCTAATTATTAATTTAATCATTTTTATCATATTTTAATATCCACTAGTATATAAAAAAACCCAAAACTCCAACCCAAAACTAGTATATAAAACATATTTCTTTTATAAATGTTCGATTTTGTGCGATTTAACATAAAAACAGTAGTAAAACTACTTTAAAACACGATCTTTAAAATAAATACGGAACCTTTTGAAAAAAAAAACTCCTTAACTCGTAACCGTGACAAAACCATGAATTAAGCAAATGACTACAATAATTACCTTCATAAGATGAAATCAAATTCAAAACTGCTCCTGAACTAGAAATTGCCTCGAAATTAATGCTCTGATCTACAGAAACGAAGCAAACGATCAAAACGAGCCAGATACCCTAATCCAATGCGCTTTCCTGAGAGACCTTCTTAGTTCAACGTGCCAGAAGAAAAAAAAACATAGAATTATGTGTTCTGGGCTAATAAGAAAATAAAACCTAATTCCATAAAAGACAGAAATACCCTTAATGAAAATTTAGGGTTTTCATATTCTCCCGTCAATGAAGTTTTGTCCTCGAAACTGGGTAAGACTTATGCCTCCTACTATGATCAACCTTGCGAAAGATATCTAAGCATATCTTAACAAATCAACTCCTAAGTGGTCTATATTTCAGAGGAACATATTTTATGAAATTCAAATCCTAGACAGTTGTGTTTATGCCCAAGCGTTCCTAAGTTAGGTTTGCCCAAGTTACCATAACTTAGGCTTTGATAACAACTGTAACGTTTCATTTTCGGATAATGATTCGGTATATACTCTCAAAACTCTAAATCATATCTACGCTCACACTCATCTTGTGGTCGTGAGTGTATTTGTTTTTTTTTTTTTTTTTTTGAAGGGGGAAATATATTAGAAATTAAACATCTGCCACAATAGCAGAGAGGATATGTTCTGGGGGTTGGGTACCCCAATTACAATAGGGAAATTTATTTAAAAGGGTGCGCGGAAATGATTTATCTCGCTTAAAGCGCTTTGAATTTGAGTGATTAAGTTTTTTTTTTTTTAATTTTTCAATTACATAAAAATAAAAATAAAAATAAAAATAAAAATAAAAAATATGATTAGATGACAATGGTGTATATATTGCGTAGTGTTTTGGAGTAGGTGTATCCTATCATCAACGTCTTGTAAACACATTGAGTCCACAATCCTACATAAAGTAGTAAAAAATAGTACCCTTATCCTTTGCTTCAGCTTTTCTAACCTTTTGCACTCTGTAGTAGCCATTCTAGTTCACTCTTGAACAAATTTAATTATGATGATAATAAAGATTCTTATTTTGTTTATCATTGTTTCTTCCGGCGCCGGACCAGAACCGGTGGTGAGCACGTCGGAACAGCCAGCAAAGAACATATTCATATTAGCCGGACAAAGTAACATGGCAGGCAGAGGTGGTGTAATCAATAACACATGGGATGGATTCGTTCCTCCAGAATGCCGACCACATCCTTCAATCCTCCGATTAAACGCAGATCTTAATTGGGTACAAGCAATGGAGCCTTTACACAAAGATATCGACATCAACAATACTAACGGCATTGGCCCAGGAATGCCATTTGCCCATACTTTACTCACCAAAAATCCTAGCTTTGGAGTCATTGGCTTGGTTCCATGTGCAGTCGGTGGAACAAGTATAACCCAATGGTCTAAAGGAGGATTTCTTTACAACCAACTTTTAAAAAGGACAGCCGCCGCGTTGCGTGGTGGCGGAGGCGGCGGAAGAGGAGGAGGAGGAAGTCTTAAGGGTATACTTTGGTATCAAGGTGAGGCTGATACAATAAGACTTGAAGATGCACAACGTTATAAGACAAGATTGGAGAAGTTTATTAATGATGTCCGAACGGATTTGAGAATCCATGATCTTCTTGTGATCGAGGTCGGGTTGGCGTCTGGACAAGGGCCATATGTAGAGGAGGTGAGAAAAGCTCAGTTTGATGTGAAAGTTGATAACATTAGATGCGTAGATGCAAAGGGGTTGCCATTGGCATCGGATCATGTACACTTAAACACTAAGGCCGAAATTCAACTAGGGACTATGTTGGCTGATGTTTTTATTCAGACTCTGTAATCCTCAAAATTCAAGAAATAATTGCTCTTCTTCAAAGAAATCCATTACATGTTCTTTCTTCATGTGTTTTATTTTTTTATTTTTACAAGTTACGTTGAAAATTCCATATTTAATTATTTAATTTGGACAAGTTGCATGTGCATTTAAGCTTCTCGTGAACAATTCATTTGTCGCATTCTTCTTAGCTGATGTGTAGCAAGGAATATTCTGCAGATTTAAAAAAAGTATAGAAAGCTACCAATTGAACAATATTGCACTAAGATGTCAAAAGAAAAACATCCTCTGCAATTCACTTAAAGAAACAGAAACAATGGGTTTCTGGAATGTATCGAACTCAAGCTCAAGCTGAGATTCATTAAAGTTATAAAAACTCTCGAGTTTTGCATTGAGAACTTATCAAAGATGCAAAGAATATTGTATTACCGAACAAAGTAGTAGTGGTTACATATTCGAAAACATCTAAAGCAGTCAGCCAGCATATATTACTTCCGGTACATAAGGGGGGTACTATGATTAAATCAGGTGTTTAAATTAGTGAAATCATCAGACAATATCCTTAAGAATCAAACTCGTTCTAATTCAGCATTGTGTTTATCCAATTGATCCTTAAGGTCCTCCCTCCATCCTTGAATAAGTTTCTCTTGTTGATTAATGAGCTCGTTCTTCAACTTTAACTCTTCTTCCATCATAGCAATCTCCTGTTAAAAACGGGACTCGCATGAAACCCTACCAAACGAAGGAGGAAAGGAAAAACGAATTCACGTTACCAGACTCGTTTTATTCTCAAATGCAATAGACATAGAGTACCTTCTGAAGTGTTTCTGCTCTGGTAGGCTGATCTTCGCGTTGTAAACTAGCGAAATAGAGCTGAAGCCTCTTTGCAGCATCCATGAAGTCTCTTACATGCCTCTCCACATCAACTGAAGTAACTAAAGATGCTTACATCAACAAGAAATGATAATACAAAATGTAAAATGGTCATGGGAAAGAAGAAATGCAATAAATATGAAAAGCTCAGCAAAGTAGAATATTACTTTTTTCCCTTTTATCCTTCAGTCTTCATTATATCAAACTATGCACATTGAGATTCAATAGAATTAATCATATCTTAAGAATAATTTTCGAAGGGAAACTACCGTTTTCAAAGGGAAACCCAAAACGAAAAGAGACGGAATAATTGTACTCACTCTGATGGGAAGGATGAGGAGAACGGTCTATTGCTTGCAGCTCTCTAGCAGGCAAGCAAGGCAGCAAAGCAGCTTCCATTGCTATAACGCAGGAAAGCATGTCCTCCTTCGATGCAGAAGGAGACTGAGAATCAGCGTGTTGTTGATCAAGCAACTGTCTTTCAGCCATGACATTAACTGAACATTTGAAAAGAAAAGAAAAAAATTGAGCCCAGTTCTATATGTAAGATAACACAGGCATTTTGTCAAACAGGCCGCGTGCGCTTGTGATCCAACACAAACGCACAAAATAAAAAGTTTGCTTAAATCTCCACATAGCCGTCAATTTCTCATAAACGATCAAGTCCATTTATATTACTACCTAAGCGCATTAATCTCTCCAAATGCAACATTGCTAAGAAAAGTAAACAGGCAGCTCGCCCCCCCCCACCCCCCCCCCCCCCCCCCTACAACTCCCTATCCCATCCCCTGGAAAAAAAATAACCAGAAATGAGTTTTTCTCCAATTGATCAATCGAACCATGGAAAACCCAACGAATTTGAGAATCAACAGGGCAGATGGAGGTCAGTGAAGACAAAAAGAACGAGTGCTTACCTTTGATGTCGGCAATATAGTGTAATACTCCGCGACACCGGTAGTGTTTGAAGAAGTCGTTCAAATCCTCTTTCGTTCAAATATAAGATCATATATCATATTTATAAATAAAATTAAAAAAATACTATTATTCATTTTATTTATCCATATTTCTTTTTTGGTTGCTCTGTTCTCTTTACGATATTTATAATAAAAAGAACACTTCCGTTCCTAATTATATGTTGCATTTGTAGAAAAAGTAATTGACCAGGTTCATTTAAAAAATGACTAACTTTCAATTAAAAAGTGATCAGGTTCATCCAAAAAATAAAAGTTTTTTTTTTCTATAAATACGACATATAATTAGGAACGGGAGGAGTATATAGCATTAAATGTTCCAACAACTATTTAAGGGCATAATATAAAAATATTAGACCATTTAACAAAATTCAAAACATTAAGTATACTTTTCTTAATCGGTGTGAAAAATCAAACATGACAAAATAAGTACTATAAAAAAAAGACAAATAGCACAAAGTGTATCGGTTTAATGGTGAGCTAGACTAAAATCTGACATAAAGAATAGTGTTCGAATCCCGAAAAAAAAAAACAAATAAAAAGAACGGAGAGAGTAATGTCAAAGCTGATGTCTCGTAAACAAGAGGCTATGGTTCGAGTCACGTCGACTTCGTCTCTTTTAAAAATAAAAATTAAAACAAGAGGCTATGGTTCGAGTCACGTCGACTTGTGTGAAATATATAATTGTGATTTTCGTCTCTTTTAAAAATAAAAATAAAACTATTGAGGATTCGTAATGGTTTGGAGCTTGAGTCAGAAATATGGCTTATGACACGTGACCAGTCAACGGACTACATGACATAGTTATTTGAGTCTTTTTTTTTTTTTTTTTTTTTTTTTTTCTACCGGAGGAGGGAGGGGATTCGAACCTGGGACCTTCCACCTGGAGGCGGGCAGTAAACCCCAGTAGCACTACCACTAGGGTATGAAGCCCCAAGCAGTTGTGCCTTAAACGTGTCACCGATTCGATTCTCCTCTGAGTCGTCATATTGAAAGAGTTTTTAGTCAGATGTTACCTCTAAGTAAGAGTAAAACTTTGCAGGCACGACCCGAACCGAACTCCGGATTAGTCGGAACGGTTGGTTCCAGATACCGGAGGATTTAAGAAAACGGAAAAAAAATAATAATAATAAATAAATACAATAAACATTATTTAGGCCGATGTTTTGCACAATGTGATTTCAACTGTGTAATGGGTTGATTATCTTGATAGTTTTTTAAGTGCTCCGTAGAACACATGTCGGACGATATACGCATCATTTTCCAAGTTGAGCTTGAAATATATTTTAAAAGAGATTACTTCACAATTCACATGCGGAAACCACCCGAGTAAGAAGAGTAAGGAAAAAGGTAAAGGAAAACCTCTGAATTCTGATGAGAAAGAAAAGTATACTACATTGATCAGACATATAAATAGAAGACACATTTAAGCTTTGCTTTTGTTGTTATACATAAAACATCGCATTCGCAGCATTTTATTTCCTACTGGGGAAGAAAAACATCCGTCCGTCCGTCCGTCCATCAGTACCCCCTTTTTCTTATGTGCGTGATTCCTAAGCAAATCAAAACGGTTTCATTCATTCATCATCTGTTGAAGGTGAAATTGACTTGAAGGACATAACGCATTCTGATCTGCTCCACATTGTATACTATGTACTCGTTGTAGAGCAGACTTCCCTGTAAGACGCAAAAAACATTCATTGTAAGTTATACAGCCGTTATGTGTTTTATCTATAAGCTTTTCCAACTTCGGCAGAAAACACCAATATACATACATACATATATGTGTGTGTCCTCTAACGATGCATACCTTCATCCCTCGCTTCTCTTTGGGCTTTCCTAAAGGAACAATGACGCCGTCTTCCATTATTCTAGCTTCAGAGAAATCAGGTTCTGTAGCTCCAACTCCTTTAGTGCTGTGCATTAATTATTATTCATGGAAGTTAGTTGGCACCAATCAACTAAAACTAGTGACTTATATTAGAGACACTAATTACAACAAATGCTCTAACAGAAGATTGTACATGCACCGACATACACACGAACATCACAAGCTTTCATCTCTATCAGAGAAACAAATGTCTTTCTAAAATTTTGGAATAATGGACCGAGGAACTTTTATATTAAAAAAAAACGAAAAAAAGTTGAGCAGTAAATGGTGAAAAACCTGAGCTTCCCTTGAGGCAACTTGTCGGCGTTACAGTCTGCACTTAGTAACTCAGCCATGTCTCCCAATGCCACCTATGTAACATTTTATACAAAAAATAGTAAGAAAACAGCAATGCTTTCAACAACTATATTAGGCACTTTCCTTGAGTTTTTTTTTTTTTTTTTTTTTTTGTGTGTGTGTGTGTGAGAGAGAGAGAGAGAGAGAGGATTATGAATCATATATTGCTGGATAAATATAATATTAACCACGAGAGTCGCAAATATGCAGTAAAATATACCATTAAAATGCATAATTTGTAAAATTATAATGCATCCAGAAAGTGAAAATATAACACATCAAGAAAGTGAAAGAGAACAATCAAGAAAGCAACCTCGCACAAAAGTAACACACCGTCTGATGATGTGGAAGATGGGTAGCAATAGTTTGCGCTTTTGGAGAACATGTCAGCAAAATAAACACCTTTCCCAAACATATAACCTGTCACAGGAGCCTCAGGGGGAGCAATTCTTAAACCTGAAGGTTTTTTACAATATATTTCAGCAAATTATTACGTGCAGGATAGGCAGATGTAACTAACTGGGGTAACATAACAGACGAAAAAACTAACCTTGAGATAAGATTCCTGCCCAGTTACTGAGCCGAGATCCATGCCACAAAAGCATTCTGTTTTTTGCACTAGAATACTGAAAAACAGAAAATGCCCTCTAATTGTTAAGCATGTTTTTGACAGAATTAATCAAAGTATACTAACCCCTCAAATGAATCAATTATAATTCGTTCACCTTTCCGAAGCGTTCAGATTCTGACTCCCTTGAAGCTCTAAATGCTTGAACAATATCCACAGAATAAGAAGAATGAGTCTTTGCATGAGTATTCCTCATGTACTTCTCAATCTAAGCAGTGGAACATGTATATCTATCAAAAGTTGTGCAATTAGAAAAACTAAATAAGGATTAGATATAGTCCTTGAATTTTGATCCTCATAAGTATCAATTTAAGTACTACAAAGCACTATCTTTTGGAAAACCTTCATCTTACAGTGGAAAGAGGCAAAAGCAAGAAAGTAATACCATCATAAATTCAGCAGAATCAGCATCAATTGGACTCAGCTGACAATGAAGCCGCTCATACTGAAAGTATAAGGGATCCTAAGCATATGCACAACATAACGGACGTCAGTGTATTATATTCTGTTCCCAATATACGTCATCGGAATAAAAAATGCCAAATACATTTATGAAATATAATGGATCCGCGTAAAAGCAAGATGGTAAGATTTATTTGTTTGGCCCAATTCATTACTTTAGGCAGTACCGTGGCACCCTTAAAATTTTGAAATTGGAAAATGAAAGCCAAGTGCAATATATATTAACTTCAACAATAGACAGTATAAGTATAATTGTTTCTCCAGAAAAGGAAAAGGCACCTGCATCATCATATCATCCTCCAGCAATTTTGTTGCAACCTCAATTTCACCAAGTGCTTCAACCTTCAAGTTAATCATAAGGTGGTAACCATTGTGAGTAAATTAAGCAATATTGCACTAGAAAATGTATTAAACCGTTTTCAGAAAGAATTTTAGGAGGCAAAAAAGCTTTGAAGGGAAAGGTTATAAAATGTGATTAAACTATCATCCTATTTATATTTACCAAGCCTCTTGACCTAGGAAAACTACATTATGGACTTATCCAAATAAAAAGCAAACAACTGTGTGGTAGTATAAGAATACAAGGGGAAAAATAAAGCAAAAAGAAGTTACCAATTCCAGTTTGGATTTCAACTTCTGAGGTGTGTCAATGACAAACTCACCTGCAGTTGCATGTCACATAAGATAAATAGGAACAAACAAATAAAGGACAATGTATCATACTTGACAAATCATTGCAAGTTGATGGAGGCACGGAGCAAAAAATTAATGTGGAAGCAATGAATAGAGAAAACTTACGCATCTTTTTATAACCAAAATCATGGGGTATAACTGTGTAAAACTCCCTGCAGCAAAATTTGTCGCTTATCAGTGAAAAGAAATCACAAAGAAGAATAGTACTTTCTGCCATAATATTAAAGTTCAAATGGTAGACAGCATGCACAGTTTAGTGTAACAATTCAGTTTACAAGCGATTGTTCTTTACCCGCTCAACTGCTCAAGCATTTTCCTGTCAGAAACTCTGATCACGTCTGCAATCCTCTTTAATACATCATATCCCTAGAAGAGTACATAGCAAAATGATTAATTTAAAATCCTAATTGGCCAGATTCATCTGTTCACAAAATAGATATCAGTACTGGACAGGTTTAGAAAAAACAGTAAGTCTTGTACAGTGATAAAAAAATGAAAGTAAAAGTATTCTGTCTACTTATAATAGGACTTTACAAGAGCTCTCCAAGTATAATAAGACTGGAAGGTAACCGCGTTATACAGCCTGGAAGGTTAGTCATAATGTGCCCCGGTGTAATTTTTGATCTAACGTTTTCTTAAGACTAACTATTCTTTAAAACTGGTGAAACTACATAAGCATTCAGGGTAACTGGACCAGAACCAAAAATTTGCAAAATATGCATGTACAGTGTTCAAGTTTCAAACTATTCGCGAAAAAAAGAGTAATAATTGCCTGAGACAGTTGAAAAAGATCCCACTATACTTACTTTTAATAATTCGTTAAGCCTGATATGTTAGTGAGATAAGTAATTTCTCTAGCCCTGTCCTTCTTGAAATACATGATCTTTGCTGTCAACTTTATAGTTGTTGAAACATATAATATATTGATTATCTACCTCCCCAGCTTAAGCTTTTGGGAGAGATGGTAATTCAACAATAGTAAAATAACAGTAACTGGGCAGTAAACTCAAGAAAGAAGTATGAATGAATGCGGAGTAGATGGGAAAAAGGAAAGAGAAGAAGTGGTCAGAATATCAGGTTCCGAATTTTGACAGGATCCCATAATTTGAGAGCAAGGTTTCAAATTCAATACCAACATCAGGGCACATCAAGAAGACTATGTTAATATTCTTTTCCAAATGAAATGAAACCTGCAACGACAGTGTTTCTTTTAAAGATGTTATGAATAAGAAACTTTCACAATAACAATCTAACCCATTCATGAGAAATAAACTTCCGAGTCAAGTAGCACGTCCAATTTACAGATGAAGAATTGCACGTAGAAGGAAACCCAAATAAATACAAACCTTTGAGATTGTCGATTTGCTCAGTTTTCCAAGAGGTAGCTTCTCAGCATTGTATCCTGCAAATAAGAGAAGTAAATTACATAACAGAAATTAAAAAGGTTATGAATAATTGTCATTGGCAGATACATATCAAAGTTCACATCGAACGAATTTTACACATGTAGCAGTACATGTGCTTAAGCTTCTACGCAATCATGCTTTCACAAATGAGACAAGATGCCATGAGCTTTTGCAGTAACAGTACATAGCCAGAGCACAACGTTTTCAATCAAATGAGACTAAGTATGTTTTCTTTCCTTAACAACCATATTAATATGAATGGTGAAATTTACGGGGCCCTAATAGTAATAGTTTGCTTGAAAGTGATCGAAAAAGGCCAAAGATATATCAATAACAAACTGCCCGAAAGATTGAAAATGTGAACTCAGGCAATGAAAGTGGATTGGAGAATTCGGCACTATGCAAAGTTGAGAACTTTTTCCAAGATATAGCACCAAACAAGAGGACTAAAAATCGACCTATTTCCATCATTTGTTGCTTCATCATGCTGACATTACAGATGAGAGAAATAAACTTTGCAACACGAAATTCCAACTTTGTTTCACGGGGTTGGATCTTCATTGTAGATACAGATACTTCTTGAACCTGTAATCACCATCAAACCATCAAGAGTTAAGGTCTATTCGGTGACACATTTCTTTTTTCATAGAAAATACACACCAGGGGGCAAACCTCAGAATTTATTCCAATTTGTCATCATTTCAAGTAATTTAAGTTCATCAATCCAACGTAACGACAGTGGTGACAAGAAAAGGATGAACCAGGATTCATTTATGAATTCGAACACTGATTGGGAGCAAGGGCACATACAAGAACTACGAATATATGAAAAAAGACAAAGTGAAAAGGACTCACAGCCGCTGCATCTTCGCCAGTTTTACTGTAGTCCATTTCCAACCAAGTATAGCACTTAGGATAGGCAATAAAGCTGCAACGATCAGCCCAAAAGTTCATAGTTTTCTCATGAAACTTAGACTGGAACTCAGAAGTGGCAGCATCCTTTGTGCATGGGCCAATTAACTTGTTTTGACCATTTGAACCAACTCGTCCCCATCGGTAGAAAACCATATATCTTCCCCCCTCATCAGATTCTGCAATTATTGCAAGTGAATCAAAAATTGTAAGAAGTGGGGGTTTTATTTTCACTGATAGACTAATAAAAATGATTGAATACTGCGGTAGATGGAAAGAACCCAGGTGGGCATAGACCTAATCATACAGAAACCGCAGAGTTAAAGAATCAACAAGGAGCAAATCAAATATCTAGAAAGATACAAAGAATCTTGTAATACGCTAATTAAGAGTAAGTAACCAACTAAGAAGATCCCTACTCCAGCTACTAAATACATGGCGGGGAAACAAAAATCAATTGGGATCATTGTCCACAAGCTAAAAGGACTTAAAACTAACCCAAAACTTGAAGAATATAGAACTTGTTATTGTTATTCCCGACATTTGTTTGGTTCAACGTGGCATCGAATATATCGTCCCCCTGCATTAACAAATACAGACAACTTGAATAAAGATAACAAACAAAAATCCTAACTTCGAGAAATAAATCATATCAATGAGGCAAAACCAAAACATTCCCAAAAATACCTCTTGGAGAACATGGTATGACACCTTAATATTGTCTGGTATACACTGATCCAATACGGCCGCACCTTTCTTTGTAGCCGTAACTAACTTCTCCTTCTTCCCTTCCTCTGTATGGAGACCGATAGAAAAGATAAGACTTGCATATTCAACAGATGAACATTATAGGGGTGTTTAAAGGCAACACACTAAAATTATGACTGGCAAACACCTGAAAACAATTGAGTGTCGCAATCGATTAATGAAAAGTCGATTCTAGAGCTGAGAATCAGCTATGAAAAAGTTGACTACCACTCTGGTGCCACAATGGTAGGTTTGGTATGGTGGCTTACTGGCTTTAATAGCCAAATTATAACCAATCATTGCACATTGCACCTGGCAAATCACATTTGACAGGCATAAGCAAAGACAACCTGCTTTCTACATATATTGTGCTCGCATTGGCCAGTGCAATGTTAACAAATGCACGTCAAAATTTAATAGAGATATCACTGTACTATACAAGTCTTTGAAAAAGGCGCTTAGTTCTAGCGGATTAAGTAGTATTCCCCACACACACACACACACACACAAAAGAAAGACTTTAATGCAGGATTACCTTGAGCATTGTCAATGGCGCCGGTTAAGTTATCGGAGTCGTTACAGAGTCGCTCAATAAGGTCTTTCTTAGAGCCAATTGCTGAAACCCCTCGAGCAATCGCTAGGTCGCGGAGTTCTTTAACAGTAGTTTTACTAAAATCTTGAGCAACTTTGATTTTGTCGGACCCATTTTTAGCATCCCCAATTTCTTCATCTTTCCGTTTTCTTTTACGGCTAACTGAATCTTCGTTTACAGCAGCAGACGATTGCCGGGTTTTCGCCTCTTCACTGATTGCTGAATCGAGTCTACGAGCCTGTAAAACATCCAACTGGTTAAATTCAGTCATAACCAAAATGGGAACTTAAAAAATAAGCAGGAGCGGTTGGAGAACAGACTAATGTGGGCTTGGTTCCGGCGATACTCAAGCCTCGTTTGGCGAGTTCGGCTCGGAGTTCATCCGCTTTAAGCTGAGTTGCCATTTTTGGATAGATATTTTGTAGTGGAAGTGAAGAAACTAAAGAATTTAAACTATCAAACTGGACCGCTCTGCGAATAATAGTGTAGTGAAGAGGAGAGGAACATAAGTAGTCGAGAAAGCTTCCAGAGGAAGAGAGTTGTTGCAACTGTTTTGTCGTGGGCGGGTGTGCAGAGCAAGATTCTTCGCGCCTGCTACGGCATCTCCAATAATAAACCTTTTAAAAGTTTTATTGTTATGCTACGACACATATCTATAAATTTTTTCTTCACAATCATAAATATTTTTATAATGTCATATAATCATCTTCAAAAAAAAAATTAAAAAAATGCAACGTTCAAATGATGAAATAAATAAATCGAAAAAGTGGCAAAGACTGAAATATTTGAAGAAAACAAATAAAATAATACAAGCTGACAATGTTAGAAAAGCTTTGTGCAGAGGCCCAAAAAACTAAATTTGAAAAAAAAGCGAAATATTTGTAGAAAACACTAAAATAAAGTCGACAACGGGCTTTGCAGCAGATAAAACTTTTGAAAAAAAGCTTTTTAAGAAAAAAAAAAAAGAAAAAAAAAAAAAAAAAAAAAAAAAAATAGAGCGCCTATTGGAGTCACTCTTATTATTTTGAGTTCGGCTCGTTATGCTTGAAGTTGGCTCGATCAAGAAAAATTGATTTGAGATTGATTCAATTTAGTTTTGACTATCATGAGTTAGGCGCATTAATGCTCGGCGAAATTTTGAGCACTTTAGCTTGAACACGAAGCCGAACAACTTGGAAAAAAAAAAAAAGTATTAAGGTCTTCGAGTAAATATGAGATAGCCACCATCCGATGATCGAGTCAATTCACGATAGTTTCCCCCATAAAGCTTCAAGGATCGAGTCAACAAGGTCATCTTGGTCCATGGAATCACCATAGATAGCCGGTTCATCCGCCTATGATTTGATATATTGTGAAAATTGGCTTAATTGTTGCGTGTCTTCCTTCATAATAAAACGTCATATATGCGCCTATATTCACTCCATATCACTGCATTGCAAATCATCATCATGGCATACCGTACCAGTTAAAGAGTTTGAGTGTTATAACAACAACACAACATAACTGGAGTGTGGGAAAACAAATCATGTATCGAGCGTCTTCTCTCATAAAAAAAATTAAAAACAGTATTTGTATGCCGGATCATTGAGTTAGTTATCTCGATTTATATCATCTACTAATCTTAAAGACCATATGGCGGTGGACTGGTGGTCCAAGTTCAACCTTTTTTTTTCCTTCCCATTTAACTATATTACAACTAAATAATATTTCTCGGTTGAGATTCAAGAACATATAAACAATGTTTCAGGTAAAGTTGTTAAACAAACAAAACCACTTGTGAACAAAGCTCATCTCATACTCGTTATTGTTTCTGAATGTCGTTTGTTTAGCACAACGAACTAAGCTTAATCATGATTATAAACTCGTTTCTTAAACGAAGAAACACAAACTTGTCTCGTAACATTCATTTACATACGAGAACTTGCTTATAGAAATCAACCAATGTACAACTTAAGTCTAACACAAAAAATAATGAGTTATCTATTCATCTTGTAGATACTTCAGAGTAAGTTTATAATATACTTATAGAGTTCTTGTCATACTTTTTTGTACGAGGGTGTTTGGATATTGTCTTATACATTTGTGCTTGTTTTTTTATTGTTCAACGAGTCAAGTAAGAGTTGGAAGACAAAACGTATTTTTTTGTCATACTTTTTTGTACGAGCGAGGGTGTTTGGATATTGTCTTATACATTTGTACTTGTTCAATGAGTCAAGTAAGAGTTGGATGACAAAATGTATTTAATTAAAAAAATACGAATGATTTATCCTTAGAACAAGTAAAATTTGAATATTTTTTTTGTTTATTAAATAAACAATTACGGATAAGTTGATGACCGAAATAAACATGAATTTAGAAAACAGATACCCAAATCGACTCGGCTCGTTAAGAAAACAAGATGCAGGCTATAGCTCACCAACCACCTCCTCAGTCTCCGGTCTCTCTACCAAACCAATTATCCCATCCAAATGGACACCACACAGCAGCCTCCTGAAAACTCCGACGATACCTCAACGCCGGCGGAAGATGGAACCCCAAATTCACTCCCTCAGCTGCCCATTGCATCGATTTCACTATCTCTATCCTCAATTCTACCCTCCCATTTCCTCTCCCCACCTTCCAACCTTACCTCCCTCTTCAACTCCCAGCTCCAAGTTCATCGTAAAGTCAAAGTCCCTTCTCAGATATTCTCTCTTTCCCACCTCTCACTCTCCTCTTCTCTAACTCCTCCTAAACAATTCTTCAAATCCACCATTTCCGCAAATCCTTTACAAAATCCCCTATCTTTGAACCCACGCCGCCCTTCTGATCCCTCTAACGGCGTCGCTCTCCGTCGTGCTTCTGTTGTTTGGTTCCGGAACGATCTACGCGTCCACGACAATGAATCCCTCACCACAGCTAATAATGAGTCCATGTCAGTCTTGCCTGTCTACTGTTTCGACCCAAGAGATTATGGAAAATCGTCGTCTGGGTTTGACAAGACGGGCCCTTATCGTGCAACCTTTTTGATTGAGTCGGTTTGTGATTTAAGGAAGAGTTTGCAGGCAAAGGGGTCAAATTTAGTGGTGAGGATTGGGAAGCCGGAGAATGTATTGGTGGAATTAGCGCAGGCTGTTGGAGCTGAGGCGGTTTATGCGCATAGGGAGGTTTCACATGATGAGGTTAAGGCTGAGGAAAAGATTGAAACTTCAATGAAAGATGAGGGTTTGGAGGTGAAGTATTTTTGGGGTAGTACCTTGTATCATTTGGAAGATTTGCCTTTCAAGTTGGAAGAAATGCCTACAAATTATGGTGGGTTTAAGGAGAAAGTTAAGGGATTGGAGGTGAGGAAGACAATCGAGGCATTGGATCAGTTGAAGGGATTGCCTGCTGCTGGTGATGTAGAACCTGGTGAAATTCCTTCTTTAGTTGATTTGGGTCTCAACCCAAATGCCACTATGGGCCAGGTATGGATCCTAAGAATTCTTTTTTATAGTTGGTATCTGCTATTTGTTTCTTATCGCGATGAAGGAACACTGGTTTTTGTGTAATGCTGGCTTTGTGTGATCAAATTACTGATATCCATGGTATTCAGTTTGATCTTATATTTGTTTGTTATGGATTTTCTGTTCGTTTTTATGTTTATCTGTTGCTTTTGAGTATTATGTATATATTTGCCTCCTTCAATTTCTTATGCAGCTTGCCTAAGTCATGTGCCGTGTACTCTTGTTAAAGTCGGGTGACTTTGTTCTAGTATTCATGTCATAACTTTTCACATTGTTGATTTAAGAACATATTCGTACTACATATGCAGACAGAGTAAACATGTTGTTTCCTAGTTTTCCTCCATGGCTGGATGTTTTAACTTTCATTTTACAGTGCTTTTCTATTTCCAAGAGCGAGAGTGTGAATGTGGAATTTTTTTGTGCTAGACATCTAAAGACAACGTTTCCATCATACAGAATGGAAAACCAGCTCCAAATGCATCTCTTGTTGGAGGAGAGACTGAAGCACTAGAGAGACTGAGAAGATTTTCAGCAGAATTTAAAGCCCAGTCACAGAAAAGCAGCAAAGACGGGACTAACGAAAGCATATATGGTGCCAACTTTTCTTGCAAAATATCACCGTGGCTTGCCATGGGCTGTCTTTCTCCACGTTCTATGTTCGATGAGTTGAAAAAATCTGTATCAAGGTATGTATGACATGATTAAGAGTAACGAGTACAGTTTTGTTGAGTTAGTAATTTTGCACCGGAAGGTTCACAATTGGAATGACATGATGTTTTTTTCATATGCAGAACAATATCTGCTACATCTGGTCAAAATAATGGTAGTAGCGGCTCAGGTACCGGGTTGAACTGGTTGATGTACGAATTGTTGTGGAGGGATTTTTTCAGGTGAATAGCTTGCACTTTGAGTCTTTTTGTTAAGTCCCATTTAGTGGTTATATATCTGGTGATACAGGAACATGTATATTTCATCACTTTTGTCGTTCTGTGGAACCGAATATCTTTAACATTTAAAGGAGACACTTGAAAGACACGGAAGGAGGAGGGGTTCTTTGTTTTCCGTCTACCCTTCCCGCCTCTTGGTTGCAGTTGAGAGATTCTATGCTTTTGCCAGCAGCCTATAATATTTTGTCAATTTTTCTTGCAGATTTATCACCAAGAAATACAGTACAGCGAAACTGCAGAATGCTGCCCCGGTGACTGCCTGTACGGGTGCTGCACCTTCATGAAGGTGATTCAAGTGAGAAGAGGAGTTATCTGTATTGCTGCAACTTCAGATATCTTTTGTGTGTATTTCTGGTTGAAAAAAAAGATATCTGTATTGCTGCTTTATGTTTTCTTTTTTTTTTTTTTTTTTTTTTTTTGGAAGCCATGCTTTATGTTTTCAGAGGCTATAGCTTAGGGTCAGTGCGTCCTTAATCTCAACAATATTCAATGGATCTCATAATTAATGGTTGGGTTGTCTGCAAATTGGTTAATATTTGATGGTGTTAAATCTTCTTGACCAGTTATGGATAAATACTATCTTTGTAACATAACGCTGTTTCAAACTCTGTTTACGTGACTACTATTATATCAATAAATACTTGTCGTTATGATCATTAATTTTTTTTTTGAAAAGATGATCATTATTTTTAATAAATATGTTAGTCGCACAATGTTACTGTCAGTATATATGTTACACCATGATCAATTATATTTATAAGTATGTAGAAATATGTTATTGACACAGTGTTGTTACCCCATGATCATATTTATATAAGTATGTTTGGTGATATAATCTACATAATGTTATGACGCTATAATTTTCATATTAGCCAGAACTACATGAAGTCAAAATGATTTTATATATGAACAAAAAAAAAACCATTATTTATGAACAAAATATACTATTTAATTGAGAGGAATAAAATGCATCTTCCAACTTTGTTTTTTCTTTTCTCCTAATTTTTTAGGGGTATCTTCAAAATTTCTTAAGAAATTAGTATATTTAGTGGATTATAAAAGAGGATTAGCATCAAACTCCATACATTTTTTTTTATCTCCATAATGAGTATAAAATGTAAGGATACAGTTAAAAACACACTCAATCAGCCTCTCATCCCTTTTCCTACAATATGGATCATAAACGATTACCTTAAATGTGAAGGGTGATACTCGGGGCCCCCAGAATTTTTTGGCTGGCAAGTAGAGTCGTGCCTAATTGGATTTTAGTTCGAAATTTCATATTTATCGATTCAAATTATGCTGCTATACATCTAAATACACGAAATCTTCCATATATTTTTAAACCACAGCACAGAAGACAAAAGTTTCAATTGATAAGTCACAATGGGCCAGATGTTTTTTTTTCCCGTAATTGTTTTACCTTTTTGCCCTTCGAGTTTAAAAAAAAAATGAAAAGATCGTTTTGCCCTTATAAAAGAACTTCACACTATCGATCCTTCACAAATTGCTTTCTTCGTCGCGGCTAAAACCCTAGTTGAAGCCACCAATTCCATCGGTAAGGACACTGTATTACGCAGTACCTAGAAGGATTTTTTAAAGATTTATGGTAGTTTTTATGCCTCTGAGGATGCTAATTTTTTTCTTTCTTTCTTATCATCTTTGTGCAGTTGCCCAATGGAAGAAGATGCCCCTGTAAGTCCTATTTTTTGTGTTTTTTTTTCTTTTCAATTTCATTAATACCGATTAGCATGTTTTGTCTTCTGTTTCGTTTTTTCTGTAAAACTATGCATCATCACTTCTGTGTTGTGACTATTTTGTAGTCGATTCATTTTTTGATCAGACATTAATCCCGCCTCCTATTGGACGTGGGCTTTATTTACTCTCCCTTGGAGGAAAAAAGAAAATTAAAAAGTTTTTTTCTTCACTCTTGCTTGATGATGTGAAATATAGTGGTTTTTTACTTGTGCTTATGTCGCTCGATAATTGTCTGTCATAGGGCAAAACTGAGGAAGAGGAGTTCAACACTGGACCACTCTCTGTTCTGATGATGAGTGTGAAGAATAACACTCAGGTATGTTATATTATTATGATAGACCAATGATCCATGTAAAAGTAATCATTGAATTAAGGACAGCGTTTGTTTTTCTACACATCATCTCTTAGGTTTTGATAATGTTTCACAAACAATGGAGAACGTTTTATTTTTTATGTGTGTATTGTGCTTCTGCTGTAAATACTAGCTAATGAAGATATGGATATGTTCTTTTTGGTTGCAAACAGGTGCTTATCAATTGTAGGAACAATAAGAAGCTGTTGGGCCGTGTTAGGGCTTTTGATCGTCACTGCAACATGGTGTTGGAAAACGTCAAAGAGATGTGGACTGAGGTAAAAGAAATCGTGTTTTTGTTTTCATCCTAATCTCTTTTTCTGCTGTTATTTCCAACAGCTACTCATGTAATAACGCTCCTTGTGCGCTGTTCTATTAGGTGCCCAAGACTGGCAAAGGCAAGAAGAAAGCTCATCCTGTTAACAAGGATAGGTTTATAAGTAAGATGTTTCTTCGAGGAGACTCTGTCATCATCGTCCTCCGAAACCCTAACTAGCAAGAGGTATCGCTGTCTTTTGGGAATTTCTCCTTTCCCATACGTATCGTGTCTTAATTTGACCTGCATTTGTCTTGTTAAATCTAGCCCGGACCTGTGGTCATTTCCCTTGAAACGTGTTTATCATTGCCTAGGATAATAGTGATGTGTCCTAGATGCTAGCTCTCCCTTTTTTTGAGCTTTTGTTTTTGTATGTGGTTCTATTTATTTGTTGGAAAGTGAAAAGGTCTTCCAAACCCTTTACTAATTAAAATGTCATAGGGGGAGAATTATTTTGCAGAAACAATATTCTTGGGGACGTGTCTAGTCTTGAACATGTGAGTCCGAATCCTATTGGGCAAGCGAGGGTTGGACACATAATTGGGTTTATTTTGTTCTCTTTCCCACTAGTAGTTGTTTCCATTCAAGGAATACTGAATAGGCATTAAATTTGTCCCTAAACATTTGTCCTTTCACTAGTCACTACACTAGTTCGTGCCCCCCTTGAATGTTAAATTTCTCTTTTCCTATTATTTAAGTTTTGGAGATCACAGTGATTGTTTACTTTACATATCATCTTCACTTAATCGCTCATGTAACAACACTCGAGCCTTGTTCCCAACTAGTGAAAGGATAAATGTCCAATGTGTTACAGACAGTGTTGTCTCCAATGTCCAAAATTGTCATACAATTCTCTTATAGTCGTCTGCATTTTCTTTGTCTCTCTTGATCCTTTAACATGAACATCCTCTTGAATCTTACCGTCGCTAACATGTGCATATAATTGTAGTCTCTCTAAAAGATCTTACCTGCCTTGAACTTGTCCTGTTTTTTTTCATTAGTATGTACAACTCCGCCTCTCTTTTAAATATTCATTTTTTTATCTTGTCTTTCCACATTAACGCATACGAATGAGTTTGTTCCTTATCATCTTATGCAATCGTCCAAAATATTTGCTCCTTCAACATTTATCGTCTTTTTATCTTGTCTTTCCATATTCACGCATTCATATTACCACACAGATTTTTTAGTAACTTTCTTAATACATGAATTTGTCACCTAAATTTGATAACAAGGAACGTAAAGAGTTACAATTTTACTATCGCTGCTAATACGTAATTCATTGCTGATCTTATGGCCAATCTTGAAAAATTATCTTTTAAGCATTAGGGACCCTTGTGATCGTAAAAAAGATTTTTCATGCTTCTCCATTTTAACCACCATGCTTAGAGTCCGTGAATATTGTTTGTATCAATTTTTCTACCCTTTTGCAACATATTCTAATATTTGATAAGCTATCATTGATAGGAATCTCCTGCTCCTAACCTTTGTACACTGAAATTTGTTGTCATCTTGTTATCAAATATTAAATCCATACATGCTGTTTTTGTTATACCCAGTTTGAAGTATTTTGCGTACTATGCATCTCATCAAGATGTAAGCTTTTGATTTGCTCCTTCTATCTGAGCCACCAACACTAAACAATCTGCAAGCAATTTGCTCACATTCCCTACGGAATGTGTCTGTTGATTGCATTCATAACCAATGCAATAACTGAAGGAATTAGAGGTGATCTTTGGTAAAAGCTTAATCTGGTAGGACATTATTGGGCTCCTATCTGCATATTTACACACGTCTTTGTTGATGTATTTATATCCTGAACTAGCAGGGTTTTTATTTCTCTTTTCTTTTTGAGAACTTTTCTAGGGATACATGTAGGAATCCTATTGTATGCATTATC
The DNA here is from genome assembly GCA_036785695.1 of Gentiana straminea. Taxonomy (NCBI): domain Eukaryota; kingdom Viridiplantae; phylum Streptophyta; class Magnoliopsida; order Gentianales; family Gentianaceae; genus Gentiana; species Gentiana straminea. Next base: position 4,950,638 of record JAVUPR010000061.1, read on the forward strand.
ATAGTTAATTTACAGCCCTCTTGTTTTTTGAGAAGAACAGCCCTCTTGTTTTTTGAGAAGAACAGCCCCCTTGTTTTGATATCTCTTTTAGTCTTATATATTAAGAGGAATACCTTTCCTTTTTTTTTCCCGTCCCAACATGATTGAGGAGGATTGTGTTAGGTTTGTTGCTCAATTGTTTTTTATCATCCATCGGTTGCCCTAATTTTTTTTTAATTTTTAATTTTTTAACAGGGGTGTGTTCTGGAGACAGCAGTTGGGTTATCTAGATCAATGTAACTTCTGCGGCATAATATGGTGAACCCTCGTGGTTGGGTAGTGTTTTTTTAAATGTTGTTTTGTTTTGATGAAAACTACTAGACATGTGATCTGAATATTTGATGTAATGTGGATAAAATAGGTTTGTTGAACTTGTTATTAAGTTGTAAGCTTTGACCTAATATGAGGAGCAGATGTTAACATTTGAAGAAGAGTTGTTATTGTTTAGCATGCAGATGGAAGAAGTAAAATATGGTTAGTCTTTGTTAAATCATTTAATTACTGGGGTAGATTTATTTGGGTCCACAAGCAATTCCTGGCCTTTTACATGGTTATTAATATTAATTATTAATAATAACTGCCCCCTAGGAGTAGGGACACTCACTCCTCATTGGTAAAAGAGGAGTGTTGCATCGACTCTCAGAAAAAATATGTATAACAGTCCATGCAAATCTGCAATTGAGGCGTAACTCTCAATTTACATCATCCATGAAGATTTATGGGCGGGACTTTGAGGGCCCTTTGGGTCGAGGCTCAACTGTTGTTTTTTTTTTGAATTAATCATAACTGAGATTTTTATGGTACTACCATTGAACTAAGTGTAATGTTTAGTGACTACACCTAGTATGTGAAAGAATATATCTAATTTATTTACAAGTCATATGATTGAATTGGTTTTCTGCACATGTCGCACTAAACGCCTCGATATTATGTGACATGCGACATTCATGATGCGTTTGAATTGTAGGAATGGTGTGAAACATAATGTTAGAGTTGTCTTCATGATACAATTAGATTATAATATTTGTTGTGTTATAGTTGTGATAGTAACATTAGTGTCTTGTTAGATATAGTTGGGTGCAGGGGCGGCGCCATTCATTAACTTTTGGGTCACCCGACCCTCAAACATAAAATATATATATATGTGTGTGTGTTTTTTTATATTATTTAAAAAATTTATATACTTATATGTACTAAGTACTAACTGACCTGTTAAAATGTTTAGAAATTGACCCTTGACCCATATCTTACTTGGATTTGTTAAAATTAATATTTATAAACTTATAATATGATGTGTCATTTTTTATTCCGACTCGTATTTCAAAATTCCTACCGCCGCCTCTGGTTCAGTGTTCCTTTGAGAAACTTTATGGTACCGTCATTTTGAAGGAAATGTAGTCAATTATACTCTGCTATATGCAACAGAAATAATGATGAGAAGATAATACAAATTATTTGGTACAACATTTCGTGTTTTTTTTTTTTTTTTTTTTTTTTTTTTTTGCCTATGGGCTATATGCGGCCATAATCGAGTGAAGAAAATCAGCAAAAACCGTAATGAACCAAGAGATTCATAAATTGATCGGGTTTTGATTTGAATTTTTACTAACACCACAATCTGGTCTTATATGGTTCGAGATAAAACTCAACTCGAGTTGATACTACATGGGTCTATGTCAAATATTTGCATTTTTTATTCTTTTACCTCATGAGTAATGCTTGAATTTGAGACATGTGTGGAAATTGTGTAAAATCTCTCAGCTCTTTGTAAGGGTATTTTAGTCTTTTTAAAAAAAAAATTTCCTTTTTCCTTTTTCCTTTTATTTTTAAGTTTTCTTTTCCTTCAAGGTTTTGAAAATCGACTCATGGTGATAAAAGGCTATAAATAGGGCCATAAGTAGCCCTAGACATCATAAAATCGATTTTTTGAGGTTTTGTGATCAGTCAGCACGCTGAACCGAGAACACTCCTCGGTAAAGCGACCCAGTGGTGCCCAGGACGTGCCCCAGACACCCCAGACGTGTCCCTGAGCGTGTACAGGATCAAGCAGGACGCTGAACCGAGCACTCTCCTCGGTTAAGCGACCCAGTTTTGGACTTTAGGCTCAGTTTTGATCGTTCTAGTACGTGTTTGCAGATCATAGTGCTAGTTTCGAAGAGATTTCAAGTCCCGGAGCAGTTTCGAATATTGTTTCATCTCAAGAAGGTATTAATCATGAAACCTTAGTTTTATTCGTAGTTTTACTCTTGGATTTGTTAGAATTCGTAGTTTTAATGGTAGGGTTTATTCGTGTTTCGTAGATTCGCAAGGGTTTAAAGTTTGACCATAGTTTGACCGTTGTTTGGCTTGTTTTCGTTACGTTTATGAGGTAAAGAGTTCTTCTTATCAAAAGTATCCGTTTTGGTTTTAAAGAATATGTTTTTAATATGTTTAAATACTGTATTCTGTAAATTGGCACGAAACTGGACATGTTATGTGTTTTAGGACAAGATGCCGGACTAGTCTTAGAGCAGAAAGTGAATCTGGGATTCACTAGCTCGCTGAACCGAGGGCATCTCTCGGTTAAGCGTTCCAGGAAAGTCTCAGATTGGCTTTCTGGTTGTTCTGTGAGGTCGGCAGCGCTTTCATAATGTTATCTGGGTTTCTGGATGACTTTCTGGGCTCTGTTTTCATATTTAGTGGAGATAGGTTGGTAGTATGGTGTGGTTATGGACTTTTCATGGGTTAGACATGGATTTTTTAATATAGAATTATGTGCTTTATGTGCTCATATTTGATTTACATGTTATCGAATCTACTTAGCAGGGTATTCGTTAATAATCACGAATAGACGGGGTACCTTGGGCATAGTTAAGACCCATGTCGGAAGTGTGACTAGCTATATTAGCCAAGCCGTTCTTAAGGCGGTGTGCTTATAAGTGTACCTTGGGCAAGTAAGTCCCATGTTGGAGGTGTAGTTAGTTGTGCTAGCCGAGTTGTGTCCTGCGCCTTAAAGCTAGTAGACAAGAATCACGGATAGGAAAAAGACAAGGACATGAATATGCTAAGTAAGCAAGTAAGTAGTTAATGTAACTAACATGTATGTGCAAGATAAACGGATATAGCAAATAGGCATGTTTTCTTATGCATTGATTATGTATTCCAAAGTGGTTCCTCCTTTTTGTTTAAAGTATTGTTCTAAACTGTTTGTGAAAGTGGATATAGTAGATTCATGTCGTGTCTTCAGGCTTATGACAACCATGAATCTCACTTTTGATCTTCTTTCTCCTTACTAAGCTTATGCATGAGCTTACTCCTCTTTTGGAATAAGAAGATATGCAGGTTGGTGATGTTTCTGAGGAAGAGTTCGAAGATCAGGCTTAGGATTGGAGCTTATGGAGTTTATGTTCTAGTTTAATGTTTTAATACTTTTGAATAAGGGCAATGTTGCCAGTTGTTACAGTCGTTCCTTTCTTTTTAGACGTGGATGTTCATTTGGGATGCTAGCATTTATTTCAGTTATTTATGATATAGTTCGACAGTAGTTACCTTCTGGTTGGGTTGTTATATGTAAGACCCTGAGGGTCTTTTTTCCCGAGTCTTTGGTTTGTTTTATTTCCTCATTTATTGTTAATTACTCTGATATGACGTAAGGCTTACGTGAGGTTTAGGGTTTTCTCTAAATGTCACGTGCCGAACGTTTCATTTTCCGGATAAGGACTCGGTGTCCGGGACGGGGCGTTACAAATTGTGTGACTTAAAATTATGTTTAATATCTTGCTATTATATTTGTGAGCTTTGTTTGTTACTTTAACCTAAGAAATATACTCTATGTTGTCTTAACTTGGTTTAAATATAATTATACAAAGACTAATATTTGTAGATACACTTTCTGAATAACAAAACAAAGTTTATCTAGCTCATAAGAAACTTTGACATGGATCTAAGTTTAAAGGTAACTTCTTTTTCATTCCAAGAATAGTTAACGCTCACACTTAGAAGAAGGTGATACTATCTCCGTACCTAATTAACTGAAGCCGTTGTAGAAAAAATATTTTATTTAATCTTTTTTTTAAGGGGGGCGGCATTTATTTCATTAAATCAAAAGCACAAGCATCCAACACATCCCAGAGGGAGGGGGAAGACCCCATTCTATTGGGCCGGAAACCATAGAAAAACTAGCAAATGCGTAGGGGTTTCCCAGTCCAGTGCGCTTAACAAAAAAGAAATCAATATTTCAAAAAGGGGAACTTGGGATTACAGTCAAAAATAATATTGCCGACAACCGAGAGGTCTTCTTCCATATTATTGAGTTTCTAGACAATGTTTAGGCAATCCCCCTTCGAGAATGATGTTATGGTAACCGTAACCCAAAGCGAAAGCTATACCATGGTAGAAGGCAAAGGTCTTGCCAAAACTGGCCTCCGGAACCGAGTCAATAAAGAAGGAGAAAGAGTGAAGAACCTTGCCATGGGAATCCCGAAAAATGCCACCAACATAATAAGAATTGTTACGAATGGAGGCGTCGTCATTCACCTTATAAAGCCTGTAGGGGGGCTGTCCAAACCTACTTCCAGTCGGGTTTTTGCGGAAGTTGGGATGAGTGGCTCCAAGCCGCAAGGTAGTCATCAATCACGCTATAAGCATGGGAAATGATGGAATCGATATTTGCTTCTTTCCTTTCAAAAATCCAGTCGCATCGCGCTTTCCAAATAGCCCAGAAAACGCAGGAGATCTTGTAAGCAATTTTTTTTTTAAAACAACATTAGTTATCATTTTACTCATTTGCCCTTATTTAATACTGCCAAAAGATTAATGATATAGTACTACATTAATTGTATTTATGATTTCTTAAGTCATTTCATTAACGAAGTCAATAATTGAATCGCTTGTATATATGTTTTCAACAACTTTATCATTTTTTTTTCAACAACTTAATCATTTAAAATGACCAAATAAAGCATCTTATATAGGCCTTTTTTTAATATGAAAACTTTTTTTTTTTGAGGGAACAAAGGATTTTATTAATCAATATTCGTCAAATAAGCGGCTAAAACGTCACCCGGGGGCGAGGAACCCCAGAGTGTCCGAGCAGTAACATACAAACCATGTCTAGCTAAAAGGTGCGCATGGACATTCCTCACACGTCGAACAAAGGAAAAGGAATCAGATGCAAAGTTAGGCACATGAGCCAAACAATCTTGAACTAAACGGCCCTGAGCCGTGAGATCCACGCCTGGCTGTCGAAGTCGCGAAATGCACGTCAAACAATCACTCTCCACCTCAAGCCTCTGAATCCCTAGGTGTTCCGCCTCCTCCAAAGCCAAGGAAATAGTTTTAAGCTCCATATACTGAACCGGGTCACCTGGATCGAAGTGATATGCAAAGGAATGAAGAACTAGTCCATTCGAGTCTCGGAAAATAACCCCTATACCCGCACCTGCCTCAGTGACTGATGCATCCACGTTACTTTTCACCATATCTGTAGAAGGCTTCCTCCATCTATCCGGTAAGTGGCTACCCGAATCTTGTACCTGAAAGCTCTTCATGGCCTTCACATACTCAGCCGAGGCAGCCAGAGATCGCATACATACCGTAGAGACATAGACCGCCTGATCATCAAACACCGCAGAGCAACGCGCCTTCCAGATCCCCCACATAAGCCACATGAATCGTGCCACATCCTGAATGTCATGTTCCTCAAGCAGCCTCATAAAGAACTCCGCAAAGGAGGCAGAGTGAAGGTGCTGTAAAGTCCCGTAGAATGGCGACGCCCTCCAAACCTTGTCTGCCATCTCACAATCGAAAATCACATGCCGCATCGTTTCGAGAGTCTCCCCACATGCCAAGCAAATACCATCCCCCATGCTCCGCCTTTGCAAGCCTTGGCTAATAGCAAGACAATCATGCAAGCAACACCACAAAAAGTGCTGAATACATGGCTGAACAAAAAGTTGCCAACAGCTTCTCCAAATCTTGCTCTCACCTCCCGACGTAGACGGCCCTGCCACGGCCGATGGCCTGTAAAGTGATAAGGCCAAGAAGTAGCCTAACCGGACAATATAGACTCCCCTACGATCATAGTGCCAAATCCGTTGATCCGGGTGCTCCCCAGGGGCCACAGTGGTCTCCAATATAGCATTAGGTTCCCATGGTCTAAATAACTGCCTCACCCGCTGCGTGTCCACATTCGAGAGCCAGGAATAAAAATATCTGAAACCGTAGAATCCGCCGGAATCTCGTGTCCTGCAAAAGGTATGCGAAACGAATGCTGCCTAGTGGTCCAGGCATCATGAAAGACATACACCGACTCACCATCTCCCACTCTCCATCTCATCCCATTGAGCAGAATGTCCCGTCCTTCCAGAATACTTCGCACAAATAAGACGGTCTAGCCCCCAATCCAGCCGCAATAATTGTGCTATTCTCAAAGTACTTCGCATGCAATACATGTGCCGCCAATGAGCCTGGACTGCTCAAGATTCTCCAAGACTGCTTTGCCAATAATGAAAATTGGAAGTATTAAAAAAAGTGTAAGAATTCCATAAGTTTAAAATACCTTTTAAGTATAATTAATGCAATAACAAGTAAATTATTGAAATTTATTGAATTGATAATAAATTGGAAGTTTAAAAAAGACATAATAAATATTCAATTAACATTCCAAATGACCTAAGGACATTCACACCAGGTGCACCATTTTTTATTTCTAAAATAATATAAAATAATACACATCTCTATTTTACAATATCTTAATTCAAAATACTTCACACAGCCTATCATTAACCTTATAACATTTCAAATACTATTAAATAATATACATTATACCTCACAACTCTATTCATACAAATTAAATATTTATTATTTCACTCCAGCAGCATCTCTATCATTATCCATATAATTTTTAATAGTTAAATATGTTTAGGGACGTGAATAGTGCATCCTTACAAGTAGGGATGAACTGTTCATATCCCTAAAAATATATAGGGATAGAGACTGTGCTGTGGAAGCTATTTAGGGTAAACTATATTTTTTTATCTTCATTTTATGTATAGGGCACCATATGGAGAGATTCTGCTACGAATGCCCAAAGCTAAAAATATTTACACGCTACCCAAAAAAAAATATACTTACGCGGTCTTAAGCGCATGTCTTACGCCACATTCTCTATTGTACTTGTCTGTGGGATGATGCGGAAAATCTCCCGATCCCGATCCCGTCCCGAATCCCATCCCGATCCCGTCCTGAAAATCCCGATCCCATAAGTTTCACGGTCACGAAATTTCGGGATTTTTCCCGACCCGAAAAATGCGGAGAACAGGATCGGGTATAAAACTCAATCCCGTCGGGTTCCGATCCCAACCCGAAGACATATATATATATATATATATATATATATATATATATATATATATATATATATATATATATATAACATTTTCATCTCGATATAAATACCCACAACCCTAAATACTAAAAACATAAACATATTACACTTTTTACATACGTCGTTTCTTATTTTCTCTGCACATCTTTTCTGCTCTCTAATATTTCATAGTGTTCTAATATTTTCTCCGCGCATGTCAAACTCTGTCACCGTTAACTCATTTTTCCGCCCCCACCTTTTGAATATTGTTTTGATCAAGTAAATTTTGTCATTTTGTTTATATTAACTTGTATATTTTTTAACATCATATGTTCGGGATATTCATTCCCGACCCGATGGGATCCCAAACATTCGGGTATCCCGATTGTCGGGACCCGACGCTTATCTGTTACGGACTCAGGAAGAAAAATTGAATCTCGAATCTTGTCGGGATGAGTTTCGGTAGGAGGTTTACGGGTCGGGTCTTGACCCGATGCCACCCCTAGGTGCAGCAATCACAAGTTTCCAATGTGGGACACTTTAATACGCTCTCTCAAGTGTGGGCCTATAAATGTCAGAGGCCCACACTTGCACAATAAAGGGGTGGTTCCGATACCATGTAGAAAATCTAGGCCCAAGCCCATATATGAGAAGGAGCCTCATCCCCAAAACCTAGATTGTGAGGTAATGAAAGACTATCTCTTAATATGGTGGGTGCAACAATCACAAGTTTCTAATGTGTGACACTTTAACAGGTCACCCATAATTGTGGAGTGAGTGTTGACATATTCTGAATCATACAATTTTAACGCATGTTACAATTGTTTGGTTCAGAATATGCCACATCAGAATTTGTCATCTAGTCACCCTATAAATGTGAAGTGACTAGAGATGACTTACAACAAAAAGGAGATTGTTTTTAGGGCGGTGATACATCCATTATACATAGCGTGTACCGAATATACACTACACAGATCTTATTCATACATTTGAAGTAGTACACTTTGATGTGTGGTTAAGAAGTGTGTAGTGTATGTCCACTACATACTATGTGTAGTGGATATATCATTTCCTTTGTTTTTAATGAAGAAATAAGATAAAATTGGACAGTCACCCACAATTTCTTTTCCTCTTTTTTGAGTCGACAGTCATTCACATTAAGAAGAACACAGATTTTTTTAATCACAAATACCAAATTCAACGTTTCTTTCCTTTTTTTTATTTCCGAAATACGAAAGATTTTATCAAAAGCCGGACTAACACCGATAAATATAAAGACAAAGCCGAACGACGCCGAATTCAACGTTTTCTTTCTATTTGGCACAAAGGTTGGTGGGGTCAGACCCCAATTACATATGGCCTTAATTAAATCTTCAAATATCAGTACAATTATTATGATTACAAGAGCATATGTGCACCTTCATGAGCCTTTCATTTGTGCACCTTCATGAGCCTTTCATTTTAGGACCAGCATGTCACCGGGTGCCCACACCCTTTATGCTCCCACCTATTTTTCCATTTTTTTTTTTTTTTTTTTTTTGAAATTTAAATTTCATTAATTAATTGGAATCTGCTAAAATTGCAGAGATTACAGAATTTGGGGGTTGGTGCCCCAGTTACAATAATCAGAAAGATTACTAGGGATAGAAAACCCTAGATTAGGTAAAAGATCCGCCGGAATGTTCTTAGATCTTCCAATAAAAGCAAAAGTACAACAATTTGCTAGTCTACAAGCCCTCCTAATTCGAACAATGATAGATCCAACCGGTGATATATCCTCATCCTCGAGTTGATTCTTGCAATACTTATTGAGGAATCCGATTCAACGATTATCTTGCCGTTCCAAAGTCGGTCGCTTCTTAATGTTCCACGAGTATGGCATAGCATTCGCAAATTCAACTGAAGGGACAATTCCCAGATTAATTGAAAGAGCACAAATGAGAGACCCATTATGATCTCTAATAGCCACTCCAGTTGTACCTTGTCCATTCCGTACGCATGCGTCTACATTCGCTTTAATTGTTCCATCACAGGGCTTGATCCAGCAAGGGGGGAGCGGTGGAGTGAAGGTCATGGTAGATTCAATCGAGTTGGCCTTTTGGTATTCCGTTAGTAAAGATACAGAGAGATTGTAGATCTTGGAACTTGAAGGGCGAACCGCCTTGAAGATCGCTTTGTTTCGTTCAAGCCAGATGAACCAGAAAATTGTGAAGAGAAGATCGACGAGTGATGACGGTGATTTGCAAGATAAGAACAAAGATCCAAGAAGGAATTGTGGTGCATTGTCGCAAGGAAATTGAAGTCAATGGATTCTTCCCAGAATTTCCGGATCCAAGAGCAATCGAAGAAGCAATGAACCCGAGTTTTCGGTGTAGCTTACGCAAATTGAACATATACCATCGAAAGTCGACGCTTTTGAAGATTGAAAGCACAAGGAAGAGAGTTAGAAGCAATTCGCCACGAGAAAAGCTCGATTTTTGGAGGGATGCAAGAAGACCACGGAGTAATTCCAAGTTTTCCCCATTGATTTCGAATCGAAGATTCATTAGGTGTTTTCTCATGGTTTTATGCTTCAAGGCAATGTTGTAGCCCGATTTCACTTTGTATACACACCTTTGTTATTGAAATGCCACCCCAAATAATCATGAGTATAATTCTGACAGATAGGAATGGCCTGAATGCTGTCTATTTCGTGTGGTAAAAAGAGTGCTGTTAGGGCAGATATATCCCATCTTCCATGCTTAATTAATTGATCAACAGTCTGGTATGTTCCTTCAGAAAGTCTAGGATGGACTTTAAACATTGGTTCAATGGGGACCCAAGGTTGTTGCCATATGTTTATGGACTTTCCATCCCCAACAACCCATCTTAGGCCTTTACTAAGAACCTCTCTTCCTGCCAGGATACTCCTCCAGATAAATGAGGGCCTTGAACCCAAACCTGCATCAAGAAAGGAAGAGCTCTTGAAGTACTTGTATTTTAGGACAGTACCCACCAGAGAGTGGGGATTTCTGATTAGTCTCCATCCCTGCTTTGCTAGTAAGGCCTTGTTAAAGAGTGACAAATCTCTGAACCCCATACCACCTTTGTCTTTTGGTCTACAGATTTTGTCCCAAGAGATCCAAGCAAGGGAGCTCCTATCTTGGTTCTTATCCCACCAAAACCTCCTTATCATTCCCGAATATCATTAATAAGCTTCTTAGGCGGTATTTCGAAAACATTGCATGACATAGGTAGGAATAGCTTGAATCACTGCTTTGATAAGAGTCTCTTTTCCAGCAGGAGTAAGGTAATGACCCTTCCATCCATTGAGCTTTTTCCATATTCTGTCTTTAATGTATTTGAAGACATCATACCTTGATTTACCTATAAGGAAAGGAGTCCAAGATATTTGCCTTTAGAATGGCCGGTAGGAAAGACGGGACTTGAGTGATGTGATTTACAAGGTTCCTTTCCAAGTTTTTATTGAAGTAGATGTGGGACTTTGCAAGATTAACTTTCGACGATAGAGACTCATAGCATCCAAGTATCCTTTTAATTTCATAGGCATTGGTAGTGTCGCTTTAGCAAACGAGAATATCGTCATCGCAAATAGGAGATGAGACAAACTAGGACCATTACTACCAAATCTAAAGGGGATAAGGGAGCCGGTGAGAATTGATCGCTTGATAAGGGCAGTAAGGCCTTCAGAACAGATAATGAAGAGGAAAGGGGATAATGGATCCCCTTGCCTAATACCTCTAGTAGGAAAGAACTTGCCTGAGGGTTGTCCATTGACCAGGACCTGGAAGCTGGCTGTAGTGACACATCTAAGGATCAGTCTGATGAAACTGGGAGGATAGCTCATTCTAGTCAGAACCTGTTCTAGAAACCCCCATTCCACTCTATCAAAAGCTTTCACCATATCGAGCTTCAAAGCCATCTGATGTGTACCATTGTTTCCACCCCCATTAAGAGTGTGAAAAGCTTCAAAAGCTGTGATAGCATTATCAGTAATCAATCTGCCCTTTAAAAAGGCACTTTGAGTGGGGTCTACAACATCATTTAAGGACTTTTTGAGCCTGTTAGCAATGGACTTAGAAATGATCTTATAAATGGTATTGCTTAAGCTAATGGGCCTGAAATCTTTCAGATGGACAGCATTGGGGATCTTGGGAACCAGGGCAATATGAGTACCATTAATGGCAGAAAAATCCTCTTCATTGTTGAGCACATTAAGAACAAAAGGAAGGATGTCCCCTTTATAAATGTGCCAGTGTTTTTGGAGAAATATTGCCTGCATCCCATCAGGCCCAGGGCTCTTTCTTCCTGGTAGGGATTTAAGGGCCTTAATGATCTCATCCTCAGTAAAGGGCTCATGGAGAGCTGCACAGTGAGTAGCACTAATTTGGTTAAAGGGAAGGTCATTCAGAGAGGTAGGAGAATTAGTACCTGCATAGGAAGTGAACAAGTTTGCATAAAAGACTTTAGCATGTTCCTTTAGTTCTTCAGTCTCAGTAAGGATGGTGCCCTCCTCAGTAGTAAGAGTATCAATTCTGTTTTTGGTTTGCCTGATAGAAGCTTTTTTGTGGAAGAAAGAAGTGTTCCTATCTCCAGAAATAAGCCAGTTGGCCCTCCCCATTTTTTTTTTTAAAACCTGTAATTTCTATCTATCTACCTACACTATTAAATGCCAAGGAGTGTTGCAAAATGGGTTTGGGACTGCCTGCCACGTCACCTTTTTGGTGCCACATTGGAGTAAGTAATATGTTTACCAATTTATTTTTATTCTTTTTTATTTTATTTCACATATATATCATCATCAACCTAAATATAAAAAAGGAAGGGGAAGTTAAGGGGGATAGGCCATGTCGGTCTTTTTGACTGAATGATGTGTATTAATCCACCGTGTATTATTAGGGATGAGATCACCTATCTAATTTTGTGTGTCTATGTTCGATGTCTAAGTGAAAACGACGACGTTTTTTGTGTGTTTTGTTTTTGGGTTTTGTTTTTTCATTTCCTTAAATTTTCTGGAAAAAATAAAACACACAAGAAATTATGTAGTTTTTACTTATACACCGAAATTAGATACCGAAATCGGACAAGTGATCTCAACCCGTATTATTAATATTTTATTATTACATTTTTTTTTTTGATTCATGTGTGTATATTTTTTTTAGGTTCATGGCCACGTATGTATACCTATATCACCTTACTCTATTAAAGGTCAAGGGAAACCCCCAAGGGCAGGCACGTCGCATAATTGTTGCCACATAGTTAGGTTTTTTTTTTTGGTGTATTGTGTTCCCTGTATTGTGATTATCCAAAAGACAATAAAATACAAAATGAAAAAAAGGGCCAGACGATGGAGGAGGCCGACGATAAACCGGGGAATTCGACGGCGTCCGGAGGTTCTCTTCTTCAACTTCTAGATATTAGATGTGTTTGGTGTTGTAACTCTTTCTGTTTTTGTTTTTTTTATTGTCTATGCATTCTCGTTAATAAATTCAAAGCTAATGAGTCATCAAACATGTATCATGCAAAACAAGATAACAATACGTTTTCTCTGTCATCACATTGTATGCAATACTTCGATGGGCGGCCGTGCCTTGCACGGCGTTCATGACACTAGTTATATATATTAGATGAGAAAATTACAAGGTTTTAGTGCACACCCCATACGACTCATACCATTATTTGGTTTTCAATGAAATAAAAAGAACATTAAAAAAAATTATTTACCCGATCTGAAATTACTCCGGTAAATATCAAAAAAATACATTCACAGTATGAGAAGTGAATGTCATTTTTGGCAGTCAAAGGCTTTAACTGCAATCAAACTCAAGCGTTCACTAGAAATCGAAAGACGTCAATTACATTCTCACTGACGTGCTGGCACTCAATTAGTAGTGTTGGCACGTCACTCGGCTCACTTCAGTTGCCTTTCGCGGTCTTAAGCGCATGTCTCAGTAACACAAAACGAGGGTTTCGCTCGTTATATAGGACTTGGTCAAACATCTCATGACACGAGCTGATGACATCAATGCAACACCTGTACGAAAATTAGTACCATCCCGCTAAGACCATTTTTTTTTTCATATGTCAAGGGCCGGTAAAGTTTCCACACCCAAGGACAATTCCATTAATAAAAATGCACCGAAACCATGGTACCGAACAACGGAATCGTAAAATTAAAATATAAAAAGTTATGTGTAATCTTAAATTGTTCTCAACGACATAAAAAAAATTCTATTAGGCTAAATGCGAATTACTACCTACATCTTGTCATTTTCGCATTTATCTTCTATTTATTAATCATACATGAATCTATCATTTAAAAGTCAATATTTTAGGGGATTAAAAGTCGATTTTCAAGACACAAATTTATAATGTGATACACCTATAAAATTATGGTCATGTGTTGTTGTATTTTGAATCATGCACGTGAAATATGTACGTGATGCATATTTAGGGCTGTAAATGAACGTCAGGATTCGATTCGATTCGCTGTATTCGGCTCGAAAAAAGCTCGATTCGAGTTCGATTCGAACCTTCGAACGTCGATGAACGTTAGGTATTTGATATTCGTCTATCGAGCCGAACCGTATCGAACACGTTCGGCTCGAACTATTGTATATTTAAAAAAAAAAAACTATATATATAAGGTTCGAACATGTTCGAACCGTTCGAACACGTGTTCGAACATGTCGAACATGTTCGAACTTTCGAACCCGAGCCGAACCTTGCTAAACTAAGGTTCGAATAGAATGCATATTGCATAATGAATAGAACAAGTAAGACAAAAAAAAAATTGAAATAAGTTTTTTGTTAGTGAGTAAATAAATCAAAACCTTTTCCTCAAAAAAAAAAAAAAACAAAACAAAATATCTAAACCTACCCATATTTGATGGCTCATTCGTTATAAAAATTAGGGGTGTACAACGAAATTGGAAAACTGAACTGACCGACTGAACCGGATTAAACCGGACCGAAAAATGATGAACCGCGGTTTTCCAATCGGTTTTTTCATTGAAGAAAAACCGAACCGGAAATCCAATTCAGTTTTCGGGTTTATCCATAAAAAACCGGTATGGCCGAACCGAACCAGGTTATACTTCATTTTTAATTATATATATATATATATAATTTAATTTGTTCACTACCTCCTACTATAAAACCCCCCTCACACAACCCTAAATTTCTAAACCTTATACTTCCGCCGTTTCTACCTAAACCTAAACCTAAAATGCTTCCGCCCGCCGATAACCGCCGTTTGAGCTCACCGGCCGTTCTCGCTTCTTCTAATATTCTTCATCCTTTGATCGTGAAAGGTGAAAACAACCTGAAATTGTCGTTACAACGACGACCAGCCGGCTTATGGTGCAATAATGGTGTTTGTCTCATTTTTCGAAAAAAAAATCAAAATTTTATGGTAAATAAAATACAGTCTGAAAACCGAAACTGAACCGAACCGAACTGTATTGGTTCAGTTCAATTCGAAAAATGACCAATTCAATTCAGTTCAGAAAATATCAAAATCGTAACTACAGTTCAGTTCAAAAAATCGTAAAAAATCGACCGGATTGGACTATGTACACCCCTAATAAAAATGTTGCCGTTTGTAGAAAAATAATGCCTCCCTAACGGGGTCTGTGGTAGGTGGAAATCTTTATCTTCTGTATTCGCTAATAAATTGACAAGATTTTCAGTATGGCACCGATGTTTCACATACACACACAGAGTAAGAAAAATGTCGCAGTTCAGAAAGTTACTAGTTTTCTGCTGCTGCTGCGTTGATGTTGTTTTTCTGAGCGTATTGCTCAGATTTCCGGTGGTTTTCAGCGTAGATGATTACTCTAGAGCTGACTTTCCTCCCGGTTTTGTTTTTGGCGCCGGAAGTTCTGCTTATCAAGTCTGCTCCAACTTCCATTTTTTCCACTTGCTCAATTTTGTTTTAACTCTTTTCTGTTTTGGGTTGTGTGTGTAACCGATTTTAGCCCAAAAATCGATTATTTTTCTTGTTATATGTTTAAAGGATGATGAGGTTACTGATAATTTAATTGGTTGACGGTTGAAATTTTTGAAAATGACACAGGTAGAAGGAGCAGTTTTCGAAGATGGAAGGAAACCTAGCATTTGGGACACTTTTGCTCACACTCCCAGAAGTATGAAAGTTTCTATTATTTCGATTTTCTTAACCAATAAGTCTCTTGCTCCACTGTCGCTTCCTACATTTTGCAATTTTAGCTGTGTATACAAGTACTTTTAGATGTTGATGATACATATTCTGCAGTGTGCAGTTCTAACTTCTTACCTTTCACCTGAACTTGTAAAGCTATGTAGTGGTATTTCTTTCTTGCACGCATTAATTAGTTATATTAATTAAAAGTCATCAAACATTCTGGTTTTGTAGATTTCGGTCCACAAGGCAATGGAGACGTAGCCTGTGATCAATATCACAAGTATAAGGTATGCATTGCTAAGTGTTTGCTGTTTCAATGGAGCAACTTTAATCTAACAATGAAATTATCTATTACTACTATGACATTATTATGCACACATGGGATTTCTGATCTCTAAAGATTTGCTTAGTGTTTCGAGTATTATCTTTAGAAATGATGGTGTGCTCATGACGCGTGTCAGAGATAACGACAAACAATTGTTTGGTATAAAGATAGGAAATGGTGTCTTAGGTTAGATTTGTTTGTTTAGATAGATTTCTATTTTTATAGATCCCTATCATTATGACTTCACGAATAATGTAATCCTTCAATGATTATGATCAATGCAGTCTATGATTATGATCATATGGATATGACTCGCGTCTTTTTCGGATCCTGAGCAATCTCTTATGAAATACATCTGGGTGGGGGTTCGTTGGTCGTTGTTTTAGTCTAAACAAACCATCCCCTTCTTTATTCCTTTTTACCAAATTGCTTCCTTTAAATTGCATTGATGAATAAATTACAAAATCTTCTCTCTATTTCTATCCATTCACGGAACAACTGCTATCTGAGATCAATCTTCTTTTGATACAAGTTTACGTTTGAAACCTTGAATCTTCCCACGCACGTCTTCTAAATCTTGAATATGCTCAATAGTTTTCGGCATTTTATCATCGAAATCATTGTTCTCCTCACCCTAACATTCTTCTTTTTGTTCTATTTTTTTTATAAGCTTTAAGATCTTTTATAGATTCCGACCCCGTTACTTCTCCTCCTCATATACTCCTATATCTGCTGCTGATATTAGTGACACTGTTTCTTTTTCTAGAGCAACACAAACAGTTATTTCTTTTCTCTGTCATATCTTCACTTTTTTTGTCCACTTCTCCTATTAGGAACTCTTTTCTCCGGCTTCAATCTTTTTCCATCTATTTTCTCAAAATTTCTTTAAAAAAATAATAATAAATAATATTCCCATCCTCAATTTTCCCCTTCAATGAAGTTTTATTTATTGTTAAACTTCTTCTCAAAGCAAGTTCTTTCTTTAAAGTCATTTCAGACAGATTGAAGTGGTGACAAATTCAAGTGGAGAAGCTGATTTGTGTCAACAACACCAAGCACATTGTGGAAGAGGCACAATTAATTTTTTTTGCAAGCCAATCTCCCTGTACATTGCATTACCATGGGATTGCAAGGGCGGGTTAGAGATAATAACAAACAATTGTTTGAGATAATGATGGGAAATGTGGTGTTAAGATATATTTGTTTGTTTAGATAGAGATCTATTTTAATAGATCCATATCCTTATGACTTTATGAGTATTATAAATGCAATATTATATTATTTCTCTAATAGAAAGCATCCTCCTGCAGGAAATTTTGCCGTTGTAAAGCTACAAGTCAAGTTATTACTTGTTATATAAGATTTTTTTTATTGGATAAATTGTTTAATGAGATCAAGAATATGGACTCAATAACCTTCAATCCTTTAAGTAAAACAATCTGATAAATCCTCTCAATTTTTTGGTGTTAGGGTAATGAGGAGAAGGGAATGGGTTTTTACTTATTCTTGAAATCAGTTAATTGTTGATGTGAATGTTTGTCACAGGAAGATGTCCAGCTCATGACTGAGACGGGTTTAGAGGCCTACAGGTTCTCTATCTCGTGGTCAAGACTCATCCCCGGTGCGTTTGATTCTCAATGCTACTACATATCTAAAGCCTGAACTATAAAAAACCTGTCTATGCTTTTATTTGTCCTCTTATACTTAGTGAATGTCTCCTTACAGATGGAAGGGGACCTGTCAATCCTAAGGGACTGCAATACTACAACAATCTCATTAATGAACTAATCAAGCAAGGTAATTTCGCTTGAAGCTCTCAATAAAGCGTTGGTATATTATCTAGGTGGATAATCTTGTTCAAGTGAGTTGATGTTCTAGGAAGTTACTGTCTTCTCATAAGGATGAATGCTCAATCATGTTGAGAAGTACTGAATGAGAGCTTCAATCTCTTAAAACATCCATGTAACTATTTTTGCTCTTCAATCTGCCAAAACATCCATGTAGCTTATTTTTGCTACCCTCACATGTAGGAATTCAACCACATGTCACGCTGTTTCATTTAGATACACCGCAGGCTCTTGAAGATGAATATGAAGGATGGCTTAGCAGTAAAATTATGTAAGCTTTTGATCTATTACTTGTGGGTTGGACATTTGAGCTTTTTTTTTCAGATGTTTTTCATGTTGTATGTGTTGGAATGTAAATAAATCACTTTTTATTTTAACTGCAGTAAAGACTTTATCGCATATGCTGATGTGTGCTTCAAGGAATTTGGGGATAGAGTAGTACACTGGACCATCTTAAATGAGCCCAATGTATTTGCACTTGGTGGTTATGATCAGGCGTTCTTTCAGCCTGGACGGTGCTCTCGTTCGATTTGTGGAAAGGGCAATTCGTCTATAGAGCCATATGTTGTTGTTCATAACTTGTTGCTAGCTCATTCTTCTGTTGTCAGACTTTACTGGAACAAATACAAGGTACGGCTGTGCTTTCTTGTTTAACATTTATCATTACTTATATTGACTATTGTCATCATAGTGCTTGGGACTTCAGTAGGATTACCTTGCGTTCTTACTTTTTGCTTGAATTATTTTCCTTCATATGTATACCGCCTTGTAAGCATCATGAGTATATCCATTACTTTTACACCAATCTGGTTAGAAAAAGCCTGCCCGTTTTCATTATGATTTTTATTACGTTCTTATTTTTATGATAGACAGTGATCTGCCAAACACATTTCCTAGCTTATTTTCCCCGCTTCTGTTTTCTTTTCTTTAATTTTCTGCATGGACATTTTTTATGAATCTCCTCGTATCTTTACCCGCTTCATAAATGGAAAAGGTGGTAGAACAGAATTAGAAAAGGGCTTGCATATCCTTCCGGTCTGCTGAAAGAAAGGATTAGGCCAGGATGAGAGAGAAGGAAAGTAAACACGTGACCGTGTACTGCTGTAAACATGAATGGGATGAGTAGTCACACTGATAGTCATGTAGTAGAGGTGATACGGCCTGTTGTGAGACCTATTCTTTGCTGGAGAGTGGAGACGGTCATCCTGTGCTCAGTTTTCTACATTTTACTCTCCTTTTCCATGTGTATCTGTTTTGAAAGTACTATTTTGGGTTGTAGAACGAATCCCAGTTTGGCATATTTTTGCTCTTTAATGCGATTAAGCTCTCTTTCCATTACCCACATACTTAGACTCCTCGTGGCCTTCATTTCTGACAAAGGATTTAGTGAAACATGCGTATAGTAACAACAACCACATCTGCAGGCAAGCCAGCACGGTTTTGTTGGTGCAAATGTTTATGCTCCTTGGTTTGTGCCAAGTAGTAACTCCACAGAAGACTTGCTTGCAACGCAAAGAGCAAAAGATTATTTCCTTGGGTGGTGAGTTGCAAACTTATACAGAACTGTTATCATTCTTATATTTTAGTCCCATCATCCCTAGAGGCCAAAAATATGTTGCAAAGCATATGTTTTGTTCACACTCGGTATGTATATTATCTAGTGATTAAACTATAAAACATAGCCCACCTGATTCTTGAATCCTGGATTCTCTAATGCTTACTTGTCTGTGACTTCCCCATTCCCCACTTCAGGGTTATCCATCCATTGATTTTTGGAGACTATCCGGAGACAATGAAGAAGAATGCAGGCACAAGGATTCCGCGCTTAACTTTACGTGAATCCGAGTTAATCAAGAATTCATTTGACTTCATAGGACTGAACCACTATAATATATTCGTTGTGATGGACGATTCTGGCAGCTTGGAACTGGAAAGCAGAGATGTAATTACTGACATGGCATTACAGTTTGAAGGTACTAGTAGTCTTACAGCCTCAAAACTTCCATACCATTTCAGAGTTTTAGGCTGTGTAAAAGCCAGTTATCACAGTTTTGAGGTTATTGTGTTCATTTCTTATAGTGTCTCCTTGCGGTTCATGTTTGTCTTCTAAGAGAAGCATTTGCTTCATGTATTGACATAAAATTTTATTAGTAATTTTCTCCTTGCCATTTCTTTGTTGGTTTTCTGCAGGTGGTGGTCTTCAAAATGCATTAGAAGACCAGGTTAGAATAAAAATAAAATAAATAAATAAAAACCTTCGGTTTTGTCCTGTTAGTTATCATCTGAATTTGTTAAAATGATGGTTGTTCTGTTTGGAGGCAGCCATTGATAGGCATGTCCCTTATTCTGGAATATCTGAAGCAGTCGTATGGAAATCCACCAATTTATATCCATGAAAATGGTGCTTTCTCTTTCTCTCTCTCTCCGTGAGTGGGTTACTTTACGTATGTAGGCCACTTCCCTAGAACTTATGCAAACGTAAATTGCCTGGCTCTGTTTTGCAGGTTTCCCTATACCGCGCAATGAAACACTGAATGATACATCAAGGGTGAAATATATGCATTCTAACATAGGGAAAATGCTCGATGCTATAAGGTAAGCCTTTCCCAGCACCAAGTCAGCTATTTCTTTTCCTGGTGTTTGTTTCTATGGTCCCCTTACAGATCTTCAGTACCTATGTTCAGTCTTTTATGCACCGTAACGGTTACACGTCCCTTAATCAATTTTTTTGTGCAACAAAATGGCCCTCACTAGCACGTATTGACCATTTGGGGTATTTACAACACTTTTTTTTTAACCACGCCATCAATGCATAACTCGTATTTCCCAACAGTCCAAAGCAACAAACGACATAAACACAGAATTCAAAATCCTTCGCCAGAATCAACATTGACTGCAAAATTGCCCATGATTTTATAGCCCTTTTTTTTAAAGTCGTCTATTGCATTGAATTCCTGGAAACAAGAGAGAGTTGTTACTTACCTCATTATTTTTGATTGGAGACAGAAATGGGTCAAACACAATAGGATACTTTGTGTGGTCCTTCTTGGATGGTTTTGAACTGTTGGATGGATATAAGACATCGTATGGCTTGTACTATGTCGACCTAAATGACAAGCAATCAACAAGATACCGAAAGCTTTCTTCACATTGGTACTCCAGATTCCTCAAAGGTAGAAGCATGAGGGCAAGCAACATGATCGAATACGACAATGCTCCTTTAGAATTGAAAGCCTCGGAGTAGTTGTTAATCAGGATGGCACCCACAATTCGAGAAGGTGGTCTAAATTAATTTCCGTGTCATTGCATTTATGTACATGTAGTTTCATTGGGCCGGTCCTTTTGCTTCGGTATTATTGTGGTTTTTCAACAAGGCTGTTGTTGTTGTTGTTTTTTTTTTTTTTTTTTTTTTTTTTTTCATGTCTTCACTGCTGCTTGTACTAATGAGTGACGTTGCCTGAAGCTAAAGAACCAAGTAAGGCGATATTGATATTAGTTTATTATTATCAATGAAAATAAAGTTTCTTTTGTGTCTCAGGAATTTGAACATTTGAGATCTTATAAATGCATTCATCGTCGTTATTAAAGCACAAAATCACTAGAGATAATAATGAAATTCAGAAAGTGTTAAAAGTAAAATGTTCTGAAACCGTTTTTTTTTTCCCCTTTTTTGGGGGGGTTGAGCTGTAGTTTTTATTGAACGACTATAATTGTTGGATTATAATGTGTGTGACGTGTTTTACGGTATGTGTAGGCATGAAACTAATCTGTAATTAACAGTAGAATACACAAAGTGGATTATATGTTAATTACTGTGAAATTAAAGAACATATTCATCGATTTTATAAGTCCAACAAATACAAATGAACAAAACCAGATGCAAAATGAAAATAACAAAAATAAAAATTAAAACCGAAATATATGTATTCACTTCACTCTATCCTTAAGACTATTGGATTCTGTGACTTTTCTTCGACACGACACAACTCGATGAGCCAAATAAATTTTACAGTAGGATATGAGAATTTTCGATGAATTTTACAGTAGAATAAGAGATTTTTCGATGTATCATTCTCAATTATAAAAGGTGTTTATATAGTGGGAAAAAAATGATAGAATGGGCCAATTTAAACATCTTGTTCCTCAAAAGTCTAAACAAGACACCGACTTGGTCATTAGCCGACCTTAATTCACCGACTTAATTAAGTCGGTCTAATTAGACCAAGTTTGATTAATTTATCGATTGTTCTAACCGCCTCACTTGATTGATGTTAATTAAAATTAATTTTTTTATTTAATTTCTAATAAAAATTTGTCCAAATCTTAGAGTGACCCCAATGGGGGATTTATCCCCCTTCTAAAACTAATATAGAGAGTAACACACCTTTAAGCCCACAGTGGCTCCCAACCCAACACCCTATCCCTAAATAAAACTAAGGCTCCCCTAAATATGAAGGGTCTGCTAATATGAACAGTAACACCATTTATCTCTCTTTTTACCCAATAAATTAATTTCACACATCAATATCATTTATATAATAATGCGTTATGTATCAAGTAATGATACGGGCACAACGGTAGTATCACAACGGTGATATACATCATTGAAAAAAAAATTATATATACTATTTTTTCCATAAAAAAAATTAATCTGTCCAAATATTTATTTTTTTATTTTGAACTCTTTTTGTGTACGGATACGACATCTTTTTATTTTTTTTACCGTTGTGCGACGTATTCAAATATCACTTTGTAAGCATAAAATATTTTTAAAGGGATGTATAGATGTTGCTTATTGGAGTGAATTATTTTTTGGGTGTTGAAAAAGTGTAACTGTAACGAAAAACGATGTGTTTGAAGGGTGTGTTTGAAGGGTATCATTGGGGTCACTCTTATATCTATTAAGTGCTAAGGCACTTTGCCCACAAGAGGCCACGTGGCAGCCTCTTGGGCTGGCACGTGGCACCCAATATATATATGTATATTTTTTTTCTCTTCGGTAAAAACCGGAATTTCGGTTATCGTTATATATAAACCGAATGAGGTTTTAAAATTCAATCAACCGAAATTTTTCGATTTCTCGATTCAATTTCGACACAACAATTGAATATTATACCCAACAAAGTGTATATTTCGATACGGTTCATTTTTAGTACCTCTAACTGACAGTGCGGATTCAGTTTTAAATTTCAATCAACCGAAAATTTTCGATTTCGACACAACAATTGAATAAAACCGTGTGGACACCACATTAAATATTTTTATTATTTGGAACAACATAACGTCGGTGAAACCGACGGCCATTTGCAGTACGAACTTCACTAAGATTGACGTTGGAATACCAAATCACTTTTTATATTCTTTAGCCTGTTTGACACGTGTTTTTTTTTCTACCAAATGAATGAACACGAGATCAACGACGTATTCATTAATGATAAGAAAGAGAAACGTCGTATAGAAAATGAGTGAAACACATTTTCAAGCATATTAATGATCTGGAAGCTAAGACGTCCCGGGAGATTTGCCCGTGTAGTTATGGTCCGTTTATTGTTTTTCTATAATGTTTCATTGCGTAAATTCGAAGCTAAAGTGATCGACTTTATGGTAGCCACTTGGGCTGACACGTGGCACCTTAATTTTTTTTTTCTTTCTTCGGTAAAAACCGGAATTTCGGTTATCGTTATATATAAACCGAATAAGGCTTTAAAATTCAATCAACCGAAAATTTTCGATTTCTCGATTCGATTTCGACACAACAATTGAATATTATATACAACAAAGTGTATATTTCGATACGGTTCATTTTTAGTAATTCCAACTGACAGAGCGGATTCAGTTTTAAATTTCAATCAACCGAAAATTTTCGATTTCGACATAACAATTGAATAAAACCGTGTGGACACCACATTAAATATTTTTATTATTTTGAACAACATAACGTCGGTAGAACCGACGGCCATTTGCAGTACGAACGTCACTAAAATTGACGTTGGAATACCAAATCACTTTTTATATTCTTGTTCGCGGTTTTATGCAAAGCAAAAGATAACAAGTAATAAAATAAAACCGATGTCAGCCCCAAGTGCGAAGGCTCGCAGCTATAGTGGTGAAACCGGATCGTATCCGCAGGGACTTGTACGAAAAAGAGTCTTTGCCTTCGATTTCTTTCTTAAAATTGATGATTATGATCTCGGATTTATAATTAACAAACTAAGGTAGCAAACGTGAAAATAAATAATACTACGATAACAACTTTTATAAAAACATATAATTTAAAACAACTAGAACTCACCAATGATCCACCACCCCACCGAAATTAATAAGACAAACACATATTCGTTCGTAAGTTCTTGGATTATTATCTACTAAAGAGGCGTTTCTTCTCTCGGTTCATCGCCTTTTAATTAGTCCCCCTTTCGGTACAACTAAAGCATTTATGGATCAAAGATATGGATATAAAATCCTAATCTAATAATATTATCCCTCAACTCTCATTTGTTGGAATAAATATTATTACTCTCCTTCACGGTAATCTATGAATTTATCAACTGTCGTATGTTTAAATTCTATTAGCATGCAACATAAGTATAGTTCATACAAATTGCACATAAACAATTCAAACATGAAGGAAGAACAAGAAACTTACTAGAACGAATATGTTCAAACTCTTATTTATTCCGGTGATGGTGGCTTTACAATGGTGGTTCTAGCCTCGAGTCCTTAGCCGCTCATCTTTAGATTACAATTGTAGCTTTAGAGTCGTATTCTCCGGAAATAACAACTCCTTCACATCAATGAACCTTGATACATCTTCTAAGCATTATAACGAAACTTATATTACAACATTTCATCGCAAGTATTCCGACGAGTGCCGTTTACGCATTTATTTAACTAAAAAACAACAAAAGAGACGATAGAGATCTATATAAGAGAGATATATATATTGGAGCAACTCCAATAGGTGAAAATGAGCTCTATTTATAGGCGCACCACAAGGCCGGCGCGTGCCGGAGCACCACCGGCACGTGCCGGAGCACCACCGGCACGTGCCGGCTAAATAGTATATATTCTCTTGTTTTCAGACCCACGTGCCAGTGTCAGAAATATTCCTGCAAGATTCGGCCTTCTCCGGCGCGTGCCGGCCATGCAACATCTCCGATGTTCGTAAAAACCTATCTTGAGCTGTAGACCTCAGATTGACATGATTTAATATTCGTTGGAAAGCTCTCTTGAAGATCTACAACTTTCATCAAGGACTTTTTCTCTGAAAATGCCTCTAAGTTAGGTCAAATGTCCGTTGAAGATGAATTACGGTAGAAACGCTAAGGACAGTTGATCTGTTCAAAGTTGTTAGATTTTGGCATAATATTTTATCCCACAAAAGATATAATTTAGGCTCCAAAACATGTCATCTTTTGGGATCTCGGTAAACGTATAATCCTGCAATAAAAGCAACAAAGCACCGAACGTAAATCTGACACTAAAAACCATCATTTATATCGTTTTTATAACTTATGCATCTAATTCTAACTAACTATGATTTTTATAAGTTTTTGATGCATTATTATGAAATTATTCAATATTATTGCAAATATATAATAAAAAGTCATATAATATAATCATATTTTTGTCATACAACAACTACTCCCCACTTAGCTTTTGATCGTCCTCGAGCAAAATAAGCGATAAAACTTGAACGAGGGACAAATTCATTGAAGATATAAGATATAAGAGACAATCCAGATGATACAACCATTTGAATCATAACCACACGTTAACCTCAATATAAATGTATAACAGAGTGTGTGTGTGAATAGCCTTTTTAATTTCCACTATCCTCTCTTGAATAATTCAAGCAAACGCACAAGTATCCATTCAGACACGGTCTAATGACTTTCCTAGGTATAGCGATATGAGTTCCACACAAAGTCCTCCCGTGTACTTATTAGGATAATCCCTAAAGCATATCATTCGGTTTATACCGAGGATAGTCGAGAAGATAACTAAGTTTTAAACCATATTTCCATATTGTCATCAATATATATATATATATATATATATATATATATATATATATATATATATATATATATATATATATATATATATATATATTTTCACATTTGCGACGTATGCCTTCATTCCCAAAGCAATAGGACGTTTCGTGATAACCCCTAGCCGGACTACGTCATTGGGCGGTCGGGAGCTTTTAAACCTCATAGTGGTATAGGACGTTTCGTGATAACGCCCTACCGCACTCAAATCATTGGTAGCTACAACCGACATATAAATATAGTTCATCTTTTACTTTCATTTCATTTTCCCAATAAACTTAACTTATATCATTCCTATCACATTCAAACCTTCGATATTCACAAGTACATGTTCGAAGTTAGGTACTAAGTTACTTCTATCTCTAAAATAACGAAGTAGGCTACCGAATGGATACGAGTTTAAAATTTTCGCTTCAATATCAAAGGCTTACGTGAAGGATGAATTCATGTTACACAAATAAATTTGGGGTTAAAATGCACTTACGGTTCACGTTGGTTATACACATCCAAATTGATCATTACATCATCAAATCCATGAAATATATACCTTGTCCAATTTATTTTAACCAACTAAATAATGCTTGAAAAAAATCGAAAACTAAGGGATTTATTGATACAAAATAAACATCAATTCCATTGCTAGACCAACCACGACTCCACTCCCCACTTACGAACTTACATTGTCCCCAATGTAAAGTGAGGGTAAATAAGTTGTTGGGAAAGCAATGGTGCACTAAAATAAGTCAAAAGAAATACTGGGATGATAGTAAAGGGTGGGTGGGTGGGTCAAAATTATGATCAGAGAAGTGTCACACTCCACACACTTAATATTCCATAGTAGTTGAACTAATACATGTCACACATTATTTGAAATTTAAAACCAACTAGATTATGATATGAAATATGTGACAAAGTATTAACTCTGAGTCTTTTATACCCAGATCCTCAAGGGTTATTTCAAATCGTTCTAACAACGTAAGTCCAAGAAATGATGTATTTGAATTTTCTCTTTGTTATACATCGGGATTTTCGGATAACCACCTAATCGTTCCCTCTTTAATGATATTCAAACATTCATCCTAGGACTTAGTGAAACAAAATGAAAATCAATCCTAAGTACTAGCAAAGTATCATCCCAAGTATGAGTGATTATTATATTTAACATTTTTTTTACGGGCTGCCTCCCGGTAGCGCTTTTGGTTAACGTCGTTTGCTCGACAAACTTAAACAACCAAAATGATGATGATTAACTAATATAATATATTAAGATAAATGGGACACTTCTAACAATTACTCACCAAAGCATGTAGCAATTAAGTTCATGAACTAACTAGAAATAAATGCTTAAGGAGCAAAGAGGAAGGATAGTACCCATGTTTTTACTATATTTATAGTCTATAGCTAGACTTTCTCTTGCTTCGGTTTCTAATGCACTGGTGGTGGGTCATCCTCACACGCCGCATTCTTCTTTAATACCGGTCTTGCACATAGAGTAGACAAATTTACCAATCCAAACGATTCTTGACCTTTTCCTTTGATTTCCGAGCTTTCGGTTTGCGAGCCTTCACATTATTGATGGAGTCATCTTCTTCAATTACCTGCGTGTTAGTACAATCCACATCAAGGGGACACAAAGGGTCCACACAAGAACAAGATTCTAGTGTAGTGTATGGATATTTCAATGGAATGTAAATGTTGAAGACAACGCGCTCATTACTTCCCAAACTAAGCTCTCCCGAACATTGATGAAAGGGATATTAATAGTTAAGTGCCGAAAAGTGTAAAGAAAACGTGCATAACTATTATAGTTAGATGAAGATGGTAAAGCTTCCTTGAATGATTGTGCCATTAGAGGACACTGTGTGTCATCATTCAGTACCTTTTTCCTTCAAAATATGCATTGGATATGGTTCTGCCCTATCAGGTTGAATTCGGTTTGAATTGTCCCTTTGAGTATTACATGATGTCCTCAGTATGTTCAAAATAAGAAAAACTTAGCTAGTTGTAATTCGAAGGTGGCAATTCTAGAAGTGGTCATGAGTCAGATCCAGAAATGCTTGAGGAAAGCAGTAGACTGTGGACCATCCACCGGTAAACTGATTTCATCTAAAAGCTCACAATCGCTATCGCAAATATCCTGCACATATGAGGAAACAAGACGTACCTCGGGGATACGGGCACAAAAGATGATAGACAAGGCAATATCATGGAACAAAGCAGAAGCAATGCAAAAATTGATAATAACCGAATCTATGTGAAATATAGTGCACAAATGTAATATCGAGGAATACTGGGGTACATGAGGAAACAAGGGTCAGTCGTTCAAGTACTGATCCATGGTCAGAAACTGCTAGATGGAAAATATTAGCAACCAACAAGAGAAACAAAACAAAAATAAACTATAGACAAAAAAAGAAAAGATATCTAGGTTACCGTCCTAGTAGGGCTTAATTATAGTCGGGAGCTCGACTAACCAATAAAAACTCAACCCGGGTCAGGCCAGGGAGGCCTCTTCCCGGAATCATTCTCGATCCTCTCTCAGGTCAACGATCTGGAATCCACAGAACAAAGTCTCGCTAACATCTTGGCCAGATCATCAAACTTCTGGACCCACTTTGTTCCTATGATTCTTTTCTTCTTCTTTTTAGGTTTTTTTTTTCACAAGCCGAGGTGTAACATCAGGGATCACAACATCATCAAAGAACTCACAGAGATGTAAATCGGCAGGTGCCAAAGGATCGGAGCTATTTTGACTAGGGACGTCGTTCAGATAAAAAACCACCGGTCGTTCCTTTTGTTGACCAATATAATGTTTTAACCGATGACCATTTACTCTGAACAACCCGCCTTGTTTATCTTTCAAATCGACTGCTCCACTAGGGAAAACCTGAAAGATTTCAAAGGGGCCAGACCAACGGCTGCGTAGCTTACCAGGAAACAGATGTAACCTGGTATTATATAGTAAAACCCACTCGCCTGCTGTGAATTCCCTATGCTTGATTTTCTTGTCGTGAAGCAGTTTAGTCCTCTCCTTACTGATTCTCGAGCTTTCGTAGGCCTGGAGTCTGAACTCATCAAGCTCCTGCAACTGCAACAATCGCTTTTCTCTACATAATTGACTATCAAAATTCAAGAATTTAATAGCCCAGAACGCTCTGTGCTCAAGCTCGATTGGCGGGTGGCGAGGCCTTGCCATAAACCATCCGAAACGGAGACGTGCCAATAGGAGTTTTGAAAGCATCGTCCCGTAGGCCCGAGCACATCATCCGAGTTTCGGCTCCCCGTCCGTCCTATGAGAGTTCACCGTCTTCTCTACAGAATGCTCTTCAAGCTTCGGTTACTCACTTCAACTTGTCCACTCGTCGAGGGTGATAGGGGTAGCAATTTTGTGTTTTACCCCATACCGTTCTAAAATCTTTTCTAGTGGAGTATTGCAGAAGTGAGTTCCCTCGTCACTGATGAGAGCTCGTGGACAGCCAAACCGCGTAAAAATATTTTTCCTCAGAAAGTTCTTGACAACCTTGTGGTCGTTCCGCGGCGTTGCTATCGCTTCCACCCACTTTGACACGTAGTCGACGCAGACCAGAATGTACTTGTTCCCATACGAGGATGGGAATGGTCCCATGAAGTCAATACCCCATACGTCAAAAACCTCGCATTCTTGGATGGGATGGAGAGGCATGTCCATTCGCCGAGAAAGTTTACCGGTGCGCTGGCACCGGTCACACCCTTTTACAAAGCTCTCTGTATCCTTAAAGATTGTTGGCCAGTAGAAGCCGGACTGAAAAATTTTCGCAGCAGTCTTCCCAGCTCCATAATGACCTCCCACAGGTCCGCCATGGCATTGCTCCATAATGTCCCTCTGCTCGAACTCAGGGACACACCTACGGAGTAATCCATCCTTGCAACGCTTGAAGAGAATTGGATCGTCCCACACATAATAGTTCAAATCCGAAATGAATTTCTTCTTTTGCTGATATGTCAGGTCAGGGTCCAGATATCTGCCACTTAAGAAGTTTGCAAAGGGTGCAAACCAAGGAGATTTTTTTTCCCGCACGGGCAGGAGCAACCTCGCACACATCAAATGTCATGAGTTGCTCAGTTGGAAAATCAATTCCAATCTCATCCGACTCTACCTGAGGATCATTGGTCAACCTAGACATGTGGTCAGCTACCACATTCTCGCTACCCTTCTTGTCCCGGATATGAACATCAAACTCTTGTAAAATTAAGATCCATCTCAACAAACGAGGCTTGGCATCAGCCTTGTTTAACAGATATTTCAATGCAGAATGGTCCGTCCGGACCGTAACTTCCGACCCAAGCAAGTAGCTTCTAAATTTATTCATGGCAAAAACTACGCCAACAACTCCTTCTCGTTGTTGCATAATTTACTTGTGTCTTTGGGTTTAAAGTATGACTAGCGTAGTAGATGGGTTTGAACCTGCCGTCCATTCTCTGACCTAGCACCGCACCGACTGCATAATTAGAGGCATCACACATAAGCTCGAAGGGAGCTTTCCAGTCGGGTGCTATAAGAATTGGCGAGGTAACCAACTTGTCCTTTAATTCTTTAAACGCTCTTTCACACTCAGGAGTGAAAACAAACTTCACATCTTCTCTTAAGAGAGCTGACAAAGGCTTGACTATCTTAGAAAAGTCTTTTATGAACCGTCGATAGAAGCCGACATGACCCAGGAAACCTCTCACTTCTCTTACATTTTTGGGGTATGTCATTTTTTCAATAACTTCTACCTTCGCTTTGTCGACCTCAATACCTTCTTTGGACACCTTGTGTCCCAGAACAATTCCCTCTTCCACCATCAGGTGGCACTTTCCCAATTTAAGACTAAGTCCTTCTCTATGCACCGGGATAGAACTTTATCAAGATTGTGTAAACAGTGGTCGAAACTGTCCCCGAACACAGAGAAGTCATCCATAAAAATCTCCATCACCTTCTCCACTAAACCATCAAAGATAGCCAGCATACATCTTTGAAATGTAGCCGGTGCGTTGCAGAGACCAAATGCATCCTTCGGTAAGGCGAAGGTACCGGAGGGACAGTGAAGGTAGTCTTTTCTTGATCGGTGGGGTCGATGGCTATTTGAAAGTATCCAGAATAGCCATCCAAAAAACAATAAAATTGCTTGCCACTAAGCCTCTCAAGGAGCTGGTCAATGAATGGCAAGGGGAAATGGTCTTTTAGAGTTACCTCATTTAGTCTTCTGTAGTCGATGCAAACTCTATACCAGTGACTTGCCGTAGGGCAATCTCTTCCCCCTTGTCATTCTTCTCAAAAGTAATTCCTCCTTTCTTTGGCACCACCTGAGTGGGGCTCACCCATTCACTATCGGCTATTGGGTAAATGATACCCATGTCAAGCAATTTGATGATTTCCTTCTTAACAACCTCCGCATATGAGGGTTTAGCCTTCTCCGAGGTCGTCGCACCTTCTTCGATCCCTCTACGGTCCCGATCTTATGCATACGGATATCGGGGCTTATTCCCTTGATATCTCCCACTTGCCAACCAAAGGCGAGGATATTATCTTGCAAAGCACTTTGATAAGCTTTTCTTCCTCCTTTGGTTCTAACTTAGATGAAATGATCAAAGGAAGCTTATCACCGTCCCTCAGAAAAATGTATTTCAAGTGTTGAGGCAAGGGTTTCAACACTAAATCTGACGGTGGCTCCTCCACACTTGGCCTTAATTTATCGCACTTAAGTTCCAGATCTCCAAGCTTATCATAAGGGCTCTGAAGCATCATGGCCTCCCGGCAGACAGGGGGCCTCATCTCCCTTTGCAAATCTTGGCATATCACCATGCCTCTTCCTAATTATCTTTCTTACCACCTCCCGGTAGTCGAACTTTCCTTGTCAATCTCTTCTAAAAATTTTATCCACTCCTCATTAGTCCAAGTTGCGGATAGTTTATTGAATTCTTCCTCATCCCAACTACCCATGAACACTTGTTTATCATACTCATCGTTGAAATCGTCCTCAATAGCTAAACAAGCATCACCGGATGCGTGCTTCATTGCGTTGCCCACATTGAACTTTATACTCTCATCCTCCAAATGTAGGGTTACTTCGCCACTTGTGGGAATCTAGTAAGGCACGGGCGAGTTGCAAGAAAAGGTCTTCCAAGGATCAAGGGGTTTTCTCATCCTCGGTCATGTCCATGATTACCCAATCGGTCGGGTATATGAAGTTTTTAACCTTGACCAACACATCTTCTATGATTCCCCTTGCATACTTCACACTTCTATCTGCAAGTTGAAGAGAAATAGATCTAGGAGTAATAGATTGATCCAATCCAAGAGATTGGAAGATTGAAGTAGACATCAGATTGATTGATGCTCCCGAATCGCACAAAACATTGTGGAAGTCCCTGTTCCCAATAGTACACGAAATCGTAAATCTTCCAGGGTCCGGACACTTCACAGGAAGTTTAGTCTGGACGATTGCGGAACATCATCCATTCAACACTATGTGTTCGAGCTCTTGAAGCTTCTTTTTCGAACTCACTGCGTCCTTTATAAACTTTGTATACTTTGGCATTCCTACCAAAAGATCAACTAATGGAATGTTTGCCTCAGTGTTCTTGAGCAAGTCGATAACCTTCTTATACTCTTTATCGATCGTTAACGACGCCTTGTTTTTGCTAGGTGGATAAGGGAGATCAAGCAAAGTCTTCCTCGGTGAAGTGCTTCTTTCCGTCTTATGATTGCTTGCTTTGTCTTCCTTATCCTTCCACCTCACATGCTTCCCGAACTCAACTTAGATTCGACTTCTTCTCGTACTCTTCTCTTTATCATCGTATTCTCAACTCTCACACTTCTCTCGAATTTACTTTTTCACTTGGCTCAACGGTCGTCCCAACATCTTTCTCGAGGAGAACAAAGATCTTCCCCTCCCCGCCTCACTCGCTCGCGGGGAGGGGCTACTCGTTTCCCTGGTTGGCCCGATCGCCAACCACTTTCCCACTCCTCGATTTATGGCATTCAACTCATCCCGACCATAGTCCCATGGTGCGGCTAGATCGGTGCAAGTATTTTGGTCATTACGGACCAAGTTGACCCCGGGGGTTCTTCTCAGTAAAACTCGGCAGCTGACCCTGAGGTCGACTAGCTTGCTGTCCCGAAATTTGTCCCATTTGCACTTCTAAATTTCTCACTGTACAGGTCAGAGTACTTAATGCATTTGCCAATTGAGTGTTGGCCGTGACTTGCTCACTCAACTTTTGTTCCAAGATCTGAAATGATTGGTTCTGATTTTGATTTTGATTTTGATTGACCGGTGGATTGGTGTTCCATGCCGGTTGAGAGTTGAATTGAAAATTGCTTTGATTAGGCCTAGGGGCCTGAAAATGATGGGGGTTCGCTGCCCCAGAAGGGTCATTCCATCGGAAACCGGGGTGGTTCCGGTTGTAATTGAACCCCGAGTGTTTTGATTCGACCCGAAGGTCGATAATTTATAGAATTGAATGCATTCACCTCCTCCGAATGCAACAATAGATGACACCGATGGAATGTGTGCCCAATGGTATCGCAATTTTGGCAAACAACATTGTTTTGAACAACTTTGACCCGAGAGTTGGGTCAAGCGCGCGATTGACATCGCGATGGCCTTGGCCATGGCAGTTGTCACACACAAGACTTGGAACATTCATTGCCGCCACTTGCTTCTGTAGTGCGGCCAACTGAGCTTTTAGAAACGTGGTCTCATCTACCTCATACTTCCCTGCAGTCGAGCTTTTCTGATTGGATGCACCTGCA
Organism: Gentiana straminea; assembly: GCA_036785695.1. Lineage (NCBI taxonomy): Eukaryota > Viridiplantae > Streptophyta > Magnoliopsida > Gentianales > Gentianaceae > Gentiana > Gentiana straminea. Next base: position 4,984,189 of record JAVUPR010000061.1, read on the forward strand.
TAGGTAGGGGCATAATTATACTTTGCAATATCTTCAAACAACGTCCATCCCTCGTCAAGTGTCTTTCTCAGAAATGCACCTCCAGCAGAACTATTCACCATTCCTTTAGTCAATTCGGTCAAACCACCGTAGAAAGTGTTGACCAATCTTTGTTTATCCACCCATGGTGGGGGCACTTTCTCAAGAGAGCCTTAAATCGTCTCCACGTATCGTAGAACGATTCCCTCTCGGGTTGCACAAAAGTGAATATCGATTCGAGAAGATGATTTGTCTTTGCGGGTGGAAAGTACGGCTCGAAATTCTTACTCCAACTCCTCCCACGAAGTAATGGATTCGGCGGTAAGGATTTATACCATTATTTCGCTTCTCCCTTCGGTGAGAAGGGAAAAAGTTTCATCTTCGGGCGTCCTCGGTGACCCCTTTGATTAAAATAGTCCCGCACGATTCTAGAAATGAGTGAATGTGATCGTGCGGGTCCTCGTGGAAAATCCATGAAATGTGGAACCTCTTACCAAATTGATTAAAGAAGTTTTGAGTTCGAAATTATCGGCCGTGATTTCGGGAATCACGACCGCGGGATTAACTTTCACAAGTAGATGGCATGGCAAAGTCTGCCAATGTCCGTTGATCTGCCATTTTCTCAATCTCAGCTCCTACTTGAGCTTCTCCCTCAACGTATCCTTCAGGATTGTTTCCTTCCGTGGTTCCCTCGTCCGTTGGTCCGGTGAGCCGGGCCAAACGTCGGTTTGGTCGAACGATGGTTCGCTCTAGCTCCGGGTTATACAAAAGAGGTCCCCCGTGTAGGGGTGAACATGGTCCGGTTCGGCCGGTTTTAATCATTTTTAAAACCGAACCATTTTATACGGTTTCAAATTTTTGAAACCAAACTAGAACGGTTTGAAGACGTAAACCATGTTATTCGGTCCAGTTTGGTTCGGCTTGGTTCCGGTTTATTACGGTTTTCACATGGTTCTTATCTTACTCGTTTCAATTCGATCATCAATGAATCATTAACTTTAAAAACCTACTATTAATGAACAAACAACTATATTATTAAATGACATACATAAATCTCAAAATGCATAACACAAAATAGTATTTTGAGTAAGATTAGGGAAGAAAGAGGAATAGATTTGTTTCATAAGTAAGGAGAGACAAATGGAAGATAGATACACACACACACACACACACACACACACACACACACACACATATATATATATATATATATATATATATATATATATATATATATATATATATATATATATATATATATATATATATATATATATATATATATATCAAATGAATAAACATGTGATACGATTTGAGCTTTATTTAGTAAGAAATTATTCATGATTTTATGATCTCCAAAACACTGATATTTGATTATTTGTACAGTGTTATTGTCCAACATAACCTAATTATAAGCAAATCAAAGACAATCGTATATAAAACTAAGGTTTATAAATGCATTTATCCAGATAATAAAAAAATATACATTATGCAGTTCATAAATATCATTAAGAGAAGTAAGTCATACAAATCAGCATCGACAAATATCCATAATGAAGTTCATCAACATCATTGAGAGGTAAGTCATTCAAATGAGCATCCACATATTTCAAATATTGGTGTTGAGCAAGTATAAAGAGAAGAATGAGTTAGAAAGTGGTGAGTTGTGAACCAAAATGTACTCAAGATTCTTTCAAAGGATTGAAGACAATTCGTGAAATGATTAACAAAATTTGAATATGTAGGATATGAAATTAACTATGTAGCAGCACTATATTACATGTAAAAAGTTCAAATAGATTGAGATAGATAGTAAAAAGCGTATAGATGTTTTAAAGTATTAGATGTGTGTGTGTGTGCGTGCGTGTGTGTGAGTGTGAGTGTGTGTGTGTGTGTGTATACATATATATATATATATCATCCGGTTTGGTCCGGTTTTAAACGGTTTTTATTTTCTTAAATTGGAACCAAATTGTAATCAACAGTTTGGTTTTAAGTTATATGAAAACCGACCGAAAAACTACGGTTTATACATTTCCGGTTTGGTTCAATTTGGTTCAGCCGGTTGGTTTGGTTTTTAGAATTTTTGTTCACCCCGGCCCCGTGAGTTCGAGTTTTCATAAACCACGTTCGAACACCAACACCTTAACCACGAGGTTTCGGGATTTTAATTCTTATGCTTCCGCAGAGTGGGATTCACCGAGAATCCATCACCCAACCTCGACGATTAACCAAGGAACACGGGTTTTTTTTTATATTTATTTATTTTATTATTATATTTTTTTTAGACTTAATAAATAAAAACTAAACTAAAACAAGCTCGAAACAGGTCTGAACAGCGTAGATAAAATAGAAACAGAACAGAAATTGAAAACGAAAACTTTCCGTGCCAAGTCCCCGGCAACGGCGCCAAAAACTTGTTCGCGGTTTTATGCAAAGCAAAAGATAACAAGTAATAAAATAAAACCGATGTCACCCCAAGTGCGAAGGCTCGCAACTATAGTGGTGAAACCGGATCGTATCCGCGAGGGGACTTGTACGAAAAAGAGTCTTTGCCTTTGATTTCTTTCTTAAAATTGATGATTATGATCTCGGATTTTCAATTAACAAACTAAGGTAGCAAACGTGAAAATAAATAATACTACGATAACAACTTTTATAAAAACATATAATTTAAAACAACTAGAACTCACCAATGATCCACCACCCCACCGAAATTAATAAGACAAACACATATTCGTTCGTAAGTTCTTGGATTATTATCTACTAAAGAGGCGTTTCTTCTCTCGGTTCATCGCCTTTTAATTAGTCCCCCTTTCGGTACAACTAAAGCATTTATGGATCAAAGATATGGATATAAAATCCTAATCTAATAATATTATCCCTCAACTCTCGTTTGTTGGAATAAATATTATTACTCTCCTTCACGGTAATCTATGAATTTATCAACTGTCGTATGTTTAAATTCTATTAGCATGCAACATAAGTATAGTTCATACAAATTGCACATAAACAATTCAAACATGAAGGAAGAACAAGAAACTTACTAGAACGAATATGTTCAAACTCTTATTTATTCCGGTGATGGTGGCTTTACAATGGTGGTTCTAGCCTCGAGTCCTTAGCCGCTCATCTTTAGATTACAATTGTAGCTTTAGAGTCGTATTCTCCGGAAATAACAACTCCTTCACATCAATGAACCTTGATACATCTTCTAAGCATTATAACGAAACTTATATTACAACATTTCATCGCAGTATTCCGACAGAGTGCCGTTTACAGCATTTATTTAACTAAAAAACAACAAAAGAGACGATAGAGATCTATATAAGAGAGATATATATAATGGAGCAACTCCAATAGGCTGAAAATGAGCTCTATTTATAGACTGCACCACAAGGCCGGCGCGTGCCGGAGCACCACCGGCACGTGCCGGCTAAATAGTATATATTCTCTTGTTGTCAGACCCACGTGCCAGTGTCAGAAATATTCTTGCAAGATTCGGCCTTCTCCGGCGCGTGCCGGCCATGCAACATCTCCGATGTTCGTAAAAACCCATCTCGAGCTGTAGACCTCAGATTGACATGATTTAATATTCGTTGGAAAGCTCTCTTGAAGATCTACAACTTTCATCAAGGACTTTTTCTCTGAAAATGCCTCTAAGTTAGGTCAAATGTCCGTTGAAGATGAATTACGGTAGAAACACTAAGGACGAGTTGATCCGTTCAAAGTTGTTAGATTTTGGCATAATCTTTTATCCCACAAAAGATATGATTTAGGCTCCAAAACATGTCATCTTTTGGGATCTCGGTAAACGTATAATCCTGCAATAAAAGCAACAAAGCACCGAACGTAAATCTGACACTAAAAACCATCATTTATATCGTTTTTATAACTTATGCATCTAATTCTAACTAACTATGATTTTTATAAGTTTTTGATGCATTATTATGAAATTATTCAATATTATTGCAAATATATAATAAAAAGTCATATAATATAATCATATTTTTGTCATACAACAATTCTTCAGCCCGTTTGACACGTGTTTTTTTTCTTCTACCAAATGAATGAACACGAGATCAATAACGTATTCATTAATGATAAGAAAGAGAAATGTCGTATAGAAAATGAGTGAAACACATTTTCAAGCATATTAATGATCTGGAAGCTAAGGCATCACGGGAGATTTGACTGTGTAGTTATGGTCCACTTATTGTTTTTCTATAATGTTTCATTGCGTATATTTGAAGCTAAAGTGATCGACTTTATGACATTGTTCTCCGATACATCATATTGTAGTTTATTTTGTAGATGGAAACTATTGATAAGGCTGGAAGAGAGGTGATTCACAATCTTCACATCTCTAAGAAAGAGCTACCTCTTGGAGAAAATGTGATATATTTCTCTTGCTCTCTTTGTCTTGTGCCTTGAATTTGTTACGGTTTAAGCTTACGCAATTTATTTCACGTTGGAGATCTATTCTTTGATATTATCGTTGATAACGATTTATGCTGGGCCCCCCGTGCCTTGCACGGCTCACGTTAACTAGTAATTAATATTAACCAACAACTTGAACTCAATCCGAGCAAAACAGATGGTGTGTGGCAAGGGTGTTGGGCGCTTATTGTTCAACAGTATACGCAACGCATTTTATGATTCATGATTGCCTACCTACTGTGCGGAACCTAGTGAAGCCAAGTTTTTGTGTGAATAGATGCTTAACTTGTGGCTATGAGGATGAACCCATGCGGCACATGCTCTTCGAGTGTGAGTTAGTAGTAAGGGTGTGGGAGTCATTGCCTTTTGGCCACCTGGTGCACTCGGTTATGGCTTTGAATTTTAGGTTCTTTTATGCAATTGGTAAGAGGGTTGTCGAAGGAGGATGTTGCGGAGTTTGTTTGGATGATATGACGGATTTAGAAGGCGCACTGTAGTGCAATGTTTGATGGTTAGACTATATATGTCTCGAGGGATTCAAACCCCTTGGGCAAGTTTAAGCTTAAATTATCGATGGGTGGCTCCTATGGAAGGAGTTGTGAAGGGTAATGTGGATGCTTTAGTCACTAGTTCGCATCAGGTGTTGGTTTAATCTTCCGCGACCATCAAGGTTCTATTTTGGCGTCTTATTCATTTCACTTTGACCTTGGCATTGAGGTTGTATTCTTAGAGATGAATGTGATTCTTCTTGTTCTCGTGGAAAGTCTGAGGATAGGTGTGTCGAAGCTGTTAATTAAGAGCGAGTGCTTGGTGTATGTTCTGAGCCTTTTCTCAAGCAGTAGATGGTCTCTCTTCCTTAGGCCGTTTGAGGCATGATTGTCTTGTTGAGGCATCTAAGTTTACACTTGTTCATTTTGCTTTCTTCGGTGTATGAAGAATGTTCCATCGAATTGAAAGAAGATTCATTAAATATTAAGGTTAAAGGTGCAAACAATTAACATTCTACCCATCAGTAATAGTTAACCAGACCGGAAATTGAGTATTCCACTCAAAATTCTGAATAAATGATGCAACACATTTGTACATCATTTGTCATCATGTAAGATCTATCAATTCATACGAATTTAATATTTATCAATGATGTAAACAAATGTTATGTCACTTTACTCGCTTATTATGGTAATTTTATTACGACGACAACAACAAATTTTTTAGGGAAAAAACCACTATCTAAAGGAATAATGGTATTGTCATACCCACTTTTACCTAACAAATGACATAATCCGATATACCAGTGAGACAACAACTCGTGATATGATAGCGAAACACTTTTTTTTTAATAAATGTCACATCATAAGATATCTTATTATCGCATCATGTTGATATATTTGTTATGTCAATATATTACTCCCTCGTCCCATATAATTGTTAATTTTATCCAATAATATATGTTCATTTAGAATATAATAGAGCATTTATTCATTTTTTCTTCATTTGATCTAATTTATTCGAATAATTTATTACTGTTAAAAATATACTCGTAATATGTAGATGTCTATTAGATATAATATCGATCTCCTCCGTGTAAAGTACTACCACGCAACTAGCTTACTTAATAGCTAAATCTCGACGTAAACACGATAAAGTGGATAAACATAATCGTAAATACATGAGGTGATCGACGGATATTTTACACAATAAAGCCACGTGTAATATATCCTGTACTCATTAAACCATATTTTATTGGATAATTATTACGAGTGAAGGATAAGCTTGGCCGACCTCTTTTCTGCCGATTACCACTTGTGTATATAATATATACACTTTGGATATATGAAAGAAATTAAAAAACTCCATTTGCAGCATCATACTTGTCTTAGTTTTCCTCTTTGTTTTCATTGTGTATGAACGCATAGTGACGGATCCAGAAAAAAATTTCAGTGGGGACATCGGAGTAAATTGAAAGGCGAGTGGGGCCATCAATAGTGTTTTTACATTTTTTATATATAAAAACATGTCAATTTTCAGATCTCAGTGAAAACCATACACCCCCTTTTATTGCTGGGTCCGTCCATGTGAACGCAGAGTACTACGTACTCTCCAATTTTCTTAGCTTTCATAATATATATTTTATAACAATTACTATATATTCATCCGTTTTTTTTATTACTTTATTTAATCTCTAAGAATTTTATTATCAAATTTAATTAATTACATTTAACCATATAGGTGACATAGCTTAAGCTCATCCTAGAGGTAAGCCACTAGGACTTCCAGCAGGAGGTCCAGTCCTTTCGTTTCCGGCACCAAAAAAAAAAAAAAAAAAAAAAAAAAAAAAAACCATATAGGTAACATCATCCAAAGATTTCCCTTCATTCATACGGAACCCTGGAACACGTGGCAGCAATCAAAGGATCACATCTGACGATCTCACGCGCACTCAACCCTACTACCGCTAAAGGGTTTTAAAGGAACACATTTCAAGTAACATTTCCTCCCGAGCAATACTCTGGTCTCTTCTGCTTCTTCTTCTAGGGTTTTATCCGCCGGCCGCTATCTTTTCTTCTCCACCAGAATCGCTCAAAATGAGGTTATATTCTCTTCCATTTTGTTCTTCTGACTTTTGGTTTCTGGTATTTTGTTTTCCTCCTGATTCAATTGTTTGATCTATATTCTTTCCATTGCTAGTCTTGTCCTTTTTCCAAATCGATCTGTATTTGTTCAATTTATGCTTATGATTGAAATGCTTGTTTGTTTTGCGAAGCTTGATTTTCTTGCCTCGTACTTTTATTTCGTCATTTTGTTGCTGTTTCACAGTTCGTCTCACTGACTACAAATAATGCTCCAAACTGCTTTATTAATATAGATCGTGTTGCTCAGAAGAAAATTGATGATTAAATATTGTTTTGGGAGATTTTACTGATTAATTAAAATATTAAGATCTGTTGTAACACAACGCCTGGCCTATCATTAGTGTTGAAGTGACTGTCCATCTCGTACCTGTAGGACATCAGATCGTACATGCTTATATCCTTTATGGATATGCATACTATATAGTGCTGAACTATTACATGTGCTGATGTGTTTGCACATGAGCAGATAATATCTGCTGAAACACTTCGTGTCTAAGCTGTTTGTTGTCATTCCGAGACATCTAAACACGGATGTGCCAGCATTATCTATGTATTGGTTATACGTGCTACTTTATGATTGGGTTATCTATGATGTTTATGGATATTTTGTTAGGCTTCTATGAAATGGTGTATCGGTTCACCTTTTGACTTTTTATGCCGTGTCTTTTAGTGAACCTGTATTACAACAAGCTAATATTAGAAGTTATCATTCTTCTTGCAGTAAGCATCCGGAGGTAAAGTGGGCCCAAAGGGAAGATAAGGTGTACCTCACCGTGTTATTGCCAGATGCTAAAGATCCACAGGTTAAACTTGAGCCTGATGGAGTTTTTACATTTTCCGCAACTGCTGGAACAGACAACCAGGTCTATGAGCTGAAACTCAATCTTCATGATAAAGTGGATGTTGAGGTAGGGGATTGTTTTCTTTGCATTCTTCTTGTGGCCGTCTTACCTAATCATTCTATAATTGGAAAATAGCTTAATGCTGATATTGGATCGTTGGATGTATCACAATCTGTAGTCATGCTTCCTTAGGGGACCTAATTGAATTCATATGCTCCATCATGTTGAAGATGATATGAAATAAAAGAAGAAAACACTTTTTCTAATCTGGAGACGTAATAGAACTCGTATGTATCACAATGTGTAGTCTACTACTTGCTACAATTGCTTTTCATGACTACTGTCACGATCAGTTTGAAGTTTCTTAATTAGTCTGTTGCATTTGCAGGAAAGCAAAATAAACATTGGGTTGAGAAGTATATTTTGTGTTGTGGAGAAAGCAGAGAAGAAATGGTGGAAGAAGCTACTACGTGAAGATGAGAAGGCACCTCACTATCTTAAAGTTGATTGGGATAAATGGGTGGATGAAGACGACGACACTGGTACTTTTCGTACCTCTCCGTTTGGAAGTTTGTTATGCACTACCTCTCCGTTTGGAAGTTTGTTATGCACTACCTCTCTGTTTGGAAGTTTGTTATGCACTATTGTGATAAATAAAATCAAAGCCAAATTTAGAGAACCTAAGTTATCTTTATCACTTGATTAGGTGCTGCTGCCGGTCCTTCAGATCTTGACATGGGCGGAATGGACTTTTCAGTATGTTTTTCTTTTAATAGTTTTTCCCTAATATTTTGATGTTATTGTTTGTCAACTGATTTTATACATTCTTTACTCTCACACGCTTCATTCTTCAGAAATTGGGAGGCATGGGAGGCATGGAAGGCATGATGGGAGGCATGGGAGGGATGGGAGGCATGGGTGGGATGGGAGGCATGGGAGGCATGGAAGGCATGATGGGAGGCATGGGTGGCATGGGAGGCATGATGGGAGGCATGGGTGGCATGGGGGGAATGGACTTTTCAGTATGTTTTCATTTTCTTCTTTTTTTTCTCCATCTTTTATGATTGCCAACTGATTTTTCACATTATTTACTCATGATTCACATTTTGTGTTTCTTCAGAAATTCGGTGGCATGGGTGGCGACGATGACCTTGGTGATGATGACAGCGAGGATGAAGGTAGTGAACCAAGCTTTCATTGAAAGCAGCTTAAAGAACATCTTTGTTTTTCCCCATTTTTGAGTATATTGTGAACAGTGGTATATTCTCCCACTATTTGTACATATCCCGGGGATAGGGTAGTCTGGGGACTGAATTTAGGGCTATAAGGTTTTGAGAGAATTGGGTGTACCTATCCACTGAAACATGCTTGCAAAAATTGTGTTGTTTTGTGTGGGGAAGGGGAGGCTTCTGGTTTCATGCCCATTCTGCACCTACATCGAGTTTAATTTATCTCCTCGGTTTTCTTTTAGAAATACTAAAGTGCGTCTTTTTGTTGGTTTCAGGACAAGAAGAGGCAGCAGATGGGAAGGCAGATGTGAAACCAAAGCTTGCAGAAGTCGGGGGGAGGCTCCTGAGGGGAAGGTGGAAGCCGCAGCGCCTAGTTCATAAGCATCATATGTTTTGTTGAATTGGAAAGCAGCAGCTCTAAAACGCCTGTTAACGCTTTGAAATTGCTTCTTATCGGCCGGCAGTATGTTTTTTTCTTCTTTTTGTAAGAGAGCCGAAAACGGTGTTGTTCCAGATTTTGTGCTTTGACACTATTATTATTACTCATCATATTCCTCTACTTTGGGCAGTAGTGATATTGTGCTTATGAGAGGGGGTTCTGTTCGTGTAATGGAATTACGGTTATTAACAGACGGTCTAAAGTGGTTTGTTGGATAATATAGTGCTATTATCATATGCTAGCTAGCTAGCTAACTGAATGCTCCATGTGTTGACTGAAACATCTCAATTGGCATGTGGGTACTGTGCTTTGAAGGTTATAGGTAGTTAGGTACACATGGTCTTTCTATTGGCATGTGGCCATACTTGTTATAACTTTTTTAAGTAGATTGCATCAATTGACGTATTTCATAGCTTTTCATTTATGTTCTTTCATCATAATTCATACACAATTACACACATCTACTCTGTGAAATGGAGTAAATTCGTCCTTTTTTTTAATAATATAATAATAATAACAATTATTATTATTATCAATTTACCACTGTTGTTTTACTCGGTGATAGAATAAAATAAGAGTGTGTTAATCCTATTCAAGAACTTATTAGTTATTTCATTATTAAAGTTCAACCATCAAGTCATTTTTTTTATATGTCTGATGTGATTTAAACAAATGTTTCAGTTAGATGAGAAGATTATGTATAAAAAATAAGGGTGAAATGAGGCAAAGGAAATGATATTGCATAACTACAAAAAAAAAGCACATTTTTAACAACTGTTTAAAGCTAATTAATAAGGAAAGTATATGGCAGCTTTTGTGGTTGTAAATACCACTGAACTCGTTATTGGTAAATATTGACCACTATAAATCAGAGTATTTAACATAACATTTTAGAAAAATTGCTCGCATGGACGTAATTTAGTGGTTAACGTGTGATGGTGATGTAATGATAGTCTTACTTTTGAAGTTTGTTTTGTAGGAGGACGACTCATTCCAGCAAAAATAGGAGTATGTTAAACCTTAGTACATTACACACATCTTTCGATTTATATCTTTTATGAACCTTCTACGCCCCATGCGGGACTTACATGTTGTACTTTTCCAGTTAGTCCATAAGGACCGGACACCCATATTCCAGGATTGAACTTTGTTTTGTAGGAGGACGACTCATTCCAGCAAAAATAGGAGTATGTTAAACCTTAGTACATTACACACATCTTTCGATTTACATCTTCTATGAAATCCTAATAACGAGTCATTTTAGTAGCCAGGATCCTCTCAAATGAGAGAGTCAAATGCTCTCTAAAATGTAATTTATCTAACCATGCACTCACAATGTGAAGATAATCTAGCCGTAGCCGTAGCCGTAGATTTTTTCTTTCTTACAGAATTATGTTGTTATGCTGAAAAAAGTTTTAAAATAATGACGCTTAAAAAGAGTACTTGACCCTTCAACTCCAGTTGAGATGATCTTTACTCCCATTTTAGATGTGTAGGAGCCTTGGAAGGGAAAGCAAAGCATTGTTAGTTATATAGGAAGCGACAGCGTTTTCTTTCTTTGTGGCAAACGGCGGCACTGTAATAACAATGTCGCAATTGCTGCTGTCAAATTGAATTACCAGGTTGCGTCGATTTTCCCGGAAGTGTAAAGTAAACACACTGCAATGGCTCCCCGACGGGCCGGCAAATTCAAGAACAAGTCAAAATCTAGGTCGTTGATCCAATCACTTGTCCGAAGTCCGGATGTACCCTTCGCCATAGCTTTACTCTGCGCCGACGCCCTTCTCGTTGCATCGATCATTGCTTATGTTCCCTGTAATAATTCAAACCCTATTATCTACTCAACACTCAGAAGCTATTTACTCATTTATTATAATTTATGCAGATACGAAGATTGATTGGGATGCCTACATGTCACAGGTGTGCAAATGTGTATTCTCTATCTCGTTGATTCTTTAATTTTTTTTGCCAGTGAGTACAGGAAGATGTAATTTTATTTGATTGTAGAACAGGTGGATGGATTTCTTGAAGGCGAAAGAGATTACAGGAACTTGAAAGGTGACACGGGGCCTCTGGTTTACCCAGCTGGATTCCTTTACATTTATTCTGGTATTCAATATCTGACCGGCGGTCAGGTTTTTCCTGCCCAGGTAAGCATAGCTAGTCTTCTATACTTACATTGTGCAATGTAGATTTTACTTCACCTGTCCAGATATGCTGTAGCTTATAGCTGATAAGTCCAATGTGGGCATGGTGTGTATAGAATTTTCTTGAATAGCATCTTATCTACAAAACATATGAATTGTAATAAGGCTAATAGTTTTATCAGATTACAAGTTTACAACAAATGATGTGGGATCAGGTTGTCTAGTGGTGGTGTATGGCCAATGTGTATATAAGATAGGGAATATCATGCCCTTTTGTTGTCTTCGACTAAATTATAGTAGCAAAAGCTTTAAGACTCGATGATGGTGGAGCTGAAGTAAGAGATGCTACCAGTAATCTTAAAGCAAGCAAGAAACTGTATTTCCTGTTACTAGTGTTGTTAGTGTGTGAAGTGTGCTAATGTACGTTAATGATTGAGCAAGTTTTTCCCCTTTCCTGCCGTCTGATGATGGGATTATTTCATGATTAATCATTGAAATTTGAACTTGACTTGTTGCAGATTCTCTTTGGCGTTCTCTATATTGTGAATCTTGGAATCATTCTGGCCATATATTTAAAGACAAATGTGGTAAGAACCTAGTCATTCAGTAGTGATGTGATCAACTTCTTTTGCACGGTGTTGTTGGTCATTTAACAAGAATCATATACTGGAGACAGTTCCATATACCGTGTTTATGATAATTGGCATCGTTTGCAGACACTTCCTTGAGCTTCACCGACATTACTATATTGTTTGGTATTGCCTCTTTTCGGTCTGTCCTGTTAAGTAACGCCATATGGTCCAAAAATGTGAATCTGAACTATTTGCTGCCACTTTTTGTTGTATACTTTGCATGGTGGATCTATTAATCTTTGTTACTGTTATCTCTCCTGTAGTTTATTTCTTTTACTTATTACCCTATATGTTCCTTTACAAAGTTGATTTATCTCTCTCAAACCTTGAACTTTTGCAGGTTCCTTGGTGGGCACTATCCCTGCTGTCTTTTTCTAAAAGATTTCACTCCATTTTTGTGCTTAGATTATTCAATGACTGTTTTGCCATGACATTTCTGCATGCTGCTTTGCTCCTACTTCTCAATCAAAAGTGGCACTTAGGGTTGATTGTTTTCAGGTACTTAGTGCAGTTTCTTTATTTCAAATGATTCGGTGATATAGATGCAATCATGTAATAGTTGATGGGATTTTTTTTCTGTATTTGTCAGAACAGTGGAGCTGTTTCTATAAAAATGAATGTTCTTCTGTATGCTCCACCATTATTAATCCTTATGTTGAAGGTAAACCCGTTTGTTTCACAATACATTAATGTTTCAGTTTTATTCATAACCGTGACCTTATGAGATGTCGTATTGCTACTTCGTAAGCAGGCCATGAATGTTTTTGGAGTGATTACTGCTTTAGCGGGTGCAGCGTTGGTGCAGGTATTCTTTGTCTAATAATTTGCTTTGTCTGACACAGTATCTTCTTCTGATACGTTGAAAATTCTGTGAGGTGATCTCTCATCTGTTGGTGTCTATTCCACTCACATAATTGTTACATGTGATTATGTAACATGCTCTTGTCTAGGTTCTCTCATTCCAAATACTCGCTGACATGGAAAATGTTTTGCTTCGGTAATTCGGAAATTGGCTGCTACCTAGTCATAAGTTTTATGAAGTGTCTAAGTTTGATTTGATTATGAATGGTTATGCAGATACTCCTTGGGCTGCCGTTTCTGTTGTCATATCCAATTGCTTATCTGTCAGGAGCATTTAATCTTGGACGCGTCTTCATCCACTACTGGTATATTTTCTTGTGAAATTATCCTAGCGTGTTGGCAGTCCAAAATATTTGAGTCATGGTTCATGACTATTCTGTGATATGGATGATGGTTTTTTATTTTTTTTAAATATCGCTTGCAAAGGATCAACAACGCAGACTAAACGACAATGCATTAATGGAAGAATAATCCTGACAAGTAAAGGAGTTCTCCAAGAAAAGGACTGACATGGTCTTGCCTTGTAACAGGTCTGTTAACTTCAAATTCGTGCCAGAAAGAATTTTCGTATCTAAGGAATTCGCAGTTGCTTTACTGGTAGCTCATCTTGGTCTCCTTATTATCTTTGCCCATTATAGATGGTGCAGGTGAGTGCATATCTTGGCAATTTTGCTATTATTGATGAGTATAAGCCAGGGATTAAAAAAGAGGGGGGGGGGGGTGGGGGGGGGGGATAAGGAACTAATGTGTTTTATGCTATGTTAACATATCATGGATGATAAATTTTATGGTAAAATCGCCAACCAACTCACCCCTTACACAGTTATACACTGCTACTATGTGAAGAGAGTATAAATGGTTACATCACATTTCATCTTGTTCATACAACCCTTGTACCATAAAATTTCACGTTATGGACCAAGTGTCAAGTTCTGGATATACATTCATCGTCCCCCTGACAATAAGTGGAATGCTCCTTTCCCGGTGTGGTCTTCTGTTTCGCTTTCAGAAGGATACTCGTCGTACCTTTGTTTGTTTAATGAATGAAATTCCTGCCATTTCAAGAAAAAGAAAGACATGGTTATACAAAATAAGCTTTAAATGTTAATTTTAATTGGAGCCTGCCCATCTGAATGCAAAGGTTTTATCTAATTTATCTTTAATTTGCAGACATGAAGGAGGACTGCTTTATTTCTTGTCGTTTATATGTTTTTCCAGCATGCAGAAGATTGCTAATCTGGGTTCCTTGTCATTTAAAAAGTCTGACAATGATATGTCAGAATTTAAGCTTATTCGAGCTGAACGTAAGTAACTACATCCTTGTACTCATACTCCCTTTGTTCTAAAAATGTGTTCTCTGTTGATGATTAATCTTTATAATGCTTCAGATTGTCCTGATACACAAATTTTTACGTTCCTTTGTTTTTTTTTATCATTCAGATATAGCAACCGTTATGTTTGTTGGGAATTTCATCGGTATTATATGTGCAAGATCCCTCCATTATCAATTTTATTCCTGGTAAGTTCGTCTATGTAGGTATACCTTTATTCTTTTTACCCCATACCTATTATTATGACAGTTTTTCGATTTGGGACATCTGATTTTTCATTAGTTTATGTTGATCACCATCTCCCTCTCTTTTAATTTTTTCTAATCACCATCTCTTATAAGCTGATACTGTTGGGGAGGGTAAGTTATGCTAATATGTAAACATGTTAAAAAGGAAGAAACCTTTTTAATTAAGGCTTCGATATTTTATTCATAGACTGGAATGAGGTATTTATACAATTAGACTTAGGAGTCTTGACTAGTTAGGTCTCTAGGTATGAATGAGATCCTAACAGAATCAGAAAATAAATATAAAAGTAAATGCCTCATATTACGGCTACAATCAAAAAATAATAAACAATAAAATCTCCACAAATCATGGCAACAAATCATAACAATTAATGACATCCCGGCGCGAAGATCTTTTCTCAACACTCCCCCTCAAGTTGGGGAAAAGATATCTATCGACCCAACTTGCTCACAAAGTATTCAAACCGTCTTCTTGCCGTTGCTTTAGTTAGGCCATCCGCAATTTGTCGTGTAGATGGAAGAAAGGGCACACAGAACAATCCACTCTCCAACTTTTCCTTAATAAAGTGCCTATCTATTTCCACATGCTTGGTCCCGTCATGTTGCACAGATCATTAGCAATGTCAATGGCCGACTTGTTGTCACAATATAGTCTCATAGGCCGATATCTCGGCTCCAATGTCCTCCATAACCCGTTTGATCCACAGGCCTTCACACATTCCCAATGCCATGGCCCCGAACTCGCTTCAAAGTACATTTCTTGCTACAACAGCTTGCTTTTTGCTTCTCCAAGTAACTAGATTCCCCCATACATGTACAATACCCCGTTATGGACCTCCTTTCCTTGGTACAGTTCCCCAATCCGCATCGCATACACAAGCAACATTCCTACTTTCACACTTCTTGAAGTATAGCCCTTTTCCCGGTGTGGTTTTTAGATACCTCAACAATTCTCTACCGCTCCACGTGGGTCTCATTTGGTGAGTGCATAAACCGGCTCAAGGTACCGACCGCATAGGATACATCCGGCCTTGTATGTGCTGTGTATATCAACTTGCCAACTAGTCTTTGATAGCTTCCCACATCTACAAAGTTCACCTTTGGCACTTCCCGCCTTCAAATTGCACTCCATTGGTGTGTTTGTCGGTCTAGCACCTTCCACCCCGTTTCTTTCGCAGGTCTAGTGGTGTAGTTTCTTTGAGTTAGTACCAACCCCAGAGGACCTAGCTACCTCCATTCCCGTAAAGTGTCTTAGTTGCCCCGCATCCTTGATCTCAAATTCTCGTTGCAAGTTGTTTCTTCACACCCGTTATTTCCTCCTCATCATTCCCAAATGAGGATGATATCATCCACATACACAATCGTAGCAACAAACCGCTCTTTCCAAATTCTCTTTATGAACAAAGTATGGTCTCGACCTCCCTTGTACAAACCCTATCCTTTTCATGAACTTCATAAACCGTCAAACCATGCTCTTGGGCTTTGCTTGAGTCCATATAAAGACTTGGTGAGTTTGCACACCTTGTTTCCAAATTCTTTACCGAATCCTCGGGGGAGGATCCATATATACTTCTTCCTTCAATTCTCCATGAAGGAAGGCATTCTTTACATCCAAGCTGTACGAGTGGCCGCCTAGGTTTATCGCTACGATAACAAAATCCCGATTGTGTCGAGCTTAGCAACAGGAGAGAAAGTCTCTCGAGTAGTCGATCCCACGAGTTTCGAGAGTATCCCTTGGCCACCAACCCGGCTTTGTGTCTCTCAACGCCGCCATCGCCGTTATATTTCACTACAAACACCCATTTGCACCCCACCGTTTTCCTACCTTCCGGCAAGGATAGCTTTCCCTGTGTCCCATTCTTCCTCGCGTGCCCTCATTTCTTCAAGAATCGCTTTCCCTCCACTCGTGTACCATAAGAGCTTCATTAACATCTTTGGGTATGGTGGTGGATGACACACCGGTAGTGAAGGCTTTGAAGGATGGTGATAGATCGGCATAGGACAAGTATTTGGAGACGGGGTGTTTTGTACAGTGCTCGGTTGGTTTTCTAATGGCTATGGGAACATCAAGGAGCATTTTTTCTCGCTTTTGTTCGGGAGAGTCGTTTTGTTTTGTTGTAGGAATTTGTGAGGTTGATTCGTTTCACCGTCCGATGCAACCTCTCGTGTGTTCCGATCCTTCCTCAGATGGTTGTCCATATCGTTGACAGGATCGAGCCGATAATTGTGTGGACTCATTGTTGGACTTATCTCGCCTTTGTAGGATACTTCCTCACATAAGTTTTGCCTTGGAATGGTCTTTCCTTGAGAGGTTCTATGGGATCAATGTTTCGATCTCATTTTGATGGCAGCTTTTCCCCACAATTGTCCATTTGTTCACCGTAATCGTGTTCTAGGTTATGCCCCGCACTCTTAATTTCTAAAAAGTCATAGGATTCTTCGAAGATGTCATCGACACGTACATACTCTTATCGACACACTTGTATTCCTAGTCTCCCCCGAAATTGAACCTTGTCAAAAAACATGTTTTCTTCAACAAAAGTGACATCCATGGTGACTATAAACTTTCCAAAGTTGGCCGGGTCAAGACACTTGTAACCTTTTTGTGTGGGTGAATATCCCGTAAAACAACACTTTTTTGACCTAGGTTCTAATTTCCCTTGGTTATAAGTGTGGACATATACCGTGCATCCAAAAATCTTTAAAGGTAGTTTGCCTACTAGCTTTGTTTCGGAAAAACACTTTGAAACAGCATTGATAGGTGTTTGAAAACTCAAAACCCTAGATGGAAGTCTCGTTGATAAGGTATGTGGCGATTAGGACACTCTCTCCCGAATGTCTTTGGGCATTTTGAGGTAAACAAGAGTGCTCGCCACTTCCAACAAGTGTCTCGTTTTTCCTTTCGCAACTCCATTTTGTTGTGGAGTTTTGACACATGAACTTTGGTGTATTATACCTTTTTCAATCGAAATCCATCTAAGTACCGGTTGAAATACTGTTCCATTATCACTCCTTACAATCCGAATTTGTGTATGGAATTGAGTTTTTACCATTTCAAAGAATCTTTTAAAAATCATTTCTACTTCTGATTTGTCTTTCATTAAATACACCCAAGTTAAACGTGTGTGGTCATCTATAAGTGTGATGAACCACCTTTTTCCATTAAAGGTGCTTACCCTAGATGGCCCCCACACATCACTATGAATCATAGTGAATGGTTTCGAGGGGACATGTGGTTGAGCAGTGGTATGGTTGTCCGGTCCGTTTTGCAAGAATACAAACTTCACACCGAAAATTAAAATCTTTATTGCCGACAAAATGTTCAGAAACAACTTTTTCATGTAATTAAAACTAGGGTGTCCTAATCTCTTATGCATGACTAGATCTTATTCTCGGTGTGATTGGACAATTGTGTGGTAACCTCCTCTCATAAGGCTCTTCTTCTCGTGGTTCGGGCCCGCATTCCAAAGACATATAGGCCACCAAAGTGAGCTTACACTTGCCAATCATCTTCCCCAATACCTTGTCCCGAAATAGACAACCATCCTTAGAAAACATAGCCTCACAGCTTTGATCAGCTAGTTTCCCTATTGACAATAAATTACATGCTAGTTTAGAACACGAAGGACATTTTTTAGGATTATGTCTTTTGATATATGATGGATCCCCTTCCAAAGAATAAGTGGAAAAGAGCCATCGCCCCGCTCCGATTTTATGGTTTCCCGGACACGGGTTATAGTTTAAAAATAGTTCGAGGATCCACTACGTGGTCGTTGCCCCGCAGTCAACTATCCACTCGTGTTTGTGATCGATTCCTAACAAAGAAAGGGAGAAATGGTTACCCGACTCAAGAAGGAGCAGCTTTGGTTTTGCTATCACGGAGAGTTGTGAATTTTTAAGCTTACTCAATTGTTCTAGCCGGTCCCGAGTGAACGGGAGAAGCCCCGCATTGTGGCACGAATCGAAGACACCCGGTTAGCCTTTCCTTGCTCGAATTGGTCCCCTTGCTTCTCCAAGCTTGGCTTTCCATGTATGCCCCAACATATGTCCTTAGTGTGTCCAGCCTTCTTGCAATGTTCACACTTAAGTTTCTCGCCTTTCCATTCTCCTTGTTGAATCTCGATCTACTTGCCACCATTGCGCATCCTTCCATTTCGGTTTGTGAGGCCTCGTACATCACCTTCCTTCTTGATTCTTCCTCCTAACTTCGCAGAAGGTTTCTCTAATGGATGGTAGGGGTTCCTTCCAAGTATTCTCGCCTCCGACTTCATCCGATCGTAGTTCAAACTCGCCAGAATGAGTATACCCTTTCATTCTCTTCTCTTTGTGAAATTTCACACCGTCACCGTACACTCCCATTTATCCTCATGGCATAGATCCAGCTTCTTGCCGTAGGACACAATATCATTATAGTATGATGTAACATTCCCGTCCCCCGCTTTCGAGGCTCCACAGCTTTGGTTTTGATCTCATATATTTGAGATGAATTCTCCAAATCCGAGTACATTTCTTTCACCGCATCCCGTATATCCTTGGTCGATTTCAAGAACATGTGTGGTTTGGCAATGGTCAACTCCATACAAGCTTTATAAGCCGTGCCCTTACCATCGAGTCCTCGCATTTCCAAGTCTTGAACTTTGGATCGGTTTCGGTGGTTTGACCTCATCTCCAGTCAAATATCCCAATTTTCCCTTTCCATCAATGGTGAGTGTGATCCGTGCCCACTCGAGGTAATTCTTGCCATCTAGTTTTCTGGCAGGAAGTAGGATTGGACCCGAATTTTTTGAATGGTCATCGCTGGAGAGGAGTTGTGTCTCTGTTCCAGTCGATGATCCATCGGAGATGGTGCCCCCAGAGCTAGAGGTCCTTTCTCCGGTGAAAGCTGCCCGATAGTTCATCGGAATTATGTGCGGAAAAACGTTTTTGTGTGGGATATCTCTGATACCATGTTAAAAAGGAAGAAACCTTTTTAATTAAGGCTTCGATATTTTATTCATAGACTGGAATGAGGTATTTATACAATTAGACTTAGGAGTCTTGACTAGTTAGGTCTCTAGGTATGAATGAGATCCTAACAGAATCAGAAAATAAATATAAAAGTAAATGCCTCATATTACGGCTACAATCAAAAAATAATAAACAATAAAATCTCCACAAATCATGGCAACAAATCATAACAATTAATGACATCCTGGCAGAAGATCTTTTCTCAACAAAACACTATACGCTTCAACACGGCTTCTCAAGTGCGGGCCTGTAACAAACATCATGGGCTATCATAAACTTTGTTAAGAGATACATGGTTCAGACAAATAGAAAGAAAGAGGGATATTTTCTGATGATCCCTTTTACTACACTTTATTACTTTATATAGGAAAACACCCACACAATACATAGCCGTAACCCTATGGGCTTTCTTGCCCAACACGCCATAACCAAGTCGGTCTAAACCCTAGCCGTCACACACACATAATACAACGCACACACTATTTCATATTCTAACACTCCCCCTCAAGTTGGAGCGTGGGTGGAGCGTAGAGGTTATTCATGCCCAACTTGGAACAAATGAACTTCAACCGAATTCCCAACACAGGTTTTGTAAACACATCCGCCAACTGATCTCCGGTTCGAACAAACGGAGTACAAATCTCTTTAGAAAGCAGCTTCTCTCGAACGAAATGACAATCAACTTCAATATGCTTCGTTCGCTAATGGAATACAGGATTCGAGGCAATGTGCAGTGCAGCCTCATTATCACAATGTACCGGTATAAGATATGAAATGAGGAAGCCAACTTCTCTAAGAAAATACTTAATCCATGCCAACTCACAACAACCATTAGCCATGGCCCGATATCCCGCTTCTGCACTTGACCTGGACACAACAGGTTGCTTCTTACTCTTCCAAGTAACCAGATTACCACCCAAAAACGTACAATACCCTGACGTGGACCTTCTATCAGACGGGGAACCGGCCCAATCAGCATCTGTATAACCTTCAACTTTCAAATGTCCATTCGGCTTGTAAAGAATGCCATACCCTGGTGCCTTCTTCAAATATTTCAAAATATGTATAAGTGCGTCCCAGTGTGGTTGTCTAGGGCACTCCAAGAATTGACTCACCACACTTACCGCATATGCAATATCTGGCCTCGTAATGGTTAAGTAATTGAGGCGTCCCACTAGTCGTCTGTACCGACCAGGAGAATCAAGAATCTCTCCAACATCTTTTCGTAACTTCTGATTGGGATCCATAGGTGTATCTAACGGGCGACAACCAAGTAATCCGGTTTCCTGCAAAAGATCAAGCACATATTTTTTCTGGCACAAAAAGATCCCTGCACTTGATCTAGCTACTTCAATACCATGGAAATAACGTAGTTGCCCTAAATCTTTAGTATGAAATTGTCTACCCAAGAACTCTTTTAGCCGTGCAATGCCACGCTCATCATCCCCTTTAATCACAATGTCATCTACATATACAAGAAGAAAGATGGATCCGCATGTAGATCGTCTAAAAAATACGGAATAATCGGTCTGACATTGTCGTAATCCAAACTCCTTCACTTTTTTCTGAGAACTTACCAAACCAAGCACGTGGGGATTGCTTAAGGCCATACAATTCCTTACGTAACTGACATACATACCCAGACTCCCCCTGAGCAACAAACCCAGGAGGTTGCTCCATACAAACCTCTTCGTGTAAATCACCATGCAAAAAGGCATTCTTAACGTCGAGCTGATACAACTTCCACCTGAAATTAGCAGCAATAGACAAAACAATACGAATAGAAGGCATCTTAGCAACATGGGAAAAAGTCTCCACATAGTCAATGCCGTATGTCTGTGCGTAGCCCTTGGCTACCAACCGTGCCTTAAGGCGTTCAACTGTGCCATCAGAATGGTACTTAACAGTATAAACCCAATGACAACCAACAATAGTCTTACCAGTAGGAGCAGGGACAAGATCCCATGTACCATTATCCTGAAGGGCAGCCATTTCATCCTCCATAGCCATCCTCCAACCACTATGAGATAAAGCCTCCTGCAAAGTCTTAGGAACAAAAACATAAGCAACTACAGAAACAAATGATAAATATTGAGGAGAGAGGCGAGATGAGAAGAGACAAAATTACCAATAGGATGACGAGTGGTGGCGGACCTAGTGCGATGTGCAATAGGCCGAGTCATCAGGGTCAACGGATCCCCCCGGAAGAGAAGACTGAGCCGTGTCAGAAGCAGTGGTGGGACGGCGACGGGAATAGGTATGAATAATAGGAGGACGGTCCTCGTCAATGGGCAACGCAGGGAGGGGTGGATTGGTGAGGTGGTCCGTGGGCTAGGTCACGATTGGAGGATCAAGAAATGATGCGTCTTGTAAAGGAGTAGGAAAATACGGTGATGACTCATCAAACGTAACATCAGCGGAAACAAAATATCGACGAAGGGTGGGACTAAAACACAGATAACCTTTCTGGATGCGAGAATAGCCCAAAAAGATGCACTTTGTGGCACGGGGATCAAACTTATTGTGACCAGGGCCAAGGTTGTGGGCATAACAAATGCACCCAAATATTTTAATAGGCACAGTAAAGGGCTGGCCGGAGGGATACAAAATTGAGAAGGGTGATTGACCTTCAAGATTTTTGGTAGGCATACGATTAATGAGGTAACACGAATAAGTACAGCATCACTCCAAAAGTGTTTAGGAACATTCATATAAATCATCAAGGTATGGGCAACATCAATGAGGTGACGGTTTTTACGTTCCGCCACTCCATTTTGTTGAGGTGTATATGTACATGAAGACTCATGAATAATACCGTGGTTAGAAAGATATTGGGAAAATTGGTGCTTATACTTTCGAGCATTATCGGTACGAACGACATGAATTTGTGTACCAAACTGATTTTTAACTTCTTGGTGAAACAAATGGAAACAATCAACAAGTTCGGTTCGAGATTATAGCAAATATAGCTTGTCATACGAGAATGATCATCCACAAAGGTAATAACATATCAAAATTTATTAGAAGTAATATGAAACGGACCCCATGTATCGGAGTGAACAAGTTTAAAGGGAACATCCCTTCTCTTATTGACACTAGTTTTGAAAGATGACCTACAGTGCTTTACTAATTTGACAGGCTTCACAACTCAAAGACTCCAAGTGATTGATTCCCTCAATTTGCTTTTTCAGAACAGCTAAGGACGGTTGACCTAACCGGCAATGCCACTCCATAGGAGATAACCTTGCTTTTAACGCAGCTTGGTTAAAGGAATCATCAAAAGTGTAGAGGTCTCCTACTTCATGACACGTACCAATCTTCTTCGTTTGGAGATCCTGCAATAAACATGAATTAGGGAAAAAAGTAACTGAGCAATTCAAATCTTTAGTCAAACGATTCACAGATATGAGATTATATGGAAATTCAGGGAGATGTAAGGAATGAGGAAGATGAATGACATAATTGAGTGAGATTGTGCCAATGCCCACAACTTGAGCCGTGGAACCATTGGCCAAAGTAACAGTCTTCGGGGTGATTAATTTGTGATATTCAGAAAAACAAGATGATGACAAACCAGACATATGATCAGTGGCTCCAGAATCAAGGATCCACTGGGGTCGTTTGGAGAGAAGACCTGAGGAGACTTTATCTGTTTGAGTCAGGTTGGCCATAGAGGCTGCCATGTCTGCCCTCTCACTCTTCAATTTTTTATACTCCTCCTTAGAAATTGTAATTTGATCACTTTCCTGAGCGAATGAGCCTGAGATTGAAAATTGGCGGGTTTTCCGTGAAGATCCCAACAATTATCAATATTGTGATTCGTTCTGCCACAATGATCACACTTAAGTGATCCTCTTCCACCTCGGCCCCCACGTGCTCCACCACGAGAATTGCCCCGACCACCACGGATCGACCATCCACCTCGGCCGCCTCTACCTGCATTAAAATCAGCCTGAAAAGCAGCCTTTTCCTCAACAATTTCCTCGATTTCTTGAGATCGGGAACCTTTATGATTGATGGTCATGCGCTGCAACCTAGAGAACACTTTTGGTATAGTAGGAAGTTGGGTCCCGCCGAGAATTTGTGCACGAACTGGTTCGAATTCAGGCTTTAATCCCGAGAGAAACCGGATTACATCCGTATCATTCCTTTGTTTCTCCATAGCACTCACATCGGCTGATAAAGGTTGATACATATTCCTTTCTTCACAAATACTCATGACTTGGGAGTAGTAATCTTCCAAACTTTGATTTCCCTGTTCCAACTGGAAATACTGTTTGCAAACATCATACACACGTGACAAATTTTCGGAACCAGAATACATGTGACGCAGCCTAGACCGGATGTCTTTGGCTGAATTCAAATACAAAAGGGTCGAGCTGATATTTGGCTCAATACTGTTCAGCATCAAGGACATAATTTGTGCATCATCTTGACGCCAAGATGAAGCCCTCGGGTCATCCTTTCCTGCCCTATCTTTTGACGAGATGATGATCCCCTTACCAGTCAAGTGTATCTCGATGGATCGGGACCATAACGTGTAGTTTTTACCATTTAACCTATAACCGAAGTGGCTGCTGTTGGTGCCGACATCGGACTGAATAAACTGGGATTGGAGTCAGCTTTGATCTCCATCCTGGAACGAAGATAAGCCGTTTTTTTTTTGGCGGCTGAAGGGTTTTCAGATCAAAGGGTGAAAAGTGGGTGTAAGGGGCTCCGATACCATGTTAAGAGATACACGGTTCAGACAAATAGAAAGAAAGAGGGATATTTTCTGATGATCCCTTTTACTACACTTTATTACTTTATATAGGAAAACACCCACACAATACATAGCCATAACCCTAATGGGCTTTCTTGCCCAACACGCCATAACCAAGTCGGTCTAAACCCTAGCCATCACACACACATAATACAACGCACACACTATTTCATATCTAACAAACTTCATATAAACTGCACAACAAGGCCAATAAGAGGCCCAACACTTGACAATATGAACGAGGAGGAAGTGGAGACAGATAGGTTTAATCCTCCCACGACCTAGTGCTCTTATATCATGTTGAATTTATCATCTCTCCCCCCCGAAACTTAAGTTGTTGGGGTTTGTAAGTAATTCAAATACTGTATGATTGGAATACTATACGGTTCAACAATTTATGATCGCAACGGTTCAAAGCAGGGTACCTTTGGGTTTGTCTTGAGAGAGTGGGATAAAAAGTTAAAGCCCTGAGGTTTTTGTGTGCAGGTACTTTTGTAGCTTGCCATACTTATTGTGGAAAACGCCATTTCCTACATTAATACGGTACGTATGCGTTGTTTTTAGTCATCCATCATTTTGTGTATGGTTTTAAGACTTTTCATAATTACTTTTCCTGTTTCTTCTTCTTGTTGTTGTTATAACAGCTTGATATTATTTGGGGTGGTGGAGTTGTGCTGGAATGTTTATCCTTCAAATATGTATTCGTCCGGCGTGCTTCTCCTAGCCCACATATTGATCTTATGGGGTCTTTGGAGTGCTCCTTGTGAATATCCATACGTGGATGATGGCACATATGCTCCTGCAAAATTGTCGGCGAAAAGGAAGAGCAAATGAAGCCAGCCATCCATCCATCCGGCTGGTCGGTTAAGTAGTAAGTAATCATGGCGGGGAGAAATTTCAATGTTGTACCAAGTGGTGGGATAGATATGACGTATCTTACTCACACCTAGATATTTTTACCATGTGAAAAGATAGTAAAAAAATGGTTGCAAATTACTATCATGTCCATCCATTTCATTCAACGGTTATGGAAAGGGGCTATATTTGTTGAGGGAAAAGTTGAATGGATTTTTCTGACATGTGTTAATCTATAGGAGGAGGATTAAAATGGAATAGAAATTTGCTTCTTTTTGTCTTGAAAATTTTATACAAGCCAAGCCAAGCCAAGCCAAGGTATGATGATATTATAATGCCGCCCCCATGGTTAGAGTATAATAGCCATAAAGTCTAAACTACTAGAGAGAGAGAGAGAGGAAAAAAAAAAAAAACAACAGGAGTGAAATATTTTGGATAAGAAACTAGTACCAAGTATAATACTCCTATTATACAAAGTTGGTGCTAGTTTGTTCATATAAAAAGGTATAAGGTTTACAAAATTTGTTTTAAGAAACGAGACACAGAAATTCAATAATTAACGGACCTAACTTCATTAGGTGTATGATTTTTGTGAGTCCGATATAAAATTTGCATATTTTATTGTCATCAAATCCAAATGGAATAAATCCCTCTCATAAATTATACACCATCAAGAAATTCAAAATTATTAAGGGTATGCCGTGTTTTCTGGTAGCTGATTGTTTGCCAGGTGCTTCATATCATACGGTAATTATTAAATAATCAAAAACTAGTATTTTATTTTCAAACCATGCAACAGTCCTTTTTGAAGATCTCGAGTTGAATAATTTTGAACAGTCAGCAGCAGGTACATCAATTTATCCATTTCACCCCAACTTCTTACACCGCTAATTACCTTTCTTATTTGTCAGTCAGGAACTCTATCCCTATCATCCCTTGTAATACATACTTTACGCATACGAGCTAAGTATCCTTCCAAAATATATATATATATATATGTGTTTTTTTAGACTTTACCAACATAACGCTCTAGTTTTAAAACGAAGAAAAAACTATTTACTGTGTCGATAACACTTTCATGATAAGAAATGGTAAGTGAAGAAGATATGGAAGAGCTAGGTGGGTACCTCAAGGAAAAAAGAATGTTTAAAAACCAAGGGATCAAATTAGCTCCAAGAAAACATAGCAATTATTATACATTAAAAGAGAAAATATCATTACAAGGCCAAAATAATGATCGATCAAAATACAGCAAAATAAATACTCAGTCATTAATGTAACATCCCTTCTCATCATGAGAATTGAGAAGAAAGAAAGCGCTCTCAACTCCGGCAACGAGTAATGGCGCTGCAGCCACGGGTATACGGATTCGCCGGAGCTCCGGGCTGGCAGTTGTAGTAAGACGCACCACGTCGAGAGCAGGGTACAGTGTTCCTCTGCAAAGCACCGTAGCTTATGTAACCCGAATTACCTAACATCCTCCTCTTGTTGCTTTCCGAGTCCAAGGCGAATTCCTCCCCGCCGGCCGCCATGCAATCAGCTATCGAACGGCCGGGGCCACAGGCTGCTGCTGTTTTCATGGACATAAAGCTCCAGTCTTCCTCTCGGCCTCCAGCTCCGACGTCGACGACGCCGGCTTCGACGTAGTAGATCAGGCCAGCTGCCAGAAGTACTATGGAGAAAACAATGAGGCGGAGTTGGAGAGAGGAAGAATTTGCCATTTTATCGACGTCGACAGAGTGAATTGAAGGTCTCTCTTTTTTTTTCTTTTCTTTTTCTTTCTTTCTTTTGGGTAGATAAAATTTTCTTTTGATTAAAAAAAAAAAGTAGTACTACTTGGGAGGGAGTGAGAGAGTTTCTTGTTTAACAAACAAATATATACTTACTTACTATAAATAAAATAAAATAAATAAAAAATAAAGAATTATTATTTAATATATAAAGAAGGGCGGCATCCATGGGGAGAAGGATTCAACCGTTGAGAGGGAGGTATCGATGAAATGGCTAAAATGTACTTCCTCCGTCTCATAATATAAGGTCGTTTGACTATTTCACACATTTAAGAAAATCTAATAAATAAGTTACTTTTTAAAATTTAAATGTAAAAAATTGTATTATTTTCTGGGATTAACTAATAATATTGTATTGTTTAGTATGAAAGTGAAAATAATACAATTAATATTGTATTGGAATGTGAGAAGGATTTATATTTTAAGACACCACAAAAAAATTAAAAAGACTTATATTGCGGGACAGAGGGAGTACCTATTTAATTACGACGAGACACTCCACTTTGTTTTTGTAAGAGCAATGGTTCGATTTGTTATCTCATTACTTAGATTTCATTGTTTATTTGATGCCCATTTTTGTTTTCGTTTTCTTTAATCGATACACATTTTGATCTTATATTAAATAATATCCACCTCTTAAAATATAAGTTATTACATGTAATAAAAGAAATTTAATGAACGTTACAAATTCTAAAGCAAAATGACCAAAATATCATTTGACCAAAACGACAAAAATGACCAAAAGATAATGAAAAAATTAATAAATGTTTCATTGTTTCAGGTAAAATGAGTTATGTAACGTAATGAAACAAATTTAATGATAGACATATGAATTTTGAAATGTGACAAGGGTAATTTCATCCTTTAAGGTGTTTTTTTAAAAATCTTTTTTCATCATTTTTTCAATCTACTTGTCTTTTTTTTGACAAATTTTTCTCCATTTTTACCCTTTTATAACCATTATCCCTAAATTATGAAACTACATAAACATGAATAGTAGAAGAGATATAGTAACACTGCTGGCATCATAAAAATTAGTAAAATGTAATATTTTGTTGGAGTAAAGTTGAAAATTAGGACAAACATGAGTAAATTATGAATTGAATGGTTATTGTCAGTTTTACCAGTTCAATTTGGGTCTTCATTGTTTACCTTTTTGAAGTTTTCCAAACCTACCAAAAGAAAATGATTTGAATTTGATTTTGATTTGCCCAAAAACAAAACAAATGCCTTTCAAAAAACAAAAAACAAAACAAAAAAATGTGTAAAGACTAAGCTCCTTCATCCATTTGTCTCGTGACACCAAAAGCTGACGACAGAAATTCAAAACCATACCTTTTAGAAAAAAAAAAAGGTTTCCCATTTATTTCGTCATTCCATATGGACACTGTTAAGCAAAAGTCATATATATATATATACTAGTATTTTCACAGCGTGCAATTATGCCCACTGCAGGTATGGATGATTGTGGCCGTCTGGTTATGTAGTGTTGATGGTGAAGCGTAACATGATATAATAAGGGAGATATTTGCTACATAAGAGATCATTGTAAATATTTGAGAAACGGGAAACAACCAGCCCTTTAATACACAGGAGTTGATAATGTATATTAGGCAATAGGCATCCAATGCCCTATTGTATGCAATATTAAACAAAAGATATCCCTACAAGCCTTAAAAGCGACGTAGCGATCTCGTTGAATGAATTACTAAAGTGGAAAAATAAAGTTGGGAATGAGTTCTCTACAATTCTTTAAATGCCATGTCCTCTTTCAATAGTGTGTTGTTCATGAAGTGCATTGGTCTTTATTTCAAGGATAGACTGCGTTGGAATTGATAAGAATAGATAGCTATAGTTAAGGATAATTCAAAAGGAGATGAGCATCATGCTTTAATTCACCGATCACTAACTAAAGCATTACTATGGAAGAAATAGTACATAAGTTTCCAGTATTGCGGGTGTATTAAGTTTGTGTTGTCTTGATATTTAATGTGTTTTGTCACGGTTTCAAGAGTTTGTAACGTAATGGATATCCATGAACATCCCATTTTACACCGGGAATCGAAAAAATTGAAAGCCATGGCAATCAAAAATTTTAAAAAAACGTAAGAAGCGTAAATGATCCCGGAGAAGAAAGCGTAATATAAACGATATTAGATTATGTAAAAAAGCTACGAAGAAAGAAAAGAAAACACAAAAATATACAATAACGAAAAAATAACACAACACAACACAAAAAAAAAAAAAATAAACAAAAATAAAAAAAATAAAAAATAAAAAGGTGCCACGTGTCAGGCCCACAATAGTACCATATCGTAAGGAAACGTACACTGGAAATCGAAAAAGTTCAAAATCACGGCAATACACACCGATGTTTTCACGTAAAAAAGATTCTAGACTTTTATCATCATAATTAATGAAATATAATTAATGACATTTAATCATCATAAAAAAAAAAAAAAAGTGCTACGTGTCCTCTCTTCCTTCCTCTCCCCTTCGATCTAGGAAAAAAATAAAAAACCGGAGGCGGTTTTTGAGGTCGTTCGGAAGAGGTCGTTTAGAGGCGGTTGATGAGGTCGTTCGGACACACACACACACACACACACACACACACACATATATATATATATATATATATATATGTGTGTGTGTGTGTGTGTGTGTGTGTGTGTGTGATCTAGAAAAAAAAAAAAAAAAAACACCTCTCCTCAGAAAATACTATGTCCTGTGCTGCAAGTTGGGTTATCGCTCAATAAGCATATATGGGGGGTTCCAATTCATTGGGTTCATATTGAGTCGGAGGACGCCTTCCGGATCGGAGGACCTTGTTCGGATCGGAGAAAAAAAAATCGGAGACGGTTTCGGAGGTCGGTCGGAGGCGGTTTCGGAGGTCGTTCGGACACACAAACATATCGTAGAGGATATATGACATGATATATAGATTTGATTTTGAGAAAGAAAAAAAAAAGGAAAAAATACCCTTCCTCAGAAAATCCTATGTCTAGTGCTGCAAGCTGGGTTTTCGCTCAATAAGCATATAGGGGGAGGTTTTCAATTCATCGGGTTCATATTGAGTCGGAGGACGTCGTTCGGATCGGAGGACATCGTTCGGACACACGGAGGACGTCGATCGGATCGGAAGATGTCCTCGTTCAGATCGGAGGACATCGTTCGGACACACGGAGGACGGGCTCATTCGGATCGGAGGACATCGGAGGACATCGTTCGGACACACGGACGACGGCCTCGTTCGGATCGGAAGACGTTCGGACACACGGAGGATGTCCTCGTTCGGATCGGAGGACAGCGTTCGGATCGGAGGACGGCCTCTTTCGGACACACGGAGAACGTTCTCGTTCGCATCGGAGGATATCGATCGTTCGGACCCACGGATGACGTCCTCGTTCGGATCGCAGGACACGGAGGACGTCCTCGTTCGGATCGGAGGACGCCATCTTTCGGATCGGAGGATGTTCGGACACACGGAGGACGTCCTCGTTCGGGATCGGAGGACATCGCTCGGACACACGGAGGCCGTCCTCGTTCGGAGATCGGAGGATGTCTTCGTTCGGATTGGAGGACGGCCTCTTTCGGACGCATGGAGAATGTCCTCGTTCGCATCGGAGGACATCGATCATTCGGACACAAGGATGACGTCCTCGTTCGGATCGGAGGACTCCATCTTTCGGATCGGAGGACGTTCGGACACACGGAAGACGTCCTCGTTCGAGATCGGAAGACATCGCTCGGACACACGGAGGCCGTCCCCGTTCGGAGATCGGAGGTTGTCTTCGTTCGAATCGGAGGACGGCCTCTTTCGGACACACGGAGAATGTCCTCGTTCGCATCGGAGGACATCGATCGTTCGGACACAAGGAGGACGTCCTCGTTCGGATCGGAGGACTCCATCTTTCGGATCGGAGGACGTTCGGACACACGGAGGACGTCCTCGTTCGGGATCGGAGGACATCGCTCGGACACACGGAGGCCGTCCTCGTTCGGAGATCGGAGGTTGTCTTCGTTCGGATCGGAGGACGGCCTCTTTCGGACACACGGAGAATGTCCTCGTTCGCATCGGAGGACATCGGTATCGTTCGGACTCACGGAGACGTCCTTGTTCAGATCGGAGGACATGGTGTGTCCGTCCTCGTTCGGATCGGAGGACATCGGTATCGTTCGGACTCACGGAGGACGTCCTTGTTCAGATCGGAGGACATGGTTCGGACACACAGAGGACGAGCAAGTTCAGATCGGAGGACATCGTTCGGATCAGAGGACATTCGGACACACGGAGGACGGCCTCGTTCGGATCGGACCTCGTTCGGATCGGAGGACGTCGTTGGGACACACGGAGGACATCGTTCGGACACACGGAGGATGTCCTCGTTCGCATCAGAAGACATCGATCGTTCGGACATACGGACGAAGTCCTCGTTCGGATCGGAGGACATCGTTCGGACACACTGAGGACGTCCTCGTTCGGATCGGAGGACGTCGTTGGGACACACGGAGGACATCGTTCGGACACACGGAGGATGTCC
Organism: Gentiana straminea; assembly: GCA_036785695.1. NCBI lineage: Eukaryota > Viridiplantae > Streptophyta > Magnoliopsida > Gentianales > Gentianaceae > Gentiana > Gentiana straminea. The sequence goes on from JAVUPR010000061.1 coordinate 5,015,964, forward strand.
TCGTTCGCATCATACGACATCGATCATTCGGACATACGGAGGAAGTCCTCGTTCGGATCGGAGGACATCGTTCGGACACACGGAGGTCGTCCTCGTTCGGATCGGTGGACGTCCTCGTTTGGATCGGAGGACATTGTGATCGTTCGGACACACGGAGGATGTCCTCGTTCGGATCGGAGGACATCGTTCGGACACACCTAGGACGTTCTCGTTCGGAGGACCTAATTTGGAGGACGTCGTTCGGACACACCAACATATCAGAGGACATCCTCGTTCGGACACACAAACATATCGTAGATCCAATCCTCAGAAATCTTTATGTCTAGTGCTGCAAGTTGGGTTATCGCTCAATAAGCCTATATGGGGGGTTCCCATTCATTGGGTTTATATTGAGTCGGAGGACGTCTTTCGGATCGGAGGACATCGTTTGGACCCACGGAGGACACCGTTCGGACACACGGAGGACGTCCTTAGTCGGATCGGAAGACATCGTTCGGACATTCGGAGGACGTCTTCGTTCAGATGTTGTTCGGAGGTTGTCTTCCGTAGAAAAAAGTTCTCCACTCCTCAGAAATCCAATGTCTAGTGCCGCAATTTGGGTTCTAGCTTAATAAGCCTATATGTGGGGAAGGTGATGAGGCCGTCCGGACATGTTTTCAAGGTGAGCTGGGCATTGCTCTAGTCTTCTTTCGGGCACTCTGCGGGCGTCCTCATTCAGATAGGAGGACATCGTTCGGAGACTTGGATTCTTTGTTCGGAGAACCCAATTCGGAGGACGTCGCTTGGACACACTAAAATATCGGAGGATACAATCAACCCCTTGTCTTTGTATTAGATAGCAGGATATTAGGGGGAAAAAAACTAAAAAAAAAACTAAAATGGAAAAAAAAAATAAAAAAAAAATAAAAAAGTAGCCTATGGGAAAAACAAACTTAAAAAAACTAAAATGAAAAAAAAAATAAAAAAATGACACGTGTCGGCCTATGGGGCCTTGCCCCTTCTCTTTGTATAAATAAGTACTAGTGGTAGAGTATGCCGTGCAAGGCACGGCATGCCCCTTCCAAATAATTTATATTCAGTAATGTCTTTACAAGGTTCTTTCCATTACTGAGGAAAGCATACAGCATGGCCATGCTAAATGGGCTAAATGGGTTATAAGTATACAAAACCTAATACTGTGTAAACAAAATATAAATTTAAGCACAACACATATTAAAGGATGAAATTTAGCCCCCACCTAATATACCTAGCATTGTGATGTCAATCATTTGGGACTTGATGACAATAAGGTTCTGAACTTTATAGAATGAGAGAAGTCTCTCTTAAATCGATGGAGCCGCACTATCAACGTAATATTGTGTGAAGAAGCTAAAATTTCTTCAATTATGAATGAACATCCTCCACATCATCCTTAGTCTAAATCAACTATTTCTTTCGCACAAGTCGTGATTGTTGTTGAAATTTCAACAGTGTTATTTTCTTGGGAGTACAGTGAATAATAGCTGATCTGGCTAAAGTGGTATTAGTATTAGAGAACACGTCCGAGTAAACATAAATCTTGAAAATCAGGTACTTCTTTGTCATTGCACCTCTAATAAGTCTATGAAAATACCTAATGTAGCAAACAAAATGCTTGTTTGCCAAACCAGGCCTCCAACTCAGCTACCACTAAACAAAACATCTTCTCCCAGTTTGAGAATATGAACATCATGAAAGTTGAACAATGTATTAAAACTACAAACCAATAAGTTCCGCGGAGCTACAATAGGCATTCCGCGATAGCCCAAAAGTGGGGTATGCACTCATATGAACATAATATAGGAAGGTAGTTCATAATCATAACTGATTCAAAGGAAATGAATTTTCAACATGTTAATCTGACCAAGTTACTTCACTGGAAAAAACACAAATAACTATAATATCAATATACAAGACACCAAAAACTCTAAAAGGAGTAAACAAAAGTCACGAAAATAATACACTAAAAGATCAAGTTGTCATTTGGTTCACCTCTATTATTTCAATTCATGAATATAAAACACCACTGAACAAACTACTCTTTCACAATGAATATGTTTTGCGTATTTAGTTTACTGTTATGTATATTCAACTGATATCACAAATGAAGGCAAAACTGGGCCATATAGATGCATGAAAATTCACAAGTACCTCTTCTTTAGCAAAAATTCTTTTACAGCTTCAAATGAAAGCACCAAACTCCTGACTCGTGTGGCAACTCTGGAAAAGTTAACTTATTCACCCAACATGTAACAAATAACCTGCAAAGAACAAATAAATTGCTTATATTAACAAACATACACATTTACATTACTGTGTACCTTATTTAGCAGCAACATTAACATTATACTCAACAACACATGAATCTTAAATTATGAATCTTACATTATGTACATTGTCGATGACATATGCAACATGAATGTCTTGGTGTATTAATGTTTAAAGTGTTGCAGATTCTTACTACACACTTTAAGCATATCTGGCATTTTAGTTGTTCTGATCAACACATATTAATCTCAACTGCATGTTTGTCATCTAACCAACATGGATACATAACTAAAACAATTGAAGGTTGTTCATGTCCTCTGTTTTTGGCTATAATATTATTGTGTTTGCTTCATCTAAGTTAAGTGTTTTAAGTTGTTTTATTTGAACTAAAACAAAAAGCTTTCAACGATAAATAAAAATGAAGCGACTATTATGAAGGCATGCTTTACGAATGATGCATATGAGGAATACCTGATAAGCTTTTCAATCCAACAAAACATTTTCCTTATATGACATTTTTATTCCATGACCCATGACACCATCAACGAAACTGTATCGTAACACAAACACAGACAAATAAAATTACCCAAGTATTAGGAAAAAAGGAACCAGGAGCTTTGAGGTGCATAAGTGCAACAGACCATACGGCGACACAATACCTTCATACACATAATTTAAAGATGAGCGTCCGTACATAGTTGTATCAACAGGGTATAGGCAAAGCCTTCTTTGAAGAGATCAATGGAACCTTTTCTTTACGAACCATGGGTGTGTATTCTGGTCAACTTTTATGGGACTGTTATCTGTTAATGCTTCAAATCCAAAGCAGAGGAGTTCAGAGAACCTACATCCTACTAATTTCATCAAGTTTTTTGCGATTCCAAAACCAAAAAAAACAGAGAGATGTTCTTAGTAATAAAAATTGAACAACAAGATGGATGACATATATTGAACGATAAAAAAATAATTAAATGGAAGAGCAAAAATGAATGAGCTGCAATAAAAAGGTCATCGGCCATCAATGGGATCAACAAATGTATCACTATTTGCTTATTGTGTGCTACTGCAAAATATAAGTCATTGCATAGTACAACATGGAGATCTATTGAATTAACAACTCACCCAAAGGACAAAACTCAATTAAAATCCTTCAGCTCCGAGCTTCTCCCACTCGACCACCGAAACAGAAAAAATGAACAGTATTATAAAAAACAAAATACTGTATGAGTAAAGAAATGGATGCATTTGAGGAAGCTTTCAACGACAAATAAAAGAAGGAAGCGACTATTATGGTGTGCTTTACAATTGATGCATATGAGGAATACCTGACAAGAAGCCTTTCAGTCCAACAAAGCATTTCCGTTTCGTATATGACATTTTTATTCAATGACCCATTACACCGTCAACAAACCCGAGCTTGTATCATAACACACACAAAATAAACAATTATCCCAAAGTTGGAAACAACAAAGGAACCCGGAGCTTTAAAATTATAGTTTTTTGTATCTATCCCAATCACTTACAAACAATCTAATATATTCTGCAATATGAAGAAAGTTAGATCCAATACTCAAGATGGAAATGCAGAAAAGCAAAATATCATACAGCAACACAATACCTCCATACACATAAATTGAAGATGAGCATCCATACATATTTGAATCTTCTTTGCAGAGATCAATGAAACATTTTCTTTACAAACCATGGGGTGCAAGCTACTAACTTTTATGGGACTGCTACTGCTACAAATCCAATGCGGGAGAGCTCAAAGAACCTGCATCTACTTAATTTGTCAAGTTTTATCGAATCCAGAGTAAGATTCAAATTAACCAGAGAACAAGTTCTTAGTTGTCAAAAATCAACAGAGAAAGTGGATGACAGATATTGAACGATAACAAAATAATTGAATGGAAGTGCGAAAATGAATGATATGCAATAAGAAGCCCGTCGTTCATCAATGGCATCAGGAAATGCGATATCACTCTTTGCTTATCAAGCTGTGCTAGTACATCCCTTCAAAAAAAGGTGTGCTAGTACAATACGCCATTGCATAGTAAAATATGAAAATCTAAAGAATAAACAACTCACCCCAAAGGAGAAAACCTCTACAAAAATCCTTCACATTCAGGTAGTTTTGTATATCTGTCACATGAAAACTGAAATAGAAAAAAGAGCAAAATTACCAAATACATAATATTTTATGATTACAGCAACGGAACAGAGCAATCAAAAAAAATTGATGACATTGGCTGTTGTTTAGGTTTTATGTATATGTAGTAGTAGTAGTGTTCTTACCGATTAGATGGCGTTCATCTAGATGCCCTCAGATCCTCCCATTTATTCTTGAAGAAAAGGTAATTTTTTGCAGAAAAACAGAGAATTTGCTGGGTTTTTGGAGGATAAAAGGAAACTGGAGAGATCGTTAATCAATAAAATAGATTTATTGTGAAGAAGATAGCTTTTTCGTTGGACCCAAAAGTCAGAAAAGCGACGGTAGTGAGTCTGGTGACAAGTGAATCAACGAAGATTTGTTTATGGGAAGAAGGGAAGACTTTCTTGGTGAGCTCCTACACGGCATCACAGCTGTAAACTGAGCAATATTAAAAATTAAAAATTAAAAAAAAAAAGAGAAAAGAACGAGATATAATGGAGCTTTGACAGGTGGCATGCGTGGAGGCTTTCTCAAGTCCTCAAAAGACTGTCGTGGCTGCTTGTGGTGTCTTCAAGCTTTACAATTTTATAGGTAGTTGGATAAGATATATATATATACTAGTATGAAACCCGTGCAATGCACGGGACAATGTAAAATTTCAAATTAAACAGTAGAGGAAAAATGACAACATAAATTAAGGAAAAATATTGTTTTTGTATTTGAAACTTATGAATAAATATTTACATTTCTCATGTCAGTTATTGCTCATAAAATACGTTTCACGACCATAATTCAGCCACCGAAATTGAACATTAGTTTAGCGAATTCAACATTTCCAAGAATTTAATTAATCTATGTCATCAAAAATAATCCTCATCTACAAATTCCGACCAAAAATAATATTCAGTACACCACATTAGCCCCACTTGAGCTATAACATTATTGACTATGTTTTTGAGTTCCAACACCATCTACACTATGTTGGACCTGATTATGACCACATCGATCCTTGTCCAGTGAATAAATCGCCACCTCCCAGACATTGCACCATACACCAATCAAGTACTGGCACTCAAAACAAAACATAAACATTAGTGCTCAGGTAATTCTTAACAACCCTCACTTGAGCTTATTTTAAAGAATAACATACCTAAGCTACATCTACCTTATTTGGAACATTAATCTAAGTGATCCAAAAAAAATAGATACATCTTTTGCAACACATTCCCGAGAGACCGGTTTGGGATAAAGACAAAATTATTTTACAAAAAAAAAATTTAAAAAAAAAATAGAGAGGGAAATAGTAATAGAGCATCATCAAATAAATAATGGGCTCAGATTGCTGATGAACAATGGTTGCATTTATAGAGATTTTGCACAAATTAAGAGATGTACCGGAACCAATGGCCTGAGATGTCTCCACAACAGAATGCTCAACAGAAGCTACACCAGAACCATCAATCACAACATTACTTCCATCTTCTGTCTCTCACTCTGTATGGCAGGATTTGCATATATAATCCAAATATAAACCACAAATCCGAGATTAGAAGTAGTCAGTAGCATCTTTCAAAGCCAATTAGAAAAACCTACAATGACAAAGGCAGCTGAAACTAATTTTAACAGGAAAGAAGCATTATCCAAAAAACAAAAAGACAACAGGGTTAGTAGATGTTACATAGAAAAAACTTACAAAGTAACCAACTACGAAGGTAAAAAAAATCAATATAGCCAACTCACAGTAAAAGCCAAAAATATGATATTCTTCATCCCCAACCGCAAGAATACAACAAAAATATTGAAGACTATTTAGCAATCATGGAGAACAACAGAGAGGAAACAAAATAGAAATGTTATACCTGTCAAATGTCATCCTCCGATTGACTCGACCACCGGAATCGCATCCCCAAATTCTGATGAATGCGTCCTCATTTTGATGGCTTTTGAAAACCCAAATGGCCATTGAAAGTAAACGAAGATGTAAAATGAGAAAGAGATATTGAAACTCCACACACTGTTGGTCTCCGCCATAACCGCAACCGTCTGTACACACCGAACAAAACCACTTGTATTATATTACTGTAATGAAGAGAGAAACTGAAAGTAGTACAAAGATATTATGTAGCAGTAGTACCTGAGTCACGTTATACATGCACACATATACCCAAATTCAAATTATTTTCGTAATCATACAATTACTATATATATATATATATATATATATATATATATATATATATATATATAATAATCAAAGGATTACAGCATTTTTATTGAAGATGGGTGGTGGTTCAATATCTCTATGTAGTCTTACGCAGCTTACTTGCATCATAACCTTCTTCTTCTGCTATTTGCACTATGTAATTGTATACATTCTCATCTATCTCTATCTTCTTACTTAGTATCTGCACCACACAAATAAAAGAAACCCCAATTAATTAAAATCATGTTAAACACAACTTAATTACTATCACAAAATCAAAGTGCTAATGAAACGTCACAAAAAGCTTAACAAATCATCTCAAAAAAAAGCGCAGGAAGAAATTGAAGAGAAAAAGAGAAAGGATACATACGAATAAACTCGTCCGAGTCGGCTCACCAAGCAAAGCATACTGATAATCATCATCAACATACAAAACCCAGTAATTTCCAGGGACAGGGACAACATTAAATGATGAGGCCAAATGATGAGGCCAAATGATGAGGCCAGTCTTACTTGAAATTTGAAGGCCTGCCAAAAGCTTGAAGAAGCTTTAATAATCATGTCACTTCATTCAAAATCCTAAGTAATAGAGATATTCGTTAAACCACCAAATGCACCGTGCCAAAAAAAATCCTAAGTAACAGAGATATTCATTAAAATATATTTCTTAAAGCATCAGGTCGGACAATGTTCTCCACTTTCTCCAGAGGAGCCTTGGATTTATGAGGCGCAAGGAGAGATGCATCATCCGAATCTTCTAGGTTTTAGATTGGCCTACGATTTGAACGAACTCGAAGCCTCTCCACCAAAGCCATCATCTGCAACACAAAAGAAAAAACTCACTTGCAAATATACAGCAGCAACAACACTATTAATATAGATAAAAGGTATTTGGAAGAAGGCAAATTCAGTTCATTCAACGGGAGCATGAATTCAAGGGAGAAAATATAATCAATTACTCAGCGTAAAAAAAGATTTTAAAAAAAATTGAATGCAAGGAGGAAGAGGAAAAGCCATTACCATCCAGAGGTAAGGATTTTCGGTAAAGCTTTCTCCACTCATAATTTAAATCTGCAAATTTAATCAAAACAAAGCATTACAACATCCACATCGAATCCGAACCCCAAAAAGTTAAGCATAGAAAGACCAATTCCATCCTTAACCTAAACTAAACGAACATTGAAAACCCATTTAATAAATTACTACAAATTTATGATTAAGAATAACAAAAAAAGGAAAAAGATGCAACCTTGCCTATGGAGTACCAATACCAAGCAAATGAAGAATCACCAAGGATCTGAATAATACTTTATCCTCCCACCAAGAGCACCTCTTAGACACCTGAATAGACATGAAAAAATCATTGTTACGCAAAAATCTGAAAAGATGACAAACCAAATGAAAATAAGCACAAAAACGGACCTATAAAGAAGAGGGCTTTGCTTGTCGCCGCCACTATCTATGCTACGTTCGAAATATTATAGACAGAAAAATAAACCAAAAATGGATCTGCTTGGCTGCACAATTGAACAATTTCGCTGGGGAAGAAAAATACGGAGATGAATTCTGACGAGGGTCGGATTAGCCCTCGCCACGTGTCATCTTTATATCGGCTAACCATTAATGGAAGACAGAGAATTAATAGCTAATAAAAAGCGGGGCCCTAGAGTTTAACCAAGAAAGCCGACCCGAACCCCGCGTGGGAGGTCGGCTCGGCTTGTCTCTACTTACCACCGCGCGGGTCGGCTCGGTAAGAGTGGAGGCCGGGTAATGCAAAGATACAGTCGAGATGGCCCGGGGGCTCGACACGGGTCGGCCGTAGCCTTCCTTATTCGTATTTGACACACATGCTTAATAATATCGGATAAACAAGGAAAGAATCATAGGTCATAATGATCGTAATCTCGACATTAAATATGTCTATAATTATCTCTAAATTAGGGGGATTTATGCGTGTTAATCCTTAGGGAAATAATAATAATAATAATAATAATATAATTCCTTGCGGGACAAGGAAAGGGATAAATCGTTCCCTATATAAACAACCCTGAGAACTACGGAGCGATTCCCGAAATGAACGGGATACGTAGGCAACTCGAGAGAAATAACTCAAGCTCGTCTAAAATCACCCAAAAAAACCATCCTCGTTCATATTACCCTAGATTAAACGGCCCGGATTATTACTAGACGAGATCCAAAGGCGTCGTCAATTGGCGCTAGAAGGGAGGGCCTTCTATCGGTAGTGGATCGAGGTTGTTAGTGATCAAGTTAATGGCAAAAACATGCAAAAAACGCAGTCAGATCCGGAGCTAATTTCCAGAGATTGAACCGTTGGAATAAGAATTCCACCGTTCAGATTAAAGAATAAGGAGGGACGAACAAACCCTCCAAATTTTGTGCCGATCGGAGTCCGTTTCAGTACCCGATCGTTGTTACAAAGTTGACGCCGTATCATCAAAACGCAGCGAGACGGATCTAAGGCCAGCAGTCCGATCTATGGCCCATTCCCAGAGATTGAACCGTCAAAACAAGATTTCCACCGGTCAGATCGAAGTATAAGGAGGGACGAATAATCTCTCCAAATTTCGTACCGATCGGAGTCCGTTTAAAGGCCCGATCATCGCCATAAATTTGCTGGTGCTGCTCTATCACCAAAAAACGAAGCAGTCGGATCAACGGCCAATGCCCAGAGATTGAACCGTTGAAAAACGATTTCCACCGGTCAGATCTAAGAAGAAGGAGGGATGAACAAGCCCTCAAAATTTCGTGTAGATCGGAGTCCGTTTGGATGTCCGATCGACCACCGAGAGTTGCGGCTGTAACACCAAAATAAGCTGCGGAGTCAACTCTCCATGGTCCGAGCTCCTGAGCTCCTCAACTCGCCAAGGTCCGAGCCGACCTCCCGAGCTCCTCAACTCTCCAAGGTCCGAGCTCCCGACCTCCCGAGCTCCTCAACTCTCCATGGTCCGAGTTCCCGAGCTCCTCAACTCGCCAAGGTCCGAGCCGACCTCCCGAGCTCCTCAACTCTCCAAGGTCCGAGCTCCCGAGCTCCTCAACTCTCCATGGTCCGAGTTCCCGAGCTCCTCAACTCGCCAAGGTCCGAGCCGACCTCCCGAGCTCCTCAACTCTCCAAGGTCCGAGCTCCCGACCTCCCGAGTTCCTCAACTCTCCATGGTCCGAGCTCCCGAGCTCCTCAACTCGCCAAGGTCCGAGCCGACCTCCCGAGCTCCTCAACTCTCCAAGGTCCGAGCTCCCGACCTCCCGAGCTGGTCCGAGCTCCTGAGCTCCTCAACTCGCCAAGGTCCGAGCCGACCTCCCGAGCTCCTCAACTCTCCAAGGTCCGAGCTCCCGACCTCCTGAGCTCCTCAACTCTCCATGGTCCGAGCTCCTGAGCTCCTCAACTCGCCAAGGTCCGAGCCGACCTCCCGAGCTCCCGACCTCCCGAGCTCCTCAACTCTCCAAAGTCCGAGCTCCCGACCTCCCGAGCTCCTCAACTCTTCATGGTCATATTTGGAACTCGCCTTCGGGCGAGCCTTTTGTAAGTCCGATTTAGTTCGGCATCATATTTGGAACTCGCCTTCGGGCGAGCCTTCTGTAAGTCCGACTTCAGGTCGGCGTCATATTTGGAACTCGCCGGCGAGCGAGCCTTCTATAAGACCGACTTCGGTTCGCACGCGACAGATTACACCAATAAAGCAAACGGTACGTTAACTTACTATTATTTTGTTTTCCATTATGCGTGGTCTTTATTGAGTTTGCGGGACAAACACACGATCAACCATATGCGGGAAGTCAATACAAAGTGGCCCAGCTCAGTCAAATAAAGTTTGGGAAGTCAGACAAATCTGAACCTGCTCGGCAAAAAAAAATTGTAAGTCAGCAGGATTGACGAACTGAGCTCCGCAAGCCGGGCTCGGCGAAAATTTCATAAGTCGACAAGACCGACGAGCCGAGGCATGCGCAGTCATACTCGAAAGTTTGCAAAAGACAAACTTCCTCGGTGCCCGCAGTCGGGCTAGAATTTTAAGCGAGTCTCCGCAGTCGGACTCGCATTGCTTGAATACCACAAGCTCCCTTAGTCCTCGAGCCAGGTCGGGGTATTAGCGAGTCGGGTCATACTCGAAAGTTTGCAAAAGACAAACTTCCTAGTACGGAGTCGGGCTAGAATTTTAAGCGAGTTCTCGCAGGTCATACTCGGATAGCTTGAATACCACAAGCTCCCCGAGTCCGCGAGTCGGGACGGGGTTTAAATAAGTCATGCGAGTCGGACTCAAAAAGTTTGTAAAGAACAAACTTCCTAGTACGTCAGTCGCTAGAATTTTAAGCGAGTTACGCGGGTCGGACTCGATAGCTTGAATACCACAAGCTCCCCGAGTCCTCAGGTCAGGACGGGGTTTAAATAAGTCATGCAGGTCAGACTCAAAAAGTTTGTAAAGAACAAACTTCCTAAGTCTGCAGGTCAGGCTAAATTTTTAACTAAGTACTGCAGGTCAGACTCAGAAAGTTCGTAAAGGACAAACTTTAAATTTAGTATGCCATCCAAAAACTATTAAGTTATTGCGTGGCATACTGAAGGGCTGGAAGAGCAGATCAGATGAACAGACAGCCGGAAAATTTGCAAGGAAAACAACCGGAAAGGGCAAGGTAAGTTGCAAAAAAAATAATTTCATGTGCTATAATTTTTTAACTTCTAGAGTTTTGATATGACCAAAAAGCGAGTCCGCAAGTCGGACATCAAATAATTAAGTCCGCACGAGCGGACTCCAAAAATTAAGTCCGCAAGACGGACAAGCCGAGCTCCGAAGAACGGACTCCGCTCAAATCATTAAAACTGACATCCGAGCTCCGCCGGTCGGACTCAGCAAACATATGTCAGCAATATTTATTAAGCCCGCAGGACGGACAGAAAACTGAGTACTGCAGGCCAGACTCAGAAAGCATACAATGGAAAAAATTCCCGAGTCTGCAAATCAGGCTAAAACCAAATCGTAAAGAGTATACAGAGCTCAAAGTCAAAAACAAAGTATGCCATCCACTACAATAAGTAATGGATGCCGCACTAGGGGGTGCACAGGGTACCAGGTAAGTACTCAAGCCTCAAAATAAATTTCAAAATAAAAGTACAGTGGGCAGAGCACTACAAACATCTAGAAAGCATACAAGTTTTTTTTTAGAAATTTCATAAAACATATATGTCTTGACAATAGGAGAAAGGGCAATCAATTCTCGGGCACCGAGGATTTTGCTCCGCTGAGGAAAGAGCCGGTTCAGTGCTCTGAGAAATAGGGCGGCGTTTAATATGCTTAGCCCCAATGTCCTCTCCTTCCTTAAACTCTCACAATCGAGGGTCAAGCAAAAAGAAGAGTAGATACCACTGCTGCCAGGTCGTGGTCAGACAGGCGCCCCTAACCCGAGGAAGGTCTATCCTCGGTCAGGTCCTCGATATCGTCATCCGAATGAGCCTCAGGCCTCATCTGTTTGGATCTGCCTCTTTGTGGGGTAGCATCAGTTATAACCTGCCTCTTCCTTTTAAGGCCAACATCCTCCACTCCCTCATCCGCATCCACTTCTATAAGATCAACCCCTTCGCGCACAGAGGGTGACCCAGGTATGTCGTCAGGAAGCTCGGATAAATGCCGAGCTGAAGAGGAATTCAGGACGGTACCCACAGATCGGGTCTCCTGCAGATCAACGTGTTTGGTCCTCTCCGAGCCCTGATTATTCTCAGTCTGCACCAAGGAACTGCAGCAACATTCTTAAAAACTCAGAGAAAAATCTCATAAGTCAGCAAGACTGATGAGCTGAGCTCCGCAGGTCGGACTCAGCAAAAATTTCACAAGTCAGCAGGACTGACGAACTGAGTACTGCAGGTCAGACCCGGAAAAGTTTGCTAAGGACAAACTCAATAAGTCTGCAGGACAGACAATCAGAACTAAGATGCATTATAGAAAGTTGGGATAAACACCTTTTGCCCCCCTGTGGTTTGTCAATTAAACCCTTTACTCCCCTATGCTTTTAAAATATATACTTCACCCCCTCAGGGTTTTAAACAAAGTGTCAATACCAATTTCAGGCATATACAGAAGAATATTCCGGCGGAATATTCTTTTTTTAAATGAAATGACAATTCTACCCTTATTACAATATAATTCTTTTTATCTTATATTTATTTATTAAATAAAAGGGAAGCATGACCGGTGGTCTTCTCCTTTATTCTTCCATTTCCTAAAATCATAAGCGGACGACGGCCGGACGGAGCGACTGGGTTCAAGGGCTGCAATTTCCGGCCAAATTCACCATTCCCGACCGCGATTTTCTCCAAAATACAATACATCATTTTTGTTCAAGCTTTCAAAAGTCTACAAATTCAAAGTTTCTTTTCAGCTACACGACGAAGAAAGCATAAACAATGTTAAATAGACAATTCATTTGCAGAACAATAATGCAAGAAACAAAATTTGTCATTCGAAATTCAAAAGTTGATCGATAAGTATGATCTTTATGGACAAAGTAGCATTCCCTAAACATCACAGACAAAACGATGTTCCAGAAATTTATAGTCTTGCTGCCAAAACAAAGGTGCATTTACTTGTGATTAGGCCTGACCCGACAAAGTTAATAAACAGCTTCATGTTAATCGATTCATCAAAATTAGGGATTAGGGTTCATAGAAATTAGGGAATAGGTTTAGAAATTAGGGAAATTAGGGAAAATTACCAGCTTTGCTCAAAGCTTTCATCTGGGAAAATCGAATCGATTGAACCCTAAAAAAGTACGTACCTTTCAAATCGGAAAATCGAATCGATTGAACACCCACGAAATCCGGCAATCGAATGGAAACTTCACCCACGAAATCCAATTTCTTGTCTTCCACTTCTCAGCAATTCGGTGATTATGTCAAAGAGTTGGATGAAGGAGTGATGCAGAGCAGCAATTGTCTTTTGGAGAGCAGCAATTGTCTTCCACTTTTTTTTTTTTTTAATCGAAGAGCAGCAATTTGGATTTTGGAGTATTGGTATTTTATTTAACAAAAGGGATGCAGAAAAAGATGAATACGGGTGTTTTATTTAACAAAAGGGAATATTAAAAAGGATAGTCAAAAAGAAAAAAGAAGTCAAGGGGTAAAACGGGTGTTTTAATTAAAAAAGGGAATATTCCGTCAGAATATTCTTTTTTGTGGCCGGAATTTATGTTTTACCCTTTAGGAGTTAGAAAGTTTGAAGTATATATTTTAAAAATAATCAAAGGGTTTTTCTAAGTAAAAGGTGTTTATCCCTAGAAAGTTTGTAATAATCAAACGAATTGCAAAGCTATACAAGTAAAGTCCAGAGGCAAAAATCTACACACGCTACTAAGTATGCCATCCAAAAAACTATAAGTTAATGCATGGCATGCGAGGGGCAAGACACCCCACGGCGGATCAAAGTACTTCGGGTAAGTGCGAAAATAAAATTAGGCAAGCGGATCAAAGTACTTCGGGTAAGTGCGAAAATAAAATTAGGCAAGAGAACTTGCAAAAGTTTGCATATATTAAAACATTGTACATGAAAAAATTGGAAGCTTTGCTCCAAAGTATTACAAAACGAGACTCCAAAGTTTGAGCTCCACAGTCGGACTCGAAAGCTTCGGCTCCGAAGGCCGGACCCGAAAAGTTTTCTTAAGTCTACTTGACAGACATCAACTTTCAGAACTCCACAGGTTGGACTCAACAAAGTTTGCAGGCCAAACTCATCGGATTGAGCTCCTCAGATCGGACTCACCAAGTCAGTACGACAATCAAAAGTATGAGCTCTCTAACTCAGCCTCCGTAAAATTTCGTAGACCAAACTTCTTTAGTTCATAGACGAACTCAAAGCCGAGCTCCACAGGTCAGACTCGTCATAAAGTCAGTCTGTAGGACGGACTCTCGCAAAGATTGCGAGGTAAACTTCCTAAGTCCCCAAAGGGACCCGGGCCGAGCTACGCATGTCGGGCTCGTAAAAATACAACGAGGCATAAACGAAATGCAAGTTCAAAAACTTAAGAAGCATTAAGGGTTGAGTTACGCCGGACTACGTAGCATGAGTAAGATTCTCCACGAAGCATTGACCTAGGGCGGCTCGGCGGGAGCCGTTGAAGCATAAGCGCGGCCGCGAAGGCACTAAACAAGGAATTGCAGCAACGTTCTCAAAAACCGTTCCACTTCAGAAGATGTGGGCACAAATGACAGCGTCATAACAGAAACTGGCAGAGAAGATCATCGTAAGTTCTACAAGTCTAGATGACAGTGGCCGAACAACACCTCTAACAGATCCGACCTCACAACGAGTGGTTCGGTCGGATACGGGGGCTTATGACGAGGGTCGGATTAGCCCTCGCCACGTGTCATCTTTATATCGGCTAACCATTAATGGAAGACAGAGAATTAATAGCTAATAAAAGCCGGGGGCCCAGAGTTTAACCAAGAAAGCCGACCCGAACCCCGCGTGGGAGGTCGGCTCGGCTTGTCTCTACTTACCACCGCAGTCGGCTCGGTAAGAGTGGAGGCCGGGTAATGCAAGATGAGTCGAGATGGCCCGGGGGCTCGACACGGGTCGGCCGAGCCTTCCTTATTCGTATTTGACACACATGCTTAATAATATCGGATAAACAAGGAAAGAATCATAGGTCATAATGATCGTAATCTTGACATTAAATATGTCTATAATTATCTCTAAATTAGGGGGATTTATGCGTGTTAATCCTTAGGGAAATAATAATAATAATAATAATAATATAATTCCTTGCAGGACAAGGAAAGGGATAAATCGTTCCCTATATAAACAACCCTAAGGAACTACGGAGACTTGATTCCTGAAACAGAACAGGATACGTAGGCAACTTGAGAGAAATAACTCAAGCTCAGTCTAAAATCACCCAAAAAAACCATCCTCGTTCATATTACCCTAGATTAAACGGCCCGGATTATTACTAGACGAGATCCAGCATCGTCAAATTCCTTCCCTTCTACGGGTCAATTTACATGATCAATCAATTTAAAAAATTTGCAAATATCATCCATGTGAAGATAAAGTTGATACCTTTAGCCCATTTGCAGAAGTTTCAACAAATTTATCCAACTAATCGATCTCCATAGACAACCTAGCTATTGAATACAATAAAAGATTTCAGTAGTTGAGATGTGGACATTTGAGAAGTTCTACGGATTTTTTATGTTTATTTTAGAGGAGTGATGAAGATGGAAAAAACAATTAGAGGAGTTATGCTGAAGTGCGGAAGTTTCAGAGCACTTTGGAAGGTGAGGGGAACGTGGGGAGTGGAGGTTTTATTTTTATTTATTTTTTCGCTTTTTTTTCCCTTCATGTGTATGGAAAAAACGGGTATGGGTCGGGTCAATTGAAAGAAGCGGGTTAATTGGCGGTTAATCGATTGAAAATATAATATCTATATCTATATCTATTTGAAAGGAAGATTTAACCTAATTACTCATAATTGACCCGACCCAAACCCGGTTAGGAAAAAAAAAAATATAACCCTCCAAATCCTTTTCAAATCGGAGGAAAATTGCTTGCAATCTCACCAAAACAACTCATCCTATTATCCCTCAACAACTTCAACAAATCCCTATAATCTCTGCAAAAAATTTATCAACTTCAAATATTTTAATCTCAATCTCGCCAAAGCAGCATACCTCATTATTCATTCCTTTTTTTTTTTATACATCCTTTCTCTTCCAAAAATATTGGATTTTAGCCAAACCCTAATTGTTTTTTGGTCGTTTTCCTAAAGAAAACATAAGGTTTGCTTAAGACGCCGACAAACTATCTTTGATCGCCGGTTTTCTATTTTCACCGCCGGTAAGTTTTCTAATAGTGTGTTAAACCTTTCGTATATGCAAGAACAACAACAACAAAAAAATATCGTCGACGGGTTTCTGTTTTATGCCTTCTTAATTGAACTATGGTTTGCCATATATATAGATATAGATGTTAATTCCTGCAATTTTATGCTTAAATCGTTTGCTTATATGGATTTCTGTGCAGATAATTTTTTGCTTCCTCTGTGCGATGATTGTTTTGTATTATGCAGGAGAAAAAATGTTCTTCAAAGAAAATTACACTCATCCTAAATTGATAAAAGAAAATTATAATTGTTAGTGATGTCTTTTTTATATGGTTGCAGGAACCCTAACAACATGCATTGCTTTGTAATGTTTTACTTTGTGGATACGTATTATTATTTCTTAATTTACGATTTACGATTTATACTGTATAATGTATATTCCTTATATTAGCAATATATGTGGTGCTAATTTTGTGTGCCGACTATTTTACATTATGTAGGAAAGAAAGTGTTCCTCATAATTGCTTGATTAATGGCACCTGAATTTGGTAAGTAATCATTCATCGATTCTGAATACAATATTTTTTTGTTATTACTGATTTTGTTTTTATTGTATGCACAAGTACAACGAATACTCTTCTTTTGTTTCATGTTATTAAATGTATATCTCTTCCGACTTATTTCGTGGTGTGTGTTATTAAATGTATATTTCTTCCGACTTATTTCGGGGTGCATTTTTAGGCACGACTGTATTGTTATCAAAGGCTTAATCAAATTATTAATGCAAGATATATTAACAAAAGAAATCAAAAAAAAATAATTCACCTGGTACTACTTTAGCTTTGCATATTGGCTCTAATTTACCCCTTCTGGTTCTTCATATGTCTATTTCACAATTCTACATGAAAAAAAAAAGGGAAATAGATAATGCAAGCTTAAACATGAAAATGGTATATATGTCAACCATCTTTTTGAGACTGACTTTTATTTATTTATTTTGAACACACGCTCATTTTTAAGACTTTTATTTATATTTTTACTCAGGATCATTCGTTGCTTAAGCGCTCCTATCCAAGTAATTACATTTACATAAAGGGTTGATGGCGATGTAAAAAAGCATTTCCTATTCCTGTTTTTCCTTTTGAGTGTTGTATTTAAATTGAGATTCAAGTATTACTTTACTATTAATGTAATCTTCACTTTTTATTCTCCTTCCTACACCTACTCTTACATAAATTAAACTCCCTTCCTGGAGCGACCGACAATGTGAAGACTTGCAATATCCTTTCAGACCTGGTGATTTGCGGCTCAAATTTTATACTCTACTATCTTACCTTTTTTGTTAATTTCTTTGTTGCTTTTGGATTGAAAAACAAACACTTTTTTGTTCATTTCATCAATGGTTACACGTCGTTGGATGTAGGTTTGTTTTTCAAAAAAGTATGAATAAAAACAATTCCAAGTGCTTTAAGTATGAATAACTCTAGAACAATAAGAACAATCTCTAAACCTATAGACATGAACACAATAGAGCAAAAGCTTAAGCCTCTAATTAATTTAGTGTTATAGGACACCAGAATTGTATTAATTAAGTTGTCGCCAGAGTGAATCACTGAGACAAAAATAGATAATTGTCAAAGGTCAACGAATTGTTTGCAATGATGTATCCTACAACTAAAAAGGCACAGATGAACAATCTAAAACCAAAAACAATTTGAACACAAAATAAGTGATCGAGGGAGCATTGGGAGAAACAACTTCATAATGAACCAAACCTGCATTCTTGGGTGCAAAAAATTTTCTTGGCCTTTTGGGTTTTGATTCGTTTGTTATTGAAAATGATGCCGATTGTATTCGAACTTGGAATAAAGTAATACATTATTGGTTCAAATAAAGGCTAAGGAACCATAAGAAATATCAACGGTATTGAAAATAAAAGAAAAAAAAGCCAAGATTCAATACCTGAAAACTATGGAACCGACGGGATCAGGCTATCATGCTCTCGATTATTATTTGTGCTGAAATGCATCAATGTGTGGATCGATAGTAATATGATAAGTTAAACTGTGATTCTGAATTTTGAGAAGTCGGGATTTCATAAGTTGAGATTATGCAGAAATTTGTTGAGATTCCGAGTAGTTGAGATTTGGAGATAAATTATTCAGATAATTTATTCAGATGTGACATTGTTGAACGGAAAGAAATGGTTACGGAGAGATAAGGGGAAAGTAGGTTAATCCACGTCGGGGAGCTTCTCAATCGGGTAATAATAAGGTACGGATCTAAATCAATCTTATTGTTGCTTTCAAATATACAGATGGTATAGATAGTATAGATGTTATTTGCATATCCTAACAAAATGATGCACCATTATTCGTTTGGTTTGGAGGTTTTGTTTGTTGAAATATATAGATTGGTTGTGTATTAAAATACTGATCCGTTCGTACGAAAATGTTATAATTGTGAGTGGTTTCTATAGTTTAAATATGCCGGTGCCGTAGATTCACATTTGCTTCAATAGGATATCAACGCTGTATTATTTGTATGACATATGTTGAATTTCCCCAAATTATATGCGTTGGATGTTCATGCTATTTATTCATTCTCAGCTAAGACTTTTTTTTTAGGGTAACCAAGACTTTTTAATTAATAGGTATTCTATAACATTTTAAAAGACTTTTTTATTTGATCCCGTGCAATGCACGGGTTTGTGGCTAGTAAGATATATATATCCAAGATTTGATTACACCGCCCTTTCAAGTTTTGATATATTTTTTTTTGTTGTTGTTCGAGTCCTATGCTATGCATCCTCTCCATAAGACAGAGTATGTAATATGGCAAATAATTGTTTTTTTTTATAATTGCTTTTATTGACAAATTCTATAATACGACTGTTGTATAAAGATTTTAACAAATAACATATATTACAATCATTCATTTCTAACTTTTCATACACGATAAAAGCGTATTATGTGAAATAGAATGGTCTCCATCATAATCAATAATTATAAAAATGAGTTGTAATGCGCATTTATAATGAATACTAGCAAAATACACGTGCTTTGCACGTGTTCTGCTAAATTATTATTTTAAAATATTTTTTGATATTATATCTATATTGTTGACTATGAGTTTAATTTATAAAATAAATATATGTTAATTAATGACAATTGTTATACAATGATTTTATGCTTGGTATAATTATTTTATTTCTCGTACTCATACGCAATGAATCAAACTCGTCAAGTTACATTTTCATTCTTTTAAATACAATAAGGTTTTTTAGTTATAAAATCATGTATTTTATTGGTATCAAATGAAGATTTGTCTCAAGTATATGGTACTCCCTCGGTCTCGCAATATAGGGGCTATTGGGGTTTTTGAAATTTACACTCCCTCCAACTTAGGAAAATTAATAAATGAGATTACATTTTCAAGTATTTTTTTTTTTATTACCCTATAATTATTAGGTGAAATATTGTATTGTTTTTTTTAGGATTTTGGCATTCATATAATATTTGCATATGTTTAATATAAAAGTCGAAAACAATTCATTTAATATTGAATTGAGATATGAGAAAGCCTTATATTATGAGACAAAGCCAAAAAGCTAAAAGACTCTATATTACGGGACGGAGGGAGTATATCTTTAGATACCCGCTAAGTTCTTTCTAATCTAATAAACATCATCAAAATATAACGTGTTGATTTTTTTTGTAAAGTTTTAATTGCATATATTTTATACAAACATTCCATTACAATTGCAAATATTTTTTGTTAATAATTTACTATCAATCAAATTTAATGATCACAAAGACAGAGAATCATTAATTGTATCACATGAGTATTAATGAGTTATATTTATCTTAAGATAAAACTAATTGTACAAGCAAAAAAACCACACGAATAATTAATTTGATTGATATTTATTTTGTTCATTTAAGTATTATTCATGCTTTATTTCACGCTTTTGTGATGTTATTTGCCTCTTCTTCTCAAATAGAATATAATGGTTTAACTTGGTCAACATGTCCACTACTACTATGATGGCTTCCTTTCTTTCAGACTTTGGAAATCCTTCTATAAAATCCATGATGAGTTAGGACCATGCATGCGTGGGATTGGTAATGGGTGGAGCAATCCTTGAGGTTTACTATGTAGACCATTGCACTGCTGACAAGTAATACACTTTTTGATAACTTCTTGAACATCCTTCTTAAGTTGGGCCAGCAAAATAGTCTCTCAATCTTGCTATAACATGCCCCGATCCCTGAATGATCTTCTATTGGACTTGAATGCAACTTCCCTATCAATTTGGATCTCAAACCTTCATTCCTACATATATCCTCTATTTGTACTTAAGAATCCTCTGGTGCATAGTGTAGTGGGGATTTGAGGCTATACTAATCATCATTTCCCTTAATTTTTCCTTAAAAGATAGGTCATTCTTGTAGCTAAAAGTTACTTCTTGCATTCAATATGGGGATATTATGCTCACAACAAATAGTTGTCACTGAACATGACTTTGCCTGGACAATGCATCAACCACTACATTTTCACTTCTCTTTTCGTACACAATAGTGAAATCCAACCCAAGTAACTTGTTCACCCCTTTTTGTTGTAGTTTTGTAGCGACCCATGAATCCAGAATGAACTTCGGACTTTTTTGATCAGTTTTGATGGTAAAGGGCTTGCCTTGAATACATGGCTTCCATTTAGTTACTGTTAGGAGTTCATACTCATAAATGGACAATTCCGTCATCTTCTTAGATTTGAAGGCCTTGCTTAGATAAGCCACAAGTTTTTTGTTTTGCTATAAAACAACTCCTACGCCTTTGTCACATGCATCTGTTTCAATGCAAAATGGAATTCCAAAACCGGCAAGACAAGTATTAGTGATTCACACATGGCCTCCTTGAGTTTTGGAATACTTTTGAGGCACACTGTGACCAACAAAACCCATATTACTTGAGTATGTCATTCAAGGGTTGCAATAATCCCATAATGGAGCACAAATATCATGTAGAAACTGTTAGACCCAAAAACCTCTTCGTTTAGTCACATTATAGGGTTGGGGCCAATCTGACACGCCTTATATCTTGCTTGGGCCGTCATGCACTTCATCATCCTGTATGATATGGCCTAAGTATTCCACCTTGGTTTGTCCAAAAAGGCATTTGAAAATTTAGCATGGTATTGGTTCTTCTTCAAAACTTTTAGAACCACTTTAAGATGTTGTATGTGAGAAGCCATGTCAGGGTTGAAAATTGAGATGTCATAAAAAATACCAGCACAAACATCCTCAAGTATGGTATCAACATCTCATTCATACTTCTCTAAAATGTGGCCGGGGCATTTGTGAGCCCAAATGCCATCACTTTGAATTAAATCGGCCATGGTGAGTTACGAAGGCAATCTTCTAGACATCATCTTCAGTCATCATAATCTGATTGAATCCAGACCTAAAGTCTAATTTTGAAAATTCCCTAACACTCCTCAACTCATCCAATAATTTATCAATGAGATGAATATGGTGGATATCATTGACAGTCAAGTCATTCAACCTTTTGTAATCCACACAGCATCTTCAGGTTCCATTTTTCTTTTTCACAATGAGCAAGGGTGATGCAAATGGACGATTATTGTGCTGTATAATCCCCGTTGTATCATTTGATCCACCAACTACTATATTTCATCCTTCTGACAGTGAGCATACCTATAAGGTTTTAGTTTCACAAGTTCAACACCTTCTTTTAAAGTTATGGGATGCTCATAGCCTCTCTTTGGTGGAAATCCTTGGGAATTTGCAAACACCTTATGATACTCTTCTAGAACATGAGTCAGCCTAATAGGCACAAAGATTCAGAGTTGTTCCTGTATCAAATTTCGGCACCCGAAGAGTCCATAGGTCCATTTCTGAGTTTGTTAGAAAATATTTTACAAGTGATTATCTTAAGTTGAGCTTCTTTTGTGTAACTTCTCAGTTTAATTTGTTCTCCCTCGTTAGAGAAAACCAGTTTCATTTTGTTGAAGTCAAGGACCATAGGGTTGTACCTTTTCATCCAACACATCCTAATACCATGTCATAGCTTCACAGCTTGATCAATCTCACATATTGTTGGAACTTAACCCGTTGCATGATCCATGGCGAGTTAGGACACTTAAACTCACTCACCTTTCTATTCCATCTATTATTGTGATTAACATAAGGTGAGTCAGTTATGTCACACACTGCACCACGGTCTATGAGGATGCACCACTGTCAATGAGGATGGTAATTGGCTTGATTTTTAAGAGGCCTTTAATTTTATTGGTGTTAGAGATGATATGTCTATATAAGGTGCACATGGATAACTGAGTAGTCTTAGATGGTCCAGCATCCCATGCCACATCCTCTTTTCCCCTACTGTCCACTGCAATCTCTCCCAAAACTTCATCATCAGCTAGCAGAAAGTCTATGTGTTTATGTTTGCACACATGGCTAGGGGTGTATTTTTCATCACACCTAAAACATAATCCCTTGGCCCTAATCTCCTGCAAATAATGAGTAGTAATTGCCTTATGTATCATTGGTTTATTCTCAGTGCGAGGTATTTTATCAGCCACCTTAGTAGTGAATGGAGAGAACTTAGACTGGCCAGGGTTAAAGTAATTTTTCTGCTCAACCTATGTATCAATGCGATTATAATAGATTCCTAGTATATGAAGGCACTAATGGCAGCAGACATGACCTCATGCTTCATCAATCTCACTGTAGATTTAACTTCAGTCTTAAGGTCTCTTATAAAACATTTGATGAAGTATGTTTGTCTCTGTCAGCATAGGATTTTTTAACCAAGCTTCTTAATTCGTTTAACTCCAATAGATATTCCTCTACTTCGTCAAACTCCAATAGATATTCCTCTACTGTGATATTTTGTCTTAGTTGATGGAATTCATCTACCGTCACTTTTAGTAGCCTATAATATGATATCATTTTCTTATTGCACTTAGGAATATATATTTTTTTACGGTAATTTGTAAGTGATACTTATGCATGCAAAAGTGCTGGAACTACTTATTTGTGATTTCTTTTTTGTACGTAAAAAGATTTTATGAATTACTATTTTATTTTGTGTATGAAAATAGATAAAGATAAACATACTATTTTATTATTATATAGTTTATTACTATTTTGATGCTTATCTCTTTGTATTTGTAATTATTTCACGGTATTCTACTAGTGTTTAGGTATGCCGTGCAAGGCACGGCATGCCCTTTCCAAGGAATTTCAATTATATACTATTGTTATAAGTGCATGTATAAGTAATATTGAGTTTTTCGAATCTGTACATATTACATATATGAAAGATGTTTGAGAATGTTGAATGACATCAAAAAACATAGAAGAGTAAGTCATACATATTTATAAAGATGTAGAGTACAATAAAAAGCCATGCATTTATTTAGAAAGGTGATAGTGCCCATAATAAGTTACAAAGCCAACAAAATACTACATCATTGGTAACAAAGCCATGCATCAATTAACCGTGTTGTTTGATCCAAACTCGAATTAAGCTGTGTGGCTTATGCATATAATTAAGAGGAAATACAACATATTATATGATGACTGGAAACCAATGACAGAAATTGGACAAAACAATTTGTAAGATGTTCATAAAAGCTGCAGATTTATATACATGAAAAGTTCAACACAAGAGTGTAAAAGTAGATTTGAAACAACAAAATGATACGCTAAACTTGATCAATAAGTTATCAAAACACCATCCAACTTCTTTGAATAAAGCATGTGATGGTTTCATAAACAAGAGTCATAAAGAGTAGTAGTTAAAAACCTGCTGAAAATTACATTCCAAAAAGGAATATTCTTAAGCATGAAATGAAATGCAACTTAAAATCTACTTGTCTTCTTAGGTGGAGTTCTGAACATAAGTTCGTCTTCAACTTTAGGAGTTGGAACAGGATCAGAGATAGTAGATGATATATCTTCTCTGTCAACAGTAATGTTTAATTAAGTCAGTAGATTTACCTCTGGTGGCTTGAAAGACAGCATCTACAACATCATCTTGAACAATAACATCTAAAGCAAGGACAACATGCATAGGAATGTACTTGATTGAATCTTCGTAGGGCTTAGATTCCATCGACTCCATTGCATTTTTCTTATCCATAACATGTCTAGCTCAATCAAAGTTGCAAGGAATGTAGAAGAAATCAGTTTATGGTAAAGGATTAATAACAGTTATTGAGATCAAACTCATCAGAAATCGGTCGATCTTAAATCAACGTTGTATGGTTAAACCAAAGACAGACCTAAATCCAACATTAATTTTTGTTCATTTGACTATAACAAGGCTTTCAAAACAATCAGCAGCAAACATATAATTTATGGCTACCACGGTATGTCTTCTCAAAAAAAAGTTACCACAGTATGCGATAAGGTTTGGGTTTCTAGCAATCATCATTGGTCATTTGTTTCCCATCATCAAAATTAGAATCAAAACTTTTTTTGAGAATCTTTTATCCTAAATATATGTGCGACGTAACACAAATCAGTGACTGTAATATATGCTAGATGTACAATACGCAGAAAAGGCATGTTCAAATATCATTGAACATTTGTGAGTAAAAACACTGAATTGCATTATATGATAGAGCAGTCATGGCAGAATGAATAAACATTCCGGATATTTATAGAAACTACCCGCAATTTCACATAAGTAGAATTAAGCACAAGTTACCTTGCAATTTCACATAAGCGATTTAAACAAATGACTAACCCGACACAACAAGATCTAGCGAAAGACATTACCCAATAAGTGAGATCGTACCAATAGGATTTTGCACATACCAAAGCACCAAAATATTTATCACTTTATTGTTTTTTGTCCACCCAAGGATAATCTACAAGGTTATCAAAGGAATTTGTTGTGGTGTGCCAATTCATCTTGTTTCTTGAAAAGAGCTAAATCATAAGTATTCATCTTAATTCTTAGAAGGGTCTAAGAACAAGTGTCATGTTTGTTTAAAAGAGTTACATCATAACTACTACCTCCAAAGTATCAAGAAAAACAATCCAAAATACAAAATAACAAAGCATGTCAAAGAAGACATAAAAAACGGCTGATATTTCATTGTTTGTTAATGATGATTATAGTATTACATATGAAACAAAAGTAAAACGATATTAACAAAGAACAAAAATAAGCACATTCTTACATGTCAAGTGCTTCTCTCGAAAATGTTTATCTATAGTCGCTCCTGCAATCATAAAGATAAATTAAGCACACATTGTCTAGACCATTATCAGCGGCTGAGCAGGAATAAACACTACTACTTGCTGATAAAAATTTAAAAAAAAAAGCAAAAAATAATAAAGAATAATAATAATAATAGCAATTACAACAACAATAATATGTAAAAAATTGCGGCTTTAGGACGATTACTCAACCCAACACGTGAGATAATATGTGAAACATGGCTTTGGGAAAAAACAACAAATTTTGAAGCTATATTGAGTGAAGGAAATATAATAATCAAAATCATAATAGTAAAAGTAAAAAAATAACAACATCCACATTACAAGCCAATAAATAATATGCTTCAATGCTCTACAAACCATTTTCCTTCTTAAAGGCACCACATCTAATCTACTTTCGGGACACCACAGTGGCATTTGACCTCTAGAAAGTCGATTCTAAGCTCAACGTTCGACTTTGCTGAGGTCAAATGTCCATTTTCAACCTCTGCAAAGTCGAACGTAACCCGAAGTGTGGTGCCGCGGTAGATTAGGTGTGGTGCCTTTAACGGGAGCCTTTTTTAAAAAGAGGTAATGCTAAATTCTTGAAACATGTTCAAGCTGGGATGAATAATCTAACATCTAATTAATATTTGTTAAATTGTCTAAACTGAAAGAAAAACCTTGTCAATCAAATGCTCGCCTGTGCGTTTTCTGTTTTGTATTTTTGAAGCTCTTCTTGTGCACATATGAGCCTAAATAAAGCACAGAGATTAAATTATAAAGCGGTAAAAAAAATCAGAATTGAAAGACAGATTATAACATACACATGAACTAATACCTCCATTGTAGATCTGTTATCTCCTGAAGTAGTTCCTTTTCGCGATCATGAGCTGCCTCTAGCTACAAATACAAATATATCGTGTTTCAATCCATAAGTAAACTGATGATTAAGATATAATTTGTATCATATTAGTCAATAAAGAAAAAGGTCACAATGCAAAGCAAAGCATAGTTCTTGAAGTTTTTTAAGATTCTTTGGTGACATAACAGACACTACAAAATCAAGTTAAATTGCATTTATTAATCCCCTAATTAAGGGAACAACAGTTACATACCGGAGATTTTTCAGTAATATTTGTATTCAATGGTATGCCTCCACCTTCAACTGCATTTTCGACAATTATTTCAAGGCTTAGATTATGGCAAATAGGCAAAGATAATATAAGAACATACAAGAACAGAAAAAGGATTACCATATAATGCTTGGAGTAACAACTGATCTTCCTTCAAGCTGTAATTTCACAATTGAAGCGTAGAGTTTAAAAAGCTTGGACTGGAAGTATAAAAAGAGTGCACTGAAGAAGAAGTTACCACGAAATTGTGTAATAGCAGAGCAGGTAGAAGAATTAGTGCGGAAATCATGGAATGAGTTGATGGTAATCCTCCAAGATTTGGTAAAACAGAGCTCTAACAGTACTTTCAGTAACCAAAGTTTCCAAGGGAGCAGTGAAGAACAGTGAATCCTTACACATTAGGTGATTCTTGCAGCGAACATCGATACACCACCACATGTTTGATCGGAATTTCAGGGATCCAAAACAAAAAGGGACGGTAGCAGTAGGAAGAAGATAATCCCTAATTCAATTTGGGAATAAAGTAATAAAAAGAAATCCTAGATCTGTAAGAATATACTTAAGTTTGGGAAATGGATAAAAAAAAAATTTGTGGTATGGGACAAATTATAACAATAATCGGTATTACGTTATTCCCGGCACTACCAAAATTTACATCAGCACTACGATGATTTCACCGTTAAAAATTATATCGGCACCCCGATGATTTTTAATAAAGAGAACGTCGGTGTCATCGGTGTTCGTTGTTGAACGCCAACGTCTCTGAAAAAATAATCAAATAATAGATAAGAACGCCACCCATTATTACTTCCGACACCACATTATTCCAAATATCCGCAAAAATTACATCGGTATTAAAAGGAACGTCGGTGGAACCAATGTTCGTTGTAGATAATCAAATAATGGATGTCAGAAATAAATGGGAATTATTGGATAAAAAAAATTTATCCTATGGGCCTAATTATAACAATAATAATAATAAGAATAATAATAATAGGGATTTTAAAGGTATCACCACTATTACTTCTGCTATCACAAAAAGTTACTGTGCCATCGCAATAATTTTTAAAAAGTGGAACGTCGATGTCATTGGTGTTCGTTGTTCAACACGAACGGCAACGTTTACGTTATAAAAGTGCCACAACTTAGAAACGTCAGTCCATTGATTTTTCTCTGGTGTTCATTTTTGAACATCAACGTCACCCAATATTACTTCCGGCACTACATTACTCCCGCACTACAAAAAATTACATCGGCACTACGATGATTTCTCCGGAAAAAATTACATCACCACCACGATGATTTTCAAGAAGGAGAACGTCGGTGCCACCAGTGTTCGTTGTTGAACGCCAACGTCTCTGAAAAAATAATCAAATAATGGACAACAACGTCACCCACTATTACTTCCGGCACCACATTATTCCGAGCACCCCAAAAAATAACAATGCGACGTATCTGTGTACGTGTCTGTGCAATATAGATTTTGACTCTATCTTCTATATTTCCATTTTATTGATATATAATATATTGATATATAAAGTATTTACTATAAATAAGAAAGAGAAAAAAACGAAATCTAAAGTGACACGTGGCATATATAACGTGTCGGCTACTATGAATAAGAAAGAGAAAAAAACGAAATATGAAGTGACACGCGGCATATATAACGTGTCGGCGACGTGTCGTGTATTTAAATTTTGAAAACAGCCGTATCGTCGTGGCAGTGTCGTGTCGTGCGGCGTATCTATATACGTGTCTGTGCAGCATTGATATATAAACTATAAAGTATGTAACACGAATAATAACAAAACCAAAAAAAAAAGAACATAAAGTATGTAATATAAAAAAAAAAAAAAAAAACCAAAACAAAACATAAAGTGCCACGTGGGATTGGTGGAACATTTTCAAGAGAAGAGGGACGTGGCCTCTTGACCCTCTTTTGTGCCCATCCATTTAATAAGTAGTAGGATAGGTAGAAAATTGGAAACTATTTACCGGAGCCGACTAACCGAATCGAACCAAACCTATTCATTTATAAACCGAATCGAACTAAATCGTGTATGATATATGGTTGGTTTTGATTTCATATTTTGTTTTCGAAAAATAGTTAAAACCGAAGTAGTAAACCGAATCGTGAACACCCGTAAATAAATACAATACAATATACGAGGAGGAAAAAAAAAAAAAAAAAAAAATAGAGAAGACAAAATAGGACGCGTGGCATGCTTAGAGCATTGTCAAAACCTTTCACAAAAAAAAAATAAGGGGCAACGTGGATCATTGGGGGAGCTTCTTGCTCCCCAATTAATAGATAGGTAGATAATATTAGTATTATATTTATATTAGGGGAAACACCCGAGGAGGAAACACTTTCGAGGAGAATCACATTGGCTCTTTTAATATAGTTAAGGTTAAGGTTAAGATGAGATAAAAATTAAGATTAAGATAAGATATGATATTATCAGCCAAAAAAATACACTGCAAGAAATTATGTGACACTTTGCTCAAAAAAAGTGCAAATTAGTTATAAGGCCGTCGTTAGAGAATTAATGATCATTTAGGACACTCCGAAATCTTATTTAGTTATAAGGACATTCTAATTTTAAGAAGGAAACTTATTTAGTTATAAGGACATTCTAATTTCAAGTGGATAAAGAAGAAAAAGGAAGGAAGGAAAATAAAAAAATAAAAAAAACAAAAAAAAATGAAGCGCTAGAAAAAAAAAACGCTGGAAGAAAAGAAAAAAAAACGCTGGGAAGAAAAAAAAAAAGATGAAGCGCTGGAGCCGATGTTTGTTTGTTTGTTTGTTTTTTTTTTAAGATGCAGTGACATTGATGTACGAAGCGATGACATTGATGATTTTAGCGATGACATTGATGTACGAAACGATGACATTGATGACTTACGCGGTGGACATTGATGACTTTACGGTGACATGATGTCCGATACAAGGACATTGATGACTTACGCGGTGACATTGATGTTTGATGCATGGACATTGATGTCGATGTAGGGACATTGATGTCCGATGCGATGACATTGATGAATGATGCGGGGACATTAAGCTAAACAAGATCGTCAAATGATTCAAGATCGTGTTAAAGAATTGAGGATTCCACAATGAATCCAATTATCGAGAGGCACAAACAACGTGTGGCCATTACAAGAAGTCATAGTGAAGAGTCTTTGTAGTTTCACCAAACTTGTAATTCTATCCATATTAAAAGCTCCACATTTGGAGAAATGCAAAACAAGAGCAAAGCTGACTGATGCAATTGTTAGGTTTTATACAGTGACATTGACGACTTATGCAGTGACATTGATGTCTGATGCAAGGACATTGATGACTTTTGCAGTGACATTGATGTCTGAAGTAGTGATATTGATGACTGAATTTACAATTAGATAATTGATGCAATGATATTGATGTCACCGCATATACAACTTGATACACACATTTGATAACTTTGTAAAGTAACTTTATTTCTTTGTTATCTTTAAATATTTGATTGATGTTGGTTTATTTGATTAGTGTTGGTTTAAATTTTCGATAACTTTGTAAAATAATTGTATTTCTTTTGTTTTTTGTTTTGGTTTAAATGCATATTTTTACAACCAAAGGTATGCATAAATTGTTACAATAACACGTCACTGCATAAATCGTTACAATAACACGTCAGTACATAATTCGATACAATAAGACATCACTGCATAGATCGCTACAATAAGAAATCACTGCATAAATCGCTACAATGAGACGTCATTGCATAAATCGCTACAATAAGATGTCACTGATCAAGGTTGTCAATGGATCGCGGCGGTCAATACATCATGGTAGCCAATGAATCGCGGCGGTGAATGCATCGGGGTGGTTAATGGATCCCGGTGGCCAATGCATCCGGGTAGGTGGTCAATGCATGACGGTGATCAATACGTCACGTCGATTTTTATGAAGAAAAAAATTGATTTTATGAAATTTATTCGGAAAAATGTCAAATTTGATTTTAAAATAAAGAAGATGAAAAAATATAAATTTTAATGAAAAAATTATGATGATCCGAGTTTTAGATCAAAATATATGACCTTTAGAAATATGGTGAATTATAAGTAAAAAAAAAAGAAAAAAAAAGAAAAAAACCTACACACAGTAAATTTTTTTTTTGTTTTGTTATGTTTTTTTTATTTTTTTTATTTTTTAAAATTACTTTGAAAGCTTTTTTTTCTTCCTTCTTGAAATCAGAATGTCCTTATAACTAAATAAGATTTCGAAGTGTCCTATTACCCCTAATAAGTTGAAAATCAGTCCTTTTAAATAATTGGCCGAAGAAAAAAATGTGTGACACGTAGTTTAACAAGGAAAATTGAGAAAATCAGATCTGACCATTGAGCAACGGATTTATATATCTCATAACATAATACGAGAAAATACCAAATAATTGTTTCCCTCCTCCGGGACTGTAGCATCAACCAAAGGATAGTCCTCATGGACTAGCTTTCAAAGGAACAATGCTATTGTAAATTGTAATATCCATTCTGACACAATAAATGTCACAATCAGATATCTGATACGTGAGTGAAGTTCCTCTTTAAATGGATGTCATTGTTGCCACGTCTCTCACCGCCACATCATGATATGACATTACTCATCTTTCTAGCTTGCTTAACAATGCTTCCATAGGGGGGAGCTCTTTCACTATTTGACCCCAATCAGGCATACCCTACAACAATTAACCAAAACATAGATTAGGGTGAAAAGGTGGTGGGAGAACATTATTGAAAGTGAAAGTGGTGGAATTTGTCGGCACCATAAAAAAAAAATTACTACTACTTTAAACATCAATTTTAATCAAAGACAACATTTGTCTAACATTATTCTTCAAATAGATAGAAAATAAAAACAACCAAACACATTACAAACTAGACTAGATGCAGTAACTCCTTAATAAGGAGCTCCATGTGTATCCAATCAAAACGGAACATGTAGCATCAAACACATTACAAACAAGATGTAACTCATCAAAGATATACTAAAATCATGCAACAACATGTTGTGTTTTGATTGGATATAAGTGGAGCTCCTTAGTGAGAATCATTTCCCGTTTTCCTAGCCTACAGTGAACTGCCATTTGTTTCTAATGTCAACAGCTTGTCAATATGGATTTTACTCAGAATAGGGAGTCCAAGAATTACTACTTACCCTGCCTGATCTGCGAACACGACCATCCAGTCTGAGGATAATATACACGTCTTCACCGGGGACTACACCTTCTGATTTTTGTTGATCCTTTATCCATCTGAAAATGTTTAAATTGGGAAGGAAAATATCGACAAGAGAAAAGTAGAGATAGAGAGAGAGAATAAAGGGAAGATTACTTCAAGTAACCAACGTTCAATGCAATACGAATTTGTTTAGGGAGCCTTCAGTGAAACCAGTTTTTTACCAGTGAAAAGTCTATTCCAAAGCTGAGAATGGACTTTCATACTCTCGAGTGTGACAACCGACCATCGGAAAGTCAATTCTCAGCTCAAGATTCGATTGCGCAAAAGTCTACTGTACTATGGTGCCAAAAACGGTAGATTTGGTGTAGTGACACTAAAGACGCCCATTTATTTTCTGCATTGTTGAATGCTTAAAAGAAAAAGAAATAATTACAACAAAAAAGGGAACTATAAATCAGAAGAAAACAGCACAGGATAACATTTAACTTGCAGCTCAAGGTGAAGTATGCCTTTTAAATTCGTAGTCCAACCATGTAACGGCTTATGAGAAGTAGAGCAATATCACAAGAGTAACAATTCATCCACTACCTATATTCACTCCATGTATCACCTATTCACTTCTGCGTTAATAATGGTAAGACCCGTATCAATCAATGGGTCCTGCACTTTGATCAATGGTGACGAAAATTTGGAGCAAATATATCATTTTCCATCACAAGAATGTGGTTCCAGCTGATGACTGAAAAACCTTGTCATAGTACTACACTAACCTTTCCCACTCAGCCGGAGATACCACTTCAGCCTTGAATCGAACCTCTGACTTCAGTTTTGATTTTGCAACTATTGATTGAGTCCGTTTCTCAAATTCTTCCTACAATTGAACCAAAACACACATGCTAATGAACGGTAGGAAATGCTCCCCGATCCAAAGGCAAGAACTTTGCATCAATAAACCGAAATCAGTAACAGCTCAAATCTGTCCAAGAGAACTGATGATGAAACTTCTATCAACACATGGAAAATGCAAATGTAGATGACAGTTTTAACCCTTACCCCAATCGATGGAAGAGAAACAGAGGTTTTTGTTGAAGCACCAAAGCCTTTCTTCTCCATCTGTTGTTCCTGATTTTGACCCCATACAAGAGGAACCAGAAGTACACCTCTTTTAAGAAGCTCAATCTGAAACCTTTCAGCCTTCCGAATGGCCAATGATACAGTTTCCTTGTTCCCAGCCAAAATAACCTGCAGTCCACCAAGACATACAGAATCGCATTACTAAAGGGAATAATCCATACTAGATCGCAATCAAGTCATCTAAAACTGCGAACAACTTTCAAAAGAAACTGAAAACAGTGTTAGGAGTTATTAAATGTCGGTGTTAAAGTTAAAAGCCAGCAGAAAAAAGAGTGAAATGGCCAATTAAGGACGTAATATTCAAATATTAATTGTGATATCTGCAAGCATACATTGAACGAGTTAATATATTGACCTTTCCCTAAAATGAACACAAGGAAAATATTAGATCCAAAAACTATTAACTGCTTACTGGCCTCACGGTGTCTCGTAACTGCACAAGCTCAACAACCCTGTTAGTAGAAAGACGCAGAGGAAGTCTAGAAAGGGTCTCATCACGAGATATTTGTGCAAGTTGCTCTTCCTCTTTCTTGTTGTCCCAATAGAACAATGCCACAAGAACCGTGATACCTGTTGATGGCTGATACAAAAGCTTAAATCATTTAAAAAAGCAAGACTTAGATATATCGGTAATAAATTTAAAGACATCAAACAAGTATACATCAAGCATCAAGGAAATTGAAATTAAAGCGACATGGCCTATACTTACCGCCAACATTAATGGCTGCATTTCCTGCAGTCTCCCAAAGATCAGGAGCAGCATCACCGCCTTGGACCGCACGAATCAACCTGGGTACGGTGAAAAACAATGATATACCAGCCGCTGCAATAAATGCCAGATAGAAGAATCTCCTAACCCCTCGGAATGGAGCTTGGACCTCACTAATGAGTTTAAGATCTCTTCTGAAACTATAGCCTATATCTTCTCCGCCGATTCTAGCCTGCAAGTCACATGTTGGCGAATTCTAAATATTGTTTGATGCTCATTGAACAGAGGACGGAAAGGTATCAAAAAGGAATTTCGCTTCCAGGTGCAAGGTAATCAACAGTATACACACAGAAAAAACTTGGAATGATGGAATATTATTATGTCTTAAATGATACCTTGGCTTTTGGCAACAAACATTGTTTTATACCATTTATTCATAGCATAGGTAAACGTCAATGTTGTTCATTCTTTGATGCAGAATGTGTATATCAGACAATCTAACATAATTCTTGATTGGACATCAATACAAAAGTCTGTATCTAGTGAATGTGGCCCAACTCTTCTTTAACAGTTTTTTATGTCTCAAAGTGTTTCACCCACTTCTTGCAAATAAATGAATCGGATAAGTTCAACCTGCTAGTCGAATTCCAGCTGTAGTACCTGGCCTCCAATGGAACACTTTTTTTTAATGGCTAGATCGGTTTTATCACTAATAATAACACTTGAGCTCGTACATTGTGTTAGAAGCAACAACCCCCGAACAAAAACACCAATTTAAAAACAAGCTCAAATGCTCTAAAACTTTTGCACTATATGCTTGATGTTTCAAGCACAACAAGCATCGTACTCCATTAAGCAATTGAATATATAGTTTCAGATTCCACTCCAAAGCAAAAAAGACCGTACTGATATAGCATGGGAACTTCTTCAAGTTTTATGTGGTTTAGGCAAGGTTTGAAAGCTATGAATGAGCCAGCTGCCCATGATGGTTGCTAGGTATTTTAGCGTAAGATACATGATCAATAGTTGTGATGTAAAATCCACATTAGTTATCTTAAAATTTAACTTGCATAATTCAGACGAGTTTAGAGTCTTTAGACTAAAAAGGTAGAAATCTAAAAGTAAGAAATAACCTCTTCTTGCAACTCCTTGAATTCAGGCATCGCCCTGAACGATGCCAAGTCTGGATCATTAAGGATTGTTCCAAACTTGAGATCATATTCTTTTAAAGCCAAGCGCAAACAGTCGGCTGCTTTTTTCCCTTCACCCCTATATCACATAAGGCGTCTAAAATGTTAAATTGCAGTCAATTTTCGCAATTTTCAGAAAGCAACGACCCAATTCAACTTCATCAAATGTCTTTAATCCTATCAAACCCATGATTGTTTCTTGCAAGTCACAATACATGGATTAGAATTGCTGTATGAAACATACAATCAGATAACAAAAATATAAGTTGAACCTGTAGGCATGGCAGCAGGCTTTGTTGTAAAGTGCAGCTTGAGCTTCAACAGGGTTAGGATCCAAGGTAAGTGCCATGTCAAACTGAGCCAGGGCATCCTTTACCTGGATATCACAATCAAACATTCTTCACCTACACTATCAGGAGCCAAAATTTCTACATCTGACATATACTACAAAATACTAACAAGACTTCTGCTCTAACTCTTGACATTAGAAACTAGCAGTAATGCGAAAACGTAAAGGAGTTACTACTAGGAACATACAGTTTTGGACTTCATTCAGACTAAAAGTTAGTAAAGCATATACACTAGAGATTCATGGTCAGAGTGTTCGATTAGATCAGATCAATGCACCATATAATAGGAAGATTAACGTAAGACAGTAAAAAGATGGGATTGTTTCCATATACACATGTCACATTGCTCTGGTGCATCAGGAGTTTAGGGGTCAACAATTCCCCAACATACAGCGCAAGAGAGGAATGTACGAATGTAACACAATTGGAGATATCCTAAGCTTCAATATCACTACAAATTACAAAATTTGATAATATGTGAAAGTGAGAGAAAGAGCAAAAGACAGCAATAATACCCGTCCTTTGGAGAAGAGAGAGAGTCCAAGATTGACGCAATATTCCGCAGTGGGTGTTGGAGTTTCTGCAGACGTTGGAGACCCTGATGAAGATGACGAAGAAGAACAAGGGCAAGGGAGTAGTGAAGAGCCAAGGCTCCTACAGTCACCGATATTCGAAGACCAAACGGGTGTAGATGTGTGAAACTGAGGGATAAGCCATGTCCTTGTTCTACTTCTTGCTCCTCCAGTGGACGTCGACGGTGAACGGAGGAGGAAGAAGTGAGGGTGGAGGTGGAGGGAAGCTGCCACAGCCATTTCAGGCTTTGGTTACTTGTTTCAGATGAGTCACGCATTATCCATCCATAGCGCCAAATAGCCGCGTTTTTTTCTTTAGGGGTTAAAAAACCTTTAATTGCATCATATCGTTAATGCGGAATTTACTCAAAAGGTTTTTTTTTTTTGAAAATACTCAAAAGGTTTTTAAAGCATTTTTTTTTTTTAATGTTTGGCTTTAAGACATATATTTTCAATTCTATACCTATTAAGTTCGAACCAAGTCATCTACACCATAAGTCAAATCTTTCTTCCCGTCTCTAAATACGTGATCTTTACACCACTATCGTTCTTCTTTCTTTTCCAAACGTTTTACTGTTTATTTGCTGTTCATTATTAAGAAGTCATTCGCACACAATACCGGTCTCTCTTTTCCTAATTCTTGAAGCATCTTATGAACTACTCATATTGCTATCATGTCTTATATTACCTCGTAAAAGTTTTACATATCGAGATGTGTAGAGGATGCTAGCCCATGAAAAAAATTAGAAGAAAAAGAGAGTAATTTGGAAACCTTTCCAAAGAGGAAACACAACACAATTAGCAAGATCTCTCACTCAAACGGTATAAATTAAGACACAGGTTTGCTTCAAAAAAAGAAAAATACGAACTTATACAAGTCTGAAGGAATGGAGATTATATAAACCTATAACTAGATATTGTACAACAAAAGCGTATCTGGTGTAGTGGTATCATAGTACCCTCCCACGGTACTGACCGGGGTTCGATTCCCCGGATACGCATTTCTATTTTTCTTCTGCAAGATTCTTTTTCCCGCCTCAACTTTATGGTCTTTTACCCTTAAATTTCAACTTCAGATGATCAGCAGATGCGGCGCGGCCATTTTATTTTACGATTTTCAATTCCCGAACTATTTCCGGCTTTACCACCTCCGAGATCCGGTGCCGCCGGGAATGACGAAGCTATCTCAAGAGTTCAACGCCGACGGAATAATTTCTAAAATCCTCCACCTCTTGGAAATTCACTGCACCTCTCACCGCCACCTCCGCCAAGTCCAAGCTCAGATCATCCTAAACAACCTTCTGCCGAACACCACCGTCGCTCACCGTTTTATCTCTACCTGCCAATCACTGAATGTTTTGCAATCTGCATTCTCCTTGTATACTGTTAATTTTTACAAACCTCATATTTATGTCTATAATCATCTTCTTAGAGCCTTTTCTCATTCCCATCTCCATCAAGGTTCTCTTGTCGTCTACTCTCGTATGTCTAGACTCTGTCTCTCTCCAAATAATTACACTTTTCCTTTTATCATGAAATCCCTGTCGGACCTCAAGAGCCTCAAACACGGGCAATCTGTGCACACCCAGATTGTTAAATTGGGTCAACTTAGTGACATTTATGTTTTGAATTCGGTGTTGAATTTGTATTCTTCATGTGGGGATATGAGATTATGCAAGAACATGTTCGATGAAATGCTTCAGAGAGATGTGGTGTCGTGGACTGTGTTGATTTCTGGGTATAGGGCATGTGGAAAGTTCCATGACGCGTTGATGACGTTAAAACATATGCAAAGTGCTGGTGTGGAGCCGAATCAGGTTACAATGGTGAATGGATTGGCTGCTTGTGGGCGACTTGGGGCTCTTGATATGGGAGTGTTGATACATGACTTCATAAAGACGAGAGCGTGGCATCTGGATGTAATATTGGGAACTTCTTTGATTGAGATGTATTGTAAATGTGGGAAAGCTGAAGAGGCCTTGGAGGTGTTCCGAGGCATGGAGGAGAAGAACGTGTGCACATGGAATGCCCTTATCAAAGGGTTTGCTCTTGCTAAAAGTGGACAGGATGCAGTGATGTGGTTTTCGAAAATGAAGGATGATGGAGTTAAACCTGATGGGGTGACTTTGACAGCGGTATTGTCCGGTTGTGTGCATTCTTGTTTGGTAGACACAGGATGGGAAATATTTTCAAACTTAGTTGATAGGAAATATGGATTTTCACCTGGTGCCCAACACTATGCTTGTATGGTTGATCTGCTATCACGTTCTGGCGGTCTGGAGGATGCTATAAGCATAATTAAGCGAATGCCTTTCAAGGCTACCAGTTCTATTTGGGGAGCATTCTTTTCTGGTAGCATAGCACATGGAAACCTAGAAATGGCTGAGTTAGCTGCTTGCAAGTTGGTGGAGTTAGAACCCGAAAACTGTGCATACTACGTAGTGTTGTCTAATTTACATGCAGAAATGGGAGATTGGGGTGCCGTGGAGAGAATTCGAACAATTATGAAGGAGAAGGAACTCAAGAAGGAATCTGGTAATAGTTTGCTTGAAAACCATGCTTGAGAATGTATGGTACTAGTAGTTTTGTATAATTGCATTGCCCGAAAGACTTAAAACATTTATGAAGGTGATGATCAAGATCGATGTTTAGTGATTCAAGTTTGCCTGAAAGGACTCTCCAGTCCAAGAAATCAGAGAGTACGTGATTTGCTATGGCTGCATCGTTTCTTGAAAGGGAAGGAGATGGATGCAAAGCAGCTCACCCTTGAAGTTTGCATCTCTCTTTGATCAGCTCATATAATAAGTGCATCTTAAATACTAATGATGAATACAATAATACACAGAGAGAGAAAAAAGTGTGAATTGTTCATGTTCATGAATCATGATATAAGGTTACCTCCCACAATATAAAGGTGTAGCTAGAAAACGTTCCCTTGGATGATATGTACAAACATTCTACTCCTAAACTAATGGATGTTCTAAAGACAAGAAGAATATAGTGCGACATGAAAAGAATATACACAAATTATATAATTTTATTACAATGATTCCACTGGCTTAAGAAAATTGGAATATTGCAGCCTGGTCATCTCGCCTCCTGCAACCGGATCAAATTTGCATCTGTAAAAGCTGCATGAATTTTAAAATCCAATATTAAAAATATGCATTCACTAAATACCAAGATTAGCAAATCCCTACAAACGGTTCAATTAATTAGACGGATGAAGTCAAAAACCAAAGCAAAAGCTTTGTTGATTACCTTCCATCTAATCCAAGTATCACAATTGTATGCTTCTGCTGACCAAAGCCAACGACATAGTGTGATCCTTCTGGTAAACGAAATTTAGCTACAGACCATTCTGAGTTGAAATACTTTGGCAATACTCCTG
This sequence comes from Gentiana straminea, assembly GCA_036785695.1. Lineage (NCBI taxonomy): Eukaryota > Viridiplantae > Streptophyta > Magnoliopsida > Gentianales > Gentianaceae > Gentiana > Gentiana straminea. The sequence continues at coordinate 5,055,367 of JAVUPR010000061.1, forward strand.
AAAGTTAAAATGGACATGACAATCAAGTGTTTCTAATTTGCCCGTTAACTAAGGTTTACACAAATCAATAAAAGCTCAAGTGTACAGCACCAAAAAGGGTGTATTCAAGATTAAGCTCTTGCCCCAATTATGCAAATAAAAAGGGGCTATTATTTGCACCACGGCCGTTCAACCCGTTGTCCCCCACCTACCGGTGCACCACACCATTTTCACATAATCGACCTTGTGAAAGTCGATTCTAGAGCCAAGAATCAACTTCCTGCAGAGTTGATTCAAGAACAACACTGGGAAGGTCGCATCTTGGCTATAGAATCGACTTATACACGGTCGATTCTACTGTGGTGCATAGGTAGTGCGGTGCAAACAAAGACCCCCTATGAAAAATATTCAGTTGAGATGCACTATCAGCGCAATCAATCAACTTCTCTATTTCCATAGGTTATAATCAACAATAATGTATTAAGCTTTACTTAAATACCTTTCATAAAGGAAAGGGATGACCCTGATGCTGTCCGTGTAAGTTCAGAATTAGTTGTAGTGTTTGACTTTTCACTGCCCGATTTACCCAAATTAATCTTAAGACCAAAAACATGAACAGTTCCCTTATCACTTGAAACTGCCAGCCATTCACAAGGAGATGAGAACGAAAGGCTGTATATCTGTGCTCTATCAGTGCCCCTCCTTAACTGTGTCAAACATAGAAACTGCCATTACTCCAAAGACTGCATTTCATGATATTCAAAATTGAGCCCAAAAAAAAAAAAAAAGATATCAAAACAGTAGCAAAACGGTGTGTGCTTAACACAAAAGTTAAGTCACGACGCAGAAAATATACAAAAGGTAAATTGTTTCCTCACATCAAGACCACTTATTCAGTTAAGCAATCAGATAGAGGGGAGGCAGGCACCCATTTCCCTTCTTGTTTAGCTTGTTGGGGGGAGATTGAACATATTAGCCATTTTCCACCCGTTGTATAAAGTGCACTTCATCTTTGAATATATCTAGTAGAACCTCACTCAAAAAAATATACCAATTATTACCCAACAATCAAGGCATGCAATGATGGACCTAGGACCTTAGGGTAAGGGAATTCCTTATAGGCGGTGGCTATCGGTGGTACTGGTGGTTGTCGTTTAGAACATTCTTGTGTTCAAATATACTTTGTCTGGACACCTGTATTTTACCTGGAAATGTTACTCGCATTAAAATGTTTTTTAGACACCAACATTGCCCTCTCAAATGAATAAAGTGAAAGAGGAAAGCAAAAACTGTTGTAGCAATTATATCACATCTTCCTATGTCCCAAGCATTTATTTATCCATTTACATTTAAATTGTCTCACTTATGGTACCATTTCATTAAGGACATCTAATCGGGAAGTAGGGCACAAACTACATGTGTTTGTAATACATGAAATAACATTTGTATTTCTATGGGTTTGTTTGACAATGCTACAGTTTTGTCTGACCACTTGCAGCACGAGCAACAAATATTTTTTTGAGAATGCAAAAGACGCACACAATTCAAATGGAGGGTAAATTGAATTAGGATAAATAGACAGAGCATAGAATTCAAGTTGAAGTTTGAGGCTGCCACATGACAGAGTAGATTGCTAGTCCCAGTCTCCCAGACACATAACAGTCTCAACAAAACCTCAAACAATTCTCCATGCAATCAAAGACTAAATGCAGCTTTCATTAAGTATAACAGGCGTTTACTTGTTATTCGTTCCAGGCATTCAAAGAACAGGATGTAAAATGAATTTGGAGCCAAAGATGGTCGCTTAACACTATCTGGTAGAGAACGAAGTAACAGAAAGCAACAACAGGAAAGACAGAGAAATGTATTGATTTTCTTCAAGATTACAGGTTAGCAAACAAGAAATTTTGACAAGACATAGGGCACCCCATTTGAGTCCCTATAAAAATCAATTCAATTAGTTTATCCAAGCCAATTAAAAGCATAAAAGACGGAAGCTTGAAGCCTATCAAACTTATACAACGAACAATGTTTTATCAATCAATGCACAGTAAAATAAAAATGTCTGGCAACTAGTATCATCAATCAACAGTTCAACATCTGTACAAAACAAGAAAAGAAAAAGGGAATTCTGCTACGTGGAAGTAAATGCCAATACAGAATAGTATATAAAAGTATATAGTTTATATTTTTATAAGAGGCTGTATCTAAAGACAGGTTTGATGTCATGGGTTCTAAGAGAAAACAATATATATAATAGATTAGGTAAAAGGAAGGCAGCAAATAAACAATACCTCCTGCAAAAGGGTTCCGTTATCGGTATCGAAAATCCTAACCAAAGTCCCTCTAGTGCTGGCAGTAGCCAACAACTGGCCGTCTTGTGAGAGTGCAAAAGAAGCAATTCCTGAATCATGAGCGAGAATTAACTTGCTTCTCTTGGATGCATAATGCTCTATCCGAACCTGCCCCTTCTGCAAACCAGGGCACACTAACACAAAATCATCTGTCTGCGACACAGCACACAATCCTTTTGGGTTCGCAATGGTCTCAATCTGGTGCAACAACTTGAAACATACAAAATCATACACGTATATCTTCTGCTCCAACACAATCACAGCCCGATCAGTACGAAGCCTAACCCCCTTGACCTCCGACCTAAAAGACAGCTGGTCTAAGCAACAATTCTTATGATCATCCCAGATCATAACCTTGTTCAAAAAATTCTGCGGACCGTCTCTTCCTCCGCCAACGAATGCAAGTATGTTGAATCGGAAAAGCATTTCCACGATCGCCACTCCACCTCCTTCGCCAAAATCCCTCCGGAATATCTCGCGAAAGGGATCACAATTATAAATACGAAAACCTCGATCAAAACCAGCAGCAAAGCAGCTATAATCTTGGTTAAAAGAAACATGAAGCAGATTCGAAGAGTCTTGATCGGATAAATCACTAGAACAGGGGTTTGGGATTGGACAAAGGTTATTAATCAAAAAATCGGTGTGCGAATCATCACTTCCTCCTCCTCCTCTATCTTCTACTACTTCGTCCTGGGAAGGGTCAATTTTTGGTGGTTGTAGACATTGCTGTTGCTGTTGTTCCAGATATGGGTGAAGCATTGGAGATAGGAATTGGGAATTAGGGTTAGGGGAAGGGGAAGAGAATCCAGATAAGGTAGCCATTGCAGAAGAATAGCATCTGTCTAAGGAAGTTGGTGTTGCTTTAGATTCTTCCCTCCGCTTTGTGAGCTTATGTTATGCTGCTGGGAGTTACATCTTTTTTTGTGTATTGACCAAATTAGCCTCTAGACGATTCTTGATCTTAGAAGCAAAAAAGGATTTAGTCTGATTACGTAACTTATAACTTATCTCTTTTTTTTTCTTTTTTTTTTTCCGAAAAGAACTTAGAGTGACCTCAATGGGGGATTTATCCCTCTTCTAAAACGAATATAGAGGGAGTAACCTATCTTTAAGTCCACAATGGCTCCCAACCCAACACCCTATCCCTAAATAAAACTAAGCGCTCCCCTAAATATGAAGGGTCGCTAATATGAACGAAGAACATCATTTATCTCACTTTTTACCCAATAAATTAATTTCACACATCAATATCATTTATATAATAATGCGTTATGTATCAAGTAATGATACGGGCACAACGGTAGTATCACAACGGTGATATACATCATTGAAAAAAAAAATTATATATACTATTTTTTCCATAAAAAAAAATTAATCTGTCATATTTATTTTTTTTATTTTGAACTCTTTTTGTGTACGGATACGACATCTTTTTGTTTTTTTACCGTTGTGCGACGTATTCAAATATCACTTTTTAAGCATAAAATATTTTTAAAGGGATGTATAGAGGTTGCTTATTGGAGTGAATTATTTTTTGGGTGTTGAAAAAGTGTAACTGTAACAGAAAACGATGTGTTTGAAGGGTGTGTTTGAAGGGTATCATTGGGGTCACTCTTATAACTTTATCTGAAATTTTAAAATAAATAAATATATACTAGTGGGGGCACACTGTGCATCGCACGGTGTGTCCTCATTTTTTTTATGCATCGGTTATAGTTTTTATGTCTGCAATAAATTTACTTTAGCAAAAATAAAGAAGATATCAACCTACTTCAATGTTTAGAAAAGCATTTAAACCATCATCTAGAGGTGACAATATGTCTGCGTCTTGCAGCAAGAAAGGTTACATGTGAGGAAAAAATCCTGAAGATCAAAATGCACCTTCGTGCAAAAAAAGTCAAACCAGAGTTTATGTGAACCAATAAAAACTACATAATAACAAAATTAAAATTTCTCAAACTCGAATAAATGAATTGTTAGTCGTAGAATATTATCCATGTCAGACTTAACCCTAACTAATACTAATAAAAAGAAATAAAAAAGAAAAGGTTCGGAAGATTTTCATTTTCTTATCTTTTATCGAAGTAAATTAACCGAAGGATAAGTAAGATAAATGGGAGTTGGATCTCGTTTTTTATTTTTATGTATCTTTTATGTATCATAGATCGAATGAACATTCTCATTCCTTGTCTACTTTTTACAATATTTTATTTTCTAGTAGTTTTTGTGGCACCGTACCAAATCATACGACTTCGTTTTACTTAACCAAAAAATTCTGAAGATCGAAATGCACCTTCGTGCACAAAAAGTCAAACCAGAGTTTCAGTGAACCAATAGAAACTACATAATAACACAATTAAAATTTCCGAAACTCGAATCAGAGAATTGAATGCTTCAAATAAAAACCCTAGTGATAAACACGTTGATGTGATAACACCGTATCAAATCATACGACTTCGTTTTACCTATAAAAAAATAAAAAATAAAAAAAAACCCTCATGTGATCAAAACGACGTCGTTTTACTTCCCCCCCCCCCCCCCCCCCCCAAAAAAAACACTAAAAGACAAAATGGTAGTACAAGGATGCAAATTTAATAATCTACTACTAAGTATGATACTACTAAATATGATATATGGAAAAATTAGGTATAAATACACCTTTCACATCAAAATTAAGCTTTAATCCACATTTAATTTTTTAGTTGTTTTAAGGACAAAATAAATGTATGTGGACTAAAACACCCTTGTTATTATCTTCAAACACATCGCTCATTCGCTTTCCGGCCAAATCTCCCATCTTCTTCCATATCTACGCTTTCCGTTGTTGTACGCCTACCCTCCTTCTTCTCCGTTCCTCCTCCGGTCTCCGCCACTCTGTGCCGCCGTTGATGGAGCCCTAAGCTTTGAAATGAAATGTAGTATTGATATTAGAATACGGCTCGCAGTACACTCCAAAGCCAGAGTCAACCGAGCTTTCAGTGATGGATGAAATTTTTGCGGTTGCTAATGTAATATTCTGATTTTCGGGAAATGGCAGACATGTCATTTTGCGAAAACGAAATATTGGGTTCGGTTCCTTTTATTCGGAGTTTAAGTATTTGTTAAATTATATATATACATTTCGAGATATATATGTATATATTTAAGGAGGAAAATCTGATTTTTATGATAAAGGAAGATAATAAGATCTTTATCTTTTTTTTTTGGATTTATCTTATGATAAAGGAAGATAATACTTTATCTTTTTTTTTGGGATTTGTTATTTAAGGAAAATAAATCCCCACAATTCATATAACCTACTAGAAATCAGATTTTTCTCCACCTCCAAAATATCTTTCTGCGTGTGTGAGCAAAAATTAGGGCTGAGAGTTTTTCAATCGGCTATTAAAGCAATTCTTGACGGTTTTCAGATCATAGTAGAGCGCCGGAATCGCTGTGAAGAGAGCAACATTTTGATTGCAGAAAGTTGAAGCTTTGATAAGAGAAAGATCGGTTTTAGCTGTTGGAATAAGCTTGCTAAAGGTAAGAAGCTCTTCCTACAATCTAATTGTGGTTTAGAGTAGAATAGATCATGTTTTGGATGCATATTGTATCAAGTTTTAAGCTTAGATGATGTTTAAGGATTAAGTTTTGTTTCGGATCTTAAAAGACATGTTTTCCTACTGTTTTTCTGCTATAATTCATGTGCAAGATGTTTAGATTCGAGTAGAGATCGTTAAGGGTTGAAGAACAGGTTTTAGGGCTTTTTCTGCGTAGGATGCATACGCATTGGCTAGCAATGCGCACGCATTCCTAATACAGGATTGCTTAGAATAAGTGCAGCAGGTTCAATGCGTACGCGTTCCAGAGTAATGCGCACGCATTGCCCCAGTTTTCTATATAATGTTGTTTTAAGCTATGTTTTGAATTTTAAACCTTCATTCATGATTAAATAACACTAATTAAATATGAACAAGCCTCGATTGAGTTTCTGATTCGTTCAGTTAAAACACCGAATGTACTCTTAAAGGGAGTTGAAGTTCGGATCCATCGGAAGGGCATGAAAGGGCTTGTGCTTTGATGAACTAGGGTTCATCAATGTCTGTGTAATTGATAGGATGTGATGTCTAGTTGTCTAAGTGAGGGAGTAGAGCTGATAATGTGAGTATTATTATGAAAACACTTAGGTGACTAGTTAATTCACATTAATAATTATATAAGTGTAGTAAAAGCTAAAACGTCATCTATTCTTGGTTAGGCACTGATTCAAATCGGCGATGTGATACGTTCATAAAAGGTGGACAACGCTACTGGCTCAAAAGGCTGAAGGGTAGTGGAGGAAATCCATCGAACGTATATGCATACCGGGGGGATCCCGGGACTACCGGTGCTAATCACCGTAGTTGGCAAGTATATCTCGTGGTGGAATTTTCACCATGCATTGTGTCCTTGAGTAATGATGTAACAAAGATAAGCTAAGTTAGAAACGTATAGTCACGACGTGTCGATGGGCATGTAGTGAACCCTAGATCGAGTCGGTCTCATTAAGGCAAATCTTTTAATAATAAACCTTAATTATATTGTAGCTTCTACTTCTTACTTTGTAAATTGTACTTACCTCAAATGCATGTTTATTTAAGTGTTTGGGGAGAGAAGACGAACAGGTAAATGATGAGTTCGAGGAGAACTTTGCTGACGACGTTTGAGGACGCCGGACTTGAAGACCTTGTTTATTATTTGTTTATTTAAGTTTATTTCATAGATTTGGGTTATTGGAACTAGTAGTTTACTTTTAGTATTTTGGAATTCGCACAATTTTGGATTCGTTGGTTCGTTTCGGATGTAATAACTTTATATTTCCTTCTCTGGTTCCTGAACTTCTATTCTGAGATGGTTGGAAAAAAAATTACCCGAGTCTTTTTAGCTTCTGTTTGCTTTTATTTGATACGACGTAGTAGAGGTTTACGTGTAATATTATTTATTTAATATTGTGCGTACCGAACATTTCGATTTTCGGATAAGGACTCGGTGTCCGGGAACGGGGCGTTACAGCTAACATTAAAAATTGATATAGAGAAGCTGGGGAAATCTGTTTATGCTCAGCTATGAATCAAGCGCAAGCGTACGTGACGATTAATCATCCCACTGACATCCAAAACTTTTTTGGATCGGCTATTGGTAAGCATAATATGTGAAAAGTATTTGGTGTGTTGAGCATTTAAATTTGGACGTGCTATAAATCTTCCTGGACAGAGATCATTTGGGTGAAATCAAACATACATATTGTGCAATTTTTTTTAACAAATTGTGCAGTTCACCATAGCAATTCAGCTCATTTTGACGGGTAAAGCTGACAAATCATAAAGAAGGAATTGTGTGGAGATTAAAAACTACCGGAAAATCGGTTCGATTGCTACAAATGGGTGCAAAGGCTCATGGAAAAATTTGATACTTGGTTCTGGAACACAATTATGTTGGTTTGTATCTATGTATCCACAACAACTAAGGCATACCAAATGAGGCATTTTTTTTGAACATGGCATTTGTTTTTAATTGGCTTACTTTGATGTGTTTTTACTTGTGTACTCAACAGAGGCAATAAAATAGTATGATATAGAGTCAATGTTTTACATAATTATAATCATAAGGATATTGATTCATACAAGCATGAGATTGTGGGTGTTGTAAGAGAGGTTGGCAGCAAGGTGGATATATTCAAGGTTGGGGATAAAGTTGGTGTAGGTTGCCTTGTGGGTTCTTGCCGGACATGCAAAATGTGTCCCGATGATCTCGAAAACTATTGTTCTAGTCGGATACTGATTGTGAAGTTTGATTCAGAGCCTAAGAAGCAGCTTTTTGGGTTGAAAATCCACTGCAAACTGAGCCATAATATGTGATGGAAATGAACAAGAACTGAGACTTAAAATGGAAAACCTTTGTGTTGTTTTGAAGCTGTGAATTGATGATGTTCTTGAGCAGATTTTGAAACTGAAATAGAGACATATTTGGGCTGAATATTGGACAGTTTGAGACCTTCATTTGGTGACGTTTAACACACCAAGAACAAGTGCTTTGATAAGATGCTTTGGCAATATTTATGGGCTGGACATTGGTTGAAGAAACAGGCTGTTGCTTTTAGAAGACTTGTTAGGATTATGCACCATGAATGAGTGCCTTAAATCTTGATTTTGGCCGCATTTAAGGGCTGGAAAGTTTATGATGCTAAAGCAACATTTGGGTCTGCTAAAAAAATTGTAACTTGACAACAAAACATCAATCATTTCAAGAGTGGACTTGCAGAAAACCAGGTTGAACCTTTGAGGAAAGTTTACTCACTCTTTTATCAACATATTACATCTTAAGTCATACTAAAGTACATGCTTATCCCTTTCTTTTTTCTTGAGTCGGTCTTTGGATGATGTACCTAAATGGAGCAATGCCTTAAGTGTGTTGTTCACTTGGTTCATATCATTAAGCTTTCAAATACACTTGTTTTGGGGGATACTGATACTGTGATACTGATACTGATACTGTGATACTGATATTGTGATACTGATACTGTGATATTGATACCGTTATTGTGTTATGGTGCTGAGGTCGACATATTGAAACCGAAGGTGGAGGTCTACAAACTAATGTTCCAAGAAGAGGCTAATGCTCATTGGTAATGATCTGTGTATTGAGATAGGGTACAGATGTTAAATCATTTGGTGAGAGGTTGACTTTATTTAGAAAATGTTAAACCATTTGGTGTAGAGTTGGAGATGAAGATGATGGTAGCAATCGACATTGTCGAGATTTTTAGGTGCTTAGATAATCATTTCCTTGATGTAACTTAATTATCATATATGTTGATGTTAAATTTGTTTATCAAATATGTTGTAATTGATTTTCCATTGTGATTGTATGTGTTATTTGGAAATACACAAGTTTTTTGGGTGTTAACGTGATTACATTATTGTCCAAATGATTATTAGTTTACGGTTTGTTTCCGTTTTAATCCATAAAGGAATATAGATTGTCGGTGTTGTTGTAAAACTTGCCGAGTCCATGATTTTGGATAATCCCATACTATTAATGGCAATGGTAATGGTAATGGTAATGGTAATGGTAATGGTGTTATTGTGTTTGTTAATAGAACGTGTTGCTGTGATACTGATACTGTTATTGTGTTATGAATTTGTTGTACGTTAAGATATTAAAATTGGAGCATTATCTTATCAACTTTATTGCCGCAATTGTTGTTTGAGGGGTCCTTTTGGTCTCTGTTTTAGGATTTTGATGCATCAGAACGATCATGTTAAGACTAGTGAATTCTTTGCAATACAGTATGGACCTTTTTAGTTCCCCACCCCACTTTGTTTTACAATGGAGGCATACCGTTGTCTTGAAACACTCCCATTTCAGCTCTTGAAAAACATGTTGAATCATTAAATTGGGGCATCTCGGCTGTGGGAAAACTTGAAGTAAATGAGGGGATGAAAGTGGAGGAAGCTGCACCTGATACTGTGATACTGATACTGTGATACTGATACTGTGATACTGATACTGTTTCTGTGATATTGATATTGTGTTAGTGTAAACGTTGCGATTAAATTCAGCTTTCAGAAACCACGTCGAAAGGGTATCGTATGAGATCTCAAAATGAAGAGAAAAAAAATTGGTGAAAGAATTTTGATGATCGATGTTTTAAATCAAAAGTTATGGTCATTTATAAGAAAAATGCTCCGATTATTGCAAAAAAAATTTGGCTTTCAAAATTTACGTCGGAAGGGTATCGTATGAGATCTCAAAATAAAGAGAAAAAAAAATATGAATTTTGGTGATTTTTTTTTGATGATCGGAGTTCTAAGTCAAAAGTTGCGGTTGTTTGAAAAAAAAAAGATGAAGTAGCGATGCGTATGTCCAGCGCGAATTGATATAAGAGGGTATTTTTGTCCGTTTGAAATATTTTTATCCTTTTTGCAACTAAAAAAATGAGTGTGCCATGCTTATTTATTTTGGGTCAAAATTTGGACTTTTCCCTCGTTCCCTCTATATATATTCACTTAAGAAAAAACAGAGATTTCTAATAATAGAATTAAATTAATGAATACAGTTTTTAAAACATTTTTCTTAGGGGTAAGGAATACCATCACAATCAGCAATACATTCACGAATTACATGAGAAGCGGGCAGCAACTCATTCCACATATTCAATCAGATTGAGACACTCCTTAGCTAAGAGATGAACTGATATATTGCCAATCCTTTTGACGAAATAAAATGTTGCTGAGACAAAAGTATGTAGCAATGTGCGACAATCACTAATGATATTTCATACATTAGATAAATCATTTGAAGAATCCATAAGCGGATGAGCCTATGATAAATAGTGAGAGTCTCCTTAAAAAATAACTTTGAAAAAACTCCAAGTAAGAGCAAACACCAAAGCATGATAAATTGCTAGAGCTTCACCTATCATGACATCATATCTTCCTTCCAACTTCTTTGAAAAACAACGGATGATCATAACATGTGAGTTTCTCAGGAAACCCACCCACACTACCATGTCATCTCCAAAAGACGCATCAACATTAATTTTAAGAGTGCATGCAAGTGGAGTGCTCCAAGTAGTAGGGAGACTTGGATGGTGGCAGTCCTCCTGAGACATAGAAATCTCTCTAAGAAATTCTTCGGCCTCAACTTTCGAAAGAGCTATCGAAGAGCTAATACGAACCTTCTTGCCTTCGAAAAGCCACTCATTTCACGCTTTCCAGATATTCCAGAGAAGACATATTTTGCTGGTTACCTCTCATTCATCTTTTAAGTTCAAAAATAGGTTAAAGAAATCAGAGAGAGTGGAGACGTTGTTTGAGAAAGTAGTCGCCTTGATAACGAATTATTCAAAAAACATTAGGAATCTCATACTTGATGGACGTTTTATAGCATAGCCAACTCTAACCGGCAGGGTACCGAGTCGGTTGTACTATAAATGGCGAGCAAGGTCGTATCCCACGAGGAATCTGGTTAAGTATCAAAGTCGGTATCGTTCCTAGTTTAGGTCAACACTACTACGAGACATGATGATTAGTCAGATCACCGGTTTTACAAACTACTATACACAAAATAAAAGAGTTTAAACTATGAAAAAAAAAGATAGCAGAGCTATGATCCAATCTAATACTCACAAACCCTAGCTTGATCCGGAATTATTTTTGACTTACCTAAACGTTCTCGATGTCACTCGAAGGATGTAGTTTCCTAATTCCAAGAATAAACATTATTTCAATAAACTACCCTCTTATGTCAGGTTCAACAGTCCGCTGACCGGATTTTACTGACCTAACACGGTCTACGTTCAATAAAACGCTCAACAATGTTGATATAAACCTCACACACGAAACCGAATCTGAACAACCCAGTCAGTTTTACAGGGTGATCCTAGAACCCCGGTTCCCGTACCCTCTCGCAAAATCCATATGTAAAGACGATACGTGTAATACGATTATCGAGTGATCAATTCAACAAACGTGATTAATAATAAGTTCTAGAACTATGGTATCATCGAGAATCAACAATCAAAACATCAAGAATATCTCATGAACAAACTAGGATTTGATTCCGAAGGTTATCGGATAACTCGACTAAAACCAAATTACCTACTCATTACAACTACAACAACACAAGATTTCATCATAGATTATGAACATACAAACACGAAATTAAGATTAGAAGTACCTATTTAGATGGAAACCGGAAAAAACTTTGACACAGAGAAAACCAACTTCAAATATATAAAATCCAAGATGATCCAAGTGTTTTTACAAAAGGTTATGTTACGAAAGCTTCAAAATCCTAGCTATGGTGTTTATAGGACTGAAAATCGCCTGAAAAGGCGAAGAAGAAGACCATGAATGTGTTTATCCACTCACAATTTGCTATTTATAGTGGGTGGTGCAAGTAGCTATATAAGTCGATAAGTGCACACTTGCCAAAATCGTAGGTGTGCACCTACCAAGTAAACGAAATTCCCCAACTCTCAATACTGGTAGGCGTCCACCTATTGAATTTTTAGGTGTGCACCTACCAAGTGCTCTTGTTTAGGGGTGTCTCTGATCTTGTTGGTGTGCACCTACCATATTGTTACGTGTCCACCTGCTGACACATCTTTAGTAAATAAGCCATAACTTTGTGTGTACACCTCCAAATCAAGTGATTCAAAATGAAATGGCATGCTGATTCAATTTTCTACAACTTTAATAAAGATGACCAGCCCAAAAAATGCCTCAAAATTGGATCAAAATTCAGATCAAGTGAAGCTGTGTTGTAACACCTATAAATTTTGATCCGTTTGAACGTTTAAGCTTAGGGCACACATTCCAAACCTCGTAAATCACCTTCCGGCCATCCTGAACACGTAATTCTTGTAAATAATCACAACAAATACCACGCGTAACCCCTACAGGACACTGGACACTAGGGTGGCCGAAAATGCATCAAAAACACCTAAAACATCGAGATTTCCGGACATTACGTCCTAGGTCTCGTAATGACAAGCAGTGTGTAAAAATGCATAAAACCAAACTAAATGTCTCCGAATACATATAAAACGAGGTATAAACGGGGTATAATCACATAGTAAATGATAGCCAAATTGACTCTCATCAACTACTTAGCGTTTGCTCGCCCTCGAGCAAAAATGAGCGATTCAAAAATAAAGATGGAGTCAACATTGCTATGATAAATCTAGTCCATAAGCATTGAAATGGTAAAACACAAGTAATTAACACAAATGCATATGATTCGAGCTCTACCTTGTATCTAGAAAAGAATGTGTGTGTGTGTATATAGCTTCTTCGACATTTATCACCAACGACCGGTTTAGATTATAGACGTATAATGTACCGAAGTTACACCATATGCTTATACTTCATAAACATCTCCACTAATTGAGGTCCATCAAAGTCTAGTAGGGTCTGGTAGGACTTGATAGGTTGTAACGTTAGGCTAGGGTTGGGGCTAACGAAAGGGAAATTTACGATAAAATAGAAAATATATACATGTGAAAGTGAGCTTTATCGAACATCAAACACTAAAAACGAAGCTCTTCCCTTTGTATCTTTGGAAGATTCAACTCCTCATAAGGATGCTCGTCAAAATAGTACGAACCATCAACCGAGCTTCAACCTATAAATTGTCTCACCTTCTTACTCTTCACATCATTCCACAAGTTGGAAATGTACGTCACATCCGGGTATAGTTCGTACCTAAGTTCGTCAACCAGGAACAAACCGCTACAGAACACAACAACATCTCTTACTCCATACTATATTAGAAGTACCCATCACCAACATTACTGTAACAAAAATCAAACTTCAAAAATTGGCATTCTCTAAATTCCTATATTTATAAAAATACATATATTCAATTTTTTTGGGTTTTTTTGTTGCTTTTTTTGTTTTTTTTCTTATTCTTTTTTGAACAAAACGATCACGAGTCAAAGCCGAAACAACACAATATTCCACCTCTTCCGAGATATACTCGTACTTACAACACCACTTGAAAGATATGTCTCACTCCACCGCCCCACACCATATCAGAAAGTGTGAAAACAATAAGCTCAATCTTACAAGGTGATCAAAGAAACGTAGACCAGAATTAAGGCTAGGGTACCGGTAATTACAAGCTAATCATCACGAAAGGCTAGTTCGGGTGGCGGTCTAACTACCCTACAAAGGGCTTATAGGGGGAACTAGGGATATAAACATAAGGGATGGCATTTGGCTCTGATTGGGTCAAAGAAACGCCATAACTGTCATCCCCTACTAAACCAAGAATGACCTTTCTATTTTGCCTCGAAGTTAATCATATAAATTCTAGGTAACCGGGTCATTAATAACTACCATAATCGTTCACTAGTCAAGATGATTCATGGAGTCAAAGCTAACGTGATAGAACTATTCCATTCTCAATACAAGATCACAACACAAACCAAATGCATTTATACAATCACTCAATGTTTAATCAAATTAATACTACAGGCTCAATGCATCACAAACAATGTCAAATCCATCAAAATTCTTGAAAACTGACTCATTTACACTAAAGGGATAACAATCGATGATTATAACTCGTTCGAAATTTAAACGAAACATTGAAGCTAAACCAACCACTCCATACATCAAAACAAAACACTAATAAGAAAGGTTGAGGAGTTAGCTCACAACCGGAAAAAAGGCGAGATGTACGATCACGGGGCATCCGTAAATGTCCTCCTAGGGTACCTGTGCTATTATCGACAAGCAATACCAAATACAAGATACACAGGTATGGAGATAAAGAATCGAAACTAAACGGATCACCACAACTTATCAAAACCAAAAACACCACACTAGCCCCCCCAAAACACACTTCTTCGGGTTATATAACATCAAAACTTACCCAAAGTATCATATTACAAACTAAAGAAATACAGTGACACACGAGGGGAAAGTAAAGCAATAAAACACATTCTGAGCTTAAAGTCCTAAGCTCGACTTTCTACCCCAAATTATGTCAAGGATAGCAATACCAAAGGAGAGCAAACCGTTGCTTATCCCTACCAAAATCATAGGAATTGAGCACCCCCTGAAAATGAAATACGAGAAATATGAGGCTCAATCCCCACCATCACGATTGGTTCGACGAGTCCATTGCACAGAACAACAAACTCACTTTCCCCGAACTAAAAATATACCAACCAATAATGACTCTAGCACCAAGTAATAACAAGTAGGCTCAATATCAACAGCAAACTCAATAGGGTTCACCCCCATAGGTATAACAGTAGAGCAAAATGAAGACGAAATAGGAATATATGATTCAATAATAACAGGATTCATACCCTATTCGTAGCATTCCTCGGGGGTGACTTCAATCATACTTTCTCGTTCTCTACTCTCAGCGTCCTCCCTCTCGATCAGCTGTTGCACTTGATGTTCCAAGTTTCGTATCGCAGCTTGCATCGTAGTCATGCCATTTCGAAACTCTTTACTCAACTGTTCAACCGTTTGTTCAAGTGCCATCTGTTGCCCTGTTAAGGTCTCTGATTCTGGAGATGGAGAAGTATCGAGTTGTTGATCTAAGTAACTTGGGGCATTCCCCCCACTCATTGTTGTATGATGCGGTGTATGGGTTGAAATGATATAATGGTTGTGTTTGGTAACCCATAGCACCATGATTGTAACATCCGAATGAGTAAGGATAAGAGCCGTAATTGCCATATGGATTCATTAAGTGCAAATCAAGGAAACAACACGAGCACATTCACGGTATCTAGTCACAACCACTACAGAAGTAGGTGGTGTGACTCACAAACGACAACAAAGAAACAAAACAAACAAAGGGAAAAACAGAAAAACGACATAATCCTAAGAACTCAACTAACTCATAGATATCAACCGGATTCCCCGGCAACAGCGCCAGAAAACTTGATGGCCGTTTTACAGCAAGGCCAACTCTAACCGGTAGGGTACCGAGTCGGCTGTACTATAAATGGCAAGCAAGGTCGTATCCCATGAGCAATCTGGTTAAGTATCAAAGTCGGTATCGTTCCTAGTTTAGGTCAACACTACTACGAGACATGGTGATTAGTCAGATCACCGGTTTTACAAACTACTATACACAAAATAAAAGAGTTTAAACTATGAAAAAAAAGATAGCCGAGATATGATCTAATCTAATACTCACAAACCCTAGCCTGATCCGGAAGTGTTTTTGACTTACCTAAACGTTCTCGATGTCACTCGAAGGGTGTTGTTTCCTAATTCTGAGAATAAACATTATTTCAATAATCTACCCTCCTATGTCAGGTTCAACAGTCCGTTGACCGGATTTAACTGACCTAACACGGTCTATGTTCAATGTAACGCTCAACAATGTTGATATAAACCTCACACACGAAACTGAATCTGAACAACTCGGTCAGTTTTACAGGGTGATCCTAGAACCCCGGTTCCTGTACTCTCTCACAAAATACATATGTAAAGACGATACGTGTAATATGATTATCGAGTGATCAATTCAACAAATGTGATTAATAATAAGTTCTATAACTACAGTAACATCGAGAATCAACAATCAAAACATCAAGAATACCTCATGAACAAACTAGGATTCGATTCCAAAGATTATCGGATAACTCGACTAAAACCAAATTACCTACTCATTACAACTACAAAAACATAAGATTTCATCATAGAATATGAACATACAAACAAGAAATTAAGATTAGAAGTACCTATTTAGATGGAAACCGGAAAAAACTTCGAAACCAAGAAAACCAACTTCAAATATATAAAATCCAAGATGATCCAAGTGTTTTTACAAAAGGTTATGTTATGAAAGCTTCAAAATCCTAGCTATGGTGTTTATAGGACTGAAAATCGCCTGAAAAGGCGAAGAAGTAGACCATGGATGTGTTTATCCACTCACAATTTGCTATTTATAGTGGGTGGTGCAAGTGGCTAAATAAGTCGGTAGGTGCACACTTGCCGAAATGGTAGGTGTGCATCTACCAAGTAAGCAAAATTCTCAACTCTGGTTGGCGTCAACCTATTCAATTTTTAGGTGTGCACCTACCAAGTGCTCTGGTTTAGAGGTGTCTCTGATCTTGTAGGTGTGCACCTACCATATCGATAGGTGTCCACCTGATGACACATCTTTAGTAAATCAGCCATAACTTTGTGTGTACACCTCCAAATCAAGTGATTCAAAATGAAATGGAAATCTTATTCAATTTTCTACAAATTTAATGAAGATGACCAGCCCAGAAAATGCCTCAAAATTGGATCAAAATTCAGATCAAGTGAAGCCGGGTTGTAACACCAATAAATTTTGATCCATTTGAACGTTTAAGCTTCGGCACACATTCCAAACCTCGTAAATCACCTTCCGGCCGTCTCGAACACCTAATTCCTGTAAATAATCACAACAAATACCATGCGTAACCCCTAAAAGATACTAGGGTGACTGAGAATGCATAAAAAACACCTAAAACATCGAGATTTCCGGACATTACGCCCTAGATCTCGTAATGACAAGCAGTGTGTAAAAATGCATAAGACCAAACTAAATGTCTCCGATTACATATAAACGAGGTATAAACGGGGTATAATCACATAGTAAATTATAGCTAAATTGACTCTCATCAATACTCGAAGAGATAATGCCATGAAGTCTCCTCCCTTGTATTGCAAATTTGACAGAAACCATTTTCCAATCTATGCGTTTTCAAGCCCGAAGCAATAAGGAGAGAATTATTAAAAAGCTTCCAAAAGAAATGCTCGATGTGTGGCTGAACTTTTAAATTCCATAAACTCTTTTTTATTGAATTGAAAAAATACTATTAAGTACGTAACACTTAATATCTGCTTTTGACTTTGTTTGTAATTTTTTGAAAAAGTAATGATACGTACACAATGGTTATACAAAAACGAGTGACACAACGGTTATATGTGCAATTGCTAAAGTTAGATTTACATGATAATCAATTTTGATTCATTATAATCAACGATGCGGATGATCGTGGTGTCACTTATTGTGCCACGACCATTGTGCCCGTATCATTACTCATTTTTGAAAACATAGATATGCTGGTTTCTTGACCGCATGTGATTTTCGTTGGATGTATTTCTTTATATTTCCATAAAAATTGAACCCAACATTAAGGGTCTCCACTCTCCCTGTCTCCACGGAATGGGCGGAAATGTTAATCAGGTTACCAGTGGTACGGAGTCATAGACTTGCATTTTATACAAAAGAACTGAAAGAGATCCTTTATACTTCATGGATAGATTGAAAATTGATTATTATTGAAAGTTATTAATTAAAGTTATATATAGCTTGATTATTATTTAAATGATAATTGAAAGTTGCCCTAATTCTAAATTGATGATCAAGTTTATTGTCACTAAATGATTTCAAAAACATGATAAGCATGTTGGTTCCCGGATTGGGCCCACCGGTCCATTTCCAATTTCTATTTGAATGTTTTATAGTTTATCGATTAAATGGTTTCAGGCCCTCATTAATGGAACGCAAACAACGCTTGTACGAATATTTGAAGTAGGTGAAAGTTTCATAGGCCCAAAAAGACAAACCTTTTTTCTCGATTCAAGAAGAATGACGGTGAAACGAGGCACTTAAAAAACGCGAGCTCTAGAGAATTTTTTGAATGCTCAAGCTTCTCATCGACACAATTCAAGATCACGACTTGAATGCAAAGTATTTGTGGTAGAGAATATGAGGAAGAATGTAACACCCAAATTTTAAGAAAAGGTAGAAACATAAAAAGGGAATTTATTTATTTTATTTCGCAATTATGTTGACCTAGAAAGAAAATAATTAAAAATGTTTAATTATTAATTCAGGGATTTAATAATGGGTATGAAAGGAAAAATAATCCCCTAATCTTCCTATAATTTTTCACAGCAAATCTTCTGAGAAAAATAGAGAAGAGGGCGGCGACATAGAGCAGAAAGAAGGAGGAAGGAAATCTTCAACCAGATTCTATAAACTTTCCTTTATATCTGCTGCATTATGTAAAATAAAGAATCTGATGCATTGAGGATGAGCATAATCTACTGCTTATGAATCAGTCACCATTAAGGAAGTTCATGCTGCAGTCTTTGATTTAGACCCTCAAAGTGCTGCGGGCATAGATGGTTCTTCTGGGAGTTTCTTTAGACAGTGCTGGAATATAATTGGAGCTGATTTATACAAGGCTGTTCAAGATTTTTTCTAAGGTACCCCTTTGCCTAGATCTATTGGCTCCACCATTATTACCTTGATACTTAAGACTATGGCCCCTACTAGTTTCTCAGAATATCGACCTATTGCCCTTAGTACTTTTGTTAATAAGGTCTTTACAAAAATCATGTGCTCCAGACTTCAAGCCATCCTTCCCCTGCTTATATCTGAAGAACAATATGCCTTTATCAAAGGGAGAGATATCACAGATAATGTCCTCCTAGTACAAGAAATGGCTCAGTTCATACACAATAAAACTAGGGGTCATAATATGATTTTCAAATTTGATGTTGTGAAAGCGTTTGACAGTCTCATGAAGTTTTTTTGGAGAAGATGTTGCTTAAGTTTGGTTTTTCTGCTCAATTCACTTAGTTAATTATGAATAATCTCCAAGGAAGTTGGTTTTCTATATTGATTAATGGATCTCATGCTGGTTTCTTCCAGTCATCCAGAGGTATAAAGCAGGGTGACCCAATGTCTCTACTTGTTTATCTTAGTCACTGAAGCTTTGTCTAGAGGGATCAAGCATATTTTTAAATTGGGATCAGATACTTTTGCTACTCCTAGAGGTTTCCCTATTATTACTCACTCTCTATATGCAGATGACCTTATCATTTTTTCAAATGGTGGGAAAAGAACTTTGGTCAAACTCTTTCAATTTTTGGAGATATATGAGCATGCTATTGGGCAGAAGATCAACATGGCTAAAAGTTCTTATATTATTGGCATGTATGCTTCTTCTGCTGTCATTCAACAGATAGAACACCAGACTCATATGAGACATACTCAATTTCCATTCATCTATTTGGGTTGTCCAATTTATTATGGCAGAGCCAAAGCTGTTTATTTTGATAATCTTGTCAGGAAAGTTGAGACAAAATTACAGGGTTGGTACTCTAAGCTCCTATCACCTGGTGGCAGAATCATTCTTATTAGACACGTATTAACCTCCATTCCTATAAACTTGATGGCAGCTATGCATATTCCAGCTTCAGTGATAAACAAATTGGAGAAAGTTATGAGTCATTTTCTTTGGAATGATCTCGAGGGCAGGAAAAGAAGAATCTGGAGGAAGTGGATAGATATTTGCTTACCTGTGGAAGAAGGAGGTTTAGGAATCATAGACTTAAGGGTAATCCAAGATAGTTTCTCTAGCAAATTATGGTGGAAATTGAGAACAAGTCAGGGTCTTTGGGCTTCTAAAATAATGAGAAGGGATTACCCTTTGTATAAATTACATGCTTGGAACAAGCTTGCTAGAACCCAAAAGTGTATGAATGAGCACTCAAGATTCCTGGTAGGTTCCTTACAAAAATGGGTATGGACTCCAACATCTTCAGGTAAGTTCACAGTATCATCAACCTATGATTTGTTAAGGAGAAGCAAACTTTCCAGATACGAAATGGGGGAGATCTGGAAACCGTATATGCCCATCAAAATCTCTTTCTTTTTATGGAGATTGCACAATCATTTACTGCCTTTCCCAGGCCAGCTGTAGAAATTTGGGATTAATGGACCTTTCAAATGTCCTTTCTGTGCAGAAGCAGACTCTTTTCACCATGCTTTTTGGAAATGCACAAAAGCTCAAGCTTTATGGACTCATTATCAGAATCTCATGCACTTCATTGCAAAAACTGAAAATTGGGACTCCTTCAAGCAATCATGGTTGCAGAACCCTCATCGCGGTGATTTTGGTAAAATTCTTCCAATCCTCTTTTACTTTAATTTATGGGAAATTTGGAAAGTTTGAACAAGGGCTCTGTATGGTGACTCTTTTTTGCCTCAATCTTATTCATTAAATGAAATTGCTTGCAATATAAAACATGCTGCAAGTAAAATGAAGCTGAGATATAAATATGCAGAGGATATGACTTTGGTAAACGGTGGCCTTTTACAATCTTTACTCCCCCCAGAACCAAGAAGAGTTCAGTTAGTAAAATGGCAATTCCCTGCTGATCATCAACTGAAGATAAACTGTGATGGTTCATCTTTGGGCAATCCAGGACCAGCAGGCGGGGGTTTTGTGATTAGAAACAACAATGGTAAAGTCTTAAGGGCAGGGTATGAGTCTTTATGGGAGCTGCACAAATATGGAAGCAGTAATTAAAGCTATGTAGGCAGGCATCCTTTGTTGCCTTGAAGTAGGATGAGTGAATATGCTAGTTGAATCAAATTCTCATAGCTTGATTCAAATGTTAAATGGTTTCTATGATATTCCATGGAAGCACTTGGAGGAAATATTTGATCTTAGCAGGTTAATTAATCAATACAAGATCAGCATTCAACACATATACCGTGAAGGGAATTTTGTTGCTGATTGTCTTGTAAAGAAGGCTAGCATGTTGCAGCAAACTCAAATGCTTGACTGTGAGCACTTAGAAAGCTCTCTTGGTCTGTTGGTGCTATGAGATTCCCTCAATCTGCCAGCCATCCGGACACACTAATGAATTGGAAATCATCTTGCTGCTGGACCTACTTGGAAGCACTCTTCATTTTAATGAAGAGTGCAATTAGGTTGTTAATACTCTTATTTTCTGAACATAGCATTTATTCCTGTGATCTATTGCTGGTTTTGCTCTATGATGATAGGTAAGTTGCAACTGTTTATTCAAAAGTTGGATGGAGATGGATTCATCCACGCTCTGAATGGAAGATCCCTTGGCGTATGGTGCTGTTTTGCTTAGAATCTGCAATCTCTTTTGGTAATTAAGCACTCTTCATTTTACATGAAGAGTGCAATCAGGTTTGTGCTTAGTTGATCTTCTAAAATCATCTTTTGAGGTTCTTGGAAGAAGTGGTGCTGGCCCCGTTTTGTTTTGTAAGAACACGGCTTACGGAGTACGGAAAAGGAGATGACTGGAGTTTGAATTTAATTTTGGTACAACCTGGAAAAGCATCTGATGTTGGGCTTTCTATTTTGATCTGTTCTCTTTTGTACAGGAGGACTGCATCTCCTTTTAGATTAGCTTATTTTATTTTTATTTTTCCAATGCATGGAGGCTCATACTCTTTCTCTAGCACCCGGTTTTTCCCACATTGAATTTTCTGGACTAGGGTTTTAAGGAGATGAGGGATATGCATTGATGAAGCATTTACTTTTGGAGGAGGCCGGGAGTGGCTCAAAACCCTTGTATTTTTTTAAACTTTCCATATTAATAAAATACAAAGGTAAAAAAAAAAGAATCTGATGCATTTCATCTTGGATAGAAATTTTATAAACTAGAAAATTGCGTAGTTAAAAATGTGAATAAAAAATTCGTTAAGAGCATGTGATACGAGTGCAATACTAGTTGTTGTTGTTGTTTTTACCGAAACGAAATTACCACAATACAGATTCTCTAAAACTTCCTTTACATCTGTCGTATTCATGCACATTTTGTAAAGTTTCCTTTATATCTACCACAATATGAAAAATAGAGAATCTGATGCATTTCATCTAAGATATATAGTGATTCTATAAACTATAAAATTGTGTATTTAAAACTGATTTTGTAATTTTTTTTTAATATCTATCGCATTCATCCAGGATTCGTAAATTTTTCTTTATATCTACTGCATTATGTAAAATAGAGAATCCGATGCATTTCATCTCGGATAGAGATTCTATAAACTATAAAATTGTGTATTTAAAGGTTGAACCCCAACCCAAAGTGCCTTCACTGCCTCGCTTCTAGAGTTTTGTAAGGATGTAAATCGATGGTTATGCTTCAATGGTCTAGTTTGTAAAAAGTACTGCATGTATACTTCTTTTCATGAAAGAAATCAATACTTGATATCGAACTCCTACACCACAACTCAAAAACAAGACCGACACTATAGAATCTCTGTTTTTTTACTATTGAGCTATGCTATAGAGGAGAATGATTGAATATTAGACAAACATGTTATTTTTTGGGTAATATTTCTTCACGTAACTAAAAATCCAATACAGTTCATTTTGTTCTCAATTTTACCCTTAAATTTTTGGTCTAGTTTTCTCAAGTTAGATACCGACTCGGCTTTCATTAGCAGAATTTTAGTCAAAAGATATCGAATGTATATCTTCGATCTTTCTGACACATGCC
This sequence comes from Gentiana straminea, assembly GCA_036785695.1. NCBI lineage: Eukaryota > Viridiplantae > Streptophyta > Magnoliopsida > Gentianales > Gentianaceae > Gentiana > Gentiana straminea. The sequence continues at coordinate 5,078,516 of JAVUPR010000061.1, forward strand.
GGGGATTGAAAATGCCAACAACTAACTTAAACGGGACCTGGGTAATTATTTTTTTCAAACTGTAATTCGGTCAAATCAGTGCGGTGTGTTGTATGAAAATATATTTTTTCCATACTCATTGAGTTACATTATTAAACTAATTTCACAATCCCATAATCTCATTAAGGGCACACAAGAATACCAATAAAACGTCTACTTAATTGAATAAAAACATTTAGTTAATTGTCAATTAGGATACATTTAGAAAAACATCAAGATTTTAAGACTATAAAAAAATATTTTTGTTAAAAACGACCTTTCATCAGTGAAAGTTCAAATGAAAATGAATTACGTTGGTTTTGTGCTGAAAATCAATGTAATTCACTTTCAAATTCAATTTCATTTTCACTTTCACTCATGAAATCTCTTTTTTGACAGAAACATTTTCTTATGGTTCTTTTTGCCTGACATCTTCTATATTGTGTCCTTTATAACCTTTATCCCATATACATTTTTATACTCGGTCAAAAATCAAAATGAAACCTATGAGAATACACAAAACCACAAAACACAAAACAGTCGTAACTTAAAAGAAGAACAACAATAGTTAGCAGTGCAGTATATAGTTTATAATTTTAACTTATAAAATTCTTATTTGAATATTCAATTATTATATATTAAAAATGGAAAATTAGGGATAAAGACAGTTTTTGGAATAGTTTTAAATAATAGTACAGCCACACATTTTTTATAGGGAGGAAATTTTTATATTTTTTATAGCCTAAAAGGCAAAACAAAAAAAAAAAAAAAAATTAAAAATAGGCGTGCCTGTACTTGGAAGTTTTTTTTTGTTTTTTTTATTTTTTTATATTTATTTTTTTCTCTTTCCTCCCCGATTTTCAAACGCTTATATATTTTGATCTAGATCACCAAACGTAATGAAAATCGCACTGAAATTTTTATTTATTGACGCTCTTCGTTTTGAGACTTGGTTCGATATAATTACATCATTTTTCGTAAAATTCACTCAGTGAATCTCCCAGTGAATCCCGAAAACCAGTGAATACCGATAGTGAATTTCGACAGCGGATTTTCTGAAACCATCTCGGAATATGTTGAATGTGGTATCAAAATAAATAGCATGAAAAAATAAAAAAAATTGGTGAAAAGAATTTTCAAATTTGGAGTTGTAGATAGAAAGATATGAGTGTTTAAAAAAGATGGATGAGAGAGAAAGTGTGTTGTTTTTTTTTTTTTTGGGGGGAGAAATGCGGCAGAAAAATAAAAAAAATTAGTTTTGTCCTTTACGCAAAAATTTTAAAAACCTGTCATTCTTCCTACTTGATGAATTCATATAACGAGAGGAGCCTTTAATTTCTTGCTTAAAAAAATACCTCATTATTGAAGACGTCCAAATCAGTCCTATTTTCATCGTTATTTTAATTCCAACATCATTTTCTTAAGAGTACTAATTTTAATTAGTGTATATAACTAAATATAACTCCTCATGCCGTCCTCCTACTTCATTGGTTAATCTCGAATATTGCTGTAACCGAACTGTGTTTTCACGAGTAGTTTGCGATCAACTCGAGTTGAAACTTGACTTGGTTAAGTCATACCCACATTAAAATTTTTTTAATTACAAATGAAAGGAAGAACACTACGACTATTTACAACCACAATAGTTGATAGACAAGTTGCATATGTGGGTTACTAAAGAGAAAAACCACGTTAGAGGACACTCAAATTATTGCCTCCAGAGGGATACTTTCAAATTATTGTCTCCAAAGAGATTTTAACCCGAGACCTTCTGGTTTCAGCTTCTCAGCCCTAGCCAGTTGAGCTCAAACTTGATTTGACTCAAATATGAGTCATACACGTGCAACACAATACTCGGTTCAACTACTCGTTAGTATATTACTCCAATACATATATATATATATATATATATATATATATATATATATATATATATATATATAGGAGAGAGAGAGAGAGAGATGGATAGACACACACACACACACCAAGTTTAACATATTTTCGATTTATGTTTCAGTCTTATTAAACTTGATAAACTCTATCTCAAACTCAAGCATGAGTCAATCGTGTTTATATAACTTTCTTGAATCTCAGTTTGAGCTTGAGTTAATTAGAAATACAAGTGCCCGAACTCGAATTAAAATTTTTTTGCAATAAGCTCGACTCATTTAAAGCATTAATTGATTCAACTCGTCTCGTTTACATTTCTTGTTTCAATTGCAATTTACCTTTTTTTTTGGTTACATATTCTCTCTGTTCCAAAACAACTAATGCAGTTGTCAAAAATACGCATATTAAGAAGGTGGGTTGAGTTTTAAGAAAAAAAGGTGAGTTAATGTTTTAATTTGAATACAAAAATTACTAAAAAAACACAGGTCTGTAGTTAATGCCATATTGTTTTTGTTTTCTCACTCCTTAATAAATAAGGATAGATGTAGGAAAAACACAACAAATACTATATTGAAAATGTAACTGGTTCACATAAATTGGAACAAATGATTTTAACCACTGTATCATTTATTTTAGAACGGAGGGAATACTTAAGTTATAAGCTCTTATTATACATTAATTAAATCCGTGTGAACTGCAACACATATCATTAATTGTCTATAATACAATGATTCCCATCAATGATTTGAAACTGTTAGAGAACAAACTCCGAGCTTTTATCCATAACGAAAATAATAAAAAATAATAGGAGGAGAAGAAAAACTAATATTGACACAAGAGTACCAAAATTACGTAGTTCGTTGAACATGATCTACATTCACGGGCAAAGATGAACATCTATGACTATACGGGAGGGATGCAAAAACTCTTCAAACAAATTTTAAAATACTACCACTGTATTAAACTTAAATCACAATAGCCCAAACATTAGACTATAGGCAATATAACAGTTTATCTGAAGCGATAAACTCCACTGATGTATATAATCAATACATAAAACTAAATGCCTCAATTATAGGGTGAAAAATATTCCATTAATTAAAAACACAAAAGATAATTATATTAGTCTCAAGTCTCAACACCGACTTAACAAATCTTCTCATTGAGACAAAAGTCTCACATCCTTATATATTAATTAACGTTCCACCTTCTCCACAAGCTCTCGAAAGGCAAACAAATTCACGTGATCTAAAGCCACAAACGAAAGAGAACAATATCAATATAGTTGAATATATAAACACTTTTGAAACCTAAATCATGTTGGAGAAATTTGAATTGAATATTAATGCTAAGAGTTGCATCACTTCGGTGAAATGTTACAACCAAATAAGGGTTATCCCTCTTCGGTTAAAGGTTGCAACTGTTAAATGAACGGACATCTTTCTCCTATAAATTTATATCACTATAATTAAAAAAAAATGCAGATTTTATATGTTTTCCTTAGACAAAATTCTGGCCAAATCCTTTTAAATACTCATCCAAATACTTTACATAATTTTCGAGTAAAGAAGAGATTTACAGAACAGGATCGGTTCGCTGTCTTCTTCTCATTGAAGTGCAACAATCCGAAGAAGGTATGACTGTTGTATCTTAGGAGACGATTGCCATTACCGTGGGCACATAATCGGGGCAAAAACGTCTTAAGGACAGAGTGTTGCACTCGCCTCAGTCAATAAGTTTTATGTCCTATATTATGTTTTCGTTACAGCATGTTAGATTGCTAATTTTACCAATAATCTTAAGTCGTTCTTTTTGTGGTTTTGATGCTTGTTGTTTAACTGTCCATAAAACTGCAGTATGTAATTTCTATGTGTCTTAAACTTTTAAACAAATTGTAGAGATAATCTGTTCATATAAGAAAGTTTGTTTATTGTGCATGAAACGATCACATATAGTATATATAATTTGTTTCAATTAATAGTGTGACACTTGATTTGTTGAAGATACACAAATGATTTTGGGAACAAATTTTGTTTGTTGAAGTTTGTTATTATGCATTTTCGGTTTCAAGGTTTCGATTGCCGAAACACTGCAGAACATTGCTATTAGCGGCAACATTTCAGACAACATATCTTCAGACAAAGACACAGACAAACAGATCGAGCAGGAGATATAAGATTGGTCATTCTTGGAGAGATAAGGTTGAAATTCAAACAACTATCTGAGCTGTGTTGTGTGGAAGTGATAGGATTATCTAGTAGGTACAAATTCAAAAGACAAAAATTATAGTTTATCTCAAATAAATCAGTGGGCAAAATCCACATCAAGTTTGAATAAAGCAAGACTCGCTTTTATCTTCAGCAGCAATAAATCCGGACCAAGTTTGGATCAAGCAAGACTCTGTCATTCAAAATTTAGTTTGAATTAATTTGCTTTGTATTTATCTGCACATTATCAATAAAATTAGGGCTTAAGTTGAGTATAAATAATAAGACTTTTGTAAGCATTTATTATCAAGGAAGAATCGAATAAACTTATCTTTTGCCTTTTGTTTCCATTGCCTCTTCTCCGTACTCGTTTTTTCACATGGTATCAGAGCTAAAAACTGTGTAATCACACAGAAACAAAACCACAGATCACAAATCACACAGAAACAAAAATCACAGATCACAAATCCAACACACACAAACCTCAGCACAAACAGAACCACAGAAACACTTCAGTATCAAACTACCCTACATTACTCAAAATAACAAAACTCCAAATTCAAAAGACAAGCCTGCAAAACAAACAACCATACAAACAGAAAACCAAACAAAACAAAAACTCACAGGCAGTAGCAAACAAATGGCAACACTATCACTCAATGTCAACAGCTTCATCACACTCAAACTCACTCAAAGCAACTACCCTCTGTGGAGGGAACAAGCACTTGCACTGGCTGAAAGCCAAGATCTCACTGGACATCTCACAAAGGATCCACCAGCACCAGATCAACACACAAAAAGCACTAATGCAGAAGGGACATAAGTAACAACCCAAAATCCTGAATATGCGAAGTGGAAGAAATCAGATAGACTTCTCAGAGGGTGGCTAATAGGATCACTATCAGAAGAATCACTAGGCCTAGTAATAGGCCTAGACACTGCAGCAGATGTATGGAACGCACTGAAACATGCACATGCCCAAGATTCTCAAGAGAGAGAATTCACTCTCAAGCAACAACTGATTTACCTGAAGAAAGATGATAGCAAAACCATCTCAGATCATATCAAAGACTTCAAGGGACTATGTGACAGTCTTGCTGCTATAGGCAAGCCTGTTCAGGACTCTGAAAAGGTATATTTCCTTCTTACAAGCTTGGGACCTAATTACGAAACCTTCACCACCACAATGCTCAAACCACCAAGACCCACATATACTGAGTTAGTCTCTCATCTCCAAAGCCTGGACCAACGCAGAAATTGGTTCTTCACTAGCCTCACAGATGGCCTTTTATGGCCAAAACCAGTCCAGGGCTCCAACATCAGGATTCAAGGGACCAGCATCTCAAGACAGCAAGTTTGTGTCCTCTGGAAGGGGATTTCAGGCTCAACAACCAAGAAACAATCCCTCAAACAGCCTGACACAGAGGAAACCACCACCACCAGGGCAGAGGAGGATGACAAATGCAGAAAGAGAAATGTACCAAAATGAAAAGTGTCAATACTGTGGTGTCATGGGACATATTGCAAAAATCTGCTGGTGGGTACTACAGAAAGACCAACAAAACACTGAGCTACCCCAGGCACTGGCTGCACTCACACTAGACAACTCCATTGCAGATACAGAGTGGACTGTGGACACAGGTGCCTCCCATCACATGACTGGTAAGTCTAATATGTTGCATAACATTCACAAACCACTAGGTTCAGATGTTATAATTATTGGAAATGGCTCCACACTACCTGTCACAGGCACTGGACAAGCAAATCTAAAACAGGCACATAGCACTATCCCATTAAAAGATGTTTTACTTGTCCCACAGTTAACTAAAAATTTACTCTCAGTAAGTCAACTTACTACAGATGAACCTATAACTTGTGAATTTACTAATAGTGATGTGTTTATTAAGGACCAAACAACAGGACAGATTCTGACAACAGGGAGAAGAAGGGGTGATCTGTATGTCCTACAAAACACCCCTGAATTGCATTTCTCAAACAGATTCAGGACAGGGACTAGTGAGCTGTGGCATCAAAGGTTGGGACACACTCAGATGGCCACTGTTCAGGACTTAAAGAATAAATGATTTATTGATGTTTTAGGGCAAATAAAGACAGATCACATTTGTGAAAGCTGTCAGTTAGGCAAACTCAGTAGGCTTCCTTTTTTTGATTCAGAACATGTTATTTCATTTCCTTTTGAAATAATACATTGTGACCTATGGGGACCAGCACCTATTAAATCTATTGGAGGTTTTTCTTATTATGCTTGCTTTGTAGATGACTTTACCAAGTTCAATTGGTTTGTGCCCTTATCCTTTAAGTCTGATTTTTATGCTGCCTAATTAAATTTTGAAAGTTATGTAAAGAGACAATTTGACAGGAACATCAAGATCTTCCACTCAGACTGTGGCACAGAATTTGTGAATAATAGACTCTCCACTCATTTTAAACACACTGGCATTATTCACCAACTATCATGCCCCCACACACCTCAACAAACTGGCATGGTGGAAAGAAGACACAGGACTATTAGGGAATTAGGTATGACTATGATGTTCCACAGCAATCTACCTTTGTATATATGGACAGAGGCTTTTGCCACTGCTGTGTACATCATGAACCGTCTACCAACCTCCTCCCTAAAAAATGAGACACCTTACCACAAACTCTATCAGAAGGACCCCAACTACACTATGCTTAGAACTTTTGGCACTAGATGTTACCCCTACACATGGGATACCAAAGCCAACAAATTTGACCCCAAGACCATCCCATGTATCTTTATTGGATATAGTATGCAACACAAGGGTTACAAGTGCTATCATCCACAAACCAGGAAGGTCCTTATCTCCAGGCATGTAGTGTTTGATGAGACTTTCTTTCCTTATAGACACCAACAGACTCTCCCTGATCCACCTCAACCATACAACATTAGTATCTTTGAAGATTGGACCAACACATGTACCCCCCCCAGACCACAATATCCCAGATCACTCAAACACAACCCCAAGTTCACCTACTCTTACAGATATTCCTATCCCCAGTATAAACATTGACCAGTCCATCCCTAATACTGACCATGCTCATAACACAGACACCACCCCTATATCTGAACCACACCCTACTCCATCCACTCCTGACACACAATCTTCTCTCCCAGATCCCTTTATGGACTCAGATTCAGACACTGACAATCTCCCACAAGAAAACCCTTCACCTGATCCTAGCATCAACTCTGATCCAGACACACCCCCCATGCCTCAACCAGTCCCCTCCCATCCTATGGTTACCAGGGCACAACAGGGTATCCTCAAACCTAATCCTAAATATGCCTTCATTGTCTCCACCTTCCCAGATATTCCCAGAGAACCAAAAATAGTCACAGAAGCCCTCAAACACCCTGGTTGGAAGGCAGCTATGCTAGAAGAGCTCCGGGCCTTAGATCATAACCACACATAGGAACTAGTGCCTAGAACACCCCATATGCATGTAATAGGATCTAAGTGGGTCTTTAAGTCTAAGCTTAAACCTGATGGCACTTCAGAAAGATTAAAGGCTAGACTGGTAGCTAAGGGATACAATCAAGTGGATGGTATAGACTACACTGAAACTTTTTCCCAGTCATAAAACCTGGCACTATAAGACTTGTCCTAGCCACCGCACTTATTCAAAATTGGACTATTAGACAACTTGATGTAAAGAATGCTTTCTTGCATGGTTTAGTTAATGAGGAAATCTACATGACACAACCACCTGGAATGACACACACTCAGTTTCCACACCATGTCTGCAGACTTCACAGGGCTCTCTATGGCCTCAAACAGGCTCCAAGAGCCTGGTTTGACAGGTTTAGTTCATACCTACTTGCACATGGTTTCTATTGCAGTCTAGCTGATCCCTCTCTATTTGTAAGTCACTCCCCCCATGGATCCCTATATCTATTACTTTATGTTGATGACATGCTACTTACAGGTTCCAATGAACACTTAATCATTTCCTTTATTGAGCTGTTGAACAGGGAATTTGCTATGAATGATCTGGGCCAAATTCACCACTTTCTTGGTGTAGAAATAACTCATGCAGGTACCACTATGCACCTATCTCAAACACACTATGCCCTCACCATCCTAGAGAGGGCTCAAATGGTGGAATGCAAGCTTGTTGCAACTCCCTTGGAGCTCAAGCCTCAACCAGATCCTACATCTCCAGAGCTGTCCAATCCTACATACTACAGACAACTTATTGGGGCCCTACAATACCTAACATTCACCAGACCGGCCAGACATCAGCTACAGTGTGAACTATGCTTCTCAATTCTTACAAGCACCAACACAAGCACATCTCAAGTATGCTCATAGGCTTCTCAGATATGTGAAAGGGACCCTATCCCTTGGATTACAAATCACAGCAGACTCATCTCTGGCCTTATCTGCCTACTCTGATGCAGATTGGGCAGGTTGCCCTATTACCAGACGCTCTACAACAGGATACTGCACCTTCTTAGGTACCAACCTTATCTCTTGGTGTGCCAAGAAACAGAACACTATCTCCAGTCCAGCACTGAAGCAGAGTATAGAGCCCTTGCTCATACAAAGCAGCTGAATTAGCATGGCTCCAGTTTCTCAGTCAGAATTTACAGCTACCACAAATACCTCCTACCATCTATTGTGACAACCTAAGTGCCCTACATCTCACTATTAACCCTGTATTTCATGCCCGGTCTAAACACATTGAGCTAGACTACCATTTTGTCCGAGAACGAGTAGCTCTTGGTAAGCTTGTCACCAAGCATATTCCAGCTCAGTTTCAAGTGGCCGATCTGTTTACTAAACCCTCTACCCGCTATTCTTTACAGCAGTTTCTCACCAAACTGTGCCTTCACCCCAGGCACAGTTTGCGGGGGGGTATTAGCGGCAACATTTCAGACAACATATCTTCAGACAAAGACACAGGCAAACAGATCGAGCAGGAGATATAAGGTTGGTCATTCTTGGAGAGATAAGGTTGAAATTCAAACAACTATTTGAGCTGTGGTGTGTGGAAGTGATAGGATTATCTAGTAGGTACAAATTCAAAAGACAAAAATTGTAGTTTATCTCAAATAAATCAGTGGGCAAAATCCGCATCAAGTTTGAATAAAGCAAGACTCGCCTTTTATCTTCAGCAGCAATAAATCCGGACCAAGTTTGGATCAAGCAAGACTCTGTCATTCAAAATTTAGTTTGAATTAATTTGCTTTGTATTTATCTGCACATTATCAATAAAATTAGGGCTTAAGTTGAGTATAAATAATAAGACTTCTGTAAGTATTTATTATCAAGGAAGAATCGAATAAACTTATCTTTTGCCTTTTGTTTCCATTGCTTCTTCTCCGTACTCGTTTTTTCACAATTGCAAAGTTGTTTATCTGTCACTTTGCAAAAATATTTTAAATGTCAATAACATCTATTATACTCCGTCATAAAAGGATATAATGGTACATGTTGTTGGTAGGAATTGTAATAAGTCATGATGTTGTTCAAAATAGTGATTACTGTAATGAAAGTTTAAACGGGTGGTTTCCTTTTGTGCATTGTGTGCATGTTGTTTTATGTGCGAAATGAATCATGTATATTACTGAACAGAAGAGTCAAGTGTCAGACTAAGAAAAGCAATGGAATTTATTAGACTTTTACAAACTATTGTCATTTTGTATATATGGGTTCTTAAATAAAAGTCGTTTTCAGGAAGTAAATGATTTTATACAATCCATTGATTTTGTGTTATATTACACATCAGAGTGTTTGAATACACTTAATTTCTCGATCTGTTTCTTTCAAGTTCGTTTGCATATTGGTTAATATCGATTTGGTTTTCGAATCCTTGCCCGTTTAATTTTTATGGACGTGATTGTTAGTTGAAGAGATGTTATATAAAGGGGTATCATAACGATACACTTTGATTATATTTGTCTGGATTATAGATAAATAAATTTGATTCTGTGTTAATTTTGTCTAAAGCGTATTGTTGACACAACTTGAATAGTTGCTTTCGGTTTAAACGTAATGGAAATTATTGTCGAAGGGCTGAATTGGATATATGCATACGTATATATTTAAGAAATGAATGGCTGTTAATGCTGCTTGTGTTTAAACTCCAAAGCATTAAAAGGGTAAATAAATTGATCACTTCCGGAAATTGATGGATACATTGTTTCAGTAAAATCAGTTTGTCTCTAAGATTTATGTCATAATCTAATTGATTAAGTTATGAAGGAAACATATTGTAAATTGACGTTTGTGCAGTGAATTTTTTCATATGAATTTGAATCATAATTAGTTGTCAAATTTATGTTCAGACATATTCAGAAGGAACGACTATATTGAATCAATACATATAAACTGTGTCTGGTAAAAGATGTGTTGATCCCCCACCGATCAATGTTCTCCTCTCAATTGTGGAAACTCGAGCTAGAAATCTTAGGCTAGCTTGGAATTTAGCTTAATGATCCTTTGATGTATTTTGTTTAATTGTTTTCTCTGTACGTTGTGGACGTTCCACTTCTTGATTTATAATAAAAAACTCGTTTTTCAAAAAAAAAAAAAGATGTGTTGATTCACTTTGATGTACATCTTCGTTATTAGTATCATTGAAAGAGGTGTTGATTCAATATGATGTACCTCTTTATTATTGGTTTTAAGAGGTGTGTTGACTAAAGTGAGATAAGAAATGTATATTTCCCACATTTTAAAATCCATTAGTGGATATTTATTCACTATTGGTGCTGGTGTAGTGTCCTGGAAATCCACGAGACAGACATGCATAGCTCATTTCACGATGAAATCTGAGTTTATAGCATTGGATTAGCATGGAGAAGAAGCTGAATAGCTTAGAAATATCCTTGAGGATATTCCATGTTGGCCTAAGTAGTGGCTGTTTAGGCCACTACTTTGGTCTCATATCCTAGATTGGTGCAAGATTGGTGCAAGATTGATGGGCTAAATGCTTACTCGTTTAGTGATTTTTTTTATCTGGAGACCCAAGAGTGCTTCTTCGAATTCGGCATCCTACTTATGGTCAGCTATTGTTGGTGTCACGACTTGGGTAATTTGGTTGCATAGAAACAAAGTCATTTTTCAGTCTCAGGTTTTGAATCCGGAATCGATTTTTAGAGATATTCAGAGATTATCTTTTTCATGGTTATCAAATTCCAAGGGTCTCAGGAAGTTGGAGTGGGAAGATTGGAAATCAAACCCGATGATTGCAGCAATTTAATCCCAAGGTTCGGTTCTTGTTTCTTGTGCTAGTGAAATGGTGCCGGTTTTCTTTGAATTTGGAACACAACTAGTTAGTCGAAGTGGTGCTCTTATTTTGGGTTTGGAATTGCAGCCTGCTACATATGTTTTTTTATTTGATTTCAGTCTGCTTTATATGTTGGCTGGGAGATTATTGCAGCTTTTCTGTTTTAGGACATTTCTAATTTCAGTAACCGGGAGTTGTTTTTGTGATAACTTGGACAAAATCTTGTAATCTTTTTTAACATCTTGCTGATTAATGAGAAATTTTTGGATGTTCAAAAAAAAGTAGTGGCTACTAATAGCATACACTGTGATAATCAGTGGCTATAGGAAGGGCACAAAGTTGCATGTATAATGGTAAGTTTAGATATTTACTTCGTAGACGCAATACCATTAAATAATTGATCTCTAATGGTTTGATTTCCTTGATTGTATAAATTCGAAGGAGAATCTTGCGGATCCGCTTATAAAAAAAGGTTTAGCTAGAGATCGGGTGTCAATTTTTTGACAAACCTATTACGCATGTTTCCTTATAATGGTAGCCCAACCATAGTGACTGGAGATCCCAAAATCATAGTTCAAAAGGGACAACTAAGTTATGAGGGACAATTAGTACTTACCCATTCTGTTAAAAACAAAAGTGTTTTCTGTGATTTTGTTAGGTTAAACATTAAGCTTTAATGATTCCTATATCTTGGTCAAGCCAAGTGGGGTATTGCAGAGTACTCTTTATAGGAGGTCACCTATGTAAGTGGAAATGGGGCCGCTTCTGTGAGAATTTGAGGGCTGAATTCTCTAACACACTTTCTGAAACCAAGGTGTTCCAGGGCCAAAACGGACGCAACCATGAGAACCTCGAGAATGTTAGGAGATCTGTTGTGTAGGTATCACTGTCTAGGCATGCACCAAAGCCTGAGCAGTTCAAGACCCAGTGGACTACTTAGCCGAGTATGTCTGATGGTACTCTACTACGGAAGGTTCAAGGCAACAAACCACCTCGCCCGATGCAACAGATTTCCGCCTGTGATCTCTTCAGAGTCTGTAATGCATTTGCATTAATTTTCATCCATGTGGAGGATTGTTGGAGAAATTTGAATTGAATATTAATGCTAAGAGTTGCATCACTTCGGTGAAAGGTTACAACCAAATAAGGGTTATAACTCTTCGGTTAAAGGCTGCAACTGTTAAATGAACGGACATCTTTCTCCTGTAAATTCACATCACTATAATGAAAAAAAATGCAGATTTTATATGTTTTCCTTAGACAAAATTCTGGCCAACTTTCAAATACCCATCCAAATACTTTGCATAATTTTCGAGTAAAGAAGAGATTTACAGAACATGATCGGTTCGCCGTCTTCTTCTCACTGAAGTGCAGCAATCCGAAGAAGGTATGACTGTTGTATCTTGGAAGACGATTGCCATTATCGTGGGCACATAATCGGGGCAAAAGCGTCTTAAGGACAGAGTGTTGCACTCGCTTCAGTCAATAAGTTTTCTGTCCTATTTTATGTTTTCGTTTTTGCTTGACTTTTGTGTTAAACATCATGTTAGATTGCTAATTTTACCAACAAATCACAATAGTTTAAACATTAAGCAATAGACAGTCTAATAATTTCTGTATAATGAGACATTTAGTTGTTGAATCTAAATACATAAGACTAAGACTAAATGCTTTATTTTCTTGAATCGAAATTACCAAACTTAGTGGACAATAAACCACACAACATACGGGATTTAGTCCGACCACCAACTTTACAACAACTATCTTGTATAAATTTTCTTTTGAGGGGTTATATATGAATTTATATTACTAAATATAGAGATATATATTACTCACAAAAATTACTCACATAGTCACATTGATCAACTTTGTGAAAATAAAATAAGCAAACAATATTAATCGAGGATAATCGCATGCATGTAGAATTCTTGCTTCTTACGGAGAGACTCCCTTAATTTTTTATTTAATTTTTATATTTTGATTAATTACAATGCAGCATGTGTATCAACATATATATAGAATAACTTATCATGTTCATACGCAAGTCAACTTATTTAATTTGATGTATTATGAAGTAGTACGTGGATAAGAATTTCCACCTAGCTATGTCTCGTGACTCGTCTTAATTTCTCAGTTGGTTGTTATGCGTCACTTAATTGTGTTATTAATCCATTATTAACGAATGCTTAATTCTCTTGTCTTGGGATGTTGGTTTTTTTTGTGTCATTATCTTGACCGTTCAAAAAATAGGTGTATATTTCCTATAAAAAAATTAGGTGTATATTAAATATTAAATATGTCGATATTCATCGATCAAACCAAGGTGAATATTTTGTTTTTTTAATGACAGCTAATGAATGAAGAAACCGTATATATATGAAAAAAGAACTGTTAATTATTACAAACATTAATTGTCCTTTTGTTTTACGACTATGAATAAGTTAATACCAGAATATTTTGAAAAAAAAAAGAATTCGGTTGAAGGAGTACAATAGCTTTGAGCAGTTGTATATAATATGTCTTTAATTTAATAATCTTGTGATTATTCTTTGATGTAGCACGACGGAGGTTGGATCTGCTCGCCATGTGTTATCTCTTGATTTACTGAACATTAAATAAAGATAGAGAAATGTAAGGTTGAGGGTCAGGAGCCCACTTCGTGCCTAATGACAGATCTAAGCATCAGGTGGGAGATATGTCATGTTCTCTAGCTCCTCAGACCATCGCAGGTCGGATCGGTCGTTATGGAGATTGGGCCAACACAATTCGAGCCGGACTGGCCTAGGGGCTCGACGTAGGTCGGCCAGAGCATCCCTTATCCAAAATACGCATATATGTAAAAAATAAGATAAATATGATGGAATCCTTTACCTCATGGGACTCTTATCCCATGGTTTAAACTTTCCATGTTTATTTCTTAGACTCTAAAGGGATTAGGCTCAAATAATCCTCATGGATTGCGGCACAACTAATGTGGTCGAGATGTCCTCTATATAAATTAAACGATCATAAGGAACTACGAGAGATTTGAGTCGTGATACATACACATGACACATGATACGTATGCAACTTGGGATACACTTATTCCAGACTCAGTCTAAAAATCATCAAACGCCACTTTCAATTTTAGGGTTTTTCTAGGGTTTAATCTTGTTCGTTGTCATTAGGGTAAATTTGGCCCGTCTTTACTCCGTGACGAGATCCAACATCGTCATAGCATATCTTGACTTCTTCCGGTAAATTGAATTTAATTTTTTTTAAATTGGAAATTAATTGTACGTAATTTTTAATGTTAATTTGACAGGTAGATTTATTAATATCAGTTAGTTTCTTTGACTCAAACAAATGCAGCATGCCCTAGTTATGAAGGCTTTGTCAAAGTGTTGTTCTTAATTAATCTGGTTTTCTGTTAACTCTATGTTTTTTTCACAGAAAACCGTTAACATTATGTTGTTCAATTCTTCGTATCATATTTTTTTTCTTCCTTAAATTATTTCAAACACAAATTTTAATATTCAGTCGAGAATACATGGGGCCATGCATGGGGGAACACCCTGGGACCTGGATGTTATGGTATAGTAACAGAAAAAAAAAAAAACCTAAGATAATTTGTATTTTACTCGTTGTAAGTACTTTTATGTTAACCATGCAAGTATCTTAGTTCTTTCTTTTTTAGAGTTACGTAACCAAGTATGAAAGCGCCAAGTGCAAAATCATCTCATTGGATTGAACATTAATTTTAGACAAGTTATTTCCAGTATTGTTTGCGTGCTTAATATTCAGCTATTTTCACAACTAACATTAATTTGGACTAACCCGGCCAGGCCAGCAGTGAACTTTGGAAGGCTTACTAGCTCAGCGTCGTCCTCTTAAGTTCTACTATCTTGATACTCACACACTTCTTACGAGATCTTCATGTTCGCTGTCTTATTTCTTATGCATTTTAGATGAGACTACGTATATACTATGGGTGTTGAGAGACGGAAAATGACCGTCTTGCCCACCACCTTAGCTAGATTCTCCATTTGCTATCAGTGGACTCATGTCGATCTTCCTATCTAAGATGGAGAGTTGATCGGTCTGTTTTGCCGGAGTCTTACTCGGCGGGGCCTAAGGCCCCTTAAAACACACGGCCGGCCGGACAACCATGGGAAAGAAACTTATATAAAAAAAAAGTAAATTTTATATTTTTATGGGATCACACATGGAGTTGAAAATATATTGGCCATTACGTAGGAAAATGGATGAAATGGTTTTAAAACATTCTATAAAGATTCATTTCAACTACCCATAATTGTTTTATTTCATCCAAACTTAAAAGAAGAATAAAAAAAAAAGGGCAATTGTCCAAAATATCACATATTAGATTTAATTAGACAAATATGATACATTTAAATCTTATTAGGTTATAAGGACACAAAATTAGTACATAGATCAAACTACCCCTAATTTTGTTTTGTTTTTGTTTTTTTTTTTGGAAGCTAAAAACCTTTTTTTTTTCCTGGACGTAATAAGTTTTTTTTTTTTTTTTTTTTTTTTTTTTTTTTTTTTCCTTCAGTGACCACCTCGATGTATTGACCACCGCGCTTCAGTAACACCCCCGATGCAGAGACTCCGCGATGCAAAGACGCCTCGATGAAGTGACACCACGATGCAAAGACGCCTCGATGAAGTGACACCGCTATGAATTGACCACCCCAGATCCATTGGCCACCGCGATGCAGTGGCCACCCCCGATGCAGAGACACCGCGATGCAGTGACCACCCCCGATGCAGAGACACCGCGATGCAGTGACCACCCCGATGCAGAGACGCCGCGATGCAGAGATGCCTCGATGAAGTGACACCGCGATACATTGATCACCCCAGATCCATTGACCACCGCGATGCAGTGGCCACCCCCGATGCAGTGACCACCCCAATACATTCACCACCGTGATTCATTGGCTAGCGCGATGCATTGATCACAGCGATGCAGTGACCATCCCGATGCAGTGGCCATTGGGATGCATTGACCACCTCCGATCTATTGACCACCGCGATGCAATGACCACCCCCGATGCAGAGACACTACGATACATTCACCACCGCGATGCAGTGACCATCGCGATGCATTGACCACCCCCGATCCATTGATCACCGCGATGCAGTGGTCACCTCGATGCAGTGACCACCCCCGATGCAGAGACACCGCGATGCACTAACAACCGCGATGCAATGACCACCGCGATGCATTGACCACCCCTGATGCATTGCGGTGTTTCTTTGGCGTCCAGAAAAAAAAAATAGCGTCCAGGGGAAAAAAAACTTTTTTACCGTCCAAAAAAAAAATAGGGGTAGTTTTGTCTAGTTACTAATTTATGTCCTTATAACCAATTAAGATTTAAGAGTGTCGTAAGTGCCTAATTAAGTATACAAACTAGTCCTTATAACAAATACCAAAAAAAAAACCTTACCCACAATTGTTTTACTTCATCCATAAGAAGGAAAAAATGCCACAAACATGCCAACGGCGGCAGACGCAAGATCTCGGGTTGAGGGTAATAAAAATTTTAAATGTCAAATTAAAAAATTAAGAGGGCAAACAATTTTATAATACATATATTAATATATTTTTTCAGATCGAGAAGGATAATTTGTCCTTTAATTGTATATACGTATGCTGATGCATGCAGATAATATATATAAATTTTTGCCCTCTTGGCTACAAGATGATGCATTATAGTTTAATAAAATAGGTTAAAGGTTGTGGATGACTGTTTTTAATCTAAAATAAGAAGAAAAAAAAAATAACAAGAAAAAAAGATAGTGGTTAAGAATGACAAAAACGCGTCTGTTACTGCATGTGTTACTACAGGAGCGTGTAACGACATGTAGTTCCATGCACGTTTTTGTACTTCTCAACACTATCTTTTTTCTTGTATTTTTTTTCTCATTTTGTTTCTTACTTTGTCTTCCGCCCACCACCCCTAATAAAATTTTCCATTTTTTTCTTGGTCCAATTGACTGCAAACATCACTTAAATTCGAAATGATCTTCTAAGGGTTTGTCATTACAACTTTTAGTAGTTATCTACTACTTACTTTTTTTTTCCATTCTTAAAAGCCCCAGTATTCGGAACCCGCTGATCCGACTAATCTGGAGTTCGGCTCGGATCGTGTCTACAGGATCTGATTTTTACTCGGAAGTAAGTTATCTACTACTTACTAATTACATTTTTTTGGCATGATATGATATGGTATCTTTTATGGAGACCAAATATTTACGTGTCATTTCGAAACAAACAATACCATATTATTTTATTTTGTCAATATTATTAATTAATCATAAACAATACCGCCATTTGATATATATGATGTTTTCAAATGCTCGTCATGAATAAAATCAAACACAAATTTAGCCGTCTTCAATAGTTTGATTTTTTCTTTAATAATTAATATTTCTACTAGATAGTGATATTAATTATTTAGAGTTGATCGATAGCACTTTAATTTGGGGTTTCTTTTCAAAAGCATTTTAATTAGTCAAATAATATAAGCACAAATGCAAATAGACAAAATACATATGACAGGCATAATTCCAGTTCTTGACAGTCAAACAAATGTCACTTAATGAGGCAGAACCCAATATTATTAAAACTTTAGTTTTAGTTAATTGTAGAGACATGTATATATGCTTTGTGGGGATTTGTCACCTATATCAATTATACATCTTTGAGATAGATAGCTATAGTGGGGAAATGGACTTAATTTATGTTTATAAAATGTTAACAACGCCGAGAAAAACAACAACACAAAATTATTTATCTGTACACGTGATGAACAGTTATATGGCTTGTATACATGTTTATGAAATATTTTATCATATATTACTTTTCCTAATACCATGTAAATAATATATCATAATAATTTTTTTTTGAGAGGAATCATAAAAATATATATCATAAAAATATTAAAAATATATCATAATATTTTTAATTTGTTTGTTTCGTCTTTAATGTTCATATTTCTATCTATCTATCTATCCATCCGTCCAAACATATATAATTACGGAAATTGATTATCATTGGTATCATGTGCGTCCATGTCTAATCGGGAGCATTAAACCAAAATTTAGTATGGTCATGAATGTGTAAAAAATTACGAAGTAGTAGTTATTTTTAGACTATACTAGTAAATATGTGTATTGATTTGAGTATTATTTGATTTTTTTTAATTTAAGTAAAATAAAAATATATCCATGATACACTAAAAAGATATAAAAACTGTGTCTTAATAATGTCAATCTTAAGAGGGGCTTTAGACCGTAGTCTTGAATTAACCCATGATCATGGTATGCATGTAACTAGTAGAAAGTATAAATGCATGCATATATAATCCCTAGTAAATACTTTTAAAATACAACTGAAGAATTGTATTAAGGTAGATTAATGCAAAGTTAAAAAGTAGCTTAAGTATGACTTAGTCTAAAAGAATAAGTTTAGGACCATACATATGGCTCTCAGAAGGATACAAATGCTTAGGTGGATAATGGGATGAAATATTAATTTAGTAAAAATGCATAAAATCACTAGAAACGACAAGACCTTACAGCATATCAAAGGTCAATTTCCGTATCTTTGGGAGATCAACGAAACCATTTTTAATAAATAATTTTTTTTTACACATTATCTTATAATTTGATGCTTTTAATTTTTAATAATATCAATTTTATGGTATTTAATATAATTTTGAAAAAATTACGTATTTTATGAAATTATATATTACTAATTAAAGAATGTGTAAAGAATGTCGTTAACCATGCTCTAAATGTTAAACCCAAACCATGCTCTAAAAATGTTGAATAATGTTCCTCCGAAAACAAACATGTTGCAATTTATTGATTTTTAAGTTAATGAATTTGGTTTATTGGGCAAACTGAGGCCCCGAGAACAATATTTTTATGGTGTTGCATGACCATTATGTCATACTTGTTCTTCCAATAGAAATTCTCAAAAGAGAGACAAATTTATAAAATAATGAGCATTTATATTTTACACAGTCGAGCCTCATGTGTTTTTCTAATTTCCTATTGATCCTGGATCACCAAGTCAACTTGGATCAGGACCACCATAAAATTTGTGCGAGATCAATACATAGATGGATCAATTTCCTCCAATGGATGACAAAAACTATGCGCTTTTTTCTTTTTAAAGGAGAACTTTTATTAAAAAATAAGAGCTGAATCCGCAAGTGGTACAAAGAAGAAATAAATCTACTCTATGTCTATGGCCCATGTTAGCTTCAAATTTCTAGAGCGTTTAACTGCATTGGAAATAAAAACTTGAGTAGGTGGGTAGACAATGTCGGGGGAATGAAGCAGCTTATTCCGCTAAAACCAAAATCCACACACAATCTCGCGAAAAGATAAGGACATTGGGTGACCATCAATGAGACTCTCCCTGGAGGTGTTATATTTTTTGACACCCAATCTTGTGTGTCTGAAGTGGAAAAGAAAGCTTCCCACTGAGAAGGTTCAGGGACTTGCTTCCATATGCGCAGAGGCCAATTGCAATCGCGCATGGCATGCAGCGAGGTCTCTTCTTGCTCGTAGAAGATTTGACAAAGCGGGGAGCTCGTTATATGTCAATAGGCCTGGAAGCTATTAACCAGGAGACAATTCTGTCAAAGTTGCCAGAGGAGGAAGTTATATCTCGAAGGACCTTTCAAGCTCCGAATTTGATTCCGATCTAGGGTCTGCTGTGGGACATCTTGGTACTCCAACTGATAAATATAAGCACTATGGACCGAATATTTGCCATCCCTAGAAGGGCTCCATATGATATCATCCGCATGTACTTCAAAGCCAGCCTGAAAGGTTTTCGCATCTTGACAAATATTTCTCCATAAGGTGGAAGCTCCTAGTTTGGGTTGAATGAAGGGGTTCCCGTATTTTTCGATCAAGAGGGAGACCCATGGAGAAGTATCATCCATAAGCAACTGTCATACTAGTTTTCCCAAGAATGCATAATTCATCTCCTCAAGATGCTAGCTTTAGACCCAGTCCACCATCATCCTCGGGTTTGCACAAACTGCTCTAAGAAATATAGTGGCAGTGTTTATCGCCATCAAGCTCGTCCCAAAAAAATTGCTAACAAAATTCATCAATGACCACTTTGGGTAATTTGGCCGTCTGCATGGAAGCGTATATAAAGAAGTATTAATCAAAATTGATTTACCAGCTTTCGAAAGGGCCTTCGTCTTCCAAGATGCTAACTTTTTTCGAATTTTGTGAGTAAAGCCATACGTTTTCTTTCTAACTCGAGAGAGTATCAACGGCGCCCCCAAGTATTTAACCATTTCTGAAGTGTGTTGCATCCCCAATTTTCGGCTAATCTGTGAGCGAAGCTGCAAATTGACGTTCTTGGACACATGGAAGATAGACTTTTGAATACTAATTTTCTGGCCCGAGATGTTACAAAAATCCGCTAGAACAGCTTCCATGACAGAGGCTTGAGATTCGGTGGCTTCACCAAAAGGGATCAAATCGTCGGCAAAAAATAGATGAGATAGTGGATTTGACTTGCGACTAAGTCGAATTGGCCTCCAACGTTCCTGGCTCACAACATCATTAATTTTTTGTCTTAGAACCATGCAAAGAACGAAAAGATATGGGGCAAGCGGATCTCCCTGCCCGAGACTCCTTTACGGAATAATCGGGTCCAATTTTAGTAATACTAATATGGTGATTTCTTTGTCAGTTATGTATGTATCTAAGTGTATAGCTCAAAGTATTCCTTGCGGGCTTTAATACTAAAAAAAAAAGACATAATTGGGATGATTTAGGTGAGAGACCGGGAGTGGAGATGCCTTTAGGCTGTCATATATATAATGGAAGAAATCTGAAATACTAAAGGAACAAGGCAATATCACGGTATTAAAATATTTCACTATACTAAAGATTAAGAATTTGGTATAAGATTCTTGAAAGGATAAATGATAGTTTTTCAACCATGAAACCCCGAGTGCTAATGATAATTCATTTGCCCAAATGAAATGAGTTTTTTCCATGGCCCTCTAGCTAATTAATGTGAAAGACAACAAAATCATGCATGGTCATAACAATGCTAAACCTATTGAGAATGGGGTGTGTGTGTGTGTTAAATGGATTATATATAGATTCCGGTGATATAGATCATATGATAAGGCCTTAATTATTTTCTTCCTCTTACGTTGTTAATGGTTTGTATGTAAAATTGCCCGACGAGAAGGGTGTTGGAATTTCTCCATCACATTGGGACCTGTCAAAATTAACAAACAACTTATTAATTATTATTATTGAAAATAAGTATTTGGGTTCCTAGTTTTAGTTACAATTTGATGTTTGTTATGTTTTTTACTAAAGTTTTTTTACCAACAGAATTTTACTTGGCAAGTTAGCAAGAAGCTTGCATAAACCAAACAAGCAATGTACAACCATAGCAACCAGATCAAAAAATCCAAACACCACAAGGCCAACAAATCAAAGTAGAGCCAACCAACAAACAAAACTCTTAAATTAGTCCAAAGTGTGTGGTGTGGATGTGTAATAACTTTTTTTTATTTTTTAAATGCCACATATTTTTTTGCCTTAGGAAGATAGCTGAGTTATTTTTGACAGATACTAAATTTAAATATTTATTTATTTCCGTCAAATCTCTAAATTTAAATTCCCTTCCTGCTGTGGTAAACGCAAAAAACTCCCAAAGTTGGTAATATATATAAGCAAGATCTTGTTCATATTTAGATAAATTAGGAATTCCATAGACTAATTATCGGAATAAACCTTACAAAATTAATTAAATAATAAAAGTCTTTGTAATACTCTCTTCGTCTCTTAATATAAGTTCTTTTTTATCGTAATTTTTGGAATACTGTATGCTTCTTTTGAATGAATAGAGCATTTACTGCAATTTTTTTTTCTTTGTATTACTCGTAATGAAAGGCCTCCTTAAATGAATAGTACTTTCCACAACTGTATTTATAATAGTCAAACACATTGTTGCTGTCAAAACAAATTGGTCACACTTTTACGTCATTGATTATGATGTATAATTTATTAATTGATTGAAAAAATCTTAGTAATGTAAAGTGTGTTATGTCACTTATTATGGTAATTTTGTTTTGATACTAGCATTTACGGTTAGTTAAAGGTTATTTTAGATTTAAATTTAGAGACTTGGATATGATTTCGGACAGGTATGCGCCAAATGAGGCAGCGGTGTTTGCCATGACTCTCTAAAATCTGTGGAAGTCGTGTTGCAATAGGTATGCACCAGATGAGGTGGCGATGTTTGCCATGACTCCCTAAATTTGTGGAATTAAGTCGCGCGTTGCGACAGTGCATATAAGGGCACCCCTGTTTTCTTCTCGTGCATCGTTACAGGATCTCGGGTGCAGGCTCGGGAATTTATGGATGCGATGCAGTCTATGTTGGATTCTGGGCCGGTGCCGGGGGCTTTGCCGTAGTGGGACATGCCAACATCTGGTAGGTATGATCAAGTGTAACACTGATGCCGAGTCCACTTCGCATGGGCTGTTATCGGTTTTCTCTTCCGGAATTCTAAAGTCTTGATCGTGGCAGCTTACTCTTACCTATTGATCTATGGTTAGGCGTACATCATTATTAACATCTTAATTTGAGTTTAACTAATTAGTATGTTAAACATAACTACTACTCCCTCCGTTACGAACCAACTGAGACAGCTGTCAAAAATACGCATATTAAGGATTTGAGTTAATGTTTTAATTTGAATGCCAAAATTTAACTAACAAAAACCTTAGTCTACAATTAATACAATGTTGTGTTTATTCTCTCACTTCTTAATAAATAAAGGTAGATGTAGGAAAATCTCAATAAATGCCGCATTAGAAACGTAACTGACTCAATTATTTGGGAATAAATATTTTGACAACTGTCTCAGTTATTTTGAAACGGAAAGAGTACATCCGTTCCAAAATGTAAGTCCGTTCGGATTAATTTTGATGAAAAAATCTAAAATAATCTTTAGCTATTATTAATGTAAGTAGTGAAAAATTGGTGAGTATATAATAAATGAATGATAGAAAGAGAAAAATATAATAAATGATTATTGGTTTTCTAAATGGATTTATATTATGGGACAAAATCAAAAAGTTAAACGAACTTACGTTTTGGGAGGAAAGTAGAATATGACAGAAACTAAAAAAAAAAAACTTACAATCAAGTAGTGAAAAACCAAAGGGTGTACTCTAATTAATATTCTCAGAGAAATAGTTAGGCACAAGCCAATCCCCATCATTTATAGTACTTTATTATTAATATACATTAATATGCATAACAATAAGCTAATAAAGCCAAAGTTGTTATATTCATATATGGTAATATATTAATATTTATATAATCAAGCAAAAAGCCAAGTTCATCTTGTTGAATCTATATACATGTAAAGCATTCACTCAACACCAGAAATAGAGAATTTTTATGGTTTTTTGTCTTCCACTTGTGAGAACATCAGCAACGTTGTTGGCAAGGAAAGAGTGCAAAAAACACCCCAAAAAAAAAAAAAAAAAAAAAAAAAACTTACAATACAACAGACAGAAAAATCCTCTCATTAAAAAGAAGTCCCTTAACTTTCTTTCCTTATAATACCTACCTAATGTCAAACCTTACAGGTGAAGAAGGCAGTTTCTCATCAGGAAACACTGGTGATGATATTCAGAAACAACAACTGCAGGTTCCGCATCGTCCCACGGGTTCAAACATCACCCCTTCTGCAGCTAGCAATGGCAATAACGGGTCGAGCTCCGACCAAGTTAAGAAGAAAAGAAACTTGCCCGGTAACCCAGGTATATAATCATCATTGATGTTAGAATCATACAACAATTTGCTTGTGAAGTTGATTTAGATTTTCTCCTTAATTAGACTTTGTGTTTTAATTAGGGTTTTCTTATCTCTGGCATGAAATCAGATGAATGTCATAAAAGTGATCCCAAAAGATCACTTTTATGCACTCTATAGGTATACAAGGCATGTTGGACTGTTGAATCTAACACGCCTTGTATACCATCAAGTGTATTAGAATGATGGATTCTTTAAGAGGAGTCCATCATTCTAAAACCTCACTTACACTTATATTGTTGGTAAATTTGTGCCTTTTTTCTTTTAGCTAATATTGCGGTTTCTAATCCGATGAATGTCATAAAAATGATAACAAAAAGTCACTTTTATATAATTCATAGGTATACAAGGCGTGTTAGATTATTCATGAATCTAACATGCCTTGTATACCATCAGGTCTAGGACGATGATGGACACCTTAATCTATCGTCCTAGACCAGGCGACCAGCAGACTTAATTATACATGTGTTGTTGGTACATTTATAGGCTTTAATTTTCTCTCTAACTAACCATTTTGGTTTTCTGTAATTGTTTCTCTAGATCCGTCGGCGGATGTTATTGCTCTATCACCCACAACACTTATGGCCACAAACAGGTTTGTGTGTGAGATATGCAACAAGGGTTTTCAAAGGGATCAAAATCTACAGCTACACAGAAGAGGTCATAATCTGCCATGGAAGCTAAAGCAAAGAACAAGCACAGAGATAAGGAAGAGGGTGTACATATGTCCAGAGCAATCATGTGTCCACCATAACCCGGCTCGAGCGTTGGGGGATCTTACGGGGATCAAGAAGCATTACAGCAGGAAACATGGTGAGAAGAAATGGAAATGTGACAAGTGTTCTAAGAAATATGCAGTTCAATCTGACTGGAAAGCTCATCAGAAAACCTGTGGCACTAGAGAATACAAATGTGATTGTGGAACCATCTTCTCCAGGTGGGTCAATTAGGTTTCCAATTATTTAAAATTATCAAAAATATTTTTTCAATAACAAAACGGTCACAACACACTTACACGATCAATATCAGTCAATAGATCATGCACCATGATCAACGATTTAAAAGTATGTTATGACATTTTGTTGTGAAACTTTCAGTACTATTTAATTATTGACACAAATACATGACTTCTTTCTCATTGTTTCATCGTGACATTTTTACATCTCAAATCTATACATTTTTTTCGTACTTTTTCAGTCCATTTATGTCATGTCAATACTAGTTGTTTAACACATGACGTTTTGGACTGAAAATGTAACGAAAATGCATATATGGCAAGGGATGAAATATGTGGAGATGGAATATTTGGGGTTGAAGTCAGGGGCGGCTCAATGTATTAAGATTTGGGTCACCCGACCCGCTAAAAAATATATTATAGTGGAATTTTTTTTTATATACATATTTTATATGTGTACCGACCCCCTTATTTTTATATATTGATCCCTATTGACCCGTATTGAACTATAATATGTAACATTATTTTTAGTAATTGTAAAATATGACAAATTTCCGATCCGTATCACTAAATTCCTGGAGCCGCCCTGGTTGAAGTGCAAATACCATGGAAGAAAATCAATGGGCTAGAAATGTCTTTTATCACTTTAATTATTTGAATAATTGTCATTGTTAACATCAATTCTCCTCTATTATCATCACATTACAATAATATATTTATATTTGGCATGATACTCTCGTCTTCTTGCTATACCAAGACTATTCTCTTATTCAATCATTAGTCTGTCATCATCATATACAAACAAGTTCATATATATATATATATATATATATATATATATATATATATATATATATATATATACATATATATTAAGTTGGTCATGTTTTTAGACGTACAGAGAATATATACTTCTCCATATGGAAATATATATATTTTATTTATTGATTAATATTTTCATGTTTGAATTATTCATTCATGTTGATGTAGGAGAATATTTACACACATGATCGGTCAAATATTTTCAAAAGAGTAGTCAATTTTAAATATGGTTATGTAAATGAATTAATATAAAAGGTATGTTCACTTTAAAAGGTTGTAATTTTCGATGGGACAATATAACGAACTAATGCTTTCATTTCAGAGAAATCATTTTATCCTAACGATTTTAACCTGCAACTATTTCACCGTTCATTTGATGGAGATCTAACACATTCGTCTTTTGTCCAAAGTTCTTCAAATTTCAAATTTTCATCAACATTTAGTAAATAATCATTTATGACATTCAATCACTCTTTTAATATATGTGTGAAAACTCCTAGGATGATTTATATTTTGAGACAGATTTAGTAATTACTTATCATCAAATCACGAGCCATGTATTGTATGCCTCATAATTAATTAATAACGAGACATAAACGTCTCGTCATGTCCCTAAAACCGTAATTTATATTTTCATGTCATCGGATGATGATGAGGCATACACTACATCGCATGCCTCGTAATCCAACGGTGTGCATACCACGCAACATAATTCAAGACATAGTAGATGATTTCAAGAGGAAAACTAATCATGTATAGCGTTGTATTGACAGTTTATACTTTGTGCAGGAGAGACAGTTTTATTACACACAGAGCCTTCTGTGATGCCTTGACAGAGGAGAACAACAAGGTGAGTCATGGCCTAATGAACAACATGGGATCAAACTTACAAGGTCATCAGATGCCTGAATTCATGTCCTCAATGGCCGCCAACGGAAACGCTCAGATGGGTTTGTCTGAATTCAACAACTTTGATCCAAAGAACCCCCTCAAATCACTCCCTCAAGACCTAGTACAAATGCCTTTCAAACCAATGAACATGATGGGTGGGATGTTTTCAAGCCCTAATTCACCAAACATGTTTGGTACTCCTAATAAAGGCATTTCTTCCATGTCATCTGGTCTCCAGCTCAGCTCTAACAACCCTTCAAGCTTTAACTATCTTCAAGATAACAACAACAACAACAACAACAACAAAATTAATGGCAGCCCTCTTTCAGGTTTGTTAAATCTTAACATATATGGTCTCCAGGTCGGTCAACTTGATCACAATGAGCAACTAGTCATAATTGATCAGTCACTAATCTAAAATTTTGGGGTTCAGGTTTAGCACACATGTCTGCAACAGCATTGTTGCAAAAAGCTGCACAAATGGGAGCAACAACTACAACGAATAGTGCCAATTCTCCGACCACTATGCAGAAGAGTACTTTTGTTACTAGCATGGCCGGTTCTGATCAAATTTCCGGCACCAAATCATCACCGTCCATCTACGGCTCGATTCAGAAAAACAACAGCAACACCACTTCTTACGATAATTACCAACAACCACAGAATGATCAATCGCCTTTCTCAGAAGGACTAATTAATGCTCAACAGTTTAACTGGAACACAGGAGAAGTTAGCCATTTATTTGATCATCCTGGAACAGGAGGCAGCTCAGCTATGAACGAGATGGGCTTTTTCGGTGGAATGCTAATGGGAGCGGAGCAGAATCGAAATAACTTAATGAAAAGCATGGATCAAAACAATGGTGATAATAATAATAATAATAATGGGATGATGCAGAGTGGGATCAATCCAATGAAGAAAAATCAAGCAGGGGGAGGAGGAATGGGGATGCCGCCGTCGGTGACCGGAAGTGATGTGATGACTGTGGATTTCTTGGGGATAGGAGGATCAAGAACTCCGGCTAGTCTTCATGAACAACAGCAACAACAACAACATAGGATGGAGATCGAGGCGATGAACCAGCAGCGGATGCAATCCATGCAGCAACAGCATCCTTTTCACCACCAAATGTCCCACGGGGAATCCGCTGTGGTGGAGAAACCGGCCTTGTGGGACATTTAACATTGATCACACACACACACACACACACACACACACACACAAAAGAAAAACGATGGCTTATGATAGAGTGAGACTATGTCATTGGTCTGTGGTCTGATGTAATGCATCGGACCAATTTATCACGGAGAGTTTATTCTCTCAGTGATGAACTTTTTCCTTGGGAATACTGCTTAATCTATGTGCATGCAGGTGACAAAGATATTGGACAATGCTATTTAACCAACACAACTGAAACAATATATATATACTGTGAAAGAGATACGGAATTTATATTTTACATACCCCAACTTTATGTGTTTGATCTTTCTTCAATTAAAATGTTGTCAAAGTTATCCTTGAATATCAAGGTTTGTCCTGAATTCTGTGTGATGTTTGACACAACTTGTAAACGAATTCTGACAAGATACTTTAGATACACTGTGTAATAGTTAATAATTTAATTACTTGAGTAAACATTTGACAACTGGAAATTACTTGTAATTTGAAATGAGGACTCACCTCCAATTTTCAAAATTCAGATAAGTTGTTTCTGCTTTTTCTTTTCAACGGTTGAACCTCTCTGTGGTGTCCTGTGTTAAGTTAATTGGAAGAATGATTTTCATTGATTCAAATAGGAGTATTACAAGACAATGTGTACTACATGGTTGTGGGAGCTTCAAGAAGAGAATCAATTACGGCAAGAAATCATTATGAATGAGAACATGGTGAACATCAATCTCAATATGCTTTGTATGGGCATGGAAAACATGATTGGCCACTACGTAAGTTGTCCCAACATTATCACACCAGAGTATAGGAGAAGGCATGCGTGGAAATGGTAAATCACGGAGAAGGGTTAAGAGCCACTAAACTTCAGTAACAGCAGTGAAACAAATTCGTACTCCGCTTCAGTGCTACTCTTAGCCACGGTGCGCTGTCAGATTGAAGCCCAGAAAACTGCAATAACCACCAATAGGCTAACGATCATCGGGATATATCAGATTCTCAAGCTGAATCAGAATAGGCATGTAACTGAGTGTACAACTGATTTGAGAAAAGTAACCCATCTGTAAGTGTTCCCTTGAGATAGTGTAAGATACTTTTAAGTGCCGGCAAATGGTCAACCTAAAGAGATGATGCGTAGATTAAAGAATATATTTTCATTCCTAATGATTTCCTACCATATTACCATAGCAAAAATGTCCTCATAGTCATTTTTAAAACCATCATAAGTAGACAATCCTCCACTGGATGAAGAGGATATCTTTGCCAAAAAGTTACCTTTGATTCTCTTCCATTCAAGGACAACGTACAAGGCGAAAAAAGAGGCTTTACATTGGCATCCAAGTGAGCATCTGCAACAAATTTAATATCATATATAGACACCATACGCAGTTTACCTCAGTCAGCAACTCCAACAGTTTTTCCTCATCAAACCAAGGTACCATAAGTTGTTGCACAACTCGTTCAACATCCATGACGCATACTTCATGTTCCATTTCCTAAGTGTTGCGTCAACAGTCAAGCAAATGCATGTATATTCATTCTCGCTATTCACTGCAACAAAATGTTGCTCATAAGGAAGTTCATCAGGCTGTTGGATCGTATGTTCCCCATCCTCATGAATAAGAGGATTCTTAGACTCCTTTATTTCCGTGCCATTCATCTTCTCATCAAAATGCATTTTTGGTTTGTGTTCCTTCTGAATTTTTACAGGTAAACATTCCGATTGTTCCAATATGCTTGCAAAATCACAATATTATGGCCATGATACTGCTACCACACGTTGCCACTGACCATTGTGCGTATCTTCACCAATCTAAATTCTATGACAACGTGGCTTAACCAAGTCAACTTCAATCAAAACTCATGCAATGGATGGACGTTTCAGATTTAACGTGGCATTATCTATTTGCAACGGCCATCCAATGAGCGATGCAATCTTCCAAATGCAGTGTTTGTTAAAAAGTGGCAGAGGCAATTTCACAAACGTGAATCAAATAGGTGATAATGATGCTTCCTCATTCAGAAGAAAATCTAAAGAAACTACAGGAAGACGGTTTGATACCTCCATGTAAAGAAACGATTTTAATCATCCAAACCCACCGCCACCTAGTTCCAGAACGTCATGTTCTTGTACAGCCTAGGTGTTTGGATGATTACAAGACCCCTCCCGTATACATGGCCATGGCCAGCAACGAATTATAAAGGCAAGAAATATAGTGAAAAGTTGAGCAATGGATGGCCACCGGAGAACCACCGTAAGAGTGAGGGTCCAAACCCTACAATCCAAAGGCGGCTGTGGGCTTCACTTTTAGGGTCGATGTCAGCGATGTTATTCAATTCCCACATCCATGTGCATATTGTCTTGTAATATTTCCATTTGAATCAATGAGAAATCGTTCTTCCAGTTAACTTAACATGGTATCTCTAACATAGGTTAAAGCCTACGTACTCAACATCTCTTCCTCCTTTTCTTTTCCTTCAAGTAGCTTTTTCCTTTGTTCTTTGAAAAAAAAAAAAAAACAAACAAACCAACTTTTTCACACCCTGAACCTGATACTTCCTCGTTGTCTTCTATCAACCCACACAAACAAACAAAAAAAACACCAACCCTTCTGTCCACACTACTCCCATAGTCATCAAGCAACTCTCCTGTCACTACTCATTCAACTCTTCCATCCTCTCCTATTTATCCCTCTGATTTTATTAATATCATCAAATTCACATGTACTAATTATCCAGAAGGCAGACACGGATCATCCCGTACCTCAAGGAACAAACCGTCTTTGGTTCATTGATGGCACAATTCAATGTCAATCTCCAATACTTGATGGTTCCGCAAATCCTGCTTATGCTTAATGGATCGTAAACAGATTACCCTGACACATGGACAATTGACCTGCCTAAACAGATTCAACAATGCAGAGGCTGAGACTTCAAGGGCTCCAAAGTCCTCTAAGGGAGACCCAAGGATTCAGGCTACAAGACTCTGATAGGTAACTACAAGCCTTACTTGATGTCAATGCCTTTAGGCCCTTGAGAACCCAAGAAACTTTCGTCACACGAGATGCACGGTTATATCCAAAATTTTAACAAAGTTCAACTACTTCATTGACACGACAACATTTAGGTTATTCTTACATCACCAATAACATATTGATGTAGGACATCATTAGTAGACTAGTCTTTTATTCTTATTTTAGTTAGTGGATAACCGTTAGGACTTTTATTAAGTGTAGGATTGTTACCTAAATGTGTTTTTTAGCCGTTAAATAGCTTAAGTCCTTAGTTGGTAGGTCATATTATGCAATCTTATTGCCTCTTCTCATGAATGAATATTGTCTAAAAGCTTGGATTAGCTCTTGTTTATCTTTTACGTTGTAGACTTTCTACGTTACATATACTCTCAAATTTAAAGCTTTCATCCTAACAATGATGAAAGGTGCGTACACTCACTCTAGTTGTGAACTACAACGGAAGGGTAAGGACGGGTAGAGTAGGGGTAAAGATACATAAGGAGGGTGGGTGGGTTGGTGATGGGTGATTTATGTTTCCATTACATCAATTTCATCCATTTTCGGATGCAGTTAAAATGGATTTTTTTCATTAAGTTGTAATGAATTTCATTACGTTCATTCTATTACAAATGGTTTAACGGAATGAAAATTCATTCCACTACATTATATTACAACACAACAAATGGGCCTTAGCAGATTCATGCATTCATTTAAAATTGATTCAATTACAATTACATGTGACAAGATGAAACTGTGGCTGGTAGGAGAGCGAGTGATATTAATCACGACAGTGTCAAGGTCAAGTACTTACAAAATTTGAATACAGTTGTGGAACAAATAACCCCTCCATGGATATGTTGAATCATATGATAAACTCATTGTCCAACAGCATTCACCTCGATGTTCCTTCAAACTGATCTTGCAACAACTCGCATCTCTTCAGCTCTGACATGGAAAGTGAATGAGAAAGCCCTTCTAATACCTTCGACGCATATATAAAAACATCAACCGAAACCCATAATTTGTCTATAAGGTAAGACACTATATCCCTAAGATTTTATTTTGAATTTATGCACCTACCAGTTTGAACCTTTTTCCACACTGCATTACCTTCAAATGAATCAACGGCTAAATATATATCGTGTGTGAATTCGACATAATCAACCTGTTGTGTATATATTCTTAGGCAACTTGTCATACTGGACTTTCTCACATAAATCTCAATATAACTATAATTGGTTTAACGAATTCAACATTTTACAGTGCTGCACAATTTTTTGACACTATTTTTTTACCAAAGCAACATCAATGCAACTTAACCCAACAGCTGCAGCACTAATCCCTCTTTAGAGGAATAACCCATATTTACTCAAAAGTTAAATATTCTCATCTCCAAAACTCTTGCATTTGTTCCAGCCTAATGTCATTATAAAGGATATTCTTCATGAAAATACTTTTACTCTCTGTAAAGGAATCTTTAGTGGCACCCACATTAATTTTAACGTGGTGGCACTATAGTAACAATCAACTTTTTCACAATCGATTCTAAAGTTGAGAATCGACTTTCCACCGACTGATTGTTACAATCGACCGGGTAAAAGTTGATTCTAGAGCCAAGAATAGACTTTCAATCGGTTGATTGTTTTAGGTGTTGTGCTGCAGTAAAAACACCGCTGTGATGCACCTATGTAAAATATATCGGCTTTAAGCCGTCGCCTAATAGGAATCCCTCATGTATCTATATTTTCTACTTTTACCTTTCGTAAGAAATCAAAGGAAATGATGTTCTTATTAAGAAGATAATAGTAAGAACATGTTAGAATTAATTGATTCTAATACTTTCCTCAGGATTATTAAGAGTTTTTTATCTTTTAATTGATCCTTTAATTTGTTTATCCTATAGGGATTAGTTTATTCTCTATCGGGTCCAAGCAATTGGCTGAAAATCCAACTAGCCGTTGGGACTTGACAGCCAACGGCTAGTTTCCCCTTTTCTGTTTTCTGAGTGTTTTCTGAGTGCTGGAACAGCTCCTCTTTCTGATCATCTTTCCACCAATAATGGTGATCTTCAAAACATCCAGCCTGCCCTTAAACTCAATGGAAAAAATTACTTGAAATGGTCCCAGTTTGTCCGAACTTTTCTGAAAGTAAGGAGCAAGCTCAGTCATCTTAATGGGACAGGACCAGCTCAAGAAGATCCTAAGTTTACAGTATGGGATGAGCAAGACTCCATGGTGATGTCTTGGCTATGGAACTCCATGATCCCTGAAATCAGTGATACATGCATGTTTATGGACAATGCAAAGGAAATCTGGGATCATGTGCAGGAGACTTACTCAAAAGTCAATGATGCAGCCCAAATTTATGAGGTAAAAACAAAGATTTCAAATTCAAAGCAGGGTAGTAGATCCATCACTGAATATTTAGGTCTGATGCAAGGTCTGTGGCAAGAATTAGACCACTACCAATGCATCAAGATGCACAACAGTGAGG
Source organism: Gentiana straminea (assembly GCA_036785695.1). Lineage (NCBI taxonomy): Eukaryota > Viridiplantae > Streptophyta > Magnoliopsida > Gentianales > Gentianaceae > Gentiana > Gentiana straminea. The sequence continues at coordinate 5,112,151 of JAVUPR010000061.1, forward strand.
ATGCTAATATTCTGAAAATGATATTTGAAAAAGATAGGATCTATGCCTTTTTGGCTGGTCTTAACATGGAATATGACTCTGTCAGAGTTCAGATTCTAGGAAAGGGAGATCCCCCTAGTTTAAATGCAACTATAGCTCTTATTATAGCAGAAGAAAGTAGGAGAAGTGTCATGATTGACACATCTCCTGTTGAAAGCTCTGCTTTGATAACCCAAGGCAACAAGAATACCACTGATAAGCACCCTACCTCTCAGAGGAATGGGAATACTTATCAGGAGAATAACAGCAAGAATGGGGAAAGAGATTCCTTATTCTGCTCCTTTTGTAAAAAGAGCAGGCACACCAGAGAAAATTGTTGGAAACTCCATGGGAAACCAGGGAGTTATAACACCAACAAGAAAAGTGCTAACAATGTTAATGGCAATGAGAATCAGCAAATCACCAGTGAGAATATCCAGAAGGCTGTAAACCAGAGTCAAAACCACAACCTTGGGCCTTCAGAAATTGAAAAACTGAGAAATTTCATTGACTCCCTCGAGAGTTCATCAACCTCCTTGGCTTTTTCAGGTATGACTAGTTTACACAAAACGATCACCGAAGGTTCAAAAGAGTGGGTACTTGATTCTGGTGCAACAGACCATATGGTCTTCTCTAGTGATAAGCTGACTTCTTACAAAGTTTGTGATAAGAATAGAACCATCTCTGTTGCAGATGGATCTCCTATCCAAGTGACTAGGATAGGAGGCTATGTTCTATGTGATAAACTTATCCTAAGGGATGTGTTACATGTCCCTGACCTATCAACTAACCTGATCTCCATTCAGAAATTAACAAAAAACTTGAATTGTTTAGTTGCCTTCTCCTCTAATATTTGCTTGATATAGGATCTTGTAAAGAAGGAGAGGATTGGGGTTGCTAAAGCTAAAGGAGGGTTATACTTCTGGGAAGATCAAGAGAAAGAGCAAGTCCAAGCTACTGTTTTTTTGTCTAAAGCTAACATAGACAAGCTATGGATGTATCACTACAGATTAGGACATCCACCTTTTAGTATAATAAAGCAGATGCTTCCTAATATGTTCAAAAACTGTGATAGTGATAAACTTTGTTGTAATGTTTGTGAACTGGCTAAACACAGAAGAACCTCTTTTCCAGTTCAAAACTTAGATGTAAAGATCCTTTCACCATTATTCATGATGTTTGGGGGCCTGCTCCAATTCCTAATATAAATGGTTCTTTTTTGTTTGTTTCCTTTATTGATGATTGTACAAGAGTAACTTGGATTTATCTTATGAAACAAAAATCTGACTTACTAAGTATGTTTCCCAGATTCTACAACCAAATTCTGACCCAGTTTGACACAAAGATCAAGAGGATGAGGTCAGACAATGGTAGAGAATACTTCAATCAACTGCTGGATCCTTTCTTTGAGGAAAAAGGGATATTACATGAATCCTCATGTATCCATACTCCTCAACAGAATGGCCTAGCTGAAAGAAAAGGCATCTACTGGAAATGTCTAGGGCTATCATGTTTCACATGTCTATCCTTAAAAACTATTGGGGAGAAGCTGTGTTAACAGAAGCTCATCTGATAAATAGGCTCCCTACTAAAGTGCTGGGAAACAGGTCTCCTATTGAGACTTTGTATCTGGGGTTTCCCAGAATGCCTAAACATGAAAGTCTTCCTCCAAAAGTGTTTGGTTGTGAAGTGTTTGTACACATTCACCAACCAAACAGAGGGAAATTGGACCCTAGGGCAAAAAAATGTGTGTTCATAGGGTATTCAAATACTCAGAAAGGTTACAAATGTTACCACCCTCTTTCTAGGAAAGTACTCATCTCTAAGGATGTAACTTTCCATGAGGGAACTCCCTACTTCAAAATTCAGGGGGAGCCTGTTACCAAGGAGTTGGACACTAACACTGAGTTCCTTGGTGATCTGAGTGAGAATATCATCTCTCAAGATCACATACCACCAGAAATAAATTCTGGATCAGTGCATGTTGAAAGTGAAATCAATACACAACAAAAGGAGAAGACTCCTATTGTATATATTAGAAAGAAAAAGGTCAGCAAGCTTCGACTCTCACATAAAGTTCTTGTTTCGACAATTCAAAGGTTAACCCTTCTATGTCTCATCATGAAGATTGTCATAGTGTGCCAAATGCAAGGGGTACTGATTTACCTCAGGAAAGTGATAATCCTGAGGAAACTTCTAGTGAATCAGAACCCTCCATTGAAAATTATGGAACAAATAATTCTGAGAATAGTGACACAGAAACCACAAGCAATACTAATGATGATCTTCCTATAGCACTGAGGAAGAGGAAGAGGAAGAGAGAATGCACAAAGCATCCTATGAGAACCTTCTTATCCTATAAGAAATTTTCACATAATCATAAGAAGTTTCTTATAAATCTTCATAAAGGTGATACACCCAAGAACCTGCAGGAGGCTATCTCTGATCAGAAATGGTCTAATGCTATGAAAGAAGAAATGTGTGCCTTGGAAAGAAACAAGACTTGGGATCTTGTACCTTTACCAAAGGGTGGGAAACCAGTTGGTTGTAAATGTGTTTTCACTACCAAATACAAGTCAGATGGCACCATAGAAAGACATAAAGCCAGACTTGTGGCTAAGGGGTACACTCAAACTCATGGGGTGGATTACTTTGAAACTTTTGCCCCTGTGCAAAAATGAACACAGTCGGGATTCTTATATCCTTGGCTGTGAATCTGGGATGGCACTTACAACAATATGATGTTAAAAATGCTTTTCTTCAAGGAAATCTAAATGAAGTCATTTACATGGCTGTTCCCCCAGGGTTTGAGAACTCTGATGGGAAAGTGTGCAAGTGAAATAAAGCCCTATATGGGTTAAAACAGTCCCCTCGGGCATGGTTTGGCAGATTTGGGTATAAACAAAGTCAGGGTGACCACACCATGTTTGTAAAACATGGTAACACTGGAAAGAAATCCATTCTGCTGGTGTATGTTGATGACATCATTGTCACTGGAGATGATCAAGAGGCTAATCAACACCTACAAGCAGCAATGGCAAAGGAATTTGATATCAAGAACCTTGGCAAACTGAAGTATTTTCTAGGGATCGAATTTGCCTACTCTAATCAGGGCATTTTCATATCCCAGCAAAAATACATCCTTGATCTCCTAACTGAAACTGGAAAGTTGGGATGCAAGCCTGCTACTACACCCATTGATTACAACCATGGGCTCAGTGAATTCCCTGAGGATAAAGGTGTTGATAAATACTCCTATCAAGATTAGTAGGGAAGTTGATATATCTGGCACACACTAGGCCAGATATTTTGCTTTTGCTGTCAATGTGATCAGCAGGTTCATGCAAGACCCCAAGACTTGTAATCAGAGGGCAGCAGGCAGAATTCGGAGTACTTGAAGGGTTGTCCAGGGAAAGGGATCCTTTACACTAAGGGAAATGGATTAGACATCAAAGCCTACACTGACTCTGATTATGCTGGTGCTATAGAAGATAGAAGGTCAGAGGGTCACTGCATTTTTTTGGGAGGAAATCTAGTGGTTTGGAGGTTCAAGAAGCAACCTATTGTGGCAAGATCCAGTGCAGAAGCAGAATTCAGATCTATGGCTATTGGGATCTGTGAACTCCTATGGATGAAAATAATTCTAAATGACTTGAAAGTGATATGGAAGTGCCCTATGAAACTGATTAGTGACAACAAATCAGCAATTGATATTGCACATGATCCAGTGCAACATGATAGAACGAAGCACATTGAAATGGATAGGCATTTTATCAAAGAGAAACTGGAAAGTGGTCTCATTGCTACTGAATTTGTACCCTCCAAGGATCAAGTGGCAGATCTATTCACCAAAGGCCTACCTGGGAAGGTGTTTCATGATGATGTTGGCAAGCTGGGCATGTTGGATATTCATTTACCAGCTTGAGAGGGAGTGTTAGAATTAATTGATTCTAATACTTTCCTCAGGATTATTAAGAGTTATTTATCTTTTAATTGATCCTTTAATTTGTTTATCCTATAGGGATTAGTTTATTCTCTATCGGGTCCAAGCAATTGGCTGAAAGTCCAACTAGCCGTTGGGACTTGACAGCCAACGGCTAGTTTCCCCTTTTCTGTTTTCTGAGTGCTGGTTGCACTATATTAACAACCAGCCCCTCTTGTAATAATTTAAGCTTTCTTTTACTGAAATAAACAAGTTATTTCTATCTTTCTTTAAGCTTCCGCTCTTACAGAACATTATAACTAGATATAACTAAGACTTTTTATATAGAGAGAGTCATCCAACGGCTAGTTGGATTAGACAAAATTTATTGTTCCTAACGGCTAGTTTTTACAGTTTTACACTAAGAGTTAATCCTATAAACACAAGGAAGAAAAGGGCTCAAAAGGTAACAAAGAATAATTAATCGTATGATCTAATATATTCTAACATTCCCCCTCAAGCTAAGCTAGTGAGTGGATGTCAATCATTCCTGGCTTGCTTAAGAGACTGTTGAAGCACTTCTTAGGAACCCCTGTAGTCAGAATATCAGCAATCAGGTTCTGTGAGTTGATAAAAATAGTAGCAATAAGGCCACCATCCCATTTCTCCTAATAAAAGGACGATCTACTTCCACATGTTTAGTTCTATCATGTTGGACTGGATTGTGAGAGATGTCAATAGTAGACTTATTATCATAGTACAATATCATAGGAGTCTACCTTCGAATCTTTAGATCATCCATGATAATCTTTAGCCATAGTAGTTCATATACACCAACATCTTCAGATCATCCATGATTAAACATCTTCCACATGTTTAATCGTATATTCTCATATATTCTAACACCCCCCCCCCCCCCCCCCCCCTCAAGCTAAGCTGGTGAGTGGATGTCAATCATTCCAGGCTTGCTTAAGAGATTGTTGAAGCAATTCTTAGGAACTCCTTTAGTCAGAATATCGACAATCCTGTTTTGTGAGATGATAAAAGTGGCAGCAATAAGGCCACCATCCCGTTTTTCCTTGATAAATGGACAACCTACTTCCACATGTTTAGTTCTGTCATGTTGGACTGGATTGTGGGAGATGTCAATAGCAAACTTATTATCATAGTATAATCATATGAGTAACCCTTCGAATCTTGAGATTATCCATTATAATCTTTAGCCATAGTAGTTCATATACACCAACAGGTTCTGCACTTGATTTGGCAACAACAGTTTGCATTTTACTCCTCCAAGCAAGAGGATTTCCAAAAACGAATATTCAGTATCCTGAAGTTGATCTTCTATCATATCATCTGTAGGCCTCCAACGGTAGTTGATCTTTCTTTTTGAACAAAATCCCTGTCCCAGAACAACTCTTTAGGCATTGAAGAATCCTTTCAGCTGCTCTTTGATGACAACTCTTTGGATTTTGCAAATACCTCCCGACAATGTTGACAACAAATGCAATGTCTTGCCTTGTATGAGCTAGGTAAACGAGTCTTCCCACCGATCATTGATAAAAAAAAAAAGCTGGTCAACAGGTTCTTCTTCAGGGGCTGTATTAAGACCAGGATTATATACAATAAGAGTTTCAACAGGTTTGCAACCTAACATCCCAGTGTCATTCAGAAGATCCAAGATATACTTCTATTGTGAAATGAAGATTCCCATTTTTGAGTCTAGGTACTCGATTAATAGGAATTAATTATTTCAACTTTCTCAACTCCTTAATATCAATTTCTTGGTATAGGAACTTTTTCAATTTCAGGTTACCATCATTATCATCTCCTGTGATGATAATATCATCAACATAAACCAGTAACACATACATTTTCTCAAAATTATTTAGTTTAATAAACATAATATGATCACTCTGACGAAGTCTGCTATATATGATTATCTCATCCATTCATCAGAATCAACTGTACTACTAAAGAAGAACACGAAGAAATTGATGTAACCCTCTAATTCACTCAATCACTTTTCAAAAATTGAGGGTGGTTTGTCCATAAGGAACTCAGCTAATTCAATTGTATAGGATCATAAGTACCAAAAACATGTAGAAAAGGCAGGAGCAACTTACATCATGAAACAGTTCATCGACGTGTTGAACGGACTTAGAAAGCATTTCAAAATGCTGTTCTTAGTCAAAGGTCCCATCTTGATTTCATGACTGAAACAGCGTCGAATAGATTGCAACTCCTCAGAAATCTCAGCTGTAACTCCTTTCAGAAACCTTTCACCCGTACCAAATGAGTAAGTACCTTTATTAACATTGTAATTCCAGGTAATACTCCACCCGCATGAGAGGCTTTTCAGTGCTTTAGGATTTATCATGTTTAGATTTTTTAAACAAATGCAAAGCTAAAAAGATTACACATAACAAAAAAAAAATACTTGCTCAATCATGACAAAATAATTATCATGTTTAGATTTGTTAAACAAATGCAAAGCTAAGAAGATTACACATAACAAAAAACAATTCTTGCTCAATCATGACAAAATAATGCAGAGCCACCTAAAGCACTTTCGGGCGGAACCTGTAGGCACGTGAGGTCAGCTGATAAACTCAACCCAGAAGATAAAGAAATCACTTAGAATGCACTTTAGCATGAATTCACTGCTAGACATAAAAACATCCTTATCATGGTGAACAACCTCCCCATGCGAAAGATTCGTGGCAAGGAGTTGATCCTATTTCAGTTGATGGATGAAATGCTGTCTTTTGAGCAAGTAAAATCATAAAAATAAAAAAAAATAAAAAAAATAAGAACAATAAGAATAACAATAATAAAATAATAAAATAAAAATAAAAAACAGTCGGAACAACTAACTAAAATGGTATCAGAGTGCATCATACTTGAGAGAAGTTGCCTTCAACGTCCATAATGACCAGGCCCGTGAATTTTTTAATAACAGCTGCCACTTCTGAGCTAACTCCAAGTTGCTCAGCTGGTGAACCATCATGAGAAGCTATGTCACGAAAAGCTTCAAAATGACGAAGCGTGCGGGCGTGTATCTGCGTCGGCATCATATAAGAAAAATACCAGTTAAAAAATTCAAATAGTGACACAATACACAAGTCATCTCAATATATATCCTCATCCTCAAACAAGGGCGTGCTTCAAACCCACATAAAAGAGCAAATGATTTGATTGCGCAGAAGTTTTTGAATGTCAACTGGTACATGAGAACATCACCAAGAATAAAAGGGCAGCCTGGGCATGAATGCATCATGTCTATGCAGGAGCTGGGAAAGGGCTGGGATATTTTGGCCTACTCTACGCAGCATTATCTTAAATTCGATTAGAGCTTGCCCACAGAAACAGCTTTTACCAAGTATTCAAGGATTCCCTTCAGGACATCATCAATAAATTTCCAGTTTTAAGGGAGCAAAATATTAAATAAGCAGCTCACTAAAAGTTATGATGTGACAGAAAAGATGGTTAAGAATCCAAAATGACCAAAAAGGTGAACACTAAAACTTCTTTTCAAGACTCAGATTCAAAAAACACGTTCTGAAATGTAAGAATTAAAGCAATGAGGAAAAAGTATTCTTATTATTTAGAATAAAAGCTCATTACATTATAGGAGACATCCCACTTCTATTTATAGAGTGGGTGCTCAACGGCTAGAAGGCAAAAAGCAGTGAACACTGTTCCAACGGCTAGTTGGACAGTGTTCCACTTGCTAAAGGACTACTAAAAAGTAGGAAAAACTCAGCCACTAATTTATACAAATATTAGGGCTAATAAACAACAAATAATACAAATATTAAAGCTAATAAAAGACTAACTATGAAGCCTGTTTAACACTCCCCCTCAAGCTGGTGAATGTATGTCAACCATTCCCACCTTGCTAAGGAGATAATCAAAGGATTTCATAGGTAGCCCTTTAGTTAAGATATCAGCAATTTGATTTTGAGAGTTGACAAACTTGAGCTTGATTAGGCCACTGTCCAGCTTTTCCTTGATAAAGTGTCTATCCACTTCAACATGTTTTGTTCTGTCATGTTGAACAGGGTTGAGTGAAATATCAATAGCAGATTGGTTATCACAATGTAATACCATAGGTGCTTGTCTCTGAATTTTTAGGTCATCCAGAATAATTTTTAACCATAGAAGTTCACAAACACCAATAGCTAGGGCTCTAAACTCTGCTTCAGCACTTGATCTAGACACCATCCCTTGTTTCTTACTTCTCCATACAACAGGATTACCAAAGAGGAACACACAATGGCCAGAGGTGGATCTTTCGTCATCAATGCATCCGAGCGTAATGCGAGTCGGTATAAGCCTCAGGAGTCTCGATCATCCTTTTGAATAAAACTCCTTTGCACGGACAAACTCTTAAGATAGTATACAATTCTTTTTTGCATTTTGATGACACCTTTTAGGGCAATGCATATATACGCTTACAATATTGACAAGCAAAAGCTATGTCGGGTCTTGTGTGAGACAAGTAGATTAATCTCCCTACAAGACGTTGATAAGCATTCTTGTCTACTTCCTCATCTTTCGGTGCAAGGTTGATCCCGTGGGTGAAATCAATTGGAGTTTTTATTGGTTTACACCCCGTTTTGCCACAATCCTTCGGGAGGTCAAGGATGTACTTCTGTTGGGAAATAAAGATCCCTTGATCAGAATACATAACCTCAATTCCTAGGAAGTATTTAAGCTTTCCCAGTTCTTTAATATCAAACTCTCTGCACAGAAAGTTTCTTAGCTTTGCATTCCCTTCAGTATCATCCCCTGTGATGATAATATCATCAACATAAACAAGAAAGATAGATCTTTGGCCTTGTAAATTTATTTTTCTGAACAAGGTATGATCCCCTTGGCTTTGCTTATAGCCAAGGCTTATCATGGCAGCAGTGAATCTGCCAAACCAAGCCCTAGGGGACTGTTTTAGACCATATAGGGCCTTTTTTAACTTGCAAACCTTTCCTTTTTCTACTTGGAAACCAGGAGGAACATCCATAAATATGGTTTCCTCTAGGTCCCCTTGGAGAAAAGCATTTTTAACATCATATTGGTTCATTTTCCAGTCAAAGTTTGCAGCCAAAGACAACAAAATCTTGACTGTATTCATTTTGGCCACAGGGGCAAATGTGTCAAAGTAATCAATGCCATAGGTTTGGGTATAACCCTTGGCAACTAATCTTGCCTTATATCTTTCCACAGTCCCATCAGACTTGTGTTTGATGGTGAACACCCATCTACAACCCACAGTCTTAGCTCCCTTAGGGAGATCAACAAGATCCCAGGTCTTGTTCCTATCAAGGGCTTCCATTTCATCTTTCATTGCTTTTACCCACCTTTCATCCAATAGAGCTTCTGATAAACCCTTTGGTGTAGGGCTATTCATGAGATTATTCATGAACTTTCTTTGTTTTTGAGAAATCCTATGGTAGGATAGGAAGTTCTTCATAGGATACAGGGGTTGTAGGGTGCAAGCCCTTACACTCTTTCTTATGGCAATAGGCAAATCCTCGGGACTGCTATTGTTATTTCTGTTTCAGAGTTACTGGGGTTACATTGTTCTGTGATGGGAGCACTAAGTTCTGTGGACCCTTCCTCATTGGGAATGGTGTCAGAATCTTTGTTTCCATCTACAGAGACAATGTCTTGTAGTCTTTTCCAGTTCTTCCTGGTGTAAATAACAGGTTCTTTTCCTGTAGGACCCTCTTGGATACACTTCCACCTGTGGTAGGTGGGTCAACAATGGGCACAACAGTAGGAACCTGATCATCAGTATCAGAAGATATATCAGTAGGAACCTGATCGACAGTATCAGAAGGTACATAAGATGGATCAAGAAGGAATATCTCCCTTTCATGATCTGTGGTGGGTAGCTCCCCCTGAATAGAGGACTTGTCATAGTATGGACACATTTCATAGAATGTCACATCTTTAGATATGATATACCTCTTAGTAGGAGGATGATAACATTTGTATCCTTTTTGAGTATTAGAGTACCCAATAAAGATACATTTTAGTGCCTTGGGGTCCAGTTTTCCCCTGTTTGGAAAGTGGACATGAGTAAATGCCTCACACCCAAAAATTCTAGGTGGTACCCCCTCAGAAGTGAGAAATGAAGGAAAGAACTTAGTAAGAGCCTGTATAAGGCTCTGTTTATCCAGAACTTTAGTAGGCAATCTATTGATAAGATGAGCAGCTGTGAGAACTGCTTCACCCCAATAGGACTTAGGCACATTCATATGAAAAGAATGGCCCTAGCGATTCAAGCGGTGTCTGTTTTTTCTTTCGGACCACCCCGTTACGTTGTGGGGTGTGAACACACAATGATTCATGTATGATTCCCTTCTCTTCCATAAAAGGATTGAGAAATCTATTAAAGTAGTCTTTTGCATTGTCAGACCTCACTCTTTTTATCTTAGTATCAAACTGAGTCATGATCATATTATAAATACAGAAAACACATGACTGAGATCAGATTTGTGTTTAAGTAAATACACCCAAGTGGTTCTTGTGCAATCATCAATGAAAGTCACAAACCAATGAGCACCATTTACATTAGGGATAGTAGAGGGTCCCCAGATGTCACTATTGATTAGATCAAAAGGATTAGCAGATAAATTAGAATGAAATTTGGATAAGAAATTCTTTTATGCTTGGCAAATTCACATTCATTGCATTTAAAATTTTCAACATTTGAACCCTTACATATATTTGGAAACAAATGCTTTAAAATTTGAAAAGATGGATGCCCTAATCTCCTATGATACAAAAGGATTTTATCACTATCAGCTTTAGAAAGCAGAGATACTTTCTCAAAAACATCTTCATTTCCTTTTTGATCTTTAACAAAATAGAGGCCCTCTTTAACTCTTGCAAGACCAATCCTCTTCATTGTGGTTAACTCCTGGATTACACAGAAGTTAGCAGAAAATAACACATAACAGTTTGAATCTGCAGTTAATCTTTTCACCGACACCAAATTGGCGAAAGATCGGGAACATGGAGCACATTTTTAAGAACTAGGGAGTTGTTCAAAGTTACATTCCCCCCTGTACCGGCACCACTTTAATAGAGTTGCCATTGGCAACCGTAATATGTTTACCGATATCACAAGGAATATACTCGGTGAAAAACTCCATAGAGGGAGTCATGTGATCAGTAGCCCCAGAGTCAACCACCCAACCCTTAGTAACTTTCTGATTTAAAAGATCAAGGGAGGCCATACCTGAAAAAACCATTGATGAGGATGGATTTTCCAAGGTATGGAGGAACTTCCTCAATTTTTCAATCTCAGAATGACCAAGGTTGGAATTCTGATTGGAAGCAGCCTGATTTGCATCTTGAGGAGTGCTTTCAGATCTGTTGGAATCCACAACATGTGCCAGGGCATTGTTCTTGACTGGTCTCCCATGGAGTTTCCAACAGAATTCCTTTGTATGCCTGCTCTTTTTGCAGTGAGTGCAATAGAGGTTGTCCCTATCCCCAGATTTAGGAACTTGTTTCTGATTTGATATTTTTCTATCCCCATTTTCCTTAGACTCATTGGTCTTAGGATAGTTATTTTTGTTGTGTCCAGCATACAAGGCTGAACTCTCAGTATTGGTAGTGTCAAGCATGACACCCCTCCTACCCTCTTCTGTTCTTACCATAGACATGGTTTCATTCAGAGAGGGCAGTTCAGTTTTGCCAAGAATCTGCACCCTTATAGGGTCAAATTCCTGGTTCAGACCAACCAGAAAGGAGAAAATTCTTTCCCCTTCAACCATTCTTTTAAGAGTAGTAGCATCATCACTATCTTTCATTTTGATGCATTGATAGTGATCTAATTCTTGCCATAGCCCTTGAAGAAGGCTAGAGTATTCAGTGATAGATTTATTCCCTTGCTTAGTATTCTGAATTTTTACCTTAATTTCATAGATTTGGGCTGCATCCACATGTTCCCATATCTCTTTGGCAGAACTCAGAAACATGCAGGTATCACTGATCTCTGTAATCATAGTGCTCCAAAGCCAGGACATCACCATTGAGTCCTTCTCATCCCAGTTAGCAAACTTGGGATCAGTAGGGGCAGGTCCAGTTCCCAGCAAATGGCTCAGTTTGCCTCTACCTTTTAAGTAGGTTCTGACAAACTGAGACCATTTAAGATAGTTCTTGCCATTCAGCTTATAAACAGCTTGAATGTTTTGAAGTTCCCCAGAGATTATGGGGTTTTCAGATGAAGAAGAAGAATCAGTGGCTGCACTAGTTGCAAATGACTCAGCCATTGATCAAGAAAAAGGAGATTTTTTTTTTTTTTTTTTGAATTTTGAATAGTTCAGGGAATCCCAGAAAAAATAGCCTAAGGCTCCGATACCATGTAAGAATTAAAGTAATGAGGAAAAAGTATTCTTATTATTTAGAATAAAAGCTCATTACATTATAGGAGACATCCCACTTCTATTTATAGAGTGGGTGCTCAACGGCTAGAAGGCAAAAAGCAGGCAAAAAGCAGTGAACACTGTTCCAACGGCTAGTTGGACAGTGTTCCACTTGCTAAAGGACTACTAAAAAGTAGGAAAAACTCAGCCACTAATTTATACAAATATTAGGGCTAATAAACAACAAATAATACAAATATTAAAGCTAATAAAAGACTAACTATGAAGCCTGTTTAACATGAAATTCAATAAAAATCCAAAGGTGATTACACAAGCAGCAAAATTTGAAAAGAAAAAAGAAATAATAGATTCCACTATAGTTGTCAAGGAGCTCGCCTTGGTGAGAGTCGAGGTCTTAGCGCCTAGAAGGTAGGGAAGGGTCGCCTCGGCAAGATGCTATACATAAAGGGGTTGTGTGTGTGCATATGATGAAAATTTTGACTACCTCTCTGAGTTGATGCATGTATGACTAGTTTAATAGATATCATTACTTCATTAGGCAGTTAGGGACATAGTACATATGCTGGCGCCTACAAACGATCTGATACGGCAGGAGCTTACAGTGCTCACAAGTACAGTTCAATATTTGTTTGATAGGAATTGTACTTTTATTGATTTTCTCGTCAATCGGCTTTTATTTTTCAGCTTTTTCCCTGATCACCTAGCATGGTTAGGCGACGCCTAGGCAACCTAGGCGACCCAAATTCGCCTAGAATTCACCCAGCGCTTTAACAACTATGGGATCCACCAAAATCAGCCAAGTGTATTAGAATGAAAAACAAAGTCCAAGAATATTCAATTCATAATGCACAAGATAGTAAAGATGGCAATAAGAATTAGAAGGAAAAAAAATCAATAAATATTACAGAACCAAAGATAAAAACCAGACGCTAGTTCTAACGGAGTACCCTGAATCTTGTGGTTTGACAACAGGAGATATTGTTCCCTGGTCAGACGGTAAATGAAGACGTGGAAAGCTTGGAAAACGTTCTACTGTGCAATAAGCAGCAAACTAAAAATAAAGCAAAGTACCTGTGACCGGCAGTAAATGCATGAGACAGAGCAGTGGATGCCTTCTTTTCAGATAATGCTAAAATAATGTGGCAGCTGTACTCTTCAACATGAAGCAGGCAATCCTATACCGTGATGAAAGTGCAGAAAGACATAGAGGAGGTAAAAGCAGGGAGGCCAATCTATTGACTACATTTTGTTTTATAGGCGGCACATGGTATTTCGGTGCATGAACCAATACGTTTGCATGAACACAAATATTGAAGAAGTTGGTTAACTGGGAGGGGAAAGCACAATTTCAAAATCAAAGGAGTTGACTAATTAAACTTAAAACCTGGGTTTTTAGAGAAGATCGCAACTGCTCTAGAGAGGAGTGGGAGTTTGTTGCAAACGGATTGACGAACAATCCCGATTTCCCCGTAGAGAGGAGTGGGAGTTTGTTGTAAATGGATTGACAAACAATTCCGTTATTCTAGCTGGATGCGAGTGGATATGCACAAGTATAATCCTTTATGAAAAAAGTATAATAATATAAAGGATATGCCTTTTTTTAAGGGGTCGAAAACTGGGTCTGGAACAAAATTGTGGGCAAGGCTTTCGAATATACATAGATATATAGATTTTTCACCAGGTAGCTGCAAATCGTAGAAAAATAATAATTACTTTTTTACATTTACACTTCAACCATTGTTTGTTACAACAACATCAACACCACTCAAAACATTATTCCCTTTTATTTGCTACACACGCCCCCAAGCATTATTCCTCCCCACCAGATAAATCACACCACATAAAAAGACACACTGCCCCACCTTTTCTTCATGTATGTATTCATTTTACATGTATCTGTCCATACTCTGTACCAAGATCAAAGGTTAAACATGACTTTTATAGCATTACCCCCACGAGCGCTGGTCTCGAAGGCTTCATTAACCTCCTCCTCAGTGAAACCAAACCTGTGGGTTATCAGCGGCTTCACATCAATCTTGCCGCTGCTTATAAAATCCAGACAGAGGGGCCATGTGTTCTTGTAGCGAAAAACACCAACAACATCTACTTCCCTGAAAAAATGTGTACACAAAGTCACAATCACCCCACACCCAGACAGAGAAATGAAAAGAATATGATGCATGTTACTCGGTACAGCCTTATTACAACAGTTGTGTTTGAAGAGAATTCGAACAAAAGTGATAATCATAGGTCAAGATTTTACCTTGCAGCAGCTGGAGTAAGAGGGACAGTCATCTCATTATGGCCCATTCCAACAAGGCATACCCTACCTCCTGAACGCGTTGCTGCAAGAGCTGTGGACATTGTTTTTCCAAAACCAGCACAATCCAAACTGATATCGATGTCGGCACCCATGGCTTTTTGGATCTGTTCTACTTCTGTTGCAATGTCCTATAATAAGTCAAAAACTTTATCAACTAACAGTATAATATATACGGACAATCATATATTGTTTCAACTTGACATTCAGATCTCTAATCATCAGTTCAGTGGGAAGTAGACCTGATTAGAGGTGGATACTTTGACTATTTCATGAGCACCAAGCTGTTTAGCAACTGATAAACGGTAATCATCCACGTCCACAACCACGATTTTAGGAGCACCAAAGGCGTTGGCTGCAAGCATGGCTACTAGCCCAATGGGTCCTGCTCCCATCACCAATACTCTAGTCTCAGGACCAACATTAGCACGTCGGCAAGCATGAACACCAACACTCAGAGGTTCACACATTGCACCTTCCTCCAAACTGACATTGTCAGGTAACTTGAAACACAGGTTTGCTGGATGAACAATCTGATTTCAGAGTAAAAATAAGACTACCAGACCTTAAAGGCATGTCAAACCTACCATGATTAAGCATGAAATGCACAATCAATCAAATACCCACAGCCAACAAATGACAAACAGAACAAGCAGAACACCGACAGTCTAACATTACTCCCTTTTGAGTTAATTTAGAAAATCGAGTGAAAACTAAACCAATATACGTGGATACGTTTGTCTGGTAGTGTGTCCCGTATCCAATACGTATCCGATAAAGATACGCAGTGGATTCTAAAAATACATACCCGAGGGCGAATTCATAATTTCAGAAAAATGGATACGGGAATCAGATATGCATTTCCATAACTTGGTGAAATGAAGAACCATACAAAAAATTGCATACCAAAAATTAAGGACAAAAACAAAAAATTGCATACCAAAAATTAAGGACAAAAAAATACAAAGAACCACAAAAAACTGTTCTATTTTACGTATTTTGATTTTTATTATTTGGTCCATATAGTTTTTATAGTTTTCTTATGTACACTTTGGTCCTTGTATGTTCAATATTTATTATTTTTCAAGAATCTCACTCTCTCGTATCTTGTATCTGCATATCCCGTACTCGGGGGTATGCGTATCCATACCCGTTCAACCTAACCTAGAATTAAACTAACATCCACAAAAGGGAGCAAAACCCATTCTTTGAAATAGGTAGATGCCACCGACAATAATAAAGCTCTTGTTATCAACTTCTGTTTCGTTCATCTATCTAACCAAAGGTATAAGGTATGTACAACATTTATCTCTATACAATACAAGCAAAATTCAAAGATACCAATTCTTGTCACGGGTACTAGACAGACAATTTGGGGTGTTTCACTGAACCTGGTTTGCCAGGGAACCATGAACAGGAGGAGTCGCGAAAAACTTCATATCAGGACACAAATTGTATCGCCCCTGTTTACAGCTATCACAACGCCAGCAGCTGATCCCTGGTTCAATCGCCACTCGATCACCAGGAGCTAGTGTTTTGACTTCACTGCCAATATCTTGTATGATGCCAGCACACTCGTGCCCAATCACCATTGGTTCTTTCACAACAAAGCCCGCACATTGCAACGTCTGAAAAAAAAATCTCCAATTCAATTGACTTTAGTATAATTACATCACTTGACTCTATGCTTTGCTTTAGTAGCATTTAGGCTTTAGCTATGAAATCGCTAGGAAAACGCTAGGAAGTTGTTTCAGAGTTCCAATATTTTCATGAAGCGCATTTTACAAACACTTTACAGGCATAATTTTTTTTCAAGATTTCCCATATATATATATATATATATATATATATATATATATATATATATATATTCATTTTCCATTTTTATACCTGAGTATAGAATAAGTAGTAACTAGTACAGAAGAAATAGAAGAATTGAACCTTGAGGTAGTGAACATCGCTTCCACAGATACCGACAGCTTTCATCGTGATTCGAACATCATGGGGTCCTGTAAATACCAGCAACTCATGAACAGAGAGATCTTTGATAGAATCAAATACAGCAAAAGAAGGAAAAACTTGAAGGAAAGCAAGGAAGAGAGTCATCTACCAAGCGGAGGGAGATTGAAAGGCTGGATCTTGAGGTTATTAATACCAAGAAGCCAGACAGCCATATTCTTCTGTTCACTATCTTGGCTTTCACTCTCACTTCCCTTTGACATACCACCCTTACCCATCGCTAGTATTCTCTGTCGATGCTGTAGCTTACTGCCGACGTATTGGAGAAAGTATGAAGATGCACAGGAGGAGGAGGAGGAGGAACAACAATGGAAATTGGAGGCGGCGAGTTTCAACTTTCAAGTGAATAGGATGGTGGTGGAGGAGGAATTCATAGATAACGTACTACAGGACAATATAAATATTCAAATCACTGCGACGTGTCGAAGCTTATCGGCTCGAGTCAATCTAGTAAGACAGTGAAGACGACAAAGGATGACGCAGTGCTGTAATCGAAAAGAAACTAGAAGTAGAAATGGAAATGCAAATGCAAATGCAAATGAAACGTGAGTTAAATTAGAATGAGTCACCACCAATTACGTGATGAAATTGAATTTGCAAGATTTTGTGAAAAAAGGATGACGATGACCCAGCCGGTGATCATAATAACATGTTAAGTGCAATGATAGATGCTATTGTGGGTGAGTGGGGGAAATTCTAACATGAAGTGGACGATTTTGGACCACAGTTTCATTGCAGAATGAAACTGTATGGTCCAGAATCATCCACATGGGTTACTCTCCATGGAAGAGTCTCCATGATAGAACTTCTCGGGTGAGTGAATAAATATGATGATTGCATAAAGAGGCGATTTCCAAGGTGACTTATCGGTTTTTTAGACGAGAGGATCATAGCTCAATGCCTCCTATAAGGAGCCGACGGAATAGTGGGGAGGTTTATCATGTGACTAAACGGTTCCTTTGAGAGATTACCAGAACTTAGACCCTGTTTGGATTGAAAGAAAAAAAAAAATGACATTATCCGGAAAGATTTAAATTTGGTTAGTGTGAAAGAAAGGAAAGGAGAGCAAGGAAGAAGAAGGGATAATGTTCTTTACAAATTTGGTGGTTTCGTTTCCTTCCAAAACATGTGACAAACGGAAAGAAACGATTCATTTTTAGTAAAATTAAATTGAAAATCTTTGTATCTATTTTATTTTTTCTAAAACTATCCAAACATTTAAAATAGAATTCGCAATCCCTTCATTCACATCTCCCTTCTTTTCTGTCACTATCTTTCCTTTTCCTTCCTATCTAATTCTTTCAATTCAAACGAGACCTTAGACCTCCATAATGAGCCACCATGTCTTTAGAGTTAACTCGCTGTCGGGATTTGATTTTGTGTTGATTGATGCAATCTGCTATCAGGAAAACAACTGAGCTACTCATACGGATAATATGATTGAATTCTTGAATCACCTCTTTTTATTCTTTTTTTTTTAACGAAACCTTTGTATTAATTTAAAATAAGGTTCGTACATGCCGTATCCTGGGACTCCCCTTATACCAAAAGACGTAGACAAAACATGACCTTGTCTCCTTAAAACCTATGGCTGTCAAACCCAGTGTAGGAAAATCCATACTATAGGAAAGAGTGCAGCACCCCATGTTTCCAAAAGTATTAAGCTCCCCCAAAAAATAAAAAATAAAATAGGATGCTAGAAGGAAAATTTCCATAGCAGCAACATGAGAGTCTCAACAATCGGTTTCTTGAAAGTCATCGGATTCTTGAAAGTCATCCAAATCAACTGTTTGAAAGGCTTCGCAGAGGGTAGCATGAGTAATAGCTATCAGACAGCTAGCAGACTCCCCAGTAATCCAGGCCACATGCAATAAGAGGCAATAAATAACACCAAATATAGTGTGAAAATAAAAGAGAAGTAAAATGGAGCTTAATACCTGAATTGCAACCCTTCATAGTGGGGATGAAGAGTGCTTCCAGTTTTCTTCGCCAAGGAAGCCATAGTCCAATAAGCTGCAGGTGATGTTGAGCAAAACTCATAGTAGCATGCTGATGAGGCTTCGAAAAAATGCCGTGTTCAGCAATTTGGTGGTACCCAGCGTCAAAGATATGCGAATTTGCATACCAACCTCGTATGGGGCGAATCATAAAAGTCAAAGAATCATTCAAGAAATAATCGTAAGTATAACCATCAAAAGAGTAGAAATGAAAAGTAGGCAAAAAGGAGCGTAACACATGTATTGTACCCATCTTGAATCACCTCCATTGCAAACGGTATGAATGAATAGAGCCGACACTTAAATGCATAACACATTTTCATTTGATACTACATCTGTCCATAAAAAATGTCTATATTTTATGGTGCACACAGATTAAGAAAATAAATAATATGTTGTATTTTAAGTAGTGATGGACATATATGCCCTATCACATAATGATAGAGGTGTGTTTAGAAAAATTGCATTAAATGATGTATTGATTTTCTAAATGGACACTATTTATAGGACAATTCATTTTAAAAAAATACGACTTCTCCTTCCTCTAAATGATAAGGTTCAGTGGACTTCTCGCGACGTCGCGGGCAGTGAACCGCTCACGTCGCCTCGATCCGAACACTTCACCGCTCACGTCGCCTCGATCCGAACACTTCACCGGACCATTCAATCTAAGGGCATCACAGACCTGTTATTGCCTCAAACTTCCGCGGCCTAAAAGGCCGTAGTCCCTCTAAGAAGCTAGCTGCGGAGGGATTCCTCCGCAAAGCTACTCATAATTTGATTCTCGTCGCCGTAGTAAATAGGAGATAAAATAGAATTGTTTTTTCGTCTTTAAAAAAAATGGGGCGAAGGAGTGTATTTGCCATGTCGGGAGTGTCGTTGCCTTGTCGGGTAGGGAAGGACGTCGCCACGCAAGGCAGGGATGCATCCGACTGACACCGGCCAACCACCACTCATGTGCCATCACGTTCGCAATGCATCGGGACGGCGTGTGCAGTAGGCAGCCCGCAAGGGGCAGAGTGGCCTTGCTGCCACGATCCTCTGAGATTCACCCCTTTGTCGCTCCGATTCGTCCCCCCAACCCATTCCTCAATAACTACTAAGTACGAGCTGAGGCTTTGGGGATTTTACATCGTCTAAGGGTCATCCGAGCGCGCCTGCTGCTTTCCTTGGATGTGGTAGCCGTTTCTCAGGCTCCCTCTCCGGAATCGAACCCTAATTCTCCGTCACCCGTCACCACCATGGTAGGCCACTATAATCTTTGAAATTTCATCGTGATGGGGATAGTGTTAGTAATACCATCCGCAACGGAAGCGATTTAAGGATCTAGATCTATAAATTACACGTAATAAAATAACTAGATCTACATCTACAAGGGGGTTGTAGAACATACCTCTTGGATCTCAAAATCCAAGTTGAAGAACCGCAATAGAAAGAACGAACAAGGTGTGAAGAGCACCACGATCTTCCGTATGTGTGATCCAAGCAACTCCCGGTGGAAGAAAATTCTCGTCTCAAATCCTCCCGATATGCTACCCGGAAAACCTCCAAGATTTTCCTCCTTTTCCCCTTGGCCGAAATTTTTCTTCTCCTCTCTAAGAGGTGAAGTCGAAATTATGCTTAGTGTATTAGGCTTGGGAGAACTCTCTTTATATAGGAGAGTAATCCTTGTCCTCCAAGGATTTTATTTTGCAAATAAATAAATCCAATAAATAAAAATAATCCCATAATATTCTAGAACAAATCTAGAATAATATTTATCTTTATTTCTTACCATAAATATTTATCCAATAAATATTTTGTGCACATGTCTTAAAACAATTTCTTGTTTCCTAAAAAACATGCTCTTGGCCGAAATTATCAATTGACCTAGTCAATGATTATTTTCGGCCATAATACACTAATTTGCCAAGATTATGAAAAATGTCTTTTTCACATATTTAATTATTTAGCCCAACTAATTTAATAGTTCACTAAACAATTAATTCACATAGCGTTTTAATTAAATTCTAATAAGAACTAAATCAATATTATTAGGATTCGACGTCCGAGAATAGCTATGCTATATTGGAGGCACGTCGGGGACCATGGACTAATAATCAGCGGCTCCGATAAATCAAATAAATAATTATCTTACGAACAGAATAATTATATTCGATAAATCAATCACAGGAATATGCCACCATAATCCCGTGACTGCACTCCTCCGATTATGAAATTATATTTATCTCATCACGAGAATGATAATAAGCGTCCATTGATATAATCATTACATATGGATTAATCCTCCATGATCGTTCATTCTAAATCGGGAAGTTACCGTTAACCTTTTTTAGAACCTCTTATCCTTATTTACCATTAACCCCCTAGTGATCAATTAATTCATACAACTCACCGGTAGCTAATCGTGTGATATGAACTCGTACGATCGATCGTTTCTAGGATTAACAAATAAGGGAAGCTGTCTATCTACTTCCATAAATGGAAGGAATGGATTCCGTATATGTGATAACACGACTACTCACTCAATCCAAGTATAATGCCAAGATGGGGTAATTCAGATCACAGACTCAGTGTAATCCTAAACCGTCAAGTCAAACCTCATACTGATTCAAGCAGTTGACTGTGATCACCTCAGGATTAAGATATATCCATAAATATGATCATCGATTGATTCGATAAGACTTCTCGATTACGGAATTATATCGTGAACTCCAATCAAATCGGTCCAGCCCTATATGATATATCTATCATATATAAATGCCCCATTAGGTTCTCTTAACCGAAAGTCCGGATAAGACAATCACACATATTGTGTTCGGGCGCATTAATAGCACGTTAAAGGAGAGACCCGATACTCTCGATTAACTTCACTACGGGCTAATTGTATTTTAAGTACATCTTCACTAACTCAATCCTCCCGTGTATATCCCATACACTGAGTTAAGTGATTACATAAACGATATACTTTAGGGTTTTCTGTAGTGTAAATACTATTGTCACATCGGTGAATATGAGAATAATAAATATGAATAATAATATCATTTCATTTATTAAATAAAACAATTACAAAATTGTCTTTCGGGCATCACACCTAACAATCCCCCACTTGTACGAAAGCATGTGATTAATTGTTTTAGAGCACTCTCCCACTTGCTCTAAAGCAATGGAGACCCATCCCGTATTCTAGTACCCATTAAGCATATCATAACCATTGCAGATGACAAAGTACACTCCGAGTGTGCCGTCGTAGGATAGGTCAGTGACTCAGGGAGTACCTACATCATGGGTCTTAATGATTAGTCAGGTTGTCGGCTCGAGATGATCCGTAGATTCGAAACGTTACCGGTCCATCTAATCATGTGGTACCTTCCCAATATGCTTTTGACCTCTAGTGATTTCGAAAAAACCTTATAAGCTACCCCTTCATCGTTTGCACAATGATGTGGTATCGGCTTCCAAATCTAGAATCACTCCCAGATATGAAAAGGAAATCCTTAAGCTATATCGCCTCTCTAGCTACTACAAAAGCCGCTAATCACCCAACTAGTTAAAGTCGAGTTGGCGTTGCTGGATTCCTCCAGGCAATAGCTTCAACACAATAGTAAACACTGAGCCCGAGATCGACTTAACGATCATCATCAATCTGACGTAAAGTCAAAATCAGTGTATCACACATATCCAAGTTCACACATGAATATGTCCACATATTATTCCTCGTTCTCTGCAAGATACTAAAGGACATACTAAACTTGCTTTGTTAACCGCCGAATCTAAGATTCGATCAAAGTTGACGTTCAATAACCTGACCATCTCTTACTAGAAAGAGAATCTATCCCATTTATCTTGATCTGAAGATTTAGAGAGTCATTCCTGAGGCATAGGGTAGAACTTCCTCGTTGAATGTTGCATACACAGATGCATCATCTTAACCAATAAGATGGATGGGAAACCAGTGAATGATTCTAATGAATTCGACCGAGTCAAACTCATCAGAATGTTGTCCAAATCTCTGTTGCAGAGAATTGTGGCATTGTCAGATTCTGACTTCATATAACACACCCATGTTGATTCCAACTGGTGCAGTGTTATCCTTCACAAACACTAATATATGTATATATTCACTACTGTACTAAAATTGATATCCAGTCTACAAAAGACTTATCAATATT